>OY754304.1:38470200-39767308 GCA_963573255.1 Chironomus tentans | reverse complement strand
TCTCCCCTTTGGATACGCTCCTGACTTGAGTCACTATAGGATATTATCAATATATATGATATAAATATTATCCATCTGACAACCTTTCGTACAATCATTCACACTATATGAAGGATCCATTCGCTTAACTTATTGTATTGAATCATTTAAAAACAATTTTTAAATTCTTGAATTTCTTTGAACCTTTGATGTTTTGAAAAAAAATTTCTCGAAGTGAGATTCGAACCAGTAACCTCATATACAGTAATCCAGTACTCTAACCATTACGCCACCCAGCCATGTGAAAACATGTGGCAATTTGTCAATATATATGGAAATCAGTTTATTAATGTTAATTTTAAAAACATTTTAAAAACAGGATTTAAATATTTTTATGAGTGTAAGAATGCAAAACAATTAAAATGACTCTTACGTCTACAAAAATTTCAACTGGACAGTAAAAATCCATTACTCACGTTAAAAAATATAACAATTTACAACAAAATTCATCAACCCTTCCTCAATAATTTTGCATAATGCAGAAAAATATTAAAGATACCACATACACATCAGAGAAAAACCTTCCTCATAATATTCCGCCTGTCTATTCTCATCAAGAATCTCAAACAGTAAGCAAAAAAAACTCCATTTAGCGCATACGACGAAGAAAAAGATTATGAAAAATCAATAAGAGTTGTTTGTGTATATTTTTTTTGCAATACACAAAATTATAAGGATTAAAAGGAAAAGGGTTGACTCACACCATCGCGATCCAGGATATGCAATCTCTTATGTTTATTCCATCTTGCTGCTTCTCTACTTCATTCATCAACAACAACAACGAAGTCTCCTTTAATGATTTCTGATATATATATTTTTTACATCATAGCGAAAAAAGGGTTGCAAAAAAATCTTTGAATTGAATTGAAAAGAAACAAAAGCTGGAACAGAGGGTTGATATTGGGAGTTTGGCGTGTGCATTTCTGTGGGCGAACAACAATGAAGTTAGCGGTACGTCGATGGATGGAGTTGGGATGGAAAAAAAATTTATATGATGCTGTATGGACATTGAATCTTCATCTACAGTCATGAAAAATTATTTTTGCATGCACAAACACAGCCATAAAGTTTCACAATTTCACTGAATAGTTTGAGGCTGAGGGTGGCAGCAAAAAAAGCTGCAGCGATAATCAAATTTTGTTATCAAGCTTTTTTCCTCCAATTTTTCAAAAGAACTTTTTTTTTGTATGTGCACTCGACAGCATAACAGTAGTTCGCGAATGAAACACACACAAAAAAAATCATAGCAGCGGAATTGAACGAACAAACACAATTTTCTCATTTTGTTTATGCATGTGAATGAGTTTGATCAGCCGGGATCTGAGATGAATGAGAATTTTATGGCGAAAAAATTTTTTTTTTTGCGTTTTGTTGTCGACTGCATTTTATATCCTCTTACATAATTCATAATGCATTTTTTGATGGGAAATTATGATGGTTAGATTGGAAATAAAAAGTTTTTAGGAAGCATGAAGGCAAAGTTTTTAGGATTTTCAATGACTTTTAGGAGCTTTGTTTAGAATTGCATTCAGAAAATATGAATTTATGCAAGAAAAAACACAAAAAGTTAAACTTTTAAAGTTTTCTAATTTTGTATTAAAAAAAATTCAAATTTATTAACAAAATCAAATTTATAAAGATCAAATTTTAAAAAAGTTCAAAATTTTTATTAAAAAAGTTCAAATTTTTATTAAAAAAGTTCAAATATTTTAAAAAAATTTAAATTTTTTAAAAAAAATCAAATTTTTCAAAAAAAAATCAAATTTTTTAATAAAAAATCAACTTTTTTAAAAAGATTTCAATTTTTTAAAAAAAATCAAATTTTCTTTTAAAACATTCAAATTTGTTTTTAAAAAATTCAAATTTAAAAAATTTAAACTCAAAATCTAGTTTTTTTAAAGAAAAATTTTAGTTTTTAAAAAAACTATTTTTTTAAAAATCAAGACTAATCCAACAAGCACAAAAGACATCCCACTAGAAGGCAATTTCCAATACAACATTTTTTTTCATCATCTTCATCATTGTCATTCGTCTGACTGATGCACTATTCAATATTTATGAGTAGCCATTTATGTAGGCCTAAAAATTCGTCTCTTTTTTCTCATTTCCTCTGTCACACAACATGCAGAACAGAAGCGACATTCATTAATTTTCCTCTGTTATTTTTTTTCTCGCGAAATTTTTAAATTTTGCATCCTCTTGATGTGCCATTCTAGTCATGTCAAAAAAAAAATAATTTCTCTTCTATAGTAGATGAATTCATTTTTGTGTGTGTGTGATGCAGCTAAAAATTTATTTCACAGTCTTTTTTTGTGCATCGCCATTGTTTACTCATAAATATCTCTTCTCATTGCTGCCACTGTCTCTGATATCATAGCTCTTTCGCATTCATTAAATAGCAACAACATAAATACATATAAACATGAATAAGATAGGCGACATGCATGCAATTTGGATGGCTTGATATGCATCACTTCTACATGCATTATTCAACATTAATCGCTTATGACTTTGTTTGGTAGATGTGCTTATTTTCTCTATTTGACGCCTTCTTTTTTATTCAATGGATGAAGGTAATCACATCTTTTTGTGAATGAGGCTTCCTTCAAGCTCATCAACACATTAGACTCTCTTTTGAATTTAATTTTAAATTGAACGAGAATTATTGCCGTAAATAAAAACACAACTGTGTAATTGAATTAACTTAAAGGAATTTAATGATGATAAGTGGTTAAAAGTTGATGTGTTTGATTGAGGGTAGGGTTGATGGAGAAGGCGCAGTTTTATAACTAAGTAGAACACGTGGACTAGAATAAAGGGGATCCTTGGGTGTACCCAGATCAGGAATATCCTTAAGGTGCTTCTTATAAGCTGTTACTTGTGGTGCTCGTAACAGAATTTGAAATGAGTAAAAGCGAGCCATAAAAGTCAGTGGTTGAAGCTTCAGTGATAGAATGGCATGTTTGTAACTCTGAGGAGATGGGTTCTATTCCCAGTGGATTCGAATCTTGTTAGAATTTAATTTTGAAAACCATAGAACCTTAAATTTGAATATTTAAGAGAAAAAAGTAAATTTGTCTCAAGTGGGAATCGAACCAACGCTCTTATGATTTAAAGTCGAATGCTCTTACCAATGAGCTACCAGAGGTTGCTAAGAAGCATGGCAAAATACCAAATTAAACTATTAATCTGCTCTAAACAATAACTGCTGTGGCTGATGTGGCTTTATTTGAAAAATTCCAACTGTTCTCAACTTACATACTCTAAATCCAGACAAAACGATCTCAATTCTCACTTATATTTCAAAAACATCATGCTCTAGATATAAAGACCTCTATATCCAGTTAAAAAGGCACTCAAAAAAACTAAATCTGTACTTTAATTTTAAATTAACTTAAATTGATGTCCAGTTGTTGTCTTGAGAACTTCAACAAGTGTTGACAAGCGATACCCCATTACAATATTATCGTCGCATGTAAAAAGAACAAAGTGACTTTATTGCCTTTAATTTCCTTCAATATTTCAATAAAATAGCCAGCGACAGTAAAAAGTTATTTGTCCAATAAAGAAAAGTTTATTTTTGGTTCTACAAAAACACCCGAAAGTAAAAAGGCGTTAGTCATGACATGCAATGTGGTTTATCAGTGTTAATACTTTAAACTAATCTACAAGCCATATGAATATTCAATAATTGTGAGAAATGGGCGGTTTTCTTTATGACTTTTTTTTTCAACTTATCTATTCATTTATGAACAAACACATTGACTTTACTTTCTTAATTTTATTCCAACATATGTGGATTATCTCATTCTCAGTCCGATAAATATTTGATTAATTCCTTTTATTGTTTTTCAGTAAAAAAACGATAATAATAAAAAAGTTGAGTTAAAATATATAAAGTGAAATCGCTTTATGGACATGTAATAAGTACTTTAACTGTGGTAAAATTTTAAATTGTTAAATATTCTTTTTGTGATCCCTCAAGCAGAACGAATAAAGTGAGATGTTTTTTATGAGGCTTTAAATTTAATATTGTATGAATATGAAAAGTATTTGTGGAACTATGAAAGTTTTGCAACATTTTCTGGTGTCAAAATGAGGTTATTTTGGTAATTGAGACTAGTTTTTTTTCTAAAGAACTTAATAATTTCACATTTATTAACTTTTTTTGACTAAAAATTTTTTATACGAATTTTAAAAAAATAAAATGAAGTGAGTTGTTATTTCAAACTTTTTTAAATTGTTAATTAAAAAAAATCAAATTTTAAATTAAATTAAATTTTAGGATTTCAAATTAAAGTTTTTAAAAAAATTTCAAATTAAATTTTAAAAAATTTCAAATTAAATTTTAAAAAATTTCAAATTAAAATTTAAAAAACTTTAAAATTTAAATTAAATTTTTAAAAAATTTCAAATTAAATTTGAAAAAATTTAAAATAATTATTAAAAAATTCAAATTAATTAGTAAAAAATTTCAAAAATGAAACTAAATTTTAAAAAATTCAAAAAATATGTTTAAAATTAGATTTTTTTTAAGAAGTTTCCAATTTTTCTTTTCAAAATTTGAATTATTGAGAAAAATTAAATCTAATTTGATTTTTTTTTCAATAATTCAAATCTTGAATACTTGAATTTAAAAATATAAAGAAATCTAATTTTAAACATTTCTTCATCATTTAAATACACTCAATCAACAATAAATTACTCAAAGAATGCAATCCTAATTAATGCCTCAACAAATTCAATTTAAAATCCTATTTTTAGCTCAATTAAATTCCATAACTTAAGAAAAATGCATCTCAAGTCTATTTATAACTTCACAATTCCATCATCATGGCCTTGTGTGACCGGATCAATTAAAGACATTTGTAATAACTCATTTATGACGCCAAAACAAATGAAAAAGATTCTCCCGATATTTAAATTAATTGACTCGAAAGATTTTTTCTCACTCCCACGCTTAACAATTTAAAGAAATATTTGCATGAGTCATCATCACTTGTGCATATTAATAAAGACATTATGCATCAAATGTCGTGAGAAAATTGCCTGCATTTCAATTGTCGTCAAAAGCGGCAGTTGTAGATTCGTTAAGTTCCCGAAAAATTGCATTAATGCACTTCCTTATCAGACCAATTTACTACAAAATTTTTTTTTGTTATTCTTGTAATTTTTTAAATTTCATTTATTTTTTCGTTTGGCGGGAAGACGTGGAAAAAGGGGAGACGAAAAAAAATTGCACATTTATGCAGATTTCGGATGCGACTGATAAGATAATTTTATTTTCAAAGCATTTTAAGATGATTTGGATTCATAAGTGATGTCATGCTTACCAAAAATTCCATGTGGCTTCTTCTTAAAATTGTACTAAAAATATTGTTATCAGCATTAAAAAATTTTAAAATCACTCAAAGAGTTTACGAGATGCTCATATATATGAAAATGTAGCATACACAGTCAATGAAAATTGCTGTCAATGAATATTCATAAAAACAAAAGGCATCATACAATATAAATGTAATAAAGTGAGACTAATGTGGAGTTTAGCCTAGCACGTTTTTTTGAATATTTGAAATTTTGGAGAATTTTGAAATTTGAATTTTTGAAATTTTATTAAGTTTGAAATTTTTTAGATTTGAATTTGATTTTTTGAAAATTTTTAAATTTGAATTTTTAAAACCAATTAAATTTTGGTTTTTGAATTTTTTTTTTAAATTTAAATTTTTGTAATTTTTTAAGTTTGAGCTTTTGAAATTTTTTAAATTTAGATTTTTGAAATTTGAATTTTTGAAATTTTGAAACTTTTTTAATTTAAATGTTTAAAAAAATTTAAATTTGCATATTTAAAATTTTTAAATTTAAATTTTTGATATTTTCTAAGTTTGAACTTTTAAAATGTTTTAAATTTTGAAATTTTTAAAATTTAAATTTTTTGAATTTAAATTTGAATTTTTTGAAAAAATTAAATTTGAATATTTGAACTTTTTTAAATTTAAATTTTTTACATTTGATTTTTCTTATAAAAGTGTTGTATTACATTACATAGGAGTATAATACTTACAAAAGAGATTTTTTTACTCTAAATTCCACAACCAAATTTGTCACGCAATCTTCACGCGAATCTCAAAAGTACCAATTTAATTTGTACAGAAGCAAATGATGATACTCATTGTCACCAGCCACACATAGTGTTGTGTATACTCACAATATCATACAAAAACGGAAGCATCAATTGCATAGCGATTATATTGTAAGGAATAAAAATTGATATGTATATTAAAAAGATATCTGACTCCAGTGCAGAAAAAGAACAGAAGCGAAAAAAATAACAAAAACTTTATGACAATTAGCGGATGAGAAGATTTATTCATAGATAATGTTTGACGTCAAGGGAAATAAGGCAGTCGAGAAAATTGTACAGATGGCTTTTGATATCGCATTTCACTTTGCCAAATGTTAAAAGATTATCAAGTCATGATCTTTTTTTTAAAAAAAATAATTATCGATCGAGTGATGATTTTTAAAAGTGAAAATGGCACTTCCGTCACTTCTTACGGTGATGAAAAAAAGGTTATTATAATTTTTCATATTCACAGCTGGTCGCTTAATATTGTCGTCGTTTTTATTGTTCTCCCCCCATTCTTACTTACATGATATTTTTTGAGTTATAATGTAATCAAAAAAAGATTTGTTTGGTGAGGCGGAGAGCACAAATGACCGATTTCTGATGCCCGTTAATTTACTTCCTCGGCACTGAAAAAACGGTGCTTTGACTCTCTTTTTATTTGACATTTCCTCAATTTTCTTTACATTTTAAAAATCATATTTTTTGGAATAAATAAAAAAGTTCTTAATACTTAAAAATTGACTAAAATTGACAGCAAATTGTCCAAAAGAAAATCTTTAATTTCTCGAATATTAAACGATTAATAATTTTTAAAAAAATGAATTTTTTAAAGTGCAAAAAAAAATTTGATGATTAATTTTCCACCAGAAAAAACCTTCCTCACCCAAAATTTCATTCACGATGCTTGAAATTATTGGAAAAATACTTATTTTTATTTCATTTTTTTTTGTTTCGTGCACATTCATCGCGAGGCGCGCACATTTATTGCATTCAATTTATTTAAATTAATGGGCATTGTGTATATATTCCGCACTCTCACTCTATTATTACTTCATTCTGTCTCTCACTCTACTACAACTTGATGATGATGATGTTTTTTTTTGTTGTCCATCGCATAGTCATTCATTTCGGAATGAAAATGCATCACATTTTTTTCATTCTTTATTTACAATAAATAATTTTTTGTTGTTTCATGCGATTTACTGGGCTTATTATTCTTATTGTGAAAGTGCGTGAAAATTTTTCATATTTAAATACAAGAGGATTATGAGTGGTTGATTGTGGGCAAAAATTAATAGATCGGCATAAAGTGTAAGTGTGAATGAAAAAAAAATCATTTTTAGTGCTAGAAGGGTTAATTGTTTGGTGTGGAGTAGTTGACAAAAATAAATTAATAGTTTTGAGGTGTAATTTAGTAGAAAGTTTGTGGAAAGTTGCTGGAATTGAATCAGTTTTTAATGTTAATGAAGATTTTTGAGCTCTAACTAAAAACTAGAGTCGATTCTAAAGGATAAACATCAATCAGGGTCTTATCCAATGGACGGTTGCTTCGAATACCCTACCTAGGGTAGGTGAGCTGGGTGCATTTTTTGTTGGAATAAAAATTTTAACGGTTTTTTTGAATTTGAATTTTTTCCCTCATTTTTTTGCTCAATTCGAAAAGTATTTTTAATTTTTATCAAATTTAGAGCCAAATTCAGCTGTTTTCTTAGTTACTTGGGGTAGAAAAAAGTGGCAAGCATCGATTGGACTAGATTTCTATTCAAAAACTTTGGGTAACCCTAGCCTATACTAGTAGTAGGGTGGTGTATACCCTAGGATAAACTGAGCAACCCACTACAGAGTAGCTTATAAAAAGGCAAACTTCATTGTCACAAAATTAAATCAATTCCAATAAAAATTCCATCATCTTCAAACATTCCGTTACAAATAAATTCCATCCAAATTCACAAAATTCTTATTTGATTGCACAAAATTGCATCAATTTAAATCCACAATTCCATCCATTCCCATATTCTTTCTTACGTCTTTCTTCCCTTCCTCATATTATGTAACATAATCGCATGCACATTAACTTTCAATCCCTTACTCTGTCCTCAATAATATTTACTCTATTCATATTTTGCATTCAATCGTCTTAAATGCCTGCTTTATGTAATTGTTCCCTCTTTTACATAAGAATACACCAGCATCTTCAACATCCTGTCATTTTGCTAAATTTTTCTCAGGATTCTAATTGGAAATCAGGGTTCTCAGCACGCACACTTCCTTAGAAAATAATGAAATTGCCTTTTCTTGGTTTCCTATCACATCCATTCATCCACATCTTCTTCCTTTAATTTACCGTTTTCTTACACATTTTTTTGCCATTCTTACAAGCTTTGTTCTTATTATTCAGAAAAATTACATTTTTATGCTGCGTTTTTTTGTTTGTCAACAAGTAACATCCGGTAAAGGACGGTGTGAAAGCAATGAGAAACAATTGATGTAATTTATATGTTTAAGCATTATTTTTTAGGGTTTAATTTTATTAAGTAAAGAGGAGATGAAATAATATTTTTCTTATTTATTTGGAAACAATGTGAGAATTTTTAAAGAAATTTGTGAGCTGAGTGCATTTTTTGTCGGAATAAAATTTTTAACGGTTTTTTGAAATTTGAATTTTTCGCCTCATTTTTTGGTGAATTAGAACAAAAAATTTAACGGTTTTTTGAAATTCGAATTTTTTGCCTCATTTTTTTGCTCAATTAGAAAAGTATTTTCAATTTTTATCAAATTTAGAGCCAAATTCAGCTGTTTTCTTAGTTGCTTGGGGTAGAAAAATGTGGCAAGCATCTATCTGACTAGATTTCTGTTCAATAAGCTTCCCATCTTGGATAAAATCAGCTAATTTGAAAATCTGATCAGCAAACCATGTGTTTTTCCTAAAAATCATGCTTAAATTCACTTTTCAGTGATTCTTTTGAAGAAATTTCTGTTCGAAGCGTCTTTTGGTCAGTTCAGAGGAAGGAAAATTAACCGCCGTGAAGAAATCTTTTGAAACTTATTTTCTCTCATTGTCTTTTGTCTTAAATTTCTCCTCATCTCTTCCTTTTGTTGTGAATCAAGTCGTCGAGACCGAAAGAGAGCATGTGTAACGTCCGTTGAATCTATATGATGGATATTTAATTTCTTCAAAGAAAACACTTCAATAAAAAAATTTTAAATGCCCACTGCACCATAAAAAAAAGTGAGACGAAAATTTTTTTATTTTCGGTTAAAAGAGAATTTTTTCCGTTGACAATAACAAAAGAAACTTGTTCCCATACACACAAAAAAAATTATCAAAATACAACATAAAGCACGAAAGTAAGTCAGCGAATGTTTCATGTCATGCAGAAAAGAAATGTAGTTCCGTTTGACTGCCTTCACCCTTCACATTAACATTTCTTGTTTCCCTTTAAATTTCCTTTAAGACGCTATGGGAATATGAACTATGTATATAATCATAAGTTACCTACCGTGAATCCATACAGTCAAGGTAAAAATGCAAAGGGAATAGACGACGAAGAAGAAATAAAAGAAAAGGAACAAATAAACGACAAAAGGTGGTTTCTTATGGAAGAATTAAATGTACTTAGGGGATTGAATTACCTTCAAAATGCACATGAACTTCATTCCTAATTCCTATCTGCATCTTTAAGAAAATATGTTCAAGCTATAACGAATGTCTTTAAGACGTTTGCACATTACCTTTTATAATAACGAACTTTTTCCATAACTTATTGTTCTTCAAATTGTTCCATATGAAGGAATTTTTTTATTTTCATTTACTATATGTTGTAGGAATGAATTTAGCTTGATCGTAATGAGGGAGTTCGTTTTCGTTGTTCCAGATTGTTGGTTTTTCGTGTATGTTAAGAAATATTATGGGAATTTTTTTCCAACGGTCATAAGACACAGAAGCGAATAAAAAGATATGAATAAGAAGATATGGGAATTTTTGGGAAGTTTGATTGTTTTGTGGAATTTTTAAAGCGCATATTTGATGGATTGTAATGGAAATAAGTAGCTAGATCGGTACACAGTGACAAAATTCTATTCATGGTCCTATATTGTCATCTAAATTGCACTTTTCTGGAGGAATTGCATTTCCGAAGATAAATTGAAACTAATAAGGCAGTTTTATTGTAGTGTGCATCTCAGGCAATGACAATCATGAATTTTTAGAACCTAGTCACTCCCCCTGCTAAGACATTGATCTCGAGCAAGGTATCATTCTCTAGTGATACCCAACATTTGGTGTGAATGACCTTTGACTGCAAAATCTTACATATAACTGAAGAAGTTTGAGTTTGATTCCCAAATATCAATTCAAAAATACAGTATACAGGCTGACTTCAGTCACACATTTCCCCGGTATATAGTAAATCTCATTTTTGCCATCAGACTAACGTCATGATACCTTCAGGGTACCCCTATGTCCCTAAGACGTTTAGTCGTAAACAAAAAGACTTGCTTGTATCCTAGCGACTAAGTTGTGCCACTAAGGAGCTACATTCTTTAAAATTGCAAAAAAAAAGTCACACAAAAATTTAAAATAAAGCAATAATTACGCTATTTAATTCTAAAAATAAAATCACTCGCCATGAATCACATTAAAAAATTAAACTAACCTAGATAAGCCTCAATCACACATATCAAGTTCCAGAATAAAAAACTAGACAAGCCGTCAAAAATTCATACATATCCACAAGCCACAAATAAAAGCCATCCAACGTCATTAAAAATACACAATTCCAAAAAGACGTTATAAAAGAATGTAAAGTGTCACGAAGCATGTAAAGTGTAGTGTACAATTATCACATAACAACAATCAGTTATTGATTTGATGTATTCAAATTATTTATTCCACGCATTTACTCATACCCAAACATAAACTCGATGTTTATGTCAATCGCATTCTCATTGTCCAATATCAATTAACTAATTGCATCATGTCGCGCTACTACAGAGGAAAAAAATGGAACTGTATAGATATGAAAAAAAATATTGTCTCTGTTGCTTATTTTTTTTCATATGAATATTTCATTATAAAAATTGTAAATGTTTAATTAAATTAAAGCCCTTCATAAGTGGATGGAGATAAGAATGAAATTGTCATTCGTTTGATCTATTACGGCAATATTTCAATCTATGTAAATTAATTAATAGATAAGTTCTTCCGATGCGTGCCTTTTTCGTGTGTATGTCTCGAGAGGAAGTTCCACATCTCAAATTTCACAAGAAGTAAAACCGCGAAATTGAGGAAGGAAATTAATGAAAATAAAAATAAAACGGAATTGGATGTGTAGATATTTGTGGCATTAAATGATAAGGAAAATGTAATGTATCGTCATGGGAACTGTCCATCGCTTTAATTTATCTTTATTGATTTACCTGGAAACTGACTCTAAACATGACACATATGCGGTCATAATTAAACCAATTTCATATGAGCCCCATAAAATTATGTAAATTAATGATAAATACTTTACAGCATATTCTCGGAAGAGAAATTTTATTAATGATTTAGTGCATCTTGTGGGCATCTTTAGAATAAATATAACATTTTGCGAATGTTGAACCCAACAGCTGACTTTTAAAGTTTAATGGGCACTAACACAAATGTTTTAAGGAGGAATTTTAGCTCCTTTGAATGATTTTTGAGTCTGCTTTTTTGGATTAATTTGATGCAGATTGTCTTTAAATTGAAAATTTGTTTTCTTTGGAAGTTTAAAATTTTTCATATAAAATTTAGAAATTGTCACATGTATTCACATGGTTCGGTGGCTGAGTGATTAGAGCACTGAACCACTAATCAAGAGAAGTCATGGGTTCGAATCTCAGTCTGATCATTTCTATAGAAATTTCTTACTTTCTCACGGTTTACAAAATAAAATAAGATTTAAAAACAATTAAATTTAAAAAAAATCCAATTTAAAAAATTTCAAATTTAAAAAACTTTAAATTTAAAACAATTAAAATTTAAAAAAAATTCAAATTTAAAAAATTTTTAAATTTTTAAAAAATTAAATTTAAAACAATTCAAATTTAAAACAATTCAAGTTAAAAAAATTCAAATTAAAAAAATTAAATTTAAAAAACTCAAATTTAAAACTATCCAAATTTAAAAGAATTCAACTTTATAAGAGTTCAAATTTGAAAAAATTCAAATTTAAAACAAAATTCAAATTTCAAAAATTTGAAATTTAAAAAAATTAAATTTAAAACAATTCAAATTTAAAACAATTCAAGTTAAAAAAATTCAAATTAAAAAAATTTAAATTTAAAAAACTCTTAAAACATTCTAGATTTTAAAAAATTTAAATTTTTTAAACTTTCAAATTTAAAAAAAATAAAATTAAGAAAACTCAAGTTAAAATTTAAAAATATTTTTAAAAAATATAAAAAGTAATAAAATTTAAAAAAATCATTTAGATATCAGTTTAAAAACTATTTTTAAATTTTTAAAAAATTTGTATTAAAATATTAAGCTACCAAGAATAGTTTTTTGAACTCAATTTTCAAGTCTTAACAATACAAATTTTATTTTGCGAAAAAAAATACCTAAACTCAGCCCGAATGCACTTCTTTCTTACCCCTAAAAAGAATTTTTCTGAAATTTTTACAACTTTCCATTCTGAAATAACAACATTCGGCAATTCCAGGTGTGCAATGAGCACAATAAGTGAGTAAGAGAGAACCCTTAGCTAGAAAAAAATAGAAAATTTCTTATTCTTCTAAAAAATGTGTGCATATATTCTGAGGTATAGGGGCACGAGTCAGAAAGAAATATAGCATATATAAAAACCATATCGTCAGAGCCACATGGTCATGATAATTTTGAAATACTGCATGCATGTATGTGTGTAAATTCTATTCTTCTAACGATCTTTTCATTTCTCCTCAAAATAAAATTTTTTATTCTTTTACTCAAAAATTTATTTATTTTTTCTTCTTTCCCTTTCCTCAGGTTTTAATTTCAAGCAACAAAAAAAGGAAGAAGAATAGACCAAGCAAAGCGGGGAAAAGAGAGACAATGTAAGATCTGAAAAAAATAAAATAAAATAAAATTTCAAAGTAAAATAAAAGTTAATAAAGTAGGGGAAGTTAGAGAAACCGAAACAAAATTTTAAAAGAATACAAAAAAAAGTTGCTCTATCATCAACGTCGTCAACAGAGCGAAAAGAAATAGAGGGAGATAATAGAATAGTAAAATAAAATTGAACAAAAATAGTAATTTTGAGATCTACAACGACAAAGCAAGTTGGGACCAATAGACGGTGTTGTTTTCTCATAAACACAATTTTTTCATATTTCTCTCTCTTTCTCCTTCCTCCCAACAGAACAGACAACAAAAATTCTCTCTCACGCATATATACAGCAAACATACAAACAATATTCTCCGAAGGCAAAGAGTTTCAAAGAGAAGAATATTGAGCAAATAAAAAAAAGTAGAGGGGAGAACGTTCCCTTCTTATGATGTCATCAGCCGAGGAGGATAATTCAGATTGTTTCAGTAGTTTGTTTGGAGACGACGACAAGTTAGGATTACTAAAGCAACATAAAGAACAATTGAAACGAAATCGACAACGCGTAGACGCTGGTGAACCAAGAAACTCATATTCGTCTATTCCAAATTTTAGTTCGCGTTCGTCACTAATGAGTGGCAGTTTGTACGGGGCTATTTTTAGCCAACAATCACAAAATTTCGGTGGTTTATTTCCAACGAATTATGCGCCAGCAAAGATGCTTAATGAGTTACTTGGACGACAAGTTAAGCAGGCACAAGATGCTGCGACAAATCCAAATGATGTGTTAAATCAAATTGAATCAGCATCAAATAATAATAATAGTGTTAAAATGGATTTTGATAGTGTACAATCACATAATTCAGACGGTGCACAATCGCCAACACAACAATCGGCAAACGATCTCGCCCATCACATGTTGAGAAATATTTTACAAGGCAAGAAAGATTTATTGGCACTCGATCAAGAGTTGCGACAAGTAGCAGCAGGCGTTGGAAGTGATCGTCATACGCCAGATTCAAATCAAAATACAATAATGAATAGTAAGACAAGCAACATATTGAACAATAATAATAATTTGATGAATAATAATAATAATAATAATTATGATGTGACCAAAAGTGATAATGTTAATGGATCAATAGACAGTGATCAAAATAGTGATGTGACAATTAACAATTCTTCAAATAATAATGTGAATAATAATAATAATAATAATAATGTGAATAATAAATTATCGACCAGTGAAAAGGATTTAAAGAAAATTAATTTAAATTCTGGAAGTGATAATGACATTAATGGCACTTCCAATGATGGTAAAAAAGATGAAGTGAATGAAATTATTGACGATGATATGATTGTGAATTCATTAGCTGATGGTAGTAGCTCACTACCATCGCCAAGTTCTGTGAATAATGTTAAACTAAAGGAGGAATTGATGGATGGTGATTTAGACAAGGATCTTTGTCGTTCACCATCACCATCACCATCTGCATCAAACAAGAGTGATCATGGTAATGCATTGGAATTAAAAAGAGCCCGCGTTGAGAATATTGTCTCGACAATGCATTCAAGCCCAGCACTTGGATCTCAAGGATTGACACAACAGCCACAAGTTAATGGCTGTAAAAAGCGAAAACTTTATCATCCACAACAACATGATAATAGTGCTGTCGAACGTTATGGACTCTCGTTGGGATTAAATTTACATAATCTCATGCTGAACGATGACGATGAAGACGAAGAGATGGATTCGAGTATTGTACAAAAACGACACGAAAAAAATATTCTAAAATCACAATTGCGCTCAATGCAAGAACAGCTAGCTGAGATGCAACAGAAATATGTTCAATTGTGTAATCGTATGGAGCAAACATCAGAATCAACAGAGGATATAGATGATGGAACAAGTGATCTCGTCGATGATGATTTAATGAGAGAAAATTCAAGTGAGAAACGCTCACCATCAATGAATAGTGTACAACAGCAACGAACACCGAGTGCATCACCAATTAAGGATCTACCTGGAAAGCAGCAAGTAAGTCACGCTCAAAATGTCTTAAATCAAATGATGAGTAAAATGATGTCGGCTAAGTTGCACCATCCATCAATGCCATTTAATGGAACTCATCCACTTTTACAACACATGCAACAGCAAAATGCAGGAAGTGAACATGTTGGACATGTACAACATCCAGCATTCAGTAATGCTGCAGCCATGTATTTGAGTCAAAAATTATTGATGGAACAGGAAGCTAGAATTGCTAAGGAAGTTGAAGAACGTCAACAACTTCAGTTGCAGCAGCAACAACAACAGCAACAGCAGCAACAAGCTCAATTACAAAAGCAACAGCAAGAACAGCAACATAAAGCCCAACAAGAAATGATTGCTCGCGAACAGCAAGCACAGAATATGCATTCAATGCATCAGCAACAAAATATTAATCATACACCAAATAATATTCCACCATTAAAAACTTCTCCACAGCAACAACAACATTCGAATGGAGCTGGTAAGCCAAATGTTCCTTCAGATCTTAGTGATCGTCTCTCGATGATGCGTGTTAATGCATTAGCAGCAACAGCCAATTCAATTGGACCCGTAACCGGAGCTGATTTAGAAGGACTTGCTGACATCCTCAAGTCAGAAATTAATTCATCGCTGTCAGCACTCGTGGACACAATTGTATCACGTTTTGTTCATCAAAGACGTATCATGACAAAACAATCAGAAGCAGCTTCAGCAGCCGCAGAACAACTAAATAAAGATTTAATGATGGCATCACAGATTCTCGATCGTAAGTCACCACGTACAAAGTCGAGTGGAATGGATCGTCCGAATGGTAGCAACAGCGGAAGTGGTGGAAATGCAAACTCACAATCAGGTAATAATGGATGTAATAATAGCACAACTAACACTAGTAGTAATAATACTAACCAAAATCATCATATGGTATCGCAAGGTGCCATGAATCAGATGCAACATCATTTAGCCCAATCGATGCTCAATCAACAACTGACATCGAATGGTGGCAATAGTAGTAATAATAATAATAACAATAATAATTTGAATAATAATAACAGTAATAATAATTCACCCGCAAATATCCAACAAGCTCAAATGCAACGTCATGCAAATGGCACAGCATTTCCACCACTTGGTCAACACTTGGCTGGACCTCCACCAATGGTTACCAATGGTCCCGATCCAAATAGTCTTAATAGTCTCACGCAAATGCAATCGCAAATGCAATCACAAATGAATCCATTAAATTTACCATCTCATGTACGTCCTTCTCCAACAGCTGGCATGTTTCAAGGTCCACCAAAAGTTACTGGACCCCAAATGAATTCCGTTGCAGCAGCCGCTCTTTACAACTCAATATCAGCAATGAATGGAGGACAACCTAATGGAAATCCATTCTGTATGCCTGAGCCACCACGTGAGGGTATTAATGAACAAAATGAAGCACTCAGTCTTGTTGTGACACCGAAGAAGAAACGCCATAAGGTAACCGATACAAGAATAACACCACGTACTGTGTCAAGAATTCTTGCGCAAGACGCACTTGCTGCAGCCCAACAAAACCACCTCGAACAGAGACAAGAGCAACAGAATCAGAATTCAAACTCATCGCAGCAGCAACAGCAATCGAATATGTCGAATGGACCGATCAGTCAATCAATGCAAAATGGTAATAAATCATTTGGGTCAACAACTCCAGTAAATTTGCCTTCAAGCGTACCATCCGAAACACCGTCACCGCGTGGTAATTATCATCATTCAGCACCACCATCAATGATGCCTGTCTCATTGCCAACATCTGTAGCAATTCCAAATCCATCACTTCATGAATCGCAAGTATTTTCACCGTACAGTCCGTTCTTTAATCCACACGGTCCTCATGGTCCACAATCGACATCGATTCATCATCATATGCACATGTCATCCTCACCGCCTGGCATGGGCTCATTGATGGATCCACGCGATTCACCGCCATTACCTCATCCACCAACGATGCTTCATCCAGCCCTCTTGGCAGCTGCTCATCACGGTGCTTCACCTGACTATGGACACATTCGTGCCGCTATGGATGCAAATGATCGTAATTCAGATTGCAATAGTGCTGATATCTCGTACGATGGAATGCAACCATCGATATCATTCTCGAATGCATTTTTGAAAACTTTAAAGTAAGTTACCATCTCTCTTTTTATTATTGAATAATGGATTTCCTTTGGGGGGTTCTCAGCTATGGGAAAGCAAACATTCTTTAGTGATATAATATTACCGTCTTCTATGCCAACACTTTATTTATTATTTCCTTTCATTCACGTTTTGTGTTTTTTCACTATTAAGTGTTTTTCAATTATTTAGAAAATCCGTTTTATTCGACACTATGTTGAATTATGTTCTACACGCGATCTTATTGCAGAAAAGTAGTTGGTTAGGGATTATTGGGGAAGTAGTTTTGATTTATGGTGCATTATTTTTTGAAATTTTTGCTCACTTTGAGTTTTTGACTTCAAAATTCTCATTTAAAGTAGACTTTTGTGATATAAGTAAAGAATATTCTTACATTTGTGCTTGGAGCAAGAAAGTATATCATTCTATAACTCAGTAAGAAACCAGGAACATACCCAGATCTTATAATCTTTTTTTTGAAATTTTTTGGTATACCCCATTTGACCCCCCTACCCCCTCCTTTGGTATACCCATATAAAAAACCAAATCAAAACCACATAGAACTAAAACTCCAATTCCCTTATATTCTTTAAAGAAGTAGTTAATTAAGCCTTTATCCACATACGTTGGCGTGTCTTCATTTTTAATTCATAGAAAATGCACTTGAGTGTATTCACATACTTCTTTTGTACATAATGTTTTGTGGGGTTCTCAGGAAGGTGGGATGTGCATAAAGAAACCATAAATGACTTTAAGTTATATGAAGGTTAAACGTCCATGTTTGCTAAATCCGATATTTACAATTTAATTAGTAAAATTAAATCAAAAACCTTAAAGTAATCCTCAATTTTCTTTCCATTCAATCAAGCAGCAGTAAACAGAAACAAGATCAAAATAATCAAGATCAATTTTCCTTAACAAATATCCATTCGGCGACATTAACACCAATGCACTTGCGAAAAGCAAAATTAATGTTCTTCTGGGTTCGTTATCCAAGTTCAGCAGTGCTGAAGATGTACTTTCCAGACATCAAGTTTAACAAGAATAATACAGCTCAGTTGGTCAAATGGTTCTCCAACTTCAGGTGAGTCTAATGTTGCGTGCTTGCAAAAAAATATACAATTATTAATTGCTGTCTCATTTGCGAATTTCAACGTCACGAGAATGCGTGTCGCAGTTTTTTGGTAATGAATTTTTTATTGGAAAATAATTAGGGGGTAATTATGTCATTTGGAATGACAGGATAAATTGGGATTTCAAAGGGATTTTTTTGTGTGATTTTCTATGACTCAAGACATGGACGTACCCAGAGTGGGTCCACATTTTGAAACACAGTATAAATGGAACTTAAATTTGAAAAAATAAAAAGAGTTAGAAAATTCCGACCCCCCCCCCCTCTAGGTATGCTCATGTCTCAAGCATTTTTGTTAAAAATCGAGCAAAAAAATGTAAAATTTTCAAAATTAAATCAATTTTTTCCATGAATCGCACAATAACTTAATTAACCATAACAAAAAATCTGATAAATATGTCCTGTCAATTTCATTAGATCCAAAAAAGGATGACTTTTTGTGGCTGTTATCAAAATCCAATTTCAATTCAAGTGAACACATTTTTTTTAAATTAAATAATCTCATCAAAAAAATTTTTGTGGTGACAAAACTACACGAAAAAAAATTCCGAGGCTTGAAAAAAAATTTCACGCGAGACTAAAATTCGATCATAAATCGATTTAAACGAAAAATACTGAAATGCATTCAAACTGAATGCAATTTTTTTTTTTGTCATCTCATTGGCGTCGGCGATTTTGAATGCATTTTTAATTTGAAGCTCTCTTCTTGTCGCCAATTTTTATTTTTATTTTTTTTGCCTATCAAATGTTCGAATATAAAAAATAATTGTAAAAAAAGGAACTGCAAAAATAGCGAGGGTGTTGTTGTCCACCCTCCCCGGAACAGAAAAAAAATATCTAAAAATTTTATGCATTCAACATTTTTTTGTGCTACTGCAATTTTCGTAAAAAAATATATTGCACATGGGAAATGATGAATACAGTTCCGAATTTTGATGTTTGATTATCCCTATTGTTATTTTATCATCATTCGCGCCTTGTGAATTTTTATTATGATAAAAATAATTCTTGCAGACCATTTTTTGAGCTTGAACAGCTTTTTAATGAAAAATATTCTTATAAAAATGCTGACAAAATGTTCGTTTGAATTACAAACTGTAGAGTCAGAGTAGAATCTGGGGTATTGAGTAAACAACTCTGCCAGTGCGAGATGAAGGCCTCTATGGTCAAGTGGTAAGGCTACAGTCCGAATATTTGTAACCCTATCTTGAAGGGTCATGGGTTCGAATCCCAGCCAAAGCAAAATTTCTCAATCATTACAAGAATGCGCACAGGATGAGCACATTACAATAATCAAGCCCCCCTCCCCCTCAGGACACTATAATAAAAATTATAATTTTTAAGATTTTTGATTTCTCGAAAATCACAACTTACACGATAGCGTGTGACTATTGGCAAAAACAAAGCAAATAAGTCATTTTAGAGCTGTGATTTACAGAAAATAAATAGTGTAGAATTTTACACCAAAGACCCATTCAAGAATGCTCATTAAAATAATAATTAAGCTTAACTTTGACTCTACAATCCATCTAATGAGCTCTAACTTTATTATTGTATAATAAGCCTAGCAATAAACATCAAGAAAATGCACAAAGTGAATTTTCACATTTATTTTAATTAGAGAAACTACAATCGACATTTAAAAAAGCACCTTCATACATACTTGAGATACACATTCAAAGGCTTTCAATAAGCACCAGTTTTACTCATTAATTAATTCAAAAAGCAAAACAATATTATTTTCTTATCACAAAAGCGAGAAGTGAAAGAGCTTGTGTGATGTGCTGGTTATAAGGTATATAAAATATAAATTAGTGGAAACATACCGGTTTTAAATGTTGAAACATCTGTTCAAGCTTAAGAAATTTCATTTTTTTCTGAGGGTTGCGATAACAAACAATAGTTCACATACAAATGCATGTACAATACACGCCTAGAAGTGTGTAGACTGAATGTCTTATGACTTTTATTTTATTGTCTGTTTCTTAAAGAAATTTTAGGCGCGAAAAATATTTTTATCCACATGCAGAAAGTTGCAGGATTTTTTTGATCTTTGACAGCACAAAAAAAAGTCACTTAAAATTATCGATAAGTAATATTAATGAATAATTTCAAGATCATTTGCAATTGAAATCGACAAAGATCTTTAATTTAAAGAGACAAACAATAAGAAATTTTTAGGGGTGAATAAAAAAAGTCCGTTAGAATTTTTTGTTGCCTTCCCTTATTTACTTGCATACCTTTAGTGCTGTACAGTTCATTCGTGAGAAATATCAATTTTGTTTCCTTCTCCTTCGGAACTTATTCCTTTTTTTTCTTACTTACAAACAATGAGAGCTATTAAATGTCTTGAGAAGATAAATAAGAAAGAAAAAATCAGATGATTATTGAAACTAGTTATTAATGTATGTGTTGTATAACGGTTTTTTGAGTATAGTGATGTGAATGGGGTTTAATACTACACTATTTATTTATATTTTATCACTATTTATTTATATTTTATAACAAATCCACTATCATGTATGCAACAAATATTTATGTCAAATTCTTATGATCATCTACCCGAGAGGGTCAATAAAACTTAAATAAAAAAAAAAATAATAATTGGGTGAATTTAAGAGTTATCTTGATTTTGTGAGTATTAAAATAACGGATGAGATTGTAATTATCATGAAAATAATGGCTACTGCTGTTGGGGGTTCCCAGATGAAGCCTCATCAATGACAGAACCAAAGATTCTGATCAGAAAAGATTAATAGTTCAAGTTAGCATTCTGCCAAAATTATTAGTAACCCAAGATAGCTCAGTGGTAAGAGCATGCTTCCAGAAATCATAAGAGCCTGGGTTCGATTCTCAATCAGAGCAAAATTTACTTTTTTTATCTCCTAAATATTCAAAATACTTAATTAAGTATCAAAACTAAGTTCTCTAGCCTTTAAATGCCTCAATTTGGAGTTTTTTGGCAGTTCCAAAAGTTTGATCACCTTCCAATATCCACAGCAATTCAATCCAACACCTTCATGACCCAATAAATCTCTTTCTCAACCGCTAAAACACCTCAAACATCATCCAATTAAGCCTTAAATAATCCAATCAACTTCCCCATTCTCACCACTCAAATATGAACATTATCCACTTTTTAACACCGTCAACACAGCGCACTATAAAACTACTAGAAACGTGATTTAAAAAGTGTAATAACTAACACTCTTTTAGCATATAAAACCGTACACATAAGTAGCTGTAATGATCTAATGGAGGTGTTTTTCTACCACTTGATGTCAAGTGATATTTTTTACACTATAAAGCTCAAAGTGTCATAAGTTGCAGTTAGTTTTAATTGCGATAATGATGTAAATATATATGGGAAAAATATGAAGATCTCTCAAAGGAAATTTAGCTCATTCGTGTTAATGGTGAAAGGTTCTGGGTATTTTGAGGAAAATTCTAGAATTTGATGAGATATTTCAAGTAATAAAAACTAATTATGGAAATGCATTTTTAAAATCTTCAGAGAATTTCCTTCCGCGATTAATTTCACACCTTTAGCAATTTCGCATAATTTAACACCTCGGTAGTTGAAAAAATTCCTTAACATTCTCGTGGGAAATTATCAATCTTGAGATAATTGCAATGCTTATTAAAATATGCAAAAAATTAATTTTTTTAATTTTATCATCAACAGGGAATTTTACTATATTCAAATGGAGAAATATGCACGTCAGAATGTCACCGAAGGTGTCAAATGTGTCGAAGATATTCACATAAGTGGCGATAGTGAAATTTATCGTGTGCTTAATCTTCATTACAACCGTAATAATCACATTGAGGTGAGTTTAAATAAAAAATCACGCTAAAAAATTGAAATTTAAAAAATAAAATAAATTAATTTCCAGGTACCGACAAATTTCCGTTTTGTGGTCGAGCAAACGCTTCGTGAATTTTTCCGCGCAATTCAAGGTGGAAAGGATACGGAGCAGTCATGGAAGAAGTCAATTTACAAAGTTATATCGCGCATGGATGATCCTGTACCAGAATATTTCAAATCACCCAACTTTCTAGAGCAATTGGAGTAAATGAATTGAAGCATTTTTGTCATAAAACAAGAGAAAAGTTTTTTTGTGGTTGTATGCAAATCAACTTAAAAAATATATATATTTTATGTAGATAATATGTATGTGGATTTGGGTGATTCATCGATGGATAAAATGACAAAAAGAAACCCATCCGAAAAAAACAAGCAAAGCTGAACAACAACATCAAATTAATACACTTATAAATGAGAAAATATTTGTGTAATAAAAAAAGCAAAACCATAACTGTTATTTAAATATCGTAAGCTACCAAAGATAAGAAATGAAAAAAATAACATACAGAATAGACACTTTGTGGTTCCTGATAAATAACTAATTAACTAATCAACAAAAAGTTTTAAGAAAAATTTAAAAAAAATTGAGATTTTTTTGGTTTAAAAAAATATTAATTTTCTCTTTCGACACGAAAACTCGCGTTTCGGCCTTCATTTCAAAATTATTTATTTTTAAAAATTGTAAAAATTCTTTTATTGATTTTTATTCATCAAAATTCGTGAATTAAAATCAATTAGAATATTTTTGGCAATTAAGATTTTGGAATTATAGAAAAATTCTCATGCAACATAAAATATTGAAAAAAAAAGAATTTTTCAGACGATATTTACTGTTGTATTGAATAAACAAAAAAATAAATAAAAAAATCTCTTCGGTCAAAGATGAAGATGATCATAATAATAATAAATGATAATCCCCAACCGCAACATAAGAAAATAAGAAGAAGAAAAGTAAGAACAAAAGAAACGTCTTAAGAGAATAAATGAACATCCAAAGGATTAAAAGAGAAAATAGCCAACAAAGAAGTAAACTGCAATAAATATATCTCAATTTTTTTTGGCCAGATAATAGAAAAAAGAATTGAAAAAAAAATAAATCTTTAGTTGATAAGAAGCACCAAGAAGTTTGAGAATTTTTAAACCAAAAAAAAAAAAGAAATAACAAAAAATTTCTCAAATTTGACAAAAAAAAAGCGAGTTGCTTCAAAGAATGACAGCAAAGCTGTCGCTTTTTCGACCAACTCATCATGTGATTTGTGTAATTTTCTAATTGGTTAAGATGACAAAAAAAAATAATAAAAAAATATTAGGATAGAAAACATTCCAAAAAATAATTTATTGCTAAATTAAATGAAGAAAAATTTGTAATAATTGATTCATAAATGAACAAACAAAAAAAATATGTGGAAATGATAATTTTTATGATTTATCGTGGGAAGAAATAATCGACTTTTCAAATTAGTTTTAATAAAAAAATATATAGCGGGGATTTAATTTTTATTATAATTTAAAATTCATTCAAAAAAAATTTTTTTTGCTTGTGTTGTAATTTTTTTAGTTTTAATCAGTGAGATTTTGACTTTTTTCTTCATGGTCACTTTATGGCTGTTAATTGTAGCTATAAATTGAAGTAAAAGTTAACAAAACTCACTGAAATTATCAAATTTTATGTAAATAATATTTTAAATCCAAAAAAAAGTATTTTTATGTTAATATTTTTCACAAATTGAATGAAAAAAGACACATTGCATTGAATCTAGTTTTTTGGGGCACTTTAGGAACGACCAACGAAGAATCCTGAACAAAAAAATGTTGGAAATTTCTAAAGTGTCGCCACATCTACACGCATGATTAGGTAATTAGGAGAAAATATTATTATTAAATTTATTATTATTATTTATATGATTATAAATAAAAATTTAAAAAAGTGATGCTCGACTTTTTCGAATGTCACTTTTTAAAAAATTCAAAATAATTTTTTATGTTTTTTTATTTTTTATGAGAATTTTTCAGTTTTTGATTTTAAATTTTGTGTTGAGTTTTATTTTAATTTTTGAATGTTTGATGATGGAAATCTTATAGGAATATTAATATGATGCCGTATTTAACGACATCTAATAAGAATTCATTTAAAATTCTAATAAGATTCTTTTATAAGATTCTAGTAAGGCCAGAGTTGGTATTTTTAAGAACTTAATATCCTAATAATTTGAAATATAAATTTCAAATTTCAATTCAGACCACAAATCTCAATTTTCGATCATCAAACACTCAAAAAAGCATCTTTCTTATCTTATTTGTTACATCAACGATCTTCCTTTTCGTTTATGATATTTTATGCAGCGACGAATCCCAAAATTTATTTTTAAAAACTAAAACAGAAAAGTTAAAAAAAGTCTTTTAATTTTAGCTCAAAATTTACAGAAAAAACGGTGAAGAAAAAAATCATTCAACATTAAAAATTTCATATAATAAAAAAAAGTTATCATGCCTTCGAAATTTAACGACAAATGTAACTGAAATTGTGATATTAAAAAAATTTAAAAAAAAGAAATGAAAAAAGGTAAAATGGAGAAATTTCTTTGTTTTGGTCTGGTGGTGATTTGGAGTTTTTTGGATGACTTTTTGGGAGAATTTTCATCAAAAATGTTAATAAAATGTTCGGCATAAATAAATTTAAAATTTTTACTTAGTTTCGGGAAAAAAATTCTTTGGAAAAGTTTGAAGAAATGAAAGGTGAATGGAGATTTGAATATTTTTGAAATTTATGGATTTTTTCGTCTATAGTTTGATTTTTTAAAATTTGAAAATATAATTTTTTAAATTTTGAAAAATTTTAAAATAATTTTTTTAAATTTTGAAAATTTTTAAAATAATTTTTCAAATTTTAAGATAATTTTTAAGTTTATGAGATTTTTTGAAAATTCAGCAATAACTCATACTTAAAATAATTCAAATTCTCAAAAAATAATTTAAATATTTCCAATTTTACATTTTAAAACTAAAGATTTATCCTTTTTGGTTCATAAAATTTTATAATTAAAAGTTTTTAATTTAAAACTTTTTCAACAATCAAAAATCCTAAATTTTAAAACTTTCCAATCTCTTTAACCCAAAATCTAATCATCGCCACGACCATTCAAATAGTTAAAATTTTTGGAAATGAAAAAAACTAAAAGCTAAAGAAAAGTATTTCAAAAATACAAAGAAAGCTAATAAAATGATGAAAATAAAATGTTTTGGTATATATTTAGGCAGTGATTAAAATGAATCAAGAAAAGCACGAGGAGGAACTGATTTCTGGAACCTCGCAGTCGACCTCCTCATGAAAAAGACAAACATTTCTGTACAAATTTTTTTGATTGCTGTTTTTGAAGAAAAAATTGAAAAACTCAGCAATTGAAGAAAAACTTTAATGAAATAAAAAAATAATCGTTTCGGTCTTAATGAAAACTTTTAAATATTTACTTAAGGATATGATAAAAAAAAACGTTTAGGACACATTTAAACTTTGGCATTAATTAATATTAAAAAATTTAAAAAAAATTAACAAAAAAAATCGTTTAGGCAAAATTTGTTTTTAATTTTCAAAATTCATGTTTTGGATGAAAAAAAAAGTTTTATAAAAAAATGTGTTTGGAAGTGACAAAAAAATCGCGCTCATAAAAGTTCACAAACACTTTTTGTTGAATTATTATTGTGATTGTTTTATTTAATTATTTTCTCATCTCGCAATCATTTTTAATTAATTTTTTAAACCCGCTACTTGTTATTCTTTAAACATAAAGAAATGAAAAGTAAAATAAGGAGAAAAAATATTTAAGAAAATGAAAATTAAATTTAATGGAAAGAAAAAAAATTATAATGAAAAGCTCTTGTGTTTTGTGTTTGTTCGTGAAGAGCTTTTTGCGTGGTGAAAAAAATTAAGAGAAAAAAAGTTTAAACTTATTTTTAAAAATGTGGAATTTTTTTGAAAATTTGAAAATGTTAAATTTGAAAGATATTTTTATTGATGAATTTGAAAATTTTTGAAAATTAAATAATTTTTTAAATTTTAATTAAAATTAAAAATTAAATAATTTTTTAAATTTTAATTAAAATTAAAAATTAAATAATTTTTTAAATTTTAATTAAAATTAAAAATTAAATAATTTTTTAAATTTTAATTAAAATTAAAAATTAAATAATTTTTTAAATTTTAATTAAAATTAAAAATTAAATAATTTTTTTAATTTTAATATTAAAAAAGTTTCGAAAAAATTAAAACTAAAATAAAAAATAAATTTGACTTTTTTAAAAAATTAAAAAATTTGATATTTTTTAAAAATTAAAAAAAAAATGAAATTTAAAAAAACTATAAAAAATAAAAAGTTCTTTCAAATTTAACATTTTCTCAATAAATTGTACAAAAATAAATTTGAAAAAATTTCGTAAAGCAAAAAAATGAAAAGAGTATTTTATAAAGGAAGAAAATTGAAAAATTTTATGGAAAGAATATGTTTAGAGATGAAGAAAATAAAAATTAATATTAAGGAAATTTTTTCAGTTACAAGTTTTTTTCTCATACGATAAGGACCTTTCGATAAATAAAAAAATATATATAAAGAATGACGAATTATAAACTAATAAAAATAATAAATTTCTATCAACAAAAATTGATGCTCCCACGAATATTTTAGGCACAAATATAAATTATGGATCACATAAGAAGAAAAAAATCAAATAGTTAATAAATTTCCTAAACAAAATATGAATGCAATAGCCCAGTGATGTATAGAATATTACTTTCATAACACAATAATTTTCTAATTTTTTTAAAAATAAAATACAAAACTTTCTGATAAAGTTTCAATGAGCAAATATTTAGTACAAGACGATAGTAGGAAATGGCACACGAGATAAATAAATGACATAATTCAATGTCAGTCTCACGTGTTCAAAGTTTTATGAGATATTAATTTCAACATCCTCAGTTGTAATATTAACCACAAAATACATGCAATAGTAATAGAAATTAAAATTATCAAGATGTCTAAATTGGTGAAAATTTGATTGTTTGGTGTTGAGATTTCTGACCTGAATTCCGACGAAAATTCATTTTAAAAAAATTATTGTAAATTTTTAAATAAAATTAAGGATATAAAAAAATTTAAAATTTGATAATTTTCCATCAATTTGGACATCAAAATATGAATTTTGATGAAAGGAACTTTTTTCTCAACAATTTCAAATTCTTTGAAATTTCTAAATTTTCCACCAAACTTAAGGATTATCAAAAATACAGACAGAAAATTGCGGATTTTCTTCCATCAGCAAGCATTTTTGTACAACGCATAATTTTTGTTGTTAAAAAAATTTAAAGCTCCACATCCTTTGAAGTTTCAAAATTTTTATACAGTAACAAAGTAAATAACAAACAATAAATGCATTAAAATGATGAAAGAAAATTCCTGCAACTGAATAAAAATGCGAAAAAAATTTAAGTCCTTTCATCAATTTTCATCAATAACTGGATTAAGTTTTTTAAATGTGAAAAAAATAAATAAATTCAACAGAAAATTTATTAACTAAATGTGAAATGAGAAAGAAAAATGATGAAAATATTTTCATAAATTTAAAGACATATCAAGCAATAATTATAAAATCACAGTTGATTGCATGATGGAAAGTTTGACACTTTTATCAATCACTCAACTGGAGACAAATCTTATCTAAATTAAAATTAAAATTTTAAAAAATCAATTGCAGTTTACAATAATCCGAAAATACACACAAAAGTATCCAAATGTATGTAAATCAATAGAGCAGGAAAGAATATGAAATGTTTAAAATAAAATGTATAACCAGGAAACTCAAAAAAGCCACAAAAATGCAATAGAAATATCTAATTTGTTCTTTAAGTTGTCAATCCATCAAATACAAACAACAATAGTAACAAATTGAAGCGGTTTGATGTAATTTTTTGGAGGTTGACTTTCATTGTTGTGAAGGTGATTTGGAATGATTTATTGAAATGGGATTTATGAGCGTCTTGAGTCTTGATGATTAAGATTAGCTTGTTTAATATAATTTGGTGATGATAAAGCTCAGCAAGTTTATATTTTATAATATGGAAGTAAATATTATGACAGATTACCATAAAGTAAACGATGGTGATGTATTCAGGAGAAAAGATTCAGAGGAACTACTTTTCTCAATTTAACGAAGCTTTTTCCAATTTTTATTGGAATTTTAGAAGAAAAAAATAGTTTGACCTTCTTTTCCTTGGAAAAATTGTTGGATACGCCACTGATACATGAAAATAAATTCCTTCATTTAAGGACCTATCTGTTGACTGCTGGTATTTTGTTGATAAACAGAACAAGCAGTCAAAACTCCTTATTTACTGCAGAGGAATAAAAAAATTCCCAAAAAGCACAAGTAGATATAAACGCGGCACCAAATTGCCATGAAGTCGAGTTCAAATGAAATCTGACGAGAAGCTGACATCAGTCGAACACTAAACAGGACCTTTTAGCCTTGTAAGCATAATTTGTCGCCCGGGAAAGGTCTAACAATTAAATTAAAGTGATTCTAGCAATTTAGATTGAATGATCTCAATGATCTCTGGTGGTGTTTTAACACCCAAATCTCCCCCTGGATACACCCCTGGATCTCAGCATCCTTAAACCTAATTCTTAATGAATATCCATAATTAATTGAAAGTAGTTACAAAAATCCTTCAAGAAAAAATAGAAGAAAAATTCAAATCAAAACCTAAATAAACGTCAATCACCTTCATTCCAAAAGAAAGTCAATCCCCCTAAAAAAAATCACAAAAAATCGCTATTTAAATAACAGACAAAAATCAGCTCCAAGTAAAATAAAATTCAAACAGAGCAACAAAAATAAATTCAAATCCAATTGAAATAGAAATAACAAAAAAAAAATTACAGGATCACAAATAAAAAAAAATCACACAAAACTAATCGGTAACCGGCGAGACACACACGATGAATTTGTGAGTGTCAACATTATCACTAATCAATAAACTAATCACAAACTCAATCAGATATCACAGGTCACAATATAATAAAACTGATAAATATATTGAAAAAAAAATAATATGAAGAATTGTCACATAAAAAAAAGAATAAGAAAAAAAGCTACAATTGCAATAGAACCAAAAAATATTGTAAACTTTTATTTTCATAGTCAAACTTTTGATTTTTAAAAACAAAAGATGAATGAAAAGAAAAAATGTTGCTTGAAAAAAATTTCTCAACATGAAAAAATAATAATTTTTGTGCACAATTAATATGCGGAGAGTGAAAAATGTCATGAAAATTTTCGAATGGAAAAAAATCATTTAAAAATAAACTTAGAATGAGAAAGAAAAATCCATAAACTTATCGTTGTGTATAAAATCCAGAGAATAATCAATAGTTAAGAGTCACAGACGTAGATATTAAGTCAAATTGATGTCATAGTTAATATTTGCATAAAACTTTCTTTTTTTTTGAGGGAAATGAAAAACTTTCATAAAACTATCAACAAAATGAAGAAGAAGAAGAAAACTTAATTAACTTTATTAAATTTTATCGTTTTTCCAAAAAGGACAAAACTTTAATTTTCACATTGATATTTTTAACATAACAATTTTGTGTATAAAAGAAATTCAATTTTTCGAGAGAAACAAAATTTATCGGAATATTTGTAAAATTATGTAAAAGAAAATGAACTAAATTTGAATATTTAAAGGAAAATTATCACCAAAAATAGATTGAAAATTACGCAAAAAAGTAATATTAAATTAATTGGCTAATAATGATAATAAATATGAAATATATATCAATAAAAATAAAAATTCCAAAAAAAACAAAAACAAACCCCAATTGGCTCAAAAATTTATTGAAAATTTCATCCAAATTTTTTAAAATTAAGTGAAAGAATTTTTTTAAAAACTTTAATAAATTACTATTGATTTCATTATAAAAATTTTATAAAAGATCAAAAAAACTGAGAATTATCTTTAAAAAATTGAAAAGTTTTAAAAAAATTTGAATTTTTTAAAAAATTTGAAAACTTTTTAAAAAATTTGAAATTTTTTTAAATTTGAAATTTTTTAAAACAATATTTGAATTTTTTTTAAAAAAAGTTTGAAATTTTTCAAAAAATATTTTTTTTAAAAAAAGTAATAAATCAAGTGATAAAAAACTTGATTTGTGAAATTGAAAATTGATAATTTTTTTAAAAAAAATAACTAATTAAATCAAATTTAAATCAGTTTTAAAATTAACAATTTTAAAACTGTTTTGAAATCAGAAAAGCTTTAAAACTTATATAAAGCTTTTTAATATTTTCAAATTAAATATTTTTAAAGTCAATTTAGTGAATCTTAAAATTCAATTCTTAAAAATTCTTTCACTTAAAATTCAAACTCACTAAAAAACCCATTTTTAAAATTATTCGCGTATTCAAAATTTCAAACAATTTAAGAAAAATATTTTCGGTGATTTTTTAGAATTTCACATCAGCAAGAATTAATTCTCTTGTCACCCGATGGAAAAAAAAGAAGAAAAATCTTTCCTTTTGTGTAAAAAAAACTGAACAATTTTTAAAACTGAAATGAACTCTCTTTTTTAACATTTAATTATATTCATATTTATCGCAAATCTCTTTGGATGTAAATGTTTCGATAATGAGAAAAGAAATGTCTTCAAGTGGAGTGAATTTTTCTTCTTTCCTGATCAAAATTTCCATCAAAATTAAGAAGATCATCAAAATTTTCTTTCAGAAAATTCTGTTTAAAAAAAAGATTGGCAAACTCAAAATTGGTAAATTGAAAATTCATGAAGCTGTCGAAGTCAATAATCCAGGTAAGTATGATACAGTTTTTATCTTTACAATAATTTTTATCAATATCAAATATAATCCAAATGAAAAAATGAAGAAAAAAAAGTTTTTTAGGCATTAAAGGACTAATAAAAATAAAAAAATTAATTAATGACTGTAAAGAAGGACAAAAAATGCATTTACAGCTTTGATTTTTTTCGACACAAATAATAAATCTCTGATGAAAAAAGAAATAAATAAATTTTTGGGATGAATTTTAGTTTCACACAATAAAATTCAAAATAAAGTTAAAAAATTTACGACGAAAATAGCCCAAAAATCTGATCACAAAAGCAAAACAGACAAAAAAACAATGCGAGAAAAATTTTTCATTTCATTTCATTTTGATGATAAAGAAAATTATTGAAAAATTTTAATTAATTTGTGTGCAATTCACAATTAACAGTCTTTTGGAGGATTTTTCATTTTCTCAAAATCTTACATCAACTTAGTTTGCAATAGACGCTGAGCTACTCAGCAACCAGGTTTTCAGTTGTTTAAACAAAATTTACAAACTTACTCAATCTTCAAAATTCGAAATTAAATAGAGTAAAATTTTCAAAATGCTCCATCCTTTGTTTTTTATCTTATACAATAAAATATATATTTTTTAAAAAAAACTACAAAGATAATTATGAAAAATTCCTAGAATGAATCGTCTCAGCAACAACACAGGACTCATTCATTCCAGAAGATCTGATGACGAAAGCATTTCGAAATTTGTTGATATATATAAATGAACAAAAACGAACAGACAAGTCAACATCCAAATTGTCTCAAAAATAAAAATTTTCAAATCTATTTTTCGGATGAGAACAAAAACGATCTTTTTGAAAATTTAACGACTTTTCAAAATTTAAATTCAAGTTTTTAGAATTCAAAATTTTTAAATTTCAAATTCAAATTTTTTTAAAAATTCAAGTTCAAAATTTTTAAAAATTAAAATTTTTTAAATTTAAAATTCAAAATTTTTAAAAATTAAAATTTTAAGTTTTTAAAAATTAAAATTTTAAATTAAAAAAACTGAGTTTTTGAATAAAAATAATACTTTAATTTGAATTTTTTAAAAAGTTTAATTCAAAAATTTTGAAAGTTTAAATACAAACATTCAAAAGTTAAAATTGAAGAAACTTAAAAGCTTAAATTCAAAATTTTAAAAAATTTGTATTGAAATACAAAATTTAAATCTTTAAAAGCCGTTAAATTTTCAAAAGACGTTTCAAAATTATGAAACACGAGAAGCAGCTCATTTCCAGTTTTCAGTTTACAATAGCAACGGAAAGTGTGAATGAAAGTTTTCACTCACACAATTTTTCTATGATTTAAAATCAATTTTCTGTATGATTTCATACAATATCAACATATTTTTAAGTCACAATTAAATAAATAAAAATTAAAATCTTCAAGAGTCAAAATTTTCTCCAGAAAAACAAAGGAAAAAAACAAAAAACATTTTCACAAATATTTTTTAATTTTTGTTAACCATTTAATTTGCAATAGAAGTCACGAGGAAGTGCAATCAAGCATGACAGAAAAGGAAAGTTGAAACTGAAATTTCATTTTTCACCTCATTTGATTGCATTTCTTTAATCGACAACAAAAAAAACCGGAATAATTTAAAGTACAAATTTACATAATATGCAACTACACACAACTTTATTATACACAATTACACATGCAAATTTAATCAATAAGCAAATAACGATGAAAAATAAGAATCAATTATCAACGTTTCTATTTTTATACAACAACAATGTAATAGGAAAAAGAAAGAAAAGTTTTATAGGAAAAAAATAGATGAAAGCTTTTTTGGAATCGACTTGAGATTTGTTGGGAAGTTTTTTGGAAAAAAAAGTAATTTTAAATTAAATGTTAATTTATTTTTTAAATAAATTTTAAAATAGTTAAAAACTAAAATTTATTAATTTTATTTTTTGATTAAAAATTGAATTTTTTAAAATAAATACAAAAAATTGACCCAAAATAACTTATTTTTTAAAAAATAACCATTTTTTTAAAAAAAATAAGTTTAATTGTTTAAAAATTTAGTTTTAAAATTCAAAAAAATTTATTTTAGAATTTTAAATTTTTAACGTTTTTAAACATTTTTTTAAAAAATTAAAAATTTATTTCTAATATTTAAAGCATTTTTAAAAAATATAAAATTTAATTTTTTTACATAGTTTGCATACTTTTAAGGCGGAAAATTATTTTAAAAACCTATAAAATTAGCTAAAATTTAAAAAAAACTCCCTATAAAACATCAATTTTAAAACACATTTTTAAAAAAAAAATCCCAACAAAATCAATCAAAATTACTTTTAAAAAATTATAATTTCAGCAATATTTTTATTGACTCCTTCTATCATCCTTATTTAAGCAACAAAACAATAATGAAGAAATGTTTTTCTTTAATAAAAAAAACTTTAATTTTCTCACTCCCTCCTCAGCAGAAGGTATAAAGAATAATTAGAAAATTTTTTATACACACATATCCACTCATAAAAAATTGCAATAGTATGAATGAAAAAAATGTGGTTAAAAAAAATAAGAAGAAAATGAAATCAACAAATTGATTAAGTTTTGCATTTTTCAAATTTAAATGAAGAAGAAAATAAATTATGAAAATGCACATGCAGAGACAACCAGAGACTGTTAAAATGTGATCAGATATTTTTTAAAGCATATAAATTAATTAATAAATTAATTAAGTATATATTCACAAATTCTCAAATTAATCTAAATATTATAGTTAAATGAGATAAAATGAAATGAAATATTATAGAAGCTCGTAAGTGAAAAAAATAATAATCTTATATAAAAAAAATCAAACACGCTGCCAATCGACTTAACTCAAATCTATATTTAAAGAAAATGAACAAGCAAAAAAAGATTTAACAAAAAATGTGAATGAGATGATGAATTAAAACAGATGAAAAATGTCTATTTATTAAATGTTTTTTATACAATCATATAACTGCAATAGTCAATAGTGCATGAGACATACTCATGTATCCTTTAAATTTATACAATAAACCGGGTTTCAGTTTATACAACAAATTAATTAACTCACACACACAGAGATGCCATAAACTAATAACAATATTTCTTTCGTTTCGTCTTTCGTTTGTAACCAGTTCATTTGCAATAGTCAATAAAAAATGGGTGTTAGAAATGATCAAATGGAAAAAGGTTTACATCTACTTTAATTGATAGACGGTTGGGATTTTGTTTAAAAATGCTGATAAAATTAATAATTGTTGCTTAGATTAAACTAATATAATTGAAAGGCAATAAGTTTTGCAATTTTTCTAATTCCTCAAAGTGTTCAAAGGCTGTCTGTCTTTCAAATCGACTCTAGCTTAGGCCAAGAAATAACTAGCAGTGTACGAAACCTTTTCACATCGACAAGAATCTTTAAAATGATTGAGAAATCAGCAACTCGTGGAAATCGAACCCATATCCTCACAAAAGAGAGGGTTACTTATGTCTGGTTTGTTGTCTAACCAATTCACAACAGAAGCCTAACTCTCAAACTGACAGATTCGCCTACTTATTGCTTGTTACCCCAGATTCCAATTTGCTTAATAACTTAATCTGACAAATTGATTAGCAATCGAACAATGTGAGATTCGATTCCCAATTCCAAAACCGAAGGGAGAATTCTTGAACCAAATAGCAGCCCCGGAGGTTTATACACCCCCCTCCCCCTTCGAAAAAAAACAAAAAATTGTTTAATCATAAATTCTATCTACGCCAATGAATGAAACAAAAAAAATGAATTCATGTTTATCATCAACTGAGATCTGCAACCCAAAAACCCTTCGATCATTCCCAGCCTGAATTGATCACAAGCAAAAAAAATCCTATAACCCAAAAAAGGATCAAATAAACTAGATGTAAGATCAATTCTAACACAATAAAATGAAACAAAATGTGATGATTGGTAGATTAATCAAAAAAATAAATTTACCAGTTAATTACATTTGTCCAGTACAAAAAGGCAATTATTGTTGATAGATTTATAGATGACTTTTTCATCGTCTTCAACATTTTTGCTGATGTTAACCACAATGTTAATTTTCAAATGAAACTTTTAACACAACAGAAAAAAAACAAACTTTATAATTTTTGATGACATAAAAAATAATTGAGGCTCTAATTGGAGCAAAAATTTGAGGAAAAAGGCAAAAAAATCTGGTGGCTGGTTTATTGTTTTTGGACGGTTGCTTGTCAATTAGAGATGTCAATTATTTGGGTTTTTACTATTTGTACAAATACCAAATACCCCAAATAGTAAAACCCAAATATTTGTACAAATACCAAATAGTTTTTTGTATGGAAAAAACCAGAAAAAAAATATTATATATTAGCAATAATGGGGTCTAAATTTTGTCTAGAAAACCCTATTTCACTAATAAAGTGCGTCAGAATTTAAATAAATGATTCAGAAATTAAAATACTTAACAATTTATAGATAAAGTTTTAGGCACTGCATGAAAAAAAATTATATTTTTCCACAAGAATCATGCAAAAGTCAGTAGAAATACTGATAAAATTGCAGGCTAAATTAAATATTTTGATAACTAAATCAAATTTAGAGAACAGAATTCTCAAAAAATAATAATATCTCTTCTTAAAACAATTCTGTTAATTAATTGAGCTAAACAAAATCTGAAGCTGAATACTTCAAAATGTGTTCAAAACTTTATTATTAAGTTTTTTTTCTTCAAATTTATTGAAAACTAAGTCAAAATTATTAAAAATTTGATATCAAAGTGTACAAAATTTAACAAGATATAGTTTTTGAATCTCATTTTAAAAATAATTTTTTGTACCCAAATTATTTGGGTGTAAACCCAAGTATTTGTATGACCCCAAATAGTGCTAAAAAACCCAAATACCCAAATATTTGTTATTTGTATCTGACATCTCTATTGTCAATCAAGATAGATTTGAAAATTTTTAGTGAAAATTGAAGAATGTTTTAAATTTTGAGATTTCTGAAACTTAAAATTTCAAAAATTCAAGAAATTTTAAATTTCAAAAATTCAAGAAATTTTAAATTTCAAAAATTCAAGAAATTTTAAATTCCGAAAAAAATTAAAATTTAATAAATTTATAAAATTTTAAAAAATTTCAAAAATTCAAGAAAATTTAAAATTTTAAAAATTGAAGAAATTTTAAAAATTGAAGAAACATAAAAAAATTCAAAAATTGAAGAAATTTTAAACTTCAAAAATTCAAAAAATTTAAATTATTTGACTTCAAAAAAAAATTAAAAATTGATCAAAATCGTCAACAAACCAGCCACAATTTCGAATATAACAAAAAATGTTCAGTTAAAGCGTGTCAAAAGAATTGTAAAAATTTAACAAACAAGAAAATGAAGATGAAAAAGTAAAAAAGTTGAAACTTCAAAACACCATAAAATGAATGAAATATCAAATAAATAATAACAATAAAATATTTAATTTTCCTTTCACTCACACACAACAGAAAGATTCGGTGACTTTTTAATTTTCCACAATCCACAACAAAATTTCGACAATAGTGCCAGGAGATTTTTTTCAAATATAAATAATGGTAATAATTAATTAATTAAGACAGATGAAATATAAAAATTGTTCAATTGAATCATAAATTACTGTATATGGGGAAGAGATCCTCATGTACATTATTAGATTGAAAAATAAAAACTGTGAAAGAATTAGAATTTTTCTTAGATGTTAAGATAAAAATTTCAATAGCTTTTAAGAAATGTTTCCCTCAAAAAAAGAAATAAAAAAAACTGCTTAGCTTTTAAGATGTCGAATGGATCGGCATTAAGATGGAATATCCGTTGATAGTTTTATGAAAGATTAAGCAAGAAGCGCAGTTCAACTTTTGAGATTTCAACACAAACAATTTTTGGAAGTTGATCCACAAATGAGAAAAAAATTACAATAGCTTCAAAAATATAATAAAATGCGCTAAATAGTTCATAAGTCAAACAAATTTTTCCATTTGAAAATTTTCAATATTTTTTTTCACTAATAAATTTGAAAAGCACAAACTGCAGCAAAATAAAAAAATTTTGGGCGTTAAAAGCGAAAACTTCCGAAATTTAAACGCGGAAGAAAAAATCAAAAAGTTGCGGAGGGAAAATTCAGCCTCCAAAAAAATGTACCACAACTGTTCGGTAGTAAATGTCAGTAAAGAAAGTTCATTGAAGAATTTCATCGACTTGCTACTTCTTAATGCTGCCATTTATACACAATTATAAAATTTTCTACTACAATAGAACTCTTTTGGCTTCACCAAGTGCAGAACTTCTGTACCAAAATTATATAAACACACAAACTTTCCGACTCAGAGCATGTAGCAAAATTTTCTTCAATGATTCTTTCAAAAAAAAACGTAAGTGAAAAAATAAATAATCAGTTTTATCTTCTAATCTTTTAGAACAGCATTTGAATATCAGACACAATTTTTTCGATTATGTTGTTTGGAAAATAAATGGAAATTTGAGGTTTGTGTAATTTTTTGGTAATTATTTGAGTCATACTTTAGGATTTATGCTGTTTTACTGAAAAATATGATCCATTAAAATCAGAAAAGGTACCCTCTTTTAAAAATTAATATTTTTCAAAATATTTTAAAAAATAAATTACATTTTCAAAAAATTTTATTAAAAATTAATATTTTTTAAAATATTTCAAAAATTATTATTTTTTAAATATTTTTAAAATTATTATTTTTAACTATATTTCAAAAATTAATTTTTCAAAATATTTCAAAAATTAGTTTTTTAAAATAATTCAAAAATTAATATTTTTTAAATATTTCAAAAATTATTATTTTTGACTATATTTCAAAAATTAATTTTTTAAGATATTTCAAAAATTAAATTTTTTAAAATGTTTCAAAAATTTTTATTTTTTTAAACATTTTAAAACGTATTAATGCTTTATAATTATTTGAATTTAAAAAAAAAGATTTTTGAAAATATTTCAAAATTTTAATATCCAGCATAATTTAAAAAGTTGGATTAAATACCTTCCAAAAATTTACACAACCATCAATTCCAACTCAACCAAGAAAATGGATGAACAAAAAATACCAAAATGAAAACACCCAAATTAATAATGATATCAAATGATTGATTTAATAAATTTAAATTTTTTAAATTAATTAATTAATGAATTATTTAATAAGTGAATATCTTGAGAAAACTACCTCAATATTTTAAAATATATTTTATAAAACAAAAAAAAATGAACGGATGAGGAGAAAAAAACGAGAAAAAATGTGTGAAAAATTTAATTTTTTTAAATTTAAAACAAAAAAAGATGGCACCAAAAGTTGTGCATATAAATGACTAAAATGGAGATGTTTTGAGAGACTTTTTAAGGTAAATGAGATAATATTTTAGAGATTTAATAATAAAAAGAATGATATAATTGTGGATTAATTGATTTAAGTTTCTTTTTCTCGCATTAGATAAAGAAAAATGCACGAATTGCTTCGAATTATTGACCTTTTAGTGAATATCCCACAAGTTTCATCAATTTTTCACCTTATTTTAATATATCATAAAACATTAGAAGATAAAACAGTCAATAACTTTTTATGTTTTTTAATTCACAAATAACAGAAATTTTCCAAAAGAAAATGATTTTTTTGAAAGCTTTCAAATGAAAATGAAAAAAGCACGAACAAAAAGACATGAAAAGCTTTCAAAAAGTTCAAAGCTTTTAAATTTTCTGGAAGAAAGTCGAACTGAATAAAAGTTTAATTTCATGGAACAATAGACAAAAGAATCGGGCCACAATAGTGAAAGAAATCATAGCAAAACAAAAAATTAGTGGCAATAAACATCGAAAATGCAAAATAGAATCTCACAGCATTTTCAGACATCAATTAAAAAAAACAGAATTTATTTTAAAGGGTTTTTGAAAAAGAAAAGCAGAAGATGCATCACGATGTATCACACAAAAGACACATCTACACACAAGACACACTCACACATACAATTACAGATAATTGCAGAAGAAAATATGAAATAATAAAAGATTCTACATTCGCACACACACAACACATATGAATGAAAAAAAATAGAACACAATAGATTTAAGCAATCATAAAAATTGATTTTTGGATGAAAACTTTTGGATAATAAATCTCGGGATACTGACAAAAAAAAAGACACAGAAGATGATGAAAAAAAAATATTTTTTAAACATAAAAACAACTTTTTTTGTTTACCTTCTTCCTCCTCTCAGAACGAAATAATGCACCACATTAAGTTCACACAATAAATCCATAAAAAATGCGATGAAAATTTTTGGAATAACTATTTTTTCCATGCAAACCTTTTTACCGGACATTATAAATGCTTCATGAAATATGACAAATGGTGATTTTAGACAGGAAAAAATTGATTTTTAATTTAACAATTTTACTTTCATGACTTGAGAAAACTGCAGAATTAAACGACAGAAAAAAAGGTGAAGAAAAGTTTAGTTAAATGCACACACAAACATTATCCAGAAAATAAATGAATATAAAATGGCTCTGTGGATCTACACTAGAACTGATATAACAATAATAATAATATTTAAACAAAATATATAAGTATGAATACAATAATACCACAATGAATGAAATATTGAAACAACATCACAACATCTAAATACTTTGTGGAAATATTTTGGAGTTACTTTTTTGATGCTGAAGATTCTCACTTGATGAGCCTAAATTTGCCGTTGAAATAGCAATAGATTTTTTGAGAAAATAACAAGTGGACCAAAATTCATACACAATTTTAGACCTCCTTCTCATTCAAGGCGAGAATCACATAAAATTTTATCTTCTACATCTTTTGTGAATCGCAATTTTCAGGTTGCGAATCTTTCAATGGATGCAGGAACAGTTTAATATTATTCCTTTCAAAATAATTTTAAATTAGTAAAAAATAATTTTTTTGATCGAAAATCATAAATAAGTTTGAAACAAAATTTTAACAATTCTAAAGTTATTTTAAAAAGATTTACTTTTTTAAAAAATTTAAAAAAATTTGAACTTTTCAAAATAGATAAAAATTTTAAACTTTTTGGTATTTTAAAAATAAAAACTAAAAAATAAAATCTAACTTTTAAGTTAAATAGATAAAAAAGATATTATTTTTAAATTAAAATATTTTAATATATTAATATAATTAAATTTTAAAATATTAATATTTCAAAATATTAAAATATTTTAAAATTATTTCAAATTCTTTATAAATTTTAAATTATTTTAAACTTTTTTAAATTTTAAATTTAAAAATTTCATTTTTTAATTTAGAAATTTCAATTTTTTTGTTAAATTTAGAATTTTTAAAAATTTCATCTTTTAAAATTTAGATTTAAAATTTCTAAATTTAAAAATAAATGAAATTTTTAAAAAGAAGACTTAAGAAAAGTTGAAAAATTTTTAAATTTAAACATTCTAAATTTAAAAATGAAATTTTTAAAAATTGTAAACCTAAGAAAAATTGAAATTTTTTTGAAAGTTTCGTTTTTTTAAATTTAGAATTTAAAATTTTGAAGTTTTATTTAAACTTAAATTTTAAGTATTTAAAAAATTGAAATTTAAAAAAATGGTATTTCTGGAGAAGAAATTTCAAAACTTTAGTTTATTTTAAAAATAAGTTTTCAATAACAAGCTTTCGAACCAAACTTCAATTTTAAAAATAACAACTTTCGAAGAATAATCAAAAAATCTCCAAAGTATTTCCGCACAGTTTCTTCTAATTTACAGCAAAACAAACCAGGCATTGTTGAAAAATAAAAAAATATCGAGGTAATTTATTTTAGTTTACAGTTTCGACCCATTCAGATAAATACAGTCTCGGCCACGTTTAGGACTTTCCCGGTCTATAATGTTTATTAAAATAAATAAAGAAAAAAAAGATATCACGAAAAAAGTACAAGCTTATTTAAGCACCTTCGCGCCTTATCTTAAACAAAATGATGAAAAAAAAGAAAAAATTAAATGAAAAAAGTGAAACAAAAAGTGAAATTTAAGATTTTTTTTTCAAAAACTTGAGAATGAAAAAATGATGAAATGAAGTAAAGAAGAGAATCCAAATATAAAAGAAATAAAATCAGTAAAGCGAGCAAACATGATGCAATTGTGTGTAATTTTTACCAAAATCTGCCTTAAATTATATTTTCTTATATACACAAAAAAAAAGTAACGAAAAAAATAAATTTAAAAAAGTGAAGAAAATTTAACAAAATATAAAAAATACTTTTACGGAATATATTCAGAGAAACTTTTCGATATGAACAAAAAAAATGTTGACATTACCCTTTTCCCCATTTTCCCCCCTTTTTAACCCCAAAAAACATCTTTCCACTTCTTCTGACCTATCAACGTAATTTTATAATTTTATATGTTTGCGGTTTAAATGTTCCCTTTTAAAATAAAACTTAAAAGAAATGTTCAGAAAAAAAGACAAAATTCAAAATTCAAAATTTTACAGTCATCAAGAAATCAAAAATAACTAAAAAAATTAACTCAAAAACGTTTCTTATAATTTCATTTCTGCGAATGTTCTTTTTAATTTCTTTAACAAAACTACTTTCTAGGACTTTCATATGATTTTAACTTTCAAAATTCAAAAAAAACCAATTCAAAAAATAGTCATAAAAAGGCACAAAAATACAGAAATGCAAAAAAAGAACAAAATCAATACAACAGTAAAACCATAGCAGTTTTCTTAACAAACTCGCACCACTAATCTCTAAACGAATCGACAAAAAATAATATAAATAATATGCGAAATAGTATCCGCAGAAAATGAATGAAAACAAAAAACAACAACAATAAATTCTTGTAAAATAAAATTTTCTTTCAATTATTTCACGACTGTCAATATATAGAAGATTTTGTTACTTTAAAAAACATTTTTGTTCAAAATAGTTTCGAAGTTGACTTCTTATAGTGTTCAAAATGAGATGCTTTTGGAAATTTTTCAAACAATAATTCAATAGGAAAGACAAAATTCTGATCTGATATATAAAAATCATGATTGTAATGGAATCCTATGAAAAAATGACTCATGGTTCTAGTTAAGGGCGTAACCTTGGGGGTCAACTCCCCATACCCTCTTTCCTACGATGAAAAACTTACTTCGATAAGGATTTTTGGAAAAAGAAAAATTCTAAAGCTCAGCTAAAATTATCTATTCATATAAGATGAGTTACGCTCTCGCTTACTACTAGTTACGATGAATAGCCAAAGTTTGGCAAGAGCCTCAGTAAACTTTGACTGTACAATCATCACCAAAGTTCGGGTTCAAATCCCATTGAAACTTCACTTATTTAAAGAATATTCTACTTCACAGGCGCTTAGCCAGGGGGTTTAAGGACGACCCCCCCCCCCCTTAACGGAAAATATTCTTCAATTTTTTAGGGTTTTTAAAAAGAAATCCTAAAATATGCGATAAACAATTCAAAAATAGCAAATAAGTCTGCAAATTCAACAAATTTTCAGTTCAATTTAACTTCAAATAAAAAAAATACAGAATGAGGTCAAAAAAATTTCACAACTTTTCGATTGAAAAATTACAAGCCACACTAAAGTTCAGATGTATAAAATTGCTGACATAAATATGAATTTTTGGCAATAATTCCAAACCTTATTCAAGTGTATTTTTTAAATAAAAATTGAACAAAACTAGAAGTCTACAATTTTCTCAAGTTCAAAAATGACAATTTTCTAGCTTTTTCACAAGCTAACATTCAATTTCAACATTATTAACAGAAAAATTAATAATTTTATAATTTTCCTTAAAGACTTTTAATTTTTAAAAAATAATTTATCAATAAACAAAACTTAATCAGCATGCAAATCTAATTGTAAAAGCCAATTGAAAATTTTTCTTACCGCTTTAATAGTTATTTAAAAAACAGTTCTTCTTCCCTCATCACTCTCTATCCCCCCACATCATTCATTAACGAGAAAAAAAACCAAAACATTCACACATTCACTTTATCACATTAAATATGACAAGCATAAATGAAGATAAAAATGTACTTTAATTGATTTATATTTTATTTATAGCGAAAATTTTGATTTAATGAAAAAAAAACTTGAAGGAAAAAAATCCAGAATCTTTAAAGCAAAAAAATGTAAAACTGGTAAACACATTGACTTTTAATTGTGGGATGTAGAATATTGTAAAATTGTTGGAAACAAATACTGCGAAAAAAAGACACATGCGAATGACAAAAAAAATATTTCAAAGAAAAAAAAGGTCAAAAAAATTCCAAAAAAAATATCGTAAATTAAGAATAAATTTTCATTATTTTAAAAAAAAGAAGCATGAAAAAAAATTTTAATATTATACAACACAAGAAATTAATCACATTTAATGAATGCATATTTACTTCTACTAGATTCAAAAGCAAAACATGTTTCACTTTTGAAAAAAAGATAAATAATAATTAATAATAATGATAATTAAAAAATGTAAGTTTAAGGAATTTAGTAATGATAAGTTTAATGATGAATTCCGAAAAAATATTCAATTTTAATTATTATTTTACAACAGGTTTTCAGTTAATTAAAGATTTTCAACTACAAACTTTTAGTTTATGATTTACAGGATACAACAGAATAAACATAAGAAAATTTATGATTTTACAAGAAATATATTATGAATGCTCAGTTTACATATTCAAATTTAGGCTGAGAGAAGCTGTTTGAGAAGATTTGAAAAATTTAACGGTTAAAACTTATTTGAAATTTAAAAAATTAAGATTTTGAAGATTATGAAATTAAATTAAATTTAACGGTCAGAAAATATTTGAAAAATTTAAATTTGAAAATTTAAATTTCAAAAAACCGTTAAAATTCAAAAAAGTTTTGACCGTTAAATCTAAATTCTCAAAAAAATCTCTCAAAGCTTAACAATTCACAAAGCAATAGAAGAATAAACAAACAGATTCAGTTGTGGTCCTTCGGCAAAAATGTAATTTTTTCAACGTTGGAATAAGAAACGATTACATTTTAACTATCCGGGTAGTACATGCAAATAACCCATGATTCTCAAAAAAATAAACAATAGCCACATTTTAAATGTCTGACACATCCAAAATCCGCTCTACAATAGAAATGAAGGCAATTCAAAAAACCAATTCGATATCAAGGCAATTTTATGAAAATTTTAGTTAAGTCGGTAAGCTTACTGCGACCCCCAGTCACAGTGACTTTCTGCATTTCGGCAATAAAACGGTTATTTTAAAAGTAAATTCACTCAAATTTTTATAATCATTTCGAGAAATACAACAAAGTTTTTTAGTTGAAAAAGTTTTTCGACAAATTTTCGAAAAAAAAAATGAAAAAAAAATAACTTGGGCCGCTCTCGTCCGATCTAAAGTGCCTTCAAATTATTAAAAAATGACAAAAAAAGTATTTAAAAAATAATAAAAAATGTTGATTTTTTACAATGAAAAAAAATTTTTATTAAATAAAAATGAAAAATAAAAAATAATGGGCCCTCACATAGACTTCTCGCCAAACCAAAATCATGCTAACGGTTATTTGCATGGGACCCATTTTTGTAAAACGATAATTTATCACACCCCATACATACTTACACACTATTAACTCTTTAATGAAAGTAATGATGAAAAAAATGGAAAACTTTTATGCTCCGAATTTTAAGGAATTTTTCCCCCAACCATTTTTGGACCCCACTCATCTTCTGTATGATGATGGACCGTGTTTCATCCTTGAATGATAGTCAACACACACAAACACATTCTCCAAATATTTAAAAACAGAAGTAATGATTGATGATGATGATTAAAAAATGAACATAATGAATTAACTGGATTTGTATTGTGTAACGAATAAATAATTAAATAATAAAAAAAAGAATTAGAAATATTATCCTGATTGTAATTTGAAATGAAGAAGCAAACAAGCTTAAAAGATATGAAATAAAATCAAAGTTTTGTAGAAGATGAAAATTAATTATTAAAAAATTAATGCAAAACTCATATCAAAAACATCATTTTCGAAAAAAAATACTAACTAAAAAAAGTGTAATGAAAAATGCAAAAAACGGAGAGATCTGATTTTGATGGACGATATGAACAAAAATTTTAAACAATATTTAAAAAAAAAGTAGTAAGAAGTCATCAATGTTTAAAGTTTTTTGAACGTTTTGAAGGAAATATTTTAGTTCAAAATCTTTATTTTAAAACATTTTAAGAAAAACGATCGTTTTTGGAACTATTTAATTTGTTTTCATTGAAATGAAACTTTTAAGTTCCATGCAAAAAAAATGAAAGAAAAAATATTAAAATGAATCTTTTGTTTTTTGAAGCATAAAAGTAATAAACATAATTGTCAGTTTATAAACAATATTGATGATAATATTTAAAAAAAGAAATTGTAATTTGAAAAATAAATGTGCATCAAATTCCTGTAGTAATTAACAGTATAAGAAGAAATGAAATGAAATTCAAATTATATGCTTGCTTTAGTTCTCCAGCTAAATCCGCTATGAAACTGCATAACAATTTTTAATATTCACACTCATAATATGCGTGCAATTGGGATGTTGAGGAGGTTTTTTGGGGATTATTGAGATATTTTGTGAGAAATACTGATTATTTTTAAGGATAAAGCATAAAAGTAAGTTCAAATGTTGTTTAAAGCTTTCCAAATCAAGTGTTTAACTTTGTGGCATGCTCAGTGATACCATCAAGTGCTTACTGAGGACCAACTAGCTCAACTGATACTATAAAGTGCTCACTGAGCTCTTAACGGTAGCCATGAGCATACTCTTTATCCATTAAAGCTCACTGAGGATGATACGGTACCACAGAGTATGCTCTTGGTCTGTTGGAGCTCACTAAGCACTTTACGATACCATTGAGCATTCTCTTTATCTATAAGGGCTCACTGAGCACGTCTTAAGGCACCAAAGAGCATGTTCTTGGTCTCTTGGTGCTTATAGAGTTCGATAAATCTTACAGTTCATGCTCTTGTTCTATTTGAGTGACCTAGGAATGTTGCAAATTCTTTATTACCTAAACTTTATCTGATTCACAAAGAATCCTCAATTTCTCAAGACAAAATGTCTTCTATCCGTGAACTCCAGTAAATTCTTCACTAGTTCTCACTCTTGAACCGAGCAACATCATTTTGTGAACCTTAGTAGTGTCACAACCCAATTTATATATTATGTTATATAAGCTCAAGTAAACAACTCCTAATTTTCTCTCAAAACAGTCTCAATTCCCACAAAAAAAATCCATCCCAAGCTTGCATCTATAAATTTCATTTAAATTAATCGTTTAGATTAATTTTGAAATTTTTTTAAAAACGACGAAAATTCAAAAGCGATACAGAAGAAAAGGAAAACAAGTTTTGAAAATAGAAGTAAATTTTCCAATTATTTTTAATTTCTTATATTCATCTGTGATCATTTATCCTAATTTGTTGATTTTAATTCTGTTTCTTTGTTGTATTCGTTCAAACAAAAAAAAGGTGAAAACTAAAAAATAGAAAACACGAACAGCGAATAAATTATTTTTACGTTAAAAGATTTGTTTAACAGAAGATAAATGGCAACAAAACTTAGTTAATTTTCCATAGCAATTTTTCTCTCAATCTCTCTGTATAAAAAAATATCCTTTCTTTCCTTAATTCTCCCCCCTCATTCAATTTTCCAATATATGTATTGATACCATTGCAATTTTTCCCCCCAAACAAACAGTAAATATGCAGAAAAAAAATCCCGAAAAAATTCCAATTGCTAAAAAAAATATTGACATTACAATTACACAACTAAATGCTAAATAATTAAGATATGATATTGAACTTATATAATGCAAAACTAAGGTGATGGTATTAAAATAATTAATTTTGGAATTTCAAAATCCAACGAATGAGAAAAGTTTAAAAAAATATTGAAAACAGTTCTCGTTTGTGTTCATCCTGCGCCCATCAGGAAATTGAATACAAAGCGAAACAGAAAAAAGACGAAAATATCTTGAAAATATTTGATGAAATTTAAAAAAAGGAAAATTTTAATACCATCATCCATTCAAATTAAGCAGTTTTTTCAATTTACAGTATTTAACTTAATGAATGAAAACCAAATGATGAATATAATAATATGACATGAAGAAAAATTTTACCGTAAAGAAGAAAGCCAAATTACACATTAAAAGAAATATAATCAATCCAAAATTTCTCCCAATAAAGAATATAAAACAAAGATTTTTCTTTTGACAAGCAAGTTATTGAGGAGTTTAAGATAGGAAATTGATGTCTTTTGGGTTAGAAAATCTATTCAATATAGAAAATGAACGATAATTTGATTTATTAAGCAAATTTCAAAGAATTGAATTATTTAGAATGGCTACTCACCTTCTATAGCCACAAATTGATGTAACTTATAAGTTTTATCTGTAAAACAACACAAATTAATAATCAATTGACTTTACTCGATGAAAATCGAAGATAAACTGATGAATGTAAACAAAGATTTGATTTAAAAAGACGCAAACTTTTGCATCACAGAGATGCGAAAAAATTCAAATCAAAAATGACAGTTGGAAACTCAATTCCAATTTTTCAACCCAAATAACATCAATTCCCTTCAAAAACAGCTCAATAATCCAGTAAAAGTAAGTAAAAATTCATTTTTCTCTCAAATCTACCAGAAGAAAATCAAATAAATTAGTAATACAGTAAAGAATTAATTAAATAATTTCCTTCCTTACTTTTTTCTTAAATAATTTCATTCAAACAACATCCAACCAACTATAATTATTATGAATAACAAAAAAAAATATATAATTAATACCTACAAACCAGAAACACACAATCTGAAATATGATATAATAAAGAAATTTCCGGAAACGCTTTTGGCACTTTTTGAAACAGAAAATTAAAATGAAGAAAACATAAAAAACAAACAATGTGGTGCTTGAGAATATAACATCTTAAAAATTGCTGTTCCCAACATCCAGTGGACAGCGCAAAACAACAATTAACATCTGCAAAATAAAGAATATAATGAAAATCTTTCGGACATTTGACAAAAAGAAAAAAAAATGAAATAGTAATAAAAAAAATTCAGCATAAATCGATCGAATTTTCGTACACATCCTTAGTTTCCTTTTTCAAATAAAAAAGCCACAACAATTTTTAGTTGCTTTTGTATTATTACACATACAAACAAGAAAAAAAGAAAGAAATGCTAATTGACAAAAACTCACAAAATATTTAAGAAAAATCAGAAGAAATTATCACATAAAAACAACAATAGTCGAATCAAATTTAACAGGATATACAAGATACAAACCAAAGAAATTGTTTCGATATTTCTGATTTTCAATACTGCTGCTTTTCTTTCCCGGGTGATGGGGAGCTTGTTGGTCGGGGTTGATTGATCATATAATAAACCATAGTTTTTTAAATAATGTGGGATAAAAATGCTTGATTGACCTGAATATCAGGATATAGCCTAAAAATATCTTTAAAAGGAAGTTAAATCAGTGAAGTTCAATAGTTTGAAACAGGGTAGCGATAGCAAGTGCCTGTCACAAGCATAGATGACAAATATTGGCACAGGCATTGCCTGTCATAACTAGGGTTTATGGAAAACAGCTGTTTTTGATTTTTCAACAGCTGTTAATAGCTGTTTTTTACATAAACAAGATATAACTGGGTCCTTTTCAGCTAAACAGCTTTTAAACCTAGTTTGGGACTTCAAAACACAAAAAATACTCAAAATGAAAGCTAAAAATTAAAATTGAGGTTAGAAAGACCCTAAAAAATATTTTTGAGGTTAGAAAAAAAGCAAAATTTATTTTTTGAGGTTAAAAATGCAAAAAATTGTAAAAATTCATGAAGCCTCAAGTTATAAAGCATTCAAAGCCATAAAAAAAGCTCATTTATTTCAAAATCTGCAGCTCAAATTTAAAATTTAACAAAATAACCTCAAAAAATATAAATTGTGCAATTTAACAATTTTTAATTTAAATTTAAAAAATCCTAAAATAAAGCAACAACCAATCAGCCACAATCTTCAAGCTAACCATCCCTCGGGTTTACATTTTTGTAAGAAAATCAAAAAATATCGAAACAATCACAAACAATTTTTCACCAGAGAAACTTTTAAGTTCACAATAGATGAAGGACAGAAGAAATAATAAGAATTTTAAAAAAAGAAAATATATTTGCATTTATGCAAATAAATTCACACATTATCAGAACTTTAGTTACAATAGATAAATAAAATGGTCTTTTTTTACAGAAGAATCATAAAATACATAAAAAATAATTGACATACACACAAAATAAAAAATGAAGGAAGATGAAAAAAAATGTCAGAAATTATTTATTTATAAGAAAATAAAAAAATAATGAGAAAGTACCTAAGGAACCATCAAAAAAATAAATAAAAAAAATAAAAGAGCAAAAGCGTTGAATAATTGAATTCAATTTTCGATGAAAATTTGTGCCAAAAACCCGAAGCAAGATTAAAAAAATCATAAAAAACAGACAATTTAAGTTTAACTTTCGCAAAAAAAATAATAAATAAAAAACAAAAACGGAAAATTTTTCATAATTGGCCCGTTATACAAACAATTTTTGTCCATAAACCACTTTACAGCTCGATAGTAACACATTTTTTTAAAAACAGGAAAAAATAATCAAATGGAGAAAGAAAAATTTTGAAATTAATCTAAAAAATGAATTTATCAATGAATGTTTACTGATCCAGCATGAAAAAGTAATTTTTTGTTTAACTTTAATTTATGACAAAAAAATGAAAAAAAAATGGAATATTTTTCGGCATTTAACAATGACACGCTGCGGCCCTTTTGAAAATGACATGACAAAAAAATGTAATTTTGGAGTGAAAAATTGTAAAATTTTTGGAATATACTGTTAATCCTGCAGATTTATGAAGAATATTTGAGTAAAATTACTTGACTGGATTTTTAAATTTGAAAATTTGAACATTTTAAATTTGAAAATTTTAAATTTTGTAATTTCAAATTTTAAATTTTGTGATTTCAAATTTTAAATTTTGTAATTTCAAATTTTGTAATTTTAAATTTTAAAATTTTAAGTTTTGAAATTTTAACATTTTAAATTTTGAAATTTTAACATTTTAAATTTTGAAATTTTAACATTTTAAATTTTGAAATTTTAACATTTTAAATTTTGAAATTTTAAACTTTTTAATTTCAAATTTTAAATTTTGAAATTTTATATTTTGTAATTTCAAATTTTAAATTTTGTAATTTCAAATTTTAAAATTTCAAATTTGATATCCTAACTAAAATCCATCATAAAAAATAACCACCGTTTTAAAAAACTATCAACAAAATCCAGTCAAAAACTCAATCTGCAGATTAAAAATTAATAATTTAAAATTGATTAAAATCGGTCAATTTTGAGTCAAAATTCAACCGAAAATCAATTTTAACAAAAAATATTAGATGTGTTCACTTTTTTGAAAATAAAATAAAAATTAAAAAATTTCGTTTCGGCTCACTTTTTGACCAATAAAAAGAAAAATAATGTTTAGGAAAAATTTTTAGATAAAAAAAGAAAAATATTTAAAAAATTGTTTTGTTTGGAAAGAAAAGAAACTGTTGTAAAAAAATTGTACAAAAAAAAATTCATTGTTTAGGCATAAAAAATTTAATGAAAAAAATTAATGTTTAGGCTTACTTTTCGGCAAACTGTAAATAAAAATTTTTAAAGAAAAAAAAAATAAAAATTTCGAAAGATGAAAAATTAATCAAACACAGTTTTCTGACCAAAAACTATTGACGAACACATCTGATATTGAGTAAAATTTATGAATAATGAAAAAATTGTATTTTATGTAAAAAAAACTTTTGGAATAAGCAAAAAAAATTGTAAAAAATTTCTAAGAAAAAAAAATTGAATTAAAATGTGAAAAATTTGAGCAAATAAAAATTAAATTGCAAAAATTTCTCACAATTTGATGCAAAAATGTTCAGGTACGTACAAAAAAAACTAATGTTCATCTAAATTAAGCGTGTCATTATTTCAAAAAATGATAATTAAACTAAAAAACCATGTAAGAATGAAGAAAGAATTTTTACCGGTCAAATATACTTAAAAAAGTTTTGAAGATATTTGGTGTTAATACATTTTCATAAATAATAAAAAGAATAATGGCAACAAAAAAAATTTAAAAAAACATTTTTAAAAAATGATTATTTTTAGTTGTCCAATAAAACCAGCAAAATTAAAGCATTTGAGTTGATATCGTTCAGGAAAAATGTGAAATGAAAATCCAATGTCCAGATGAAATAATAAAAAAAAATTACTACTCGAGGATCTTTGAACGCAAATCCATCAAATGTTTCGAAAATCAATGTGTAAAAAAATATATCATGAAAAAAAGGAGAAAAAAATGAAGAAAAAAAAACTTTTGTTTGTATAAAAATTTTTGACGAAAGAAGAAAAGATGATAAAAAATGAAATTGTGGATGATAAAAGTGAAAAAAAAATCTAAAATTAATTATAATTATTTAATGATAAAAAAATTAACGATTAAAGTATGGAAAAGTAAACTATAATATCAGCTGTAAAATTTTTGATTTTAAAAACTAAAATTACTGAATAAATTAATTAATTGATAAACAAAAATGTCTTACTTATTTTTTTACAGATTTTCAGGATGTTAAGCGTGATAATTTGGGATTTACTGCTGTTATAAAATTCAAATTACAGTTCAATGAAGCAGAATGAAATTTAACGGAACTGTAAAATTCAAATTACAAGGAAATGAAGCGAAAACTGTTGCAAAAGATGCAAAAAATTCAAATTTCGAATGACCGTTATATTTTTAATTAAATAAACCTAATTAATTTAATTATTTATGTAATTGACAACTATAATCAGTTAATACAGCAGCTTAAATAATCATTAATCACTTGCAAATATAAACGTAAAACCATCAAATCACATTTTCCTCACAAAAACCGTTAAACAGTTTTAATTCAAAAACATTTGTAAGGTTCTGTTAATATAACGGTCGTTTGAAATTCAAATTTATTTTTTAGTAATTATTAACACGAGGATTTGTTTTTAAAAATAAATTACAATAGTGAATTTAATTAATATCTTAGGAAATAGACAACGTTTGTTAACAAAACTTATGCAAAATGGTAAGTAACATTGCCTGTCATCAAATGATATCCGAAACATCCTGAATTTCTACTTATTTACTCAATATTTCATAATTTACAGAAGGAACTGGAAGATGATTTGATTGGATTTTCATCGCTTCCGGATCAAGATGTTAAGGATGACGATAAAAAGGATAAAAAGAACAAGAAAAGTGGCTTTCTGTCGATGGGATTAAGCGAGAAAACTTTAAAAGCCATCCATAAACGCGGATATAAAATTCCGACAGGTAAGACAACATGCTATATCCAGTAGACATGACCTAATCAAATGTCATTTTAGCTATTCAACGCAGGACGATCCCAGTTATAATGGAAAACAGAGATATTGTGGCAATGGCAAAAACTGGATCAGGAAAAACTGCCTGTTTTTTAATTCCTTTATTTGAGAAACTTAAGGAACGTTCTACAAAGTCAGCTGGTGCCAGAGCATTAGTCCTAACGCCAACAAGAGAATTAGCTATTCAGACTTTTAAGTTTATGAAGGATTTAGGAAAATTCCACGATTTAAAAACAGTTTTAGTGCTTGGAGGAGACAGTATGGATTCACAGTTCTCAGCTATTCACGACAATCCTGATGTAATTGTTGCTACACCTGGTCGATTCCTTCACATTTGTATGGAAATGGATTTAAAGCTTGGTGCTATCGAATATGTCGTGTTTGATGAAAGTGATCGACTATTTGAAATGGGTTTTAGTCAACAAATTAACGAAATCATCAGAAGACTTCCAGATTCAAGGCAGACAGTAATGTTCAGTGCTACATTGCCTGGATTATTAGTTGATTTTGCAAAAGCAGGCCTTACAGATCCAGTTTTAATTCGTCTGGATGTTGATACAAAAATTCCAGAAGCATTGGAATTAAGATTCATTTTCTCACGATCAGACGAAAGATATGCAGCTCTGTTAGTGCTTATGAAGCACTTTATTCCATCAAATGCACAGACAATCATTTTTGCAGCCACACAACATCACGTTGAGTTAATTTCATTAATTTTAACAACCGCAAATATTTCAAACACTTACGTTTATTCGAATCTTGATCCATCAGCTCGTAAAATCAACACTGCTAAATTTGCACACAATAAAGTCAATGTACTCGTCGTCACTGATATCGGTAAGTTAATTAAACAACTTTTTTTGCTTGAAAAATTTCAACGGTTTCTCAGTTATTTGAAAAAAGTTTCGTTCAATTACCGTTAAAAATTCAAATTTTAAATGACCGTTAAAAATTCAAATTTGAAATTTCCGTTAAAAATCTAATTCAATTTTTCCTTTACATTTTTTAGCTGCTCGAGGAATCGACATCCCGTGTCTAGATTATGTGATAAATTTCCATTATCCTGGCAAACCAAAACTGTTTATCCACAGAATCGGTCGTTGTGCTCGTGCTGGACGAACGGGAAAAGCTTATTCGATATTTTCAATAGAAGATGAAGCTCATGTGCTTGACACACATCTCTTCCTTAATCGTCCGTTAGACATTCAAAATAATAAATGTATTGGAGTTTGTGATCCAGCATTAATTGAAGAGGAACAGCAGTTTGTATTGACACACATTCAGGACTCGGATATAGCAAATATTTACAGAGTAAGTAATAATGCATATAAAGCATACATCCAAACAAGACCAACAGCATCCGTCGATTCAAATAAGAAAGTTAAGCATGTAAAGTTCAACACACTTCAAGTTTTAGAAGAATTTCAAGGAAAAGATGGAATAGTTACAGACACATCCGCAAATGACTTTAAGGCAAATCTATTGGATCAAATGAAGAAATATAAAGCTAGATCGACAATTTTTGAGCTCAATCCAAAGCTTAATGATAAGCAGTTCCTAGTTATGCGAGATAAGAGAAAAGTTCATGAAAATAAGATCCAGAAATATCGTGAAAAGCAGGAAGAAACCGAAAAGGATTATATAGTCCTAGAAAGAGACGAAGATGACGAGAGTTTTGACGAGGACGTAGAAGATGGAAAGCCACGTAGCAAGAAACGAAAAAAGGGCAAATCCAAATCTAAAAATGCCATAAATGCATTAGGAATGAGCGAGAATCGCGATAAAGAATATTTCATTCCTTATCAGCCGAAAGATAAGATCACAGAAGATGGATTTGCCGTAAATTCATTTACTCGTGATGCACAACAAGCTGAATTTAGCGTCACAGCAGACTCCGTTGAAGGTCAAAGACTCAATAGAACATTACAGAAATGGGATCGTAAAAAGAAGAAGATGGTCAATGTTGTTGATCCAAGAGCTGGTAAAATTCGTACAGAACATGGCGTTTGGATTCCAGCATCATATAAAACTGATAGATATGCAAAATGGAAAGAGAGAACAAAAATGGAAGATCGATTGGACAATGATGCTGGAAGTGATGAAGAAATGTTTAAGCCACAAATTAAAAGCCATCCTCATACAAGTTGGGGACGTCATAATGCTAAAGTTGATTTGAAGAAACGATTAGATCCAGAATTAAAGACTCGTGATCAATTGTTCAAGCAGAGAATGAAGAAACAGAAACTACAGGCACGCGAAACGTCGTCCAAGATGAAAAATGACGCAAAGAAGAAGCGTGCGGCATCGAAAAATGCCGCCAAGGCAAAGGGAAAGAAGAAGTAAATCTGACGATCGTTTAAACATGTAAAAAGTCATTGTTGTGAATCAACAGCCACATGACTCTACAATGTGAATTATTTTGAGGATTAAGAACTGTTTAACAAATTTTTAAAGAAATAAAAATTATGAATTACGTTTTTTTGCTGGAATTTCCCTTATCTATTAATTATTATTGCCTCATGTCTTTAATGTTGCGTTATTTTCAGCAGAAGTTGCGAAAATGTGTATCTAAGTAAACAATAAAGTCACGTAGTCGTGAAGGTCGATTATCTGCTGATCAATTATCGTTAATAAATACTAGAATTGATTAGGAAGATTATATTTAGACGTGCTGTGGATGGTTTTTAACGATTTTAGCTATGAATATCATTTTTGTGAAGCAATGTCTTTTATGGATTTGTATGGTTTTCTTTGGAATTATATGGTTTTGTACAATTAAATTAGGATTTGTAGGGTTTTCATCCAGAAAGTTGGAATTTGTATGGTTTTTGAAAATGATTGGAATTGTAGGGTTTTCAAAAAGGAATTGTAGGGTTTTCATCAATTTGGGAATTGTAAGGTTTTCCTAAAAAATTGGAATTTGTATGGTTTTGAAAAAATTTAGGAATTGTAAGGTTCTGATTGTCACAATAAGAATTTGTATGGTTTTCAAAAGTTGAAAATAATTTGAAGTGTTTTGAAAATGGAATTTGTAAGGTTTTAGACAAAAATTCAAAATTTTAACGGTTTTCAATCCTCATTAATCACGAATTAACAAAAATCATCAAGTTTAACGCAATCTACCCACAAAATTAAAACAAAACAAACCAGAATCAGCATTACAGGCCAAAAATAATCACAATTACAGCAACTTTAACCTTTTCAGTCAACAAAAACTCGTCGGATAAGTACGAAAATCTCGTAATCAGTGGCAGCCATTAAATGATGTAATTGTACACAATACACACTTTTTAGTCGAGATAATTTGCTGACACAACGATGCTTTGTGCGAATAGGAAAAATTTCGTTGTTATTCAAATTATTTATAGACTTCCTTGACGCACATATGGATGGACGTCGAGTCTCGTGATGTCAAGATTAATTCTTGTGACCTTGAAAGTTAAGCCAAAAAAAGGGGTTTGATTCTTATCTACAGATTTTTTACGACATGCTGTCGTCGATAGTTTTTATTAAATTTCTCATTTTTCATATTAAATTTTTGTTAATTAATTTAATATTATTTAATAAATAAGTTGTCGCGATCTAATCCAAATTCTGATGCAAAAAAATTTTATAAAGGACAAAAATTTATCAAATTCCTGTTTTTTCATGGGATTTTTTTTTTAAGATTCTGGGTTTCCTTTTTGATAAGTTACAAATGTCTTGAAAAACAGCACCTTAATACAACTTATTTATGTCATCTCTCGGATTAAAGTTTTGTTTAAATAAAGTCTAAAAAGTGATTTTTCTCATTCGCTTCCTATTTTTTTTCTAAAACTTAAAGATTCAATAAATGATAATTTTAGTGTAGAAGATATTTCTGAGGGTCCGAAACATATTATTATTATTATTAATTATATTCTTGTGTGTGATAAGCATTTGTAAGTGTGTATGTTTGATGCGCTCAATTTACTCATTCAACACGTCCTTAAACACCGGCCAAAATGATTCTGGGATCTTCTACACCTCCCTTAATCTTACGTAAGAAAGTCACAGCCTCACGTCCGTCAATCAAACGATGATCATAAGTGAGTGCGATGTACATCATTGGACGAATGACGACCTTCAAAAATAATAATAGAATTGTGAGCCAAAAATATTATCCACAGACATAAATCATCTTACTTGTCCTTTAATTGCGACTGGTCGATCAAAGGTTGCGTGCATACCAAGAATAGCACTTTGTGGTGGATTGATAATTGGTGTTCCCATTAATGAGCCAAAAACGCCTCCATTACTAATTGTGAAAGTTCCTCCGTCCATATCTTCAACAGCTAAAGTTCCATTACGTGCCTTTTCACCCAAAGCATTGATGCCTAATTCAATATCAGCATAATTCATACTCTCGACGTTACGCAAAACAGGCACAACAAGCCCCTTCGGGGAAGCAACAGCAACAGAGATGTCAATATAATCACGATAAACTATTTCCTGTGAATTAAATTGAGAAATACGTTACAAAATTTTTTGAAATTTAACGGCTTTTCGAAATTCAAAAAAGCTGAACGAAAAAATTTGAATTTTTAACGGTCAAAATAAAGTTTGACTCACATTTTCCTCGATAACAGCATTAACGGTTGGTTGGTCTTGCAGAGCATAAGCGACAGCTTTGCAGAAGGCAGACATAAAGCCCAATTTGATTCCGTAGCGTTTCTGGAAGGTCTCTTGATGCAATTTACGGAATTCCATTATTGCACTCATATCGATCTCATTGAAGGTCGTCAACATTGCATTAACATTCTGTGCCTCCTTCAATCGTGATGCAATCTTCAGACGCATACGATTCATTTTAACACGCTGTTCCGTACGTGTGCCAGTAATTTCTTTTGTGTAATCTGATGGTGGTAATTTCACTGTTGCTGCATCGATTGATTGTGCATGACGAATGGCTGCAATTGGAACTGTTTGTTTAGGTGCTGTCGGTTTTGGAGGTGCTGGAGGAGGCGTTGTGGCAGCTGGCGGTGGTGTAGCTTGTTGCTGCTGTTGTTGAGGAGGCGGTGAAGGCTAAATTTTAAATAATCAACAATTATTATTGCAAAAAAATAGAAAATAAGAAACTTACAGCAGCTTTTGGAGCCTCTGGAGTTGGTGGCGGTGGTGCGGCAGCTTCTTTAGGTTTTTCAGCTTTGACTGGAGCTGCATCAGTGATTTTAAGTTTGAACAATTGCTGTCCAGCCTTAACTGTGTCACCGTCTGAGACGTAAATCTCTTCGATAATACCGTGGGTCGGTGATGGAACTCCTACTGTGGTCTTATCAGTTTCGATTTCCATAACAACTTCATCTGCTGCGACAGCATCGCCCACTTTCTTATCAAATCTAGTTTAATTCATTATATGAGAGAGATTGGCTTATCAAACGCAAATAGCAATTATAATTATTATTATATGGACTTACCTAACATCTCCTTCTGAGACAGAATCAGCAAATGGTGGTACTTTGACAACTTCGAGTAGCTGTGCTGTTGTTTGAATAAATCTAACATGTTGTGGTACAAATCTATTTTTAAGTGATCTGAAAATAGACAAAAATGGGATCAATGAAAAATCGTACAGAAGAAATACATTGTCTAATTAACTTACTGGCTTTCGTTCGTGCCGTATGAGCTAACAGTTACTAACTTTTGAACCGCACATTGCTGATGAATGTTATTTCGTAAGAGTTGCTGGATCTAATTTTTTGTGTAGACGACAGCAGATAGATTTTGTGCGTTAGAAAGAGTAAGGAAAGAGAGAATTAAGGAACAAGAAATCGCATGAAAACAAAAAATAATGAAATGAATCATCGACAGCTTTTATATTCACAACCACGTGCACTATTTATGATGTCATCAGTTATTTAGTGAGCGCATCAAATGTAATTAATGAAAATGAAAGTTCATTGATCACTTTTCACCGAGTCAATTTTTCTCATTTTCACGTAGAAAATTTTCACCGTAAATTTTGTGAAAAATTACGCAACCCCAAAACTTAATTTATCACTTTTTACACAGAAATTGATGCCGTACCTGATTATTTCTATTGCTTAGTCGTAGAACGACACTTCGTGGAAATGAGGAAATCGAGCGAATCATTTTTAAACTCCTCAATATCGATTAATTTATTTAAATAAGTTTTAAGCCGAGAGATGAAGGAAAATACAACGAAGAGTTGTAAAATCGTGCAATTTGAAATCTCAGTGGCCGTTGGAAAATTACCACATTTGTTTTTGTTGTTTTGGCTTATTTCCAAGGGATGGTCATCCTCAAAGCTGTTTATTTATTGGTGTACTTAATTATAGTTCTATTTTATTGTGCTTATTACTGTTAATTACAGTAGAATTGTTTAAATTATTAAATTTTCTCATGGAACTGTCATCATTGACATTGGATCAAAATTTAACGGTTTTTTCAAAAAAAACATCATTTTGTCTTTAAATTTTAACGACTATCTGTAAATTAATTAAGAAAATGGCAAAAACAAAGAATAAGAGCAAAGCAAGATCATCAACAAGCTTTGTACAAGACAAGACGATCAGGAAGGGCAAAAAGAAGTCAAATGTATCGTTCAGAATCTATATTTACAACGTATTAAAGCAAGTTTATCCAGATTTAGAGATCACTCAAAAATCAATGAAAGTAATGAACAATTTCGTCCACGATACCTTCGAGAAGCTTGCTAATGAAGCATGTAATCTAGTAAAAATGGATAATCGAAAGACAATGACTGAATGGGACATACAGAGTGCTGTTCGATTGGTGCTAAAAGGCGGTGAATTGACAAAACATGCTGTCCATGAAGGTACTAAAGCAGTCGTTAAATTTAATGTAGGAGAAGGCCTGGATGAAACAAGAGACAGCATCATGAACCGTACCAGAAACAACATGAATCTAACCAGAGATGATTGAATGGATATTTAACTGAGCATATCTGTTTTTAATCGATCTAAATAAGCATATATTTTTATGTTAACTAAAGTTTAATAAAGTTAGTTATTTGATGTAAACAATTAAGTGCCTTTTAATAGACTAGGACTTAAACCCGTGACTCGCACATGATTCTGATAATTTTACTACACTGAGAAGATGATTTAATTGAAAAACGCATAAATTATAGCTGTGCTGCTTATCAACATCTTTCTGGGCGTGTGCTTGCTGTTTACTAATTAATCTGCTTGCTGGCAAGATAGTAGAAAATAACGGTCGGAAAAAATTCAAAAATAGGGTCCGTCAACTTCGACATAAAGAAATTTTTTCTTATTAAATACACTAAATTCTCTTTAAATAATGTGTATTTAATGTAATTAAGCGTGCAGTTAACATTCTTTTGCATTATTTAATCTATACAGTTTATTCTATCATTAAGGTAAAAGTGAATATTTGTGTGGTTTATGTAATTTCTTTGAAACAATGTGATTTTTCAATCGGCTTTTGGAATTTGCTCTTAAAAATTGCTTAATTAAACAACAAAACTGATATCGTGCATTGTTTCCACCTTCTCTAGATCATCTACATCATTAAATTGAGTAATAGTTCCGTAATCAATCGATATTTCATCAATTAATTTTCTCATCAAAAAAACAACAACAAACATCCAGTTTCGAGTCACACACAGAAAAAAAACATCCAGAAGTGAGACAAAAAAATCAATAAATACCGGTATTCAAAATGATAAGTACGAGTGACTTGCAAGCACTCATTGAGAAGGTCGAGGGTGGTTCACAAGGTGTTGATCTCGTTAAAATTGGACAGAATTATGCTCAACAAGGTGAGTATTGGAAGTGAAAAAAAAAATCCAGTCGTGTTTTATTCGTCCTCAAAATGGACAACGTCAAAATAAATGTCTGTATTTTACAGTGCCAGCGAGACCATTGCGTAGATTTCGTGTTGCTTTGGATATTGAGGGATGCATTGATAGATTCTATGGTGGCTATTATTCTGGTAAGATTAAATTATTATTTCCATATGTCTGTCTGTGTCTTATAAGAATCCAATTTGTCTGTACGAAAAAAAAATCATATTAGATTGGGCATGTGGTGGACAATTCAATCGATGCTTCCAATTTGTGCAGTTACTCGCCAATGCCTTTCAATCAGCCCAAATGGACGTCGTCGTATTCTTCGATGGAACCTTAAAGGAGAACAAGAAACTTCATTTGGAACGAAATGACTTTAGACAAAGAACGATTTCGGTAAGGAATAATCCTTAATTTAATTAACGTAATGCTAAATTCTATTGAAAATGATATTTTGCAGGTATTGAAGCATATTAGAATGATTGGAACGCCGCCACCAAAGGTATATAATGTCTATATAATTAATTAAAATCGATAATAACCCATTCTCTTTTTCAGATTTGGTGGCTTCCTCCTTCTGGTCTTCGTACATGCTTAAGAAATGCATTGAGAACTGTCAATATTCCAGTTGTAAGTGACTTGATATATTTTTAAAACTATAAATCCCTCATTAACCTCGATTATATCCCTTAAAACTAGGTACAAACAATTCATGATCATACAATGGAAGTAATCGATTACTATCACGAGCACAAATTAAATGGAATTATCGGTCTTCATCCAGACTTTATTGTCTTTAACGTATCTCGTTATTTTAGTTCACACGATATTCGCTTATCGTATAAGGGCGCACTGGAAACGAAGGAATATTTCATGGCAACCGTTCTAAGTCATTTAAACTTAATGCCTGAACAGCTTGCTATCATTGCCGTCCTACTTGGTGGATATATATTGATTGAAGAGCCAACATTAAAGAAAATTTACAATAAATTGGAGATTGAGTATAATCAGGACTTTGAAGCACGCATTCGTCAACTTGCTAATCTTGTTCGTCCAATTTCGGCTGGAAATTCAGCTGAGGCTATAATTAAGCAATTAAATCTTACTGAATTTAGCGATATTCTAAAGGAATCCATTGAGTATTATCAACGTAAAGGCATTTTTGGTGGCAAGCGTTATTTGGGCAGCAAGAAGAAGCCAATTACTGAAATCATTAGGAATATTGATGTCATTCAAGACTCGTCGCCAATTCTGCCAATGGCAAGCGAAACAAATGAAAACGACGAAATTGCCAATAAGATTTTGAAGGACGTCAACAACCTTGTTAATGAAAGTGAGTCATAAAAATTTCATTCCCTTATTTCTGCTGAAACCAGCTGAAAACTTACGGAAGTGACATTTTTGACCGTTAATTTTCAAATATTATTTGACCGTTATTTTTCAAATATTTTTCGACCGTTATTTTTTAAATATTTTCTGACCATTATTAAACGAATGAATTTATTTTCAGGTGATCCAATTCCAAGCACGTCTGGCCATCAAGAGATCGTCCGCAAGTGCGTCAAATTTGTCTATTCACTTCCAGCAGAAGTTCTCCGTACTGCATATCAACGTCATCAACGTGGAAGCATGGATTCACGTATATACATTTTGTTGACAAAGAAGGAAATCTTGATGCAACAAGTCCTTGAAGACGAACAATACCGTGAAATGCCAGCTATTCATATCTTTTATAGACCAGCACGTCAAATGATTTATGCAATTTTGTTCAATCTCTATCATCAGAAATACATGTGCTCGAAAACTAAAGATAATTTACCAATGCCTGATGTTATAATTCAGGAATGGATTTGGTCACCACAAAATGAATATAAGAAACCTGAAGAAGTATATGCTGTACAACTGCCATGGGCTGTACCAACGATTCAGAGACTTTGGTTTGGTACAACATTCGAGGATAAACATCGTCGAATGAGAGCTTTCCTAACAATCATGCGATCTGACGCGCCATTGATGCTTAATAGAAATTATGTTCCTCAACATATGCTCGTCCTTGCATGCGTTTTGAGATACATTGTTACAAATCCTGATCGAAATATTTTGTCTCGCTATGAATTGGATGCTTTCTTGGCAACTGCATTCTCACCACAATTAGTTAATGTTGATTATACACAAGAAATGGTTCTACCAGGTGTTTACTTGCGTGGAGTTTTCCTCGCATCGCTTTTCATGCAGGGTGTCGAAACAGCACAACTCGCTAATGATGGTAAGCAATTAATTTTCAATTTTAACGGTTTTCCTATTTTTTGAATTTCAAAACCTCACAAATTGGTTTCAAAAAATTTGAATTTCAAATAACCGTTATTTTTCAAATCTCAAATAACCGTTAAAAATATTATTTTCCTCAGCTTGTGGAGTTCCTTTACCGTGGAATTTGACCAATCCCTGGCTATTCTTTGACGGAAAACTGTTCCATTTGAAATTGAGGATGTCAGTTGGCCTTCAAAACTTGCGTGAAGTTTGTGACGATCAACTAGATATGGTCATGAAGATTGAGCGCTTCCGTAAAGCAATATTGGAAGATGTTGAGAATCTTATTCCATTAACTGAAACAATGTATCGTCCAGTTTATGCTGGCCATAGCCAATATGCAGTTTATAATTCAGCAAACAATAAGAATGTGACATTGCAACAACCAATTTCTGGAGGAAGTAATTATGCTTATAATATGCAACAAATGTTCTATCAGCCAAATGTTAGTCCATATGCATTACAAAATCAACGTCAGGCTGCTGCAAAAGCAAAACTTCAGCCACAACCAAATGCACGCGTTAGTGGAGCTGTTGGCTATCAAAAGAATAATGGATATCAATTGAAAGTCGGTGGTGTAGTTGTTGGATCTTGGGCAACAAATCGTTCACAAACAACTCGAGTCAATCGTACTGGAATGGTATGACTAACGTCAAATTACATGCTTAACTTATCTTTTAATAATATTTGATTTTTTTTTCAGCAAATTCGTTATCCAATTAATCAGCAACGTATACAAAGAGGTGCTAATAATCGTTACCGTGTGAGTGGACCTGGAATGTTGACAAATCGCTTTGTCAATACAAAACAAAAGAAAACAAAGGCAAAGAAGGAGAAGAAAACTAGCAAAAGTGAGGAGAATGACGAAAATGATGAAAATAAAACAACTCCAAAAGAAGAGGAAGAAGAACCGACCACAACTAGCGAAAATGGGTATGTAAATTGGATTAAATAATACTTTTTTATTGGTTGGGCTTACTATGAAGGTTAAACTTTACGATAATCGTGTGTAGAACTTTGTTTTTGGTTGTATTTTACTATAACATGAACTTTTATGGTGTTAAGGTCAAAAGTGGTGTTCTTCCTGTGGAAATTATTCATAAATTAAGTAACAATACCTACCTTAGTTATGAATGTTTGACAAAAGTCGTTGTGAGTACACCACTTTAATTATTCATAAATTCAGTAAAAATACCTACCTTAGTTATGAATGTTTGACAAAAGTCGTTGTAAATATACTACTTTTATCATTAATTCTTCGTCAAAGATACTAATCTATGTTGTGTAGTGTGGTCAAAAGTCACACGCTCACTACGACTTTACTTTCAATTTTTTATTTTACATTTTTCACCTTAATAACTCATTTTATTATAAATCTAATGACAGAAATCAATCAGAAAATAATGAAGCCAATAATGTTGAGGATGAGAAGAAGGCATCGCAACCCGAGAAGCCAAAGGCTGTTGAAGACAATCTAAATGGAACTGATGAAGGAACGGAACAATGTGATAAGAAACCAGATGATGCGATTAGTACAACTAATCCAACTGCCATACCGGATGTGCTTTCGAATGAAAATGCTGTGACACCGCAACAACAACAAAACAATAACATTCTTAGTATTAAGTCTAAGAAGAATAAGAAGAAAGGTAAAGTTGATGCAGGAAATAATGATGAGCTTAAAAGCTCATCTGACGCCTCAAAGGCTTAAAAGAAAATAATTTTTTATTGACGAAAGAAAGAAAAAAAAAAGTTTTTCCATTTTTTGCAAATTCATGATTTTTTTGAGAAAGTTTCATTTTTCATTTTTGAAGTTTTTTTTAGTTATTTCCTGACCTATAATAGAATTAATGCGATTGAAAGAATTATGATATATGTATGAATTATGTTTACATAAAAAAAAGTCGATTTAAATCACACAAAAAAATGAACGGAAATATAAATTTTGTGCCCATTTAACCTTTGAATTTGTCTAATAATCATTATGATTTTCTTGTAATGCTTACAATTTGAAGATTATTTAATAATTATCACAGTTTTTGAGCAAGTTTAAAAGATAATAATCAGTAATATTGAAATTTACACAAGGGGTCGTTCAATTATGACGTCTAACATTTAGTAAGGACACTTGAGACAGTGACAAGAGGGAACTCATGAATTTTGATGGACGTCATAAGTGAACGAACCCCAAACATTTATAGAAAAACGAAAGTAATGACTTTAACAGGATTTAAATGTTTCTGTAATTGGTTAACTTTGATTTTGACGTAATTAGATTCTTGGAGTTCTTAGGACATTTTCTCGGTATCTATCTCTAGATGCTACCAAATTGACAAATAATTCCCAAAAATCTCAGTTAATCAACCTCAAAAACCTTTTCTTTACAGTTCCTGACTTTTTCTATATGATTCTTTAGAAAAGAATATTTTTAAATGAAATAATGTGTCAATAAAATGAACTATGAAAGAAAGTGTAATAAGCAAGTCTCACAGAGACTTATAATAGTAATAAGAATGGAGGATATACGAGAATCATGGATTGAGAAAAAAAAATTTATTATCATTTATGATATAAAACTATTAATAAAGATAAACGAAAGCTTTCCTTATATTGTCATTTGAATGAGAATCGCCTCAATTAAATTGAGTGCTGCATCATACATAAAAAGAAATCAATGAAGATTTAACATAAAAAAAAATTAAGAAAAAATTAAAACAACACCTAATGTGAATCAAAAAAATGGAGAAAAATCTTTTTAAGAATTAAAAAAAACGTGTTATGGACTGTGATGAATGTTTGATGTCCAAATTAAAGATTGATGAAATTTCGATTGAATTTCTTTCATATTTTATACCTTGTCGTCAGTTCATCAATCTTCAAAATCGACATCAAGCAAATATATTTTTGTATATTTGTTATAACTTGTTACAAAATATCAATTAATAAGATTATTATTGATAAAAGTTTAATATTTAAAAAGAAAATGTTGAAATGCCAAAAAAAATGAAATGAAATAATTTTTTATTTCCCTAGAACAGCAAGTAACGATAAGAAAATGAATCAAGACGATAGAAATATCTCTCGGGAATTCTTTACAATAAAAAATTTAATTGCATTAACTACAGTTAAACATTAAACACTCGGCATTTCCTTTCAATAACATTTTTTGTGAATGAAAATGAAGAAATTTTGATTGGTGGAAAATAACAACAATTTTTTTTCGGTGGAATAGAAATGGACTGAAAGTTTGGCGGGAATGAGTTTTGGGTACATTGAGCTGTAAAATATTGTTCCTATTTACATTTGTATGGTTCTAAGTTGTAAAAATCGACAATTGTATGGTTTTTGTGTATTTGCTAGAAAATTTTACATTTGTAAGGTTCTTTAAATTCCTGGAACATTTGTATGGTTACAAGAAATTATTGAACATTTGTAAGGTTTTCCTTCAATTTTAAAAACATTTGTAAGGTTTTTGACGAACAAAATCGACAATTGTAAGGTTTTCAAAAGAATTAGCTGTTGTAAGGTTCTTATACCAACATTTATAAGGTTTTCAATAATTTGAAAAATTAATCGATTTAGACTAGAACAATACAAATGTTTTACTGAATGAAAAAAATTAAAACTGGTCAAAAAAATAGTCAAAATGCTTTAAGATCTCACCGAGTACAGCTCAACTACCTCAAAATAAACTGTAACTTCATTCCCCCGACCAAAAAAATATTCTGGAAGAAAGTTTGATTTTTTCGGATTCACTACAATTTACACAGTTTAAACATGTTTTAAAAGAAATATGAAATGAAAAAAATATATAAAGTTTGAAAAGAAACCAAAAAACAACTCTGTTTCTGCCCATTTTTTGGAAAAAAAAAATCAAGCAAAAAGCATAATTATATGAAAAAGCAAGAAAAAGCAAGAAAAATTAAATTTTGCAAATTTGACACATGAAAGATTTTTGACACTAACTACCCCCTTTTACCCGCTATAATGTGACTGATATCAATGAAAACTATCACAATACGCAAAAGAATAATAAAATAAAATTTGTTGCATGAAAAATATAAATCATTTAAAAAAGAGATAAAAAAAATTTACGACTTTCGACAATGTCAAGCATTTATTCGATAAAAATGAGAAAATATTGATGAGAAATGAGTTAACAACTCTAAATTTGACGAAAATTCGTTGTAAATAGTTTCATTTTAATTTCAAGTTTAACAAAACAAAAAAAAATGCTATTTAATGTCTCTTTACCGAAAAGAAAAATTGCAGAAATTGCATGAACCGCATATATTAAAAAAATTAAAATAAATAGAATTGAAAACTGGATGAAAAAAGAAAGTTAAAAAATATAATTAAACTATTATGCAAAAATGATAATATTTCGTAATTATTGATAGAATACTTTTTACTTTTTATATATAAGTGGATGTGTAACTTGGAATTTGCATAATTTCTAAACTTTTTTTTGGATGATTTGTCTATGAAAATAGGATTATCCACCAAAAATAGAAACTTTACCAATGCAAAAAAAATTATAATTTTTAATTGACTGACAAACTGAATTGAGCTGAAAATTCCTTCAAACTTACTAAAGGGGGGAGTTAAAAATTTAATTAAAATCGATCACATTTCGATCGTAAAAGCCTATGATTTGCCATATTTTGGAAATTTTCAGCAACAATTGAGCATTCACGAATGAAATTATTGCAAAAAAGAGAGGATAAAGCCCCGAAAACCGAAACCATATTCTTTCTGAATTTTTGGATGGGATTCGAACCCGTGTGTCTAAACAATTAATATTTGTAGGGTCTACACTTATAGATTGGAGCCAATACTACAATCTAGTAATTTTAATTTGCATGACAAAATGTCGTTTATATTGCACTGTTTTTCATCCATAAAAGTCTATTACAACCATGAACCCAAGGTCGTAATAAAGGTGGGGAGAGTGGAGCATTTGCACAGAGTCTTTTATTATGAGACGCAAAATTCAATAAATCCTAACCAAAAGGATCAGGGGGAGATTTTTGATGTTTAAACACCACCCTCGACGGAAATGTTCTTCAATTTGCCCAAAACAGCTCCCTAAATTTTGCCGTCCATATAAAAAAGTTTAAAACACCACCCTCAAAAAATTTCTGTGTATGCCCCTGAAAAGGATATAAAGTGGTCGCATTTTCAACATTCTTTTCCATGGCGCTAAGGACCTTGGTTAAGCCTCTGCAATATTATTAGAAATTATGTCTAAAATTCCACTTTACACCTCCTCTGTTTTATCCTTTAAAAAATATATATTTGTTTACTAATAATTCATTAGAAATTTTTTTTCTTTTCGCTTCGTTGCAAGGCATTAACACTCGAAAAACAATATTTTTATCCAAGCGTAACCAAGGAAGGGGAGGTGAATTTTTACCCCCTTGGCTACGCCACTGATGTCAAAAAGTCGTCTCGAGTGTGAAAGCCTTGGCTTCGTCGCAATATCCTTTTAAATTTATTTTTGTTCTTACTTTTTTTTTATTAATAATTTTAAGAATTCTTTTTTGGTATCATTTTTATCATATTTTATTATAATTTTAAACACAAAAAAAAATAATTGTCGAAAAGTTTTGCAAAAAAAAAATTATTAAAATAACAAATTTTCATTAAAAAATATAATCACAATATTTGAGAAATAGGAATTAGTCACTTTAATTAAATATTCAATAATGGAAAAATGATTTTGATACAATTGGGTATGACCGGAAGAAAAATATATTTTTAAAAAATTCGCTGATAGTTCTAATGGCGGTATTGATGATAGAAAATATTTTAAAGGAATTAATCTACGAATCAGGATGGAATTTAGAGGTTGAAGTATATTTGATTGGGTTTGAAGTTGTTATCTAAAGCTTTACCAGACAAAAACTGAATCAAGCCTGTCTATGACAAATGAATTTATGTCGAGTCGATTTCGCGGATATACTTTTGCCATGCTAATGATAATAACTTGAGTTTACCGTAGAAAAAAAACTGGGACCGATTGCTCGGTATACCTTAGACGTATAGCCTTGGGGGTACCCTTAAAGTATACCACTGGGGGTCACCCACTGGGGTACTTTTAGGGTAGACCCAAAGGGTAACTCCTGGGATAGTGTATAGCCTAGGATATACCGAGCATCCTACTCCTGGTATTAGACGGCGTTCTAACCAAAACTAAAAAATGATTCTAGAAATCTTTGCTCATCAAGGAGCTTCAACCTCTAAATTTACACCTAAAAAAACAACAAAACCAAGAAAAAGTTCAAACAGTTTTTAAATTCCTTTCGCTTTTTTTAAGTATTTCTTTAACGAGGTGGGAAATTTGTTCATTCTTAACGAATATTTTTAAGGGATTTAAATGGAATGATTAAGACTTCCTTTATTGACATCCCTCTTGCTTGTCCCCTCTCATTTCTATATCAAAAAATATATATTAATCTAAATATTCATGAAAAAAATATAAGTAATCACTGCAAAATGAGAGAAAAATATAAAGTTTAGCAACTTTTAGGCAACAATCGCGCATTTTCCTTCCCCTAAAAGAATTTAATCAAAATTTATGACTATCTATCAAATAGAAATGGAAACAGAATGAAGTTTTAAAAAACCAAGCCATTGAATGTAAAACTTTATGCTTCTAATATTTTTCTTTCTTCTTTTTTTGCAATGAATTAAAATTAATTAATTAAAGGAAACTATATAACATAAAATATATTCATATATGGGCAGAATATGCAGAACATTTTGAAGAGTAAAGTCTTTATTTTAATTTCAAGTTTTTTGAAAAAAAAAGAAAATATTAACAATTAATTAATTTCACAATCAGAAAAAAATTACAAAACATGAAATAATAAATTAAACTAGGGTAAAAAATCTATTTTTTCGGATGATTTATTTTTTCGGACACTTTTTCAAAAATTAAAAAGTTGATTTCTGCTTAAATAGTCGATGCCCTAAATAAATTTGGAATCAAATTATGTTGATTGTGTTACAAGAAATAATTTTATGTAACTTCCACTAAAATGGAACTGATTTACAAGCCAGAAACATCAAAAGATTGTTTTTCATACAAAATTCACTAAATCTTTTGAATGAAAAAAATCATATTCAGGAAGATGTATGGAATAAGGTGGTAAGCCTGAATTGAAGCTTTTGGTTTCTACTTATCACTACAAAAAAGATTTATGAGAAACAATCAGTCATTTAGGAGAAATCATAATTTTTAAGTGATACAAATTCAAATGTATTTTTTCGGATAAAATTTTGCAAAAATTTATTTTTTCGGATGGCTTTTGATCTTAATTTTCATTGAAATTTTCATGCAATGTTTACATTTGTTTTGACCAGAAAGGTTATTTAAATAGCTCAAAACTGCAAATTTGTAACTAAAATGGATACGGAAATGATAACAGGACTCCCGAATCAAGCTCAAGTATTTCAAAAATTATCATTGGAAATTGAAAATTTGGATTTTTCTATTCAAGTTCAAATTCAAGATGTTTTGAAGAAGCTTTATATGTCAAAAAAGGAACAAATTGGAACTAATCAAGTTGCTATACCTCATATTCTTCTTTGCTATACCTACATAATTTTAAGGAAAAAAAATTATTTTGAAGTTTCGATTTCAATTGCTTCGTTCCTTTTACTTTTTCTAAGTCTGAAGTCCTTATCCTGTTATGTCTACATGCTTCATATATTTTTTAAAATAAACAATAAATTATCATCCATTTAAATTCATCCATCTAAAATATTTGTGGAAACGCTTTTTCCCTTATTCTTTTAAACATGTTCAGGAACAAAATGGTCATCGAAATATTTGTGGAAGCATGGGCACAGTCTAACAAAATCACCAGCAATGACAATTTGTGATTTAAGAATTGAACTTTCAGGCTTTTCGTGCATCAGAAATGAAAAACTCATATCAGAAATGATATGGTCGTTCCTTTTTATGCTGAAAAACATGCATAAACAGACATATTTTAATTAAAATAATTGTTGTTTACATTTTTCTTCTTTGAAAATTTCCAAGGCTTACTTTTCAAAACCATCCGAAAAAATAAAAACTTTTGTCCGAAAAATTAAATTTTTATCCGAATTAATAAATTTCAACTTTGAATCAAGTTTAAAGGAACTTCTTCTATCAAGACATTAAAAGAAATAAATGGAACATAAACTGCCTATATTGATGCACAAATTAATTTTTATTTGAGGAGTTGAAGTTGCGTGGTTTGAGAGTTATTGACGTTCAAAGTTTGCAACTGTCATTTTATCCGAAAAAATAGATCGTTTACCCTATAATATGATATGAAAATATGGCAAATTCAAATTATATATGCATTATTCAACATTTTGAAGAGAAATAAAAACTAGGAAATATAAGAAAAATATTTGAATGACTTTTTTGGATCCGTATTTTTTTATTTATTAAATAAAATAAATACGTTTAGCCGTGTGGGGTTTCCTTCTTAGACAATGATTCTCAAAGCATACTTCGTGAAGTGGAACCTGAACCAGCGATTCTGGGTTTGATCCCAGAGAAGTCTTCTCAGATTTGGATGCACAAGAGCTTCAATATTTACCTATCTGGTAGAAGAAGAAAAACACTTCTCCCAAAATATTCGAAAATTCCCTAAATTTATACAGACAATTTGGTTGAATAAAGATACTCGTATTAATACCCAAAATTCCATATTAAAAATTAACATAAGAGAAAAATTTGGTAAGTGTGTCGCGAGACTTTTACAAAATAAGTATTTTCCACGCTTTTCACTATTTTTCTGAACCTAGGTTTTTGAAATAATTTGTAAAGAAAAACTTGTTTTTCAAAATTCTTTATTGATTCATTGAATGTCACAAGAATTGTTTCTTCAATGTTGGATTTGTTTTGATGATTAGAATCGTTACAATTCTAAATCATTTAAACGCACAAGCAAGCTCTTCCCTGACCATCCTTGTAAGCTTTGCATCCAAGTAATTTGACACCATTATAGAAGAGATCAGCACGATCTCTGCATTGATTGGTTGAACAAGTTCTTTTCATGCATGTTAGGAATGCATTGTCACAAGATGCTTTGCTGCTGTTGCACCTTCCATAGCAATAGTCGTGGCTGTTGCAACAAGACACAAATCCAGAATTCGGAATTAAGAAATTTGGAACAAGCAGTTTTTGGGATCCGCAGCCGTTTGGAGTTGGCGTGAATTTTGGATTAGTGACTGCCCGTTTAGCTTATTATGTGATTAAAAATTAATTAGTAAATTATTTCTCTTATAATCAAATTAAATTTTAAATTGATACAAAAAAGTCGAGGTTGAAAAGTTTTTGGGGTCTAACTTAAATTCCCTATGCTATGATTTTCAATGATGATTTAATAGTAAATGAGCTGTAGTGAATTACTGTTGTGTATGAATAAAAGAAGAACCTACAATTTGGACACTTAAATTCACAGCAAAGAGCCACAGAAATCAGCCCCAGAAATACAACAAACAGTTTCATTTTGGTTAATACAATAAAAATATTTTATTGACGATTTAAAGTTGAAAGCACAAGACTTACTGAAAAATTTGGGGCTAATATAGTTGCTTTTATAGGTGAAAAGAAAATCTGCACGAAAAAAGTTTACTTAATTTCTGATAACCTTATCTAAGTGCACAACACGTTGATCAAATAGGTCTCCTTTACTGAAAGTCACAAAGATCATTTACTAAAAGTGCTGTCTATGTTCAATCCAAGAAACCACAGTCCAATGACAGTCCTCATGAAATATTACATTCCAGGATTTCTCTAACAATTAATCCGAAACATATTCCGCATTGGAGCACTCTTCTCATATACTATAAGGCTGAGTTGGATCTTATTGCTTTGGGTATGGCGTGTCTGAATGACCTACAGAAAAAATTGATTATCCGAATTATGAACAAATTTTTGTTTATTTAGATCCTTTAAATCGTCGGAGAACAATTTTAAATTATTCTTTACTAATTTAGCTGCAAAAAAACAAAGTCATATAATTTATTATTTAATACAAAAATATAACCCTTATAGATAGGAATCAACGCTAGCTAACCTAATTAAAAGACACCCGTGAGCTTTATCACGATGATTTATTGTTTTATTTCGTATGCATACTTTAACAAAGTTGAAGATTTTGATTTCCTGATGATAGCTATAAAAAATCCCCCCGTTGTTTGTTGTCATAATTCAAATTGTAACAAGCTGATTGACAAAAACTCACGTATGCTAAAACAACCTTTGGATTAACCAATCGAAAGGTTTTATGGCCGAAATATTAAAACCGAGGGACTCCAAGATTGCAATTTGAATTATGACAACAAACAACGGGGGGATTTTTTTAACTATCACCAGGAAATGAAAATCTTCAACTTTGTTAAAGTATGCATAAAAAATAAAACAATAAATTTAATAAATCATAGAGTTTACCTAAAAAAAGACTAAAATAACACTTTCAGTAAATGATTATTGTGACTTTCAGTAAAGGAGACCTATTTGATCAACGTGTTGTGCACTTAGATAACGTTATCAGAAATTAAGTAAACTTTTTTCGTGCAGATTTTCTTTTCACCTATAAAAGCAATTATATTAGCCTCAAAATTTTCAGTAAGTCTTGTGCTTTCAACTTTAAATCGTCAATAAAATATTTTTATTGTATTAACCAAAATGAAACTGTTTGTTGTATTTCTGGGGCTGATTTCTGTGGCTCTTTGCTGTGAATTTAAGTGTCCAAATTGTAAGTTCTTCTTTTATTCATACACAACACTACAGCTCATTTATAAAACATCGTGATTGAAAATCATAGCATAGAGAATTTAAGTTAGACCCCAAAAACTTTTCAACCTCGACTTTTTTGTATCAATTTAAAATTTAATTTGATTATAAGAGAAATAATTTACTAATTAATTTTTAATCACATAATAAGCTAAACGGGCAGTCACTAATCCAAAATTCACGCCAACTCCAAACGGCTGCGGATCCCAAAAACTACTTGTTCCAAATTTCTTAATTCCGAATTCTGGATTTGTGTCTTGTTGCAACAGCCACGACTATTGCTATGGAAGATGCAACAGCATCAAAGCATCTTGTGACAATGCATTCCTAACATGCATGAAAAGAACTTGTTCAACCAATCAATGCAGAGATCGTGCTGATCTCTTCTATAATGGTGTCAAATTACTTGGATGCAAAGCTTACAAGGATGGTCAAGGAAGAGCTTGCTTGTGCGTTTAAATGATTTAGAATTGTAACTATTCTAATCATCAAAACCAATCCAACATTGAAGAAACAATTCTTGTGACATTCAATGAATCAATAAAGAATTTTGAAAAACAAGTTTTTCTCAGAGTTTTTCTTTAAAAATTATTTCAAATTAAAAAGAAAAATTAATAAATTTGCATTAAAAGATTGAGACTAAATATACAAATTAGATTTTTATGCAGGCACTCTCAGCAGATTGTATTTTAACTTAAAGTTCACAACAAAAAAATATTTACAAATATTTTGAAAATTTTATAATTATAGTACATAATAAATTGCTTCGAAAATTAGACCTGACCTGGGATTGAATCCATTTCACCGTTCTAGTTATGAAGCTCGGTTCGTGTGTTGGGTGCAGTTTTGAGGTCTTTGGTACATAATGTGTCTCCATTGCTAGGTATACAAGGATATACTAGTATTTGGATGATTTCTTAGCAGCATCTTACGCACACGAATTGTAACTAGGTACATTGCAGGGTACATCAGGTCTTATGACGTACTCGTGTCCTTGCAATGTGCAGAGCTTGCAAGTGGTTCGGATTCCACTATAAACTGTAGGTCTAAAAGGGTGTGGTACAATAGATTTCTATAATCGCAGTGCCTTCCGCTTTAAGCTGGGCCCTTCACGCATTATTATTATTGACATACTAAATTATATCATCTTGGATGATTAACGGGAAGACAAATTATTTTTAGAAAACCTCATGAAAACCCCCTGTTAGAAGGTCATATGATCCCAGGGGGAAAAATCCCCCCTCTCACCCAAAAATTCTTCACTTTGCTAGGGTTTTTTAGAAAAAAAAAAACCTGAAAATCCTTTAAAATTCTTCTAAGAAATTTTTTGGTCACGCCGCTGTATGATCCACGTCTCTCACTTCGATCCACTCCTGTTTAAAATCAATAATTAAATAAAACTCGATAAAATTTATTTTTGTACATTTCTTGAATAATTTTATTTATTCTCAATTATCATATGTTTTCTTTGTAAAATAAAACATTTGAGCATAAACTCATTTCTTTAGATTTTTCTGCATAAATTAAAATCATAAAAAGTTTTGGTATTTTCTTTATGAGCTTAAACAAATTATTATTTTTTCATATTCTTAAAGTTCGTTTGCTTTAGAAAAATTATTAATATCACAAATTAATTTCAACATTTCTTTTGTTTTTTTTTTCAAGAAAAATGTTTTATTAAATAAAATAAATTTCAGGATTTATTAAAATTGGACGTAAAATTGAAATTATGCACAAAAAGTCAAAAAATTGTTTCAAATTAAGCCGAAAAAAAGTTTTTTGTGAAATTTTTAAATTCAATTTTACCTAAAATTTTAAATCCTGAACATCAAACTAAATTTCAAAATCGACTGTCAATTCAATTTTGAAGTAGACATACAAAAAATTATATATCGAAATAATTTCACAAACATAGCACAGTAATTTCTCATTTTTTTCACAAAATCGTTGTCCGATTAATTAATTTCATAGAATATTTTTAATAATTTATTTAATTTAGTATGGCCACAATTCAATCATAAAAATATTATCCTCATATAAAGTATGTGTGTGTGTCATTTAATACCTATTAAAATCAAAACAAACCAAAAGTTTTTATTTTTTGAATAGAAATTGTCAACATCTATCAATTGATATTATCATCATTTTTTTTTGTCTGTTTGCAGTTCTACAATTAAACACATTGAAATATTTTTTTTATGATCGACATCATCTAATTATTATAATTAATATTATTATTTTGCGTTCTTCCAATTAATCTCATTTCATTATTTATTTTTTTTTGTATCATTAATAAGTCTTCTCAAGAAAAAAGGACAATAAATTATAATTTGTAATGTCTGGTGATTATTTTGCTAGAATTGTCAATTGAAGTGGAAGATTGAACGGATGGAATTATCGAAAAATGGCTACACAAAGGCTGACTAGCTATGCTGTTTCCGAGCAGCATGTATTTTTGCTGTCAAAGTAGTCAAAATCCACAGTAACGATGCCCAAATGACTACATTGTAACGCTCAAGATTACATGTGACTAGCCTAGATCTAGTTACCCTAGCTTTGTCTAAACCTAAACAAAAATCATTGTGTGTTTCTAAGTATTTGCCTTACTACAACCTATCTAGAAACATTGTCATTATATGATTCAAGCTGCCAGGACTTAGATAAGGTACCCTAGGGTATACACTACGTAGGGGTATAGCCTACGAGGTATAGTATACCCTTGGGTACCCTCTTAGTGTATTAACTAAGCTATGCCCCTAGGGTAGGGTATACCGAGCAACTGGTCCCTGATCTAGAACAAAAACTTTTTGATAAGACCACAGAGTCCAGTTTCTCGTGTATACCTTAGAAAAAGCAGGTAAAAGCTGCCTGGACCGTTTCAGACAATAAAATTACTCAGATCTCAATTTAACTTATAATCAAATCCAAGTTCATGTTTACATCCTTCCAAATTTGTTTAATTAAGGTTTGTAGCTTCACAATCAGCTTCAATTAACAATTCTAGATAACTCAGGCTGCACATCAACTTAAAGAAGTTGTTTATTGATACAGTAGATCAGAGCAGATTGACTAAAGTCATTCAGCTTCTAGATCACTTTGTAACTAGTTCAAAATACCTCATTTCGACTATGTGCTCACCTGATCATTTAATCAAGAATATCCTTCAATTTTTTTAATGGATGCATTTTCCATTTTTGTCATATTAATACTTAATATTTAACATTTTCAACAAGAGCTATATATCTTCATCTTCATTATTTTCTTCCTTCAATTTATTTCATACAGTTTTTTTTTTCTTTTTGCATAAACGCTTTTTATTATATGTTCTGTGATTATTTTTATAACGAAATTTTTTTTAATTACACCTGACAGAATTATTGTTTGATTGAATAAGTTATGTTCATTCAAGTTTTTGCTTAAATTACAAGGTGCTAAGTGGCTTTTGAGTATGCGATGAGCGTGAATAAAGAGTTTATGAATAAAAAAAGAAATAAAATCTGTTGAAAATTTTAGATTTTTGGGTCGGTTGCTTGGGGTGTACTCTACCACACTGGTCAGTTTCTTGGGTATACCCAAGCTATTGTCTTTAGTTTTGCAAGGGTATACACGAGTAACATGCCACAGGGGTTAATCCAGGATGTACATCTTGGTTATATCCCTAAGGTACCATTAAGTTTTACCTATAAAATTAGTGTATACCCCCAAGAGTAGTGTATACCCCCAAGAGTAGTGTATACCCCCAAGAGTAGTGTATACCCCCAAGAGTAGTGTATATCCCCAACAGTAGTGTATACCCCCAAGAGTAGTAACCAGCTCCCTTCTTGACGAATAAGCATGAAACAGCATTAAACTGACGGATTGCGATTAAATATTGACTTTTTACATTGAACAACTGGAAAAAAATTAGCCATGGAGCAAATTAGCAAGAAAAGTTACATTAAATTGCTAGTGATGATGATCAATTGGTTCAGTACCTTAAAGTGAGATCTTGATCATGAGTTTGAGACTCGGCATGGTTGCTTGTTGTTTTTTTTCAAGATAAATAAGAAAATTCTCACAATATTACTGCCCATTAAGACAGAAACCAGAAGCTAGATACGATATTGAGTAAATAAATCATAAAATCGATGTGCAGCATTTAAAATGTTGTTAAATATTTTTCCTCTGAACTCATCGAAACCAGCACGTTTGAAATTTTACTCCAAAGCATTTAGCAACAACATATGGCATCATTATAAAAATAATCGCAGACTATTCACAAATGAAATAATAAATTTTACTCTCTATATTTCGCAATCATAGAAAAATTCACATACCGTCATTTATATTTGTCAAAAGTTTCATTATTTTTTTTCTTTTAATTTATTTAAAATTATACATATATTGGGTGAATATCCTTCCCTCGTCTTTCTATATGCAATTTTTTTTTCTTCCTGCTTTAGTTTGAGTCATTTTTAAAATAATTTTCATTTCTTTTTTCTTTCACCTTCGCACGCGATTGAGATTGGATTGATGGACGAGTGACATGTGGCAGGCGCTGAAGTTGATTGGGAAATTTTTTTTGAGTCATTTATTTTTTCTTAGAGTCATCAGATTGATGGTGAATTTAAGCTAAATGACAACTATGATTTTAAATCAATTAGAATGGAAATGGATCTTCTGCATGCTAAATTTAAATGAAGCTACCTTGTTCTATGTGCCGAAAATGTTGTTGATTTAGATCAATCTGACAGTCGACAGTTCAAAGCAAGACTAGCAGAAGGTAGTTTATAGTTTGCAGCAAGTACTTTGCTAGAGAGAATGAAACTGGTTTCTGGCTACACCCAAAGAGGTAAGTTTTTAGGCATACACATTCATTTAGTGTATATATCCTAGGGTATGGTGGAGTAGGAATATGTTTATACCTTAGGAAGAGGTCTGGTTTACTCCTAAAGCCTGTTTCTAGGGCTAACTACGTTACTCTACCCTACCCTATCCGGATAGGTAGGTTATACCCTAGGATACCTCACCTACCCTACCCCTAGAAGGGGTACCCTAGCGTATGGTAAGGTAGATGGGTACCATAAGGTAAAGATAGGTGTAATCCGACAAATCCACTCTGAAATGTAGATCAGAGTGAATAGTTCCTTAACAGCATCTTGATCAATTAGAATTCTCGTCAATTTCAGCACGTGGAAAGCAATTAAAGTTAAATATTTATGAACTTCTAGAATAAACAGCGTGGAAACAAATTAATAATAACAATCATAAAAGATCAAAAAGAAAGTGTTTGTCCCAATTGAAGCTATTTCGCAAGTATTTATCTCCATAAACATTTTTATGACTCACATGTCCTCTTTGAAAATAATAACATGTCTGTGTATCATTCAAATTGCCCTCAATTTTCATCGAGTGGGCAAAAAAACAAAAGAATTGAAAGTAATTGAGAAAAAGAAATGAAAATTCAAAGTCATTCGCATTCTCAATACAGTTCAGAACATTTACCACTTAAGAACATCGTTAAATATTATTAATTTTTTTCAATTTTTTTTTACTTCTTTTTTGCACAAAAATTTTTTGAGAGCGAATTATTTTATTTTAATTAGTTATTTTTTCCACATTATGAATTCATGTGATGATGGCTAATATATTTAAATATTTTTTTTTTCTGTCTGACTTCATGTTTCTTTTATGTGACAAAAATACACGATTTTATGAATGCAAAAAAAAATATAATCAGAGAATAATTTTTCTCTGTTTAATGGCTAATACTTCGATTAATATTCTTCTCATAAACAAATGCTGTATTTCCACATTTAATCTCGAATCGAAAATAATTTTGGTAATAACTGTTCAATTCTTTAAGATTCGTAAATGACTTACTTTGAGAAAGTGGACGTGACTTGCTGAATGATGTACTTATGGATTGTTGACGACTTATTTTGCTACCAAATAAGCCCTTATTTTGGGATTGAATTGTCATTTCATTAGTAAATCACATTTGGCGAAATGGTGAGTGCTAAAAATGGAAATTGAGATGTCATTTAGAATTTTTAATGATATTTTGCGTTCCCAGCTATCAAATGGTTGTCAACTCTTACTAAATTCAAAATTGAAATTTCTAACGGATTTTTAAATTTTGAAAATTTCTCGTTTGCAACCAACTTCAAGTCGTACAAAAAATTCAAAATCCAAAAATCCGTTAAATTTTCAAATGTAAATTACTTACAAGTTTTAAGTATTGTATGATTAGTGAAGGACCTCCAGCTACAACTTCTTGAGGAATAGAGCTCAATGGACAGTTTTCAATCGACATTATGGCCAAATTTTGACATAAAGCTAAACCAAATGGTAATTTAATTAATGGATTATCATTTATATAAAGTGATTCGAGATTTTCCAAATTTGCAATCTCTTCCGGTATGAATTGTAAATTATTCTGTAAATGCAATAAGAATTTATGGATTGTTAATTAACAGGAAATGTGTGACAGGATGCAAGGTGTACTTACCTCTCCAACCGAAAGATATGTCAAGTTTGAAAGATGCCCAATTGTGCGTGGCAATGCAGTTATTTGGTTTGATTGTAAAATTAATTTTTGGAGATCGTGCAAGAGTCCAATTTCCGCGGGTATACTGGAATATCAAAATAATGTCAGTAACTATGCATCTTCATTATTTTAGTGACAAAACTTACGTTCCCTCCAATCGATTCTCCTCCAAATCCAACACTCTCAACTTCCTCAAATTCCCAATTGTTGTCGGAATCTTCCTTAACAAGTTATTTGACAAAATCAAAATTTCAAGCTGCTGTAGATTTTGTATGTCATCAGGAAGTTTCGTAATTGAATTCGTTCCTAAATTCAGTTCTACCATATTTGTCCACGTGCCGAGATCAAGTGGTAATTGTGTCTAAAAATAATCGAGCGAATAAAAGTGTGAATTAAATTTATTCTAGAATGTTTTAAAAGTCGAATTATTAACTATTTTTGTCATTTAGATCATTATTGCTTGATTTGGACGAATAAACAATTCAATTAGAATTGAGACTATAAAAAGCCGTTAAATTAAATTTTGAAAATTTGAATTTTAAAAAGCCGTTAAAAATTTGAATTTTAGAAAATTCGTTAAAAATTTGAATTTAAAAAAGTCGTTAAAAATTTGAATTTTAAAAAACCCTACAAATTGTAAAAATGACAGCTACCAAAACATTTGTATGGCTTTCGACAAACTAATCCTTCAATTCTATAATAAGCTATGAAAAATTGATTGAATCGTCAACAACGTGTCGTCAATTGATTGACAATATTGATTTCAATCACATTCTATTAATATAAATTTTAAAACAACTATTGGAGTCAATTAGAAAAAGAAATATTTAAATTACCAATGAGTTCTCCTTCATGTTAAGCTTCGTCAATGACTTTGCTCGTGAAAAAATGCCATAAGGAATCTTATCAATTTGATTGTGCTCTAAATTAATGCTTGTTATATTGTCATGAAAAATTCCAGGTCCTAAAATGGAATGAAAATTATGAGAATTGTCCAAGGATAATGATGAATGTGTGGGATGGTTACCTCCTGTTGGGAAACTGGTGAAGGAATTTCTCGACAATGTTATGTTAGTGAGTAATGTTAAACTCGACAATATTCCCGACAATTCCGAGACAGAATTCCCTTCAATATTAAATTCTTCCAATGTACAGCAATTCTTTAACGTTTGTGGTACGACAGACAATCGATTGTACCTCAATCCAAGTCGAGCCAAATTAACTAAGTTACCAATCGTGTCCGGTATATCCAGTAAATCATTGTGCTGCAAATCTAATGCACTTAAATTCTTACACATTCCTATTTCTTCAGGTAAATGTTCCAAATGATTATGACTAATGTCTAATATATCCAAATTCACTAAACATCCTATCGCTCTTGGCAGACTTTTTATTTTATTCTCTCGCAAGCTGAGCATGGTTAGCTTCTCTAAATTCCTAATCTCCTCACTCACATTTCTAATTCGATTAAATCGTAGATACAGTGTTGTTAAACTTTTTAATTTATAAATTGAATCTGGAATATCTTCGCCTGTAAATAGATATAAAAATGATAGGAAAGAGACATTGATATTAAAATTATTAAGTTTAATTGGCTGAATTGAGATAATTAGGTAGTTCCACTTTGCTATTTGGGGGTTCTCAGTCGTGCATGGTTGGGATTGGAAGTTAAAGTTGATTTTAAGAAGAATCTTGAGCGGCACACGACGGTAAGCTGCACTTTTTGGCGTCAAGTAGGTCAAAAACTAGCCAAATGACTAGCCTTAAGGCAACCCCACTTCTTTTTGACATTTTTACGTTAAAACTTCGACATAGCGGTGACCTAATGACTATCTTGTGCTGTTTGGGAATTGTATTAAAAAGGAATCGATTCTTCGTCCTAGAAGCTACCCGCTACATGTTCCTACCACTAAGATATCGACGATTTCAAAGAAAGCTGACAATATGCCACTTTTAGATAGTTTTTTCTGTATTAAGAGTCTCGAAGGGCATCAATCAGCTCCAAAGTGGATAAAATGTCTTTTTGGAATCACTACTGATGCATTACTACGAATGAGAGCTGGTCAGACTAACACTTCCATAAATGTATAAATCCTATCAAAAACCCTCCATTTAGAAGTATCAGATCCAAATGGCTTCTTATTTCACATTCACAACCTAATCTAGAGTATAAAAGATTAGCACTTCCAGAAACAAATGCCTGTGGCTGTGCCAGTTCTGCCAATCGTCATTAAAATGCAAATGATTCACGTAATGAAGTAAAAATCATGCAGATTGCTCATGATCCAATTTTTCAATCATGACTTAGTCAACAACAAATTCGTAGAATCAGTTAAGTGCAAAGTGGAACCCCTAAGATCCAGAAAAAAAATACACCTACTTACCCAATTTATTATGACGAAGATCTAAAACTTTTAATTTTGTCAAATTCTGCAATGTATCCGGTAATGAGTTCAGCTATAAATAGAGGGAAACGATAATTGAATTAATCAGAAAATGAGTAAGGGAGATAAGAGAGCATGTATGAAATCATTACCTGATTCTCATTCAAAGCTAGTGTCTGTAATTGCGTTAAATATCCAATTTCGGGGGGCAATGAAGCAATTTTATTGCCATAAAGATAAAGTTCAACTAAATGCGGACATTCTTTGATGCTCGACGGGATGACTGTTATATTATTTTTCGATAAATTCAACCTGACGATTCCTTCGTCCTTCGCTCTCGTAAATTCCTTATTTAAATCTACATCAGGCTGTGTTTTATTATTCTTTTTCGTGTTCGTAGGCTTTGACTGCTTTGCGTCAAGCTTCACTGTGACTTGCTTCATGCCCGTATCCATGCTTAATGCTTATGAGCTCAAAATTGAAATTTTCACAAGTCAAAAAGTTGAGGAAAAAATGTTTTTTAGTCAAATGAAGAGAAAAAAAAATCCCCAAAAAGGGAAAAACGAGAAAAATATCACTTATAATAAGTTATTCAAAAAAAATCGAAGTATATAACAGGTGAAATAGGAATTATTTAGTTATTCTTTATTCATTGTACATCACTCTTTTTACTTATTATTTTAAAAAACTTTTTTAACTTCAAAAATTAAAACTTTTCTCGACTTTTTTTTTCTCTCTACACATTCGCCCTTTCGGAAATGTCTCTTTTTACTATTCCTGATTTTTCTACGTTCTTACTCATACTCTGTTTTGAATTATTCGTGTCCGTTAAACTTTTTAAGCTACCTGAACAAAATATCTGGGGAGAAAATTTTTTATGACAAACATAGCAACTGAAAGGAAATAAGTTTGTTAAATTTATAATTTTTTTGAAAAACTTTTATAATTTAAATTTTAATTTGAAAAATCGTTGGAATTTTATAGAAATTATTTCTTTTTTTCAAAAATGCCAAAAGCTTGAATGGTTTTTAAAACGAAAAACGTTTATAGTCCTATTATGGAGTATCATCCAATTATGGCTTACCAAGAATTATTAGGGGCTGAAAAAATTTTTAAGTTGAAAAACCCTAGCAAGTTTAAATAATTTTTGGCAATTTTTCCGGATAAGGGGATGATTTTCACTCATTCACCCCCTGGTTACGCTACTGCTATATATTAATTTATCTCTAAAATGTTGAAAACCTATTATCTCCCCTCCTGAAAACCCCCATGGACCAATATGTTGTTCAAAAGCAAAATATTCCCATAGCAAGGTCTCACCTAGTCAAAAAACGAATGTGTAGACCAGTGGTTCTCAAACTGTGTGCCGCGGCACACTAGTGTGCCGTAGAACAGGCTCAGGTGTGCCGCGAAAATATTTTAAAAATTCTAAAAATATATGTTTTTTCAGAAATATTATAGATTTTTACTGAAAAATCTCAACTAAAGCATCCAAAACTCAAAAACTAGAGCTTTATTTTTATTATTTTCGACCAGTACTAGGATTTTATTCTAATTCAATATAATTTAAAGAATATTTACTTGTTTGGTGTGCCGTAAAAATTTTCTACCTAAAAATGGTGTGCCGCGAATGAAATTCTACAGTCAAAGTGTGCCGTGGCTCAAAAAAGTTTGAGAAACACTGGTGTAGACTCAGGGGCGTAGTCAAATAAATTTTTTAGGGGGAGTTAAAAAATTTTTTAGTTCTTCTTCTTCTTGTACTCATATGTTTGTCCTTTTTGTTAATTCTAAAGGTATGTAAATGATTAAACTCTAAATTAGAGTTATAGAAAAACTTTGGAAAAACTTTTAGAAGAAAAATAATTTTTCCATGTAGAAGAGGGGGGGGGGACCAGACTGAGTGGTAAAAATAAGTTCTGGATAAAGACATGATTATATGAGCCAAACAAATTTTTCCATCTTAGTCACCGTAATTGTCACCACACCCCCTCCCTCCTTTGGTGAAAGATTTTCTTCAATTTTCTAGGGGGTCATTCGCAAATTACGTCACGCAAAAAAAACGACTTTTTCGACCCCCCCCCCCCCCCCTTGTCACAAATTTTCTAAAAAAAAGAAAAATTTTGTGTTTTGACTGTTACAAATTCTTTTAACCCCCTCACCCCCTAAAGCGTGACGTAATTTGCGAACGACCCCTAGGGTTTTTTGAAGAAAAAATCAAAATCAACCTAAAATTTTATAGTTTTTATATAACTTTTCTCTAAGGGCTGGCTAATTTCTAGCCAATTCCATATTTAAGAAATCTAGATCTTGATTGACCTTGATCTATTGTCGCATTCAAAACACCTAAAAAACATTCTCAAAAAATAAGGAACAACACCAAAAAAAATTGTTTTCACTCAAAAAATTGTTTCTCACATTTCCTTTTATTTGTTACATAAAATATCTTTGGTGATAGTTTTATCATCATCATTATCATAATTTAACTAACCTATGTTTTTAAAAAAGAATTTTTTCTTCATCTTTATGTTTTCATAATCTTTATGTTTAAAAAAAGCAGTAAAAGAATAGCTCTTCAATTTCGATTCAATCTGATGTGGAAAATTTTTTCCTTTCCGTAACCTAAAAAAATTTATGAAAAAAATCAATTTCTGACTCCAAAAAGGTTATTTGAAGACATTTTTCACTGATTTTTCTTGGTTAATTAGAGAGTTACATTGTTATAGTCTTTCACATTATGTGATTATAAATTAGTTTTTTTTGTTTAAAAAAAGCTACACAATACAATTCCATTCAATGATTCTTTTTTTGTCCACTTAATTTTCATTAAAATTAATTTCATTTCCAGTGCGTTAACATAAATTTATTCTTCTGTCCAAAAATACATTTTCTTCTTTGTAAATTTTAAATAATTTTTTTATTCTCATGTGACTTAATCTTTTTTGGTAATTCAATTTTCGCGTACAAAAGGAAAGTTTGGAAAATTATAGAAGTTAGAAAAACTCTAATTCATCCAAGAGCATAACTATGTTGACGCAGGGACATAGCTAGAAAGTCATCGAAGGGGATATTAATTTTTAAAGTGGAATATTAAATCCAGAGGAATATCCAAATTTCAAAAATTAAAATTTTAAAAAATATTTTTTATTAACTTAAAAGTTTTAAAATCAATTTTCCAAAATTTAAATTTTTAAGAATCAGTTTTCAAAAATTTAAAATTATAAAAATCAGTTTTCAAAAATATAAAATTTTAAAAATTATTTTTTATAAACTTAAAAGTTTTAAAATAAGTTTTCTAAAATTTAAAATTTTAAAAATCAGTTTTCAAAAATTTAAAATTTTAGAAAACAGTTTTCAACAATTTAAAATTTTAGAAAACAGTTTTCAAAAATTTAAAAAATTTTAAATCAGTTTTCTAATTTAAAAAAAATTAGAATTTTAAAAATCAATTTAAAAAAAATTAAAATTTTAAAAATCAATTTTAAAAAATTTAAAACTTTAAAAATCAGTTTTCAAAAACTTACAGTTTTAAAAAATGTTTTTCAAAAATTTGAAATTTTAAAAATCAATTCAAATATTTAAAATCTTTAAAACCACTTCAAAAATTTAAAAATTTTAAAATCAGTTCTCATAAATTTAATTGAATAAAATAAAGTGAATTTTATAAAAATTTCAAAAATTTTGTAATTTTTAGAAGAGCCTACTAAAATTCATACAAATTTGAATCTTGAATAGGCTACGGACACCCTTGGATCCCTCTTTGGCTACGCCTCTGCACTGGCATTAAGTTATACTTTTGACGAATTAAATATTGATTATTTTGAGAGATTTATTTTCAGGAATCAAACACTATCGTAAAAATTGTGAATTTTTATGATTTTTTTAAAATTCAAATCAAAAAAGTTGAATATGAAAAATTTCAATTTTTTTCTAATTTCAAATAACGTTAAAAATCGTAAAAAACGTAATTTTTGCTATAGTGCCTGTTTATTTTTTTAAAAAAATTAATAAAAAAACAGTCAATTTAGTGAATAAAACTCCATTTTTGGGGCCTATTTAATAAAATAAATGACTAAATAAATAAATTTTGAGCAAAAAAGCAGGTGAGACAGCAGTACGACTATGAACAGGTAAACACATAAGATACACTTAAAATATATTTTAATTTGTTCTTCTTTTGATTTTAGAAAGGATTTAATGCACAATCTTCTGCATTTCTACACTTTACATCCAATTCCACACTCTTGACAAGATTATTAAATCAAATTATTTCCTTAAATTTTTAAATCTTTGTGGAATGATTGAAATTAAATTAAATTTTTTCATTTGTATATGACTAGAAATTCCTTATTCTTGATATATCCATAATCTTTTCCCCAATAAAATTCATCTTATTTAATTATCATACAATTAAAATATTGTATACAACTATTATCTTCAATTTTTTTAACATTTTTTGGATGGATTTTTTGAGCATGCACTTTTTCTATTTACATTTTTTTTTCATTTGTTTTGCAATAAAAGTATCAAAATAAATCTGATAAGTTATAAAAAAATTATTCAGAGCAACGGAATTTACTTTCAAAAGGCCATAAAAAGTAACAGGCGATTTAATGTCATATTATTTATCAATTCCTTGATTATACGGAATTAACTGATGATCAATTCCATAGAATAAGTAGGGTAACGTAATTATTACATTTTAATTGCTGGTTGATGTGTTCGATCAATCGAAATGATTTGAAGAACTTAATTACATACAATTTGCAGTTGGATTTTAAATCAACAGCGATTTTTCTATGGAAATTTATTAAATGATTTTGCTCGTGATTGTATCATTTTATTTTCTGCTAGTCTGAATTTCGTAAATTTATGAATACAAAATGATTTTTAAATTTTAAATTATTGGTAAATTTTGAAATTTAAATGACCGCTAAATTTTGATATTCAAATGGCAGTTTTAATTTTGAAATTTAAAAGTTCGTTAAATTTTGAAATTTAAAAGTTCGTTAAATTTTGAAATTTAAAAGTTCGTTAAATTTTGAAATTTAAATAACCGTTAAATTTTGAAAGTTAAAAGTTCGTTAAATTTTGAAATTTAAAAGTTCGTTAAATTTTGAAATTTAATGTTCGTTAAATTTTGAAATTTAAAAGTTCGTTAAATTTTGAAATTTAAAGTTCGTTAAATTTTGAAATTTAAATAATCGTTAAATTTTGAAATTTAAAAGTTCGTTAAATTTTGAAATTTAAAAGTTCGTTAAATTTTGAAATTTAAAAGTTCGTTAAATTTTGAAATTTAAAAGTTCGTTAAATTTTGAAATTTATAAGTTCGTTAAATTTTGAAATTTTAATAACCGTTAAATTTTGAAATTTAAATAATCGTTAAATTTTGAAATTTAAAAGTTCGTTAAATTTTTAAATTTCAAAGTTCGTTAAATTTTGAAATTTAAATAACCGTTAAATTTTGAAATTTAAATAACCGTTAAAGTTTCTATTACATTTTTTAATTCATCTCAAATTCCAATAAAACATTAAGAACTGAATCCTTTTTAATACTTTTAAAGTAAATTCCATTTCTCTAAATCTTAGCTACACCAGGCACATCGATAATGTTACAGTGTGGAATGAAGAAATTTTTCAAATCATTTACACGTCCTAACTTACTAAGTTTTAAACACTTTTTTCACATTTTTTTTCTCTTTCCCACAAATGTTTCCAATAGAATGATGAATAATTTACAAAATAATTTTGTTATTTTCACAATGCAACATGAAAAATTAGACATTTAATTCGTTGCATTAAACCTTTCCTTATCCATCATTTTTTTACTTTTGGGAGCTATGAGACGTCAAAAATTGACGAGACATAATTTTTAAGCAATGTCAAATGAAAATATAAATTGCACAGTTACAAATTAACTTAATGACGTACACTTTTACAAGATTCCACTTTAACATTAGTAAATTCATCACTATGATATATGGAAATTCCATCAGGAACATTCGCGATGTTACCTGAGGTGATATGCAAGCCATGTTCACCAAACATAACGGCAATTGGTTGTGTGTTGGTCTCCTCGGCTATTTTTCTCTCCAATATATAAAACATATATTCATCATACAGTAATCTTATCAAATGAAATGATCCAAAGGAAGCTGCTGAACGTAATGTGAGATCGCGAATGACCATTGAGCTGTAGAATGACCATTTGAGCAAAAATTGTCTTGCAACTTTCACATACGATACTTTTCCACGATAATCTTCAAGTGCTTGATCAACGACATGCCTCAACCATGATGCCCACTGTTCCAAACTATTCTGTTGCTGTAATGCTGCCTTAAATTCATTTTCTAACCGTTGAACAGTCGCAGAATCACACTGACACACCCATGATGCCTGTTCCTGAACATTATGAAAATCGACACGATTCAGGTCGTTGAGCATTTGTGTGATTTGTGTTGTATTATGAAGTACGGCTCGTGCAGCTTGAGCTAAATGATTGAGACTCGTGTATCGTCTCAATGTCTGACTAAAAGCAGATACAGCTTTCAACTTAATCTGAATGATTTCTTCAGGACATCCCATCATGGCTGATGTCAACCAATTTTCTAAATTTTTTGCAAAATTCCGAATCGATTGAGTTAATGTTGATGGAATTGGACGTAAAACATCCGGAATCAGGACATCGACCATGTTTTGGTAAAATTGAAGATCAACTTGCTTCATAAAGTTCTGAATAGCTTCGGATTGACACAAATTAAAAAGTTTCATCTTACTCAGATACTTTTCCTCTTCACATTCGTCTAGATTATTATTATCCTGTGCACGCCAAAACTCCCTCCACAATGACTCAATCGTATTAAATTCCAAATTCAATACGGCATCGAGAAAAGCTTCCAAATGTTCGCGATAAATCGCCTTCAATGTATCAACATCGTCCAATGTTACCTCATCGGTCATTGAATGTGGGAGATCAATGTGTGGAAAAGCTGGAATCACGTGACTTCCATCGCCAAGAAACTGTCATGAATAAAAATAATCAATTATTGGTTTATGATTGCAAATATTTTGGTTTTAAGGGTTAAGATTGTGTTGTGACAGTGGGGTAGCATGGGGACCGACCATGGTCCTGGATGGTCCCCTTGCTAAACCACTACCGTGATACTTGAGAATGTGAAATGACACACTAGTGCAGTGATTTCTTCGAATATGAGACAGTATATCAATTCTGTAGTGTAAAATTAAAGACCCTGAGATCTTACAGCCACACAGTAGTGTTTTGTGGATCATAGTTTGAGAAACACTACTCTAGACCCACAGTTTTAGGGTTAAATCTTCAAAATGTATCCTAATCTATATGCCGTCGGTACACTAGTGTTCCGTAGAGAAGTAATAAGCATGTTAAATATGAAAGACTGACTCGAATGTCCCATAGCGTAAAAAAGGCAAAAAATATGGCACCACGCTGACGTGAACCAACCCCACGTGAGATTTACGTCGAACTGGTGCCTAATTTTTAGCTTTTTCTAAGCTTTATGTCATTCGACTCGTGGGTTAAAGGGATTCAAGTTGGGATTTGTTTAGATATTATTTAACGCACTTATAATTGCTTTTTGAATGACTGCTTATTCCAAAAGAAATCATGGATGGCAAGTCCCATCCATGATTCATTTTTAATCACAACACTAAGCTTAACTCACTAAGAGATGATCTCTTACCTGTGCACAAGTTTCAAACGGCTCTGGATTAGGCTTAAACTTTTTCCTTCCGCCACTACTTGGAGTAGTCTGACTACTTGAACTAGTTCCATATTGACTGGAATTTGACGACGGCTTTTCATCAACCGTCGTACTTAATAAGCTCGATCCTGGTTTAATTCTGATACCATAATAATGATATTTGGAATTTCCTCTCGTTCCAAGACGACGCGTCCGCAAGCCAGTGAATACTGAACGAATTAATTTACCAAACGATGCAGCATTCACAGCATCCAATTTTTGCTCATTACAATGTCTCATGTAATGGTTGTAGAGCGTCGAACGTGGAAGGGATACGCCTTAATATTAATTGAAAAAATATTTTTAAAAAAACCAGAATTTAAATTAATTAAATGTGATGACTTACCTTCGGCAGTTTCATAGTTCTCAACAAGCCAGGCAACCTGAACAAAAAAAGAAATTTAAAATAAATTAAAAACTTTTTGCGGTAAAAAGTCAAAAAGCCAAGATCATTCTTCCATAAAATGTAATAGCAAACTAAACATAAAAATCAATTTTTCGGATGTGAGCAGCAAAGAAAAAATAAAAAGAATCATAGCAGGAACAGAAGAAGAAACAAAATGGTCTCGTTTAACGTAACCAAGCTCAATATAATTTTTTTTCTCCCCACTTTTTTTGTCTAACAATGATGATACGACGTGAAGAGATGGATGTTGATGTTGATGATAGAAAAAAAGAAGGAGAATGGAATTACCGTTGCTGGGGAAACGCGTGTTGCATGTGTTAAATTTGGGGTGGAATCATCTATGTTGTTTTGTTTATGATTTTCACTGTGCTGTTGCTGCTGTTGTTGTTGTGATGAGCTTGCCGATGTTCCTGACGTTGATGAGGAGCTCGAAGTGCCCTGTTGTCCTTGAATAAATGCCACATCCTAAATAATAGAAAAATAAGGTATTTATTGAAACGTAATTTGCTTGATTAGTTCCACGAAGTGAATTTTATTTTTTTGGATGGAGATTAATTTGTAGCTTAAAGCGCATTTTCTTTGGGCAGTTATAAAAAGCTTTGGAAATAAGAATTTAACAAGCTGAAGTGCTTTGACAGAATGATTTCGTTGAAATAATAAAACAATCGGTTACTTACTGCTGATAATGTCTGTGGAGATCCACGAGAAGTTGTTACACCAAGAATCGTCTCTTCGACAGGAACAATATAGGACGAACTGTTGTTTCCGCTTCCATTTGATGAATTACTGGCAAAGTTGCTGGCTGTCGCAGCATAATACTGCTGTCCAGGTGTATAATCTCCAACAGCATAGACTGGATAGGTCATTTGAGATGAATCTTGACCAGAAGTTGTGGCATATAGTTCTGAGTCGACATACTGTACATATGATCCATCTTGTGCTGACACTAAAGGGAAAAAGAAAAATAGAAATTCGATATTAGAGCTTCGGTTGATTGTGACACTTGCAATCATTCTGCTTGATTTGTATTTTAAAGGGTTTTACAATGGGCTTTGTTATTTAAGAATCCCGAGCGGCAAATTGTAGTCGTTAGGGTAACGCTACGTCGACGTCATAACGACAAAATGTCAAAAAGACGACGGGGTGTACTGACGGCGTCGTAACGGTTGGGTTTGCCCTACTTGACGGCAAAATCCACGGTATGCTGCTCATAACTTACCCGAGCGACACATCGCTACCACGATTCTCTCAAGGCTCCACCACGAAGTGATTTATTAACACCAAATGGATTTCGAGTCCACTTCACCTCTGTGTGGCTTCCATATGGAGGTGGACTGGACGCGGAATCCATTTGATGTTAATAAATCACTTCGTGGTAGAGCCTTGAGAGAATCTTGGTAACGATTTTGTCATTTGTGTCGCTCGGGTTTGTAATCTGTCAGTGCCTTATGTGTAATTCATAAAAGCTTAAGCTTTTAATAAACTTTTCATTTCAATTAAGTCTAACTTGAAGATTTTGTATCAATTCTTTTACTTTAGGCATCTTAATTTCATGAATATCTAATAACGGACATTTTAAATTTGAAAAAAACTGAACTTAATTTTTTTTAGTTCAATTTTGAACTACAAAAATTAAACATTGATTTTTTTCTATTAAATTAGATTTATAGTAATTATCACTAATAAACGCGTGAATATACACTTGATATCTAGTAATAAGGCTGTAATCCTTCTATTGATATGTATTTTTCCAAGAATTATCTTATTAGTAAATTATTTTTTCACTATAATTCTTTGAATTTTTTTACTAAAAGAAGTTATTTCTAGCAGAATAATAGCTTCAAAAAATACTATATAACCTTGATAAGATTAAGCTTAACAAACTATTAATCACACAAAGAATGTACCTCCGCAATTATAAGGTAAATTTGAGTTGTGGTTATGATGATGACGACGATACATCATGCTATATTTAATTTAAAGTTTGCAGCCTTGCAAAAAATTCTTTCGATAAAAGATTTTCCTCGAAATCCGTAAAACAATATTATTTGTTTGAAGGTAACAGAAATCCAGTTGAACTCGTCGTCAAAATTCCAAGAAAAAATATTTTTTAATATTCCTCAAAATCACTTAAGTGCTTCTTCCGTCAAACAAGATTGAATTTCTCAACAATTAATTAGCTATTGAAACTATAAACTCGTAGCAGTTCAATCCTCTTTCCTCGTAATTGTTTCACAATAAATCCTCAAGTCTATTTTTTTATATAAAAAAATCAATGCACAATTATGTTACGTGCAATTTTTATTCATCAATCTAAAGTAAGAAGCAGCACAAAATCACGAGATATTCACGAGAGAGTAATGCAAAACCTTAGCAACGCGGCAACGCCGAGATTTCAACTGAATTCGATACCAGAAAAAAATTTCTAAAACGTGAAACTTTTTTTTTCCTCCCTGTTCTTTTTCGCAATGTATATATATTTTTTTTCGTCGGGGGCGAGATGAGAAGAGAAAAAACTCGAGCAATATAACATGAAATTATATTATCAACTTCCCTCCCTTACTAGCTACCTTATTTTATTCCATTTCTTTCTTTTTTTTGTTGAGTATATGTTCCTTTACTTCAAATCTTGTTTTCCTTTTTCTGCATACTTTTTTTCCCTACGAATCTTATCTCTTATTCTCTCTCTTCTTGCTCTTCTACACACGCATATACACACAAATAATTTCCTTTTTTTTCCATCATCCAACATTATAGAATTACAAACAGGTGGATGATGGTGTGAGATGGCCAAATAAAATTTTACTCATTTCCTTATATTATTTTTCGTTGTATTTTCACATCGACGACAACAACAACAGGTCACATGGAAAATATTAGGTTGCTTTAATGGTTAAGGAAAATGATACATGTATCATGTCAATGAAATCAAATCTATCATCAAAAAATATGAGAGGATTTTTTTTTCCTGTCTATTACAAACATACGACGAGTAAGTGAAAGTGATATCATGTGACAGAAACCATATACTGTAATTTTATACACATACACTGACACTACAGCATCCAGGATGCTGATTGGTTAGTTCAAAATAGGCGTTTCTAGGGGAGATAAAGAAAAATCTTTTCCTCCATATATAAAACATGCGGAACTGCGAGTTTGAAATACAGAAATAAATTGATAAACTTTTGGAGATGTCAAAAGAAATTTAATCAAAGGAACATTAGGAATTTTTTTTTATTTTCAATAAAAAGTCTTTTTTCATTTTATAAATAACAACTTATTATTTGCAATGGAAATATTTCTTTGTGGCAGAAAGCATCACTTGTGAGACTGAATTCTTATGTAACATTGCAACGCCTGAATAAATCAATTCGTGTAATTGTTTATAGCTAATTAGGATAATTCGAATAATAATCTCAGCTAATTGACAATTCTTTTTAGATCATGTCATAAATTTATATGCATGGAACCGTGGAGAAGCTGGAAGCATCCTTTCTTTCATTTTAGTTAATATTTACTGAATTTTGCATCTTCCATTAATAGACTCTCCGAGCAAATGATCAAGTTTCTCTCTTATTACAATCCTGGTTTATTGACTAATTAATACATGTAATTCCGATGTGTGTAATTCAAGTTCGACATACTGTTTGAAAGTCTAGGGGTATTAAAATACACAACCCACGGAAATGTCGAAAATGACCGTTACATTCAAATTTAAATTTTTTTTAACCGTTAGAAAAAATTGGAAAATGTTAATTAAATTAATAATATTGATACCACTTCATTGTTTCTGATCTCAGATTCATATTCAGCACAAGAATAATCAATTAGAATGTTTAAATCATCTAAAATCTAAATTTATATTTTTATCAAAAAAACAACAACAAAATCATAATAATAAATTTGACAATTCGAAAATTTAATTTTTTCACCGTAAAATCAACAATTATAGTAATTACAACCTAACTAAACCATTTTTTAGTAAATAAATGAATGTTTTAAGTTGCTTCGATATTGTTTAATTGTCTAATTAATCATAAATTTATGAATTTTCATTTTGCTTTGTTTACATTTTTCCAACGGTCAAAATTAATTTAAAATTTCGACTTTCCTTCGACACTTTTTGAAAATACACAACTCTAAAGTTTAAATTTCAAAAATCCGTAGAATTTTTTTACTCATTTTCTTAAGGATTTAACAAAGCATTTAGTTTTATTTTTGTTACCAATGATTAATTGCATTTAATTTTCTTTAAAATTTCATAGAAAAGCTGCTCTTTTCAAATTTTTGTGGTTTCAACTTTTCGAAACTGGGGTATTTAAGTTCGATTTTTGTATGGCAGACAGACAGATAAGCAGTATTAGGCAACTTTAACGGTCACTTTTCGTGAATTACAATTGACTCTGCAATATAAAGGACATTTTGTCAAACGTATTAAAAATACTAGATTGCACTAGTGGCTGCAATCCATAACTGTAGAGTTTTCTAATAATGATTTGTTTAGACACGGGTTCGAATCCCATCAAAAATTTAGAAAGAATATTGATGATGGAGCCCGTTTCCTTTCTTTTTTGCAATATTTTCATTCGTGAATGCTCAACTGATGCTAAAAATTCCAAAATATGGCAAATCATGAGCTTTTACGACCGAAATGTGATCGATTTTCATTGAATTTTTAACTCCCCCTTTAGTATATTTCATAGAATTTTCAGCTCAATTCAGTTTGTCAGTCAATTAATGATTATATTTTTAGCATTGGATAATTTTCTAGTTTTAGCGAGTCGTTACGTCTTTAGATACATCCCTAACTGGTGCTTTAATGGCCATCCCTGGGGAGCTACAGGAAAAATGGTCACTGGTTGTCTACTTTCCTACGCTACTGAGAAGTTAGTATTAAATTCTTAATTAATATCCATAGCCTAACTAGGAAGTTGTCATCAAATTTTTTATTCAAAAACGTCTTCCTAATTAATTGGCTCTATTCACGCTACCATCCCCAACCCTGATTCATCATTTTCACCTCAGTCTAAGTATCAAAAAATCATCAAACAGCTTAAATCAAAACATTTTTGTTTGTAGACAATTTATTTCCTCATTAAAACTTTAAAAAAATTAAAGATCAAATCACTTTCTCTTGCGGATATTTTTTTGAAGTTCAAATTAATTTAAAATTTGTTAAAAGTATCAATATCATGATGATTTCACGGCAGAGTACACAAGGAAAGAAGACAACAAACAGTTTCCTCATTTTGTCGCAATTTGATATATTTTCTGTTTCTGTACGTTATCTGAGCGTACCTGTTGACACGTGTATCGTAATAATAAAGAAAAACTCATAAAAAGTAATTTGAAAGCATGTCGCGTTTGTATGGAATCAAATCAAAATGAGAAGCAGGGCGAAAAATGTTTAAATTATAATTTTGATGAAAGTACAATAAAAATGTGGAAGGGTGAAGTTTCCCTATCCAAATTGGAGGGATTAAAGTTTGATATTTCCGTCCCTAAGCTAGCATTTCCACCTGTACATTAATACAGTCCTTTACGTATCAAACATTACAGTTGCAACGAGTATGAAGAAGAGACGGGAAAAATAAGACGAGATAATCACATTTAATTAAATGCATGCTGTATGAAATTACAATTACGATTTTCATGTTTACGCTACAGTGATAATCAATGTATGTTACTATCTCAATAAATATGCTTTATATAACTTAAATACTAGATCGTCAGGCCTAATTAGGATGTTTATTCCAAAATCAATGCACCGTTTGCTCTCTGTGAGTCATAACAACAAAAAAAGGAGATAAATTGTTGTTTACTTTCATTAAATCGATAAATGGGGCTGTTCATGAATGACGTCACGCAAGAATCTATATTTTTAGACACCCTACTGACCCCTCCCCCCCTCTGTCACAATATTTTCATACAAAAGCTATGTCAGACCTCTCCATTCCCAAAAAATTGGACGTCATTTCTGAACAGCCCCTATAATTCTCAATGTTTCTCTCATTCTCATGATATCTGTCTGTACACTTCAGGTAAGTATGTTCATATCATGCGTCAATTTTAATATGCGTGAGTTGCTTGAAAACAAAATTGTTCAACATTATTAAATTATTTTTTGACTATTATTCGAGAAGATTCAGAAATTTGATTTCTGTTATGTAGTTATTGAATTTAAATCGTATTTATAGAAAATATTGGAAAATAAAGGAAGAGTAATCGCGTTTCATGATTGAGTGGGTAATGAATTACTTAATAACATGGTATTAGGTTGTCTAACGATGTTTAAATACTTTTTTAAATTTAAATAGTTGTTGAGTTAGAAATTTCAAATTTTTGAAAAAAGTTAAAAATTTAGTTTTTGAAACTTGATAAAAATTTAAATTTTCATCGAATCAAATTTTAATGTAATTCGATTTTTTTTAAAACTGTCAACATTTTAACCATTTCAAGTTAAAAAATTATTTTAAAAATTCAAAATTGTTAAAAAAAATGAAAGTTATTAAAAATTTAAATGTTTTTGAAAATTATTAAAAGTTTAAAAGTGTAAAATCTTTAAAATTGTTGTTTTTTAAAAAAAAATATCATTGAAATAAAAGAAATTTTAAAAATCGTTACAATTTTAGATTTTTAACATTGATAAAAATTTAAATTTTTGTCGAATCAAATTTTAATTATATTTTAATTTAATTCAAAAAAATTTTAATTTAAATCGAAAAAAATGAATTTTTGAAAACTGTCAACATTTTAACATCAAATTATAAAGTTTAAAAATCATTTTAAAAAATAGAAAGTTGTTAAAAATTTAAAAACCGTTCAAAATTTTAAATGTTTTTGAAAATTATTTAAAGTTTAAAATATGCTCAAAAATCATTTTAGAAAATTAAAATTTGTAAAATCTTTAAAATTGTTGATTTTTTCAACAAAAAAAATACCAAGAGTTAAAAAATTTTAAAATCTAGAAATTTTAAAAATCGTTAAAACTTTTCAAATATTAAAAATCATAAAAATTGTTCTTAACCAAATGTTTTAAAAATTATTAAAAATTCAAAAATTATTAAATAAACTTTTAATTTTCAATAAACTCTAATATTTTTTCGAAAAAAATCAACAATTTTAAAGTTAAATTAAAGTTAATATAAAAGTTTTTTACACATTTTAATTTTTTTAAATGAATTTTGAACATATTTAAACTTTAAACTATTTTCAAAAACATTTCAAAATTTGTTAAAAATCCTTTTAAAATCTCAAAAATTTAAAACTGTTAAAAATTAAATACAAAATCGTTAAGGTTGTCGTAAGAATTACAAATTAAAAAAATTTAAAATCATTAAAATTTTTAAAATATTAAGAATGGATAATTGTTAAAAGTTTTAAAAATCGTTAAAAAATTTGAAAAAAATTAAAATTTCTAAATTAATAAAATTCAAAAATTGTTAAATGATTTAAATCATAAAAATTGTTAAAAAGTTTTATATTTCAAATCGTTATAAATATTAAAAATTAAAAATCGTTAAAGTTGTTTAATTTAAAATTCGTAAAAATTCAAAAATTGTTAAATATTTTCAAATCTTAAAAAACGTTAAAAATTTTAGAATTCACATAATTTTTTTTGATAAAGAAAATTTTTCATTTTTTTGTTGCATTTAAAATTTAAAAAAATCAATTTACACCCAAGATATTTAAATTTTCAATTTTTGTTCCACTTCCGCAAATTCATTAGGACAGAAAAATCGAGAAAGTCTAATTAGTAATAATAAACGAGATAATTAAATTATAGCAACAGTTCAGATAGAAACCAATGAACCTAACCCACGCAAAAACAAATCAATACACCTTAAAATTAAAATCTTTTTAAGAAATTTTATCTTCACAAATCTACAAAAAAAATCCCCTTCTGATATTTTCATCGTTCAATTCAACCTCAATTGAATCTAATCATGTAGGAAAAATCATCATAAAAATAGATCATAATGACATCAAAAAGATATTCCTTTTCCTATGAAAAGGCACAAACATTTGGTATGTTTTCCCAAATATTGCACTGTTGAAGTCTTAGAATTGAAATATAAAGCAGATCTTTATCAATAAATAACAAAAATATGCTGCTTTTTGACGAAAAATTATGCAATAAAAGGTTTCCAACAAATAAATAAATAAATCCATTAAAATAAAACCCAGAAAGGTTAAATCAGATCAAAAATTACAGACCGAAGAAGCCATATACTCACCAACAGTTGTAAGAGGAGCATACTGAAGTTTCTGAACTTGTTCCGCTTTATTTTTTGTTAGTAAGCATTAAGACAGAAATGTTAGTTAAATTAATCTTTATCATCAAATACTCACAAATTTTACCCGAAAATGTGATAAACTGTTGACCATTCGGCGATCCTTGTGCTTGAACAACAGCAACTTGTGCTGTTACTTGCTGTCCATTCGTTTGACTATTTGGTGATGATGTAATCGGCTCGGCTACTAATATTTGTGAATCACTTGAATCTGATGATTCTAAAGGCACAACGTCAATCACACTAACGCTTCCCGATGGTGCCGTTTGCAGGATGATCTTCTTCTGTCGAGAATTCATAGAGATTTTTATGAGTTTTTTGGGAGCAATTTTTTAAGGATTTTGTGATCTTAGTGGGCTTATTTCTATTCCGAGTGGCTCAACGTAATCGACATGGCACTGCCACATAGGTATGTTAAAAATCACACAGACGTAAGAATAATCAAAATGTTACAAGCTATTCCCAAAAAATATGGCGGGAAACAAGCACAAGCTTGTAATAAGGAGGGATTGATCGCTCCTCGATGGAAAATTATTCAATTTGTTCTCTTTGAAAATGTCTATCCCCCAACGATAAATTTCTGACTACACCACTGGACCACAATGAAAATTTATTCGATGCAAAGAATTGATTTTATAAAAATAAGCATTCAAAAAAGGGGGGAGGGGGGGTTGGAAAAAAATTGGCTTAAGGTGTCGTTCGAATATTACGTAGCGCTAAAAATGACATTTTTTGACCCCTCCTCACCTCCCCGTAACAAATTTTGTGAGAAAATTAGAAAATTTTAATCTGAAGTAACAAAGTTTCGACCCCCCCTTCCCCCTTAAGTTTTACGTAATTTACGAGCAATCCATCAAAAAATTTCAATAGTTCATCCTAGTAGCATATACAAGGGTGGGGGGTAGTTAATTGATAAAAAAATTACCCCCTTTTTGGTAAAAATTGGCTATGGGGTCGTTCACTTATTACGTTACGCAAAAAAACTGAAATTTTACAAACACCCTTGTTACAAATTTTCCAAGAAAAAAAAATTTTCTTTGTTTTACTTGTTACCAAATCTCAGACCCCTTCCCCAACGTAATAAGCCAAGTCTAACGTATAATACTTATTTTTGTACTAAAATTTGAATTTAGTACTGCTTATTTTTGTGAACAAAAGCCGTTACAAAATCATATCCATGAGAAAAATACAAAATAAATAGAAATATTTGATTTTTGTTGATATTTTTCCTTACTTTGTCACAAAGTAAAATTGAATTATGAATTAAATTATCTAAATTCTTTAATATTAATTAAAAATAATCATAATATTGACGTGAAAAAAACTAATTTTTACTCCTAATATGACTTTGGATTTGCTGTTAAAAATTCAAATTCAAATCGTAAAAAATAACTGATTTTTTTTATCCAGAGGACTTGGGTAGTAAGTAAACTATGAACTGAAAAAAATTTCAACCCCCCCTTCTCAAAAGTTCTGGATATGCTATTTTATGAACCCTAAAGAATGAATATTTATGGAAGTTGAGTCACAATACTGAATAATAACCACAATTTTTTTAAAAATATTCCATTTTTAAGGAGCCATAACAAGAAGACAAGCTTCAATTCAAAGAATTAATCCACCAATTCCAAAAAAAATCCCATTAATTCCCTTTTACTTCCATATAGATCCAGTCTAAGATCAAACAAATTCAGAATATCTTCCAGGAAGCCGAAAGTTCAAGGACCTCAATATCGAAACTTACCTGACTTAAATTGACATGATGCAGGGCAACGGGTGTAATTTGTGTACGCTGAATTTCCGTCGAATTATTAACATTATTTGACGAATTATTTGTGTCTGTATCATCGTCATTCTTCACGGCTGTTACAGTTATGAAATTATTTCTTGTTGTAGCCAATCTTGTGGCCATTATTGCTTTCCTTCGTACTTAAAATCCTTCTGTAAATTAAATCAAATGAGACGAGGATTTAAAATCGTCTGTTCCGCGACTAACTTTTAACGAAACTCAATTTTCACTCAAAAATTTCTTCCTTTGTGTGTCGAAAACTATGGCAAAAAAAAAGTATTTTTTTATTGATCAAACAAGAAATTATTTTTTATTCTTGCTTTATATTAAAAATACGGAACTGACTACGTTCATCAAGCGAATGATGATATGGAACTAAAAAAAGCATATTATGGACTAGGCGATTCAGGGAAAAACTATGAATATAAAAAAAGAAATTGTACACAACATGCTATAGTCAAATGTGATCCTTTATGGCAATGCACCCAAAGCAGGTGTTGTATTGTCATACAGACAGTAGTAAAGGAAAAAAAATAACAACTGTCGTGGAACTATGGATATCTGTCAGTTCAAGCCGTTCATTTGGTAACGAATTCAGACAGTCTCTAATAAATGCGGCATACAGAAAATATTCGGAAGGGAGCTGAGTTTTTGTTAGTAAACAATTACAAACACACAATTTTCATTCAGGAATCATTGGATCGTATCATAGTAACTGCAATATATGCATTTATTTTTTTTTTCGAGAAATTTAACATAGGTCATGTAAGAAAGCTTTGAAATTTAATAAGCATCTAGCAACGCACAAGCAAACGGCGTGCTCCCGAGGAATAAGGGTTCGTCCACTCATGATGCATATTTGGTTAATAGGAAGGTTAACTGATTGAGTGGGATTAAGTATCCACTTACCCACATTCAAGCCCTCCTGGGCGTCATAATTGAACGCGCTTTAACTTCATTCAAGATTTTCCCATACCAACCCCCCCCCCCACCCCTTGAACGTCAGAAGTGAATGAACCCTAATGCAGAAGAACCCCAACCAAAAAAGTTGGTTTTTAGCATTCATATAGCATAATAGTAGTTTGAAGCTTTCTTAGAACAATTTGAAGCTGTTTCCGTGCTACTAGGTAGTTACTAGATTAATCGTAGGAGGAAATTGGTCCTAAAATCCAGTTTTTATGTACAATCCATTATTTATGAACGATTCCTCAATTCTCAATTATTTCATTGATTCTAAGCTAGGAAAAAGCGCCTTACAATCCACATCCATGCGTCTCTCTTCACTACCTTTTTTGTTCTTTTCGGATTGATGATTTCGCAGATGGTTGTGAATGAAAGCTGCCTCGGTATACTATGAATATCATTTAGTTCCCATTAAAATTCTATGCTCTCGTTTACAATTCAGAAATTTATAGATCTCGAGACTGACTTGGAAACAGGATTCAAGAAGGTCGTTGCTAACTGTAGATTAGCTTTCTATTCTCTGGGAAATGTTATGACTGGTTGAGAAGAACATTGTCTTTAATGTGAAGACATAGTAACAGGATTGGATTTAAATACTATTTTGTCTGATATTTTTTCATTCAAATTACCAAAAATTTGGTTTTTATAGGAAGTAGCCATTATATTTTGTACCCATTTCTGATTTTTGAATAGAAGGCTCAACCCTCCAAAAGCCTTATAGCCCTATAGTTCATGACAGTTTTAATCGAATATTTGATGATTTTGACAGAATAGTGGCATAATTCATTTATTCATCCATTCCAGGATAAATTGTGTTCTTAACAATCTACTACTAACCACAATAGTAATAGCCATATGGCAATTTCTTGCAAGGACATCCATAAATTTGAATTTAATGACCCATGAGAATTTAAATGCCTTGGAATTTTAGAATTTTTTATAGAGCAAGAAACAGTTACTACAATGTAGAACTGACAGATGGACGGTGAAATGTTGTGCATTGACCTTATGAAATTACACAGTTTTTCTTAATTTTAAATCTCAAGGGGTAGTTCGGATATTACGTAACGCTAAGAGAATGGTGTAAGCATTAAACGAGTATTTAAGAATTATTTGAAATGGTCATTTATAGATTTAAAATTAAAAATGATATCCAAAGGACCAAAAAAACCTTACAATTCCCTTCAATTGAATTTATTAAACTGTTGTAGTGTTCTATATGGTAGAAAAAAGCAGGATTTGTACGGTTTTACCCAAAAAATTAAACATTTGTATGGTTTTCTCAAAAAACGAAACATTTGTATGGTTTTAAAACAAATAATTTTTTCAAATTTTCAAAATACGTTACACAATAATTTATTTATTATGTCAAAATTTTTATAAAATCAGAAATCAGCAATAGAACAAAATACAGCAAAGCATATTTGACTATTAACTTCCCCTTCCACTCACTACAAAGAACTTATCATCCCTACTTTTGATGATTTTACTTGAAAATATTTTTTTGCACAATCAAAATTCTTAATTTTATTTATTTGATATGAAAATTTCAAATAATCTAGTTCCACTTGAACAACAGTCACTTGAGCATAATTCACTGATATCAGTTTAGACTACATAAATGACACTAATCGATTCATTGTGCAATATAAACTTTTTATAACTTTATTCAGTAGGCTTTTAGCAGACATCCAAGCTAGTTTTCGACACATTAGGTATGAGTTAATCGATAAAACTTAACAAAACAGAGCATAAATAAGTCATAAGGAACATTGCGAATCTCAAATCAGCAATTATTCATTAAAAAATTTTTTTATCAGGAACAAAATTTTTTCAATACCTTTAAAATTATTAACTTTTCGCACGATTTCATTAGTTTCGTTAATTAATAAAATTCATTAGCACTTAAAAAAGGAGCACAGCTTTATTATTACATAGAAAGAGATGTTAAAATGCACAATTAAAAGTAGCCGATTAAAATTCACGATTTTTTCTTTTATTTTTGTTTTGTTTTATTTGGTTGCTATGGTTTCGACTGTCGATAATCATAAGGAAAAGTGCTCGACATATATATGATGACTATCACCGGGTATAAACTAAATTTATTGTTTAATAACAATTCATAATAAATGTTTATTAATTAAACTAACAGAAACAGTGGATTAATTTATCATACAGTTAATTTGAATGATCATAAGTTGTTGTTGATGAATTTTCAGTCATTACTAAAGGTTTTCGTATTATGACGAGAAGGAAGATAGACGATAAAGCAGAGAGGAGGAAAATTACATCGAACCATCGATGAAAGAAGTTGAATTGAAGACCTGACAGCACTTGTGAGATAATCACTCGATATTCTTGTGGCATGTTCATCCTTAATAATAATACAGAACTACAGAAATACATTCCCATCAGCTGAGCGAGAATTAATACGATAACGTTCGATGATCGACTTGACGATATTGTATAGAAGAACTAGAAATGATTGAGTGTTAAATAAATTGTGCACACGTGGTTACTTCATTCCTAACGGATATTAAGATTTAGAAAAATAACCGACAAAATAAATTTGAATTTTGTGCTTTAAAACTTTCCAAAATTCAAATTATTTTTGACCGTTATTTTTCAAATTTTAAAAATCCGTTATTCAAACCAAAAATTGACAATTTACCTTTGTTAATGTAATTAATAAACCGCGAATTGATGTAACAACAATACATCCGACGAGAAAAAATGAGATATGTTGTGACCAAAAAGCAATATCGAATTCAAAGCCCAGCCAATGAACAGCTATCTCGATGCCTCTTGTTACTGCATCCTTCTTACCGACTCGATCAAAAATGATGTTAATGATGCACATGAAGATTTTATAGACGCAATAGAAGCTGAAGAACAGTCCAAGAAAATTAAAGTACTTTCCTTGCCAGGTAGACGACCATTTTTGTCGTTCCTGCATATTTTTCATTTCATTTAATTCTAAAAACAGCTGACGTGATAGCTCTTCTAGTCCGCTTATTTCAAGTCGTAACTGACCAATATCTAAAAGTACATAAATTAATTAAATATTGAATTATAGTACCAATAAGGCACAGTATACTCTCTGATCCGCTTGACTTATTAGCAACAGATGTCAAGAGTCCCCAAAATGAATTTTTTGTGGTATTTGGATTCTTCTGTCGATTTTTCTTCTCAAGTGCTATCCGCTTCTTTTTCGCTAAAATCATATCTATTGTCTGAAAAAGCCTTCGTTCGGTATTAATGACGTCATTTTGTGTCACTGGATGAATGAAGTAATTCATGTTTGTGAATGGAAAATTGATAGCACCAAAGCCTGACAATATGGCCATTACTGTCACTCCTATTACGCCAATTCCTGAAAGGTACAATAATATTAAGTCTGATCTATCAAATGACTAGATACTACTTACTGGATATGCCCTGTTCGATGGAAAACATTGAGATGTTGACACTTAGGACTGGAAACTTGTCTCCAAGTCGCCAGAAGCAGTACAGGAATCCCAGCCATAAGATGATTGTGAATGCTGTCGAATAGCGTTGAAAATGCCTTAAATTACTAATCAGTGAATGAGCAATGTAGTATGGAATAACAGCAACAACCATAATTAATATGGACACAAGTGACATCCTCCAATAGAAAAGTCTTGATGACTGCTGAAGTATATCCATAATTTCGAAGATAATCAGCTCAAATAATGTGAGACTGAGCGCAAATGTAAATGAGAAAATGAGCTGTACAGATATTTTCTTGACTTCATAGTTCTTGAATAGCTGTTTAACGAAGAAAATCAAACCTCCGATGAAGAAAATTCCCTAAAAATAGTATAGTTTAATTAATGACTTGATTTTACCGGAATCTCATTACTAATTACCTGCGAAACCAAAATGATGGCTGTATCCTCTAAAAACGTCATTGGTGTTATCACAGCAATAAAAACGGATCAAATAAATCGTTAATTATAGTAAAAAGTTGGCAAATTCACTTTTTCATAATTCTCAATGGAATTTATTGTAATTTTTTTTATCCTACTGATTTCTTCGCATTTAATTCAATAGATTGCTATGCCTACTATTTAATAACTCGTCTCATTAGTTTATAAAATGTCAGTTAACTTAATTAAAGTTTTTCATTATTATTATTTATAATTTGTGTGCACTGTGCGCCGTTATATTGAGACTTTACTGATCGGTACTTTTTGATGCAATTTATTGCCGTTTACCTGCTATTGATCTGTTATTTAGTTAGTTCCACTGATTTTAATTGCAGTTAATTAGTTATAGAAGCATTTTTGTATTAAATAATGCTGCTGCTGTCAACATAAGATAACGGTCATTTGAAATTCAAAAAACTACATTCTGTATATTTTTCCTGGATCTTAATGGATTTCGTCGCAGAGTTGGTCATCGATACTATTTGCAATCAAGATTCACTGTATACTGCTTATACAGCTGTTAAATTAATAAGCTTATAATGTAAGTGATTGTTCAAGCTTTATAGTAGATCACTTCCATAAAACAGCTCCTCTTATGTCCAGTAATTGAGAAGATATCTTTATTTGATTGAGGACCAACCCTGCCTTGCCGGTGAATACGTGTCCTTTAGAAAACGTCATATTTTGAAGAAAACATTTTGAGAATTTGAAAAATCATTAAATACACTAGATTTAGGCTAATACCGTAAAATAATTAAATAAAAATGAGTTTACTGAAATCGATGGGAATGGAGAGTCTCTTAAGTGATGTCCAAAGGATGGATAAAAGACAGGTAATTAAGGAAAAAGTTTTAACTAAATTTTTCACATAAACATCGCCGCATCATCACTTTAATAATAACACAATTTCATGATTTTTGCAGTTCTTTTATCAAGTCCTCAGCTTTGGCATGATTGTCTCGTCAGCGTTGATGATTTGGAAGGGATTAATGGTTGTTACTGGAAGTGAATCTCCAATTGTTGTCGTTCTGAGTGGTTCAATGGAACCAGCTTTCCATCGAGGCGATTTGCTCTTTCTTACCAATTATCCAGAAGAGCCTGTACGCGTTGGAGAAATTGTAGTTTTTAAGGTAGAGGGACGAGACATTCCTATTGTCCACAGAGTAATCAAATTGCACGAGAAGTAAGTCTCTCCTGGATCATTTATACTTCTGGATGCTTAAAATTGTCATTATTTTCCAATTTAAGGTCTGATGGAACTGTAAAATTCTTAACAAAAGGTGATAACAACTCTGTAGATGATAGGGGACTTTATGCTCCAGGACAGTTGTGGCTTACGAAAAAGGACATTGTTGGAAGAGCTCGCGGATTTCTTCCTTACGTTGGAATGATTACTATACTTATGAACGAATATCCTAATTTCAAATATCTTATTCTATCAATACTGGCGATTTATGTTCTTTTGCATCGAGAATAAGACTTAAACTTTTGTTTTTCCTGATAAATATTTTTTCTATCTTCAAACATTTCATTTACACAAGATCAATTCGATCAAACAACACGAAAAAGGAAGAAAAAGTGCATAATTGAAGTTTGTTGAGGATTTCTAACGGAAATTATTTAAATTTTGACACAGAACCGTACAAATTTTTGCTGAAAACAACACAAATTCGACTAAAAACCATACAAATTCCCCAAAAAGTTCTCAAAACTCCACAACAGTGACTCGAAACATTTGTACGGTTTTGAAACATTTTCAAATTATTTCCGTTAATCATGTTTTTTTAGTAAATTTCAATCAAATAAAGTCTATTTGTTCATTTTTGTATTTAAGCATGACTTCTGAAAAGATTTTTCTTATTATTATTAAGTGTCGGTCACAGAGCTCAAACTTCCAGACCAATAAAAAGAAAAGCCGGTGAACATTTTTGTAAACTTTGTTTAATGATTTTGTGAGAATTGAAATAGAGCATTTTTAATACAAAATTACTTTATGTCTGTGATTTACTGTGAATTTTTAGTTCCTTTTTTGCAGATAGGAATGTCTTGATCGAGTTGACGTATTCATCCTTTGGTGTCTTGGGGATTTGTGGGAAATTTGTAGCTTGAAATTCATCAAAACTCATGCCATTTAAATGAGTAGAAAGTTCCAAGTCGATTTTTTCGATGCGCATTTGATGAGTTGACGTACATTCCTTAATGTCATTAACCGGCTGCTCTGGATGTTTTTTATTGATGCTCTCAAGTTCCTTTGTCAATTTATTGTCGATCAAATTTCGATATTTCTTTTTATCAGCAAGAATTTCCTTTTCCAGCTTGTCTAGTTCATTTACGAGTGCCAATCTCTCTTTCTCCAAATTTCCTAGTCGCTTCTCTTCGCCCTCCAAGGATTCTTTTAATTTTTGAGTATATTCTTCATCGAAAAAATCAGGACAATCGATTTTTGAACTTTCCATTTCAATTTATTTTTACAAAATGATTTTCAAAGCTTACTTATACTTAAATTTTAATATTTAACTTAATTAATTTTTTACAACTCTAGAATTTAATCTCTCTAGTGATCCAGGACATTTTTCGATGCATAATTTAAGGAAAGTAAGGCCAACGAGCATGGAACTGCCTAGATATTCTTGATGGAGTCGATTTGAATTCTTCCAAAAATCTCGATATTCCTCAGGAATATTGACGGAAGCAAATGTAGGATCAAATTTGTTATGGACAGTATAATTGTACGTAATAATCTCATTGATAACGTTAGCTGCTGATACTCGTTCATTTCCAATCAAAATCTTATAAAATCTTGACGGAAGAAAGTTCCTCAGAAAGTACACAGAATCAAAGTACGGTGTTTCTTGTCCATCGGATATGTCCATAATAAGTTCCTTGCTATCAACACCGGCAAACATTTTATTCACAGAACGTCTTGCAGCCATCAAAATGCTAAGCATGGCAGTTAATTGAGTTTTCTGGATATTTACATTGACTTGTAATGCACTGCCTGGCTGTTTGGCTTGAACAGCCACAGGCAAAGATTCTATTGTATAAACATCAGCTTCAGGTATACGATCATTAAATTTGACTAGTAATTCAATTAAGTCAGTTAGACGCAGGTTCTTTTCTTGTTTGGCAAATTCGTAGCAATTCCATCCATCAACAAAGAATTTTGGTTCCTCAAGTTCCTCATTGGCTTGTCGATCATAATAGAACTTTGTCCATGCAAAGTAATTCAAGTCAATGTGGAAAGAGACGACTGTATTGATTTTATTCCTTGTAACTTCCAGTAAAGCTGGTGTCAAGAATTGAGCTCGTTTTGTGGATTCAGGAAGAGTTTTAGGCTGTGCATTGACTTTTTCTGCAGTATTCTCTTCATTCTTTGAGGTGATTATACTATTACAGAACTTCTCTAATATCTTAATCCCAAACCCGTCAACTTCCAGTAGATCCTCAATGCATTCAAAATGTCCTTTAACTTCACGTCTTTTTATGATCCTCTGGATCCTTTGATGTGATATTTGATAATTTTTAAGCTCCAGAAGTGAAGATGTGTTGACTATTTTAAGTATTTTGCCCGTTTGATCATTATCATAACTGGTTTTAAAGCCTAAATCATTATTTGCAGGTTGAGCATGCGACGTAGCAAATCTACTGTATTGAAATACTCTGAAAATAGAGCATGGCAAGCGATTACTTGACTGATATTTGATGCTTTGACCTTTAATACATACCTTAATCTATGAAATATCCTTAGAGAAGCCAGCATTCTAGAGAAATCTTAATTAAACTGTACAAAAATGTTTTTGTAAATATTTACAGGGGTTTCTGGTTTGAATAATGCTGATTTTAGGGGAATTTACAGTTTTAAGGAATTGTGCAAATTGAGGACCCCCAATAATCCATGTCAGTGATGTTCTGTAAATTTCCTACGGATATTATTTGTTTACAAAAAAAAATATTTTCGTCATCAACAAGTTTTTATTAATTACACTAAGTTTTAAGCATTAAAGGATGACAAAATTGAACGAGTGGGTTTTTGGACTGTCTGTGTTCTTTGGAATTTATTCAGCCTTAGTGACTAGACGCATTAAACATGAGATATTCGACGAATACATGTTCTTCATACAAATTCTTCCATTAATTTTAGTAGTTTTGCTTGGAGTAAGTAGTCATGACATAAAGCTATTATAGACAGTTAATTTAATTAATAATTTCATATAGATATATGCAGTTACAACAGTTTTATATAGAACGCTGACGTTCAATGAATGCAAAGAAGCCGCAGAGGAACTTCAGAAAGAAATTGCGGAAGCAAGAAAGGACCTAACTAGCAAAGGAATGAAGTTTAATTAAGCTTAATTTTGTTATCAAAGACTAATTAATTAATAAAATGTATAAGAAATATTTAAAAAAATTAATTAAGTCCAAAAGACATGCACGTCACTGGATAAAGCTTCTTCAAGTCTTCTTTCGACTTTTCTTTCGTACTGTTGTGTGTTATGCTTATTATTATTATTTAAAAACTACTCTCACACTGAAAACTTTATGTCAGTTCTCAGTTGGCAAGCGAGTCAGTCGAGGTGTAGTTTGAGATCTGCTAAATATTATTTTTTAAAGTTTAATTAAGCATAACCAGTAAACAGGCACAATGATCGCGAAAGCATTAATTCTATTGTGTATTTTATCAGTTTCCTATGCACAAAAGGTAAAAACTATAATTAAATTGCGTGAAATGTCATTTAAAATTGAGTTTAACATCGAGTCACAAGGTGTGGTAAAATGTGCAACAATTTTATGGACACAAAGCCTGATTCATAGTTAAATTAAGTAACTAAAAATATTGATTAATCGTCCAAAAATGCAAATTTATTAAACTAATTTGTGACACGAACACTTTTGTTCTTCTATGCTGTACACATATATCCACAACTATTATTTTTTCGACCCTTCTAAAAACCTGTTTTATTGTAACATCTTTATACACGGTCTTCTGTATAGTATGAGGTAATAAAAACAAAACAAAAGGTGAATAAGAAATGCCAATAACAAATGATGAATTATGCCGATTCATAATGTTCAATTGCTTTGTGATGCTTCAATTGTTTTGTAATAAAATTATCATTGGTGCACATCTTGTAAATTGTCATGTTTATTGGCTGTTAATGTATTTTTATGAGGTATTTATTGCGTAGAAAAAGCAAAGAAACAGTTAAAGAAGGAAATGTGCATTAAAATGTGATAAAATTTAGTTTTACATTGCCATGGATACACGGTCTCATGACTTTACTATCAAATAACTGCATAAAATATTTTGCATTCAGTTAGCTTCAAAAATAATTAAACCGTTTTTAACGGCTTTTAGATTTTTAAATTTTATGTTTTGAGTCGTTCAGTTATTCAAAGTTCATTTTAGTTCAGTTCATTTAAATGTCAAAAAGTCGTTATTTTTCAAATTTTATGTTTTGAGTCGTTCAGTTATTCAAAGTTCATTTCAGTTCAGTTCATTTAAATTTCAAAAAAGTCGTTATATTTCAAATTTTAAAAAACCGTTAGATTTTTCAATTTATTATCCTAAAATGTAATTCTTCTGTTATTACTATAATTAAGTTATTATTAAAATTTTAAAAATTAATCAACAAAAAACCATCAAAAAATTAATCAACAATACATAAACATTTTTTAATTACATTACTCTACATAGCATGTCCATAAATGAAATGTGTCACCTCTGAGTTGTATTTTTATAAAATTACACAATCCAGTAATCCATTTAATATATAGTGTCAGTAGTTCAAAAACCCGAAATTACCTAAATTTAAAAATCACTCGAAAATTAAATATTTTTATTAGTATTAAAATGCGAATGTATTATTGCTCCATTGAACTTAATTGACCATAGCATCTGTGTATAGCTACGATAAAAATATGATTTTGCTGCGCGACACTATTTTCTATGAGAATCAGCATTTTTCTGTTGTTGAGAATGTCATCATCATTGCTATTTTGTTATTAAAGTATTCATACATTGTGGATAAGAGAATTGTGTATAAAATGTTGGATATTAAAAAATTCGTTGGAACGTGATAAATGCTTTATTATACATTTAAAGGGAAAATTTATAAGTTATTTTTGAGGCTCATTATTTTTAAATGTTTTGTAGAAATTCGAAGTGATAATTAAGCTAATAACTTGAGACAACAAAACAAATATTTTGCTAAGAAATGTTAAACAGAGTCGAAAGTGTTTTGCATGTTATTTAAATAATTGATGATTCATGTCTTGCTTGAACTGTTTACGGCTAAATTAATTTTTTTCGCCCTCAAAATGACCTTTTTTGAAAGGTTTGAAGAAATTGTATTGAACATTATTAAAGGTGGATCTGAATCCAACATGAGGCTCTCTCGAGTGACATAAGGCATCATTTGGCAACTATTTGGAAGTCACACTTAATATTGATTCTTAGTGCAGTCCATGTGGATGCTATTGTGGATGGTTTTGCTTCTTTTGTGTCTCTTGGGCCTTTGGTTGAAGAAAAAAAATCATTAACAGCTTTTAAACAAGTATTTTCTCAAGTTTGGGTGATCTGAGCATATAAACATTGCCCGAGCAGCATAAAATAGTCATTAGGGTACCACCAAGTCACCGTGTTAAAGGTTAAACTTCAAAGAGTCATTATGATGTCTTGACGTGCTGTGACGGTCCTCTGACGCTAAAATATGAGATTTACGCAGTGCAGTTATAGATGTACAGCTAGTGAGATCCAAAACAATTCATTGACACAGCATCCATTTGATTCTATCTTGGTATGAACACCAACCATATTCCACAGCTAACAACTCTGAGTTGAGAAAGATTTCACATTAAATTGCAAAATCTAAAAAAATTCCAGTGAAAAACACAAATTAAATTGTCAAACATTCTCCGACAAGCTTTCAACGACAATCTACATGAAAAACATTATATAATGCTGCTGATGTTTCTCACGTTTAAATGACATTTAATGTTTTTAATCAACAAACATTTTCATTAATTACTTAAAACTGTCTAAAAATTTGTAAACAATCCAATTTTTGTGTCCCAACAGACTCCCATCTATGTCTACTATGAGAGTTTATGCCCCGACAGTCAAGCATTTGTGACAAAGCAACTGTACCCAACAATGAAGGATTTAAAGGACTACGTGGATTTACATTTGATTCCATTTGGCAAGAGTTCATACAGAACGCAAGGATCAGACACATTATTCGACTGTCATCACGGTGAAAATGAATGCTACGGGAATAAAATCCACGCGTGTGCTATAAGTCACATTCAAGTTGATTCCTTCCAAATGGAACACACTAGAGAATCACTTATTGTTGATTATATCACATGCTTGATGGGCAATGGTTTTAAAGACGAACCTTATGCTGAATTTGCTAAGGAATGCGCAACTAGAACTCAAGTTAAGAAGTTTGATTCAATTGAGACATGTGCAAACAGCACTGAGGGATCAGATTTGTTGAAGGCAATGGGAGAAAAGACAAATAAATTTGAGCAGCCATTAAAATCAGTTCCAACAATCACAATTCGAGAGGTAAATAGAATTTAAATTAATTATTAAAGTCCAAGGATTGATTTTTAGGGGTACACTTGGTACTACACCATTGGGTACCCCAGGTTGAGGGTAGAGTATGGTACCACTTGTAACCCCAGGTGGAGAGTATGGTACCCCTGGTAACCCTAGAAACCAGCCCCAAAACTGACTAACTTTTGTTTATTTACAGTCATTTGACCATCAAGTCCAACAAGACTCCATTAATGACTTTGCAAGAACTGTCTGCATTCATTTACCAAAACCAACACCAAATGTATGTCGTGCCTACAACGGAGCAACAAATATTTCAGCCTTTACTGCACTTTTCACCCTACTTATTGCAGCTGTACTCCATATGATGAAGTAAAGCACCAAACCATTCTTTTTAGGAACAGTATTTAAAATGCTTTTAGAATCTCTTTATTCATGCCTTTACAGTGACTGTACCCTTTACAATAGTGATTTTTTTCATGCACAAATTTTTTGTAAATCAAATCAAACCTTAAAATAAAGATGAATTAAGATTTAAAAGAATTAATTGAGTTTGATTGTTTTTATGAGTTTTCAGAAATATAATACAGCAATTGTCATCGGAGTCATATGCTAAACTGAATGATTCATTTTCAACGAAAACAAAAGGCATTAGAGTATTAATATTTCAAAAAACGTACCGATGATTCACTGGAATTGAAACTTTAAATTTTTTCAATTCCAATTTTTTAAACTCAATTTTATTGGATAAAGTAACCCAGGTGTGTCTGGTAGAATTATAGAGCCCTAAAAACTTCAAGAAAATTTTAGACTGGAAAACTGGAGGACACACTAGTGTTTCAAGAGGTCTTTCTCAAATAACATCGATCTTTTAGAGGAGAGGTGGGTGGGGGGCTTCCATCACTCCTAAATCACCAACCTTACTCCTCCAAAAAGGATTTTTACTAGGTCTCAAATTTAGTGTTCCGCGGTGGAAAAAAAGTTGGGCAGCAAAGCTAAATGACCCCTAAGGACGTACTACAAACAGTAGCTTCTGGTGGACGATTCAAATACGAAGTCAAGCTCAAGTCGCAAGCTTAATAGGTTGCTTGCCTTTTCGAACCGCTTCGTAAATAGGAAGTAGAAGATTGTCGAAGAACTATCAGAATTGTGTCTACCTGGCGAAGCAAAGCATATAGTTTAGTTATACTTAAGTATCCTGTGGGATCGTTCACTTATTACGTTAAGCAGAACAGCGACTTTTTAGACTTCCTTCTCCCCTCGTTACAAATCTTTAGTTTAGCCTGTTACAAAATGTCAGGTCCCTCCCTTCTCAAAAAAGCGAACGTAATAAGAAGTCGTTCGCAAATTATGTCACGCTTTAGGGGGAAAGGGGAGTTGAAGAATTTGTAACAGTCCAAATACAAATTATTTTGTTGTTTGGAAAATTTGTGACAATGGGGGAGGAGGGGTCGAAAACGTCGTTTTTTAGCGTGACGTAATTTGCGAACGACCCCTAAGTGGGTTGTTGTCACTAATGTAGTCACTAAAATCTATCGAGCAGGGGCGAACCCAGAAATTTTTTTAGAAGGGTACAAAATTTTTTTTGATCTCAAGTTATTATACTTTTTATTAATTCAAATGATTAACTAAGAAAGTAGAGCTTCGGAAAAGTGTCCAAAAAATTTTTAAAAGAAATATTATTTTTGAGAAAAATATTTTCAATGTAAAAAAATTTTCGAGGGGGGGGGGGGTCCGGTTACGCCCATACTATCGAGAATAACCTTCAAAATATTGAAAAATCTTATGAGCATCATCGATTGTTGGTATTAAGGACCTTATTCATATTTTCATCCTCAGAATTTACACCACGAAAATAAATTGTAAAAGAATCCCACCAAAATAACTTCTAGATGCACACTTAGATAAAAAAAATTCAAAAGACATGCTAAGAAAAACCACAAAAATTTTTCCATTCAATTCTTCCTACAACATATCCCGAAAAATTCATCGGAACTCTTTAATTTCCCGCATCATCATGACGTACGAATGTGTATCATCATTTCAATAAACATCCAATTCGGCGATGATGAATAGCAAAAATTGAAATCAAATTTCATTTATAATAATGGCAATGGCTTTGAAATGGCTTCTTACCCATCCTAAAAAAAAGTCAATTGAGCTGTAGCTGATAACAATAAATGCTTTATAATAATCAAAAATCGTTGGAACAACCTCTTGTCTATTATCTATTTCTGAAGTGTTTACTGCCAAAAAGTTACAATATATGATAACAATGAATAATTGTGAACAATATCCATGTGAACTGAAACATCCAAACGAGAAACGTTAAAAGGACTTTTCTAACACTTCGCAATTGTTGCGCGCACATTTTGATCATGTGCGTTACCTATGAGAATATCGTGATATGAATGAGCATAGGAATCTTATATAAATACCACAAAACGCATTGCATTCTCGTTCATTTTTCATTCTGCAACGATCTTGTGAGTTTCAATATTTATTTTTTGTGGATAGAACGGTTGAAATAAAGGTAAAGTCTGTGAAATTAATTAAAAATAAAGTGTGCTGAAATTATTGTGTGGGTAAAAAAAAAGTTTGAAAAATTATTTAATTGAAGACATAAAAGTTGAATTTTTCCTATGCGATGGATATTAATCACGGCTACAAGCTAAAAGTTCAATAGAATTGTGAAATTTTAAATATATTCTGTAATTGAGAAGCTATAAAATCTACAATTCAGACAGAATAGTCTAGATTTAAATGTTAAGGTTTTTAATTAGTCGATTCGAGAAATTCCGTCGTTTGAGATGGTCAGTTCCAATATTTGCAATTATCAATGGTCAGGCACCATCGTAAAAATCAGGAAAATTCAGATTTTTAACGAATTTTTGTCATATAAAAATTGCAATTTTTTGTGAAAAAAAATCAGAATTTTTACGATTTTTATGATAATATCTGACCCACGGATGAAAAATTCCCTAAACAAGGAAGCTAGATACCTAAGAAATTCCTACGAATATTAAGGCTACTCTTCAAATACCTAGGGATTCATCGGTATTTTCCAGAAATCTTGCTTCCTAGCTTAGGCTTTTTTTAGGATTTTTCGAGATTAATCCTGAGTTCCTCTGCCTTAGTCTGAAACTTACCAATTATACACAGCTCCTAACAGACTCCCCTGGAATTGATTTAAAAGATTTGTAACCTTAATAGACGTGTCTTTGCAGACCAGTTCTGATCTTAAGCTCTTATCCATTTACACCTGTCAGGAGCAGAGTTAGAAATTTTCATTTTTTTTTTGTATAAAGCATAAATAAATTTTCAAATTTGGGAGGTATTTCAGGACTTTTTTTTCTGAAACCTTTAGCAAAATGAAGAAAATTTTCCATTGAAAGCGATTTACATTCCTGACAAAAATCATATCAGTGATGTAGCTAAAGAGTAAATTGATGATATTTGAAGTGAAAAAATAAAATTAATATCCCTTCCCTTACAAAAATTTTGGGTACTCTGCTTATTACGTTCTGTACTTATAATAGAATAATAGAATTCTTAGAAAAGCTATTATTTAAATCTCGTTTATCCCCCCGAAAGTAAGTGAATGGTCTCTAATACCGTTTTTTTCAATTGTATTTTTCATCAGGAATACTATAGACCAGGGGATAGTTAAAGGGTTTTTTGGGTTTAAAAACCCTATCTCGAAATATTTCTGGCTACGCCTCTACCCGCTTCTACTATAGATGATCTTGAAAATTAGAAGACTAAATCTCAAATATTTGTCTGTTTGTATTACACAATGGGAAATTCAGATTATTCTAGAAGCTTTTATGAAGTTTTCATGCTTAGAAATTGAATGATTCTGTCGGTTATACCATTTAGTCGAATTCACTCTAGCATACTTTGTAGGCTTTTTAGATCTATGAATTAAAGAACATCCCACAGCTACTTGTTCTATCACTTGTTGCTTATGTCTTGGGTGACCATCTTTGTGCATTTGTAATCTCGTTTAAATTTCACTAGGGACAGGGGGATCATTAAGTGCCCGGGGACCTCCTCGAAATTAATATTCATAGGTCAGTTAATTTTTTTTTACATAAAATGTTAAAGACTACTCGCAGAAGTCTAGGCTTAGTAATTTAAGCAAATTTTATTTAAATTGACCAATTTTTCTGAAAAGTTGATGGTCACCCTATCTATGCCCACCTATCTACCCACCCACCCTCCGTACAGTCAACCTACCATGATTACATTTTTAAAAACTACCACAGGAAGTGACCATGTTTACATAGCTGAAATATAGAATTTTCTAGTCAAGAAATTGTGATGACTAATAATGAAAATCCGTGACTAGAGGCATCTTATTTTCATAGTACTCTGTAATTCATTCTTAATAATTTTTTAAAGCTAGCCAAATAAAATCCATCAAGGACGTTGAAGGTTCTGATATTACATCATATCAGTGGCGTAGCCAGGGGAGGCGGATTTCCATCCTTCAGCCACCCCCCCCCCCTCTCTGGTTATTTCCATGAAATCAAGCATTTTAATTTCTTACAGTACACAATTGTGTCGTTCCTATTAGGGGTCATTCACTTATGACGTCCATCAAAAAATGGGATTTTTAGACCCCCCCTCTCCCCCTTGTCACAAATTTTAAAAAATTTCTTTAATATAAAGTGTCACAAAATCTCAGAACCCCCCCTAAATCATGGACGTCATAAGTGAATGACCCCTTAGTTTTTGCAACGTTTGAACTAAAAAGCTAAGTTAGTCGTAGATCTTGAGTCTAGGTCATTCAGACTAGTAAATTACAAATGAGTGGAAATTAAGAAGAAAACGCACAATCAGCATGTAGAAAGTATTCTCAGACTGTATCTGATTATTTCATTTCCATTTTTTTTGTTTATTTATTTCTATTCCCAGGTTCAACTCATACATTAAAAAATCAGTAGATACACAAAAATAAAAATAAAAAGTCAGAAAGATGAGCCAAAAGACAATTTTTATCGTTTTAATAGCCATTATCCTTGTCGTAAATCACGCAGATTCTAAACGTAAGAGACAGAGTGAGCGTATGGAAAAGAATATAAGATCGAAATTTCCAAGTCATTATTATTAGCTTTTCTATTGCTTCTAATAAGGACATCTCACACATGATACTCATAATAATAATAATAAAGATGGGAAGTCATTGTTTGTGCAATTGCTATAGTGTATAGATGTGTATGTGATACAGGAAAAACAAGTCCATTAAATGATGACGAAATTGAATTTAATTATCATAAATTGACTTGTTTTCTGATCATCTTTTATCCTTATTATTTTTACCTCCGCAAAATCTTGTTCCTTTATGGTTTATATCGACGTCATAAAGATGTGTTGAGATTCTTATTTGAAGTAATAAAAGACTTACTAGGTGTGCTAATATTGCGAATTATCATTGAACAATTTCTTGTTACTCTAATACATACAGGAGTGGGCTGTGCTGCTTTCGGTCACTCATGCTATGGCGGATTTGGCAAGCGATCACTTACTGCATCGACAGACAATTTACAACAAATGGAAGCAATTGCTCCAGGAGAACATACAGGAAATCTTATCCCAATGAAGGCATTTCAAAGGCACTTCCAATTTAGACCGGACTTACAGCAAGCGGATAATTTTGAACAGGAAAAGGACTTGAAGATTGTCGTCTTAAATACATTAAGTCAAATCATTGATGAAACAATGAAGAGAATATCCAGTGATTATGAGAGTAATTAAGAAGAATTTTAAGTAATTTTTTGGTTCTACCGCAATCATTTATATTTTCTCAATGTGACTGCATTTGTTCCTAACAGAATAGCTCTGTGGCGAAAATTTTTCATCTCCTCTTCTTCTTTTCAACAATGACAAAAACTCACCACCATGAAAAATTTTCGCTACATTGTATGATGTGTATTGTAAAATAATGGATTTAAATGAAATGATAATAAAATGAAGTATTTTAAATTGTTGCAATTTACTTTGGTTGGCTTACTTTTTTAACGGTTATTTTTCAAAAATTAAACTTTTAGCGGTTATTTTCAAATAAAAAAGAATTTTTTTTGACCGGTATTTTTAAATTCTTTTTGACAGTTATTTTTCAAATATATTCTGACCGTTATTTTTTAAATTCTTTTTGACCGTTATTTTTTAAATTCTTTTTGACCGTTATTTTTTAAATTCTTTTTGACAGTTATTTTTTAAATCCTTTTTGACCGTTATTTTTCAAATATATTCTGACCGTTATTTTTTAAATATCTTTTTGACCGTTATTTTCAAATATATTCTGACAGTTATTTTTTTTAAAAAAAATTTGACCGTTATTTTTTTAAATATTTGGCTTCAAAAATCATCTTTTCAAAAAAACCGTTAGAACCCTACAATTTTTTCACGTTTTCTGTTGTAAGGTTTTAAGTCAATTTCTTGTCAAACAGAAGTAAAAATTAAGTATAAATGCATGATTTAAATTTTTTTTGTATAAAAAAATGAATCCATCAATGATCCAATATCTTTATTTATTCAACATACCACTTTTTGCTTTTTTGTTTCTTACTTTCAGCATTACTTCCATTTAACAAATCTTTATACTTATTAATTTTAGCAACTAATGAATCCTTATCACTAATTTTTTTCTTTTTATTAACCTTATCAAATTTCTTCTCCTGTTTCTCTTGCTGAATTTCCAGTTCGTGTTTTTGTCGTCGGACGAGCTTATTTTGTGTCTTCATTGATTTTTCATGGATTTTTGACTGCTCTTTCAGCTTGAATGTTCCACGATGTCTAGGGACATTGCCTGGTTTGGATGCAAATCCTGAGAAAACATCTTCATTCTCCTCCACAGGTTTAGGTGCTTTACGAGTAGTTGTTCCTTTTATGACTGTTTTATTTTCTGATTTATTCTTTCTATTTTCCTTCCTTTTCAGCTTTTTGGTCTTCATCTTCTCTTGATATGTGGGATTGTTAAGCTTCGAGCGAATTTCTCTGCGTTCCTTAATCTTCAGCACATTCATATCTTCTATGCTAAAGCTCACAATTGGGCGATGATTTGCACTAAATACATCTGGATTATTGTTAAGCTTTCTGAGAACAGCCAACGCATCTTCGTGACGGGAAAATGATAAAAACCCAAACCCTTTTGACTTGCCTTTCGGATGTGACGGTGTTGATTTATTTTCACGCATCACGCGACTTTCGATTGGCTGCAATAAATATTGAGTATATAATAAAGTAATAAATTAAACATTTCATGTCAGCGTATTTAATTAAATTATACCTTTGAACCGGTCTTTGCTATGACCATTTTTCGCAGCTTAACATCATCGTAGTTGTCGGGCAAGTTGTGGATTGTCAAACGTTCACGAGAAATGAATCGAGTCAAATTTTTCAGCATAGATGATTTGAGTTGTTCTAAACGAAGTCTTTTAGCCATGTCTGTTGCAGAAACTCCTTCTGAAGCCGTTGAACCTGCCATTATCATGCCTTCACGTAACAGATATAGATTACGACCGTCTTTTGGTTCTGCCTTTTTTGCTTCCTTTTGTTTTTCAATTGACTTGATTGTAGGTTTCGGAAGTGCTGGCATAAGATCAAGTGTAAAGTCCTGAAGAACAATCTTTCCAGCCTGATTAAGACAGATTTCAACAGATTCCTTTTTCTCAAATTGCACAAATCCAGTTCCTCTGGAATGTCCAGAAACGTTGTCACGAACAATCAGTGCATAATTTATTTTACCAAACTTCTTAAAACATTCTTTAAGGTCCTCATTTGTGGAATCGAATGATAAATTCTTAATAAAAACAGTGTATTCATGATCATCTTCTCTGCTTATTTTTTTCTTCTTCCTGACTGGTTCCACTTCTTCCTCAATACTCTCATTTTTGATTGAATCTGCAATAATTTTGTGTGTTCCTTGGTTAGTTATGGCTTATATAGTATTTATAATGAATTTAACTTACCATTCTCGTCGGAATCCATTGATTTGATTAATTATTTTAATTCGATTATTTTGCACGCTGTTTTGTGTTTACTAATAAAAATAGTTGATCTCCCCTCAAATAGCTGATTTTTGTGGAACGATGAGCCTTTGTCTTTAAATTTGTCTGTTTGTCAAATCAGTAACTTTATGTCACCTACTCCTTACCTATTTAATCTATTAACTGTCTCTTGATATTATCTCAATTACTCTGATTACTGTGATATTATTTAAAAATCAAGTAAAAGTGAAAATACAAAATGCGCTTCATACTGTGTCACCCAAATGTCTTTCCTTACTTGTTCCTGTAAGAAGTGAAGTTTGACTATCAATTTAGTGAAGTTAGTTAATAACTTGAAAATAATGGAAACGGATAGTCAGGGTAAGTCGAGGACATGTAAACATTGTTGTCTGTTAGCTAATTATTTGATTTTAGTCATTGTAGAGGAATTATACGATTGTGAATCGGATTTAATTGAAAAAGTTGAAACAGACGATGATTTCATTGTTAAGGAACAACAAATCTTTCAGTGTAGCTCGTGTAATTTTAGTTTTACGGATGTAAATGAACATCTTCAAAGGTATCATGACATAAATGAACAAATTGTGCATCAAAATGAGGAAGAAGAAATGGCTTTAGAGGAACTGGATGTTGCATCAGACAATGAAATTAGTTTAGCGCCAATTGTCAAGAACGAGGATGGAAAGTACGAATGTAATGAATGTCAGAAGTCCTTTAAAAACTACAAACGATTTGTCACTCACTTAAAGAGTCACAACAGCTTCATGGTCGAAGATTTTAGTGAATTAGAGCAAAATGTCAAGATTGAATACAAACATAAGGAATATGTGCAAATTGAAGGAACTGACGGAACAGTTTTCCGCTGTAATCATTGTAATGCTGATTTTGAGTCAAGGAAGCGCCTTCTCTTACATCTATCGATCCACAAAAATGTAACGGAAGCTCAAAGTAAGGAAAAACTTTTTGCAAAGCAATCAACAGACATCATTAACTGTCAAATATGCAATAAGTCATTCAGTAACAAGTTAGAGTTTGAATTACATGTACAAGCACACGACGAAAATAGCCCAAGCACATCGAAGGCCTACGTTCCAAAAAAGTCTGGAGTTGCTCAAAAAGGCGTTCATCCTTGCCAATATTGTGGAAAGATCTTTAAGAGACCACACGAAAAAGTTAAGCATGAAGTAAGTTGGATATTGGTTTAATCTGGATCTTAATAATAATTGTCATTTATTTACAGCGCATCCACAGCGGAGTTAAACCATACACATGTGATGTAAGTTAGTCCAAAATCACTAAAAAGTCTGAATTTAATTAAATATTAATTTTCCAGATATGTGGTAAGCAATTTCGAGTGACTTATTGCCTTTCTCTACACAAACGGAATGTCCATTCAGACGACAGACCTTACATTTGCACTTTTCCTGGATGTAATAAGCGTTTTAAGGCACAAAGTGTCTACAATCATCACATAAACACTCACAGTGATGAACGCAAGTTTCAATGTCCATTCTGTCCTAAAACTTTCAAGACGTCAGTCCAACTTGCTGGACATAAAAATACTCACACGAAGCCATTCTCATGTCAAATCTGCAAGCGTCCATTTTCATCACTTTATGCTGTTAAAAATCACATGGAAACTCATAATAATCAAGACTCAAACTTGAAGCTGACGTGTAAGGTCTGTGGTGCTCAATATGCTCGTTCCTTTGCATTAAAAGATCACATGAAATCAGTTCATCCTGAGATGGATATAGAGGTTGAGGAATACATTATAGAAACAGACATGGATGGAACAAATGGAGAGGATAATGAACTTTATTCAGTTGTCATGTCCACAGAATAGATTTAAGGATTTAATAAAATGAAATATAATTATGTTAATCGACCGAAATACATGACTTTTCTTGACACTTTCTTAGCTAGTTCTGGCCATTGTACAACAAAGAGATCAGTCAGGTACAATAATATCCAGCCAGACAATGATAATGTCTTAACTCTACAATAACTTTCAATAAAGACAATGCGACATGCAGAATTAATGTAAAAGATTTTTAAGAGATAAGCAACAATGCAAACAGGCACACAAATTCCAGGTCCATTACAAAGGATTAAGTTTGGTCTGCTGTGATGCAATAATGGGATACAGTCTAAAAATGATTTTAATGTTGTGAATATGGATGAGAAGTAGCTTTGATGGACTTTCCGGCTTCTTGTAATAACATAAATCTTGTAATCTTCTCTGTCAGTTTCTATGCTTAACAGCTTATCGACAGAGTTCTGGTCATTTTCAGACACAACATAAAACCTTGGTACATATCTCTCCTTATTCAGTTTCTTGACTATTTCCAGCATTTCTGTTGTGTGACCTGAAATAAAATTTATTTTTAGAAACTTTTGTGGGATGTGACAAAAATTCATTAAATTTACCACCGGATCCTAAAATTATCATTGTATTGGCACATGCTTCATTAAGATAATTTCTTTGGTGGAAGAATGACGAGACACATAGTGTAATTACTCGTCCAATCGCGAATCCAACGATTCCAAAAAATATCAGCACAAACATTGTGTCTGTTTACGTCTATTGACTACTAAAAAAGTTACTGGATGTTATTTGGGAGATGAGTTATTAAGCGCTTTTGTGTCTGCAATGTGACAAGCTGGAAAATTTCTATTAATTAGATGGATATAGCTTCAAATTAAGGAATGATTAAATTAAATTGAATTTTACACAATAAATTTGTCATAAATGAGTATTATGGACAATGTGAAGGATAAGCAGACATTATGCATTAAATATAAGCTACTCAGTAATGCGGGATATTCAAATTGCCTATAAGGCATGACAATACTGTATTTAAATATATTAATTTTTAACGGTTTTGTAAAATTCAAAAACTCATATTTTGAATTTTTACAACGGTTTTGAATTAAAATCAAAGCAAAAATTAGTAAAATTAAATTTTCACATCGATAATGGCTCAATATAAAGGAACAAATAGTGAGGCTGATAGAGTCCTACAACTAGCAAAGAAAAGGGAACAACAGCAACAAGATGCAGAGCTTCAAAAGAAGAAAATTCAGGAACAAATGAAAATTCAAAGTATAGACAGCAAATTTTCGGCTTCAATCGAACATCCAGCAACAGATTTTGGCAAAAAGTCCTTTGGACTGTTTACGCTAATAGAAATGAAAGCTAAGCAGGAACAAGAGAGAACTAAAGAATTGATTAAAAAGCAGCAAGCTGAAGAATGTAAAGGAAATACTCAGAAAAAGTTTAATCAGCAAAAACAGATCCAAAAACTGTCATTTGATGTGGATGATGACGAGCTTAATAGTGACAATTTTCAGGCAATAAATCCACCAAAAAAGAGAATCAAGAAAAATCCAACTGTTGATACAAGCTTCTTAAAAGACCGAGAACGTGATGATGTTGAAAATAAGTTAATAGAGGACCTGAAAAAGCAATGGACAGAACAACAGAATGTCATTAAAAATGAGACAATAGATATAGTATATTCATATTATGATGGAAGTGGTCACAGATTCTCAATAAGTTTAAAGAAAGGAACTGCAATTTCTGAGTTCTTGCAAGCATGTCTAGAGAAACATTTAAGGCACGAATTTCCAGAGCTTAAAAAGGTTACAAACGATCAGCTAATGTATATTAAGGAAGACTTAATTCTGCCATATCATTATACATTTTATGATTTTATAATCAAGAAAGCAAGAGGAAAATCCGGTCCATTGTTCCAATTTGATGTTATGGACGATATTCGAATAGTGAACGATGCTTCTATTGAAAAGGAGGAATCACATGCTGGTAAAGTCGTTTTGCGATCATGGTACGAAAGAAATAAGCATATATTTCCAGCTAGTCGATGGGAACCTTATGATCCATCCAAAACTTATGATATTTACAGTGTCAAGGACAGAAAGCCTTAATTTACTGAATAAAATAACGTTTTTTGTAGAATTTAAAATTAACGGTTTTTGTAGAATTCAAAATAACGGATTAATAAAATTCAAATTGAAAATATACGTTATATTTTTGTTAATTTCCGTACATTTTATTATTTTCTTTATGATTAATAATGAAATACAAAAAGATGCATAAATCTTCAGTAAGCATTCATACTTAAATGTTGATCACACGACTGAGTTTTTGAATGCGATTCAATAGCAAATCTCCTTGTTTGATGGTCGATTGATATTGGTAGTTTTTACTGTCTGGTCTATTAGTTTCGACAATCCCACCGACACGATCAATTTTGCAGTGTAAGCGACCAGCAGCAATAAAACGTGAAAGTTCGCCATCGATATAATCAATAGAAACGCCAAATGCTTCTGCCATATATGTAAGTGTTAAGGAACGGTAAGATTCCAAGAGTTGTGTATAAGCAAGGATTCTCATTTCACGGACATAGAAGCGATAATGAGGATTAGCCATAAAATCAGCTCTCAAATATCCTTCAACTTTTACGAGATTAATAAAGAAGTCAGCATAATGACAATTGTACAGCGAGAAAAGGTATTCCTTAACGTCAGGAAGTTGATGAAGGATTTCCTGAATTTCAGCACCTTTTATCACCTTATCTCTTAATTCATTTCTCGGTAAGCTGATCATTGCAACGTAGACAGTATAACGAACAAATGTTGGATAATCCATAAGTTCATAGCTTGTGAATGTGCTGACTGTATCTAAGAAGAACTGAGCAGCTGACTTAAAGTCACGAATTGCAACAGAATAGACTCCTTGATATACTTTCAGGCGATTACGTCTATCCCAATCTCCACCTTCCTCAATAAGTGATTTTGCCTTCTCTATATTTCGTGTGATCAAGTCATGATCCAAATAGAAGAGTCCTATACGAATATTGTGGAAAATTATATCTAGGCGATGTCCAAGACTGACCGTCTTCTCGTATGTCTTACGGAAACTCGAAATTGATCCGTTTTTATCACCAATGCGGCACAGGTATTCAGATTTCTTGAGATTTGCCTAAAAATTATGATCCAGTTAAGATACAGTACACATAACAAATGGATATAACTAAATTTTGCTTACCTCACGAACTTCCATTTCACCTAAATTCTTTTCGGCATCTTCAATTACAGCATCTAGTTCCTCAATCTTTTTCGTATTAACTGCTTTCATCTCAGTCAATAGCTGCTGATCGACAGTCCATCCAAGATCTGTACAAGTCTCCTCATAGAACATTGCCATATTCTCAGCCTTAATTTCATTCATCAACTTTGTTTTTAATTCCTCATTGTTCAAATTCTCTTTTAATGTGAGCAGAAACTTGTATTGAGCAAGTTCTAACTTTGGATTCTTCTCTAATCCTTGTTCTTCTAAGTTTTCAGCAGGCATTTTCACAGTATTTAATTAATTAACTTGATAAAACTCGAAATTAGTGAATTTTTTTAAAGAATGACTTGCAGTTGCACAGCTTTAGAATATTTGTGGTTTTTGTTTGACCGACTGACTCTGGAATTTAAAAAAAATTTGACAGTTGAAAAAATTTACGTAACGGTCTTACGTAAAAATTTGAAATTTAACGGTTTATGCGCAAGGTAATTAAAATTAGGATTTCAAGGTTTAAACTGGATATTGCTGACTTTAATCATTAATGTTAGTTTTCTTTAGCATGATAATATAGAATAATTTGTTTTTTAGTGTAAGATTTTTGTTACATTTATGATTTAAATCTTACAGACTCAATTTTAATAATCTAATTACATAAAAATGTGTATCCCTGTGACTCTCAATCCTGTACATGATATATCCCTTACATCATTATAAATCTTTATGCTAATTAAAGCATGACAGCTTTAAAATCAATAAAATTGCAGAAACCAATCGAGTACAAAAATTTTGAGAGAAAAATGCATCCTCGAATAATTATGACTACCTTAATTAACTGTTTCACAGTTTAATGTAAAAATTACCTCTGCCTGATCCTCATCGCTTATTAAACGATTCACAGTTGATATTAATCAATAAAAATGGGGAAAAATATTAAAAAAGAAAAGCTTCAACCGCGGTCATTAATTGACCAAATTAAAAATTGAAAAACATTCAATTATGTTGAATTAATGAGTAATTATTGAATAAAAAAAATCTCATAATTAATGATGCATGTGTTGGGTTGGAGTGTATAGTTTCAACGGTTAATGTATGTTAATTTTCAATGATAATTGAATTTATTTTTTTTTGTACGTTTTTATTGTGAAAAGGCTCAATGATAATCATTTTGCGGGTAGTTTAACAGACCTACATTTTAAAATGCAATTATGATGTGAATGTTATCAGATTTATCTGTTGGAATTAAAGGATTTTGATAAATTAATTTTTTAACGGTTTTTTAGCATTTAAATTTTGCAACACAAATTTTCTAGAAAAATTTGAATTTAGAAAATCCGTTAAAAATTCAAAGCAACTGCGCTCAGTTCCCTAAAGCAATTTATGAGTCATAATTGCCACACATTCAATTTAAATAGTAAATGTACAGATTCATTGAATGCGTAGCCTTAAAAGTTTCATGTCCTATGATATTGTACACGCAAATCGAGAGAGATAGAGGCAGTGGGGAGGTATATTTAATAGCACAACATAGCAATTTAATAATTGATTGCTATTATTGCGGAATCATAATTATTTACGAATGACTTCTTGTTATACAATTGTTACTATTAATCTTCTTATCATACATTCATGTATAACTGCTGCCTTATCTAGATTGTTGCAATTGTCTGTCTGTATTCTTCAAGCCATTATTGCATCCTATGTATGCTAGAAGTAATTAATTAAAATGTGCAAATCTATGCTGAAAATTTTCGAATGCTATAAATAATTTCACAAATGTACCCATGTATTAATGTATAAATATTTATGCCATACATATTGTTTGTGTGTATGTATGTAGTGTCATGCAGCAATAAATTTACATCAATTATAATGTGAATTTCCTCATGATTTATTATGTAGGTAGTTGAAATTATCGTAAAACTTAATATATCCACACATAAATAAATTATTTATCATTAAGATCCGAAAATTTTACTCTCGAGCTATTTTCATTAAATTTTCAAAATACACATAATGCATCAACTGTGATAGTAAATCAATTCCTGAACACAAAATTTATACAAAACTGCCAAAATATTCTTCATGGAGATCAAAGGGAAGAAACTTGATGAAAAAAGACTTTGTTTCGTCTTGTTGCTGTTAATTCTTATGTAGATTTTGTCAAATTTTATTTTACGATTTCTTTTTCATCGTGAACACATATTTAGACGTTTAAATGATGAAGGAAATATAGACTACTCAGAACATTTGTCAATTAGTGATCGATAGATACAGAGCGCATTTTAAAATGGAGCAGTAATTGCTCTTTTATTAAGAAAAAAGGTTATTTTTGGTTATTATTTACAATTATAATTCGTAGAAGGCTTTGGGCCTGTATTTTGTTGCTGAATGCTTTAATTTATCTGTTTTTTGTTGTTGGTCTACTAAAATGCAGTTATTAAGCCTTACTCAATCTAAAATTGGTCCTTTTAAACACTTTTAATCTGATTTCTTAGAATTTTTGGAAATTACTTGTTGAAATGGTAAATTTTGACTTTTTCTGACTTAAAACCTTGCTTTACAATGCCATTTTTTGTGTTAAGTGCAATCAGTAATGAAAGAAAGCTGAATCTCAATAGAGGTGATCTCGTTAATGCCTGAAAACAGACTGAAATACTTTTCCAACAAAAAATACTGTTTACAAAAATTTTGGCGCCAAATTTTATAAAAAATTGTAATTTTCAAATTTTACAAATCCGTTAAAATTCTAGAAAAAATCAAACATTGACAAAATGAGCACATAATTAGCACTCAATACATCACATGCTCCAATTGAGTGCTAAAAAGACAAAATACCTTGAATTGATTGATGTTTGAACGAGAAAATAATCCCATTTAATAGTTTTGAAAATAGATTTTCAATTTTTACAGCTTCTGTCGCTTTTTCCTACAACCGCGATCATCACATTTTCAATTTTTCATTTTCCAATATTTTCCCTGTGCGTAGAAAAGCAGCATCATATCATAAATTCATCTCGGTTTTGTGTTGTTTATCTAGAAAGATTATTATTTATAACATTTTAATACCTCCGCTCATTACTTAATTTGTCTCCTACAACTATAAATTATACTCTCAACGATTTTTATTGTCACATACGAAAACATTTTAGAAAAATTACTGGAAAGTCGAGTTTTGAGTGAGAAAAATTTTCCTCCTGTCATGCGGTAATTTTTTGTCTTGTCTCAGGCTCTATCCGCTAGATAAAGAAAATTAATTTATAAACGCAAAATCTTGTTAAATTAAGCGAAACCTTTAATGAAATTTTTCATGAATATTTTCATATGTCTCATAGTTAATGCACACGAATAACTCAAAAAGATTAAAGTTTTAATTAGTTAAAGAGTAAGAAATATCATCTTCTCTCCTCTTTTTTGAGCTATTAATAATAAAAACATTTTTTTTCTTCATTTCAGGCTTTTAAGTGAAACGATGTGAAAAATGTTTTCAAATATTTTATTACAAATTTAAAAATTCTTAAAATTTTCAACACGTTCTTGACAAAATGCTTCGTGGATTCACTTTGGTTAATAAAAATGTCTCTTTTTGAATTCCTTCATTGTCAATTTACTAATTGACTTTGTAATTGTTTTACGCGACTGTTGTGACTTCTTTGATATTCTGTGACTCACTTCGTATTAGTGGTGAGAAGTTGCAGTGGATCTTTTGGTATGGTGCTTAAATTAGACGCACAAATCTAAATATTTTGTACTTAACACGACATAATATACACTGATCTGATGGCTGAATGTATTAAGGTTTGTTTATTGGTATATTCTACATACCTTGGGTCGGTATCTAGCGCTACACGGGGTATCATGCCATAATCTAGGGGTACCCCCACCTACCCTTACCAAAGGGTACCATGAATAGCCCTAGAAACTGCACGCTGAACGGAACGCTGCAGCAAACTGCAATTTTTGCAGTCAAGACAGACAATTTTTGCTATAAAGTCAACGTAGCGATAACCTAACTACTACGTTGTGTCACTTGGGATAGATCAGATTTGAAGAAACCGTACCAAAAGCTAAAAACTGTCAAGAACCATCAATTTTCCTTTACAACATCAGATTTTTCATTCTATGGATTAAAATGGAGAATCTACGGTCATTTTTCTATGTTCTCAATTAGCTTTGATCGGATGAAAACCTTTGATCCTTGATGAACTTCACAAATTTCTATGTCAATGATGTTCTTCAATCTCAAAAAGCTTGATTCCTCTTTTATTGACCCAATTTTCGATCCACATCATGATAATTGTCCTAAATCTAATATTTTATGATTTAATTCAGCTCTCGCCTATCTCAGCTAACAGAATAACCACAAAAAAGCGCTACAAACAATTAACTTACACCTCCTTAAACCCAACTTGCCACACTTTTTCTTTCTCTCTTAATTCTGTAAAAAATTATTTGCCTTTCGTCCATCGAATATTTCTTTTTTCCCGTTTTCAAACATCAATCAAAATCAAGTGTATTGCTATGTGCGACTTATTTTCACATCCATTTTGATTTCATCTTTTGATGTTTTTTTGAAAAGTAAAGGCAACTGTGACACACAAAAATAATTAAATGTATCACATTGGTTCTACTCTTTTTCAGTCACTACAATATATTATTTCATATTGGAAGGAAAAATACTGTACAGTAAGTTGTTTACTCTTGTGAAAGGGGTGCAGGGATTGTGGTGGTTAATTAGGAATGACAGGAAGCGGCTGTAATCTTGAAAAGTTAGATTGAAAAGATAGTTTTGTAACGGTTTTTGCTTAAATTTGAATTTGAATAAAAGAATGTTCGTAGTTTTTCCCCTGCATGTAGGAATTTTGTAGCTTTTGGCCCTTTAATTATAAAATTTGTGAAAATATTCAGTAAAATCATTCTTTTCCTTATTATTTATCATCCGAGCAAGACGTCTCAGTAAGTACTCTTATATTCATTACTGGATCTTTAAAGGAAATATTATCGTGATCCAGTAATCTCAAAATTATCAATTTTTACTCGTAAACGTAGAAAATTGTGGATTATTTATTCAGCACTGCTTGAATGACTAATTAGCAGCTAAATATTACAGCTATTACCACTTCTGAATAAGTATCTGCACACGTAAATAATTGACAAATATTTTGATACAAAGTAGCTTTGATTTTAATAATTACTTTAAAGGATTTATATCGTAAGCAATAAGGAAGTGCTCACAATTTGTACATACAAAATCATCATCATCAGCACCGTAACGGATACAATTTGTTATATTTAAATACATTCTTGCCAATGAACCCTGTGCACTTAAAAATAAATAAAGAATATGAAGCAATGAAATGAGAGCAATCTAATGCAAAATTACACGCTGTTTTTGAATCAAAATGTATGATATTATATGAAAGTGCATGCTTCTTTTTCTAAAAATATATTCGACGATTTATAAAACGGCATTGCATCTTAAGAGAAAGAAGTAAATTATTTATAATGCAATTTTCATTGAGAAAAGAATTTTAATAGGACTTAATTATGCAAATACGAAAAATATTTTATTTCTGCTTCTGTACTATACACTCTATTCAGCTTTAAGCCGATGAAAATTGATTCTTGTTTGTAATGCGAAAAAAATAAATAATCCAATTAAATATTATGTAAAATAAAGTTCAAGTGGATTTTTTTAATTGCAGTATTGTATTGGAAGTAAATTAGTCATGAAATGAGAGAGGAAGTGCTTACTTTTGAGTAATTAGTCATTCGAATGAGGGAAAATTATTGATTTTGGGAAACTTTCGTGGCTATTTTATTTAAAAATGATGCATTGGAACCTACCTGAGGATATATCTTAGACTACATGCCTAGGAACTCTCCAGCACACAGGATTTGAAAGATAATCCAAAGATACTCGAAGAAACCAGGCTCATTACACTCACCAACTGCTTTACAATTCTAGACCTCCATAAAACTCATAAATCCATCACGAACATCCCTAAAAAGCTGCAACATTTTCTCACAAATATTAAATTTTTTAATTTTCCACACAATTAAGAAAAGTTTAATTAAATTTTTATTTTTTCGTACTTTTTTTTATTACAGTCATGCCAATTGCATTTTTTCATTTCGTATACAAAAAAAGAATTATCCTCAGTATTACTCATTAATTGATTATTTCTTTTAAATCAGCAAATTAAAGACTTACAATTACTAACATTATTTTGACTCATAAAAATTCATTAAATGACATTGAAGTTTTTTTTTGTAAAAAAGAAGTCAACTTATTGGATATTCTTAAACAATTAAGAAAAAGTCGTATATCTGTAGTTTCTAGCGCTTTTTTGTGTGGGGACACTTGACAATCACAAATGAGGTCCAAAATTAAATTAGACCCTGGATTTATCTGCTTGATTCTTGAGATAATTCAGAGATAATTTTCGATTTCAATAACTTAAGCTTATTTAGCCCAATATTATAACTCAAACCCTTGGAAATAGGTGGGCTTAAATTTTTTTTATGTTTCTGGGTCCATGCGCGTAATTAAGGGGAAATTCCCCTCAGGGGTCGTTCATAAATGACGTCGTCAAAAAAAATTTTAAATCATTTATAAAATTTAAAAAAAATATTTTCTTTGAAGAAGGGTGTTTATAATTATAAAATCGTTCATTAGGATTCGAACCTCAAAATTGCACAGTTATAAATTTGCCAACTTCAACCTTGCATCTTTAACCATTTATCGGTAATAAACTCTTTAAACATTTTTTGCCAAAACCACATTATAAACTGCGTTCTAAACACCAAAGCGCGTCCATCACTTCAACAAATTTCCATAATAATCTTATTTTCCGTGACGTCATCTTTGAACGCCTTAACATCAGATTTTTTTACATTTTCAAAAGTTTAAAATCCTTAACCCCTTTTAAAAAATTTTTGGTTACGCTTCTGTTTTCCTAAATTTTTTTATTTTTAGGTCGGAATAAAACAAAGATTAAATTAGTAGTCATGTGGCTTGGTAATACTTGGAATTAGAATAAGTTCAATTCTTGTTAGTCAAATCAATTAATTGATAAAAGATTCTCTTTAATTTACTGAGAATTGACTCTCTATTTCCTCCCATTTTTCTGAATTTACAAGTGCCCACTTAAATTGCGCTAATTTGTGAGACTATTCACTCTCTTTAGTCCTAATATTTGAAAATTTCCATTTAAATGCATTATTAAATTTCTCTTTAAAGGTTCAGATTGTCTTTTAATTTCAATTTAATGTTTCTAAATTTATTTCCTTCTTCCTTAATTTATGGAACTTGATTCGCTTTCAGAGATAATTCTTTTTGAGATTTAAGGTAACTGGTGTTGCTGTAGTCTTTGACTTAAAATCACTTATCGGTATTCTAGAGCTTGACAAATGACTCTCGACGTCACTGTGACTTAGTGTACTTTTTGTATCTTTATAATTTTCTCTGTGGATGTCGTTGTGGTTGAGAAGAAAGTTTCTGCTTAGCTTTTGATCTAGCATGTGCTTTATTTTCGGTGGATCCATAGTTCTAACACCTTTCGTGCCATTTGCATAAATATATGGTTGCTGTTGCTGCTGTTTTTGCCGTGAATTTTGCTTTTCGGTTATTTTTGCATTGAGTTCAGCTGTAATTAATTTTGTTCTTGTCTTAGTGATCTCAGGTGAATTACTCGGTTCAGATTTTGTTCCTGTAGTCTTATGCTCGCTGGCCTCAGCATTTGTTATGTTTTCCTGCTTTTTCCCTGTAGAATATTGAAAATTATTTTTTTGTTTAATTGAAAATTAATTAAAATACTTACATTTCGTCCTCCTGTTCTGGAACTGGAATTGAAAATGGAATGAAAAAATGTTAATTAAATATTTTATTGTTATATGGATCTTAAATTCCCTATAAATTCATCAAACTAGATTTTATTAAGCACTTACCCAAATTTTAACCTGAAAATAGGAAAAAATGAGAAAAATTTCGATTAGTCATCAAAAACTTACAGCAAATAGATAAATGCTTCAATTAAATAATGTCATTGCGACAGAAAAAAAGCACAAACGGCTTAGAGGGGTTGAAATTTTTTATATTGTACATACATACAGCATAATATGTCAAAAATAAGAAGATCAATTTAAATCTGTATTCAGAAAATTTCCTTTAACAATTTCCCTTTCAAACAGTCTCAATTGTCCTACATTTTTCCGCATTTTATAGACATTACATAATTCTTTACAAAACGACTCCATTTAAAATTGCATTCCAAATTGCTAGGATTTTTTTTCTATACAGCATAAAGTAATTTAATCGTCAAGTGACTCAATGCATTTCCTCTGCAGATTAAAATGTTTTGGGGGTGGTTCATAAATGATGTTTATAAAAAAAATAGGATTTTTATACTCGAATTCGTCACAAAATATTTTTTCTCACTAGTGATGTAGCCAGGGGCGTATCCATTAGTGGTGTTTTGAGTATCAAAACATCATCCTAGATGGAAATTTTCTTTAATTTTCTAAGGTTTTTCAAGAGAAAAATCCCAAAAAAACCCCTCGAATAAATTTTGGCTACGCCGCGTAGCCATACATTTTGAAGGGGGATTTTATAGCAAATTGAAGAATTTTTCGATGAGGAGGACATATCCCCCAATGCCTCCCTGGCTATGCGCTTAAAATTTTCTTGCGGGGCATAATTTTTTATAAAGAGACCCTCTTATGTTTTAGGATCTTTCTAGTCAAGGGGACGGAACTGTTCAAAATGATCAAAAATGATCAAAAGTTAGTTGATCCCTTCCGTACTCTTGGGTGGGAGTGACGTCAAACCCCCTCCCCAATAGCTACACTCTGACCATTGACCATCCACCCCACCCTTCCCAAAGGGACCATTCATTTATGGCAACCAACACTTAGTTAGAGGGGAGAGGGTACAAAAAGCCAAAAAAATTTACATGACATCATTTACTAACAACCTCTTTTAGTCCTGACTTCTTTTATGAGTAAAAAAACAATCGTCAACAAAAATTTATTCGCTTGCTTAATTCCATTTTATGAAATTTTTTTCATCCTATCTTTCTCATTTCCCCCGTGCAACAATAAAGAGAAACAGCTCTATTTTTCAGCGACGCAACAGACAAATCAAAAAGAATTAAAGATTATTAAGTTTGAAATTAAATATATATTTTTATTGTTTGTATTACTTTAAAAAAGAATGAAATGAAAAGTCATAAATAACTTAAAGTAACAAATTTTCATAACATAATAATCATGCCTGCATAACGAGGCAACATTTTTACCATTCACATCAATTTACTCTGTTGAAAATTTATGTTTTATTTGTGTAAGGAGAGAAGCGGCAAGCAAGCAAGGCAAGCAATTGAGTATTACATAAAACATTAATCCCTATTTATTATTATATGGAAAATTGTATTTTCTTTCCTTTTTTATGTTCCCATTCCAATCAATTTATGCTTTACGCCACCCACACACATTCATCCCTCTCTCGAACAATATAGCGAGTTACGAATACAATTTCACAAAAAAATAAAATTGCTGCTGCTCTTAAATCATACAAATGCTTTTATCATCACCGACTTATTGAATTTTATTTGTTGTATAATGGATATTTAATTCTACCCGAAGTTGCTCTCTCTCTTATTCTCTCTGTGACTCTCACGATGAGAGCATGTCTGTTGAGAGAGGACCGAGTGTAAACCCATCATTAATAGCAAAGCACGAACAGCCACAGAGAAGAAAAAATGGAAAAATCAACGATACGTTTAACGATTATCACTCAATAACAGTTTATTAAATGAATAATAAACTCACTCAATGATTTAATTTTAGAAACGTTTGCTTTTGTCGAGTCGCTTGCTTTCAGACAACGTCACGATCCCTCTTCTTATTCCTCTTACTGTTATTATTCTTTCATCATTTTCTGTGTACATTTTCGGGTACAGGATATAATAATGTATATATTAGTTGAATATTGTAACATAAAATACTGCTTATTAATTAATGAATGACTGAATGAGTTCCTTTTCTTGTCAAATTAATTTTTTCATCTTCTCCTTTTTACTGTGAATCATGTTAAAGCTATTAAAGATTATGCGCTCGTTCATTATTCAATGGGAATTAAATCCTTGTTGAAAATAATTTTTTTTGTGCATTGCGCTGCAACTTTTAGAGGATTTATGGAATATTGAACTAAGGGGGTGAGTTTAAATAATTGGAAATCGACAAGTGATTCGTATTGAATTTTAAATGGGATTTTTTTATTATTTTCGTGCACAGTAAACGTAAAATTGCTCGATTTCATTCAGGTTTGAAGGGTAATTTAATTAATTGATGCAGAGTTGGAATTGACTACTTTTTTGTTTTATTATTTAAAATTTTTGTAAAATCCAAAAATTTTACTTGAAAATCAAAGCCTACTCTGATTTTAAAATTGCCTGGCAACACAAAAAATATTTTTTGTATGAATTATTTTGAGTAAGAATGTGTCATGACATGTGACGTGACTTGAATTTTTTTTGTACATCTCTTGATAAAATCCAATTAATTTTGGATGTAAATTGATGACTAATATAGAAAAAAAATATTTATTAATAATCTTTACATTCTTAGATGCCATGAGACTTTTTAAATTGTTCGGGAACAAAATTGCATGTAAGGCAACATATAGCTCTAGAGTTTAACAGATTGTAATACTCTGAGGAGACAATTCACTGTAATTGTTAATTTGTAAAGTTCCACGGATGTGAATTCAGAGTTGAAATTTATGTTTACAGAGCTATGACAAATTCATGATCGAAACAGTAGCTTCCAAGGTTAAGGGCAATTGTAGCTTCGAATCAAGCTGAATAGAGCACCAAAAGTTCAAGATACAATCTAGATTCCAGGAAGAAGTTTCAGGGGACGCTTTATATACCCTAGGATATACACTATCCCATGGGTCACCGAGCCACCAGTCCCAAGGGTCATTAATTTAATTGTTTTTTAAGTTTGTACAAAATCTAGCCTGTTCCTAGGAATTTGACTATCCCAACTTTTCCCTATTAATTAAACAATTCTTCTCAGTCATTAAGAATCCTTACATTGCCTGACACAAGCAACCAACTGACAACTCAATACTAGAACAAAAAGTCAGGTTATACCTAGTACTAAGTGGTGCCAATGTCCTTAACCCTCCATAACCTTGTACTAGCTACACTAGTACATAAAAATATCTAGTATTGAAAAATAAAATTGTTAATAAAAGTTCAATTCCAATTTATCCATTATACAACCCAATAAACTAAGAGACAAATTTAAATGAAATCTAGTTTAAATTTCAAAAACTATTGAACTCTTCAAACAGTCTTTATTGAGTAGCTACTCTAATATGGATGAATAAATGCAAATGTCAAAAAATCAAATGAAACTTTGCACTGCAAAAAAACCAATAAAAATATTTTATTACGGATCGATTGATTTGAAAATGCACAAAACTGCAAAGTCATTGTAAATCGGAAAGCAATTTATGACTGAATAGAATTAGTGCTATGAAGAACTTCATAAAAATTTGATTTGGACAAATTCAGAACAGCAGTTAAACAAACAAACAAAAGTATTCGGAAAAACACTTCCAACCCCCATCAAATAATTATAATATTTTCTATTCTTATTAATGCAAGCATAATCGTTTATACATAATTGATTTTATATCGTGAATGTATTGCTCAACTTTATGTACGTATGACAAGGTAGTAGAAAAACAAATCGATAACATAAATTGGCTTTTATGAACACAACAATATTGTCGTTATCCTTTTCAATGAGCTATATAGTCCCTAAAGCATGAGGGGGCGGTTATTGATAGTTTTGTGGTATGAGTTCAATTGTTTCAATTCGTGGCAGCAATAGCATCATTTTATAATTGTTTTTCGTGTTGTTACCTCAGAGGCCAGCCAGTCGTTGGAGCTGATCAGAATTTTATGAAAATTATTGTAACTTTTTTACATTTAAATTGGGTTTATTTTCGGGGAACTGAATTTGACTTGCATGATTGACAACTTAATGGGTACAGATTTATAATTTGGGGTCATATGGATATTACGTAACGTTAAGGGAGCCAGACTTTTGTTAGATTACATTTTTATAAACATTTTCATATAACTTAAATTCTAACGGTCGAAAAATATTCAAAATTTTAACGGTCATAGAAAATTTAAATTTCCAACGGTCGTTAAATATTTAAATTTTTAGCTGTCAAAAATTATTTGAATTTTGGTACGGGAAGGCAATGGGAGGTGAAAACAGCCATTCCAACCATTACGTAATATCCACACAATCCCTTATTAACAAATGTTGCATTAATAATCCTCATACTTTCGCTGTAATTCCAATTACAATGTTGAAACCTATTAAAATTATCGATTTTGATTTAAATTGCAATTCAAAAGAGAATTTTATTATAACAATCCAATTAATAATTAAAGAAATTTTAAAGGCTCTTCTTTCAAAAAAAAAATAGCGAAGATTGCAAGCACTTTGAAAACAAACAAGAGCATACAGTAAAATTGAAAACAGACCTACAAAATGAAATGTGATACTTTTCAGTTTCATAATTTTTTTTCGTCTTCTTTTTTATATTTTTTTGAACAGAAATTTCTTACAAACTCATTAAAGTATGATGAGCAGGGATTGTGGTCGATTTGAATATTTTTTGTGTGTGATCTCATTATCTGGTTTATGACTTATTTTACTTTTGTATCGTATATGCTTAGTAAAATCTTATTTTGAATGTATTTTTTGTTTATTTTTTATCAATTTTTATTTCAAATTTCTAACGGTAGAAAAATATTCAAAATTATAACGGTCGTAAATATTCAAAATTTTAACGGTCGTATTATTTTTGAATTTTCAACGGTCGTAAAATATTTGAATTTCTATCAATCAAAAAATATTCAAAGATTTAACGGTCAAAAAAATATTTGAATTTTTAACGGTTTTTCATATTTAAATTTCTAACGGTCGTAAAATATTTGAATATTTTTAAAAAGACTAGGAAATTTTAACAAAATTTTGTCAATCAATCTACAGGCAGAACAACGAAAAATCATTACATACTTATCAAAAAAATCCATTAATCTCAATTTAATTCATAATCAATTACCAATTAATGAATGTTAAGTTCCAGAAACCCATAAATACTTCAATGATTCATTTATAAACAACAACCCCTGCCTATAATGATTCTGTTTTTATCCTTAATTGGTTGTTGACTCTCATCAACTTTTATTTTTATTCTCATTTTTCTCCACTTATGTTCGGCAAAGGAAATGAAACATTGTGTTAGCAATATCAGGGATAAAGTATAAATAATTTTGACTACTTGTATGAATTATTGACATTTTTATGGAGTTAATATGAACCCCTCAAGGCGTTTCTTTCGAGTGTTTTTGTCTAGAATCTTCCAAACAATTATTTTTTTAAAGTTAAAATACATGAAATATTTGCTACTAATTATCTCGTAAATATTTAAGAACTGCCTTCGTTAAAAAAAGATTTAAACATATTTGTTTTAAGTTGTCAAAGGAAATACATAAGTGTTCTCTTTGTATAAATCCCTCCTGGGATTACTTTGTAGTCTGATGATGATATTAGCCATATTGACTTGTGAGATCTCTTTATTTTAAAGATGAATTCCTTCTCAAAACAATGAAGACATTTCGAGGCATAAATCATGCTCCCAACTTTGAGTGAAAATTTTTTGGGGATTATTCAAGATCAAAATTCTTTTGGATGACTTTGATTTTTATGAATGTTGATTGATCTTTCTTCAAAACGGAAATTAAAATTTTGTGGATCTTGTTTCAGTTTTTTATTGAGTTCAAGTACATAAAATTGAATTCAAGTGATGCAGAGATCATAAAATGATGCAAAAATTAAAGATGCAATAAAATATAATTTAAAATGCATATTTTAATTGATTATCATTGAGTTTTTAATATCCATTTTTATTGTGAATTCTTTGAAATTAAGAAGGAATGAAAAATAATTTTTTTGCATCTCGAGTGTATTCAGTCAAGAAAGATGCGAAAGAAATATATAAATTTTTCAAAAATTTGTCACAGTTTTATAATCTTAATTTGATTTGCATTGAAAACAATTAATCTTGAACTAATTATTCATTTTTTTAAAGACTAAAAAATTGAAACAAAAATTTTGCATCTTTAGTGTATTCAGTAAAAAAAGATTTTAAATTAAAATGTGTTAAACCTTCCAAAATTGGTCATAGTTTTATAATTTTAACAAGATTCATATAACAACCTAATAATCTAGAATTTATCATTCTGTTTTTAAAAAAGCAATGAAAATTGAAGCAAAAATTTCGCATCTCGAGTGTATTCAGTAAAAAAAAGATGCGAAATTTTTTTTAAAAAAAAAATTCATTAAATCTTCTAAAATATTTTATATTTGAGCAAAACCTTAAAAAATAATTCAAATTTAAAGTAAAATTTATGAATATTCAAAATAATATTGAAGCTTGTTTTGCATCAGAACTGCATACAGTAAAATAAAAAATTCTAACCGCATTTGCAACATCTACAGCCAATCACTACCGAAGCAAACAATTCCCAAAAGAAATTCACAAACGTGTTAGTTCATAGCCACATTTCTCAGATCAAATAAGCTAAAAATTTCATAAATTAAATTACAGCATGACTCTGTGTTACATTAAGAGTGGGCTTGACTTCACCTATATAATTTTTTTTGTGTGCTGTATTTGCTGTACTTAACGATGAGAACTACTCCACTTCGAATTGTACCTATAAATATATTACATTCAATGACAGTTGATGTAAACCAGAGTGGGATTAGTTAGAAGTATGACAATCTTAAATGCTTGGGACATAATTTTTTCATAAAAAATTAAAATAATTTACAAAAGACAGCACACACAGTCAGTCTAGGAGAGTATTTAACGTACCAAAAGTATCAAAAAGAGATCGTGAAAGGAAGTGACAAGTCAGAAGCAATTTCAATTTCTTTCCTCGATGAGAACTTGACAAACACATTAGTGTCAACGCTTTGAGATATTTTATTGCTATGCATAGCTATGACAACGACCACTAAATGTTTAAACAATCTAATAACTTGAATATTTCTTTTCTACATGTTTATGTCAATTAAGAATATTGTTTTTCAGTTTTTGAAGCATTTCAACTCAATACATTTATTATTATTTTGAGGCTCGTTTGCACGAATGACTTAATAAAAGTATTTTATTCAATTGAATGTCTCTCATCTCTTTTCCCTTATATTTATATACACTCGACTACACACATATATACATGATTTATGATTTATCTGTTGTATGTGTCGTCGACGAAGGAAAAAGAGAGAAGAAGATGATTAATTGGCAATTATAGGAGTAAAAATAATTTCATCTTTAAGTGTTCATAAAATATTTCTCAAAAAAATATTTAAAACACATTTTCCAATTCAAGAATAGCTTCAAGTTGCATCCTTTGAGGTGAGTCGTCTTCCAATTGATTTTTTATTAGTTTCACAATATAAAAGCAATGTTAGGGAAAATTCAGTCTTTCCACTCGATTGATTGACACTCACAAATGATGCATCACTTGCTGTTTCTCAATAAATTTTAATTTATTTATTTTCATACTTCTTTATATCGTATATAGTCTAAAGCAATTAATTCTCAAATAAATTCATAAATTACCCAACGACGAGTATAAATCATTAGAAATGTTAATAATTTTTTCTTCTCCTTTCAGCAAACAGAATGTTATTTTAAATCATTAGTTAAATGCTCTCAGCTTTTAAATATTCTTGTGACAACTTTTTGAAGGCATTTCAGAGGAAATTTGGATCATGTTTTCGTCTTTTATGAATTTTTTGAATTCCTTGTTAAAATTTTTGAAATATTTTTTTGAGGTTTTGATAATTTTTTGTTTGATTTTTAAGAAGCATTTCTTTTTGGTGATGCTTTTTGGGTCGATTACTATAGTAATCTGGTAGTGTATTAGTGACGTCTAGGGTGACTAACCGACCAAAACAGGTGACCCAACTACCCCACCTCCCTTGCTACGCACCTGTCTCTTATCAAATTGTATTTTAAAGACTTGCTACAAATTTTGAACATAGTAAGAGAAATAATATGCCTTAATTGCCTGAAAATCAATATTTAATACTAGAGTAGTATCCCGTCAAGCATGACATGTAACATTTTTGATTCCGCCATTTTGAAATAGCTTGAAAAGCGCTTTCAATCTTGAAGGCTGGGTCAGGGTTTGAAGGGTCCAAATCGAACACCACGACCTAATTATTGCACCATTCTCAATACACTAAACTTCAATGTTGATAACCCCCTCAAGATCACCACTATATAATGACATTATTCATTACAGTCTTCCTATCTACACCACCACCAACAAAACTGCTTAATTCATTCAACTTTTCCCTATAAAAATCAAGCTAAAAATATGAGTGCCTCTTGTGTGTCAGAAGAAATTCATCAAACTCTGATATTTTTAAAACGATCATAAAAATTAAGAGTGGAAAACAAGATATGCGTATTTAAAATCGATGTCGTTGTATGAAGAATAAAACATTTTTTATGTATTCATCTCCCTCTTGTCATTAAATTGTGAGTAAATCGTATCAAAAAATAATATAAAGAAAATTGAGAGAAAATTCGAGATCAATATGATTTTGCAAGTATAAATGTTTTTGAATGATGCTAATAAGTGAGATGTTTGGATATTCAATTGAGGGAAAATAGTTTAATGATTGATTGTTCAATGAAATTTAGTCGATAATGATTGATTTTGAGTTTATTCTTGTTTGGTCAAATGAAATTGAATTATACAGTGAATTATTATGAGTTTTAGGTTTGAAAAGGAACTAGAGATGAGATTCTTTGATAATTTTGATTAAACTCTTAATAAAGCTAAGATTTTGAGGTTAGAATTTGAATAATTGCATGATTAAGTGATATAATTTCAAAATTTTAACTTATTAGTAATAAACAGATAATTCTGAACTCAAATTTGAGAAAATTAAATTTTTTAAAAATATATTAAATTATTAAAAATTTATTAAATTATTAAAAATATATTAAATTTTTAAAAATTTATTAAATTATTAAAAAATATTAAATTATTAAAAAAGTATTAAATTTTTAAAAATTTATTAAATTATTAAAAATATATTAAATTTTTAAAAATTTATTAAATTATTAAGAATATATTAATTTTTTAAAAATATATTTTTTAATTTTTTAAATTTTTAAAAATATAAAATTTTATTATTTTAAAAATATATATTTTAATTCTATAAATTTTTAAAAATACATTTTTTAATTTTTAAAATTTTTAGATTTTAAAAAAATTAATAATTCTTTTCAATGCATTAAAATTTGCCCCCCCCCCCAAACCACCTCTGATCGCATAACAATTGAAGCAAATATTAAAATAAATTACAGTGACATCAATAAACTCACTTGTGTCTCCGTGACATTCAAAATCCTCGCCATTTCAGTCCTCTCACTCGAACTCAAATACTTTTTCACCTCAAACTGCTTCTCGAGCTCAAAAATTTGCCGTCCCGTAAATGTCGTCCGTGCCTTCTTTTTACGCTTACCGTCCACCAACTGCTCATCATATCCATCTTCATTCATGATGTCATCGTCATCAATATCTTTCTCATTAGCTGAACTCTCTTTATAACTTAATGAATCATTTGATAAATACGAATCGGAAGTCACATCAATTGAGCGCTTTCGTTTTAAAATTGACTTTTTTGGCATGTCTGCAATAGAAAAAAAGAGAGGCACAAGAAAGAAAAGAAAATTAAGCGATAAGAAATAAGATTTTTTTTAAATTTCAATGAAAATTATACTTTAATCCCTCACATATTCAGCTCTGTTAATCTCTTAATCTTTTCCTTCATTTTCTGTATTGTTTCTGAATAATGGAAATGATTTTTTATTTCAGCACAATATTGTACTTTTCTTTCAAAATAACTCATTGAATTTTAATGACTATAATTGAGCAATTATCTCTACTTTTTTTTTGAAGTCGTAGGTTTTTATTATGCCTAATGATATTATTCATTCATCCTTAAAGGAATGAAAGAATTCTCCGCTAATGTGAAGTAATACTAGTAGCAATAAATTTATCAAAAATTGTATTCAATTTACGACAATAAAGTCATATAAATTTATAGTTTGAAAAATTGACGTTAATGTCTGAATTTTGTGCATATACATATTTATGAATCACAACAAGAACAATTAAAACAATAAACGAATATCAAATGGAGTGAATAATTGAGTTCGAAATGAACAAATGAATGCTTTATATTGAGAGCGAATTGAAAAATTGAAAATATAAAAAAAAATCTGAATTGAATTTTAATTGAATCAACAAAAAAAAATCGAAACAGATATCAATTGATTTCACGTTATTGTGCCTTTGGCGATGGCTTTTTTATTTCACATACAAACTTTTTTTTTCTCAAGATTTATCATCCAATAATTTTAAATACAGTCAATGTGTACGCAATGTGTTTCATGAATTTATATTAATTTATTATTCAAAGTCTTCGGGATATATGCTTGGAGTTTTATAAAAGAACATAACTTAAATGGTTTCTGCAGGATGATGCTGATGAGTTATTTTATTGAGACAGTTTCGTCAAATTTATATCCATTGTGAACTATATTTCATATTCTAAACGGTGCGCTATGATGTGTAGGGAAAGTTTTTTGAGGGTTTCTCTGCAGTTGCTACTCAAAATAATTAGAAGTTGCGCAATTTTGAGGAATATGATTTTTTAATAACTGAATTTCAAACATTAGAATTCTTCAATTGCTCTTTAACTAACTATATTTTACAGGTATTAGAAGCAGATTAATGGTTTGGAAATAAGAGCAATTACGCATTGAGTGATTATAAATAAATTTACTTCAGAGTACCTTAGGAAATAGCCGTAGTGATTTTTGATAACTTATTACTGTCTTTTAGAGTATACTCTGTCCTTATATACGCTAATAGTACTCAAAGGGCTAAGGGCATATACAAGATGGTCCAATGGGGTCCACACCCCATTTCAAATTTAAATTTATATGAGAAAAAATTTGAACTTCTTCTAAAAATTAAAAAAGTCGAAGAAAAAATTCCAGACCCCCCATTCGGAATTTTTCTGGCCTTGCCCCTGCTAATCAGCCACACCTCAATTAATACCTAATTCTTAAGAAAGAGAATACAGCCCTCAGAAGCATTCATCAGTAATTTTAATGAGCATCTAAGAAGAACCCAAAGAAATACTTAGAAGAAAAACTTAAGTAGCTAGAAGCTTAACATGGAGAAGGTACCAAGTGACGTATCATCACCGTAGGAGCTGGAGCCCCCAAATTAAAGTCAGATTCAGTACAAAACTTTCCGACCAAGAAGTTTTATTTAAATTTAAAAAAAAAATTTATTCAAAATTGGCTCAAAATAAAGGAGACCTTGAGAGGAACCAAAAATACTTAGGAATGGCTAAAAAATATATTTAAAAGGATTTTTACTGCGCCATGTAGGACCATCCCAGAATATTTCACAATATGAAGCATGAAAGCTATGAAAGTTTCTTGGTATTTACTTTTAACTTGATTTAAAAGGTATATTAAGGAATACCCTTAAGCATACCCCAGAAGGGTGAAGGATACTGGATGACAACAAGAAATCCCAAACCCATCAAACTAAAGTCAAACAAGGGATTAGCTTTTATATTAAATTTTGATTACTTTCACAAACATCTTGTCATGCTTTCAAAAACCCAAAATAAGAATGTGAAATTTAATCTCAAAAAAGAAATATTTTATTGTCCCCAAAAAATGAGAATATAATTCATATTAGAGTATAAAATAAAAACATCATCAAGTTTGTATATGCATATAATTTTGACATACTTTAAGCATGTTCAAGTTACAAAGTATAAAACATTATTCATATACCAAACAGGCATAAAACGAGACTTTACAGAATATTAAATAATAAACCAAGATGAAGTGAGGAAGAAGTGAAAGAAGTTGAATGTAATTACGAAAACAGAACACTTCAATTATTACCCACGCAATTAAAACTATGACTGATGCTATAAGTAGTATATTTACTTGGTAGACATTCAAAAATATCATTATATTCTCATATACAGCAAGATTTATATAATATTTTTCATGTAATTCGAGAATAACAGTTTGTTAAGGCATAATGAACGATTAAGTGACAAAGAAGAAGTCAAGAAAAAAGGTCTTTGAGAATTAAGCGCGTTTCCTTTCCGCATTAATTGATTAATTAGCATAACGTTGTTTTGCATTTTTGGCAATTAACGAAATAAATTGGATCTATCAAAGGATCTATATCTCGATATAAAACGGTTGTTTTGAATCCCTTCGAGCCATAAATGTTCTAAATTTAAAACAAAAAACAAAACAACAAATACAAACCTTTTTTAGATTTTATGCTGGAAATATTCCGATGCTCTAATCCAGGAGATGAATCTCTTGACTTAATTACACATAAATTTAATGGTTGATCACTTAAATTGCTTTCATCTTCACTTGTTTCAGCATACGATAATCCACGACTGTTGCTGTGATTACTATTTGTGTTATTACTACAAATATTATTATTATTATTGGCACTTCTAGGCGAGTTCAAATTCAGATTAAGTAAATGTTGGAGTGTCGAAGGTTCAACATTTTGATAAGTTCGATTAGAATTATTATTTTTATCACTATTGACTAAATCAATTGGACTTGGTGATTTTCTCTTGCATCCCCACTGCAGTATATCCATAATAGAGTAAGGTGTGGGTTTTTTGGGCGGTTTTCGGTATATGTGCTCATGCCACGTCATTGTAACTGAGCGCTGTGATTGATTATCCACAATATTTATGTCACATTTATTTTTTTTATTTTCTTTAACTTCACTTTTTTCAGTCTTTAATAAATTTAAATTTTTGTTACTATCATTATCGTGATAACTTTCGTTTCTTATTTCCTTATTAAGTATATCGGAACTGACATTACATTTCGTTGTTGATGATGGAGGAGATGTGAGAAGTTCAGTGAGATATGGAGGCGCTGTATCGGGTCTTTTTAATTTTTCCTCCGTCTTTACATTGCTCTTTAAACTGACAACTTTATCATCCTTTTCCAACGATTTTGATCGTTTATTAACCATTTTAATCTCATTATTCACTTCAACATATTCCACATTGCCACTATTTTTATTGTTATTATTAATTTTATTGCTCGTATTATTAGTTTCAATGCTGTTATGAACTGATGCTTCTTTGCTTTCTATGTAATCACTTAATTCCAACATAATTTATTTTATTGCTTTTTATTATATTCTACACTAACACTTTCTATTATTAATATTATTATTATTTCAGCTTTATGTTTCCTCTTTACTTTTATGTACTTAAAAACATAAATTCTGTACTTGGCGTTTGGAATCGCGTCTCTTCTTTTATTTTTTTTATTACGTTTTGTTCTTTTTTGTCAAATCATTTACAATCCTAAAATATTTTAAAGAAGCGTTAATTATTTCAACAAATAATAAATTAATTATCGTTGGGTGGGAAATTCGCAGAACTAGAAGTTGACTGAACTTGGCTTGTGAGCAAAACATTTGTATGGTTTTAATGACAATTCCAGAAATTGTATGGTTTTGAATTTTCTTGAAAATAATTTCTGATCTTGAAATTTACTAGTAAACAGCTACTTAACAATGTTTAATTGATGATATTTCTATAGATGTGTGCCTTAATATGTGATCAATCAAGTTTATTGATGATTTAACTTGAAGATTCCCACAGAATTTAATTAAATGATTCAGATGAAAAATTTTCACACAACAGAAATTTAACGAAAATAATTCAAATTCAAAATGACCGTTATTTATTCATTGACATGAAATCACCTTAATCACTGTCAAAATATGCTCACGCGTTAGTCACATCTAATTAACGAGTCCCAAATAACTTAAACTCCCACGATTTTCATTTCTGAAACGCCAATTAATGCAAAATATGCTAAATTTTTCCATCTAATTTAAAAAATGTAATAATAAAATATTTAGTAAGCTAGATTAGTAATATGCACTATTTAAAATTACCATTTCAATTGCATTCCATGCATATCACATTACAACAAGCTTACTAAATACAACCTAACATGAAAATTTCAATGGAAAAAATTAATCAGCACAAGAATGTTTAATCGCAATACTGATGGGGTGAGAACGAGTTAAATGGTTGCGATTTTATCAATTCAAAATATTTAAATTGAGTTTTCTGTGAAAATCCTTTTGATGTGCATTCAAATTAATTGGCTATTATACATCAGCGACGAGAGTTAAAAAATCATAGATAAAATATGTATAATGACACAATAAAACGACAACTACCGGTTTTTATTGATTTTTTTCTTCATTCAAAAAAAGGAGATTTTTATTACGTTATATCCACTTTATAATATTTATTTTTTTTCTTCTACGCTATACCGTTCATATGAAAACACAACAATGTGCGACGAAAATCCGTAGGAGACTAAATTGAAACTAAATCAAATATGAAATAAACAAAGTCTTCATCATGAAAAAAAGGAGGAAAGAAAAAACAGAAAAATTGTACATATGAAATTTATTAACTTGTTTGAATGAGTAGCCGAGAGCACGAGAGAATCGTTTAAAAATTCTGAGAGAGCGAAATGGTTGTGTAAACCCAACGAGCATGGATAAACGATTTACTCTTCTCTTTCATTATGAGGCATCATTCTACTCTACAGTGTTGATAACTTAGATGACTTGGGGGGGGGGGGGGTACTATCTATACTAGATATCTAGCTAGATCAAAAATATAAACTGAAATTATATCTTACCCGAGATTGTAGTGACTAGATGTCACCTGACCGTCGAAAAATCTATTTTTTATGTCTAGACAAGGTCGGTCAACACCCTGAGGGCTTCTTTGACAGAAAATTTTCCTCAATTTGCTTGGGGTTTCGAGAAAAAATCCCTAATCTCCTCTTTACAGTTTTGCAACCTGTCCTCCCCCCTTTGAAGGTTTTTTGGCTACACCCCCGTGCCTAGAGGTTGTCTTTCCAGAACACCGTCTAGATCTGCTGCCGTTCATACGTCCAGACTTAAGTAACTAGACACCCAGAGATTACTTAGGTACTAGTATTCGAAAATATGAATGCCTAGAGCTGTAATCCTTAAACTTTCTCTTGATGAACACTAGCCTTTATGCTGTAGTTTTGTCGAAACACGCAAAAATTTTCTATTTTGTAAAAACCACAACTTAAACACTCTTTAAAGGACCATTGTTTAGATGTTACTGATACTCAGGATGGACTAGGTTATTCTTAAGCTCAGATGACTCTGAATCAGGTAACAACAGTTTGGAAAGTGATTTGATTGGCTATGATTCTAAGGGAGACAAAATTCAATAAAAATTTCAAAACCTTGTCTTTTAGTGCCTGAATCAGAATTAGCATACCCCAGAACAATTAACAGATGAATAACAACCCTGCCACTACCTTCGTTGATGTTGCAGCAATTTAATAAAATATAAAAGTTGAGGGTGGATAAATACTTCATCATATTCAACTGCTCTCGTATAAAAGGGAGGTATTTTTGACGATTATTTTTCCATTGCACATAATTATGTTGGATGAATGAGGAATGAACAAAAAAAAAATGAAAATGAGACTAGAGTGAGGAGAGGAATGAGTAACGCTCACATGAATAATGTTGTTATTCATTAAAATTGAATTGTGATTTTCAATTCCCTGTAGGGGTGATTGCATTTAGCACAATAAACACAAATTGGGTGGATGACACAGGATGGAATGGGATGTAGGAATGAATGTTGCTATCATTATTGCTATTGTTGCTATTATTTTCTTAGATTTACATTGTATATCTACGTATTATTAGAATATTATATCATTTGCATAACTTGAAAAGCATTAAAATTTCATGAATTTTCCAAGAGAGAAATTTCTCGGCCCATTTTATTGTCTGTCGGATGATTTGACAGTCGCATTTTCATGAAGAACATTGTCATGAAATTGTTTTTCTTTTTAAATATTTATGCAAATGATGTGAGCAAAGTAAATGAGTCGAAATTATTTTTTCAGGTGAATTTAATTTTGAATGTCTAGCTATGAATTTTGGAACTTATGCATGCTGATAATTAATGCTACTTTCGGGAATATTTTAGACATCAATATTATTTGTGATTTGTAATTATTTTAAGCTATTGGAAATTGTTTGTGATATTTTTGGATGTTTGAATGTTTTTGTCAAAGCAATCATTGAAATTAATGACTAAAAAAGGGAGGATTGGTTGGAACAGGTTAGTTCTATTAATGCAGTGTTGCTCAAACTATATGCAGCGGCACAGTAGTGCGTTGAGAGTAATTTTTTGAGCTCCAAATTTCTACACCTAAGCTACAAAACAAAACATAAGTCAAAACATAAGTTTTGTTACTCTACTGCCGCACTATCTTCAATATAACGATTAGAGTATCCAAAAAAAAGTTTGAGAAACTCTGCATTAGCTTATTAAAAACATGCCATTACCTCAGGTTAAAAAGGTTCAAATAAAATGACTAAATGAAAGGATTCGTTGACATGAAAAGATTTTTTTTAGACCAATCTCATTGACAAAAATGAATAAACTAACAGAAAATATCGCATATGCAACACATAAAATACCTCAGAAGTTATTCGTTTATTATGAAATTTTCAATGATTTTTTGAACCCCCATCCCCCTAGGGTCTGTGGTATAACCTAGGTTATATTCTACTATTAACCCTAAAGGTATATTTCAGGGGTATGACCTAGATAGGATATACAGGATAAACAAAGCAACCGACAGAATTTTCATAAATAAGACAATTATTTTGTTTATATTGTCACACAATCTACCAGTGCAAGATCTTCTCCCTCCCCATGGGTGTAGTCAGGGTCCCACCCTGATAGAATAATGAATATAATCAATATTGATATAGGGTTTTTGAGTCCTAAATCCTCAAATTTCTGGCTACGACCCTGATTATTACACAAGCTTCCAGTGCAAGACCTCCTCCCCTATCCAGTGCAGTTGTGGTAGCGATTTTATGAGCGTAAAATTGAGGAACATTATTAAATAAATATTTTTAAGCGCAAATTTGAAATTTAGCCCCAAACCATTTAGAGTACAATGGGGTCTGGATTCCCTTAAAATATTTTTTGCAATGAATTTTTTTTTAAATTATTTTTTAATTTAAAAAATTCTAAAAGTAAAAAATTTGGGACCCTTTTAAAAAATTCTGGTTAGCCTTCTACCCTGAGTTCATAAAATTTTCATCGAGTCTCCCATAAAACACAAGCATAATAAGTGTTCGACCCCACAGATAATTGCCATTTTTGAAGCAAAGTCTCTTTTTGATCAAAACACATGTCAACTGAAAATGTGTTTCTCTGAACATCAGATAAAGTTTTCAAAATTAAACTCTTCGTCATAGTAACCATCAATTTACCAAATTAAATTTATCATCCATAGTTACCAATCACTACGATAGAAACTTATTAACTTTAATCTGAGACCAAAAAAATATCATTTCATGCAGTAAGCTCTTAAGAAACTATTATTACTCTTTATTTGAAGCTACTCTTCCTTAATCGTCTTTCTCTCTTTCAATAAAGTCGAGAAATAATAAAAGAAAAGAAATATTTATAAAGTGTTAATTCATGCGGGCGGAAATTACAATATTGTAAAAAGAAAAAGAAAATGTTATTTCTTCTCAGTCATAATTAATGTCAAATGAGATTATAAAGTGTTTTACTCTCAGTAGTCATAAATGTAATTCAATACATTTTTATTTATTCACACAAAGAGCAACGTTTGATGCTATACACCTTAAAATAGCCGAGAATTTGCCAACTTATTAAAGAGCAAGAAGAAAATGATGAGAATGAGAGGGGAAAGGCAAGCCAGAAGCCGCAAAAAAGCATTCAATTAATTGTTCTGTTTACAGAATTTCGCGAGAGATGAAAAACGATTTTTTTTTACAAAATTCGACGCTCATTAAATGAATTTTTATTGATTAATCTATAAATGACAGTAACAGCGGCAGTAGTTGTATGCGTAAGGAGAGAGGGACGTACATTTATGATTGTTTTAAATGCTTCTCATTTATTACTTTATTCATCGAATTAAATTTAATGAAAAATACTAAAACACGGAGCTAAAAGCAATGGAATAAAGTGGATGTGATAATGAAGCTGAATGCTTTGCATGGCTTTAGCGCATTTCCTTTAAAATCTTACCTAAATTGATTTAAAAAAATTTAACGGAAATTTGAGATTTGAATTTTTGCATCTCGACTAAGTGATGCGAAATTAAATTTGAATATTTAAAAAACGGTTAATTTAATTTCAACATTCTTGACAAACTGCCAAGCATCCTTCTTGATTTCCTCCTCCCATCAGCATACTGTGATGAAAAACTATTTAATGAAATAATGATGGCATGATGAAAGTATCGAGAAAGAGAGAAATAGGCAATAAAAAATTCATAAAAATTAATGGAAATTTAATGAGTATTAAAACTTCAAATAATCATAATGTGAGACTTCTTAAATGTCGCAAAATTTATTAGATCTTTTTCCGCTTTTCTCTATTGCCATTAATTAATAATTTGATTTCTCTAACATCATAATTTTCAAGGCGCTACAATATGTTTTTGTCGACTTTAGATTGTTGATTTGCGTCATGCGAATCGGCTGGCTCAGCACAGTAAAATGCTGTGCAGCATTCTGGATAAGGTTTTGTGTAATCTCGTTCGAATCTCTTGCAACTTGGATCATGAATTGAGTATGTTCCACAACTGGAAGGACGAATTGATCAATAAATATTTAAAAAGTCCCATTTTGGAACTCAAAATTCACTTACCCAGCAATTCTTATGCTGTAATCATCATAACATGATATTTCCTCACAATCTCTCTTAACAGATTCATTAATTTTAAGAAGAAGCTTCTTTTCCTCAAAATAGCAATGTCCATCGTGGTCTATAATTGAAATTTATTAATAATGCAATGAATATCCAAAATCAATATTTACCTTTGCTTCTTCCCAACTCCCCAGGAATGATATATAAATATCCAAACGATCCAATAAATATAGAAATCAGAACTAAAACTGTCAATAAATTTGATGCCGACATGTTTATTTGTTTCAATAGCTTGTAGCTTAATTGACGAACAAAATCTAAATGAGATTTGATTACGAATTTATTAAATTGTATATTTCGTCATTTGATGTAAGGAAATAGCTTATAAACAAATAATTTATTAGCATTGGTGATTATATTCTCATATTTTGATAACAAATTCTCACTTGAAGTAATTACTTAAATTCAATTGAGGAAGGTTGTTGTTGTTTTTGTGTAGTAACCCCTCAAAAAGTGAGTATGCTCAGAGCATAAGAGTGTAAAATGTTCATGAATTTGTATGAGCTTTGGATTATCGTAGGAAGGGCATAGGCCCCCAAGAGCCCCTAATGAGTACACCCCTGTCCAGCCATTCATTGGCGTACCCAGAGGGGGGGTCTGGAGTTTTCAAACTCTTTTTTCAAGAAGATTGTACTTTTTTCAAAATTTTGTTTGATTCTTAGTTAGGTTGTCATAATTAATTTGAAGGAATCATTAGTTTTTTAAGTGAGTTCTATTTATACTGAGCTATTGCCAGCAAACAGTACCATAAACCGTTATTTTTTTAAAATTCAAAATATTTTCTAAGATTTTTTGACTGAAAACTGAACCCCCCCCCTCTGAACATTAATACTAAGTTTGACCTATCTACTCGAGATGTCTGTTCAGAAAGAGTGATTTCACTCATAAAAATATTTTTAAAAACCTGTTTTTAACATTTACAATTTTGTTTTTAAATTTTAAAAAACAGATTTTAAAGTTTTTCTTGGTGGCCTAGTGGTTGGAGTAGTGAACCATGATGTCACTGGTTTGATCAATTTTTTTCAAAAATTTTTTTAACGGTTTAAAAAAATTCAAAGTTATAAAAAATAGTTTTAAGAATCCTGTCCAACTATTTACCTGGATAAGTTTATACAAAAAAATCTCATTTTTAAAACTATATAACAGGAAGTAAACTGAGAAAATTGTGTTAAAGCTCTTCTTGTTCTTGTTTATTGGGAACTTAAAAGTCAATTCCAGCTATTTTTATTGAAAAAGGTCTCCTGTAAAAAGGTTGGGGCTCGCAACAAAAGATCCAGTCAAAGATCCAATTGGCTTTTAGCGTCATTTTCAAAAAGGGTCAATGAATTTTATTGCATCAGTCATTACTTATAGAATCTTTAAGACGACGGATCAAAGCAGAAAGAACGCTGGTGTATAACTTAAAAGGAAAATAAAATATTATTTTGATAAATAAAGCCGACAACAGAATTCAATATTCCTAAAAACAAAGAAAAATATTAACAAAATGAACCGAATAGTCTTAAAAAATGTTCCAGTAAGTAATTTTTTGTTATTTTATTACTAATTATATTCACAGTTTAATAACTTTCTTTAGACATCCATGACAAAAGATCAAATCACATCGATGTTCTTTTCTGAATTAGAAAACATAGACATATCCTTTCCAAAACGCTCAGATAATTCCATGAAAAGAAATGTGATTGTTCAGCTTAATTCCAAAAACGAAGTAATACTTTGTATAAAGTTTATAAATCTTATCGGATATCAAAATGTGGAGGCATCATCTTATGTGGAAGATTTAAATGAAAATAAATCGGTTACAAAGAAAGGAAAATACTGTATCAAAGTAATGGATAAGTTTATGAAGCGCGATTGCAAGGTAGTGATAACTTCTGTAACGAATTCAAGATTACTTTATATTCGTCCACTGTGCGTTGAGGCAGACGATTTAATTGATTTTGTTAGCTGTTATTCAAGCAATGCATCTGTGGTTTCAGAAAAACCATCTATAGACGAGTATGTTTTAGCGCCATTCAACAATTCCTTTCATCGAGCAAAAATTTTGGACTTATTTGAAGCTGATCACAATGGATTTGATACTCGCGTTGTCTTAATCGATCTTGGACATGAACTAAAGCTCAAATGGCAAGATCTGAAACATTTGACTTATAAAATAAGAGGAAGACCAAGTTATACCCAAAAAGTTATATTGAATGATGTACCAAGTGAAAAGTATTGCGAAAAAGTTGACAATTACTTGCAGAAATTAGCTTTGAATAAGGAAGAACTGGAGATTGTTGGCATTTCCGGAAATCAAATTCATGGATTGAAAATTATTTTAAAGCATTCACAGACAGGTGCCATCATTAATGAAGTTATAATGAGGATGCTAGAGGATGATCGAGATGAAAAATATTTTTATGATGTAATAGAAGTAGGAGTTGTTCGTAAATTATGTCACGTTTTAAGGAGGGGGGGGGGGGGTTAAGAATTTGTGACAGTTCAAATACAAAATCCTTTGTTGTTTGAAAAAATTTTGACCTTGGGCGTACCCAGAGGGGGGTCCGTGTTTTCAAACTCTGTGTAAATAGTCATGAGTTCTACTTTGAAATCTCCAGACCCCCCCCCACCCCCTCTGGGTACGCTCATGATTGTCACAAGGGGAAAGAGGGTTCGAAAAAGTCCTTTTTTGCGTGACGTAATCTACGAACAACTTATCATGGTTTTTTGTTATGTTGTATGTGAATTATTAATTATATATTTAATTTTAGGCATCCAAGATTCCAAAATTGTCAACAAAGTCAGCCATAAAGATTTTTGTATCCAACTACTCACAATTGGAAGACCTGAAACTATTGTCATGTATCCCCTATGAAAAGTTTTCCGACTATTTTCTTATGTTAGACGAACTTCAAAAGTACTGTAAGCGAGTGTCATCCAATGAGCCATATCTACCTCTGTAAGTCTTGAAATGAATTTCTTATGAAAAATTATTTATTTATTTATTTTTTCAATTTTATCTTTAGTCTCAATGAAATTTGCATTGTAAAATATAATGAACGATGGCATAGAGCAAGTTGCAGTGACAATAATTCCCAAAGTGAATTCGTTAAATTTACATTAATAGATCTAATGATTAATGCCAAAATCATCAAGAATGACATACGAAAAATCCCAAAGTCGTTTGCACAGCATTTTTACACATCCCTTTGCTGTGTTGAAGGCATCAATGATGAGAATGTTAAGAATATTAAGGAATTAATTGAAAAAGATAAATTTATACATGCTAATATTCGGTATGACAGTAAAAGTCAATGTCCCGTTTTAAACATTTTATTAAATTAAATGACTAAAAATTTTAAAATTGCATGTCACGGGAAATATGAAACTCCTTGAATAAAAAAGACTTAAAACTTGATTTTTAGCTACGTTCTGACTCGATCTCAGTTTATTCCTTGAATTCTTTAATATTTTTCTGTAAAAAAATATTTTTGTTTATTAAATCTTACAGAAATGTTCGTGATCTTTCCCGTTTCAAAACTCTTGAAAAAATAAATAACTATGTAAACATAGGGGACTGCAACTATGAAAAAGAGTTGCTATTAAATTTAAATCTCAAAAGTTCGTTAAATTTCAAATATTAGAAAACCGTTAAATTATATTGACAATTTATCAACGGTCATTTTATATTTGAATTATCTAAGTAACTATAATTAGTTGATTTACCCTTGTCATAGTTTTTCTACGTATTATTTAGTAATTATTCATTATTACTGGACAGAGATAACTCTTAGATAAATAAACATTAAGTCACCATTAGTCCATTACCATAATGACAATCATAGAAATTCACTATTTCATTCTCAAAATAACAAAAAGTGCATAAATAAAACGAAACATCCATAATCAAATCAGAATGAAGAACTTAATTAAAACGCCTTTAAAATGGCAAAATCGAATTTAATAATGAAAACACAATAAAAATTCCTAGAACAATATTTCCAGTATTTATATGCAAATTTAAAGGGGATCAAAGGCATTATAATCATATCAAAATGAGTTAATTCAGATATTTTTTTGTTTGAAGTTTCATAATTGATCGCCGATTTCTTTGGTATTTTTTAATTATCTGTTAAACGCTATTTACAAATGTGAAAGGTAATAAATTGGAGTATATATGGAGTAGAAGCACAAGAGCACATTCATAAGACAGAGAAAAGAGCAAATGAGCGATTCGATTAAACTAATTCCATTTAATTAATTATGATCTTAAACAACAGAAGAAAAGACAAAAACGGCAGTGCCGTGGAGACCACCAAAATAGAATTTTTTTTATTTTGTATTTTTAAAAAAATGAGATTTCTTTAAAGACAAAAAAAGCTTGCGCGTCTACCTCATGATGATTCTGTTCATCCATAAAAATCTTTATCTGAAACATAGAGGAGTAAAATTCCAGAAGCTGAAAGCATTTAACATTTAAATTTTCATTTCTCTCTCCATTTATATGAATTAAAAAAGATGCTATGCCTAAAAGATGAGTCGCTCCCCAAAAATATATGTATGTGAAGGAAATTGAGTAAGGAAATTAGGCATGATCTTGGTTTGATTGAAGGAACGCATTAATTTTGGTATTGGTACCAGAATATAGTCAAGGGGGTCCCCTCATTAAAAAAAATTCTTCAATTTGCTAGGGGACCGTTCACTTATTATGTAACGCAAAAAAACGAAATTTTACCCCATCCCCACTTTACCACAAAATTTCCATGAAGAAAAATCTCCTTTGTCACAAAATTTCAGACACCCCCCCCCTCCCCCTAAAAGTGTTACTTAATAAGTAAAATGATTTAAAGAAAAAATCCTGAAATTCCCCCTCAAATTTTTTTATACCAAAAATGTAAAAGAAGTAATCGAGACTAGACATAACGCATAGGGTAGTTGAGTGGTCTCTGGTTTTGTTATGCTTCATTTTAAAATTTTTTCTAACAAAATTGGTTACAGGGATGGGGTAGGGTCAAAAGTGGCCATATTTAGCATTATACGAACGAACCCTTGCCACTTTTAATATTTTTTGCATAGCCTCTCATTGAAGGTTTCAGGCAGCAGTATCATCAAAAAAAGTAGTTCAGAATCTGATATTCAGATGCCCTTAATTTTTTGATTATAAGATGAGGTCAGGAGAACCCCCAAACAGTGCGGTAGTCAAAAAAAAAATTCGAATGGGTTTTTTTTTTGATTTTTAAAAGTCATCCACGATATGTTTTATCCCTAAAAACACCTTCCTGGCTACGTCCATCCCTCAACTCATTGAATAATCTTAAGTTTCTATACGTCCCATTGTAGCTTTGGACTACAAGGAGTCGATTACTAAATATATCACGATTTGGAAAGACCTGTACCTAAAATGCCACTTTTGAAATTTCAAGTCAGCCAAACGATTCCCAAGTCCCCCATATCCCTTTTGAAATAAAATATGCGTCAAAAAATATAACAAAAACGAATTAAAGAATATATAAAAGAGAAAAAAAATATTAGCCTCATAAAAGTCGCGATAAAGTATATGAGATCATTTTTCTGGCAATTCTTCTTCTTTTTGCGGAGCCAATTTAATCTCTTTCTTTTCTCTCTGCTTCAATTTTATTTCATAAAAATCGCTTATAAAACGATTCACTTTAAAATTAATGGGACCATTTTCGACGCTCCTCTCAGATGAACGTTTAACTCTTTTAATGACTTTAAAGAAGGAGAAGATTGAAACGAAGGTTTTGATGAAGAAATTATATGATCTTTTATTGGAACTGCAGCAAATTATTTAACGATGGAAATATTAATTCATTAAAAGAACTAAAAAATTGGAATTGATGGTTTTGGTGGATAAAAAATGATAATTAAGCAATATTCATTAAGAATCAATGTTATATTAACCACAAAGTTGTATTATTTTATCGATACGATGATTTTAAAACCGAGAATTACTAACTTTGATTAAAAAGTTGATCGAAAATTAAAAACAGAATTTTTATTGAAATAACGGACTTTTAAAATTCAAATAAAACCCTTCAACAGCTTTTTTTCAAAAGGAAATTGTACGGTTTTAGAGTTTTATTCTGCAGCAAAACATTATTATAAATTAAATCATCAAGCCAATTGATGAATCTCCAAAAGAATTGAAATTCAAATTCAAAACGATCTTGAATAAAATCATAATTAACAACTTATTAATTATTCCTTATTAATTCAGTAGAATTTAATCAAATCATAAGCGAATCTTTTTAATAACAAAATCTAAATAAAAATTTAATTAAACATCGTGATACATGAATAAGAGGCCGAGGAAGAGACTTTGTGTTGGTGGTAAATTAAAAAACATCTCCCAAAGTCATTGAAATGACTAAATAATCAATAATTAATTACCTAACAATTTAATGCCCGCTACTCTTTTCTCTCGTACTCTTCATTTCTTTCTTTTATCTCGTTCCTTTTATTCTTTATTTTTGTCGCTTTATTTTGGTGAGTAGATGGATTATCTGGTGGGTATTTATGGTTTTGGAGCGCATATCTTTGTGGTCAGTTGTTTGTTGAGTTTTAGTTGAATATTTTCACAAATTATCGTGCTTTCATAAACTTAACACTCTTATTATCCATAGCAACTATCTATGACATCTCATAATCCATCCACAAATTCAAAAAATTTCCCTCCAATTAATTCCCCTTGATTTAAATCCAATAACATATTAAACCACCCAATATGTTAATTTATTGATCAAGATGGTATGCAAACACATGATACAAGCCATTCATTGACAGAGGCTACTGGAATTTCTCAGTATTTAAGATCTTTTTTTCATTCGCTTTCAACTTTTATTAGTGCCGCTCTGTTCACATATTCTCATTCTATCTTGTTTGTGTATTGTTATAATGTCTGATTGTCTTAATTACTATCAATAAAGGATGAAGAGATTTAATTTCTCGATCAATTAGACTTTATTGTTATTTTGTGCTGATTTATTGAGCGGAAATTGAGGTTTATTTCTTATGAAATTGCTTATATTTGGAATTAGCAGATTTGGCAATGATTACTTACCTAACTTGATAGGAGACACGTCTTAATGCTGCAATTTTTTTTAAATAACAAATAAAATTCCCAGCAAAAAATAAAGCCCAAAAGTTCTAATTTAACGGTCAAAAAATATTTGAAAATAACGGTCAAAATATATTTGAAAATAACGGTCAAAAAGTATTTTAAAAATAAATCTTTAAAAAATTTACCCTTCGGCTCAAAAAGCGTAGGAAATAAGGGGCAAAATTTTCAAATTTAAAATGTACGTTGAAAATCAAAAGTTTTTATTTGAATGTTACCTTTTTAAATCTTAATCAATATAAAGGCTTCGTAATTAGATCTGTAAAATGCGCACTATTCCTCAAAACCCACTCAATTTAACCCATCATGTACAAAAAATGTGAAACAATTAATCAAAATCTTAATGACAATTGTGTGCGTTGAAGAAAAAAAGTTTTTTCGGATCTTATTCCCACTTAACATTCTATTTGCTTATTTTCTCATTATAGATTCGATTACCATTAATAAGATGAATAGTAGTGGATATCTATTAAATAGTAGTGGATATCTTCTTTCTATTGCTTTTATTAAGAAATTCCAAATTTTATTTCCTTAAAATGCTGAAAGAAACGACAAATTTCACAGATTTAATTATTTTTTTCTAAGCGGTTAATGCTGTAGGTCGATAATCTTGTTCTATGGCGTAAAACTTTACGTGTTTTATGTGTTAAAATTGGAAATTGAGGAAGTAATTATAGGATATTAGACTTATTAAGATTTTTAAACATTTGTATGGTTTTGAAGTTCTACAATTGAATGAATTTAGAAGTCACATGGGCAATTTGTAACGGCTTTATTTTTGAATTTGAAAAACATTTGTATGGTTTCTGCTTTAACGGTTTTTTAAAATTTGAATTTCATTTCCGATCAAAATAAAAAAAATTCTAGACAAAATAACCAGGAGTGAAAATAATTAATTTTTAATGATAATCAAGTGATTAAGAGGCAAAAAAGAGACAAAAACACTGAAAAGAAGTCGTTAGTTTATCGATCAACTATTTAAAGCAAAGCATTTTATTCGTTTAAGGTAAGAAAATTGATTAAATTAAATTTTATTTTCACATTCTGAAATTTTCATGAAAACCTTACAAATGTTGTTGAATAATTTGTAAGGTTTTCGACTTTGAATCCTACAAAAACGTTATTCTTATATCCAGTTCTTTATTTATTAATTAAACATCATTTTCAGATTTATCAAGTGGCTTTCATTATGTCTCTTGTATGCACATATTTTGACGAGACCTATTGTAATGAAACATTCTATGTATGTCTAATAGACAATCAATTCGTTCCTGCAGATTGTGTCCTGAACACAATTGGAGAACATATAGCAGGAAGAAGCAGCAAGGATGTGAAGGAAGTCAAGTTCTGTAAATGTGAGATGTCAAAAGTGCCCAAAGGACTCACAAAAATATTCCCGAACATGACCAATTTGACTGTCTGGTCTTCATCTCTGCAATTTGTGACCAAAAATGATTTGGCCGAGTATAAATTGCTGAAGAAAGTGTACTTTATGCATGACAAGATTGAGTTTTTCCCTGGTGACTTATTTGAAGGATTTAAGAATTTGGAAGTGATCTCGTTTATGGGAAATAAATTAAAAATTATTGAGCCGACCATTTTCGATGGATTGAATAAGCTAAAGCATGTAAATCTTAGTGACAACACTAATTATAAAAAATTTTATTCCGAATATCGAGATTTCTTGAACAGGAATGCAACACTTGAGGAAGTAAAGCTTGAAATCAATCAAGTCTTTTGTAAGAATTTTCAACTTTATAAAAATACCATCCAAAAGCAAGCAGAAGCACAGCAAGCCATTTTTTCTGATATAAAGAACATAATTCAAGATGACAGCTTCAAAGATTTTAAAATTTTGATTGGAGATCGTCAATTTACTGTCCATAAACTCATTATTGCTGCTCGTAGTCCAACGTTGGCTGCGATCATCAAAATCAATCCGGCAGTTGAAAATTTAAATCTATTTGACATTCCCGTGGACATTTTTGAGATTGTCCTAAACTTTATTTATACTGATGAGCTTCCGAATGTCGATGGGTTGGATACCTTACGTCTTTTTGCTGTTGCTGGAAAATTAAAAATTAATGTCTTGAAGAACTTCACAGCTATCCAAATCCTTCGTAATCTTAATGCCGACAATGCAATGGATGTGCTAAAATTAAGCAACAGATATGAACATGTCCAGATGAAAGAAAAAGCATTCAATGAAATCAAGGCAAAATTTCCGCAAATTAAATTTAAGGACACATGGAAAGATGATCCAGAAGCAGTCCAATTAATCATAGAAAAGTTCAAGGAAAAAGAGGAAGCCATAAATAGACTTGAGCAGGAATTTGAGAGTATCAGAAGGAATCGGTAGATTTGTCAAGATGGATGTCAAGTAAAACATTTTTAACGGCTTTATTTTTAAATTTGAAAAACCTTTGTATGGTTTTCAACGGTCATTTTTCAAATAAAACATTTGTACTGTCTTAAGCCCTTAAAAACTGACAATTGTATGGATCCAAACGAAAAAATTTATGATTTTAAAAAAATATCCTTAAATGTTACTGTAAATTAAATTTCAAATAAAATAAAATCCGTGTCATAAGTTTTCAAATTAATTTAATTTTTCTCAATCAAATATTTATTTCTAATAATGACAAAATTGAACCAATTTTAACGGTTATTTAAATTTTGAATTTCATTTTCGGTAAAAAGAGCGCAGTTACCTTTTACCCCCTTGAAATTGAACAATTGCAAGGTTTTAAATTTTCGAGCACGTTGAATTTTTTTGAAAAATATTAATTTAAATAGTTTGTGCTGTAATTAATTTAAAATGGATGATATTAAAAGTTTGCCGGATCACATCCTGATTGAAATATTTCAAAATTCAAGACTTTGAGTGAAGAAGCTAAGGAACTCAGCAATTAACTACGATATTGTCAGTCACACATTTATAATATATTTTTTTGTAAGCATTTATACATTATTATGTCTTTGCACGTTAATCTGTAATCAAAATAAAATAAATCTGTTTATAACTAACTATTGATATGAGAATTTTAGCAAGTATGTCCTCTTGTTGTCGTCAAAAGTCAATTTGATGGCAAAGATGAGATTTGGTGCTCGGGTTTCATGCTTATGATACATGACATGCTCAAAACTTTATCAACTTTTATGTCCTCAATTTAATTTAAGCAAAAATGCACGAACATGCATAGACCAATATTCGACCAAAGCTGCTAATTTTTTTAACGAACTTTTCAAATTCAAACCAACAAATCATCGAAAAAAAATTCAAATTCAGAGAAATTTTTATTAATTTAATTTAGTTAACATTCCGATAATCGTAATATGAGTAATACAGAGGAGAACATACCGCAAATTGATATAATATCTGTCTTATCTGAAATAATACGTAAATTTGAGCGCTATAATTCATCAATCGAGACAAAGAGCATGTAAACAAAAAGATTACAACAACAAAATTAATTAGTCTAAAAATATCGCCTTTATTACGATTGATTTTCAATTTGATTTATTTTTATAGTGAGTCGCAGGAAGTATCACAAAAGATTCTCGAGTTTCAGAAGAGATTGGACGAGGCAAGGACATTAGTTAAGACAATTCCTGGTAAAATTTTTGATTTCGTAATCATTTTGGAAGATTTCTTCAGAATTTCATTAATTAAGGCATATCCAATTGTCATTTTAGGTATCGATCAGTCTAAATCGCAACAACTCGAACATTTAGAGAGTCTAAAGAAGCAGCTAGTCTCAAAACAAGAACTAATTAATAAGTACAAACAATACAATTTCTAATCATGGTTGCAAGGCGAATCCTCCAGTTATTATTAAGCAGAAATGCAGATCAAATAGCTGAGAAGCTGTCTGACTCGTACGTAATGAGACGAGCAGCACAAATGGTTGTATCAGTCTTCTATCGTACCAAAGCCATCACAGAAGAGAATAATTTAAGTAGATTCGCAGATTCTGATAAGCTCAAGTCTCTTTTAGATAAATTTCAAAAGAATATAGCTGAAGAGATGCAGAAGGCTAAGAGTGAATTAGAGAAAAAACAAATGAAGTGATTTATGCTTGAAAATATCCTTTTATTACTTAAATAAAATATATTTTTGTGTCTCAACCAGGATCAAGAAAGGATTTGCAGGAAGTCAACGGTTTGCATAATTGCAAATTGTAAAATCTGAATTATGAAAACCGTAGACCTCCTTTAATTAATTAATTTTTATTTTTGCGGAGAATCAAATTGAAAAGTTTTACTGAGTCGTAGAGCTTGATTCGGTCATGTCAGATGACTGTGTAGGTGCATTGAATCGTTTTCGTTTGCCTCCTCGTGTCTTGACGTTGCGCTTGTCTGTAGACATTTCAAGCACTGAATCTAAATTAGCCTTAACGTCATTCGTGGTTGTTCCAACATTCGGATTTTGATTCTGTTGATTATAGCTTTGACTTTGATTTTGTTGTGAATTATTGCGAGATTGCATTTTTGCAGGCTTTGTGCGATTTGTATTTGATGATGGCGTGTGAGGTAATGGCTTAAGGACATTTCCAACAGCTTTAGTACGGCCTTCGCGGAAGACCATTCGCTGTCCAATTTTGATGTATTCTGGATGTTTAATGAATCTAAACTTGACGGTTGCTTTGTCGCCTGTTCTCAGGCATTCCTTATTCATTGTGAGAATGGAAGCTGTTTGACGAATGGAACCGCAATGAACCATTGCCTGATAACGTTGTGATATGGTTGTTGGATGATGCAGAACAAGAATCTCTCCCTCAAATTCCCAGCAAGCTTGTGGATTTATTTCCTGACTTACCATGACCATTCCTTTACGGATTTGAGATCTCTTGATCTTTTTTAATGCAAATGAAGCTGTTTGCCCACTCCGTACTTCCCGCACATTCATTCGCTTTCGATGAATGCTTTTAACTGGAATTGGTTGGAAGTGACCGAGTAAATCTGGTCCAAGCATTAATACATCATTAAGCTTAATGACGCCTTGTAGACATGTTCCACTAACAACAGTTCCAACACCCGGCACTGAATACGAGTCATCAATTTGAAATTCAGCTGGTAAATCATCCAATCCAGTCACGCTTGTTGTCAATAAATTCAAAAACATTTTAAGTAAATCCAAATTTTGTCCAGTCACGTTTGATACTTGGAAGATCGGACACAGTCTCTCAGATACAAAGTTTGTGGCTGATAACACGACCTCATCAGCTGTTCGTACCATAACTGGAACCTTTCGACATCCTTGTGATTTTAGAATCTTTACAAGAAGCTTTAATGTCTCCTGAAGAATATTCACTGGACACATGTCAATCTTAGTGATAACAACAAAAAGTGGCACACTTAATGCTAGTGACAATCCCAAATGCTCTTTCGTCATTCCAATGATACCGGAATTGGCTCCAATCATGAGCATACCGAAATCTGGTGCATGTCCAGTCATTCCAAACACTGTTGTCTTTAAATACTTTTCGTGTCCGGCAAGATCAATAAATGTGATAACTTTGGACGATTGCTCGCAAATCTTTACCCAATCGAGGTGTCCGTGCTCAGCACGATTCACGACATTACCGAGGGAGTCAAAGCCCTAAAAGGAGAAATGAGAATAATATTAGAAATACAAATTTTAAACTTTTAACGGTTTTATAGAATTTGAATTTTTAGCCGTTTTGTAGAATTTGAATTTTAACGGTTTTGTAGAATTTGAATTTTAACGGTTTTGTAAGATTTAAATTTTTAGCGGTTTTGTAGAATTTGAATTTCTAACCGTTTTGTAGAATTTGAATTTTAACGGTTTTATAGAATTTGAATTTTAACCGTTTTGTAGAATTTGAATATTTAACGGTTTTTTAAATAAGTGATTTCTAAATATGATGCAAGAATTAATTAAATGATCATGCAATAATTAAGTGATTACTGTAATACTCACCAAGATATCATTTCCAACGGAAGACGTTCGTCCTGATTCCATTTCGTGTTTGTGACGAAATAGTCGCTGTCTAGCAAATCCTCTACCGTTATCAAGTTCGCCATGTGTTAAAACACCCAATAATGTACTTTTTCCAGCATCGACGTTGCCAACGACTGCGACACGAATTTCCATGAAATCAGACTCATCTACCCTCTGTCTTATCAAATATTGACCTGTCGTTCCTTTTTCACCCTTCCTTTGCCGTAGTTCAACACAGTCTGCATTTAACGTGGCTGCTAATGACTGTAGCGTAGCTAGTGACGCTAAATATTCTTCACTGTCTAGTCCGTTGTCACTTGCATCCTCGCCAACACCAAGCTCATAAATCGTCTCTCCTCGACTTTCTGCAATTCGCTCTTTTAAACGTTTCTGTAGCAGTTCATACTGCTCTTCTGTTGGGCTTACTAGCACCGTCTTGCTGCGAATGCTTGAATAGTCTACAATTACTGATGGTAATTGCAAATCTTGCAATTGGTCGTTAATCTTGTTTACTTCGTTCTGTTCCATATCTGTTTATTTCTCGTGTCTATTGATTGTTATGTTCAATATCTTCTCATGTCAAAATATCTGTAATAATTGAATTATTTTTCTTGAAATTATATCTGACTTTCATATTTTAAAATTTAACGGCTTTTGTAGGATTTGAATTTTCGATGATGAAATATTTCAAAAAAAGTTGTAACGGATAATGTACTACAATTAAAAAACTTGATTATAACTTGATCGTTGAAGTTCTGCGCGTAGAATGAAGATAATACAAGCTTATACACGCATATTAAATGCCAGATAGAGAGTGAAATATTGTGAAATCACAGAATAATTCTTAAGCCTGATTTCGTCATCTTTCATATATATTTTGACAGCTGATTTCAGACACAAATAAGACTTTTCATAAGACACTAAGCCACAAGCTATGAAAACAAAATATCAAATTGTGTAACAATCTATTTCCTATACGCTGGCACTTTTTGTAACAAAACGAATCGAAAAAAATGGAAAGTTGGCAAGAAGTGGGAAAACACAACAAGGGATCTATTTATTTTTGATTATTATTGTACTTTTGCACAATCTCTTACAGCCAATAAGTCAATGTACCTTAACTTACAAATATTTTTGTGATTAAATCTTTTTTCCTTCACTTTTTCTTCAGATTTTTAAAATTGTCATTAATTTGTCATTTCGCATTAATTCATTTGTTATGGAAGCTTTTCTCGGCTGGAAATGCTTAACTTATCAGTCACTAACTGTTTTTATCAATTTTCCTTATCAGTTTATCATAAATTTAGTTAATATTTTTGTGATTAAATCTTTTTTCCTTCACTTTTTCTTTAGTGTTCTCAACTTTCTGATGACGGTTGCACTATTTGACTTTAGGGTTGTCGACCGTTTTTTCGAACCTCGAAATTCCGGACATTCTGTCAAATAACAGCTATTAGCATTCTTTCTAAACGTGATAAATTTTGTAAATATTTCTGTAGACACAAAATCTGTTCCTGATTAAGAAGCAAGCACAATCCAGTGATTATAATGAGCTCAATTTATCATGAAAGGCAGAGCCTAATGTACTGTGCCATTCATGCACTCAATAACCTGCTGCAATGTAAGTTAATGCTAATTCAGATCAAGTGCTAATTTTGTGTATAATTAAATGCGCGTGATATGAGATCTAGCTTGTATCCTGGATGTTCTATATTAAAAATTTATAGTAGTGGAAAAGCAGCTGTATTCTGGATGTTTTAATAATAATAATTCTCATCTTATTCAAGGCAAATCATTTACAAAACAGCAGTTTGATGCAATATGTAGCGAGTTATCAACCAACTATATAAATCCACATAAATCAATGCTTGGAATAGGCAACTACGATATAAATAGTATCATAAAAGCGCTAGAATCAATAGATATGACAGTAATTTGGTACGATAAAAGACGAGAGATCACAAAGGAATCAATTCAGATAGACGAGGCTTATGGATATATCATGAACCTGCCTACAGACTATACGTTTGGCTTCATCACATTGCCATTAATTAAAAGTAGGCACTGGATATCACTTAGGAGTGTGAATGACAAGTATTACAATTTAGATTCTAAACTGGATAAGCCAAAAGTAATTGGAGATTCAGAGGAGTTTGTAGCATACCTGAAAAGTGAAATGACAAGTAACAATAAGGAACTATTTATTATCAAGTCAAAGAGCTAAGATCTTTTGTTGTTTAGTGGTGATAAATGCGATGTCAAAGATATCAAGCCACCAATAAGTTTCTGCAACATTACTTTATTTATGTATCCGATAATAATTTTTTAATATAAAAGTGGTGAAATTTTTTATATGTAATTAATTATGCTTAAACTAGAAATTTTAGTTCGATTTTTTTAATCCAAATTGTAAGCTGTTTTTTTAACGGTTATTTCTATTTTGAATAATGTTCTACAAAACCGTTAAATTTCAAATTTTGCAAAACCGTTATAATTCAAATTTTACAAAACCGTTAAAATCCAGTCTTTACTTCTTGGGATCTTTTGCGTTATTTCCAGTTCCTGACTTTGTGCCTGCTTGATAATTATATAAAGGTTTAAATGGAGTTTCTTCGCTGCTCTCATCACTTTCATCGGAATCAAAAGTATTGTCTGGGATGTCATAGAGTCGAATAACTGGCTTGTTTGGATCTTTCATGATCAGATACTTGCCGTCCTTTTGTTTCATGCAAATGTCAACGATACATCTCAAAATACCCCAAGCATTATCCATACTAAGATTAATTTGAGTTGCAAATTCGTGTGGCTTAAATTGCTGTGTTCCCAAGATGACGTGCTTTGAGGAATCACGGACATGAGCACGAGAAACATAGCCGAATTTAATTTGATCAGATCCAGCCAATAATGCTTGAACAGTCCATTTTGCCAATTTGCAAGCATTATTTCTTAATTCATTAGCCAGAACAGCACCACGTTGTGTATCGAGCTTTTGACGCCAATCAACACCATTAGCTAATTTTGAATCCCATTCATTTAGTGCCTTAATCGTGATAAATTGAGTCTCGCCAGTTGGTGAAATCATGACAGCATCATGCTCACAACGAGCAATCAATTCTATTCCATTATTCAAGTTCCATGCACGATATCTATATCCAACGGAAGCAACTTCACCTTCCTCATCGTCCAAGAATGGATTTGAGTTATCAAACTTGTATTTCTGTTCAGTTGCTCCACCTTTCAATACTTGCTGACTGAAATTATGATTGATGAATGTGGCTTCAATTGCGAGATTTCGTGGCGAGTTCAAGGAATTTCCATCGTCTTGTGGTGGCTCAACAGCTGTCTCATTGACAGTCAACAAATCAAATTCAGTATTGTCACGCTTATCCATAAACAGCTTGTCACCAAACTTCTCAATTACAACATCCCAGCTATAATTTGATCGTGTACAGCACATAATTGTTGCCAAAATTGAATCCGTTGCATAAACATTTCCTCTTGTCTTTGACAACTTTCGGATGACTGGATCGTCAGTTGTTGTGACCTTATGGAATATTCTATCGACACCTTGCAATGCACGCTCATTCTTAATGTTTACACGATCGTATGTCTTATCGTAGTATTCTAATGTTCCATAACAAGCAATATCGTCTCCTTCCTTAATTCCAGGCAATGATAATTTCTGCAAACGTGGAAAGTCCATATCCTCAATAGCAGCCCAGTCAGGACGAACAGTAACGGAAGCATCACGAATCTTTTGAGGATGTCCTCGCATTCCCCACTTTCTTGTATTTCCGCGACGTTGATCTCTTGTCTTGTTGACACTCTTTCCTAATGTTGTCATACTTCCTACTTGTACGCCACCGCGTACACCACGACCACTGGAATATTTCCCACTAAATCAATTAATAGATCCAGTCATGTACAAAACATATTCTCAATAACTTACCGAGAGCCCCTTGAGTTTCCACGGAAGCGACCGCGTTGATGAGGAGGCTTTTGGACTCGTGCAGAGTCGACAAGATGGAAAGTAGTCTCGTCTTCATCATGATAATACGAGTATTGACTTCCACCGGATCCAAATTGTGATTGATATTTGTTCGAATATTTTTTATCAGTCTGTGCCGTTCCTGCCCAATCGCTAACTTTTCCTAAACGATCGCTCTTACTGAATGGCTGATAAGGCATATCCTTGAATGCTTCTGGCACTTCACAAGGTCCCCATCCTAAATTTATTAATTTTGAATTAAATAAGGTTGGAATTTTTTGCTTTCACTTTATTTAGTAAATTTCAATGTAAATTACCATTTTCGTTCCAATCAAGCTTGCCCGGCGTAAAAGCCACCTTCTCTTGACTCGGAGTCTTCGAGATTGGTATTACATTTTCACTCATTTCTCCTGTTAATTAATCTTTTTCCAGACTCCAATTTTTCACCTCTTTTCGCGTGTCGTGTCAAAAATTAGAAAGTCACCGCAACTCTATTCGACTGCCTAAAGCGCTTTTCTTGTATTTTATTTACTTTATGCTCAAGTGCCTATAATAGAGGATATACTTTTTTTGATATTTAAATGCCTTAATTAAGCTAAAATTGGAAAATTCAAAATAACGTATTTTTGGATTTTAAATATTACTAATCCATTGTCAATGATGCATCTTGCAGAGTTTCCAACTTTTCACTGCTAATTCTTCACTAATTACTGATATATTTAGACTAAATGGAAGTATAAAATTAATTCTTCAATATCTGCCGATTATCTGGACAAAGTGATAGTTACAAAGACATTAATTTCATGAAAAATCTGCAAAAACGCTCAGCTTTAATTTTTCATCGGCTGTGCGTCATGATTCAAATTCAAAAAAATACGTTAATAACTGCCAAAAACACTCAAGCACGTGAGGAAAAGCTGATTTTCCCATCAATTTTCTGCTCATGCACTGTTGTTATTTAATTAATAATTAATCATAAACACATTGATTAATGCATTCAAACTAGTGATGAGTGTGGTGAAATTATTGTCCTCGCGCGTGCTTGTGTGGTGATTTTATGTCAATTCCAATGTATTTAAATGAATATGTCATGCGATTGTATTAACTCCATAAATGTGTAATTATATGACAATAGCAATACTAGGAAATATAGAATAAAAAAATATAAACAACACGACACATCACTGTGGAAAAAAGATAGAGAAGGAAATGTGTGAGCTTTAAGTCAATCGTATTTTGGCCGTTGGACTAGAAGGATCGAAATTATTTTAGGGAAATTATTAAAGGACTTTTTATATATCTTGTAACATTTCAAATAAAATTAATAAGTGCAATTAATATTGGAAATCATTGAAAACTAGATTTTGTGAAAAACTGAGAAGAAAAAGAAGATCAAAGAAGAAAAATTGTTGACATAATTATTGAAAAACATAAATTAGCAAATTAGGAATGTGAAATAAATTATTTATGACAGTGAGAAACAACAAATGTGTATAATAAATCTCAGATTGTCTGATTCAGTAATAATTTGGATAATGTTATAGACTCAATCGATTTTTCTGTGTATGTCAACATCCAGCAAGCAATTTTAAAGCATTAACTCGTTATCACATACTCAAACAGGTGAAGAAACTTAAATAAATCCACCCAATTTATCATGTAAATAACCGTCAATCCCGAAAGACACACAAATGAGTCACACTGTGTATCTATTTCAAGCTATTTACTCTTTAGTTCCGACCAAAAAAAATCATCACTTTTCCTAATTGAGAGCTGATTAGTTTGTGACATTTTGAACTTGTAGACTTAAAGTATTAAGAAAAGCCATTCTATGGAAAATCTTGTAATACGATTCAAGTGGATTAACGTGTGACTGTAACGTGATACTTATCTGAATAAGAAACTCATTTGTTTTTCGAATAAAGCACCAAACTTTAATTAACAAAATTCTAGAAATTTCTTTGATATTCTAAACAGTTTGTATGACATCCAATAGATTAAATGGCTTGATAATAAATTAGTCATGACCACGTCCAAAATTATTTATTTTGTTTATCAAATGGTCAATGTCATAAGTAATGTTTTAGTTGCCGCATTAGATGTAGAACATAAAAAGACATAAAAAAATACTTTAGTTAATAATATAGTATGTGTTATATAATTCTAGTAATGATCTATATTTTAGGATTATTTGGTATTGTAGATATAAGATTTGTGGATATCGACCCAAACTTATTTAGACAGGGTCATGGGAGTAGCTTAAAATTTTCAAATATTGGGTCTCATACAATAGTGATTCATAAAATCATAAAACATAAAGAATAATTTTATGCAATTTTATGATTCAAAAAGAAAACCACAAAATCTGTGATGGAAAAAAATTTCTTCATTTTGCTAGGGGTTTTCACCAAAAATGTGCGATAACCTTATCTCGGAAAAATTAACTCTGATGACAAAAAAAGGCCATTAAAAGTCAATTTCGAGCAAATTAGTATTCATTTTCCAGTTTGGAGACCCCTCTCTAAGACTAGTTTCTCGAGTATACCCCAGCTATTGTGGTTAGTATAGCAAGGGTATATCCCAGCTTTTACCTTTAGTATGGCAAGAATACACCCTAGAAACCAGCCCCTAGACAGGATAATACCAGAATCAGCTAAAATAAGGACAAAGCAAGCCTTTTCTTCTACTCACATATTAAAAAATATTTATTTATTAAGGGGGAATCCCAAAACTCTTTCAAGCCTGCAATTAAGCCATAGAAAAATTGTATCGTCTATTGCTATGCAAACTCGATGATGCAATATACGAAATTTAAATAATTGATTCTATTGACCATCAATAAAATTAATTAAGAGGGAAATATTAACCCCAATTTCTTTTTGAGACATTTTGTCGTGCGGAAAAAAAACATTTGCTTAGGTCAGTGATGGAAAATACTGTGACTAGGAATTATAGAATCAAGGTCATTATCATTGCTGACAAAATTTGAGCTTTAAAAGAAAGCTTTTTCAAGGGTTGAAAGCGTTGAGCTATTGATTTGCTGATGATGACATTGGCAGGGGCGTAGCCAGAAATTTTCCGAGGGGAGGATTTTTATTTTAGTTTGTATGAAAGCCTCGAATTTAGGGGGACCACCACTAGCAAATTGAATAAAGATTTCAGTCAATGGGGTCAGATGCGCAGCCAGTGGTTGTTTTCTCCATGGAAAATTTGTGAAAAAATGGGCAAGAGCTGTTTTGTGCTACGTAATAAATGAAATGACCGAAAACCAGAAAACCAATTTCCACACCCATAAATAATCGTAAATTCTAAGAATTTAAAACAGTCAACAAAACATTACGTCAAAAATGTCAGGAAAAACAGTCGCTAAATCATGCCAGTAGATAAAAAAAAATCCATAAATTTATTAGTGTATCGTGAATAATAATTTGAGAATCACTGACCTAATTGCATCCAACAAATACACAAAGTAATAAAAAACAAATTTCATAAAAACAAAAAATTGTAAAATTCCTTCCATTTTCCTTATCAATGCTTATTCGTGTATTTTGAATACAAGTATTAATTATCACTGCAATTCTGTTAAGTATCAAAGCAACAAGAAAATTAAATTATCATCTCAATTAATATATGAGATGAGTCACAAACATCTTCACGTGCTTCACTGACTGTAAATTTATTAGACACTTTTGTTTATTACACAAATTGAGTTTACATTCATCGAGTAAATAACTTATTTTCTATAAAGCATTGAGCCAGTTGTGTGATGATTGATTATTGCCAAATTAAAAAAAATGGATCGGATGCTGAGTTCAAAGGGATCAAATTTTATTGAAATTTCATTACATTTTGATCAAAGAATTATATTCTTTGGGGTCGTTCAAAAATGATGTCAAACTTTTAAGAGTGGTGGAGGGGGTTGTTTAAAAATTAAATTTTTGATGGACGTCATTTTTTGCAGGGCGGGTTCCGGTCCCCCTCCCTGGTTAAGCACTTGCTATGACCTACTTATATGTGTCATAAGACAGGGGCGTACCTAGGTGGGTGATTTGAATGTTCAAACACCATCTTCGAAGAAAATTTTCTTCAATTTGCTAAAAGTTTTTGAGAAGAAAATCTCAAAATACCTCCTAAAAAAATTCTTGATACGCCCCTAGCCATAAGGTGTTGACCATAAATTACATTCAGAATTTTAGTTGGGGGGGGGGGGGGGGGGTTCAAAAATGACATTTTTAGCATAATATCCTAAGTTCACTTATTACGTTACGCTTTCAGGGGGGAGGGTCTGAGATTTTGTGACAATTCAAACAAAGGAAATTTTTCTTCACAAAGGGGGGAGGGGGCCAGAAAGACCCCCCTAACTTAAAAATCCCGTTTTTTGATGGACGCCATTTCTAAATTCAAAATTATTGTGCAAATCCTGGTTAAAAATGAGAGATTTTTATTGAGAATCGAACTCACGTTCTTCTCAAAAGAAATGATAACATATTGTCAGTCTGTTGTCTAACCACTCGACCAAAACAGACTTTTCCTTCACACTGACAGATTTTACTTTATAATTATCAAATTCTAAAGTGGATAGGAGAGCTAGCATTCTATCTGTCAAGTATACCAACATATTCATAATAGTCATTTAATTTTTTCTTTTGAAAAACTCTGAAATTTGAATATAGTTCTATTGTTTACACTGAAAAGAATTTTTGAGAGTACAGATAGCAGCAGATAGCCCTTGATCTTAACTCATTTCTTATTCAGAGTGAACTGGAAAATACAAAAGTGATTGCTTTCTGATAAAAATCTTCATTCTTATTGCTTTTTTCGTCACTTTTAAGCATCAAGTAGACGACATTCTTAAATCAATTGGATTTACTTTATTTTTTGCAACTGATGACTTAACTCAACTATAAAGACCATAATATTCCATTCTTTTAAATTCTCCATACAGCACGATGGCACCTCACTCTCTAAAACCACAATTAAATGGAAATTTAACACAGAAAACCTGCAATGGCAGTAATAATGGACACATACCTAATAATGTTAGTGAATCAACATTGATTCATCGGATAGATACATCCAGCACTAATGGAAAAATCGAAACTTCATCATCAGAGCCGTTTAGGCCTCAAATTAAATGGCCAGATTTGATGGCGCAATTAGCAATTCACGTTGGATTCCTGTATGGATTGTATTATTTAGTAACATTTAAGGCAAAACTCTTCACATACCTCTGGTGTAAGTTCCTTTTTTCGAACATAATTACATATTCATATGATAAATAAATTGATTTTTTCATGCCTTATTTTCCGTTCAGTCATTTTTCTAGTCTACACATCGGGAATTGGAATTACAGCTGGGGTTAGTAAATAAACATGAAATGCCCATGAAAAGTCGTCGAAATTCAATTTATTATCATTAATTTTCAGGCACATCGATTGTGGAGTCACAAATCATATAAAGCAAAATGGCCATTGCGTGTGCTTTTGATGATCTTATTCACAATTTCTGGTCAGGTAGGAAATTATTTATTTTTCACGTGATGATTAATTATTAATGCTTGATGAATGAGTGAATGACTAAATGCACGTAGGAAGTCTATTTGGCTATTCTGTGGAATTGAATGCCTTGCCTGTGACTGTTGCTTATAGCGTGCAATCATTTTTACTTTTTACTCCTTTTCACTATGATTTTATAGTTATTGGTTCTTTAAATATTAAGCTTGAACATAAATTGATGGTTTATATCGAGGAACTTACTCGATAAGCTGTCATATAGTCGATTGATTGTGGTTAGCAATTTAATTCCTGATTTTATTAAAGCTTCGGAAAATTTCTTTTATTAAATAACATTAAAACCCAAAAGAAGACAGCGACACAAATTTCCGTTATTTTTTCGAAAATTTGAAATTTCCCGCACTTTTTTTTATGTTTGTTTACAAATAATTTCGAAAATTGTCAATTTTGAAAGTTTGCAATTTTTGAGCTATTAAGTGCGATTTGTTGCTGCTGAATGATGCTAATAGCTATGAATGTACTCATTAAATACTTTTTAATCTATTACCTAGTTGATAAGAATGTAATTAAGCCAAAATTTAGGAAACAAAATTTCATTTTGAAAATGTAAACAAATGATTTTCGAATACAAATTTTCCCAAGTTCGAAAATAAAATACCAAAATATCGGAAATTAAATTTTAAAATTTTGCTACATTCCATTTACTTCTTAATGATTTTATAAACTCATAAAAATCTCACAGCTATTCGTGTCTCAAAAACTGACCTTTAAGATTCTCCTTATCAAATAATTTCAAAAATTTTAATAAGCCTAAATGCGGTAATTTGGCACACTCCACTCTAGCCTTTCATTAATCTTTGAACTATGTAGTTATTTTATAAAATTCCGAAGTGAAGTCTTTAACCAACGATTATATTAATTTGTTTAAAGATAACGGCATGAATAAAAAATTTTGATTGATCTTCTGTTTATAAAGCTTTTACACTTGTTTAACATGTGTCATGAAAAGGCGACGACATTAATTTGATAGCTAATTAAATGTGAATTATAAATTCAATGATAATTAGGAGATAGAAGTGATAAGTTCTTTGTGCAGCTAGTCACTTAATATGAATAATGTAGTAATTATTATGAATGTTGGATTTTGAATAGAACAGAGTCTGTGGGTTGATGAATAATGATCTGGGTGGGGTTACTTGCTAAATCTCTATTTCTACCCTACCCTACCCCTAAACCACTCTAACCTACCCTACCCTACCCTATCTTATCATATCCTTCGTCTTTCCTATCCTATCCCTACCCTACACTTATTCTATCACTAAATTACCCTACCCTGGGGGTAATTATTCCTTGATTTCTACACAATTTTTGGTATGGATATCAAGGGTACCAGAGGTGTGGGGTGGTTTGATTAGCCTCACTTTGCATGACTAAAGCTATGTGTAATTTTTCGCACACAATTACAAAGAAATTTGTAGTAATTTAACATAATAAGCTGAAAGGAAAAGGAAACAAAATAAAATTATGTCACTAATGTGAATTGAGTGGATATCCAACAACAGGTGTATGTAACTCACTGTGAAGAACAACATTATCGTTCATTATTCATCAAAGGACGGGAAAGAAAACGAAAAACTATAAAACGACACACTGTCTTTGTTTGCTAGTTTTATTATTTCTATGTTATGATTGTATACATATCCTAATTACACTGCATAGTTACTTATGATTGAAAAATCGATTGCATCTACATGCTCTGACTTGATTCTTGTGAAAGTTTTGTAATCTTGCTAATTTTTACTGAATTTTTTGATTGACAATTTTCAGAGAGACGCTTACACATGGGCACATGATCATCGTGTTCATCATAAATACTCAGAGACTGATTCTGATCCTCATAATGCGTAAGAATATGGTTATATAATTGAAGGGATGAATCATCCCTTACCCTGAGTTGTAGGATGCTTTGTAGAGGGGTCAGTTTCACGGGTATACACTAGATATTGTTTTTAGTATGGAAAGGGTATACCCTAGAAACCGACCACAGCAGAGATGTATCCAGGAAGGAGAATAGTACTACAAAGATGTACTTTCCTACATTTGGATACATCTTTGGACCATACCCCCTCATATCCTTGCCATTATCCTTGAAACTTTATCCAATGATTTTGTTTTTATTAAAGGAATCGAGGATTCTTTTTCGCCCATGTTGGATGGCTGTTCCTGACACCCCATCCCAATGTAGTGGCAAAGCGTAAAGCTATTGATATGAGTGATTTGGAAGCAGATCCTGTAGTCATGTGGCAGAAAAAGTAAGTTGTTTGAGCCACCTTCGAGTTTCTAATCTATAGCTGTTATCTAATTCCGCAGGTATTTTGTTCCACTTTTCGCTCTTCTAGTCATAATCATCCCAATAACAGTTCCATACCTCTGGAATGAAGAATTATGGATTTCATTTTGGACAGTCTTTGTCTGTCGCTTTTGTACAACACTTAACATTGCATTCTCTGTGAATAGTGTCGCTCACATGTATGGCACAAAACCATATGATAAGCATATCATGCCTGTTGAGAATTTGTCTGTGGCAATCGCCGCAATGGGTGAAGGTAAAAAATTACATGAATTAAAATTAATTATCTTATTTTGCATCGTGTTTTTATTTATTTTGATTCTATGACTGCTTACGTTCCCACCCTTATTTAATATTCAATAATTACTTCGCGATTGTATTATGGACTTTTATAAAATGCGATAATTTTGGACTATAAAGGATGGCACAACTTCCATCATGTGAGTATTTCTTTATAAGAAGCTTTGGAAATGCTTAATGATTAAGGAAATTAAAGGATTGTCTTTGATTTACGAATGTTTTAGTCAATTATAAACAAGCTGTTATTCTCATCCACAGGTTTTTCCATTCGACTACAAGACAGGAGAGTTTGGTGGATGGAAGGGCTACAAGTACAATGTTACAACAGCTGTGATTGACTTCTTTGCCCACATTGGTTGGGTACAAGATCGAAAGTTTGCAAGTTCCGACATGATTGCAAGAAAAGTTGCAAAATCAGGCGATGGAACTCATTATTTATCTCATGAAACTGCACACAAGACATCTCTATGGGGATATGGAGATAAAGATATTGATGACGAGGACAAGAAGGAACTAGGCACAATGAAAAATTAAAGTGATTTGTATTTTAATTGTATTAAAATTTAAAATGAATAAATCATTTGTATTACTGAAGTATGTTGAATATTGTAAATTTTGGGAACGAATTTTGATTTGTATTAAGTTGATTTGTATTAAGTTTTGTGACGCTCGATTTTAACGATTTTTTGGTTCAAATTTTTTAGTCTCTTAACTTGGAGTTTAAGCTCTTGGACATTAAAAAATGAATAAATTGTTGTAGAATCAGTAGCCGGTGTCTAGAGCTACTCAGGGTACCTAAAACGGGATTACGCCGATTGCCCATTGACGTTTGCCCACTGTTCATTTGCCCATTGACATTTCCCCATTGATCATTTTCCCACTGGTACGTTTGCCCACTAGTACATTTGCCCATTGATTTTTTCCCCATTATTCATCTGACCACTGGTACTTTTGCCCACTAGTACCTTTTCCCATCGATTATTTCCCCATTGATTGTTAGCCCACTGGTACGTTTGCCCACTGGTACATATGCCCATTAATTGTTTCCCCATTCTTTATTTTCCCACTAGTACATTTTCCCACTAGTACGTTTGCCCATTGCTACTTTCCCCATTGGTTATTTGACCACTGGTACTCTTGCCCACTGGTATGTTTGCCCATTGATTATTTCCCCATTAATTGCTTTACCATTAGTACGTTTCCCCACTGATTTTTTCCCCATTCGTGTGTTTGATGGAAAAAAAAATTAAAAAAAATGAAAATCTGAAAAAAAACTAAAACTTGGTATAATTATTAAATATTATTTCATTCAATTTATTTCTTCTAATAAATGGTACTGCAAAAATCGACCAAAAATTCTAATCAACCTTCCCGAGCATACAAAGAGAATATTCTAAAAAGTGAGAATATAAGTGAGCATACTCAAATAATGTACTCACGCGAGCTCACTCGATTGAACAAACTCATAAGCACATTACGATTATTCTCACTTAGTATGTGGCATAAACTTATCCGTATAAATCTACCCCTACATATGTAAACAGCTACTGCGGCAATTTGGAATGAGTTTTAAATGAGAAATGAGTGTACTCACAATAAACTCACGAGTATACTTATTAAGTACACTAACACGAGTTTATAAAAAATTTATGCCACATACTAAGTGAGAATAATCGTAATGTGCTTATGAGTTTGTTCAATCGAGTGAGCTCGCGTGAGTACATTATTTGAGTATGCTCACTTATATTCTCACTTTTTAGAATATTCTCTTTGTATGCTCGGGAAGGTTGATTAGAATTTTTGGTCGATTTTTGCAGTACCATTTATTAGAAGAAATAAATTGAATGAAATAATATTTAATAATTATACCAAGTTTTAGTTTTTTTTTCAGATTTTCATTTTTTAATTTTTTTTCCATCAAACACACGAGTGGGGAAAAAATCAGTGGGGAAACGTACTAGTGGTCACGTAATTAATGGGGAAATAATCAATGGGCAAACATACCAGTGGGCAAGAGTACCAGTGGTCAAATAACCAATGGGGAAAGTAGCAATGGGCAAACGTACTAGTGGGAAAATGTACTAGTGGGAAAATAAAGAATGGGGAAACAATTAATGGGCATATGTACCAGTGGGCAAACGTACCAGTGGGCTAACAATCAATGGGGAAATAATCAATGGGAAAAGGTACTAGTGGGCAAAAGTACCAGTGGTCAGATGAATAATGGGGAAAAAATCAATGGGCAAATGTACTAGTGGGCAAACGTACCAGTGGGAAAATGATCAATGGGGAAATGTCAATGGGCAAATGAACAGTGGGCAAACGTCAATGGGCAATCGGACCAAACCCCCTAAAACAACCAGGGTAGGTAGGGTATACCCTAGGGTGCACCTACCTACCCTACCCCTTTCCTTATCTTAGAGTACCTGAGGATAGGATAAGTGGGGTACGCAGGGTAGCTTTAGAAACCGTTCCAGCATTAAAAACGAACTGAATGCTATAACTCTACATTATTGTGCCTTGATTTGAAGAAGGAATACTATTACCTACAAAAAAGGCAAATTTAATTTAAAAATTGGCAAAAAAATAAATTAGATCATAATCTAAAAATAAACATGTTGATACTCATGGGCTTCAACTCAACTAAAAGAAATCAATTCGGTAGCTTGGCATTATTATTACCGTAGGTTCGATTCATTATCATACAATTAAGTATGCTTAAAACTGAGCATCTAATTAACAGGAAAGTTCAAATCAAACGAAAAAAGAAAAAAATTTGACGCATACCACACTCAAGTTAGTTATTTGTTAGGCCTCAGCAGAGTTAGTTCCATTAAGCAAAACAAAGACTTTTGTTCAGTTTTGATGATTTTTATTTTGGAGAAAGTTTTTGAGTTGCTATAAAATTTGTGGGTTTATTAGAGAATCAGCAAGCTTGATTCCAAAATTTGGCTGGTAAAAAAAAGTACAAAGTCACGCTGACATTTTGAATATAATTCGAATATTAATTAGTGCTTAATTAAGTCTCAATTTCTGTAGACAGTATAATTTTGAGAACAGAACTAACAAATTTTAAGCATGACGGAAAGTTCTGATAGTTCAAAGCCAAAATCAGCAGATTTTAAACGGGAAGCTTCCTGGCCATCTGTTTTATTCTTCATTCACTTAAACATTCTTGGATTATATGGAATCGTCATTTTATTTACGCATACTAAGCTCATCACTATTGTTTTCTGTAAGTATCATTATATTCCTTGAGAAGTAAATTCAGCCTTGATGGGTATGATTGATTGGTAACTGATCTGTAATTTAGTTTTGAAAATGGCTCAGTTTCAGGATATACCAATGAATTTTTAGCTATCTTCTAGTATTTGGGGTCCCTTTAATTACTTTATTGTAATCCCAAGTTCACGTTTATCAACTTAGATATAAAACATTATCTATCCCTAATCCACAAAGATCTAGATCAAAGCTTGATAATTGGTCAAGTTTCTAGAAGAGATCTAGCTCTTTGTTTGTTAGGGTATATCTATGTATAGAACCTATTTATAGAACATTATCGTTCGCAAATGACATACAATGTCACACAGTTCTAGACTCTTCTTAGCAGTGGTGTAGCCAGGGGGTGATTAGGTGGATTTCCATCTCCACTATTAAAATTCTGGCCTCACCACTTCTTCCTAGTAAAGGAACAAAGTGTTAGACGTAATTTGTGAACGATCCCTGAATTTTAATTTTCAAAAAAGTAGATTATGCCAAATTTTATCACAGAAAATTCCTTTTTTTACTTTTAGCCACCATTTTGACTCTAATGGGAGTTTATGGATCAACTGTAGGAGCACACAGGTAAGCATATTTTAACAAAATGAAGTTTCATATTACCAGTTAGTTATCTAGACAGTCTGCCACATAGGCCTCTTTCGCGTTGTAGCAGAATAACCTACATTTGACTTGATAATCTAGATACCACAGAAAGGACTTCAAAGTCTTTTTACTAACTTAGTAGTTCCTCAACTCTACTCTTAATAAATCACCAAATATCTCATTAAAAAATCTACCAAACATTCTGACAATCTTTTAAGTTACGAAACTTTCTAGCACTTCCCATAAAATATTCATTATTGCAACCTATTGACTCTTACTTCTTTATATTTTAGACTTTGGGCACATGGAACGTTCAAAGCAAATACAACACTCAGAATTATACTTATGCTGTGTCAGACTATGGCAGGAAATGTAAGTCAAACTTATTCAAATAAATATAAGTTTGGATGTGGATAAGAAGAAGTCATTAATTCTTAAAAACTTGAACCTTGACATTAAAAAATATTTTCTATTTGCTTGCTAGGGTTCAATTTATGACTATGTTCGTACTCATCGTTTGCATCACAAAACTTTCAAGACTCCAGATGATCCATATTATAGCGACAAAGATTTTATGTCATCACAAGTATTTGCTCATATCAGAAAGTTTAGTGCACGTCAAGAGAAAATGATTGAGGAAATTAACATGAAGGATATGGAAGATGACGGTGTAGTTATGTTCCAAAAGAGGTGATTTATAAGAAAATTGAATTCTGGGGGGAAAACATATTGGAAATAATATGTTAAATAGCTTACTTTGATCAAAATTGTCTGTGATTCAAGATGGGATATATCCAAGGGAAGTGTTGGTCATCCAGCTCCCACTTTTCCTCAAGATCTAAAATTTTTGGATACACATCCAGGTCCTAATAAGTTTTGATCAATTCAGGGGGAAAACTACTTAGTGGAAAATTTCAAAGTGGTCTTGGAATTGAATTTTTGGTGCTAACATGTGTAACACCTTAATATAAGGAATTCTGACCCTTTCTCCACCAAGTAATTTCCCCCCTGGATCAAAGAAAGCTATATTTACATTTCATTGTCAACATGTTTCCCCCCTAAAAATGTTTCTAACTTTTATTCTAACGACATTTTTTTTGTAGATTCTACTGGATCCTATACATCATCCTATTCGTTCTTCTTCCCATCAATGCACCTCTCGAGTACTGGGACGATACAGTCCAAGCAGCTATTTTCGTTGCATTTTCATTACGCTACCTCTTAGTCATAAATATTTCATGGCTCATTAACTCAGCTCATTTCATATGGGCACTTGATAAGAACCATAAGCAATCTGATTCCAATATGGTGTTTATTATTACCAAGAGGTAAGTTCTGACACTGACACTGCCTAAACTCACTTAAGGATATAACTTTCAATTTAATAAATTCCGATCCTTCATAGTTACTGGCCACAATACCACTATTTACTTCCATACGACTACCAAAGTGGTGAATTCGGAGATTATGGCGAAGGATCATCAACAAGTCTCATTCGTATCTTTACTGCTATGGGATGGGCAACAAATTTGAAGACTGTGACATCAGAAGCTGTAAGAAAGGGTCTAGCAAATGCTGTTGATACAGGAAAAGACGTTGTTGAATGCTTAAATGAAGCAAGTGAAGCCGAAATGTTAAATCTTGCACCTGATCATTATCTTAAGCGTGAACATTTGCAGTAATTTACATGATTGAAGAAATGTTTGGAAGGAAAAATGTTTTTTTATTGCAGATAAAGCTTGATGAGGATCAACTCTTTTGAATGTTAATAAATTTCAATCAAATTCAGTTTTTTTAAGGATGAAAATAAAGTTTTTTGATACGAACATTGCGTAGTGCTTAATTTAGAGTGATAAGATAGGGCTAACTTGTTATTTGGTACCATAAAACGGCAATATCGGCTCAGTAATCTTAGATTTGTGACTCGGTTAGGTACATAAATCGTTGTTTTCTGAATCATAGGCAGTACCGACATCAAGGTCTATAAGTGAAGCTCAAATCATTCTATTGAAGGCTACAGACTGAAAATGTTGCAACTGACCAACGGTCGATTCTTTTAACGACTTTGGTAGCATTCAAATTATGAGCGGATGTTGCTTGGTCTAACGGTAGATAGGGTATACTCTAGGGTAGGTAGGGTATACTCTAGGGTACCCTACCTACCCTGTCCTAGGGTACCTAAGGAGGATGGTGTGATAGGGTAGGTAAGATACCACGGGTAGTCCTAGAAATCAGCCCCTGATCGCCATGAATATTTATTTCTTGCTAATACGACACTAGGACTGTAAAAAGTGACTAAGTAAAGCACTACCACACACTACACGACTATATAATACTTAACATGTTTTATCAACACATCAAGTTATTAAATTATTTAACGTATTCTAAAAATTGAAAACCAATTTAGTCAACAGATGTCACTAGCAGTCACCGATCATGCTAAAGCCAACTCTATATCTCTCTTAATCAATATGTATCGCTTTTTATTACAGACGATATTAATTTTTATCGTCAGTTCATTTTTGGTACAGAAGTCGTTAATATCTACGTATAAAAAACGGGCTATGGATAAATTTCTTGTGATTCTTTTAGCGACTGTTGCTTTAAGTTCTGCATTTGGAGAGCAATGTGATAGATTTTATCATACAGGAACACCAAAGACGCTTGTAAGATTCTATGACTCAAGAAATGAAGGGTGAGTGTTGAGAATAAGTGACATACTGTGTCACCACATCATCAAGCTTTATTGATGATCACGAAGGGCCGTTAGATTTAATTAACGCATAAATATTGATTTGCTTTGTTGATTTTTACGAATAAAATTAAGTAAAGGTCATAACCTATTAGGTTTTAACAACGCTATGTCTGACACGTATAAGAACTAAGGGATTATGACAAACAACACTCATGTAGGAACAATATTGTTTACACATGACCAGAACACATCTGTTTGCGTCATTAAAAACTTCTGACATCACGCACCATATTATTTAAACAGGTGATAGAAACTGCTAACTTATTGTCTGTATGTTCGTATCATTTTAGGAGCTCGTTTGAAAAGAAACAAAGTACAATTTGGGAAGAAGTAAAGGAACATTTCAATGATTATGCTGATATTTCCTTTGAAGAAATTGACTGTCATCTTTGTCCTGAATCCTGCTTTAATTTCATCAATGAATCACTTCCATCATACACAATGGTCTACGGTGATCTTTTAATGGCAACATGTGTAAGACCAGTAATAGCTATGAAGGCTAAAAACTTTGTTTATGACTATACGCCAAAAAGATACAAGAAAAAGAAGAATTACACTATTGCAATGACCCACTGCGATGTCATCTACCCAGAACTCGCGGGAACTGAAATTAATGAAGGAAATTTCAATGAAAATATAAAGGAAGGAGTCAGTTTTGTTTTGTAAGTGACATTTTTTAATATTTAGGAACGGGATCATTTTTCAGACTTAAATGTCTCCGTATTAAGCACTGTGTCTGAGATATGTAGCAGCAACGCGAGCTCAAGTTTATCACTAAATTCAATTCAGACTCTTGTTGTCGCGCATACTAAAAAGTTTGAGAATCACTGGTTTGCACCTGGATATGACCATTTTTCATAGCTTCTGAATGACAGAAAAATCTAATTTTTTGCGTGACATCATTTATTAATGGCTCCCAACCGTTATCGGTCGTTATTTCATAACTTCAGCTCTACCTTATATTTCGAAACACATTAATCCATGCTAAGGTCAAGTTAAACAATAGTATTCTTGATCAATGGAATTGAATCCCTTAATTACTACGAAACTGATCATAACTTCATTGATCCCAAGTTCATCAATCAATATCATATATGAATGTGAATCCCAAATAAAACTTAATTCTTAAAATCAATTGATAAAATATTTTTATTTTTAGATTCTTCACTAAATGGTGCCATTATTGTAGAATGTTTTATCCAATTTGGCAACGTCTGATTGATACATATGTCGGACAAAGTATTAACTTCTATCGAGTAGATTGCATTGCTGAAAAAGATTTTTGTACGTCAAATAAAGCAATTGGATTTCCAACTTTGAACCTTTATGTTGATGGAGAATTTATGGAAGAATATCAGAAAGGTGAAAATATTGCTGAATTGAAAGAGTTTGGGGATCATCATTTGAGAAGTTATGAGGGGAAAAAGCTTGGACAACCCCATTTAAAATTTTATCAATGAAGTTTGCAGAAAATGTTGTGGCTTGAAAGCTTTTAGCTAAAAATCGATCCTAAATGGCTTTCTAGTTCTATAATAAAATTGTAAAATGTCCATTTAAACTTAAGTTTTTTGAACTCATTGGACTGAATCTTTTTTCTTCAGCAATCTGGTTTATCGAAATTTGCAAACCTGTCAAAATGCTATCCTAATTATAATAATATAATGCAGTATAATGAACTTGCCTCTGCTTATATTTTGTTTTTATTTATTTACACACATATCAATTTTAGACGTATGCCTTGTTTTACCAACAACAGTTAATATTGACATGCATGATTTATAATTAGAAACGACTTTTTCAAGGACTTGAGGTCAGATCACAGGCGCGTGTAGTCAGGGGTATACAGTTTCTTAGTATACCTCTACTCCTACTCTAGGGTAAATAAGATAATCCCTAAACCTACTCTATGATGTACTCTACCCCCTAGGGGTATACCCCTTATACCTCTACACCTACCATAGATTATCTCTTACCAGGGGGATTTGGTAATTTTTATCCCCCCCCCTCACCCCACCAGAACTTTTTAATTTGCTAAAGTTTTTAAGAAAAAATACCAAAAATCCACTCGAAACTTTTTCCGTTTATACAGAAATCAAACACCCCTGAAGTCAGATCATAATGTATGTACTTTTTATGCAGTCAAAATTTGCTGGTAATGGCTTCATTGTTATTATTTGTTTATTTTCATTTTTTTTGTACAAGATTTAATGAATGAGATTTCAAACAATGTCGAAACACGTTTAACTTATGAATCTGTTCTAAAGTAATTTACGTCATCATCGGATTTTTAATAAAAAGTAGTCGAATAATTGGTTTTTTGATCATTTTTCATCAATATTCATTAAGGAGAATTGTTATTGTGATAGTAGGTTCAATGTACAATTCTAGGTATTGATCATTCATAGATTAAACGTTCGACGGATAATTAATCAGGAAATAATTAACGTTCTTGTGCGATCGAATATGTTTGAACCCTTCGAAAGAGAAAATGACGCAATTTGACAGATTGTCTTGCTGACTCTTTCTTGAGAGAACCAATCAAGAAGATGAATTGTCTTAAAAGCTTAGATTAGCATATTTAGAAAGGGGTCATTCACATATGACATCCACAATTTAGGGGGGATGAGATTTTGTGACACCTTCATACAAAAGAAAAATTTGTGACAAGGGAGGGGGTCTATTTTTTGATGGACGTCATTTATGAACGACCCCAAAGGTGTGAGCCAAGAAGTAGTTCTGTAAATTTAAACTCCCAGGTTCGAATCCTACTATCAACTTAGTGATTTTTTCAGAAATTTGGATACTTCAGCTTCTTAAGTGTGGTAGTTTCAGATGAAAACTTAAAGTAGAGACTAACTTAAAGAAAACAGACCAAGAAAAAAGGATTTAGAATGAAAAAGCTAAGAAAGTACCAAGATTCCCCTAGATATGTTCTTTTACTAGAACGGACCTGATAGATGAACTTTAATTTAAGGAGCATAGTTAGAGGGGGGGGGGGTTTCAAAGGATATGTGACCACCCCTCTCGAGAAAAAAAAATTCCTGACACCCCAAAGTCAGACCCATTCCCTCACTTGAAGAAATACTGACTACCTAAAATTCTAGTAATTTTTAATTGGCTGCCTCACACACAACTTAGAAAGTATACGCTGTAAGTCTAAGCTCATAATATGCATGGAATTAAGGAATTTATTGTAAACCAAAACGTCATTTTTTAAAGCTAAATAATTTTTTATTTATTGTTTATATTTTGGTATTTAAATGACAAAATGCTTCCAAATTAGCCTAGTTCTGCAAGAAAATCAAACTTAAGAGCCTAAAAACGTAGAAAAAAACAAAAACAAATCCATCAGAAAAAATTAAGCGAAATTGTCTAGTCAAAGGTTTAAATAAAGTATTTTAAGATATTCAAAAACAAATTAAAGCTTTGAACGGAGCTTTTCAAAGTCAATGGCATCTTCAGGAGTGAGAAGATTGTTAAGTCCAAAAATATTACTTGGATCAAGTTCCAGCTTTGCAGCTTTATAAAGATTCACACCAATTGATGAGACACTCTGCTTGTACCATCTCGCACGAATCTTTCCAATTCCGTGATGATGCGATATTGAACCACCTGACAGATGAACAAAAAAAACAATTATAAAATTTTGTGTTTAAACATTAACGCAATAGGAACAAACCTGATGCTAGAATTTCATTTCGTGCCATTAATTCAATCTCCTCATAAAGTTCAACTGGATTTTGGCATTCCGTATTCCATCGAAAACCAAAATAAAAATAAACACATGCACCAGCATCATATGTCTGCGTCACTCTACAACTAATAAGATAATGATCGATTCCATGTTTTTTGCATTCTTGACGGACAACAGCCTTTGTATTGCGGCATAAACTCTCACATTTATCCCAAGGTACTGATGTTTCGAATGATTCGGCAACTATTCCATAGTCTAGTCCAAGGTCCTGTTTAATCCGAAAAAAGAATAGAATTTTTAGTGAACTTGTTTAAGATATCCAATTATTCAGTTTTTAAAAAATATAAATAAAGGCATTAACACTAAAGCTGTCTTTAGAAGTAGGTAAGTGTACTATGAATGATTGAGAGATCATTTCATAGATTTCAAGGTTTAGGGTATGTAAATAAAGTTAGATTCATCAAGTACTTGTCTCCTTATTTATAACAGCTTCTTAACATATTACATCATTGTCGACAATTGAAATTAAGTGCCTTATAATTGAACTGTAAACGGTTAGTTCTTAGTTGAAGAATCAAGGCATTTAAAAAAACTAAGTCATTAATTCAAAAGGTATATCTTAGGGCATTACAATTTACAATTTGTCATGCAGATTATCATTTTAGTGATACATAATTTTTTGATTAATAATTTTTTTTGTATGTTGTGTTGTTACAATAACAAATTAGTAGATATACTAGTATTTCGATGATTTCTTGGCGGCATCTTACGAATTGTAACTGGATACATTGCAGGGTACATCAGGTCTTATGACGTACTCGTGTCCTTGCAATGTGCAGAGCAAGAGCTGAGGGCTCCCCAAATTGTGCAAAAAAACAGTAAAGTGCAACAAAGTGTGACAAAGTGCAGCAAAATGCAATAAAGTTCAGACAGTTTGCAATAAAGTGCAATGAGTGCAGAGGAGCCCCTAACTTTTGGTGCAGAGCTTGCAAGTGGTTCGAATTCCACTATAAACTGTAGGTCTAAAGGGTGTGGTACCAATTTTTTTGAGTTGACCGGATTTTTTTGAGTATTTTTTAATAGTTGTTATTAGTAGAATTAATTTTTATTTAATTGAAAAATTAAATTATTATATTTTTAAACATTCAAATTTCAAGGAATAACGGTTCTTCAACGTTTAAGGCTCAACTGATTATTCATTAGTTAACTTAATTAACTTTTTTTTTTTAAAAAATTTTCAGTGTGCTCAGTATGTGCTAAAGAGCATGCTCAAGAATGTGCTCATTTGAGCATGTTCAATTGAGTTCTCGACAGGGGGAAGACTACTTGGTGCAAAAAATCATTTTCCGCCAAAAAAATTTTTTCCGCCACGCACTTTTTGAGCTATAACTCCAAATTTACACATATTTTCTGGCGAAAAAAGGGTCAGTAGTTCTTGTATTAAGGTTTTATACATGTTAGCACTAAAAATTTGATTCTTAGTGCTCTCTGCAAATTTCCACCAAGTAGTCTTCCCCCTGGTTCTCGAATTTTTTTAAATAGAATTTTTGATTGTATTTAGAGCATGTTCTCAGCTTGTAGTCAATGAGTATTGAATATTTATACGTTAATAATTCTTTCGACATTTGCGACAAACTACTACGATTTCTTATTTCAATTCTGGATCTTTACTCGTAAAAGAACTCGTTCATAGCTGATAACTAGAAGATGCTAATATTCTGAACTTTACTTTTTTTCATCAAATCTTTTTATTGTATAATAATTTATTTTTAAAGAAATGCTTTGATATTAAAATGAAAATAAATTGATCCTCGTGTGGTTAGTTAAAAAAATTTAATCTTGAATGAATTATTTCTTGAAATCAATAATTATTTGACGGAGATAATAAATTTAAATGACGGAGTATAGATTTTTGAATGATGATCTTATCATTATTGAATATCAAAGAGTCAATGGACTTAATATCCTATCAACAGATTGAATCTAGTGCCGATTTTTGCAGATATATCATGGAAATCACTTCAGCTAGTATACCCAGTGTTAGTTCTCTCAGTGTTCATGCAACATTGACTGTACACCGACTTAGCTATATCCCAAAGACTGAGTATATCCTTAAGTATTTCTATTTGGGTTCTCGGTAAAACTCAGGGTTCAAATTAGGGGTGTAACCAGGGAGTGGACCTTAGAAATTCTATGCAAATTTTTAATTTTTTTTTATTTTTGAACCAAAAATATAATTTTTATTACTAAAATTAGTGAAGGCTACTCGTAGAATCAATCTTAGTGACTAAAAAATTTTAAAGACTTAATGCAAATGTTTTATTACGATTTTTTTTATAAACCTGATCAGAATTTCAAATTTTTTGCATATTAATTTTTATTATCAACAGGTCCAGTCTTTCATTTGCATTTCAATTAATGCTAAAAAATTTTTACTGCAATCAATAAAAATTTACGAAAGTCCTCGTGTTATAGATAGAGTGACTTCAGCGCATTTTTGTGTTAGCGATCAGTATTTGATTAGCAAAGTACTGCGTATCAAATAAGTCAATCATTAATTTTTTATGACTTACATAAATTCTACGGCTCGATAACGGTTTTTTGGCATTCAAATTTTCTAACGGTCAAAATATATTTGAAAATTTCCCGCATAAATGCACTTGAAAATTATTAATTATAGTATAATTAACAATTTGCACGGTGAATTTTCATATTTTAAAATGGTTTGTCATTTAACGGTTTTTTGAAATTCAAATTTTCTAACGGTCAAAATATATTTGAAATTATCCCACTTGAAGTTGGTTACATTGTATTGAAATCAAAAAATCATTAATTATACTATTTAGCGTTGGTTTTGAGATTTTTACTATTCGTCGCCACAATAACTCGATGGCACCAAGCTAACGCAAAAAACTAGATTATTAAGCTGACGATGGTTGAAGTTCAAATGATGAGCAGACCAATGAAGTATATTTAATCTTTTTTTGGATGATTTGCGAAAATTATAAAGTTCTTATTAATTCATATGAAAATCCTTAGATTGTCATATAACTTTCGTTGCCCGGGGGCAATGACTATTTGAAAATGTGCCTTCCTTAGTAAGCCACTGTCTAGAAATAACTTGTTGAATAAAATGTAGATGACGTCATTATACCCAGTACTAGGAAGTAGGAATCAATAGAAGCTCAACATTAATTTTCGATTTGACGTTGTATATCCTTTAAATAAATTAATAATTTAAAAATGAGTTATACAATTTTTTTCAAAATATTACTAGCACTTTGAACTAAGAATTACTTTCATTGAACTTATTATTATTACTAATTTAAAATATTAGTTAATATGAAAATTTCAATTAAATAAAGCAAGTTTTTTGACAAATTCTTCATAATTGTATGATGATGAATATCTAACCAAAAGTATAAACACTTTACCGGAATAATAAATACTCATCTTATAATTAAGACCAATTCATATGCTAATGAGATATGTATATTGACAAATTATATAAAATAATTTACAATGCTTCATTGAAAGTTACATTTCTTCTTTTACGTGTAAATATTATGATTTGTTAGCGCCGTCTAACGATTTGGAAATCGGTACTACAAAAGATGCTTAATCTATATTATGTTAATACATTTTTTTGCTACAAAACAGCTACTAAACTGAATTTTCATTGTTTTCTGCTTCATTCACAATATTTAAATTACTATTCAAGTTTAAACTCTAGTGTCTTTAAAGGTTGGGATGAATTTCGCAATTTCTGCGAACGCCGTGAATTCAGTGAAAACGACCAAACAATTGTATTTAATTCAGGTGCTTTATTGTGAATTTGTACGAGAGTTCACAACTAAATAAAAAAGGTATTCATTAATTAAATGGGTATAATTCAGAATGTGGTAAACTCACAATTATTGCTTTCACATCCAACCCTTTCGACGTTTCAAAATATAAGAGGGTTATGATAGGGGAAGTATGTGAAAGCATAGGGTACAGAATGCAAGGGTTGACAATTTATTGAAATTTTATAAAAGTAAATTGAGTTTCAAATAATTCAATGTCTGTTATTCATAACCAATGACACTCTAGACTGCGTATTTATAAAGCTCTTAAGCTGAATAACTGTTAATAATTGCTTTTAGAATTATTATTCTGACTTCTATGATTATTTGTTTTGATTTTAGACAATTGTTTTCATTAAAACCTTACAATTGCTGAATTATAGAACCTTACAATTCCCGCCAAAAAATATATGTTTTAAATTCAAATCTCAAAAAATCGTTAAATTTTAAATCCGATTTAACTTTAAAAAATGATTTCAAGTAATTGGAATTTGCAAAAAGAATCTTCCATAAATATTTAATCATGAAGATACGGATGAAGAAGAAATATTATTAACAGTCGCAATATGCACAAACAGTAAATAATACAAAAATTCATTAAACAAAATTGTAAGAGTTTCTCTGAATTGACTTTTAATACTTGCTGTAATATTTCATATAGGTACTCTTTTTTAGTAAATATTCATGTGTTAATTGTTATGAAAATTAAACACACGGCAGTGAAAAAATGTGCACTTCATCTATCAATAACATTCATTGCATCATCACTTGCATTAAAAAAACATGGAAATGCAATTTTCATGCGTTGACGTTTTTAAAAGAAATATTGACATTGTAAATTTTAATTTGAGGTGCACATGACAGGAATTTCTTAAATAGTCGAAAATAATTTTTTATTTCTTGACTTTAATCATGGAATTGTGAGTTATTTTTTGATTTTAGGAGAAAAACCCCTAATCAAGAAGTCCTGTCACCCCCCTTTTCACAAAACAAGATTCTACTAAATTGAAAATATAAAATTGTTGTTTTAAATCTATAAAACAGGTTTTTGATCATTTGATAGAACCTTTGACCAACAAGGTAGATTTTTAAATGTGAGCAGCTCAAATTAACAGATTAGCAAAGTATTATTTTTTCTAATTAAAATGTTTCAAGAATCATTCACCTTTGATGGAATTGAATTAGGGGATAAAAGTTGCGTAACCAGTGGCGTAGCCAGATTTTTTGTAAAGAAGGAAGGGGGGGGGGGGCAGAAAATTGAAAAATTTAAAAACCAAACTTAAAAATTTTTGGTTACACACCTAAATTTGTTCACTTATGACATTAGGTGTCGTTCGAAAATTACGACTTTTTACTACCAACCACCCCCCCCCCCCCCCCCCCTAAAGTGTGACGTAATCTGAAAACGACCCCTTAACAAAAAAAATTATACTCTCCATTGTCACAAAATTTTAATACAAAAAATTTCCTTCTCCATGGAGGTGCCCCTCCCCCCCTAAATGTTTGACAATAAGTGAACGATCCCTCATTGGCAAGTTTATTAAAGCACGCGACATCCCAAACAGTATGTTTAATTAATCATATTTTTTTGCATTGTGGCAAAATTAAAAAATTCTGATAAGTTCCAAGCAATTAACATAATCCCAAATGATTAACGTATCAGTTCCTGAATTTCTACAACTAAACGTCTAATGATTTTTATAGAATTTATTGTCATTAACGCACGTGCGTCACTAAATTTTTTAAAACAGAACCCAAAATAAGGAAATTTAACCTTGATTACTTACCCGAATATAGGCAATAACAAATGTCAGTACCTGTAAAGGAAAAATATTTTAAATTTGAAAAAAAATTTTTAAAAAGTTGTTTTTTAAGAAAAAATGTTGATTAAAATAAAAAAATACTCACGTAGCCTTTTTGTCCATTTGTTTCTCCCGCTTTGAGACCAGAATATTGATCTGCTATTTCGTAGATGAGCTTCTCTTGTCTATCCACTTCTTCTTTATCACCTTCGAATAATAATGTTGCCACAGATACTTTGGTTAGGTCATATCCTTTCACTTTCGTTAGAAGGAATTTCTTCAGTCCATCAACAAAGTTCGCAAATATTCCCGTATCCAATTTTAATGCTTGTCCAAAAACAAACTGCTCGTTGTCCATTAGTCGTATGCTAGCCGGTTGACATCTTTTTCTTGCGATTTCTCTTAAACATCGAACACCAGACTCGAAATCAGGAAATACTAATGAGCCATACTTTTTGACAGGTGGCAATGGACGGACTTTGACTACAACTTCTGTTACAATTCCTAACGTGCCTTCACTACCAAGAATTAATTGATTAAAGTCTGGTCCACAGCTTACACGAGGTGCTGAAATATTTCTTTCCAGAACTCCTTTTGGTGTCACCATTTTGACTCGAATAACAATATCCTCAATATTTCCATACACATTCTTCTTCATTCCTGATGCTCTTGTTGCAACCCAACCACCTGTGTATTATATTCATCGATAATTTAGTAATAAAAATAATACTGATAAGTTGAATGACATACCCAGTGTTGAGAACTCTATACTGTCTGGTTCATGACCCATCGTAAGTTCTTCTTCCTGCAACACACGCTCCAAATCCTGTCCAACAATTCCACTTTCAAAACAAGCAACCAAATTTTGTTTATCAAGCCATAAAAGTCTATTCATTTGAGTTGTATCGACTACAGCTATACAGCGCTTTTCATCCTGAGGACATGTAATAGATCCACTAACACTAGTTCCACCACCAAATGGAATTATACAAATATTGTTATCGGTGGCTAATTTGACAATGTTTACAACTTCATCGTGACATTTTGGCCATAAAACGAGATCAGGAATTCGATCGAATATTCCATTGCGTAGACAATAAATGTCATGTAATGTTTGACCATGGCAGCGCACTAAGCGATCCTCTCCAGTGATGGAATGATCAATATTTAATTCTTGTATTGCTTCATAAAATGTCTCATTTAAATTGAGCTCAGGATATTTTAAAGGCTTCTGTGGCTGAGTAAGCACATCATCCATATATAAGTTGAAATTCTTTCGAATCCAATCGCCAAAATGTGGAAGTTTTACATCACCACCGATTGGATAACGTGAACCAGAAAAGAATATTTCCTCATTTTTAGGGTAGAACTTTGAGTCACGATAGCCTGAATAAATTTAATTTTTAATTTTTTTTATCGATTTGTCATTAAAATCATGTGTTTTTATTCTCACCCCATCCACTCCACTTTAAGAGGTCTTGCCTTTCGTAAATATAGAGTAAAAAAAGTAACGATTAGTAAGCGTTATCTGTTTGATAAAAATTGATAAGATTATGAGAAATTTGGAAAAAGTAATTTGGAGAATCAATCATTTTTTTCGGATTATTTTTTTATTGCTTGTTTTTTAGTCTGCGATGGAATTGTTTGGCTTAAATTGAAATTATCTTAAAGCTGTCTGGATTTTAAAGGCTTGTAGTTTTAATTTTTTTTATCAAATAATAATTTAAACTTTAATGGCGCAAAACTGGTTTTTCAGCTGAATTTTGTAGAAAAATAATTAACTTTTAATTTTTTCTCAAGATTTATTTAATTTTTCAAATAAAAATTGATAAAAGTCTTAATTTGCAATTCTAAAAAATACAAAATCTGTAGAAAATTTGAATTTTTTGCATCTTAGAAGTAAAAAACTATATATTTGAAAAAATTGTAAATTTTAATCAAACAATAATAATTTAAAATTTATTGGCAAATCTAGTTTTTCAGATGGATTCAGATAGATTATGCAAATCTAATTTTTTCTTAATATTTCTTGTTAAAAATTTCTTAACTTGCCTAAAAAATCAGTTTAAAAAGAAAATTTGTTAAAAATTTGAATTTTTGAGGCAAAAAACTATAATTTTGAAAATATTGTAATTTTTATTTGAAACTTTTAATTTGCATTTTTGAAACAAATTTTTTGAAATTTACACTTCCTTTTTTTCAAATTTTGCTTCTTTTTTGCATCTTTTAACGACTTTCTTTTAATAATTCAATAATTTAACGTCTTTTTTTCAAATTTTTTGTTAACTTTTTCATAATTTTTATAAATTTCGTGTATATTTTTATTTATAGAAGTATTTATGATATTTTGCAATGGCCTTGCAGCGAAAATTAGCACACGAAAATAAATAAATAGAATATTTACTGGGAATTTTGCAGTTCTATCGTGTCTAATAAATAATCCAATAAACATTTTTTCCCCTTTAATCACTTCTTTTTAGCACTTATGCACGATATTGATAATAATAATTTATTTCACATACCTTTTCTTGGGTATCACACTTTCAACATTCTTTATCGTACTCTGATCGAGTGATTTTGTCAGGTTTGTGTCAAATTTACTCATTGCTTTAAGTCGCCGACTGTCAAAAATAATATTTTTTTATTAAATTAGTTCAAATTGAGTTTTATTGCTCATGAATATTCGTGTCTCTAGTTAAGGCTGCTCCCTAATTTGCTAGCTGAACTTTAATATTTTGTTGATAACAAAACTGCAGAATTATTCAATGCGCTTAATTCTTTTAAGTATTATGCAAATTTCTATTTTATTTTATTTTCGATAATAAAATTCTGAATAACATGTGATTCAGAGCTTAATACACTAATGATATTAGTTTTCACACGTCCTATCTTAATGAATTCATTCAAAAGACTGATAAAATATTTCAATTTGTTTAATTCATGTGGAGAATGTGAGTACAATTTAAAGCACATGTACGTAGCCGATCGTCATATGTTGTGCGATGAGCTGTATATGCGACTGTGTTTGTACGAATGTTTGAGTAACACTTTCCACAAAAATATAATATTGAGAATGTCAATTGAGGGTTCTTTTTTCTCTCTCTATTTTTCTGTGCCTTATGCACTTTTGTAATACATTTAAAACTAAAAGGATGTTTAGAATTTATGTATACTGTGTGTAAAGGAACAACTTCCAGTAATATTTGCGAATTTTCATTGATAAAATTCAACTTTTTTTGTTGTTGGAAAATCTTTTTGGAAAAATTTGCACATGAAAATTAAAATCTCAAAATATTTGGGTAATAACCGTGATAAACTTCCGCAGTTTTGCTATCACTGGCTAGATACTATAATTATTTACCGATCTGAACACTTTTTTGTGTAATTATTTAATGATTTAGTTGAAAAAATAAATAATTAAGATTTTTTGATTGCCGGAAAATTTTTCTCCAATTATTGTGTGACATGCGCAGTACGTAAGCCTTCCTGTATGCTAAATAATTACTGTTATCTATATTTTATCATCATTTGACCAAAGTTTTATTCATAATCATTTGAATTTCATGTTATTTATGGCTATTCTGAGGGCTAAATTCGTTAATTAACTTTTTCATAGATTTTTTCTGCAAAAATCCGTTACAAGAAAAATTCAAAAAAAGAATCAGCGAAATCCAAGGGGAAATAAGTCACAAAGATAGTTGATTTCCCCCTGTCAGAAAAAATATAAACAAACTTTCTAGAATTTATTAAAATCTAAATTAACTACATTAAAACACATTTAAACATGCCAAAAATAAGACGTAGCAAGAAGAAGCCACCAGAAGGATGGGATCTTATCGAGGAAACACTCGAAAGTATGGAACAAAAGATGAGAGAAGGTAAAAAACAAATATAATTTCTAAACGATTAAAAATATGCTAATATTAATGTCTAATTACAGCTGAAACGGAACCACATGAAGGCAAACGAATCAATGAATCACTCTGGCCCATCTTTAAGATTCACCATCAAAAGACTAGATATATTTATGACATGTATGCACGACGAAAAATCATTTCCAGAGAATTGTATGATTATTGCTTAAAAGAAAGAATTGCGGATGCTGCTTTAATAGCTAAATGGAAGAAATCAGGATATGAGAGTCTATGCTGCCTTCGTTGCATCCAAACACGTGACACAAACTTTGGTACCAACTGTATTTGCAGAGTTCCAAAATCAAAGCTGGAAGAAGGAAAGATTGTGGAATGTGTGCATTGTGGATGTCGTGGATGCTCTGGATAGATTAAGAAATGTCTCTTTTTTGTGTGTAATTTCATTATTTTATTAATTATACATTTTTTATTCGTTTAAATGGAAATAAAAAATCATACTTATGATAAGAGAAATGAATGAGTTCTGGATGTTTTCTGGATTTTATTACTTCTTTTTACGATCGCCAGGCTTTCGTGCTCTTTTTGGTCCTTTTACGAAACACCAATCTACGCTGATTTTCTGTCCCAATATTTCAGCTCCATCCATTGCCTCTTTGGCTGCCAAAGCTTGCTTATATGTCTCGTATTCGACTAGAGCATATCCTTTCAAGAATCCAGTTCGTCGATCAAGATTCAAATGAATGTTTTTAATGTCTCCAAATTCACAGAATTTCTCTTGGATGTCATCTTCATGCGCTTCCTCATGAATCGAAGTGATGAAAAGAATCCATCCTTCAACAGCTATAATGGAAATGCCACAAAACTTAGTCACTGGATCTTAAAACTGATAATTTTTTTGTACTTACATCTTTGCGGACCAGGTTCTGCCTCATCATTAGTATCATCTCTGACACTCTCATAGTCCATCGGTTCTCTGTGGACAGCATCTGAGCCAAAGCCTCTACCTTTCTTCTTTTTGGCTTTTTCCTTCAATCGCATAATTCCCTCTAGAAATTTGGAACGAAGAATTTTATTTTTAATTTATTGACTAAAATACAGCAATTTTCTTAAACTTACGATCTCCATCATCATCAACCTCAAAGTCTTCAGCGTTATCAATATCCAAAACGTCCGCCATTATTGTATTTTCTTGTTAATTAAGCTTTTTCAAAAAAATTTCACGTTTATTGTTTATTTACAGTTCAACTCCGGAGAAAAGTTACCTAGTTTTTTGAGAAAATGAGCTAATATTTCTACTTTGTCCTGATGTATTTTTTTCAGCATAAATTGTAACGAAAACTACTTTAATTTGTATTGTAATGGGCATTAAAACATTTTATTATTTTGTCCTTCTCGAGCTGTAATTAATATTTCTAAATTTCAACAGGATTCATCATTGATAAAAGATTGCACGAATTTTTCAAAATTTCAAAAGACGTTAGAAACTACAATTTAATTAATCCTATAATTACAGTTAATCCTCGTCTTCTACATGCGTTTTTGTCACATCTACACAACAATTTATAACTTTAAACTGTAGGAATTACGGTATGTCGATTTATAAAGACTTTATTGTATATTTTTGAAACTGTTTTGTTTACTTCTTTTAGAATTCAATTTTGCAAAATATCTCTTTAAATATCAACTGGATTAATTAAGGTATAAATATATGGATATCATAAAAGCAGAAATAGCACGCAAGCGCAAGCTGTTAGAAGAAAGGAAGCTTGTAGTAAGTAAAATTAATCATTTCCATAAATAATTAAAAATTTCATTAATTTACTTAATTTTAGGACGATAAAAAGAAGTTCTTTAGACGTGGTGACTTAAATGAGAAGGAAAAGGAAGAGTATGTCCAAAAGTACTTATCCAAAGAGGCTCAACACAGTCAAATACAAGCATCCAGCAGTTCACATCCAGAATATGCTTTATCGTCAAGAGATCAAGCTATGGAAATTATGAGCCTGCCACGATCAGAAGTCATTAGAAAATTAAGAGAACGAGGAGAACCAATCTTGTTATATGCGGAATCTGAAGTCGATTCATGTCATCGATTAAGACAATTGGAAATTTCAGCACCAGAAGTTAATCGAGGATTTAGAAATGACTTTCAAGAAGCTATGGAGGAAGTGGATCAAGCATATTTACAGGAAATCCTTAGCGATAATCCAGTCGACCCAAACAAAGACAAAAATAAGAATGAGGATATAGATGTAGACGAATCAGTCACTTACGAATCTATACAAAATGAAGCAGAACGGCTAGGCAGAGGAAATAAGGAGCATGACATTAAAGTGATCATTACATTCCTTAAATTTCTTCTAAAACAATGGAACGATCAATTAAATAGCGTCGCATCTGAAGAGAAAATGAAGACTAAGACTAAAATTGCAAAAGCAACATTCGCACAGACTAGAGTTTACTTAAAGCCACTGCTTAAAAAGCTCAAAAATGACAAAATACCCGACGACATTTTTGATAGTCTTGCTGAAATCGTGAAATATGTATTGAAACGTGAATATATTGCAGCTAGTGATGCTTATTTGACGATGGCTATTGGAAATGCTCCTTGGTAAGTGATTTATGGATGTATATCATTCAAATTGACATAGAATGCCTTAATTGGTGCTTCAGAAGCTTATAAATTATTTGAAAACCCTACAAATCCTTACGAAAGTCAAGTGAAACCTTACAAATGCAAATTTAAATTAGAACCCTACAAATTACTTCAATCGATTTAAAACCATACAATTGTTTTATTTGTGCCTTAAAACCATACAAATGTTTTTAAAACTGAAATTAATAATTTAATATACCCTCTCTTTTTAGGCCAATTGGTGTCACTATGGTTGGTATCCATGCTCGTACTGGACGAGAAAAGATTTTCTCAAAGAACGTTGCTCATGTGTTGAACGATGAAACCCAACGAAAATATATTCAAGGATTAAAGCGATTAATGACAAAATGTCAAGAGTTCTATCCAACAGATCCAAGTAGAAGTGTTGAGTATGTTAGTAAGAAAGATCGAGATAATGAGTAAACTGAATAAATCTTTATTGTATGATATTAATTTATTTGTTTGACATTTCCTTCGAGCGTAATGTAGCAGCTTGAATTGCATTAATTAGAGTATTTCGGATTCCGCCCTTCTCCAACTCATGAATTGCATAAATTGTTGTACCTCCACTGCTTGTGACTTGATCTTTTAGTGCGCCTGGATGAATTCCACTTTCTAAGACAGTCTTTGAAGCACCAAAAAGGGTTTGTGCTGCAAATTTCGTAGCAATATCACGTGGTAAGCCTTGCTTGACTCCTGCATCACTTAATGCATCTATCATGATGTAAACATAAGCTGGTCCACTTCCTGAAACAAAGATTGAACCTTAAATATATTTTTCATGCAGCTTACATGCACATAATTACCAGAAAGAGCAGTTACAGCATCAAATTTGCTCTCATCAACAACTTCGGCGATTCCTAGGGAACTAAATATAGCCTCAATGACTTTAAACTGGAGATCAATATCAACATTTAATTTTGAGTTTCTGTAAGTTCCAACACCCAGAGTAGACTTTGTTAGTGCTGTACATCCAGCCATAACTTGCAACGGAGTGTTTGGCATTGCTCGGACATAACTGTTGAATATTGGAATGGCCTTCTTAACTGAATTAACTGATGTTCCAGCGAGAATTGATACTAAAGTGCTACAGAAGCTTCTTTCACAGTAAACTTCAGCATCTTCGTCGTAATTTTTTAACAAGCTCTCACCAACATCTTCTAGACAATTTGGTTTGACACACAAGAATACAATTGGACAAGAATTTACTATGATATTGCTGTCTAATATCTTCTGTACGCCTAATGGCTCCCATCGACTAAAATCTGATGTACTTCTTCCCGAAATTAATATCGATTTTGAGTCTATAAGTTTTGATTCTAAAATTCCCTTAACTATTGAGAATGCCATGTTTCCACAACCTATGAATCCTAATTTGGCATTCTCACCGTACTTCAATTTATAATTAATAATGCTCTCCATGGCTTCTTTATCACTTAAATTTTAATTATTGTCTTTGTTAATTGCGAATATTTTGCGAAAAAAAAATAATATTTTGAGTCGAGGGGAAACTGAAACGAAATTCAAATTCTCAGAAACGGTTGGAAAATGAAATGCGATCAAAATATGTTTAGATCTACTTGAGATTTAAAGTTTGTATTTATTTGAAAAGAAAAAGTAAAAGTATTAACTATGCAGTTCTTTTTGTGTAGAATCTCTCTGTAAAAATGTGTAATAATCAAATTTTAGTTTTCAGAAGGCAAAAAGCTACGAGCGTATTATAAATTTCAAATATTTTTCAACCGTTAAATTTTCAAGATTTATAGACTATTGTATGAATTGATTTTGAAGGAATTTCCAATCGCAATGATCCAATAGATTTGTCAGAAATTTTCACAATAATATTAGTGTCAGCTCTGAAATTAATAAGGCATACTTAAAAGACATTATCATGAATAACAGCTCAAATACTCACAGATTATACAAAACAATGACTGAATATCCATCAGGTCTTAAAAACCCAACAGTTTTGACGAATTTACTCGATGATTTAGCTTTGATTCTGACAGAATCCTCAGGTATAAATCGAGAGAAATGTCCCATTCCATAAAAGCTTGGTTGTTTATAGATCTCATCTCCAGCAGCGATTATTGCAGCATCAACAAAGTTATTGATGTAGCTAGGACCACCAAATTCATCAAGCACCAAATTCCAATCCACCCATCCAGTCACAAAATGATTGAAATCTTCAATAATATCAAGAACTAAGTCCTCAACTTTATTCCAAGCTCCAAAATCAATTTTCTTTGATTCTGTTGGTCCAAAACCTGAACATGCTTCTGTGGATATTATAAATTTATTTGGGTACATTTCTGCAGTCATGTCCAGAAAATCAGTCGATGAAATTTTATCGGCATACCAATGAACAGCAATTCCGTCTATAAAGTCAGTAGCATTTCTTCTTGCCTTGTCCATAAGCATCAGCCATGTAGGAATTGTGAATCTTTGATCATCTCCTGCTAAAATTTTAATATCTTTGGTGACTGTAGACATTTTCATAGTTGGACCTAAATTGTCAGCTATCCATTTGCCTTGCAGCATTGGATGCCATCCTAGACTCATGAAAGGTACTAGACGAGGAAATATCAGTCCATTAAGAGGCTCATTGCCTGTCGAAATTGCCCAAAACGGAAGTCCACTCTTAGCCATTAATTCGAGATATTTTACATGATAATCAGCCCATGTCTGATAATATTCATCTCTTAAAACTGAAAATCCTGTATAATCGTTATTTGATTTCATCCATTTTGGAGGCGACCAAGCAGCACCGAAAATTTTAATTTCCTGATTTTTTGTAATTTTCTTTAATTCGTTAATTTGGTGAATTTTTTCGATGTCACGATCATCAAGCTTTGTAAAATTACTCAGGAAAATGTCATGAACTGGTTCCTCATTGTAAGCCCATGGCGATAAATCAAAGTCACATCCAGCAATTGGGATTCTCATCATGTTATAACCAAGTCCAATTTCTTTTGAATAATATCCTTGATAGATGTGTTCCTGAAGTTCCTTACTCAATTGTTTTAAATTGTATGAAACAGACCCTGTAAATGCTCCACCAAACCCAATCACACTCTGGAATTTGTTCGATCTATTGACCATAATGTTGACATAAGAATCAAGCGGTTCTTCAATTCCTTCAACATATTTCACAGCTTTAATGATTTTATTCAAATATTTTGAATTTGTGTCTGAATTTCCATCTCCATAATGGAACGGACCATGTGGAATCCTCTTCATGCTGTCATTAAATCTAGCCTGGGACTCGTGGAATCTAAGTCCACTCTTAGAACTTGATATTATCAAAGCATCTCCAGTTTTTACCGGCAATTTAAAGTTCAATGTATCACAATATGTCGAGTTACAGACACAAACCAAGCCTGTATTGAATGATTTCAGCACACATGGCTTTAATGCTGTAGATGCTGAATATTCAATTATTATTAAATACACTAGAAATTCACAAAGCATCTTGACAATGAATAAAATGTTTCTCAAATGAATTCATATTAAAATTTATTTTTCTTTATAATCTACAGCTAAATTTGGGTTTGTGATTAAACATTTTACAGCCAAGTGAGCCTTTATTTGATTAAAAACAATTACGAGGTTAAAAATAGTTGAATTATTGACATTCACGAAATAACGGTTTTTAAAAATTCAAAAAACAAATTAAAAATTTGTACTGTTTTTAAAAACCATACAAATTCAAATGTTAAAAATTTTGTACAAACATTAATTATTTTCGGGTTTCTATCCGATTAAATTGTAATTAACGAACTCAAACAACTAATTAACTCTCTCAAGAGATAGAATAATGTAAAATTGCAGAGAAATAATGAACAAGAATGTAAATAGAGAATAATTTGAAAAAAATTAAAACTTTGTTTACTTAATGCTCATTTTTGATAATTTTTAAACAATTTTGTGATTATTAAATGAATCACGTTAATCAGCGCAGAGAATACGACATAGAAAGAACGCTTTAATTACTACTAAACTGAACATTTACATAGATTGCTGTGATTCATAATTATTAAGTTTATAATATCAGCAAAATTTGTTCATTTCTGGTTTAAAAAGTAATTAAAACAAAAACAAATAAACAAGTTAAAAATTTCAGCAGATAATTACATTATAAAGACTAGTTTAAAACTAGTTAAGCAGATATTATCGATATATTTAACGTAATTTAAGAGGACTGCTTTCCCGTTGAATATTTTCGTGATTACAGGAACAATCATTCTCGCTATTTTTAAAAATTGACCTTTTGACAGAATAAATAATAAACATTTATACGTCAATACTCACAGTTTGTATTCGTCCACTTGTGAAAGAGCATTAAGTAGATCAAAATGCTTGTCTATGGAATTTTTCTTCAATTAGTGATTTCAATTGTGACTGGTAATTTTTCACTCAATCTATTAGGTACATTACACTTAAGGCCTAATTTATTTACACTTTTTTCAGCGAATACAGCATCAAAGCCATGTATGCTAAAATCATTCAATACAGGCTTGGTTTGTGTCTGCAATACGACATATTGTGATACATTGAACTTTAAATTGCCGGTAAAAACTGGAGATGCTTTGATAATATCAAGTTCTAAGAGTGGACTTAGATTCCACGAGTCACAGGCTAGATTCAATGACAGCATGAAGAGGATTCCACATGGTCCGTTCCATTATGGAGATGGAAATTCAGACACAAATTCAAAATATTTGAATAAAATTATTAAAGCTGTGAAATATGTTGAAGGAATTGAAGAACCGCTTGATTCTTATGTCAACATTATGGTCAATAGATCGAACAAATTCCAGAGTGTGATTGGGTTTGGTGGAGCATTTACAGGGTCTGTTTCCTACAATTTAAAACAATTGAGTAAGGAACTTCAGGAACACATCTATCAAGGATATTATTCAAAAGAAATTGGACTTGGTTACAACATGATGAGAATCCCAATTGCTGGATGTGACTTTGATTTATCGCCATGGGCTTACAATGAGGAACCAGTTCATGACATTTTTCTGAGTAATTTTACAAAGCTTGATGATCGCGACATCGAAAAAATTCACCAAATTAACGAATTAAAAAAGATTACAAAAAATCAGGAAATTAAAATTTTCGGTGCTGCTTGGTCGCCTCCAAAATGGATGAAATCAAATAACGATTATACAGGATTTTCAGTTTTAAGAGATGAATATTATCAGACATGGGCTGATTATCATGTAAAATATCTCGAATTAATGGCTAAGAGTGGACTTCCGTTTTGGGCAATTTCGACAGGCAATGAGCCATTAAATGGAATAATTTTTCCATACTTTGTTCATTTCATGAGTTTAGGATGGGATCCGATTCTTCAAGGGAAATGGGTTGCTGATAATTTAGGACCAGCAATGAAGATGTCACCTGTAGCTAAGAACGTAAAGCTTTTAGGTTGTGATGATCAAAGATACACTCTTCCTGGCTGGTTGGATCAGATGTATAAAGGAAGTCCAAATTCTACTGAATTTCTTGACGGAATTGCTGTTCATTGGTATGCTGATAAAGTCACACCAGCTGATCTTTTGGATCAAACTGCGGAGCAATATCCAAATAAATTCATAATTGCAAGTGAAGCTAGTTCTGGTGACCGTCCATGGGATTTACATAAGCCTGAATTAGGTTCTTGGAATAGATTTGAGGATTATTTCTTGGACATCATAGAAGATTTCAATCATTTTGTAAGTGCGTGGGTGGATTGGAACTTGGTGCTGGATGAAAGTGGAGGTCCAAACTATGCAAACAATTTTGTTGATTCCGCGATGGTTCATACTGGAAGTGAATTATACAAACAGCCAATATTTTATGGCTTAGGTCACTTCTCAAGGTTTTTACCTGAAGGATCTGTCAGAATTAAATCCAAATCATCAAACAAATACGTCAAGTCAGTTTCATTCTTGAGACCTGATGGATATACTGTTGTTATTTTATACAACATGTAAGTAGGCTTGAATTTTTAATTTATTTGTTGACATGCTTAGTATTTTTTGTATTTTCAGGGCTGAACATTATTTACATGTCAATATTTTTGACCACGATCATGGCACATTGCGATTGGATCTTCCATCAAAATCTGCTCATACTATAGTTTATAAGTAGTAAATTAAGTTCCATAAGGAATCGTTCACTTAATGACGTTCATCAGTGGAGTGTCACACAGCTTCAGACCCCCCCTACCCAGAGGAGGGTCTGGAACTTTTCAAACTCTTCTTTCAAGGAGATTGTACCAACTTCCTTCAAAGTTTTGTTCGATTAAGTGTAGTAAATTTAAAGGAATCATTAGTTCTTCAAATGGGTTCCGTTTTAAACGAGTTTCAAAATTCGGACCCACCCTCTGGGTACACCCATGGACCTCATAAGTAAACGACCCCATAAATAAATAACAATAAAATTTCTATTAAAAAAAGTCAGAAATAAGAAGCGTTCTCAAGCGGTACTCCAACTATTTAAGCACCAACTTCAGGTTGAAAATTCCAATTCATAATGGAATTGATTTGTAAATGACTTCTTGATCAGAGGTCATTTTTAGACCCCCTCCTTCTTGTTATAAATTTTTGAAAAGGAGTCATTCACTTATGACGTCCATCAAAAAATGGGATTTTTGGAAACCCCCTCCTCTCCTTGTCACAAAATTTTAATTCAAAAAAATTTCTTTGACAAAGTGTCACAAAATCTCAGACCCCCCTACCCCCTAAATTATGGACGTCATAGGTGAATGACCCCAAACTAAAAAAAACTTTTATTTATCTTGCTGCAAAATCTCAGACCCCCCCCCCCCCCCCCTCCTAAAAATAAAATAAAATTTCTGCAAAAACTAAATATCAACAAGCAAAAAAGTAAACTCCTTGCATTGTCCGGGAATCGAACCCGGGTCGTCCGCGTGGCAGGCGAACATTCTACCACTGAACCAACAATGCGTTGTTGGATAAAGTTTATTTTTTATAGTTTGACCTATTTGACGAAGTAGTCGAACTTTGATTTATTTTTTCTATGTTGGAAAATAAATTTAAAAAAATTGGAATTTACAATTTAAATTATTTTTAAGAAATTAAAGTATGTCGAATGATCAGTTGACAATTTTAACCACGACCACTTGTATTTTCTTCATAAATCAATCCGATAAATCAATAAAAATTTCTAATTAATGCTTTTAATTCCACTAATATATTTTTAATTAGATCCAAAAAGTGACATGTGCTTAAAAATGAGTCAATCTTATTTTATGGTCGATGAGTTGAAATTATGTTATCAGGCTACTCATGAGTATAGCATATAATTTCCTATAAGAAACGTTAATAATATTCTGTAAGGAACGATCAGCTTGGAGATTAACGTTATCGTAGGTCTAAAAATTCCACAAAAATTGATGTAGTTTTGAAAATTGCAACCCAAATATGAAAGATTGAAAATTTTCACTCTGCTACTAATAATTCCATTCATAAATCATGCGGATAAATCAACAAATGTTCCGAAATAGCTCTAATAATCGTGTAAATTAAATTAACAATCAAGAACGTGGCATAAATTTCACAACAAGTCTGACACATTCATTTATATCGTCTTATGTGTTTCGGTGAAATGCAAGGTTCTCAAATAAAGATAAATTTAAATTGAAACTGATGAGTAGCGCCTGCCTGTTGCCACACATTACGACTCAATTTCTTTTTCGATTTATATTTTCAGATGAAATTTAACGGTTTTTTGAATTTTAAATTTTCAACGGTCTTAAAAAATTTGAAATTTGGATTCAATTTATTCAACAAAACTTTTAACGAACTAAAAAAGCGTGGTAAAAAGTGCAAAAATTAAATTTAATTAAAAAACTATATTAAAAACCATTTAAAGTGAGTCAAAACATAAATTAGTCATTACTGTACACATCAAAATATCTAGTTTCACAACATTTACACACTGATCAACAGCTTTAAGCACGTAAGTTACGAAATTATTCATACAGAAAAAAATTAGAGTATAAAATTAAGTTAGAGCATAATATTTGCTTTGCTGATAAGCTGCAAGGAGAAAGAATCAAGAGCGTTTAATTCTTTACACGCAACAGACTTATTCTACCTAGCACGAGTTGTAAAATCTCATAAATATTGTTGTTTTTAAATGCCTTGTATGATATTCGTAGGTATTAATAGAAAAAGTTAATAAAAAGTCACTATTTAAAGTCAAGAATCTGCTAATATGCTGCTTGTGTACAATGTTTACATGATAACAATTTCTACGGACATCAAACTTTTGTGCTTTCGTTCTATTATGAAGGAATTAAGGTGGTTGCTCTAAATTTATTTAAATCTAGGTTATTCATGGATCTCGTGACTGTCAATAGTTACACAAGTGTCTGTAAAGGAAATTCTATTATTAATTCAATTTAAATTTATATATTAAGTCAATTTAAAAAGATCCAGTGATCTAGAAAGATCCAGTTGAACTAGATTTCATTAATGACTAGATAATATGAATGCTTGAGTCATTGACCGAGATAAGATATTGTTATTTACATTTGTAGTCGCCTTTTTGTTGCTGTTATTTAAGTAAAAGCGTATCACCTCAAAAAATCCTCAGAGATTCTTAAATTATCAATTAAAATGAATTGAAAGGCTTTATGTGATGTCATCTGTTGTTTGTGTAAAGGTCATAATCAAAGTCATACTCATAATATGTCCACGCTCACTGTCTTCAGTTTGTTTTTATCCAAAAAAATGAGAGAATTTGAGAGTAAATGCACAGAAAACGGCAAAAACAGACGCACGTGTGAGAGAATTTCGTACATTTACGTACTTCCAAAAACATTTTTCATCATCATTCTCTCAGTTGAATAAAAAGTGGAGTAAGAAGTAGACTAAAATAAATATTACATTTTCTAGACGTTTTTTCTCAGTTTATATTTGTACTTTGTCGGCTAACAATCATGAGCGCAGGAGAAGTTATTAAATGTCGTGCTGCTGTTTCCTGGGGTGCAAATGAGCCCCTGGTCATCGAAGATGTTGAAGTCGCCCCACCAAAGGCTGGAGAAGTCAGAGTTAAAATTATGGCAACTGGAATTGTAAGTTTAATTCATAATTTCATAATTAGCAACTTTTTTTTTGTCGGTCGTTGAGGTCATTGGAGTTTTTATTGTGAAAATTATGACAGGAGTCATGTAAATTATTTGTGGATGTTATTTTCACATTTTTGAGGTGTTTAGACAGAAATATTTACGATTGTGAAATATTAATTTTTAATTTAGAAAATTCATTTTTCTGCGTTTTAATTTTTTTCCTTCTTCTTAATATCGAAAATATATATTGCAGTTCCTCAAACTGCGCAGAATCAGAACGCAATATTTTGGTTTCTTGAAACAAGTTTTACTGCTTAGAAAGAAATTTGTATCTCTGTGCTTTGTCCGTTATTCTACTTTTAAAATTTAACGGTTTTTTTTTCAAATATTTCTTCAACCGCTAAATTTTAAAATATATTTGACCGTTAAATTTTCAAATATTTTGTGACCGTTAAATCTACAACTATTTTTTGACTAATTGAAGTTTAATGAAATGGAATCAATCAAAAATTCCCTCCCAACAGCAAGTGATAATGCGCTCATACACGTATCTTTTCAGTTATTCCTTTCAAGTTCAAGATTATTTGAATGTCAAAGATGTTATTATTATTATTGCTTCTTCTTATTTTTTCCAGTGCTTCACCGACATCTCAGCATCTCGTGGAAAGATTCTCGATGTCCATTTCCCAGTCGTTCTTGGACATGAAGCAGCTGGTATTGTCGAGTCAGTTGGCGAAGGAGTTACTACTGTAGCAGTCGGGGATCATGTTATTACACTTTTCTTGCCACAATGCAAAAAATGCCGTGTCTGCAAGCTTGATGATGCAAACACTTGTCTTGAATTCACAAGTGGAACTCAGTCACGTCAATTGATGGCTGATGAGACCACAAGAATCACATGCAAGGGAAAGCAACTTTTACAGTTCTTGGGTGTTTCGTCATTCTCTGAATACACAGTCTTAAAGGAATACAATTTGACGAAAATTAATCCAGCTGCGCCATTGGAAATTGCTGCATTGTTGAGTTGTGGATTCCCAACAGGTTTGTGTCTAGTTTTTGAGACTTAACATTCAAAATACTAATAATAACTTGCATTTCAGGCTATGGTGGTTCAGTTAAGACAGCAGCAGTCAAGCCAGATTCAGTTTGTGCTGTTTGGGGTCTTGGAGGAATTGGACTTGCTACAGTTCTCGGCTGCAAACATCGTGGAGCAAAGACTGTCATCGGTATTGACTTAAATGATGCCAAACGTGAAATTGCTGCTGAAATGGGAGTTACTGACTTTATTAATCCAAAGGAAGTTGAAGGACCGATGGACAAGTACTTGAACGATAAATTCGGATGTGTTGACTACACATTCGAGTGCATTGGAAATATGTACACTGTCAAACAGTCATTGGAATGTGCAGCAATTGGCAATGGCACATGTGTTTTAATTGGAGTTCCTCCACAGGAACTGGAACTGAATATTTTGCCCATTCACTTCTTGTTGGGTAAGAAATTGACTGGTGAATTGTTTGGATCATTCAAAGGCAGAGACGAGGTTCCCGGCTTGGTTGAGAAATATCTCGATGGAAAATTGCCACTTGACAAGTTCATTACACACAGAATCAAGCTTGATCAAATCAATGAGGGATATGACATGATGAAGGAAGGAAAATGTCTCCGTTGCGTCATTAAAAATGAATAAGACAGCATCCAGCATGCGTACTTTTAATATTAATAAAATATATAGTAGAAGTGAAGAGCGGTTCTAATGCAGTACAAACTTAGAATGTCCATACTTACTATTTATGTTTGTTATCACTGCTTTTTGGACAGCTTTATGGCTGCCATATCATTCTTGTCATAACTTAATAGCTTGTACTGAATTTATTGTTTGTCACTTTGATGTTTTGGAAGTATTACCGTAGTAAGCAGTAAATATAGTCATTGTTGGGTACGATGACTGTTGTGAGATCTGTAGCACTGCACATTTATCATTAATGTATTTATAAAACTAGCAAAAGATACCAAATATTCAATAAAAGCTCTTCCATGAAAAATGGTTACCTCACATATCCAGTACGCTTTACTCTCTCTTACTTGTTATTGCTGCATTTGCTTACTCAGTTTCATAACAAGTGTCATGACTTTCAGAGGAATGTGTTTTTGTTTACATTTTGTTATCAACTTTCATCGTCTCTATACAGACACATTAAAAATACCGGCTTTTTTGGTCTGATTGCTGTATTTAAATGTGTGGTTGTTTATGAGACACGCTTCAGTGATTTTCAGTATAGCTTGTGCAAGTAATCAATGTTAATTTAATTAAATTTAGTAAGGGAATTGATCACAAGATGATTGGTGGTTTACTGCAAGGGTCATAAGGTTAAGGGGAGGGGTCTTAGTATCAGGGGCGCAGAAATTTTTAGGGGGGTTTAGGATTTTTTTCCTAAAAAACCTAGCAAATTGAAAATTTTTTCCCAAAAAGAGGAGTTTTGACCCTCAAAACTTCAGGCAACCCAGTGATGTAGCATGGGTGGGGTGACTGCGACCATGGACGCCATTTAAAAAATCAAGAAATCCAATTAAAAGGGAATTAATTCACGGGGGGCTTAAACCTTCAATTTAACCTCAAGTAACAAAAACCTTGCTACTTCCAAAATCATTTTAGATAAAATTTAGGGGGGAGGGGGATTTTCAGAATTTTTTTTTTCTCAAAAACCCTAGCAAATTAAAGAATATTTTGGCGAAAGGGCAAATTGCCCCCCAAATTCCCCTGGCAACGAGCTTGCTGGGTTCACTTCTAAAAATGGGGTTGTTGACCCCATTTTGAGTGTAACCCCGTTCTGAATATTACATAATATATACGACAATATATCTTGTAACACTTATTGCTACTTGTGATCAGTCAAGTGTGTACAAATCAGGGGAGTAGTCGGAAATTTTTTGAGGAGGGGGGGGGGGATTTTTTTATGGAAACAAAAAATTAGGACGCGTTGGAATTTTGATCTCAATAAACTATCATCGAGGGGGGGGGGGGTTAAATCGGACTATGTAGATGGCATGAGATAGAGACTGTATAGCACTTAGTATTGGTACGACTAGCAAAGTAAGTAATAAGAGGGGATAACCATCAAAACCCCTATTGGATCCGTTTCTGTCATAGATCCTCCAAGTGATTGTCCACAAACGTTAATCCCCCCCCCCCCCATTAAAATTCAGCACTAGCTTTTAGCCAAAATTTTGATCCATAAATGAGGATAGAACTGACTGACGCATCCCACGTGCTAATGACCTTACTATTTTAAAGCACTCATGCTGTAAGATCATGATCTTATAATTTGTGTCGAAAAATATTTTTTTCTTATTATCTGATATTACATTCTGTATCGGCTGTTTACTTAAGTCAATCTATTTATAAAACTCTTTATCTACCACGCGCGTATCGCCCGTCACATAAAATTTATGTCTGCATGAATCTGATGCAATAAAAAGTATTAAAAATAAAATGAAAAAAATGAAAAAAACATTTGAGTGGAAAATTTTCTCTTTTCGATTTGTTTTTCTCAGCTAATGTCTCTTTCCACAGCTTTTGTCGGTGCTGTATAGGACATTAGTCAAGTCTAAAGTAGTCAATTAAAAATGGAGGAATCTGGGGAAGAAACTAAAAGTGACTGGGATGTCCTCTTGAGGATCATTTTGAGTGTTTTAGGATTTATATTGTCAGTCGTGTATCTCCTCTGTGGACTGTTTATGCTCGTTCGCTTTTGGCTGATCACTGACTCTTACTATCTACTTTATGTATGTATAGCTATTAATCTTGATTTTATGACCTATTTATCAATATTCTTTGTCAATTTAAGATGATCTCAACGATTTTCATTGGGATTATTTTCAACATTTACTCATGCAACCTGTTCCTGTACACAGAAGTGCCGGTAAGAAAAAAATAGATGAATGAATGTAATTTTAGACTGGGATATTCGAAACTGTGGCTGTTTATTTTTGGAAGTGTTAGTTGAGAGAATAGAAATGAATGTTGTTGCCACTGACGGAGAAATAGAAATGGGAAGGTTTCATGACCATAAGTCTCAAACTAGTAGTACTCAAACTATGCTCCGCGACACACTACTGTGTCGCGACGTCATCTCAGGTGTGTCGCGAAAAGTTTGGCGACACAGTACATTTACACTAGATAAAATCGACTCAGCTTCCGAACCAAAAAAAGACGCGTAAACGTGTAAAATGGGTCAAAAGAATATATCACTGTGTCGCCACATTGGAGGTTCAATTTTAGTGTGTCGCGCTCTGAAAAGTTTGAGAACCACTGCCATAAAACGACACAAAGCTAGCTCTACGCGATATTTTTAGTCTTTATGGTGACAGGGGGTATAACCCCTGACTTATAAAGTCAGCTATACCAGGGTTATACCTGAGATATCAGGCTCAAGTGCCTTTCGAGATCACTAACTAACAAGAACATTTCACATGTACGATATCCAGTCATAGACAATAGTACGAGAAGAATTGTATGCTGAACGTAAATCTGACAAAGTTTCAACTTTATCCAAGACAACCTATTTCCACTGATTTTACAGACACCGTATTAGAGGGTTGGGGTTCAAAATATATCAATTTAAAGTATTCAAGATAAAAGAATCGTAAGGAATATTCCAGAGGTGGCAAGTTTACAGTTATGACACCTTGCTGAAAATCCTTATCATCTTTTATCTGTCTGTTTATTAAGGTTTAATTATTACTTCTTAAAAAAACTGTTTAAATTAAATAGAACTTCCAAAACTTTCAATTCACAGCTTTTCTTCCAGATTTTTCACATTTCATGCACTTTAATTTAAAATTTATTTTTCTATATGTTCTCCTATGTTCTACATTTCACTGCTTTGGTTAAAGTAAGACTAATTCTATGCCGCATAGAAAAAAAAATATTTTCAGTGGATTTGAACCTATAAGCTTTTTAAAAATCGTGTTGATTCGTAAAATCTTCGTTGTTTGCTAGTGAATCGGTAAAGAAATAGTGAGTGGAAAATTAAATTGTGCATTGGGGTCGTTCACAAATGATGTTCAACATGGTGGTTATTTGGTATGGATCTAAACGTAGCCAAAGGGGGAGGGGGTCAAAAAGCATAACTCGATGAAAAATGTTCCCATTAGTCCGACCTGCCCCTTTGGCTACGTCTGAGGGTTCAGAATTTTTATCTCGTACATTTCAATCTTGAGGGGGTCCGGACCAGCGGCATATTCAGGAAGGAGGGGGGTTGGGAGTGAGCCCCCCCTTTTTGGGAATTTTTTTTTTCAATTTGTTAGGGTTTTTTAAGAAAAAAGAACCCCCCCTTGAAAAGTTTCTGAATTCGCCCCTGGTCCGGACCCCTGTCTAACGCCCATCCTCCTTAAAGGAAATTTTCTACAATTTGATAGGGCTTTTTGGAAGTATAAAAAATTATTTCTTTATTTGACGTCATTTTTGAATGTTCCTTTCTGCGATGAATTTTTTTTATTAATAAAACCATCGTTTGCAGCATGCAATGATGATCAAGTATTTATGAGTGGATGCCAAAATGAAAATTGAATTCAAAATTAAACTACTAAGGGGTCGTTCACTTATTATGTTCACATTTTAAGGGGAATGGGGTCCAAGATTTTGTAACAAGATCTAAAATTTATTTTTTTGGGTAACGTAATAAATGAACGAACCCTAATCTTACAGAATTATTTTATCAATTTCTATATTCTTATTTTTCCAGACCAACCTGACAATCTGGCCATATCTTTGGTTCACTCCTATAACAATCATCTGGAATGTGTTGGGAATCATTCAGCCATTCATCACTCCTGGATATTTTAAAGCATATGCACATATTCCAATTTTAACATACAATCAAGCATTTTATGATTCTGATGCTTACAATTCAACAATTGTTTATGATCATCCATTTACTAAGAAATATAGACAAAGATCTCAGTTTTTCAAAAGTGAAGATGCAGTTATTTCTGTTTTGTTTATTTTGCTGGTAGTTCAAATTGTATTTTGGATCATGACAATCACTGCTTATAAGCCTATAGTTGAAAAATATATGAAGAATAAAAATGTCAAAGTTCATTAAATTTTCAAATTAAATATTTTATTTTTTTTATAACTAAATAAAAGTAATCACAGAAATCATTGTGAAATTTTACAAAAATAAAAGTATTCACAAGCAAAAAAGTAAACTCCTGCATTGTCCGGGAATCGAACCCGGGTCGTCCGCGTGGCAGGCGAACATTCTACCACTGAACCAACAATGCATTTGAAGGATGAAGATGCGCCTTCCAAAAATCTAATTTTGTAGTCTGAAATAGAAATGTTCTAAGGCAAGTATAAAAATTAATTAATTGAATTTTTAATCTTCAATTGAAGATTTTTATGAAGGTTTAATTGAAAATAATGAAATTTCATTTTTTTATATCAAAAACCTCCAAAAAACCTTGAGAATTTCATTCTGTTCCATGTATAATTGTTCCATTTTCTAAATATTCCACCAAATTCATGCTTTATGTATCATTACATCACTTAATCTACTCAATTCTTAATTTCAATCATGAAATCAGATTTTTCTAAAATTAATTTGCTAATTTTCAGAATTATTAGGCAAACTTCGTCTACTTCGTCAAATATAGCAAACTATAAAAAATAAATTTTATCCAACAACGCATTGTTGGTTCAGTGGTAGAATGTTCGCCTGCCACGCGGACGACCCGGGTTCGATTCCCGGACAATGCAGGAGTTTTACTTTTTTGGTGATTTTTTTTGTAGAATTTTGAATGAAATTTTAGTTTTTTTCTCGTAAAATCACTTTTAGTGCATTTTCCAAAAGAGAAAATGTTTTAGTAAAAATTTTGAAAAATCTAATAATTTAAAAAAAACTAATAAATTTAAAAAAATATAAAGAAAGTCCTCGTGTTATGGATCGAGGGACTTCAGCGCATTTTTGTGTTAGCGATCAGTATTTGATTAGCAAAGTACTGCGTATTAAATAAGTCAATCATGAATATTTTGTGACTTAAATAAATTCGACGACTCGATAACGGTTTTTTGAAATTCAAATTTTCTAACGGTCAAAATATATTTGAAGTTATCCCACTTGAAGTTGGCTCTATTGTATTGAAAACAAAAAATCATTAATTAAAGTATTTAGAGATGGTTTTGAGATTTTTAAATGACAATGGCCCACATAACTCTTTGGCACGGAGCTAATACAAAAAACTAGAGATCTCTACGATGTCTGGTTAAAGAGATCTCAAACAGCCGAACAGCCGAACAAAGTGCATTATTAAGCTACCTTTTTAAAACAAGTTTCAAAAATGCGCTAAAAATATATTAAATTTTTTAATAAAATCTACTAAAATTAAAAAAGTCTAGTATATTTTTTAAAAAAATTATATTTATTTTTAAAATATGTTTTTTAATAAAAATTCTACTAAATTTTGAATTTACTAAATAAAAATCTACTAAATAAAGAATTTAAAAAATTTAAAGGATATTAATTAAAGCAATAATCAAATCCTTTTTGACAGTTATTTTACACTATAACTGTTATTTTTAAAATATTTTTTTACTGTTATTTTCAAATATTCCTTTCCCGTTATTATTTTAAAAAAATTAATGCATATTATTTAATTATTTGCATATTATTTAATTATTTTTTACTAATTTAATTATTTTTCGTATAAGAAGTTGTTATAAGAAGTTGTCAACAAATTCTAAACCCCTCTATCCTCTAAATGTTGGAAGTCATTTATTGGGGCCCTTTGAAAGTGACACCAAAAAAATCAAACAAAGCAGCCTGAATTTCGATTTTTATGGTAATAATGACCCATCCTCAGCAGGTTATTGACTAGAAATTTAACAACTTGACCGAAAAAAAGTCCACACTTCAAAAATATTTGTGGCAAACTCATTAATTTTACAGCAATAACTTTAACTAGCCTTATTACCAATGCATGCTTTTCAGGAATATTTTCACTGACAATTTCTTACTACAAAAATTTTAAATTTCTTTCCAATTAAAATACTCAAAAAAATAACTTATCTGACATGCACTTTTGACAGACAATTATAACTCCTTAATAAATGAAATTCAGTTTTTTAAAAACTATATCATTAAACATTATCACTCAACCTGCTTTTTAACTTCATAACATTAATCTGTAATTATATTTATTGTGTTACGTGTTGAAAATTGAATATTTTTTTGCCCATTCTAGTTGATTCGTGTCATGACACTGACAATTACAGAATAAAAATGGCAACACAAAAAAAAAATGATTCCGTTTTGTATCACTTTAGTATGATAAAAATCTGAAAATTAAAACTTTTTTATTTTTTGCCTTATTTTTGAAGTGCACTTTCGTGTGATGTACATTACAGACATTTCGGCACGTTAATTGAATTTAATGATTGTGAACATTGAGACAGAGAGAAAATGTGCCTGACATGTGTAATTTTAGCTCAATAATTTGTTTGATTTTTATCAATTTTGTTTATATAGTACTGTAGTGTCTGGAGAATAAATAGATAGTTATTAAGTTTGGAATTTAGGGATGAGGAGCAATTTTAAGTTTTTAAAATTGATTTTTTGTTTTTTGAAATTTATTTTGCTTTGAATCTGGAATAAAAAAATATATACTAGAATTTTGCATTTAATTCTAGATTTTATGTTAAATTTTGTTTTTATTATGAAAAATTACTAGATTATCAAAAAATTGTACTAGATTTTAAATTAATATAATAGATTTTTTGAACATTTTTATAATTTTTTAAATATTTTAGATTCTTTAAATAATGTACTAGATTTTTACAAAATTTAGTAGATTTATGAAAAAAATATTCTCGATTTTTAAAAAGTTTTAGTAGATTTTTTTAAAAAATTTAGTATATTTTTTAAATTTTTTTAGATTTTTTAAAATTTATTAGATTTTTTAAAATTTATTAGATTTTTTAAAATTTATTAGATTTTTTAAAATTTATTAGATTTTTTAAAATTTATTAGATTTTTTAAAATTTATTAGATTTTTTAAAATTTATTAGATTTTTTAAAATTTATTAGATTTTTTAAATTTATTAGATTTTTTAAAATTTATTAGATTTTTTAAAATTTATTAGATTTCTTAAATATAGTCCCTGTTATAGTCATAAGTTTTTAAATGTTCTCTTTAAATGTACTAGATTTTTTTAAAGAAATTAAAATATTTTTTTTAAAAATTGTTAAGTTTTTAAAAATAAATAATAGATTTTTTTAACAAATTTATTAGATTTTTTAAAATATATTAAAATTAAAAAAAAAATTGTACTAATTTTTTAAAAATGCACTAGATTTCTTAAATAATTTAGTAGATTTTTGTAATATTTTTCTAAAATTTTGTACTAATTATCTAGATTTGTATAATATCGTACTAAATTTTTCAAAAAATGTTGTAGATTTTTGAATTATTTTATTAATTCTTTATAATATTTTCCCAACTTTTCTTTTAAGTAAATATTTTAATCTAGATTTTAACAGTTATTTTCATTATTGTATTAGATTTAATGAACTACAATAATAACAACAATTTCAATCTTATTATAAAAAAAATAATTCATCTCAAAAATTACATTCCTCAAACATATTAAAAATCCAAAAGTGCATCACATAAATGCCTTTAGTAGTTCAATGTTCAATTATCATTCAATCTTGTTCCATCCTCCTCAAATTTAATTTTTTTTGTAACCAGTAAAGATCAAAACGTGATGATTATGCTTTGATAAATCAGCGGCAAAAATTTTTCTTCTCATTTTCATGATTTCACATTTTTTTCGATAATCGATTTTGCAAAACAGCATCAACACACAGTTGAAGAAGTTTAAGGCACACTTGAGCACCGTCAACAATAAATCTTGAAAGCAATACATCGCCAACACATATAACCATGCCGCATAATCAATATTTTCAAACGATTCCGCTTTTTTTTCAATATAATAATATTGAATATTATTACAAGCACCAGAAAAAAAGTGTCATGAGTCGAAAATAATTTTTTATCGTTTGTAAGCTGTGAATACAAAGCAATGACAGCAATTTTTTTCACCTCTCTGTATTCGCAAATCGACATTTTTTTTCAATTTACAATCTCTTTCATCTTTCTTTTCCTCGCATGCCGTGAAATTATTGTAAGAAGGAATGAAAATCACAATCTCTTATTGATCAATTTTTTCGCGCTCACTCTATATGATGACGATGATAGAAAACAATTTTCATCGCAGCTGAAATGCTTCCAACCGAAACCAATCAACAATGAAATATTTATAGTCGCTCTATTCGCCTTTTAAGAGGAAAAAGAGGCGAAAAAAAGAAGAATTATGAGTTTGTGAGGCACTTTTGGGAAGGATGATTGGAGAGCAAATTTTAACGGCTTTTTAAAATTCAAATTTTTACAAACTTTTTCAGGCGGCTTTCTTCACATCAAAAAGTATTTCTGGAATTAAATCGATAAAACAGCTGATATTTTAGTAGTTTTATGTCTAGTTTTCAAGAAAAAAGTTGCAAGAATCTAAAAACCAAACATTCTCTTCGAAAAAAGCTTTATTTTTCAAAAAATTTCAACTTCTACCTTACTTCAAAGACAAAATGACCAAAAAACGCCAACTTTACTTCATAAAATCACGCTAAAAATCAAATTATCTATGTAAATAGGCATTTTAATCTCATAATGTTGCCTTCTACTTTCTTTACAACCTTCAACAATTGCACGTCCCATCATCGTCATGGCGTGCTGTGGAATCCATCAGCAGTAAGTTAAAGCCTAGGCATATTGTTATTGTTGTTTATTACACTTCAATGTTGTTATCTCCTATATGTGCTATGACTTCCATAAACAGAAAAAAATACTGAAAATGTATACAATACAATAATATTAAAAAATGAACATACTGTGGGGCATTCATATACTTAATGACGTGAGATAAAGGGACAAGAACAAGCTTTTTTTTCTTCAAAGCTCTCTTTTCTTTCTTTTGAACATTTTTTTTATATCTCACGGTTAATTTATAAAATAATAATATTTCTCGTGAATACAATATGATGTAAAATACAAGGTTGTATGTAAATTTTAAAGGTGTGATTTACTCGCGGGTTTCTCTGATGATGTTTATGAGTTCATATTGAAGCAATAAAATTATATACAATACGATCATGCTAAACAAAGTTAAAGGTAGGCTTTAGTTATTTTAACAAATAGAATAATAGAGAATTTCTTTCACTTTTTTAATGAAACTTGATGATTCGTTGATCATTTGATTGAATTTCAAGGAAATGTTCAAATTGTGCATGGGAATTCTTTTAATTATTGAGAAATCTAGTCAAATTTTAATTGAAAGTCAATTGAATTCAAAATTTTGATTAAATTTAAATTTTGGCGAATTTGAAAACACGTGTTTTAAAAAAATTGTCAAAAACTTGAATTCTAAGCGTCTAATTGACTCAGATCAATTTCTAATCAAATATTGTCATCTGTCTAAACGATATTTAGACTAGAAATTAGTCAAACTTTAATAACTAGTCAGTTAAATTCAAAAATTTAAATTTTGACGAATTTAAAAACACGTGTTTTTTGAAAAATTGTTAAAAACTTGAATTCTAAGCAATTAATTCCTTCCGATCCATTTCTAATCAACTGTTGCCATCTTTTTAAACGATATTTAGACTAGAAATTAGTCAAACTTTAATAACTAGTCAGTTAAATTCAAAAATTTAAATTTTGACGAATTTAAAAACACGTGTTTTTTGAAAAATTGTTAAAAACTTGAATTCTAAGCAATTAATTCCTTCCGATCCATTTCTAATCAACTGTTGCCACCTTTTTAAACTATATTTAGACTTATTCCTACAATAATTTACTGATTCCAGAGAAAAAATCACAAAATACTTTTTGAGGTGAGAAATTTTTTTCCTGTCGATTCAGCAACAACTTTACAAATGTCAATGAAGAAGAAAACACCGAGAAATCAACACAGCAACTTCATTTAAATGATTGATGGGAACGAGGAATCTGAAGTTTCTCAAAACAAGTAAAACAAAAGGAGACACAAAAGGCACCTCAAATTGGATCACAAAGGAGAAAAATTGCAATCGATTGGTTTTTGCGGTTTCAATTCTTCTCTCAAGTTTTGGAATGTTTTCATTCTTACGTTCCTTCTCAACGCATCACTTTCTCATAAAGCATAAGATACTTTCAATTGTATGAAATGATGATGTTGATGGGAAGATGGGAAGCTAATGTAATCACGTAAGCCTGGTGTTTTAACATTTTAATAAATCATTTATTTGAGTTCCAAATATTTAAGGAAGAAAAAAATTGACTTTGAAATGTATTTGCTTGTGGTCAAGATAATTTTCTGACTTGATGGAAATTCCTGTGCGAATTGTTCTCAAAATTACAACTTCAGTGTTTATCTGATTTAGCTGTGACTGTTCTGAATTTGTTTGATTATAATCAAAAAATTTTTTGGAAACATTTTTGCGGTATAATTTGGTGTGAAAATACACGAAGACTGAAATACTTTAGAACAGAGGCAAATAATCAGAAATGTCTTGTATTTTTGTTCTGTTGAGAACGTCAGACTTTCTATGAGAAATTTTGTAGAGTTGGGCACTGGGTTAGCTTTTTGGATTGTAAATAAGTGATCGTTTGGATAGGGTTAGGTGGGTACTTCAACGGTTCTAGGGGTTTTGACGCATAGTGGTAGGTTGCTCAGTATACCTTCGGGTAGGTGCAGATCTATACCAAACAATCGGCTCCAGGGACCAGTTTCTAGGTCTACTGGGATAGGTAGGGTATACCCTAGGGTGACCATACCTAACCCAACCCTCTACTTCATCTAGGGTACCCTGATAGCTCTAGAAACCGGCCCAGAGCTACTCCACGTTCACTTAACAGGTACTCTAGGTCATAGTCTTAATCGCATAATAGAATGTCCTATTATAAGGAGTTAAAGACCATTTCTTATTTTGCAGTACAAAAAAAGTTCAGAACAATCTAAACTTAACCTTAAAATCCTCTTAAAATATTGAGCCCATCATTTTACATCACAAAAATAAAACTTTTATTCACGCTAAACAAAGCCAACAATTTTTCCGCTTTTCTAATGTCAAAAAAAGCACAACAGTCAGAGACGAAACAACATATCCAAAATCACAAGTTTTCAAGTATTTAGTTCAAAGAACGAAAAGTTTATTAATAATTTTTTATGGCATCCGAAACAAACAATGTCAAAATGTTCCTCATTTTAGCCTTCTTTTTTTCCTTCGTTTAACATACAAACTTATGGGCACTGTTTTTTTTTGTTTTGTTTTGTTTGTTATGCCATTTTTATATTTTATCGTAACGTAGCTCATCAACACGCTAAAAGTTGAAGAAATGAATAAAAAGGGGGCAATTTTTGAAGTGCGTTGTTGTGACATTGTCGTGTGGTTTTTATTGGGATCAGTTTGGGTGGTTAAGTTGGAAGTTTGGAGTTATCTAACCATAAAATTTGAACTATTTGAAGTAATAATAATAATAATAATAATAATAATATTTGTATTATTAAATTTGAAATTTGCATCATCTCATCTGAATTGATATCATTTTAGATATGCATGAAAAATTCAATAATTAAAAAAAAATTCTTAACGGTCAAAATTTGAATTTTAATGTTTTTCGAAAAACACGTGTTTTTATCTTAAATTGCTTAAAACTTGACTTTTGTGCAATTAACTATTAAGGTAGCTATTTAACTTAAATTTTGCCACTTTTTTAAGTTGAGTATTGAACATTTAATCCTTAGAAATACGTTTTTGAGTGAAAAATTTGCAAAAAACTTTTTTTGATTGAATTAAAAAAAATCATATTCAAATTTTTAACAGTTTTTAAAATAATTTTTTTAAATAATATTTGACTCAAAAATGCGCAGTAGTCATCTAAATAACCTTTTAATATCTTTTCACAATTTTTTTTGTGTTAAAAAATAATAATAATAATGAAAGAAGGCAAACAAACAAGTCACATAATATAATATTTGTATATATATATACAGACGATAAACATATAATGGCTAAATAAATAAAATAAAAATGAATTATCCAGAATTTTTAACTAACCTTAAAGGAAGGCAAGAAAAGGAAAGTAAAGTGAGAAGGAAGACCCGAAGTAGCGTAACTAAGCAACATTTTTATATTATACTGTGAAATTTATGCTTACAATTCACATAACTTGTGCTTTATTTATTTATTCTATATTTCATACAACATTGTATGGCATTGCTGTTTGTGTTTGGGTACTGTAAAATAAATAACACAATTTCTACATGCAAAGAAAAAAATAATATAATTTTCATTAGAAAAATCGACACAGAAATCGCAATTTTACCTGAATGTGTGGGAATAAAAAATAAATTATTTGCTTTTTGTGTAGATTTTTTGTTGGTAAATAAAAATCAATTAATCTTGACTTTATGGATATTTATTTTTAAGTTGGAATAAGGTGAACTGAAATATTATTTGTTAGTTAGAAATTTAATATATGAAAAACTAGTAATAGTTTTTAAAAATTTAATTAAGTTTGATATAAGTAATGGATTTTATTGGTATTATAATTACTTATTTATGGGTTTTAGCCATTTTAAACAAGAAGTAAATATTACGAAATTGTGTTGATAGTAACAAGGATATCAATATTAAAACAAATGTATGTGCTTCCAAGTGGGTTCGATTCCTAAAAGTATATCCTGCTGTAATTTTGAAAATACTTCATGCTACATTTTTTTAAAATGAATATATTGATGTTTTGTTTTTTTTTTTGACAATTTTGAGTATCGATTGGAACATTTAATTGGATAAACCACAAGATGCCAGAGAGGGGATATAACCCCTATATGCCACAGTTTTTGAAAAAAAATGATCCCCCTTTTGTTGCATCCATAAAAACAAATTTCAAACACCCCCTCCAAAATATACTACGCCTCTTGGGTTACATAGCCTTAAAATAAATCACTGAATATTTTCATATTTTGATACATCATCAAATACATAAATTCAATTTTTTTCTACCCAAAATTTCATCTTTCGCTAAATATCAAAATTTAAAATGAATTTCACCAAAATTTCCCCAGTTTCCCACAGTCAAGTCGATAAAGAATTTGAAATATGAGAAATTCCAATTTTCATTTTCTTTATATTCATTATAAAAATTCATTGATGTCAAAAAATAATTTAACTGCAAAGACAAAGCACCTTTTTATCTCTCTCTCATATTTCTCTTTTTCATAATCATTTCATGTTAATTGCTTTACGATTATGACAATTGCCTTTTTAATTTCATTTTAAAAATACATAGTAACTAACTAACTGCAACAGACATAACAAAAAGATCACGAAATGAAAAGGAGAGAAGAAAAAAAAAATTCAAAAATAAACCTACACCCAATTTCTTAACATGATTCCAATTAAATATCCATGATTAAGAATGAAACAAACGGAGCAAAAAGAAAGGAAAATAAAATGAGAGAAGTGAAAAAACAATAAAAAGAGAATTTTTAGTGCATTTTTGCTAAGGAATGAGTTCGTTGTTGTCTGAATGACTGTCTGTTTGTCCCAGGGGCGTAGCCAGAAATTTTTCAAGGGTGGTGTTTTAACACCCAAATTAACCCCCCTGGATATCCCCTGGTCTATTAGTTTGTCATCGAATTTTCTCATCCTAAAAACAACATATCAATTTCATTATAGTGCGGAAATAATGGCAGTAATGTATGGTTCCAAAGAAATAAAAATAATTAAAATCAGTCACTTCCTTTGGGACCGTTCACTTATTACGTAACGCTTTTAGGGGGGAGGGGGGTCTGAGATTTTGTGACAGTTCAAACAAAGGAAATTTTTCTTTATTTACATTTTGTGACAAAGGGGGGTTCTGAAAAGTCGTTTTTTTGCGTTACGTAATAAGTGAACGACCCCTTTACTGGCAACAACCAAAAATCCTCTTGGCTAGCTTCACATATGAATTAGAAACTTCCTCTTGTGAAGTATAAAGATTTCATACAAAAATCTTCAAAAGCTGGAATTTTTCTCTTGTGAAGTATAAAGATTTAAAAAAAAATTAGAAACTTTCTCTTGTGAAGTATAAAGATTTCATACAAATTTTTTCAAAAACTAGAATTTTTCTCTTGTGAAGATTTCATCCAAATTTTTTTAAAAAATTTCTAATGTTTTCCTTTTTGAGGCAACGATCTCAAATATTGGAAAATGCCATTTTTTCAAAAATTAAATAATTATTCATATTTTTTTACAGATTCTGAGCTAAAAAAGCGTTTTTTTTCTTCAAACTAGTAAAATTTATTACCAGTTTTTATTTCCATCCAAAAAATAACCATTTCGTGTCTACATGAAATGCGCAAAGTATGATTGTGCATTTGTGGCCGCGGCTCTTTATTCTTTCGTTTTTTATTCATTCTCGTATCGAGCAAAAGAAGTGTAAAAACAATAATGGAAACATATTCATGAAAAGCGAGAGGAGATGGAGAAATGATGATGACGATGTGGAATGAAGAAGAGGAAAAGAGTTGAGGCAGACAAGCTGGCGATGAGCTCTGTTTTTTTGCTCTCGTGGGTCTTTCTTAATTCTTTTTACACGTTTTGGGCGGTTTTCAGACTCTTTTCACGATTCAACATTTACTAACGTTAGTGATATATATCGAGTAGAGGCTCACAATACACACAAATGCACATCATGCTCTGGAATGTTAAAGTGAAGAAGAAGACGACTTCTTTTTGTGCATTTCGTGCAGATAAATTGGAAAAATCTTTTAAGTTTTCAACGAATTTTCACATATTTCATTTAAATTTACTACCATCAATTATCATGTAAAATTTGATGATGTTCGCGTTGTATGTTAAAAGGAATGAAATGTGTGAGGGACATTGAGTATAACGCGTTGGATTTAATTCATTTTTAAGGAATTTTGAAGAAAAAACAAATTAGAGAAAAAGAAACAATCAGGCGTCTTGTAAAAATTATAAAATTACATTTCTAGGAATTGAACCTCAAGTTTATGAATATATTTTTTATTCACTATTTAATTTAATGATTCATAATGGATAAAACATGTACTGTAGAAATTGTATGGACATCTTGAAAATTTGAAATTTACATTAAATTATTAGGAACCAGAAGGGGAGGGTTGGGTCAAACCCTCTGTTTCTTTGAAAAATGTCCACATTTTGCTAGGATTTTTTGAAAAATAAAAAAAAATAAAAAAAGACAAAAAATTAGAACAAATTCGGAGATTCATACCTTGTATAAAATTAGTTTTCTAAGAATTGAACCTTAAATTCATTGATGAACTTTATTTCATTCAATATTTGATTAACTTTTAATGTGATCGATAAATTGGCTAACACAAATACCGTATATTTTTTAAACATCATGAAAAATTGAAATTCTCATTAAATTGATATGAGGCTAGGGACAAGGAGTTTGGGGTCAAAGCCACTACTTATTTTCATTTTAATAAACAAAAACTAATAAAATTCATGGAAAATTTCCTTTTTGGCTGTTTTATGTTAATTTTTAAATTTTCATGCAAACTATGAGCTACCCTAGTGCTGAATATTCTCTTCAAAAATTCTGCATTAATCATCCATCTTCTTTTTTCTATGCACACATCCATACCGACTTTCCATCCGTCGGTAAAATCAAACAAAAAGTGCATTTGTTCGATACCTTTCAGACACTTTCCTTGCCAGAAAACTGATGATGTTTGAAAATAAGAAACTGTGAACCTTTAATTATACAATTTTGGATGTATCTGACCAGTTTTATGGGTTTTTAATATAAAGTTCAGTTCCTTAACGGTGAGTTCACGAAAACAAAAAAAAAATTCTTCAATGGAAAGCAGAAAGAAATAAAGAACGAGGGATGGGATGAAATCAGACGATTAAAAAGGCGGTGAAATTGAGCTCTTTAATTTCCTTAAACAGACCATCAAACAAAAATTTCCGGATTACTGAGAGGATGTTTTCTTTTCGATTAAGGATGTGGATTGATATATAGAAGTTGATGATGATAGTGGTCCTCGAGAAGCTATTAATGAAATTAACTTTCTTTATGATAGGTGTGTATTTAATTTTTTGAGAGGATTTAATGTACTTAAGAGACAAAAGAAACTTCTCCGACAAAGAAATTTGAAGGGTTCTTGATTTAAGTGAGCTATGATGTAGACTGATGGATGGAGGTTAAGCCTGGATATGTATTTATGGCTGTAATGTGCTTGAAAAAATGTTGAGAATCAGCAAAGAGAGTTTAACGGTCATTTCAGATTCAAATTTTTGCATCTTTTGATGCAAAAATGATGCAAAATTTATTTTTACAAAATTTCTCAGTAAACATTGAAAAATATATAATTTAGTCAAATTAATTGCCAAAAATATCAAAATAAAGATCAATTTTCTTGTAACTGCCCATAAACAAGCTTCAAAACATTGTTTTACAACATAAATTACATCAAAAATTATGAATATTTAAAAATTTATATTTCTGATCTGTTTTTACACATTTATCAAAACTTTTCAACCGAAACAGCGTGAAAATTCAAGTTCAAAGACCAGCCTACCATCAACTATTCATATTCATATACAAATCATCATCTGCCAAATAATTTAATTACCATTTTATGGACAAATAACAAAGATCGGATGGGCTTTCTAAAAGGTAAAATTTTACGCATAATAAACTTTAATATTCATGTCCAACATAAATTTCTTCATAATTCTTTTTGGGTAGAAGCGACATATGCAAGCGTTATAAAGTGCTTCCTGAAATTTCGATAAGAATCTACAGAAAAGTGAGCATGAAGTGGCAAATATTATTCTTTAAAATTTGTTGAGGTAAAAACTTCATCGGCTCATGATTCCTCAAAAAAATCACATTTATGTCCATTTTCTTAATCCGACACTTAAAGTGTCATAATCTGATAAGCTTAAATCATGTAAAGATCCTATTATATTCTTCCTTTTTGTGTAACCTCAAAGAAATGTGTGTAAAAAGAGCAATAGGATGAGAAAAGAATTGAAAACATACATCTTTTGTCGACTGAACAATACCACATTACTCAATTAAATTCTTATCCCACCTTTTGCTTGAGTTACTCTCAACAAAGAGAGAAAAAGGCTAGCATAGCAAGGATGAAGAATAAATGAAATTAGGAAAAAAAATCGGCTTTTAAAATACACAAGAAATCTGTTGCAATAGTGCTAAGACCATAATTAACTAAAGTGCCAAAATCTTAAAATCTATAACACAATTTTAACTTTAAATTATAGTGTATGCACTTTTTGCAGTTTCTTCTTTTCATATGCCGCTGTTGTCCGTAAGGAGAAATGATGATAAAGAGAATGAGAAAGAAGGTGAAGATCATTTACCAAAAAAATATTTTTTTTTCGGCAAATTTTGTGATGGATGCGTGTGGCTTTGGGTTGGCATTTTGGTAGACTGACTGGATTTTGTTGTTATTTTGAGGATTTTTAGCTTTAAAGTAGAGATATCAGAAGGGTGCGTTTGGAAAGGTTCCTAGCTATATCACGGTAACTTTTGGCTTTGCTTAAACCTTAACATACGTAGACAAAGTCAAAAATGACTGCTTTATGTCTTAAAGTGTTGATTTTAAATTATTTTCTGAGGGGATCGAATTTTATGAAAGTTTTTTTTAGTAATTTACTGTAATTTAATGAAGTATTGTTGTGACTTGCCTAAATATTCCAATTCTTGCCACTTTTTTGATGATCATGGAACCATATGTTTCAAATTAGACTTTAATTTCGAAGAAATAAACAACAAAAACTTTTCGAAGTGGAAAAATTTTCCGAGAGGATGAAAATTGAAAAATTTGAATGTACAAAAACCGTTAAAAATGAATTTTTTGTAAGAATTTTGAACTCATATTTAAATACTTGAAATTTATATATCTTGCTTCTTGACAAGCCTGAGGCAGTCTCAAGAATCTAGAAAAGTGTTTCTCAAACTAGCAGCATACATAGTCCACCATTTTGAAGACTTAAATTCAAAGTTCTCAGTTTTTAACTGGTTAGTGGTTCGAAACACCAAATAACATAATTTTTGGAACTTTTATATGCCATGGCACGTAGTTTGAGAACCACTGCTTTAGAATATCAGGCGCTTAGTGGTCTGCTGTAAAGGGTACACAGAAAGGAGCATAGGGTACCCAAAGTAGGGCAATAGAATACCCAAAGTAATCCCTTGACCCATACCTAATGCGCTTCCAAACTTACCCAAAATCACCACTCCAACTCATTTATGTTAAAGCATCAAAAAGTAATATAAGCTTACAGGTAAATGTCTAATGTTTGGTGCAAAAATCAACACCGATATTTATAACAACAAATGCATTCTAGAATTTCTTATTATTGTTCGCTGGTCTTAGCTTAGATTCCTTCTCATTCTTCTTTTCATCTCTTCTTCCTTTATATTTTATTCTACTCTTCTTAAGATGAAATAAGTAAAAAAAGAAAAATATGAAGTGAAAAGATTCGCATTATTGACAGACACCTTATAATTTGAAGCGTTAAAAAACAAACCGAAAATGCAATTTCTTGAGGGCATGAAAGAATCCACACACATATAAATTTCCTCGTTTTTTTTTGTTGCTTGTACACACTTTTTATACTGACTATAAAGGAAAGGAATGAAAAAATATTCACCGGCATCAGTTAGATAGACATAAAAGAGAAGAAAAAAAATGATAAAATGTAAAATGATTTGCTTGAGTTAATTTTTTGTACTTCATATGTACAGTCTTTCGGCACATTTTTAATATGTTGTTTTCTTGTTCCTTATAAAAAGTATCATAAAAGGAATGAAAAGATCTCTTCGATAGCTAATGTTCATGATAAAGTGTTGCACATTTTTTAATAATTTTCTTATTGCTCTAACATTCTTTTAGACTTGCATTTGAAGTAAATTACTAAATATGTACTTCTTGCAATGTTTAAGTCGGAGATGTTGCAGTTTATTTATTATAAGTTTTGATTCATTGTTAATTTTGTGTTATCTACAAAGCATGAATTGTTAGAAATATAATTACATGTGTTTATTTAGGGGTCATTCTCTTGTGATGTACAGCATTTAAGGGTTTGGAGTAGAATACTAGTCTATTACCACATAGGAGACTTTAGAGATGATCCTACCATAATTTTGACTAAGAAATTAAATGATCAAATTTACTGTTAGATAAGGGGTATTCTACTTACCAACCATCCACCTGGCTAACCGTCTTTTAGCTTATCACTAAAGTCAATACATATTTTTATGAACGGCAAAAGATTCACAAGGATGACCAACAATTTCTGGATTATAAGGATTGTCCTTAATATCCCAAACAAGCAAACATCCTCCACGTGCGAGGCAATGGATCCACTTGGGTATCAGCCGAGTTAACTAAGGTAAATCTTAAAGAAATGTCTTCTTGAATTATATGTGTATAATATTGTAGGATTCGAACCCAGGAACCTAAAGTTAATTCAACATGACCAATTTCTTTATTCCTAAAAAATTAACTCATCTAATCTATTTATTATTCTAACATAATTTCCATAATCTAAACACAGAAAATTACCATAAACATATTTGATTTAATCGAATAAAAATCCATCCGAACAGAAGTTGAGTCTATTTATATTTAAAAGCAATTTTATAAACATGTGCAGAAGTTCTGTTACTGGATGAAAAATTTGATCTTTGATTAACAATAAAGAGTATTGAGCATATAGGATGCGAGCACGAGAAAAATTATATTACATTAAATTATTTGAATCAGATATTAAGCATATAATAAAATTTCTTCATAAAACTTAAAATGCAACAACAAGAAATCACGCTACAAAGCAGTTCAAAAGAGAAAGAAGAAAAAAAATGCGGCTTATTACATTTTGCAAATATGATACTTAACAGCTATAAGACTGTACAAGACGAATAAAAAAACATAAACACGAGGGAAGAAAAAAAATGAAGCTGAAATAAAATTAATAACACTGAAGAGTAAGAAGTAAGGCAACCTTGATATATAACCAATAATTACATTAAGTCTCTTATTTGTCTTTGGCTAACACCTCAACACCGAAAAAGAGTTTCAAAGGAGAGAACAAAATATATGTATGTATATTTAATGCGAGGAGAACAGAGAGAAGTACCGTGTACATGATGATGATGATGATGCATCAAGGTAAGGAATGAAGGTAGGTTTGGAGTTTGGTTGATTGGAAGTTTTTTAAAGCGCAAATGTTTCTAACGAACTTTTGAAATTTGAAAAATTTACCAAATTTAGCGGTTTTGGAAAATTCAAAATGGCGAAACCACGTGGATTTTTTCTCTCACTTCGAAAAGTTTTCTTGATTTTTCTTTGAATTTACAACTTTCTTGACTACAAAGTGATACTTTTTTGGTTCTACAACATGGCAAAATCGATAATAAATAAAAGTCTACTAGATATATAAGCAAACATGCAAGTTATAGCTCAAAAACACTACATTTTACAAAAAGCCACCCAAACTCATCCCAAAAGCACCAACAACACCCATTCAACATGCTAAAAATATGCAATGTTTAAAGTTATAATAAGGAAAGGTATTAAAAGAGCAGTTAAATTGATGCAACGAGTGCGATAATAAAAAATCATTTCGGAAAAATGGTTTTTTTCGCTCCTTATTTTTCTTTCTCTCGTGCATATATATTTTTTTTTGTTGCGCTGAAATGTCAGAGGTGTAATTGTAAAGTAAAAATCGGCACTTTTATTATAAAAGATAAAATGCATAAATTTTTCGTGTAAATAGCACTGGAAGCAGTTAAGAGTTAAAAATGAGTTTTTCTTCTCCTCTTCATGCTAGCCTTTTTTGCATGAATTTCAACATCATCTTATCATCATATCGTCAATTGGGTATGTAGACATTTGAGTTGCCCCTCTCTAAGCATGCATAAAATGCACTTTTAGTCTTTACGAGTCACTTTTACAGATTGATATTTATGTTCATAATAAATTTTATTCTCTTGAATTTGATTGATTGATAAGGAGAGTAAATAACGTTTTTTTCTTCATAATTCTATTGGACTCAATTTTTTGATGTGTTTCACACTTGTGGAGCTGGAAATATTGACATTGATATATTTCAATGATTAAAATAATTACGCAAAATAAATCAAACAGAATGATAAAGTGTTAACCGAGAAAAATAAGTTAGTTTGCAGACTTGGTCTTGTTATGAAATGGTAATTGAAAATTACAGTCCTTTTTGTGCTGGTAGGGAGATTTATATGTTTGGATGTTGGCAATTAATTTGGTTTTTCAAAGATTCTTTTGTTTCAAAGAAAATTTTTATTTTGGTGCTATAAAAATTTCAAAATGGCGACATTTTCCTCTCAATTCGAAAAGTTGTTTGAATTTTTCTCAAATTCTAAGCACTTTTTGGGCTTAATAAGCTTGCATTATGATTTTACAACGTGGCAAACACACTTTTAACCTAAAAGCACACAGAAAAACATAAACAATTACGAAATACAGTCAATTTTAACTTTTATGTTAAAAAATTTCAAAATGGCGGAAACACGTGTTTTTTGCTCTCAAGTCGAAAAGTTTTTTGAATTTTTCTCACATTTTAAGTACTTTTTAGGCTTAATAAGCTTGCATTATTATTCTAGAAGATGGCAAACATGCCTTTAATCTAACAACAAACAGAAAAACCTATAAAATATCAAAATATCATCAAAACCATTTTTTAAATGCAAATTTCCAATTTATTACTTGATTATCAATCAACATCAATCATAAAAGCGCATAGATTACTTTTTATTATCCCAATCATCTGAATAAGCACACGAACTACTTAATAATGACCGATAATGACAGAATAATCACTTTAATCTTGTCACATTATTCAAATTATTATCCACAGATATGTTTTGTGCCTTCTTTATCACTTAACAGAAACAGAACTAAAGCACAGAAGTAGTGTGAAGCAGAAATCAAGAAATCAATGATTAATAAACAGAAACAGAAACAGATCTCCGTATTTCTTTATGATCATAAATTTGCAAATGATATTAAAGGTAACGAAGAAGTTGTAATGCATTTATTATTGATATTACAGCATTCAATATTGTAATTATTTTCTGTTACTGTTTTTCATATCCACTTTTGTTCTTTTTAAAAACAATTTTTTTGCCTTCATTCTTTTGAATTTTGCCTGCACGACTCGAAATGAGGATGAGAAATAAAGTGCAAAAGAGAAGAAGGGAAAAATTTTATTAATGATTTATTGATGCAACGCTTGTTCATCCAAATTTAAGTACACATGTATAATGTTTGATCTTGTTGTGCATATTTTGTTAATTGTAAATTGTACAGACAGCGTGGTTCACTCTGTTATATAAAAACAGAGAGCTTCATGTGGGCTTTCTGTAATGCATAAAATTGAATGTGATCAAGAATAATTCAAAATATTGATTGTTGACTTGAGAGAAATTAAAATCTCGAAGAAATGGGAAGGGAAGTAAAAAGGTGGGAATTAATTATGTCACTTCTGAAAATTTAATTATTTTGAGGATGCTGGTTTAATGGAAGCAATTTGATGAGGTGCCTGGAATAATTAATAATGTTGAGGTTTTCTTGTGGTAATAAATTAGTTGAAGTTAATGAAAATCATATTAAATTGTGTATATTCAGCTTCGTTGCAAGTTCAGCTAATTCAGCAACTTCAGTTATTCAGCAATTCAGCAACTTCAGTTATTCAGCAATTCAGCAACTTCAGTTATTCAGCAAGATCAGTTATTCAGCTAATTCAGCAGCTTCAGTTATTCAGCAAACTTCAATTATTCAGCTAATTCAGCAATTTCAGTTATTCAGCTAATTCAGCAGTCTTCAGTTTTTCATCTAATTCAACAATCTTCAGTTGTTCAGCAACTTCAGTTATACAGCTAATTCAGCAATATTCAGCTAATTCGGCATTTTTGTTTATTCAGCTAGTTCAGCAACTTTATTTATTCAGCTAGTTCAGCAATCTTCATTTATTCAGCTAATTCAGCATCTTCATTTATTTAGCAAGCTCAGTTATTCAGATAGTTCAGCTAAATTAGTAAATTCAGATATTTCAGCAGTTTATACCTCAAATCAACCAGTAATTTGCATGAAATCACTACAAACTACACTCGCTTATTCTCATAAAATCATACATTTCAATTCTAATTCTATCCAAATAGAAATATAAAGTCAAAGTTCATTGAAATTGAAAAAAAATATTCATGATTGGAAAATTAAATCGAATAGTCATTAATTTGAAGCTTATGCAATTACCATTTGGAAATTTAGTATGTATTTTATTTCTTAACATTATATTCTTGTGAAATATTTGACATAAAACAAATTCCCTCAGTTTATTTTGTAGTTAAAAAGATTCTATCTAAAAATAACAAAAAATAGTTTTTTTTTTGAAATCGTGTCGATTTAATTAAACAAGTCTAAAAAGGCAATCAAAAGAGCTTAATTTAGAGGCTGGCAACTTAATTGAGATTCAGAAATCACGATTTATCGCACTATTGAATTTCAATTTGTTCAATTCGTCATGACTATTGCTTCATATTAGGTACTTTGATGTTGATTAACTCACAAATTTAATTGGAAAATTGGTTGAATTTTTAAGAAATTCATATCATAATTTGAGTACTTAAAATATCATGTTAAGCTTTATGAAGGCATACTTACGTGATTGAGGGAATTTTTGACACAACTGAATAAGAATTGGAGTTGAGAAGTTATAGGAAGTTGGATTTAGGACGCAATTTTAAATTCTGGGGATGAGAATTTTACTCTACGTAAAAATACGTACGTAAAGATACGTACGTAAAAATACGTACGTAAAAGTACGTACGTAAAATTTCAAATTTTACTGGATTTTCAAACTCAAACCTCAATTTTAGCATGTTTTCTCCTAAAGACAACATCTTCGACAACAAACTGCCTTCATCTACCAAACTGAACCGCAAAAGCCAATCATTTCTTCCACAATAATCCACACAAAATCTCTCAATTCCTCCTCAGAGCTGAATTTAATAATGAGTAGCATGCAAGTGCCCATAAATTACCTTTAAAATAACTACACAAAAATTACCTAAACAACATAAAAAAAATTTGAGGGAACGATTTAAGTGAGAAAATTACGACAAGTCAGCATTTAGAATGTGCTAAAGAGCTAACGATTTCTTTTAATGCCTCAAATTTTGGTTTTTTTTTCACCAAACATTAAAAATACGTGTACGAATTTCATGCAAATTATGATTGCGCATCAAACCTTTATTTCTTCCATTATTTTTTTCGCTCTCTCCCTTCAAATTCATGCACTGAAGGTTTTGTTTTGTTTTCGCACTCTGAAATTTGCAATGATTCTAACTTAAAATTATGATGCATAACTGTTCGTTGAAATACATTGTAATGTTTTGTATGCAATGAAGATAATGTAAATTATAGATTAAATGTGAAAGATAACATGCAGGTGCGAGTAAACATATCATAAAAATTATATGTAAATGACACTAAGCGTGCATAATTTCTCTTAATGGTAAATTAAAATTATTACATTGTGGAGACAAAGATGAAGAAAAAATGTGTGTAAGTGAGAAATTAATGACTTTTGAGGTGGATATTGAGGTTATGTCGCGCATTTTTGTAGCTAAAGTGTCTAGTAAAAAATGTTCACTGAACGCACAAAATTCATTGAACAACTTATTGCAAATTTTTTTAATTTTGCTCACTGAACGCATTTTCGATGCCAAAAAATTGTTCACTGAAGGAACTTTTGATGTAAAACTTCACTGAACGTACTTTTGATGCGAAAATATTTTGTTCACTGAACGCACTTTTGATGTAAAAAACTTTAAATCTGCTCACTGAATGTATTTTTGATGCCAAAAAATTGTTTACTGAACGAACTTATGATGTAAAAAAGTTCAATTTTGCTCACTGAACGCATTTTAGAGACATAAATTTGTTCACTAAACAAACTTTTGATGCAAAAATTTTTTTTACTGAATAAATTATTTTTAATAATATCAATAAAATTTAATACCTCATAAATATAATTTTAACAAATTCTGCGTATTCTGAATCATTATTCAAATCCATCATAGTCACTCGTTCAGACACCTCAAACCGATAATTATAATAAATTAATCAACATTAATATGCTGCAAAAAAAATTGCGCACATACAAAAAAAACAATTTTTTTGCTGTCTATTAATTGTGTCGCTTACAATCATTATTTTACACATTCATGAGGAAATTAAATCAATTCACTGGAGAGAAACTTTAATAAATTACTTAATGTACACATAGTTTATTTATTATCTGATAGAAGCGGCGAATATTTCAAGCTATGAACTATGCTTTCCGTTTTGTTAAGTGAAAAGCATGTTGATGGTTTCGTTTTGTCCATTGATGGGATTTCCTGTGTGTTTAAAAATTTTTACATGCATGGATTGTGGTATAATTAATTAAATAGTATGTTGTGTTAAATATTGAGATCTGTTTTGAGCAAATTTATAAATTTGTTTAAAAGTATTGTAAAATGCACATTAAAAGCGTCAAAAGCTTACATAAAGAACTTCCAAAAATTTCAAAAACACTTCAAAATCGTACGTAAAAAAGCTTCTAAAACGTACGTAAAAAAGCTTCAAAATCGTACGTAGAAAAGCTTCTAAAACGTACGTAAAAAAGCTTCTAAAACGCACGTAAAAAAGCTTCAAAATCGTACGTAGAAAAGCTTTGAAATCGCACGTAAATAGCTTCTAAAACGTAGTTAGAAAAGCTTCAAAAACGTACGTAAAAAGCTTCAAAAACAAGTACGCAAAAAGCTTCAAAAAACGTACGTAAAAAAGCTTAAAACAGTAAATTAAAAATAAATTCTTTCGCAACAACATTACAATGAAACAATTTGCACTTCAATATGCCATAAAATTCTTCAAGAAATTCTGATCATTCACTCATTTTCCATAAAAATGTAGGAAGGTTGTAGCCATAAAACATGTAAGAAATGACACCACATCATAACTTTTTTTTCTCTCTTTTAGTAAATTTGTAATTGGCAATAATTATAAATCAAAGCCTACTCATTAGACAAAGTAAATGCGGCACAAATGAAATATTGTTTGATATTTTATTCCTTTAGCACTTCCGTGCATAAATTTTTCATCCACATTGTATTTATTTTATAATTTTTGCTGAATAAATAAATGAAAATTATAAAACTTGAGTGGAATCAATCTAAATGCAATCAAGTAATAGTATTTTTTCCTCTCTTTCTCAATGTTTGCATCTCTCCGAGGCATTGAGTCAAAAGGAAATTGATACATTCATTTCCATGCGTCATTTTATGTACACAACAAATAATAAAAAAATGTATAATTAATTTTAATTCAATTTCGCAGTTGAGTAAATATTTGCATTTAATTGCAACAAACATTCGAGGTATGAGTTGCTGTAAAACTGTAAAATTGTTTTGAATGTTGAATATTTTTATGTTGGCAGTGGCGGGAAGCTCAAGCTTTTATAAATTTATATTGTTCATGAAATTTAACGGACTTTTGAAATTTGAAAAAATTAACTGTCATTTTGAATTTAAAATTTTCTGCATCATTTGAATAAAACAAAGTAACGGATTTTTTAAATTTGAATTTTTGCATCAGTTGGGATGCAAAAATTTTATTTACTTTTTAGTAAACAAACCAAATTTTACTAAATTCAATGTAAATTATCAGTAATTCAACCATTTGAAAGCTATATTAAGATTCATTGATTGATAGTAAACCTAATAATTCACAAGAATAACTAAAAGAAAGCAAAATACAGCCAGAAATTGCCATAAAATCACAAAAATTCCTAATTTCTGTGCTAAATAGCTGAAAATTGCCCAAAAATCAGAAATTAGTCACAAATCTAATATTATTCATACGTCACTGGATTTTTGATAATCGCATCTCATTTCCTATAGTTTCATCATATAATAGCTCCAACTGAGAGCGGTTTGTCTTTCAAATGTATAAATACATAAGAAAGAATCAACATCGAAGCCTTAAAGTGTTAAACTTTAATGGACTTTCTTCTTTTTCATCCAAAACATTTAAATCGTTACACAAAGAGCCCGATTCCATCTCTTTCGAACACTCACACGGAACATTTAAAGACATTAATCATGTGACCCGACAATTTTCGTTTACGTTTGAGCTCCGAATGAAATCTCAAGCCACAATACTACTAATTATAAAAATGTTTGTTTAACCAGACATTAACAGTACTGACAACAACAACAAAAAAAACACAAGAAAAGAGTATAAATTATTATTAAATTTTCGTGATGAATCCCCCCGCGGATTCTCATGTTGAAGGAGTTTCAACAAAATTATTATTTTTTTCCGAATGGGCCTTTTAATTAAATTTTCAAAGCATCACTTTGAAATTACACGATGATGAGTGTTTGATGCTTCATGCATTCTTCTTGCTAAGCCGACCTTTTAATCATTGCCATAGTGGGACCTAAAATGTGTTTACATTTAACATCGCCTGATTTATGATAATTAAATATGAGGCAGTTTTTTTGGTGTTTGATTTTCGTGCGTTTTCTGAATGAATCGATTTTTATTTTTGGGTCTGTGAAAAATGTTTTTTGAGACCTTGGAAATTTTTATGAATTTTTTTGAGGTTATGTTTTTTTTGTTTAACAATAAAAATACTAAGGGGCTGTTCACAAATGATGTTTGACTTCTTTAGAGGGGGAGCAGGAAACACCAATTAATAAAAATCATAAAAATATTTTTTAAAAAACATTCTAAAATATAGTTTAAAAGATTTTAACATTTGAAATTTTAAAAAAATAATTTTTAAAATGTAAATCTTTAAAAATATGAATTTTGAAAATTTAAACTTTAAAAGTTCGATTTTTGAAAATTTAAACTTTAAAAATTCGATTTTTGAAAAGTAAAACTTTAAAAATCTGATTTTTAAATATTTTTTAAAATTCAAAAATTTAAAAAATATTTTCCAAGTTTTAAACAAGCTTCTAAGAGTCCAGTTTAAAACTTATCTTTAAAGTTTTTATAATTAATTTAAATAAAAATCATATAATTTACAAAATCATGTGACAAATGTAGAAAATGGTCTAAAATACCCACTTTTTACGGACGACCCCCTAAGAAATCTATCCACATCGAACATAAAAGCTACACAGATAACTCATAAAAACGCCAACCAAGCTAAAAGTCATAAAATTTCAATCACTTCCAAGTGAGATTCCAGAGAAATTAGATATCCATAATAAAATGATCATCATCAGCAACAAAACAGCGCAAAATCTCTTGTTTATGTTTCGAAATTATTTATCTAAATAGCCTCAAGCTAATTCTCGCTCTATCTGCTCTTAGAAGTGAAATGAAAGAAGTTTACGAAGCACAATAATTTTCTTCTCCTTCCGAGGCTGCGAAAAGAGAAGAAAAAAAACATCAAAAATCGTTTTATAATAACAAACACAAAAGTGTTGCATAAAGTATAATAAGAATAATAATCGCCTTTGATGATTTCTTATAACTATAAACGAACGAGTGAGTTTTGAGATTATTGAGGTTTATTATAAGACAAAGTATTTTGGACTCACTCTTTTTTTGAAATATATCTTTAATTTTTTAGATTAATGAAGAATAAAAAATTATAAAAATAATTTGAATGTAAATGAACAAAAAATTATAAATAGGGACAAGATTGATAACAAAAAAAGAAAGATAAATAAAAAAATAGATAACCAAACCAGATGGAATAAAGCGTATAAATGCATAATATTTTTGAGAATTGAACCCTGAACTTTGATAAAATTTAAACAACTTTTTTTGTTGACATTTATTTGAGTTTTGCTAAATCGACTAAATGTCTGTGTTGAATATGTTGATAATTTTGAAATTGAAACAATTTAAATTTCTTGATCACTAATAATTTAAAAAAAAATAAAATATCAATTAAAAATATGATTTTAATATAGAAAGTTTAAAATTTAATTAAAAATTAGGATTTGAACTGAATAAAATGCTTTGATATTTTTTTTTAAATAAGTCAATTTACAATTTTAAATTAAGCAAAAAAGACTAAAATAAAAATTTAATGTTGAAAAAATTACTTTAGAAAATAATAATTAAAAGTATTTAAAAACATTTGTATTCAAAAATTAGATAAAAAAATTTAGTACTACTGCCAATCATCTACATGTTATATCATATTAGGATTCGAACCTCAGATTTAAGCTAAAATCCTTTATTTTCTAATCCATTAAATAAAATTTTAAATTTTAATCAGCAAAATATCCAATATAAACCACAAAATTAATCAAACTCCAAAAAAATCTTCAACTTTTCAAATTTAAATCTCCAAATATTTTTTAATCATCACAATCAAATAAACCTAATATCTCAGTTAATGATCAAAATATGTTCTGACTAGGAATTTAAAAATCTAAATGAGATTTTTTTCTTCTGTCGGTGGTTTTTAGCCTTTATTAAGGGTTCTAACGTTATAAATCATATTACGTGATACTATTTCCATTTTCTCTATGCTCTCGTTCAAAAAAATTATTCCTCTTTTTCGTGTTCCTTTGTTTTTAATATTTTCTTAAACTCAAAAAAAAAATATTAATTTACATCCTTTTATCCACACCGCGCGGTGTTATGGTTTTTTTGCATGAAAAATATTTGAATAAATTTTTTTATGATAGACTATTATTCGTATTTTTTGGGCGTTTCATATTTCAGCAAAAAAAAATGTTCCTACATGAAAGTTCTTTTTGCTGTTAGTCATATTTGTAAATTAATTGCATAATTATTTTGTGTATCAAGTGGGTTATCTAGTAAGGGGTCATTCAGTTATGACGTCCATGATTTAGGGGGGAGAGGGGATCTGAGATTTTGTGACACTTTAAATTAAAGAAATTTTTTTGAATAAAAATTTTGTGACAAGGGGGGAGGGGGGTCTAAAAATCCCATTTTTTGATGGACGTCATAAGTGAATGACCCCTGAGTAGTGGATTAAATGAATGTTGATGGATTGAGGTGATTTCATGTAAATTTATAGAGCATTTTAGAATTTTTTTAAAAGAAAAATCTTGAATGTTGAATTAACGGTCATTTTAAATTCAAAATACTAAAAACTTTCGAGTAAAAATTCAAATTTTTTATGACCGTTAAATTTGATTGTCAAAAAATGTCATAATCATGAAATTTCAGATTTTTAACAGTATTTAGACACAGAATTTTTAACTTATGCTAACCATGCATTAGAATTCTTTCCAGCAATACCAAAATTATTAATTTTACCTCTTAATTTCCAGCTCGATTACAACCTTTCAACAAATTCCAGTCTAACACCTCAAATTTCATGCTAAAATATGGAAGTAAATCATCAAACATATATTTTGGCAATAAATAAAATTTTCCAACACTTCTCAATTTTTCTTCAAAAATTTGTTCATGCCAAAAATACCCCCTCCGATAAAAATAAATGTATACAAATCTAATGAAAATATTAGAACAGCACATGTGATTTATTTGGTGTTCCGCTCGATTTGTGCTTCAACACACAAAAAAATTCTGTTTCTAGCTCAAGAAGAGAATTTATAGCTTTAGAAAAAAATGAGAAAGAAACGGAGAAGGATAAGTGACTGCTTTTTGAGGTTCTGAAGGCATTTTGATGATATAATAAACACATTATTGTGCTCAGTAAATTTCGTCTCGCCTAATATAACAAAAACGTGTTATGCAATTGACTAAGATTCTTTTCCTTTGATAACTGCCTCATAATCATGATTCTGAACATTTGTTACGTTGTGGTGTATTTATTGTGTGGGTTGTTATGTCTCATAATGCAATTTTTATTTATTTTTTGTGATCTTAATTTTGGTTTTGTTTGGGGAGAATTTTATTTTTTTGGGTGATTCTTATTTATTGCTTGATTTTTATTAGCTAGTTGGAATTTTAGAAACACTTGTGGATTTATGTTAGGTGATTTAGTTTTATCAAATTAAAATACCAACGGTGAAGTTTGAATTTTTAACGGTTTTTCAAATTTTGAATTTTTAACGGTTTTGCAAAGTTTGAATTTGAATCTTAACGGTTTTGTAAGATTTAAATTCTTAACGGTTTTGTAAAATTTGAATTCTTACCGGCTTTGTAATTTTTGAATTTCTAACGACTTTTTAAAATTTGAATTTCTAATAGTTTTATAAATGCTGAGTTTTAAACGGTCTTGTAAAATTTAAATTTCTCACGCTTTGTTAATTTTGAATTTTTTACGGTTTTCCAAAATTTGAATTTGAATCAAAATTTTGAATTTTAACGGTTTTGTAAGCTTTGAATTTTTAACGGTTTTATAAATTTTGAATCTTTAGCAATTTTGTAAAATTTCAATTTTTAAAGGTTTTGTTAATTTTGAAATTTTAATGGGTTTTTATGATTTGAATTCTTAACGGTTACATAAATTTTAAATTTTTAACGCTTTTGTAAGATTTGAATTTCTTCATGTTTTTTGAAATTTAAGTTTCAAGCATTAACTAGCAACAATCAAAGATCATAAATCACAAAACACTCAAACAAATAAAGCAACCAAACCTGTAATTTCTACTAAACCAAATTCAATCAGGTCACGCCTCGAAAAAAGTTCATCAGATTCCCATCCAATCATTTACCTTCAAACCCTTTTGTAATCAAGTCATTAATGTAATATTTTCACATGGCTAATGACATAATTTCTATTCATTTCACAATAAATGCACACAACCTACTAAAGCTTAAGCCATGTAAATATTCATTAGACCTCCATTACTCCTCATTCAATTACATGTCATTTTTAAATATTTAAACTGCTTTCTGAACTTTTGTGTTTGACATTTATGGAAGTGAAATTTTAGTTTAATTTCTACGCTTGTTTAACATTAAATAAATGGCATTTTGTTTAATGATCTGCTATTGTATCAGCAATAATGATGATGACATTATAACTTTATTATTTGAAGATTTTTTTTTCGGATATCAAATTTGTGTACACATGTTAGGCACAATTATTTAATCATTATAATAGAAATTTCTTATTTGCTACCTTTTTTTTTATTCAGCTCATTCTCTATTTCCATTAATGACTTTCCTTTTGTCTCTGGAATGACAAAATATGTGAAAATAATTCCAATTGTGCTGACACCTCCGAATATCCAAAATGTTTGTCCAATTCCAAAATTATCCATGACACTTTTAAATGACGCACTGATGAGAAACGAAAAGTTCCATGTGAAAAATCCAACGATTGGTCCACAAATTGCTTTAATATTTTTTGGTGTAACTTCACTGACAACAAGCCATGGTACACTGCCATATCCTACCGGATATGCAAGAATGTAAATGCAAAGGGAGGTTAATGGTAGCCATGATAATGATTTTGCAGCTTCTGGATCGAATGATTGAATGTAGAAAAATGCTCCAATAGCAAATAGTGTCAATGTCATGAAGATTATTGAAATTAGAAGGAGAATCCTTCGTCCAAGTCTGTCAACAAGAATTGATGCAGCAAAAGAGGAGATAAACTGCATGATACCAATAATTATTGTTGACATGTCTGCTGAGAGGCCGACGTTGGCTGCCTAAAATATAATTTACGTTGATTAGTTGGAATGTTCCGTTCAAAAAACTAAATAACGGTCAAAAATTATTTGAAAAGTTTAACGGTCAAAAAATATTTGAAAATAACAGTCAAGTTTTTTTGAAAATTTAACGGTTAAAAAAATGTCAATACTCACAGCAAAAATCGACGTCGCAAAGAACAGAATCGGAACAATACATGACATATGCCTAAAATACAGCAGTCCATATCCAATAACAAGTGCTCTTATCGACGACTTTTTCACAAAGACTTCCTTTAAATCAACATTACTCTCACTTATGACTAAGTTCTCTTGAAACTGCTTAATCTCATGTTCAGGATTATAGCTTGACCCTCGTAGCCATTTCAGTGACTCTTTAGCTTTATCTATCTGATTATTTCTGACTAAATAAAATGGAGATTCAGGCATGAAGACAAAGATAAGTCCAAAAATGATTGAACAGATTCCACAAATCACATTCAGCCAAAAAACTGTCAAGTAAGCACCAAAAACGTAAACAAAGACGACACCAATTGATAAGAAAAGCTGTAAAAATGATCCAAGAATTCCACGAACTTCCTTTTCAGATATTTCTGTTGTGTATTGAGGAACGGAAATATAAAAAGCTCCAGAAGCAATACCAACAATAAATCGACCAATAAATAACATTGCAAAGTTCTGTCCCCAAATGAGCAGCGACCATCCAATCAGAAATGGAATTATCAAGTGAATCATTGTCCATTTCCTTCCAAATTGATCCATCCAATATCCAATAATGAGAGATGAAATTGCACATCCAACATTATAGATTGACGCTATCCAACTCCACTGATCTGGTGTGATTGGGAAATATTGATTATCTTCGAGGAGTCGTGGTCCAACAGGTGATGTCCAGCCGAGGCTCATACCAGCACAAAATGCTCCACCAGAAGCACCGATGGCGGCTATGAATTGAGGTAGTTTCTTTGTTTCCATTGATTAATTTTGTGAACGTTCCTTATGATATTACATTTTATGGTCAACATGCAGTTCTATTTTTGAAGTCACTAAAAATTGTCTTCTTATCGGTTAAATGCTTATTGAATTGGATAGTCTCAAGTACATTTTATAAGCAGATTCGAATGATTTTTCAAAAAAATTATAAACTGTGTAAAAAACAACTTTTTTGAGCAAAAATTGAACAAAAACTGAGAAAATATTAAAGAACAATGAGAAAAAAATGAGCACTTAATAGCTTGTTATCAATTCTTATCAATGTTCTTTGTCTGATAAGGATTATTAAGCTGATATACACTGAAAGAAATAAAAACTGTCTTTAAAATAGTCATAAAGTTTAAGCCAAAATTCTCATAGATTTTATGAAAAATTGGTAGAAATACCAAAATTTGGAAGGTTCGAATCCTTAGAAAATTATGAAAAACTCTAATTGTGAGTTATAATAATCGCCACCCGCTATGCGTTTTATTTTTTTTATTTTTAAAAATATACTTTTTTTTAAATATTTCCATTACATTTATTTTATTTTCCTTTTCACACCCTTTCCCCCTTGTACCTACCCAAATTTTTAATCAGCATCAACCTCTTTATTCAATGAAAACTCAATCTCAGCCAGAGTTTTTCCTTTTGTCTCAGGAACGACGAAATATGTAAAGAATATACCAACAACACTAGCACTAGCAAAAATCCAGAAAGTTTCACCAGTTCCAATTAATTCAGTGATATTATTGAATGATAAAGTCACTAAAAAGGCAGTCCCCCATGAAAAGAATCCAATAATTGGTCCAACAAATGCTTTCATGTTTTTCGGTGCTACTTCACTGACAACAAGCCATGGAATACCTCCATAACCGCATGGATAGGCAAGAATAAATATACAAAGTGAAGTAAGTGGAAGCCATCCTAAAGATTCAGCAGCTTCCTCATCGACAGACTTGATGTAGAAGAACGTACCGAGTGCAAACAAAGTCAATGTCATGATCACGATTGATCCAAGAAGCAAGACTCGGCGACCAACACGATCAACAAAGTAGGAACCTCCAAAAGATGATACAAGTTGCATTGCTCCAATGATGATTGTTGACATGTCTGCTGAGAGACCGACACCGGCTGCCTGAAATGAAAGAGGATTAGAATTAAAAGAGTTTTTTGGTCTAAAATACTTGGATAAGGATGAAGATGATGTAGGTAATGACCAGGTGCAGAGTGCTCGGTATACTTGGGGTTACCCTAGGGGATACCCTGTAGTTATCTATCCTATAGGTATTCTCAGGGTCATGGTATAGTTTATATTTATAGGGGTTGGTGTATACCCTAGGATATACCAAGCAACCAGCCCTAGGGTATACTTAGCCTACTCATTACCTAAGCACTGGCAATATCAATTCAGATCATCAATCTATACTCACCCCAAAAATAGTCGTCGAATAGAACAGAATCGCATTAATCATACTCATTTGTTGGAAGTACATCAATCCAATTCCAATTACCAAAGCAACAATCGATGATCTTTCCTTTATGGCTACTGAGAATGGAACTTTCTCTGTCATTTCGTCTGATAAGCTCAACTTCAGTTCCTCAATTTCATCTGATGGATCATATTCATTTCCTCTAAGCCACAACAATGACTTTCTAGCTTCATGTTCTTTGTGTTTCGTCATTAAGTAAACAGGTGATTCAGGCATGAAAACGAAAATAACGGCAAAAATAATTGGACAAATTCCGCAGACGATGCTCATTGAGAAGACAGACATGTAAGCACCGATGACGTATACAAATAAAATTCCAAGGGCAATCAACAGCATGAAAAACGTTCCTAAAGCACCACGAATTTCCTTATCAGCAATTTCAGCAGAGTATTGTGGAGAACAGATACAGAAGGCTCCTCCCGCAATTCCAAGGAAAACTCTTCCAATCAACATCATCATAAAGTTTTGTGCCCAAATAATCAGTCCCCATCCAATTAAGAATGGAACTACAAGACTCATCATTGTCCGTTTCCTTCCAAATTTATTCATTAAATATCCAATTGGGATGCAGGAAATGGCACATCCAACAGTCACTATCGAAGCTATCCAACTCCATTCATTTGTGGATATTGGAAAGTATTGTTCCTCGTCAAGAAGTCGTGGTGATGCTGGCGCGCTCCATCCAAGGGCTGTACCGACACAAAAGGCACCACCTGAATTCAGGAGATGGTAAATTTTATATATTTTTTAATTAGCCAAGAGGTCATTCATAAATTACGTCACACTTTAGGGTGAGGGGGTTGAAAAAGTATTTTTTCCGTGAAGTAATTTACGAATAACCCATAGTAATTACCTGCTGCTGCTAAGCCTGCAATAATTTGAGGAGATTTCTTTCCTGAATTCATCGCTTACGTTTTCATCCACGGAATTTTCAAGAGGTACTGTAGACTTGTTTTTAGATTAATATATCAAATCTAATCGTTAAAATTATAAGAATTGAGTAACTGATATGTGCTTTAAAAATTGAGATTAAGTTTATTATTCGTGGTTGTTTAACTTGCGGGAGTTAAATTTATGAAGGTTGTCAATTTTGAGATAGGAGAATATTCAAACCGTCATAACCGTGTTTACTTTAGGATACTTCTATTGGCTGCAAACAGCACCATGAACCGTTATTTTTTTTAAATTCAAAATATTTTGGAAGATTTTTTGACTGATAAATTTTTTGAATTTGAAAATACCGTTAAAAAAATTTCACTTATTCTTATTTATAGAATGTTTCGGCACTTCAAACTCATGATTCATTGATTTTTTTTGGTTACAGCTAGCAACTTTGCAAGCTTTACCCATATTTAATTAAAATAAGCAAATAAAATTTGTTTAGATTTACAATGATAGTTCCAATTAAAAAAATCAAGTTTTCGAAATTTTGTCTTCGAAAAATATGAGCCATTTTCGAATAATAAGAACTGTTTGCAGCCAATGGGGATACTTATATTCTTGAAGAAGGGGTGGGGGGGAAGTTATTTAATTTCTACTGATTCACATATAGATCATGCGTGTTAAATCCCTTGGGCCATTTTCTGGGATATACCCTAGCTATTATCCTTAGTATGGCGTATTCAGGTGGGGAGGGGGGTTGTGGGTTTGAGTTTGGGGTTTTTTTGAGAAGTTTTTTAAATTTGCTAGGGGTTTTCAAGAAAAAAAGGTAAAACCCCCCTAAATTTTACCGTCCATACATTTTTTTTAAAACTCCTCCCTCAAAAAATTTCTGGATACGCCCCTGATCCTTAGTATGGCAATGGATATACCCAAGAAACCGGTTCCCTGATGTACTTTAATATAAGCTTACTTGCAAATAATTTCCTAGTATATAAAATTTTCCCACACCAAAAATTTTGAGGTTATGACCGATTTGATTGAGCTTTTAGATGCTTAATGAAATATTCCTCCTTATGACTCGAGCTACTTAATGGTTATAATCCAAATGACTTGAGGTAGATATCATTGATCATAAAAAACGTTATCACTTGAGTGAAAATTATCAATAAACCACTTAACATTATGCAACAGTAAACGCATTACACACAGCCAGCTATAAAACTGATAAAGTTCAGCTACCGCACACCCAAAAACAAATCATGATGGAAAATCGTTAAATCTCTAAGAAAGGAATTTACTCGTCGTCGAGACATCATAAAAAAGAATTCCAAAGAAAATGAAGTGTAAATTAAATAAACACTCGCAGACAAGAAGAAAAAAAGTTCAATATTTACATTCTCAAGCATCCATAAAAACGGCATTAGTGCCTCGAAAATGAGCGTATTTAATTCGAGAATAAAAAAAATTCCTTTTGAATATAAATAAAATAGCATAAATAAGGATTATAAATGTTAAAACTTTCACGATGATTGTCTCGCGTATCTCTTGTGTGCTGTGCTCATCGCGTGTGCGGCAATTTTATTTGAAGATTTTTTTTTGTCTTGTCGATTCCAAGATTTTATCAAATAAATATTATTATTTTTTGAATATATATATTTAACTGTTGCGAGAAAAATTAATAACTTTTTGTTTGCTCATTTTAAATTCATGAACGGTCATAAATTTTAATTTGGTTCTTTGAGCCTCATCTTGACTCTTTTTTTCTCTCCCTAGCTCTTCTCGAGACTCACTTTTGATACAAAGATATATATTTTTAGAATAAAGAAACTCTTCTTCTGCTTTTGTTATCCAGCAAATGTCCCTTGATAGCTGGAAAATTTAGTGGAAGTAGTGTTGAAGTTTATTTTGACTAGTGTTGTTGTCTGGATGTTTGTTTGGGTCAAAGGGTATGACTTTACAAGTGTTAAGCTTCTTGGATGTAGAAAGTATGCCTAGTATGTCTTGATATACCTTGTTTAGTACCTAGGATACACTTAAGAATAGTGTGGTCTTGATATCACGCAGGAAATGGTTGCTTGCTACATCCTAGAGTGGGATTGCTCCTGGGGTAGTCATAGGGTATATCTAGGGTACCCTTATGTTATACCTATGACAAACACCAAGGGCACATTTCTAGGGATACCCATAGTACAGAAGATACCCTAGGGTAGGGTATCCTAAGGTATATTTATCCTATACGATATAGAAAAGGCTTACCCTAGGGTAGGGTAGGTAGCCATACCTACCTATGATAGGGGTCCCAGTATAGAACAAGAATCAGGTTCAAAATTATGAATCATACTAAATGTCAGGCTAGGCTATAGGATAACCCTCAATAGACTGCATGTAACCGGAACAAGATTGATAACCATTTTGTCAAGCACATAGCCAAAAATCCCAATTTCCATCCATACATCATTATTAATTATAATATCCAATCCCAAAAAATGCGTCTATCACACATCCATAATTCCCAATGCCTATCTAACTTCCGATTTAAATGCTTAATGCTTTTCATTCAAAAATTATTATTTATTTGGATATTTATTCTTATATCTTTTCAATATTATTAAAATTTGACCACAAAATAAAAAAATTCTACACAACAACAACGAAAAATGTTTAAATAAATTATTCAACTTCTTTTCTTATATTTCTTTTAATAAACAAACTTGTTTATTTGAATTTATATAAAAAAAAGCGACGATGAAGAAGAAAAGAGATTTTTATTTATGAATAATCCTATTTAATGAATTAGAACAAACATATTTTCGAATAACACAATGATTAGAGGTTTGAGTTTTTATGATTTATTTGTTTGTTATGGAAAAAGCATAGCTTTTCTTATTTATTTATGGATATCTAATGCACACCTTGCGTTGATGCATTTTTAAAAAGGCTGAAGAAAAATAAATCGTGTAATTTTTATTAAGTGAATAGTTTTGGAGCGGTATATTTATATTGAATGATTTAATATGGAAACTTCAGTGTTGAAAAGTGAATAAAAATAATTTAAACATTTTAAATTATAATTTTTATAACTGTATCAAGATTTTATGTGATTAACGTATTTTTGGAATTTGAAATAGTGAAGCAGAAATATTTGAAATCATGCAAAACAGGAATTGTAAGGTTTTGAAAAGATGCAAAACAGGACTTGTAAGGTTTTCAAAAGATGCAAAAATGAAACAGATTTTCTAAAGAGTAATTAAAGCTAAAACCACTTGAAAGTAAGCCAATAAAGATAAAATATAAATAAATACTTAATCATCCTGTCAAACTTACAGACAACAATACATCCTTATCATCAAGATTTACTCAAAACTCACCTCAAAGCTTCAAAGTTTTTCAATAAAACTCCATTGTTGGTGCAAAAATGACAGCTAACCTAAAATTGACACGCTTTTAGCGATGTAAGCTTGAAAGCATGCACTTACCTTTAGTCTGTTCACATCAAGACACTCAAAACAAAATAATATTTTCAATACATTTTCACGATCTAAAAATAATGCTTTCGCTGTGCCTTGATATCATACAATGGCAAAACACGAATAATAAATACAGAAAAAAAATCAATTTTCTCCCCCATAAATATTTATTTATTTAAAAAGTGAAATTCATTAACACGACCATAAGCTATCGAATGTCATACTGATAATTTGTTCTGCATTAAAATTTTCTTTATTTATTTTATTTATTTGTTTGTAAATTTATTTTCTATGAAAAAAGCTATCGCAAGATGTAGCCATAAATAATTTTTAAGGCGAATTCAAGAAAGGTAAGCTTCACGTCAGTTAGTTACGCATAGAAATTTCATTTTGCATAAAATCATTTACGCTAACTATTGCGTGCATCAAAAATATTGTAATTTATATTCCACGATATGAAGTACTTTATCATAAGTCATGTATTGTTATGATAATCATTTTTTTTTCATGAATTTATGGAGGAAGTTTTACTTTTAATTACAAATATTTACCAATGAAAAAGTTTTTTAACGTATTCTATGATTATGTACTTATGCTAATGTTTGTGTTATGTAGCTTGTGTTTCGCATGAAAGGTTCGTGTGAGATTTAAAGTTGTAAAGTTAATTAGAATATTTTTTTAGTCGAAATTGTAGAAATTTTTAATTTGTTTGGTAAATAAACCGAGTTGACTGAATTTTTTGATAATTTTGAATTTTGAGAGACCGTTAAATTTTGAATCAAATTTAAGGAATGAAAATTAAACGGAGATGACTAAACTTTCAAAACTTGAATGACCGTTAAATTTTAATTTGAAATTTATTAACCAAAATGGCCAATTTTACTGATTTTTTTGAATTTAAAATAACCGTTATGGATTTTGATTGTTTTTTAGTACCGAGATGATCAATTTTTGATATTTGAAATTCAAAAAACCGTTAAATCGTGATTCAAATTCTATTGTAACTGACAAAATTCAATTTTTTTAAATTTTTATAAATTTTTAATACCGAGATGACCAATTTTTGATATTTGAAATTTAGAAAACCGTTAAATCGTGATTTAAATTCCAATGCAAAATAAAATGACTGTTGCAGATTTTTGTAAACTTTATTTACCGAGATGAACTAACTTCCTAAAATATTCAAAACAGTTAATATATATTTAATGAGTTAATAATTTTTCTACGATGACAAAAAATTCCAGCCTTGTTAGTTCCGAAAAACCCACAAGCGTCATTAAGCAATTAAATCATTCTCATAAAAAAAATTGCAAAAAAAAGTTTTAAGTGCATGGAAATTCTCGATAAACCTTATAATGTCGCTCACCCTTTTGAACATTCAAAAATAGCATATTTATACCTCATAAAGGTGTTTGTTTTAGCACGTTATTTATAAATTTGATTTTCCCACTTTTTCATTTCCATAAAATTGATTTTTTTCCTTCTCTTTGTTTTTGCACGGCAAATTCCACTTTATAAAGAATCTTGAAAAATTTTCACATTAAATTCTCGTGAAATATTTTAGCATTCAACGAAATATTTCTGATTCAATTCCGCCAATTGAAAATATATTTAAAAAAAATTCTATCAAAAACTATTTATTTTCATGCTCGTGATATACAGCGCTGAAACAAGACATTGAAATGCTCTTTTCTATAATGCAAAGTGCACGGCATTGATTTCACAATAATCAAATATTTGCATAAACACTTGAGTGTGTTTAAATATAAACAAAAAAATATCAATATTGGAAGACAAAAAAATGAAAATCAATTTCAATGTGCTCGATAAGTGCATAAAGTGATTGGTGTGAAAAGTGTGCTGAATAAAGGAAGTTTCAGCGCATTTCATTGAATTTTTAAGAACTTTTTCTAGTTTAATATTTTAACGGTTTTTTGAAATTCAAATTTTTTGTATGAATTTTTCTTTCTCACTTCGAGTTTTATTTTGGATTTTTCTCGACTTCTTGCAGTCAACTCAATAAGATTAAGGCATATTTTTGTAGAAAAAAGTGGCAAAAGACAGTCTAAATTCAATAAACATGAATAAACTAAGAAAGTACAAAGTTATTAACAAAAATTAGAATTTTTATTAAAACCACGTGCTTTTTCAAATAATTTTCTATCAAAGTGACTAAATGAATACCCAAAATGACCATAACATAGCAATTCTCTCACAAAATCATGCTACACATCGGCAAATATTCTTTTCAATTCAAATATAGTGTGAATGGAAAAACAGAGAGCGGAAAATTGAAATTATGAATAAATTGCGATGGATAACTACGCTGCCAAAATACGTTTATACCAATATCTCCGAAAGAGAGAATGAAAAGGTAAAAAAAATATAAGCAAGTGTTTCATAAATTGCTATACTGCTAATTATCTGATTTGACTTTGTTTTACACACTCGTTCTCGAATGAGTCGAAAATTAGAGAGATGAAATTATATCAGGGGTGAATTTGGAGTGGACATGGATCTTTATTTTTTTACTGAACGCACTTTTGAGGCAGAAAACTTCACTGAACGCACTTTTGAGGCAGAAAATTTCACTGAACGTACTTTTGAGGCAGAAAACTTCACTGAATGCACTTTCGAAACAGAAAATTTCACTGAACGCACTTTTGAGGCAGAAAACTTCACTGAACGCACTTTTGAAGCAGAAAATTTCACTGAACGCACTTTTGATGCGGAAAACTTCCTAAATTAATTCTCAAACCCCAGACGTTGACCAAAAATCCTTCCCTTTTCACACCAAATCCTCACGATTTTATGCAACCGCTACTCCCCAACTGTTGTTGTTTTCGTTGCTATTTTGTGTATAGCAAGTAGCATATTTTTCTTCCGTTGTCGAGTTATTTTTCATTCCACTCCAACTCGCATTCTACATTTTGATCAAAAGAACCAAACGCAAAATTAATATCTTCGTGATGCCTGATCGAGCTGCCTCGGCAATTGTTTCTTGACTTTTATGCAGCCGCTCACTATTACATGGGCAACACAGCCGAGTCAATTTTTCATCTTGTTTAATTTTAGCCAATTTCGGCAAACTATCTGTTATTGTACAGCATTCTTTACACTCTTCATGTTCTTCTTGTTTTCCTCCTTTTTTCGATTCTTTAACAAAAATAAAATTTTAAACCAATTTTCTCAGCCTCATTCGCTCTTCATACAAAACATAAATACGGGCATGATTTTCTCTTAAAGTGTTGAAGAAGGTGTTTTTGAGGAACACTTAATAACACACAATAATAAAAAATAAATGAATGAGTTATGTTTATGAACGTATGATCTTATTTTCCTTCCTTCTTTACATCACATTCAGTGGATAAATAAAAAGTAAGAGAAAATTATAAATAAGAGCATGAGAGGACAAGAATAAGAAGAGGTCGAAGATGAAAAGCTTGTTCAGTCTTTTTTTCGGGTGGACGATTAATGTTGTATGTTACATAAACATTGGTCTTTCTTTAAATATGCGTAAAAATATTAATGCACGACATTATACATAAAAACATACATAAACATGCCTTACATATTGATTGTTATGAGTTGGTAGTTTATTTTAACATCGACAATTTTTTTTCTTGAGCTGGTGTTGATCCCTTGTGATGGTTTTTCTGGGAATTTTTAACGGATTTTTCAAAATCAAAATTCTATATCTAGAAAATTCAAAAAAAAATTAACGGTTTCTTAAAATAAAAATTTTCAGGAAGAAAATATTCAAAAATGTCAGTTATTTTGTAACGGATTTCTAACATTTGAATAATTTTGAGCATGTTTAACGGTTTTTAAAAAATTCAAATTTCCGAAAAATAAATAATTCTAAACCCTCTTATTTTTAGTAACGGCTTTTTAAAATTTGATTATTTTGGTATCTAAATTCAAATATTTTGTTCAATTTGTAACGGATTTTTGGAATTTCAAAAGTTTCTGAAGCAATTAATTTAAAATGAAATTGTTTTAGTAAATCTTTAACTTTTTAAATTTCAACTTCAAATTTGTAAATTTACTAAAATTCTACACAAGGATCTCCTCTCCATTACATGAACATACCGAAACTCGTTATCAATAAAAAAAAGTTAATTCATCTCACATAATATCCAATGTAATTTAAATTGCTTATTAGTAGGTGCTGTAATGGTGTCTATTCTTATTAAATATAATTCTTTTATAGCTCAAAGGAAGGAATATTGAATAAGTCGATATTATTTTAATTCTTGTTGAATCAATCGACGTGCATTAATGTAAAAATAATAGTAATTTATCATATGTAAAGGAGAGTAAAAAATTATAGGATTTGTGATTATGTGGAAAGAGTCTTTGGATGGAAAAATATTATAATTTATATATTTTTAATGTTTGAACATTTTAAAATATTAAAAGCTATTAAAATGAGAAATTGGTGCAAGGCAGTTGTGATATTAAAGGATATAAAGCGCATTTTCAATTTATAACTTAGCAAAATTTCCTAAATTTTTCAAAATTGCTCCAAAAATTCTAAATTATTAATAAAAGCTTTTTATACCTCAAAACTGAGGTCCTTCGACGTCAGTCAGCCAAAACAACCCCTCGACTCAACAAATTCCAACAATTTTTCCAGAAACCCGTTAAAACCTTCTTTTTAAACACATCGAAAAGTCAACACATAATGAATGAAAATTGTACCCAATTTCGTCCAGTTTCAAACCTCGTTCAACTCATAATTGATATGCCGCAAAGAAGAAAAGAACAAAATCACATTTAAAAGTATTTTTTTCAACAGGAGCGAAAGAAAGAAAAATCATTCAGCGAAAAACACAAACCTGTAAAAAAAATTGATGCAAAAGATGAGAGAGAAAAGTCATGCGAAACACGCTAAAAAGAGTTGAAAGATTCAAATTATCAGCACAATAAATGTAAAGAAAAATTAAAATTGTTAAGGAATAATTGGGTATTTAGTGGGGATTGATAGAGCGCATTTGTTGAATATAGTTACTTTATACTCATTCGGTACAATTCAGATTATCTACCTCAATTTAAATTATTCAAAACAATTTAACTTATTTACCACAATTAAGCTTACTCACCTTAATTCAACTTATTCACCACAACCAAGCATTTTCATCAAAACTCAGCTTATTTACCACAATTCAACTTATTCACCAAAATTCAGCTTACTCACCACAATTTAACTTACTAACCACAATTCAACTTATTCACCACAATCCAGCATATTCACCAAAACTCAGCTTATTCATCACAATTAAACTTATTCAACACAACTCAGCATATTCACCATAATTCACCACAATTTAAATTATTCAAAGAAAATCAGCATATTCACCACAATTCTATTTACTCACCTTAATTCAACTTATTCACCACAACCAAGCATTTTCATCAAAACTCAGCTTCACTAAAATTCAGCTTACTCACCACAATTAAACTTACTCACCACAATTAAGCTTATTCAACACAACTCAGCATATTCACCACAATTCTACTTACTCATCACAATTAAGCTTATTCAACACAACTCAGCATATTCACCATAATTCACCAAAATTAAGCTTAATCAACACAATTCAGCATATTCACCAAAACTCAGCTTATTCATCACAATTAAGCTTATTCAACACAACTCAGCATATTCACCATAATTCACCACAATTTAGACTATTCAAAGAAACTCAGCATATTCACCACAATTAAGATTATTCAAGGAAACTCAGCCAAAATGAAGACAGCACCAAACAAGCACATTTCAAACCCCATAAAAGAATTCTCGCTAAAATAATTTTTACAGTCGCTTTAACAACAGCTTTAAATACTTTCGCGTTTGAAACAACAAAGTGCGTGCAAGGTGCTTATTGTGCTAAATGCTTAATGCAAATATTGCATTTAACAATTTACAATATTTATTTACAGCAACCGGCTTTCGCTCTCTTATATTTTTTTCAAATAAGTACATGATGTCGGCTCCGCTTTTTGCATTGCACTGCAATTAATAATACCCACAATTTATACATTATATGTGTATCGTTATTGTGCATACACAATATTTTTTATATGGAATATCAAAAGGTGCTATGAATTAATGAGGAAAACCGTTTAATTACAAGACTTATTTTTTTAAAAGGCAAAATAAAAATTATCTATATTTAGCTTGACTTGATTCGAGTTGACTTTAAAACAAAAACACAACATACGCGATGTGAAAACGTGCATGGACGGTAATTGCTGATTTTATAATCGTTAATAAATTTATTAGCATAAATGATGCATTAATCATTTAATCTGGTACACGAAACGTAATGTTGGGTGCTTACAATGTGTGTTGTTACTGTTGATATTTACCTTAATCTAGAAAATATTCGCATATTGATATGAGACTGCTAAATATGGCATGTGCAAGCAAATATTTTCTGTGGTTGTAATTTGCTGAGTAATTGTTTAATTTCTTTTATGTCTGATGAATTTGTCAGGCAACCTGTGTGTCTTTAAGGACTCTTTGAGTGTTTCCAATTAGCCTTAATTATTTCTTGTTATAAATTGGACCTTTTTACTTAGTTTTGTGGACATGAAACTGCAATTTAATGAAAATATTTAAAATGCGGCTTGTTTGAATTTTTTTGTTTGTGGTGTTTAACATTTTTTACACTTTTGCATCTTTAACTCAACTTTTGCATCATTTTTGTATCTTTGAGTCAAATTTTGCTTCACTTTCGCATCTTTAACTCAAGTTTAGCTTAATTTTGCATCAATGAGTCAAATTCAGGCCTCATATTTAAACAAATGAAATTATTTCCATGTTTATTTATTTTAGTTCGCTCTATTTAAACATCTGTCTTGTCATTTATCATTATTTCAAGATTCTACTCACTGTACTCTTTCCAAATCATAATTAAGCCTCCGAAAGATCTCTAACACCAACCTTAAATCAGCCAATTTACTGTAAATCACTTCTCTGCTTCATTTTTCTTTCAAGTTCAAACAAAAAATTTGCAAATAACAATGATGTTAATAAAAGTTACAAATTGTTTTATGTCAATAACGCAAAAACACAGAAATTTCTTTCCATTTCGGGCTACCAGTACAAGAGAATTATTCAAATTACGCCATTGACTTTGAAAGGCAGAGCAGCAGCTTCCTTAAATTTATTTTTCTTTTAAAAATCTTGACAGTGAAAAAATAAGGCAGCACAAATAACAATAACTATATTTCTTTTCTCATATGAAGTTCAATAATGTAAGTGAAAGAAACCTCATTAATAAAATCACCTGAATCTGTCTAAACCATCTTAAAAGAGTAAATCTGTAAAGGTCAAGTTAGTTTAAGATAATTAAGCAGCAAATAATCATTAAATGTATTTTTTTTTCCTTCTCTATTCTCATCTCCTGACATCTTCAAACATGAATCGGTCGGTTGTGATCAGCAATGAGTTCATCTTCTATTGTTCTATTCTGTATGAACACATGTATCGATAGATTTCTATCTTGTGATAATGAATGATGCTTTAACTTCGTCTTATTCTTTTAATTTCTTTTGGTTGGAGCTGGATTTTGTGGAAAGTTGGAGATTATTATATCGTTTTGAGGATTTTTGAGGTTAAAGACTGAAACATTGTAATTAAAATTTAGTAGATGTGTTTTAGACTAAAGTTTGATTGGTTTTGATGCTTGCCAACTTTTTATTTGCTATGAAGTCAAAAAAGTTAAACAAACAGTTGATTTAGATAGTTAAAAATTGAAAAAACTTTTCGAGTTGGAGCAAAATCCGCCATTTTGAAATTTTGTTTAACTTGCAGTAGATTTTATGACTAAAGTTTGATTGATTTTAATTCTTGCCAACTTTTTATTCACTATAGAGCCAAAAAAGTTAAATAAACAGCTGATTTAGATAGTTTAAAATTGAAAAAACTTTTTGAGGTGGAAGAAAATCCGCCATTTTGAATTTCTTCTTCTACTTGAAGTAAAATCTTTCGGCCGATTTCACTAAAGTGGATTATCCTCGATTTTGGATTATCCACTTCAGTCTTTTTGAAATATCTTGAAGATTTTGGGATTTGCAATATTTCTGATTTTAGTTTATAATAGTGCAGTATAGGTGTGAAAATTCCATATATTAAAAATATTTCTTTTCTCACTAGAGGGAGAGTTATAGTAAAAATTGTAGTTAATCTTCTGGATTTGACAAAAAAGTTAAATAATAAATACTTCTGAAAAACTTACCAGAAGCTTATCTACATAGAATTTTCACACCAAGCCCACACTATTATAAACCAAAATCGGAAATATTGCAAACCCAAAAAAAATCAAGATATTTACAAAAAACTGAAGTGGATAATCCGAAATCGAGGATAATCTACTTTAGTGAAATCGGCCGTTTAGTTTTGAATTCTAAAAATCAGTTAGTATAAGAAAACTTTAAAAAATGAACGAAACACAATTAGAAATGTGTTAAATGTTCAAAAAATGCATCTTAAACCCTTCAAGTCAGTGACTTTCTTACTTGCTAATATTTTTCCTTCTCCATGATTTCTTTTTTCATATTTTTCGGACTAAATTAAAATTCCAATAAATTTTCTAGAAGAAGACAGAGAAAGAAAGAAAAAAAATTTTCGGAGTTAGAAAAAGAGAAGCTATTCAGGTTAGTCTAATGAGTTTCATAAATCATACACAATCTATAGATGAATTTCTTTAACCATTTTCAGCTTCAACACGTTTCGTCTTTTTTTTTCTTTGGTTTAAACAAATGAGACTAAATTACATTTTTAAATGAAATCCGCAAACGGTTATGGACAGCGCAAAAAAAGAGAAGCAGCAAAACAAAAAAGTCATCAATTAATTAAAAGTCTGAAGCCTAAAAATATTTGTTTAATTCATTAAAACTCCGTTCACTTCATGCCGTGTGATGAGCAATAAAAATTCTTCTTCTTCTTCTCCTTTTTCATGACTCGCTGTGTGTGTATATATGATGGAAAAAAATGCAAATCACCGCTACACATTATTACCGTAAATGGACCACTATAAAAGATCCGAAAATACAATGTCGATGAATCGACAAAAAGGCAAATTAACTGTAATTGAAGATCAGTTTAAAGGTGCTGAATGAACAATAAAAAAAAACACCAATTAATTACATCCATTTCTGTTGAATTTCTTCTTTTATTTGTTTTTTTACATCTCTTTTTATCGTTAACATGAGAATTTAATTTCACAATTTTTCAAATAATAATAAATTTTTAATGCCAATAGAGATAGATTCTTTTTATAATATTAAGTGTCGGCCCACATGAATTGAATTGGAAAATTATTCGCTAATTTTTTACACATTCCTTTTTTGAATTTATTCTTTTTTTGGCAATTTCTTTCTCACATTTATTTTGATGGCAGGTTATGTGGATTGGAAAAGTTTTTTGGGACTAGATTATTTTTTGGAATTTGATATTATTTGAGTAAAAAAGTAGTGAAAATAATGAAATTTTTGGCAAAAAGTTACAAAAGTCAACCATTTTAAAATAGACATTTTACTTATTTTTGTTTGTAGGATTCGAACTCTCGACTTTTATGATTTCATAACGTTTCTTCGTTAGATTTTTAAATTCTGTAACAACTTTTTGACATAAAATGATACCCTTTAATACCTTCTGTAGACAAACATTAACTTTTCACTCATAACTGCGACAATTTAACATTTTTAACCAAATTTTACCATAATTTGAAAACTAAAAATTTATACATTTTTAATTTATAAAATTATTCTAACTTTTTAATTTTTTAGCTTTATATGATTTAGATTTTTAATAAAAAAATATAAAATCTGGCAAAAAAGTTACACAGATGAAATTCTTCCAAATAGTATCAAAATTAAATATTTTACTTATTTTGTTTGTAGGATTCGAACACTTGACTTTTATGATTTTGTATATTTTTCTGTTAGACTTTTAATTTCTGTAAAATTCAAATGACAAAAATTGATATTGTTTATTACCTTTTGTAGATAAATATTCTCCTCATAACAATAGCTGTTTTAAGCAAAATTAAAAAATAAATAAAATATTTATTGTCATGATATAAAAGAAATTTAAAAAAAAATTTATAAAAATTTTCTGAAAGTTTAAAAAAATATACTAAAAATATTTACCTTCGAAAAGAATCTGCAAGAAAAAAATTAACATCCAGAAATGATAAATTCAAATTAATTATGGAACATTAAACACATTAAATTCTTTTTTATTTTTCACTTCTCTACTAAATGAAACACAAAACATTTTTTTTATATTTCAATATTGCAAATAATATTATTGGCATTTTATTAATTTAATATTTTTTTAATGATTTCTTTATCTTCTGTCATTTAACGCTTATTTTAATAATTTTTTTACATCTTTTTCGGCGCTTTCAACAAATTTAAATAAGAAGCTAATTTCATACTTAAAATATAAACTAATGTACAATGTACACATAATAATTTTTTATGACCCGTGTCGATTGCAAATAAAATTAGTTTTTTAATTTAGGGAATTTTTTCACTTTGTTTTATTTGTGGAAATTAGTTTGAGATGATTTAGTAAATTCAGAGCGTAAAAATGAAATTCTATTTTTTTAAAATATTTCTAAAATTTTAAACTATTTTAAATTTTAAACTTTAAATAACATTTTTTTTATTTTGAGATTTTTAATTTTTTAAAAATGTTTTTGGAATTTTTGATATTTAAAATAGTTTTGAAATTTTTAATATTTTTTTCAAAATTATTTTAATATAAATTTTGAAATTGTTAAAAAAGATTGTTAATTTTTTAATTTTTCGCAAATTTTTAGATCTTATTAGCCATCAGCTGCATAAAATGACGCAATTTTCAGCAATAATTAAATCATAAATATTGAATACTATTTTAAAATAATTTATTTAACGACATTTCTATTACTCAATTACTACAATCTCAAATTACTCAGCTCCAGCTTCATTTCACAACAACTTTAAGCTTTTAAAAAATTTGCGAAAATAAAATCAAAGACAATAAAAAAATATATATATTTTGCAAGGAATCCAAAAAAACTTCTTTTTTACGATCATTTGAATATTTTTTTATAAATAAATTATTCATCTTCAAAAGGAACTAATTTGTTTTATGTTTGATTAATAATTTTTGTCTCAGTTGGGATTTCGATAAATCCAGATTTATAGGTTATTATTTTGTCTTGGTTAGTTGATTCAAATGCAGAGTTGGTAAAAAATAAAAAAATAAAATAAGATAGAATTAAAAACATGAAATACTTTTCTAAATTTTGAGATTCGAACTCTTGACTCTTCAGATTTTTACAAATTTTGTCATTGCTTAACCATTTAAGCTATTAATAACTATAATTTTGTTTGACAGATTGCCCAATATTAATGCTGTCACTCTTAATAAGTGTGATTTTTTTATTAAATGTATCTGCAGACTCTTGTGAAGTATATAAAAAAATATTTCTTTTTTAATTTTTTTTAAATTTCCCAACTCTGTCTCCATCAACACCATCTCAAAACGCTGTTCATCGCGCACAAAAAAAAACAATAAGCTAAGGACATTAACATAATTCATAATTCCTTCATAAATTTACATTTAAAAATTAATAGCACAGTCAGAAGTTAAATATAAATTGTAATATTTACGTTTGTTGTATGTGTGAATTATTAAAAAGTGGACACAAGAAATAATATTAAAAAATTATAAAGCTAAATTTACTAATTTTGTAGCCTATAATTCAAGCTACTGGTATCATTCATTAATTTTTCATCATCCCTCATTATTTATATTTTTTAATTCCTAACATCACACGTTTAAAATACGGTCTAAACAGTCGCCATATGTGAAGCATTAAGTGCCATCCGATTAGCTAACGTATCTAACCTTAAATTCTGGTAATGATGTAGATAAGGATACGGTGTAATACTATTTGATGCTAATTTCATAGCTAATGGTGACATCATAATAAGCGGATGGATAGGAGGCAGTTCATAGTTTGTAAATTGACGTATTAATTGCTGTTGATGATGGTGTTGAAGTTGCTGCTGTTGTACGTCAATTGGAATTGCACTATTTGGGAAGCTATCAGCTATTTGTTGTCTAAATAATGACAAGTTACTCTCCAACGTATCAACCTTAAGCTTCTTGTTAGCATTCTCATCGGGCTCAATCTCGATGAGACTTTCAATATTGAATTTACGCTTTGGCTTTTTGACGGGTTCTATGACAGTTGTTGCTGTCGGCGGTGTTGGAACTACCGGTATTGGTGAGATTGACTTTGGCGATGCTGGTCTGATGATATCATCGTCGCATGAGGTTGGCGGTGACATGCGAAGATGATAATGTGTATCGACAAGTGGAGGTGATGGTGTTGTGTATGGATGGTCAATGACTGAATGAGGTGGCATTGGTGTATGATAAAAGTCATTTGGTGATGTGAAAAATCTATTCATGTTCGCGAGTGCTGCAAACTCTTCATTGAGGACGTCTTTGTCTTGTTTGTGAAGCTTGAAGCGTCTTCTTCTTCTCAATAAACTTCCATTGGCAAACATGTCAAATGCTTTTGGATGGAGTGTCCAGTAACTTCCCTTTCCTGGTCGATCAGGTCGTCGTGGAACTTTCATGAAGCAATCGTTAAAACTGAGGTTGTGTCGTAGTGAATTTTGCCATCGCTGTGTATTGGTTCGATAGTATGTAAATCTGTCTGTAATATATCTGTAAATAAAGTAAAAAGAATTTATTAAAACAAGTTCTTGAAGCCTTGCAAAAAAAAATATATAAGCATTATTATTTTATTGCTTAGTCGTGATTTTAAATTTTTGTTCAAATGTAAACAGAAACAAATGAATTTGTTGAAGAAAAAAAAATTGTTGAGTCGTGAATAGGAAAGAAAAAGAAGAATAGCAGAATTGAATGCATTGTATTTTTTGCGAATTTGCCGACGGAGTTTGCAAAAATGAAGGAATAAATTTTAGTAATGTTTTTGTTTTAAAGTTTGTATTTATTTTTGGTCATTTAGTGATTTTGATTGAATTTTCTTATTAATTAATTGAAATTTCATTGAAATCTTCATGATTAAAGAACATTTTGAATCATTTTAGGTTAATGAAAAGCTACAAAGCAGTAAAAAGATTCAAATCAAGTTTTTTGATCAAAGTAAACAATATTTTCTGATTAACGTACTTTTTAAATTTGAATTTTTTTGTTTACATTTGTTCACTGAACGCACTTTTTGAAAAATTCTTTAGAAGTTGGATTTTGATGAATTCTTTAAAATTGAGTTTTTTGGCTAGATTTAAGTAAAGTGTTGAGACTTTTTGTAAAGTAGACAACAAAAGCAATAGTAAGTTGTTCAAAGAATATAAAATAACATCCAAATTAGAGTAATTTTAGCAAAAATGAATCAAGAAATTGACAATTTATTATCAAATGATTTTTAAATGAAAGTAATTTCAAAAAGCAGTAGCAAAACCTGATTATTACAAACATGAGTGAATATAACGCTTTAATTGGGTGAGTATTTACTTAATTACATAAATATAGATTATGTTTTCATGAATATAACCGCAAAAGATCACTAGATTGAAGTTTTATGTAAACAACTCAAAATATTGCAATTTTAAATCATTAAAACAATCTAAAAAAACAAAAATTAAAGAAAACCATCTAGAAACTAAATTCCTTTAAGAAACCATGAACTACAAAAAGAAAATCCATTGACAAAACTCATCATGACAAAGACACAAGCTAAAGCACTTGAAAGACACATTTCCGAAAACGTACAAGCCATAAAACCTCAAAAACATTTTTATTGCTCTCATTTCAATATTTGTCCGTTTTTCTTTTGTTCATATAATTTTTTTATTTAAATATTTTTTATTTTAATCGACACTTTGTAGTTTTATGGTTGCTAGCTCCGCTGTATTTGCATTTTGCTCACTGTTTACTTAATATTTGATTTATGAAGTAGAAAATCTTGTATTTGCTTTAGAAGTGTTATTTTTTACGCAAGCATGTGTGTGATTATTAGCTGGTATATGTGCATGTGTGAATTATTAAGATGAGGACGTGAATTTTGCAAGCTTATTGGATATCCTCTGATCATGTTCATGGATGTTTTAAAATTATTTAAATTGCTTATTATTTTAAAATTTTTACTATTAATATTTTAATTTAATTTTTATTATTGAAATATAAAAAACATTGTAAAAAATATAGAAAAGTTAGTATTTTAAAAAATGTAACTTAAAACAAGCTTACTTCATGCCAAATGTTCAAAAGTTTAAAGACCAAAAAAATTCCTCAAATAAATATTTAATGGATTTTTAATTGCATTATAAAAAAGTAATAGAATCAACTAAAAAAGATTTTATTGCACGTCGTGAAATAAAAAAAAGCATATTCAAGTCAATGCTTTACTAAGAGCTTGACCAGTGTCGTAGCAAGGGTTTTTTTCCTGAGGCTGAATTGAAAATTTGCGATTTTTTAGACTTTTTCTTACCAAAGCCCCAGTCGCACCCCTTGCTACACCACTGAGCCTCACATAACAACTGCAACACAGCACTATCGAGACTATGATCAATGATATCGATTACATGCATCAGGTGAATTTTAAAAATTATTTATGCAAATTTATTATCCTATATTTGCATTAATAATAAGAGCATGTATTTAATGATATAATCAAGTCTATCCATGCATACATTTTTAAGATTTAAATGCTGCTTAATCAATCGCAATCACAAACTGTAGACAATTATAAAACATACACAATTAATCATATTAATGTATGTTAATGGACATCTCACGATTTAAGTCAGTTTTCTCTGGCAAATTGCTTCATTTTGCAGTCATTTCATGCTTGTTATGTGATTTTTTTTGTTCAATTGCATTCTTTAAATGTCAAAATTTTGTGCTTGTAATGACTTTGTGCTTGGATGGTTTGATGGGTTTTGTGAGGCATTGTTGTTGAGATTCTTTTGAGAAATGTTCTTTGAGTGAATCTTTTTTATAAGTTTGAAATGAGAATAGACGATGGTTTTTTGTAGCTAGTTTCAAAAGACATCAAAATGTTAAAGGTAGAACTAAGTTTTAGGAAATGTCTTGTCAAATTTTTTGAAATTTCAGTAACTTAAGGAGGTAGTAAGATTTTTATGTTTTAGACTCGAGGTTTGTGCACAGTGCTAAAGGATTACTTCCAAAAAATCTGTATATAATTAAAATTTCTAATCACATAATTTTATTTTGAAGCAAATTTAAATTCTATAATGTTCTAAAATTTTAAAAAAATTATTTCAATCAAAACTAAGGTGAATTCAGCTTTAACAAACAATGAGCATGTAGTATATTGTTTGCTAGACTGCAGCTTGATCATGCTTCCAGCTTGACGCCTTGCATCTCTAGAACCCTTTCATATTATTATTACAACATTATCTCATAAAATTTTTATTTGATTTTTCAATTTTCAATATTCAAGAATATGATTGTATTTGATCATTGGATTCTTTTAAGAATTTTAAGGTTATTTCTTGATTATTAAATTAATTATTTTAAATTTAAAAAAAGCCTTAAATCAGAATTTAAATAGTTTTTGAGTTAGAATAAGCAGAATGCTGAATTAAATATTTTTTGGTAATTTAAAATATAAATGTTTAAAAAATATATTAAATAATATTTTAATTTCACTAAATTGTGTTTATACAAAATACTACAAAAAATATATAATCCATAGTCAAATAATAATTAAGCAGAATTCGAAGTTTGTGGACTAAATCTGTTTTAAAAGTGGTTAAGGACATACCAGTTGGAATTTAAAATTATATTTTTTAACATTATTAATTTTATTATATTTAAAAATATTACTTTGAACAAAGATTTTGATTTTAAGCCCCTAAATCAACGACTAAGCATCCTTTTTATTATCAGACCCCAAAAAACCCCAAAAATATATTTTTTAAAACTTTAACTTACTTGTAAATTTCAGCTAATGAGCACATTTTATCAGGACTACTCCAAATTGCCATAGCCGTAAGGCTGATGTATGAATATGGTGGCTTTTGATCACACTGTTCACGCGATGGACGTGGCATTTTTAATCTTAATCTTTGCTTTCTCTTTTAATAATAATTTTAAATCACAAAATTTTTTAAATTATTTTTTATAATTTTTTCTTCATTCAACTTTTTAATATTTATTTATTCAAAAATAGTTCACAGAATTTTTTTTTCTTCTTCTTCAAAACTTTTTTTACTTGTTTTCTTCTTTTTATTTATTTTGCACCTGTATATCGCACTTGAGAACGAAACCGTCCGAACAGCTCAACGTTAAAATAAAAAATGGTTAGCTGTGAATGAATATTTGCTTTTCACACCAGAAAAATATCCATGCGCACACAAAGACAGTCCACAAAACTCGTTTTTCTCTATATACTTTAAGCTGTGACTGTATTTGTGACTACACCAGTAGGATGGGCGTGGCATGAGCTTTCTACAGCCAATAGCTCACTCTCTTAACTTCATGTTGAAAATTTTCAATCAACGGTCGGTTTTATTGAATCTTCTTGCTTGCTGTTCTGCTGCCCGTGCGAGCTTTTTTTTGTTTCTTTGTAAACAAAATGTTTAATAAAATTAAATATGAAATATTTCAAATTGAGATTCTCGGTGCAAAAATCAATGGGATACCTTTCTATATCCATACAACCAGCTAGGCTTAATTTTCATTCCATTATCGTATGTAGTCTGAATTATTTATAGCACCATGGTGGCCTCCTGTACATGCCATAGCATTATTATTATTGCTGAATAAATAAAATTTAATAAAACAAAATTGTTGTAAAATATTTAAGCTAAAAAAATGATTAATTATGTTGTGGATAATAACTGGTGATCGTACCGCCATAGGGGGAAATAAAAAAAGCACTGTCATGGCTTTGGCTTGGCTTGTTGATAGTTTAATAGATTTTTAGGTCAGATATGAGGATTACATTGCATGCTGAAGACATTTTTCATCCATGGAGGAAGAAATCGTTTAAAAAATATGCTTTGGGAATTTCGCAGAGGCAACGACCACGATATACTTGAAGACATTCACAATTTTATAGCAATTTCCTTTTCAAAATGTGACAATCTTGATGAAAAATTACTGTCGTGATGCTTCATCGCATTTAAGTCCATAGAAATGCGTTTCATTGGATGTCAAGACCTTTCTATGTGTTTGACATGGATGGATTATGGAATAACTGTGTTTATATGCTCAGGTAATAATTTTCTAAAATTCATTCATAATTTTAATTGAATATTTTTTTGAGGTAGAAAATAATTTAAATTAGAATCCATTAATGAATTATGAATGATAAGATGTTTAATTGTTTTTGATGATGATTTTATACCTAAAATGCTCATTATCGTCGTTTTATGGGAATTTTTATGAATTAATTTACATTCTGAATTATTTTTTTTATCTTGAATAATATTTTGATTGAATTGCTCACGTTTGAAAAATTTATGTCTTTTAATTGGAAATGATTTTCTATTCTTAGAATAATTATTTATTCAAATTTAATGAATATTTTAAGAAGGAGCTTCATTGATAATTTTTGGAGCAGGTAATAATTTTTTTTCCGTTTCCGTTAGACTGCAATCACTCCTCAGTTTCATCCTTTTCCGTTATATTAATTTCCAGGCTATAAAACATACTGAGATGAGGAGTTACCGAGTGACACAAACTGAATGAAGGATGCAATTTGGAATCCATACGAATTGCTTCCAAATGGAGTCTTGAGGTTGTTAATTTGGCTCATATATTGATTATAAGGATTCATTTAGTCTCTTGTGACATTGCCAATACGATTATGAAACAAAAGATAAAACAATTAATGTAATAAGCTCTACACAAGAACATTGGAAAGGAAGAGCTCATATATATTGCCAATTTGTCAGTTCCAATGAACAATTTTCTATAGCTTAGTGGTCTGAGTATTTTTTCAGTAACCTAGGAAGAGTGGGGTTCAATTCCTGTACAGGATGTTGATTTAATGACAATATTTAAAAAAGAAAAGTATTCCAGATCTTACTCTGCTCTGACATCAAATTTTCTCCTTCTTGGAGAAGATACATGACACTTCTTCTAGATAATAAGCCTCGACTGCTTTAGAAGACATATCATGTGTCTCTTCCTCATCACCAATGTGAAATGTGATTTTGAAATTTGTAACAAGGGGGGAGGGGGAGTCTAAAATTTCGTTTTTTGCGTAACGTAATAAGTGAACGACCCCTAAGTGAACGATGTGTATTGATTGAAAGTTCAGTCTCTAGTGGGAATAGTCCTCACAAAAAAGAAAGCAACTTATTTCTTAACGCTGTTAGGGGGAGGGGGTATCTGAGATTTTATGACAATTCAAAACAAAGGAAATATTTCTTCATTGAAAATTCACAAAAAGGGAGGAGGGATCTGAAAAGTCGATTTTTTGCGTTACGTAATAAGTTGAATTAAAAATTTGCTTTAACAACTTTTCAGTTATTCAATGCATAACTATCGTACGAAGTCTACGTTCCTTAACTTCATAAAACTCAGTAGCTATCGATTACAATCTTAAGTTCATTGCCTTCCTATACAACCAACTAATCTGTACAAAATTTCATACTGAACAACAGCAATTAACGAAGATAAAACTTAATTATATTTATATTATCCAGGATTAATTAAAGCGAACCAATCGATACTCAATACGATGAAGACCGTAATTCTTAACTCAATCAACATTATAATAATCTCTTCCATTCAGACACGAAAATATTTTGCGGTCATAAAACTCAAGACATCTCAGACGTAACTGCATATCGAAAATTGATGATTAGAATATTATATTTGCTTACTCAGATCTAAATTTAAATCAGATGGCGCCTTGACTTAGAAACGTAACGGCTACTTTAATACTAGCTTAGTAAAAAAATCAAAATATCAACAATGAATTTTTATTGACATTAAATTTAATCTTAGTATTTTAAAATTCAGAAATGGACACCTCATTTCAGTCACGTATGATTAGAAGTCGTCGCCTCAACGAAATAAAAGAAGAGCAATGCGCAAAGAATTGGCGAAGACGAGAGTAAATTAAATTAGCCTAAAGTCGCCATAAAAGCAATAATTTCATAACATAGAAGCTCCCTAACGAGACTCAAAATACAACCTCATACCACATTATATTATCCATTACCAATAAGCATATCCATATTCGATCATGTACCAGAACTAATCCGAAAAAATGGGTTCCACCATATAAGTAAAATAATATTTTATGTGAACGAGGATGAAGCAAAAAAAAACGAACCAGCAAATGAAGGAGAATTTCTGATGAAACCAAATATTTAAAAAGATACATAAAGACCATGAATATCTGAGTTGTATATCCATAATAAATATATTTAATGGCCAATAAAATCAGATTTTCTTTCTTTCTTTATCCTATTTCGCTCGGTTTGTTTTCTTCTTTTGAATCAATTTCAGAATTAATAAGAGACGTGTAGAAATTTTTCCTTTGTTACACAAGAACTTCATATTGCATCATTTATATTTCGTGGATGGACTGAAAGAAGGCCTCTCTCTCATAATACATCAAAAAATGCTAACGTGCCGCATTTATGGTTTATTGATGTTCCTCTTTTGACTCTCAATGCTTAAAAATCATTCGTGTAGAACCAATTGATAACTATATTGAATTTGTTTTCTCTCATCGAATTTATACAAAGAAATGATGAAAATTAGACACTACTTGTTCGTTGGACTGATAATAATGTGATGCAATTTGTTTTGTGTGAATTAAATTGTGATTATTTTGTTGTTGACTGCTATTTCTTTTGTTTATGCTGGGTTTATTGGAAATGAGGATGAAATTTGTGTTTGATTTGAAGCTTGCTTGTTGCTTTGTGAGATTTTCTTTGTGTAATTTGTTATTTGATTGGTTTTTGATGAAGTTTTCTATGTTTACTGTAATGTTTTTGATAATTTGATAAAAAAATTTCTTTGTCGACAAAATTTTACCTAGATGACAGAATTTTTTGAAAATTCAAATTTAGTTTGACCGTTATTTTTCAAATTCAAATCTATTTTGATTGTTAGTTCCAAATTCAAATTAATTTTGACCGTTATTTCCAAATTCAAATTTATTATGACCGTTATTTTTCAAATTCAAATTTTTTTTGACCGTTATTTTTCAAATTCAAAACTATTTTGACCGTTATTTGAAAATTTCTTCCTAGATGACGAAATGTTTTAAAAATTCAAATTTATTTTGACCGTTAATTTCTTAATTCTTCAAAATGCTATAAAGAAACATTTTATTACAAATTTATCAAACAAAAATGACTTCAATTGCATTAACAACTCAATTTCAAAAGAATCATCAAAGCGAGCTTATACAAATCAGCTTAAAAGCTCAATTAAGCACCCCACAATAATTACCTAACTCAATCTAAACACGAAAAAGCAAATTAAAACTTGATTTTGATCAGCAATTTTCAAATTAAATTCCTTGTTAAACAACTCCAATATCATTTCCATTCATAATTGAATGCAAAATTAAACGTCATTATCATCGTACGTATAAATTTAAACTCAAATAAGAACCGCCGAAAATGAAAATAAATTGGAAACTAACAAACATAAAATTATATCGTATATATCCAAACAAAAACTTCTCTCGCTTTTATCCTCAACCTCAAATTCATGAATTGATCATTACAATGTATGATTTTTAAACACTTATCAAAGAGATTATATCAAGCAATGTATGTTCATCATACACGTATATATATTTATATAATTATAAAGAGAAAAACACAAATGGAATCTTGTTTGTCGATTATTATAAAATAAAGAAGAAAAAAGAGCCTTTTTAAGTCCACACATGAGAAGTAAAAAAACGTGTAGCATTGCAGACACAAAAGAGACCGTGATCTCGCCGCTCATAGTCAGAGGAGTGAGAAAAACAAAAAAAAATTAGTTTTGTATCAGCAAGTACTCAATGTGTAAGCACATCATAATGAAAATGAAAAATAAACGAGGCTGTATATTTACTGCTTCTCGGTTGCCTTTTTCTCGTTTTGCTCTTTTTTATTGTATTTTTATTATTCTTTTCTTTTTTTACATCATATTCAGCCACATTCGGTGTACTTTAGCATGTATACATCTCTTTATATACAAACTCATCAATCTAACATCAATTTCGATTCATTTGTGTATTAATGAGAATCATGAATTATGTTGCGGTTTATCATATAATTTATATATTTCATATAATATGAACATTTCGGCTTTTATTTATTCCTCAACACTTGCATCAATTTGAATATTATTATTGGGATGATAAATTCATGCAATGCGGCGTCGTTTTATCCCTTAACAAAAAAAAATTGTGGATTCAGAATAAGATCATAAAATAATTTCCGCATGAGCTTTTATTATGATTCATTTCACATCTCATTTGTAACTGGAATAAAAATTATCTTTTAAAGGTGGAGAAATTTTTTTTAAAGTGCTTTTCAACAGATTTTTTCCTGGAAGAATGTTGGCAAGCTTCAATTGAGTAATTTTAGTTGTATTTTGGTTTATTGTTATGGAATGTTTCGATTATCCGACTGGAATTTTAAGGAGTAATTTTTTTTCAAGCTTTATTAATATCTAATGAGCTATGAGCTCTGGAATAGGATGCTTGCCATTTTTTTCAATGATTATAGCAGAATTTAATTACAATTCACCTTTCAATTTGAAAATTATAGTCGAAATGAAATTCTAGGTGAAGAAATTTCGATTATCCGACTAACATTTGAAGGATCTAAAAGGATTTTCAAGCTTTATCAATATCTAATGAGCTATGACCTCTTGAATATGATGCTTGCCATGTTTTTCAATGATTCTAGTAGAAATTTATTAAGATTTACCATTTTAATTGAGAATTATAGTCAAAATGAAATTCTAGGTGAAGAAATTTCGATTATCCGACCAAAAATTTTTTAAATCAGAATATTCAAAGTTGTGTCTTTATTATCGCATTTTTGAATATTTACACTGATTTACACACATTCTTACCTTTCACTATGGGAAAAAATTGAAAAAAAGCGGCCATCCACTTTTTTTTAGCAATGTTTCAAATATCCATTTAAATGTGATTTTTTCTTGTAGAGGAGATAAAAGTAGACTTGTATGCCAAATTTCAGGTCATTTGGTGCTACTTCCGTAATTCTAGAGCAGTTTGAAGTTGAAAAGGAGTGAAAAATCTGATTTTTTCATACCATCTTTGAACTGAGAATTCTCTACAACGGTTGAAGATATTAAAAAAACGGGTTTCAGTTCCTAATAGTTATATACAAGAGCTTTATTTTGACATACCAAAAAGTTTATAACTTAATAGCTTTGGTACCGGTATGGTAGGAAATGTATGAAAATCATAGGAAAAATATCTTCAAACGTGCCGCAACTACCTTAGATGGCCGAATCACAACATATAAAGTGGGTATAGGCTTATAGCCCCTAAATTCTAGTTTTCAAAACTGTATAAATATTAGCCATAGCTAGCTGCGAACAAAAGTTATTGCGATTTTAGTGAGTCGATCTGTATTTGGCCAAAAACGAACTTTTCTTAGAAAAAAATGAGAATCATAAAAATAATTATAGTTTTTGATGTTTTTTAGTGACTTATGCTATTTTAAGACAAACTGCGAAGAAATTTTTCCAAAAAGTTCAAAATCTACTGAGATATGGGGTACATATGCTCCCTGACGACTTGACCCATTTTCACCACACTCAAACAGCTGTAACTCTTACAGGATGTTATATTTTTTAATTCTGCTTTCTGATTATTATAGCTTCTATTAGTACCTTTCTAACAATATATTACACTTGATATTTAAGTTTGATCTTGGTCATGAACACGGCCCTTGTTTGTGACCGACCCCAAACTAGTAAAAAACTCAAAAATTGCATTTATTGATATAGCATTTAAAAGCATATTTAAACATTGCAATTAGGTTTTTTATATTTATTTATGATAATTATGATCATTTAAACTCAAAATTTGTATTTTAGAAACTTTTTGCTTCCTGTGGCTAGTCTTCTAGAATTAACCCTAGTAGACTCAATCTGGTCAAGATTTGGTCAACAAAACTTGCAATCGAACTTATTTTACAAATTTTTATCTATTGATTTATGATATTTATGCATGTTTAAGACAAAATACATCTGTTTTAGATAAAATTCATTAAAAAATTGGGATTTTTGGGTATTTTGATCGAGTTTGACTTGCGTCGGTCATATTCAATGCACTCTCACGACAGCAAAATTCAAGTTATATCCAAGTATTATACATTTCTATAAAGGTACTAATATCAGTTAGTAAATAAAGCAAACAGAAATAAAAAATATTGCTTCAATAAAAAACTAGGGCCCTTTAAGTAGTCTTAAAAAGCACCAAGTCAACAACCAGCATTGGTAAAAACGGGATTTTGACAATTTTTGTTGAAATTTCCAAAAAATTTGAGGCAAAAAGTAATTCTAAGTCATATTAAAACTAAAAGAAGCCAAAAGAAGTCAAAATAAGCAAGAAATTGTCAAAATCCCGTTTTTACCTATGCTGGTTGTTGACTTGGTGCTTTTTAAGACTACTTAAAGGGCCCTAGTTTTTTATTGAAGCAATATTTTTTATTTCTGTTTGCTTTATTTACTAACTGATATTAGTACCTTTATAGAAATGTATAATACTTGGATATAACTTGAATTTTGCTGTCGTGAGAGTGCATTGAATATGACCGACGCAAGTCAAACTCGATCAAAATACCCAAAAATCCCAATTTTTTAATGAATTTTATCTATAACAGATGTATTTTGTCTTAAACATGCATAAATATCATAAATCAATAGATAAAAATTTGTAAAATAAGTTCGATTGCAAGTTTTGTTGACCAAATCTTGACCAGATTGAGTCTACTAGGGTTAATTCTAGAAGACTAGCCACAGGAAGCAAAAAGTTTCTAAAATACAAATTTTGAGTTTAAATGATCATAATTATCATAAATAAATATAAAAAACCTAATTGCAATGTTTAAATATGCTTTTAAATGCTATATCAATAAATGCAATTTTTGAGTTTTTTACTAGTTTGGGGTCGGTCACAAACAAGGGCCGTGTTCATGACCAAGATCAAACTTAAATATCAAGTGTAATATATTGTTAGAAAGGTACTAATAGAAGCTATAATAATCAGAAAGCAGAATTAAAAAATATAACATCCTGTAAGAGTTACAGCTGTTTGAGTGTGGTGAAAATGGGTCAAGTCGTCAGGGAGCATATGTACCCCATATCTCAGTAGATTTTAAACTTTTTGGAAAAATTTCTTCGCAGTTTGTCTTAAAATAGCATAAGTCACTAAAAAACATCAAAAACTATAATTATTTTTATGATTCTCATTTTTTTCTAAGAAAAGTTCGTTTTTGGCCAAATACAGATCGACTCACTAAAATCGCAATAACTTTTGTTCGCAGCTAGCTATGGCTAATATTTATACAGTTTTGAAAACTAGAATTTAGGGGCTATAAGCCTATACCCACTTTATATGTTGTGATTCGGCCATCTAAGGTAGTTGCGGCACGTTTGAAGATATTTTTCCTATGATTTTCATACATTTCCTACCATACCGGTACCAAAGCTATTAAGTTATAAACTTTTTGGTATGTCAAAATAAAGCTCTTGTATATAACTATTAGGAACTGAAACCCGTTTTTTAATATCTTCAACCGTTGTAGAGAATTCTCAGTTCAAAGATGGTATGAAAAAATCAGATTTTTCACTCCTTTTCAACTTCAAACTGCTCTAGAATTACGGAAGTAGCACCAAATGACCTGAAATTTGGCATACAAGTCTACTTTTATCTCCTCTACAAGAAAAAATCACATTTAAATGGATATTTGAAACATTGCTAAAAAAAAGTGGATGGCCGCTTTTTTTCAATTTTTTCCCATAGTGCCTTTTAAGTCTTCGGTTTTCTAATGAAGTATAGTAAATTTGCAAGAATATAAGCTAAAATTTGATATTTTCTCCAATTGATAAGAGGTTGCTCAATTAACTGACTATATAGATAAAAGGAACCAATATTTAACACAGTTTACTTATATTAGAGTTATTGAGACCTTTTTGCCACAATTTTAATCAATATTTTAAATAAAATATTGCTTTTTCAATGTTTACTTTTATAAAAAAAACTCCAAAAAAACTTTCTGAAGTGAAGAAAGGGTCTGAAACTATGAATTTAAAATTTAAAAATCCGTTGAATTCTTTCTCCAATATCACAAAATCAAAACAAGTTCTCCATTTCAAAATTGGCATCAGTAGCTGCTTTAAAATCCATAAAATTTTCTCCATTGCTACCATTTAAGTGCCTTTATCAGAAATTTCAAATCCATTAAGATTATTAGAAGATAATGACTCCTAAATTGTATGCTCAACAGCTTTCCACAGTTTAAGAAGCGGTAGTTTTCCAACTTATTGTGATCTTTTCTCTCCTTCCTGAAAAGTTCAAGTATGTTACTAGCCTCAAGTCACAAAAAATATTCTCCACAGAAGTGAAGGCAACAAAAAGTAAAAATCAAATCGATCAATCATGCATGAAACGACTTAAATTAAACGCTTTAATTAGATCATATTGAATAAAATCTCATTATCGGTTTTGGAATGCCTTTTTTTCAATTCTTAAACGCTCTCACTGATTTTCTACTATTTCTTTCTGGTTAGCGGTTTAATATATCGAATTAACGAGTTAAATAAATGTGCGATAAAAAAAAGAGAAAAGAAGGCTTCGATGTAAAATAATACACATATTTATGAGTATAAATATAAAATTTTTCAAAAAAATAAAAATATCATGCATGTAACAATTACGTTAATACAGGCATATATCACAGCGATTTATGAAAATTGATTATTACTTGTTGGCTGTTGCTTTCTTTTCTGTTGTCGCTGAACACAAAAAAAGTCTTTTGTTTATACAAAAATTTTTACTTTATATAGTTTAACGCCATTAATTTACTGGAAATTTGCAAAATTACTATTGAAATGTTGCTTTTATGGCTGTCATGTTGTGTTCGATATAGCCATTTAATGGGACATTTAAAATATTGGAATATGGAAATATTTTTTTAAAAATTGTTTTTTAAAATCAGACGTGTGGAGTGTGAGACATTAAAAGTGAAATATTTAAAATGACAAATATTTTAGGAGTTTATCGTGCTATCATCATCTTTAGGTGGTAGAAGATGGGTTCTTTTTGGGTATATACATAAATATGTGCAAGTATCTTTCAAGGAATATGGTGACTGAATGGTAATAATTTTTTTAAAATAGTAAGAAGATTGGGTTTTAATCCTATCAGCATAACTTAACTTCAGACTGCCTTCAATAGGTCGCGAACTAATAGTTTGACTCGAAAAGTCCTCTTCACAAGAAGGTTTGGTTGGTACATGGTGACAGGAAGGGTAGGCACGTTTTTTCTGAGAGAGGGGTTTAACCCTTACATTTTCTATTTTATGGATACGAATATTTAGCACAAGAATGCATATGTTACGAGTAGTTAAAGGTTGAAGAATTTGTGACAAGGGGGATGGGGGGCTTGTGTGATGAATGAAGAAAAAGCCACATCAGGGCCCTGCAGGGGGGTGCAGGGGTATAGCCAGGGGGGTGCACCCCGTCCGAGCATCCCCTCTCGAGATCAAAGTTAAGTACAAATTTGCATTTTTTTATTTTTAAACCCCTCCTTTTAGAAATCCAGGCTAAATGCTTTGTATTGAATTACACAGACAATGAAGTATGTATGTAAGAAGGTATAGTTTCTTGTATATTGTATTCATCAAACACCATTTTTATCACCCATTCTCTTCATTCCTACCCCAAATCTAACTCCTTTTCCTAAAACATATTCCTTACCTTAATATCTAACTCAAATAAAAGCTACTCACTCCTTTTTCATTACATATGCACATCCCCACAAGAAGTAATATTAGAAGAACATCATTCAGTTCAACATAAAAAAATATTAATCGAACCTTGTCACGATTTGTTCCTTTTCATTCATATTCATATTTCCCATTACACATGTTTTCATGCATCAAAAACGAAAACAAAGAATTTACATCAAAAATTTGAATAATGCTAATGGAACTGGATGATATAAAAAAAGGTAAGAAAAACGGGAGGGATTTTTTTAAGTTATTATTTAATTTTCTGTTTCTCGCCCTTTTTTTACAGAAATTGAAAAAAAAGTTATTGAATTGATAGACAGATAAGTTGTTTGGAAATTAATTTGAGAGACGAACAAGAAGAATCAATCCATCAATCTTCTTGAAGAAAAAAATCCTGTCCATCATCTGCCTGAGCATTGATGCGTTTTCTTGTAATTTATACTGACGCAGGTAATAAAAGCTTTCTCTCCTTTCCTTAATGATCTTGGCACTTCCTAATGAATTCTCTCTCACTCCTTAAATTTTTGATGAATTGTTTTAGTGACCGGTAACCGTCAATGTGTCGGCATCGGACTAGAGTCAAAAGGAATTTTTGTGAGAAGAGAAGCGATAATAAACTAATGTGTGTACCTGCTTCTGATGTAACACCGCAAATATTGATCAAAGCTAAAAAGAATTCATACAATGATTGGAAGTGCTTCGTGGAAAAGTGAGTGTGCAATGGAATGATGAGGTGGGCTTAGCGTAGATTCATGGTGAAATGAGGTAGTCAGAATTAGGAATTGAATAATTTGTAATTTTAATTATTTTAAACTATTGTTAAGGCTGAGCGTCTTTCAATCTAGCATTTCTAATGCTGAATGTTTTTCCAACTGAAATTTCTGTAGCTGAGTGTCTCTTAATCACTTCTTAAGCTAAGCATTTCTAAGGCCGAGCTTCTTTTAAGAATGAGTGTTTTTCCAACTGAGAATTTCCAAAGTTAAACGTTTTTCAAGCTGAACATTTATGGCTGAGCACCTTCAAGTCTGAGAATCTCTAAAGCTGAGCGTCTTTCAAGCTGAATATTTCTAAAAATTAGTTTCTTTTAAGCTGAGCATTATTAAAGCTGAGTGTTTCTCCAACTGAGAATATTTGAAGCTGCACGTGTCTAAAGCGAGGCTGATTTTAGGCTGAACGTATCTCAAACTAAACATTTTTTTAAGGCTGAACGTATCTGAAGCTGAGCATTTTCTAAGGCTGAACTTGACTCAAGCTGAACATTTTCTAAGGCTGAACGTCTCTCAAGCTGAATATTACTAAGGATGAGCGTCTTTCAAGCTAGCTTTTCTAAATCAACTCAAATTTTTATAAACAAAACGCATTAAATCTCATAAAATCTCAAGAAATTTCACTTATTAAATAATTAATATCAATCTTTTATGAACCTCCTCTTTCTTCTAATCCATACAAGATACCCATGATTGTATAAGTGACTCGAACCTTTTTTCTGTAATTTTTCATTTGTCTTTTGTTTAAATAATAACATAATGAATGAAATCTTTTCTTTCTTCGCGCAACATAAACACACAATTGACTTCAACATTATGTTATGCCGTATGTGATAAAGTTTTTTTATTTTTATTTTCTTTATTCATAACTAACAGTTTCTATATTATGTACATATGATATTTATGAAAAATAGAAGGCCCCGAAAAATAAAATAAATGAAATCAAAGGAACCGAATGTGAAGAAAAAAAATAAGCAGCGGTGAGCCCCATGCTGAGAAAATTTGTATAACAGGCACTCTTCTTTATGTTCTTTGCTCTCTCCTCATACACACATATTGTTATTATGTAGTTTTTAGCTCATATAAAAGTCATCATCACACCTTTTTGTAAAAAAAATCTTTGAGCGGTGAATTTCATTTTATGTGGTATAAATTTTTTTCGTAGATTTTATTTCACTTTGTTCGTGAAAAGAAATCAAATTTATGTGTTGAATTTATTTATCATCAATTGATATCAGTCAATAAATAATGATTTTCGATGATTTCATTTCTTCTTTGTAGTAGGGTTCGCTATAATCTAGTTTTTGGTGGATTTTTGAAACGGATTTTGAAGTTGATATTGAAAAATAAAAATAAATATAAAAATGGTTTTTTTTAAAAATTCAAATTAATTTTAAAAAATTCTTAGATTATATTTGAATTTAAAGTTTTAATAAATATTTTAAAGAAATAAATTTAAAATTTAAATTTTGAATTATTTTTTAAAATTTATTGATTTTTTTACATTTTAATTTTTGATATTTTTTTAAATTTTAATAACTTGATTTTTTCAATTTTAATAATTTATTAATTTTTTAAAATTTCTTGAATTTTAAACTATTAAAGTATTTTTTTAAAATGTTCAGTTAATTTTGCTATATTTTTAAATACTTTTAAATTCAAAATTTTAAAATATTTATTGGTTTTTAAATTTTGTTAAATTTAACTTTTGTGTTTTTAATTTTTTTTTTGAAATTAATTTTTTTGAAAAATTAATAATTTTCTATCATATTTTCAAATCAATTTATTTTAAACTAAATTAAACTTTTTAAAATTAAGTTTTAATTTTTTGAAATCATTTTTAATTTTTTTTAGATATTAAATTTTAAATTTCTTCAAAAATTAATAAAATATTACTAAATTTAATTTAAAAAAAATAATTTATCAAGTTTTAAAATTGTTAAAAACCTTAAATTCCCGGCACCAGTCTCTTCACTACAAACCCCTACTCCCCAAGTGGTTAAAGAAAGAAAGAGACTCCTCAATGTAAATTTATAATATGGGCAAAACCTGACCGCATTTGTTCAATGTTAAGAGAGCAATAAAAATAGTGAACAATGTTGTTTACAGGCCATTGAGTTCAGAAAATGTTTTTATTTCTCACTTCTTTTATTCCATTTGTTATATGTTGTGAGTGTCTATTAGCACTTTTAGTTAATGTGCTTTACTGATTTTGCAATAAATTAAATGCTGTCTCGAAATGCGATTGCTTAAATGGCTAAGCATTATTATGATTTTTTTGGCTAAAAGTAAGGCAATTAAATATTGTTGTCGAGTTTTGAAATGTTTTCTTTATGTTTTTATAGAAAAGGATTGTTGAAAGTGACAATTGTGCGTGATCGTTTACGGGTCTTAAGTGTTTGGCTATTTGTCATGACTTTTGGCAGCTATGGGAAAATATTTGCAGTGGATTTTGCAGAGTTTTAATTACAAAGTTAGAAAGTCGTTGTGGCTCAATGGATAAAGAAGTGATTCTTGAGCTGAGGTTCTTGATCAAACGGCTGAGGTTCGAATCCTATGATAATTTATTAAGAAAAAATATAGCGTCTTTTGGGATCATAATTCTTGTTTAACTTTTTTATTTTATTTATTTTTTGGAACAACAAAACTTAAAGATTGAAAGTTCCATCACATCCACAATCAACCTGCCCTTATATCCGTTAACAAGACAAAAACCTTCATAAAAACGCAAATTATTATAAATCGCAAGTAATTGACGCTACAAGAATCACTAAATCATTTCAAAACTACCCGTGTTAATTATGACAGTTATCACTGCTACCTGACGTGTCTTTATCAACAATTAGTGATAATGAGTGAATTTTTTTATGTTCAAAAGCTGTTAAAATGCATTAATATCCACATGATGTAATAAATGAGTCTCATTTTGCATAAAATTTCATTTATTTTTATGTGTTCAGACTGAAAAAAGTCCTTAAATCATTTTCATTCAAACATACAGTAACTACTGATTATGCTAATTTGGTTTCCTTTACCACTTTGTTTCTGTTTTTATTGCTCTTTTTTGATTCAGTTGTAAAAATGAAAGGGTATGGGATTGAAGGTTTTTGAACGCTGTTTTGGGGTAAAATTCTGAGGTTTTTAAAGTATAAAATGAAGATTCAAATTTTAACGTCTTTTCCAGATTTAAATTTCAACGGCTTTTGAAAATTCAAATTCTAACGGCTTTTTAAGATTTAAATTTTAACGTCTTTCGAAATTTCAAATTTTTTAACGATTTTGAAAAATTCAAATTTTTAACGATTTTAAAAAATTCAAATTTTTAACGATTTTGAAAAATTCAAATTTTTAACGATTTTAAAAAATTCAAATTTTTAACGATTTTGAAAAATTCAAATTTTTTACGATTTTGAAAAATTCAAATTTTAACGGATTTCTAAGATTCAAAATTTAACGTCTTTTAAAAATTCAAAATTTAATTTAACAACAGCCAATCAGCCAAACAATATCAAAATCATAAGTATTTTCATAAAATTCCGCTAACAACAAAAGGGAACTCGAGTCGTCCGATCACGATAAGATTCCATTAACGCCCTCGATGCAAATATTTGGGGTAGAGCATACGTACATTTCCATAGATAAAAGATATAACAGGCATATTGTGAGGAGTCTATCGCTGTTTTTTGTTATCATTGATGAGCTACGCACCGGCAGCAGTCGTAAAATTATTTTCTCCTTTTTTCTGTTCCTTCCTATAATTTTTAATTTTCAGGAATGAATGAAGAATAAAAATAAATTTTATGTTCTTAGAATTGGCAATAAAACAATGAGGTAAAAGGAAACTTGCAGGAAAAAGGCGTTTACGCATTGAAGATTCTCTCATAAAATAATAATAATGATTCCTTTTCTTTCAAATTTATGAATTAAAATTCTACCTACTCGTCTTTCCATCCTACAGGATCTGAGGTAAGTTTACTTTCACTTGAGCGAAATGGACGGACTTATTGTGGGAATTTCCATTCATAAAAATTTATTTTAATTATTTTTGTCGTCTGCTTTGTTAAAAAGGAAATGAGGAATTATTTGTTTAAAATGTTTTATTGAACTTGTCGCCTTTCAGCCAGATGATTATTTTTTTGGGCATGGGTAATGTGAGGATGTCAGCAGAGTTGGTTATTGTGATTGAATTTCTTTGTGTTTTAATGCTGTAATAAAGCAGCCATGATAATTTTTCTATTTTTTCCATAATGATATTAAATTTTAGGGAAAGTTCGCAAAGAAAAAGAAAACGATTCTTGGCTTAAGGAACTAGTCAGTGGTGCTTAACTCAAATTAATAATCTAACAATGGTAAGGTTCAAATCCTAAAATAAAATTAAATATTTCTGGGTTTTGTGTTCATTCTGCAGTACTTTTTTGATTTTCTTTAAAATTGTTTTTAATTTTTTGCTAAAAATTTTGCGACCATTTTTTCAAAAAAGTTAAAAAATGAAAATAATTACGAATCAATTTTATTAATTCAGAGATTTGAACCTCTGTAGGTGTATGTTTAAAATTATTTTAATAATTACTAACCATTTGATATAACTATTTGAATAAAAACTAAGCTTTATTAAATAATAAATTTAAAAATAAACTTAAAAAAATTAAAAAAAAGTGTTTAAAAAATTTAAAAAAATATTTGGGATGCAACTTTCATTTTATGTTTTTAGTTATACGTTTTTGAGATTTGAACTCATGGGATTTGAACTAAGTTCACAATTAAATTTTTCCAAATTTCTATATAATATTATAAACTGCAGAAATCTTATGGCAAACTGTGTACTTAAACATACAAATTATTAATTAAACGTTTTTCTTGTACTTAATTTCAAGTTTTTAGCGCATTTTTGAGACTTGTTTGAAAAAGATAGCTTAATAATGCACTTTGTCTGTTCGGCTGTTCGTTCGGCTCCAATGAAAAACTTTTTAACCAGACATCGTAGAAAGCTCTGGTTTTTTGCATTAGCTCCGAGTTTTGCGAGTTATTGGCCCTCCGGACATTTAAAAATCTCAAAACCAATGCTAAATACTATAATTAATGATTTTTTGTTTTCAATACAATAGAGCCAACTTCAAGTGGGATAATTTCAAATATATTTTGACCGTTAGAAAATTTGAATTTCAAAAAACCGTTAAATGACAAACCATTTTATTATATGAAAAAATCCCCCCAAAATTTGTTAATTATACTATAATTAATGATTTTCAAGTGCATTTACGCGGGAAATTTTCAAATATATTTTGATCGTTAGAAAATTTGAATGCTAAAAAACCGTTATCGAGCCGTCGAATTTATTTAAGTCACATAATATTCATGATTGACTTATTTAATACGAAGTACTTTGCTAATCAAATACTGATCGCTAACACAAAAATGCGCTGAAGTCCCTCGATCTATAACACGAGGACTTTCTTTAAATTTTTTAATTGAATTATTTAATTTCTTGTCAATTTTATTCATGATTTAAGAAAACTACAGCCAAAATAATTAAAATTCAATTTTATTTTAAGATTTAGAGAATTTTGTGAATTTTTCTACAAAAACCTTAAATAATATTTCCAGAATTCTTCTCGACAACATCAAATTTCCTAACTAACCAACAAATTATTCATTTATTTCGTCATCATCATCACCATCAGGAGCAGCAAGCAGCCAACACCATCAATAAATCCACCGACAATAACAATAACAATAAAAATTGAGAATCAGAGAAAAGAGATTCATCATCAACTAATTTATAATTTTGAAGAATATTATGTTTGGTAAGATACACAAAACTACACTGCCACATAATAGTAAGGCCAATAATATCCACTTGAATTTTATAACATTTCGACTGAAAGCGGAATGATGCAAGCACTTTTTTTTCATTCTTCTCTTAAATATCCACTTAAGGGCTCTTCACGTTATCAAGATCATGTATTGTAATAATAATAAAATAACACTGAAGTGTTTGAAGGAGAGGAGATTGAATTTGCCAGACAGAAAGGTACCAAAGACTGAATCAGTTGGTTTTTTATGTGCCTTTCATTCCCTTCCTTTTCTTTTCTTATTTTTATTTCATCGAAGAGTCAAAGAGTCTCTCGCGTATGTTCATTAAATTTGTTTTCTTATTTTCACATTCTCGCGCATTTTTTTCCCCATGTATTATTTCCATTCCTTCTCATGTTGTTCTGTTTGCTTGCCAGTTTTTCCTCTTTTATCTGATTTCATGTAGGATTTATTACCGCAAGACTTGATGAATTGTGAATGAAGCGATATATGTAATTTGGAATTTGAAGTTTTACATGTGCAAAAAGGAGGATTTGAAGGATATTGGGGGGCTGAGGTGGGCTATTGGAGGTAAAATGTGATGGATTTTATACTAAAAGTGATTAAGATTTAAAAATAGCTCAGTGGTTTTGACAGTTAGGAGATTGATCTGACCCGTATGACTTCAGGTTCGAATCCTGTAATATTAGACTTTATATTAAAACCTATTGGAACAACGTATAACATATCGAGGTAATTCTTTTTGTCAAAAAATCAATTAAATTCAACATATTTAAAATTAACTTTTTGAATTTTTTCTATTTTTTACTTAAACTATAAAATTTCTTCATTCAAGATCATATTTGGATCTTATTCAAATAATCAATTCTAAAACTATATGAATTTTATGCGAAAAATGGTTAAAAATGAGAGATCGTTCAGTGGTTTGGACAGTTAAAAGCTTTTGTTTGTATATGATTTTCTAAACAGAAAAGTTCAGGTTCGAATCCTGGAATGTTGGATTTTAAATTAAATATCTGTTTATATGTGTGGCATAAGTCCTTCTTTTGTCAAAAAATCAACATTTTTAAAACTAAATTTTTAAATTAATACATTTTTTTTTAAAAATTAAATCTGAGAAATTTTTCTAAATTATTTAATTATAAAAAAAATTTATAAAATTCTCTAATTTAGTTCCTTCACTCCAAAATTACATCATTTTCAAAAGATCATTTTAAAAACTCACAATATCCCACAACAGTATCCCCAACCCTACTCAATAAACCCCCAAAAACAAGACTTAACAAATTTATAATTATTTCCGAAAAAAAGTTCAAACTTTTGGCTTCAAGAAAAAATTCTGTCGGCAGAATCACAGTTTACTTTATAATGCTTAATGCATCTCAAGTCATAACATGAGATAAAGATGATGATTTAGTAGATTTCACTCTTTCTTGTTATTCATATTATGCTGTTTTTTTGCATCGCATCGAAGAGGTTCAAAAGACGTTCGGATGCACATGCACTGATATGGAGAGAATGAAAATTATGATGGAATTATTTTCGGTTTACTTTTGAATTAAGCGGAGCTGTAAGTGGTGAGCATTTACTGATTTATATAATAAGGAATGAGAATCTTTTTTGGATGTGATGATGATTATAGGAAGTAATTGGTGGATTTTTGGATGTTTTGAAACCATATTTTGTTGATTTTTCTTAGAAAATTCAGGAAAGAATTTTTTAACGGTCAAAATAAATTTGAATTTTGCAACGGTCAAAATAAATTTGAATTTTGCAACGGACAAACTAAATTTGAATTTTGCATCGAGTGCTAGTTGTAGTCCCTTTTTGTTTTTATTTTGAATTCAGATTGATTTTGATTTTTGAAAGTGAAAATTCACTCAAATTTACTAAAATAAAATTAATAGACACATTTAATAGCTTCGAAGCTTCTAGTAGGCTTACAGTTACTAGAATTAAATTCATTTCTCAAAAACTATAAGAAATTGCTAAAAATTACACAAAATTTTCCCAAAAATCAACAAATTTTCATAAAAATTCAAACTTCTACAAATTGTCCATCCATAAATCACCATCAACTAGAAACCCACAACCAGAAACAACTCCAACGACCATATTTCTTCATGCCATTATAAAGCCATGAAAATGTAAAACAAAATATTTTTTCATCATTTGTAATTCAATTCAATTTCAAAACAGAAATGTTTATTATATTAATTTTAATTGCTGGTATAAAAACAATAAACGAATAAATAAAGTAAAAATTGTGTGTAACTAGTTGTGGTGTTGGAGCGTGAATGAGCAAGTAAAACAATCCACTCGAGAGTGATGATTTATGGATTTGTCTGGTTAAGTGTAAGTTGTGTTTGGGATTGTAATAATGAGGTTGAGGTTTGTGGGAGTTTGTGTTTTGGGGGTCATTGATTGTGTGATAATCCTAGTTCTGAGCGTTGCTAACTAAGAGTTCTGATCAGTGGCTGGGTTCTAGTGCTATCCTAGGATACTCCACACCTATCCAAATCATAGGGTACCCTACGGTACCCACCTAACCCTCCATAAGGGTACCCTACCTACCCTAAGGGCACCTAGTAGGTTAGAGCACCCCAGATTGCCCTAGAAAATGACCCCAGTTTAAATTCAGTCTCCAATGCAAACACGAATCCCCAAAATTCTTGAACCAAAACCACTTTTTTAGCTGACAAACTTACTTAATTTAATTCCATTTCTTTAATAGATTATCATTAATTTTTTATTGCACTATTATACAGCATTGCGTTCTTTGATGTCAAGATTTTTTTATATATCAAGATAACCCTTTTTCTTAATTATACACACGAAAAAAGAGAAAGAAGAAAAAGTTAGTTTTATGATCATTACTTCTCCTTTTAGCCATTCTTCACTGCCTTCGTTCTCGTTGGTCTCGTTTGCATTTATTATTCAATTTACATTAATCATAATTCCTTCTCACATGCGCCTTTTTTCAGATGCCGAAAAAAGTTGTTTTTTTGTAGTCACACCGTGGAAGGTACTGTGACTTGATTATTAAGAATTAATAGATTTGAGGGTTGAATTTTGTTTAAATTTGACTCAGAACTGGTCTGTACCCCTGATTCCTCTTCCAGCTACCTATCTAGGTGTCAGAAGCTCATCCCACCAAACCCAAGGTGCGAATCTACTAACCAACCCACTTACATCTAAATTAACCTTTTTATTTGAGTTTTATTTCATTTAATTCATTCATGGCCGCAAAACATGCTTCACATTGAGTGGCTATTTATTATTTGTAATATGGTTGATCTTAATGAATGATCTATAAAGTAATTGGATGAATTTTTACTTTAATTTCTTGAGAAAACGCAATGTGTCTTTCTTTTATTCAAATTGGTATTGAAAAGGTGTGTTGTTGAGATAAAAGAATGGGAAAATTAAAGGAAATTCGGTTAAATTGAACATTTTGATGTTTAAAAGTTGAGAATTATAGGAATTGTGGTTAAATTATTGAACTTTTGAACAGAATTCTACAATAAAAATTAAACGGTCATTTAAATTTTGAATTTTGCAAAAAAAAAATCATAGTTGCTTACCCCTTCTTTGGAAAATACATTTTTCAGTCTCACTTTATAAACAAAACAACAAATTCTATTGAAAATTATAACAAATTCTGTTTCAGAAGTCTTTAGTTGCTTGATAGTGGAATAAAAGTGTCAAATAATCCATTAAAGCTAATAAACATACAATCTTCAGTCAATTCAATAAAAATCTAAAATTTTCCATCAAATTGCAAAAATACTCGCCAAATTCCACGCAAAACTTCTCAAACCTAATCCGATTAAGCAACAAAGTCGTCACAAAACACCATCTTCATCATCATACGACAATATTCCGTAAGTAAATCCTCAAAACAAAATATTAAGTTTCATTATCCCATAAATCATATTTCGATGATCATTAAAATGCAATAAAAAATATTTACATCAAGTCACAGACGACATTAAATCCCCATCACAATTTAATGTAAATTAAATCAAATGACATAAATTTATTTACTTTTTAATGCTGATCCTGCCTTCATTTCATTATTTGATTACATGCATATTAAAAATATAATTCGAGCGGTACCCAACCCAACCTAGTTTCCATCACAATAAAAAAAATCGTGTATTTTTGGCAAAAAAGAGTTTCTTAATAGTATTATAATACCGCTCTTTTTTTGGTGTTATACATTCATCGCGATGCGTAAATTATTCTTTATTTCTCTCGATGTTGTTTATTTAGCCGCAGGTGATTCATTTTGAAGTAATTTTATTACGATTTTCTCTCTTTCATATCCCCCCCTCCCTCTTCCCAAAAGCATATTTAAACCTTAAAAAATATAAATTTTTTATGAATAAATCTCTTAAAAGATATAACAACAAACAGTCCGCCACATGCGCGGTTCTTTTTCATAATAACACGTCTTGTACCGAAACCTTCGTCCACAAAAAATCACTCTCTGCTGCGCTGTGGAGTCCAATTTAAATAATCGATTTGATGATTTTTTAAAACACGTGAGATTTTCAACAGCGTGATGTGGGGAAGTAATTTGTTAAAATTCCTTTCATAACTTTAACTTTTTTAATATTATTATTTTTATGAATTAGGTGTGGATTAGATTTAAGATATGAAACAATTTCAATAATTTGTCAACACCTACAATGAGGAAGTTTTTTTTTGTTGTTTTCTTTACCAAAATAAAATTTGCTATGCTGTGTGACGTAAATAAAAGAATAATGGTAAAAAGTATTGACTGAATAGAGTTTGTTGACTGCTTAATGACAAAATTTTCTGGTTGGAATTTTTTCAGAGCATTTTTTAAAAGAAAATAGTCTAAAATTTCACTTTTTGGCTGACTGAGTCATGTGCAGGTATTGATAAATTAAATCATTTTTAAGTCGTTAAAAATTTGAATTTCAGAAAAGACTTTCAAAAAGCTTTATAAATTTGAATTTTCAAAAACCGTTAAAATTTGAATTTTCAAAAACCGTTAAATTCCAAAATCTGTCTTTATTTTTGATTAAAATATGGAAATTTTCAATCAGTTTGTCTTGAACTGATGATGACTTGATGATGTCATGAAATTCTAACAAATGATATTTTGTACGGCACCTGACAAATCGTTAAAATAAGATTGTAAACTGATCCTCTTGTTCACGTGCCATACACCCTGTGGTGTCCTGCCAGTTTGACATATATTTTAATGTCTAGAATCTTAAAGAATTTTGTTTTGGAATTCTTTTCTTGTTGAGTCAATCAAGAGACTTGTTTGTAAATGCGCCTTACTCAAAAAATTTTTTGCATAATTTTCTTCCAAACAATATTAAAAGAATTTCAAAGAATGACAATTCGATTTTCACCATTCGCCCATGTACAATAGGAACTTGAACTCTTTCTTATCCATAAAAATGTACCATGAATGCACAACCTCAATGTGCGCGGAAAAATAAAGAAAATAAAGTGAAAAAATAAGAACAAGGAAAGTCATTTTGTGTTTGCATGAGTCGTCAATTTTCAAATATTTTCAATGCCGCTTGAGTTTTACTTTTTAATGGCAAAATTGAACATTCACGGAAATTTATTTTTTTATAACATTTAAATTGAATTAAAGGGAAACGAAAAAACTGTAAAATTTTAATTGAATTTGATGACCTTCTTGATAAAAGTTGTTAGTATGCCTACTAAAACTAACTTTGATATTTTAAATGAAATTTAATTATTATTTTATCACTTTTTATTTTAAAATAAGGAAGTGAACGTCGAAGAAATCGAATGTTTCGTGTTTTTAACTGATTTTTGTTTTTAACGGAATTTTCAAATTTGAATTTTCGCATCTTTTTTTGCTTCAGAGATGCAAAAATTATTTTGTTTACAAATTGAAATTTCCTTCCAATCTTTTTTAAATTATAAAATTTGACGGTATTTAAAGTTTTTAAATGGTTTAAACTACATTAAAGTGAATAAATTGACTAATTTGCACTAAATAAAGCACATGATTAATCATATTTAAGGTAAGTTAGCTCATTAACATGAAAAATTAAGTAAAAATCATTTTCTAATAGCTTTCGTCTTTTTTCAGACATAAGTCTTCGAAATCAGTTAAAAATTTAGTAATTCTTACTTATTTTGACAAATTTAAAACTGTCAATCAATATAATACACAAGAATAATCTAAATTAAAGCACAAAATCTCACAATTGGATCATAAATATAAACCAAATTCCAAACAAAAATCCATTTATAAGAATGTTAATGAATTCTTGGTTACTGTTCAACAAATCCATTAAAATACACTAAAATATACTTTAATTGAGTTAAAAACAATTCATGAAACAATATTTGAATTTTGAACAACTGCAAAAATTCCTTTCTCATGAAAAATTTGAGTCCAAAAGAGAGAAAAACCGCGAAATCATAAAAATAAGTTTAAAGTAACAACACCATTCTTTAAAAAATCATTAATAGACTTGCTGTAGGTCTCAATGTTCGAGGAACCGGAACATTACATTTTTTCTTCATTACATCAGCAACAACAAAAAAAAGTCATTTTTCATACGCATGATTGTGGCCAATTTACGTGAAACTGAATTTTATACAGAAGCATTTATAATTCATCTGGCATAGTCATCCCTTCTGGAAGCACACAGTCAAAGAAGAAGAAGAAGTTTTTTCATCTACACTAAATTTGTCACCATGAAAAATTGAACAATCAAAATATTTTAAAATGCATCTCACCCTCTCCGTTCTGCTTAATAATGTACAACATACATACAATGTTGGAGAGAAAAATTACATAATTTGACTTTTTACAGTTTAAAAGCATGCAAAGGAGCAACAATGGATATGTGTTGTGTTAAATGATGGATAAATAAATAAAAATAAAATTATTTCTTGTAAGGAAGACGACATAAAAATATGAATTGAATGGAATATAAATTAGTTTGACATATGCAAGGGCATAAAATCTTGTAAATTTGATTTAAGTAAATTTAGGGAAGAGATTCAGCTCATGTTTACCCAAAAAGTCCATAATCAGGATTTCATCGAACAATAATGATTCATTATTAACAATAACAGCTCCAAATATATCCATAAAGTCAATTTAACTCATGGTCATAATAAACTATATCCACACACAGGCATCACGAGTCAATAAAATATAAAATATTTAAAAATTATTACCAGGCATTGTTCACGAGTTGATTTAGCGCGTTTTTTGTAGATTCAATGAGGAGTTAATGCTTGAAATTTATGTACAATATCAGTTTTTAGATTAATTATAAAAATTGTTTGGACAATGGTCATTTAAGTTTTTACTGGCTACAAATAAGATAGAATTGAACGAAGTTAATTGAGGATAGAGTGTATGTGGAATATTTTTGTTGCTATGTGGATATTTATGGGTTAAAATGGAAAACTTGAACATTGATTAAGTAAATCGATTAGTTTTTGAGCAGGAGCCGTATTTTAGGGTCACCCAGGGTACCCTGGGTAGGTAAGGTATAATCTGGGATACCTTAGGGGTTGGGTACCCTAGTATTCCTAGATCCTGGTATGTATTTTATGGTGAATTTTAGTGATTGCTACACCTAAGTATCCTCTACGGTAGACTAGTGTGCCACGACACACTAGTTGTGTCCATAACAGATGTATTCCATGGATTTTCATCCAAAAAATGAATTTACCTGATTATGAGCAGTAAAAGCATAGGTTGGGTTACCCACTATAGTGCCAATTCACACTCTAGTATGAGCTCATGTCTATTTCATAGCCCCTTCTCTTGAATACAGTTCTAAGTTTTACTATTAGATCCATTCTGTTTGTTGTGGATACAAAGAGACATACTTTCTGATCAAATCTTCAGCATATTGCTCATAAGCTAGATGATCATCTACTTGTGTTTCACAGAATCATTTTCTGAGCAAACTCTCGCCTTATTGATCATAACCTCACCATCCCCAAGACCACAAAATCCTCAATTTAATACAACAAAAAACATCCTCAACTAATTACACCCATTCTCATTTCCACAACATTTCTTCTAAGAACCAAACTGTAGACTACATCGCTTAAACAAATGAACATAAAATTCATTACATTCATTATTCAAAGGAAGAAAATAGCATTACATGAGCTATAACAATAACATTTCAAATAAATATTTCCTTCTTCCTATACCATCATTCTACTTAGTAAAACTCAGCCCTGTTTAATGGGTAATCGATATAAAAGGATAAAAATTTTCACTTAAAATAGGCATAACAAAATAAAAATTTCATGTAATGATTCATGGCAAGGCATATAAAGGCGTATGAAAGGAAAAATAAATATTTTTCACCCATCATCGTCACACTTTGTTAGTAGGAAAATAGAAATCCCGTTTCGGTTTAGTTGTTACATTGAATGCATTAAGGCAGTAAATAAATCTTTGCCAAAAACGTTGTGCCAAAATGTTTAGGTGATTTTTTTTGTGGATGGAAAGTGTGGATTGTTGGTAGTTTGGCTGAATGGCATGAGAATTTTTTACTGAATGCACTTTTGAAGCGAAAAGTGATGCAAAATGTTACTGAATGCACTTTTTAAGCAAAAACTGACGCAAAACTTCACTGAATACACTTTTAAAGCAAAAAGTGATGCAGAACTTTACTGAATACACTTTTGAGGCAATAAAAGATGCAGAACTTTACTGAATGCACTTTTTAAGCAAAAAATGATGCAGAAATTTATTGAATTCACTTTTGAAGAATTTTATCAAAGTCACGACAGAAAATGCGCTTCATAATTCAAATTCTCTCCTTTTAAACAATCACAACCAATTTCTCACTCCTCTCACATTCCCTTTTAACCAACTTTGTACTGAGTTCAGCAACAATAAAAGATTTTTTTTAAACAATTGTACGATGTAAACAATTGTCCAACAGCAGTCTGACTTCATATCATAATATTATGGGTTTCATGAGCATTACATAAGATATAAATTAATTTTTAATAAGCATTTAATTTGAGGAGATAGAGGAGTAAGCTGCATAAAACTAGCATAATTTACAGTAACACAAAAGGGCTGTATGCCTTGTGTTTATGTGTGAGAATGATAGTGATCATCATCGTCCCATAATAATAAAACTCCATTGACATAAGGCCTTGTCTAATAGCAACAGTAATAATAATTTTCCATGGAGTTTGTGTAGGGTGAAGAAGAAACAAGAAAAACATAAACTGAATAACAAATGATGATGATACACATCCATGATATAGAACATTTCACGCTTTAAAGCACAAAACTTTCTGTTACTGTTGTATTTTCGCTTATGAGTAAGTAAAATATTAATTTTTCATGTTTTCTGGATTACAAGTTTGTAATTCCATGACGAAAGCCATGAATCGTTTTGTAAACTACCATTTATGCTTCTGCTTAATTATTTTAAGTTAAAATGTAAATCTAATTTAAGCGAGAAGTGAATAATTTTTGAATGGGTTTAAGTTTTTACCTTAATTTGTGGAAACTGAAAGTGAGTGGGATCAAAAGAAGAATGTTAGCTTGAATTTCCTTTCTGAAATTTGACAAAAAATGTCAGCCATCTTGAAAAATTTGATTTGCTTTTTTTAGAGACATACTTTGATTTTGGTATTCAGATTTTTTGTTAGAATGCGTGCTCCGGGCTCTAAAATAGATCTGTAAAGGTTTGAAAATGATTGAGCAATTATTAGATGAGATATGAATGATCAAACTTTCGATATGGAGAGTCCATGAGAAAATAAAAGGAACAATCCAATGTCAATGATGTAAATTGAAAAAAATTCAAAGAATTCTTAAAAATCATTCAATAACAATAAAAACTCATCAAAGTCAATTAAATTTCAATACAATAAAGATTTCTCAATGTCATCGCATTCCTTTCAATCAAGTCCCAATCCATAAACACTCAAAAACTCCTTAAAATGTCATTCATCCTTTTATAAATCGATTTATATCATCCAACATGTTCTCATTCCGTTTCATCTTTTCCCGATCAACATTGTAAAACTTTTTAATTAACCAGTTTTGAATAGAAGTTTAAAATCATCCCCTTTTCTTACACAAAAAATAGCCAAATAAAAAGATTGTAACGGGAGTTTGTTCTCTCCGATAAATCATTTTATAGAATTTTCTTCTTTTTATTCCCACAGAAAAATAGAGAGAATTGATTAATTATCAAAAAATCATGAAATATTTAATAAGGAGTGCATTGAATCCTTCTATCGCTGATGATGAAGAAGATTGTAGGCTAATAAAGGCATTTTAGTGTCCATAAAATTGTACATAGAAATGCCGCAGTTCATCAATTCCCACCTTTTTCCTTTTATATCTCATCTAATGCAATAAAACTTCAAGATTTCTTCCATCACGGCATTATGGATGGAAGGCGCTCTCTTGACTCCGAAATGAAAAGCACAAACAAACAAAAAATTATAAAAAAATCATAAAAATCAACAATTTTTTTGAGGCAATAATTATTGGATGAGAATATTATTCGTAGAATTCAGATGATGAGTTAAGCGGCAATTTCCACTTAAAAAGTGAATAGCTTTGCTGAGTGGTTTGTGCCTGCGATGATTATATGGAGCTCTTCTATGAAATCACACATTTTTGGGTTGAACAAATTCGATGAAGAACGGCTAACTAATGAAAATTTGAATTTTTTATTGGATCTAGAAACTCATATGCTTGAGTTTTTAACCTTTTTTGATGATTTAGTGAAGAGATTTTTTTTTGTTTTTGGACTTTTGAATGGCAGATTGAGGTAATCCGTTTTGATTTGACTACTGGGGATGATTTTTGGTAGACATGGGATTATTTTTGACTGATAATTTTCTCGTTTTATGCATCAAATTCAGGTACTGATTATACTGACCGTTATTCTTTGATCATTTCTATCAGAGCTGGACTTCGACTTTAGAGTTTGATATTCTTTATACCAAATCCGAGTGGTATGGTCTGCTAGGAAGTGGTGAGTACAGTAACGTAGCCAGAATTTTGGTAGGGGAAGGACGGAACATTTTTTTCAGTTCAAAAATCTTACCAATTTTAAATAGTTTTATTGTATTGGCCAATTTTTTCGATAGGAGACCACCCATCCACCCTCCTGGCTACACCACTGGGTGGGGAACCTAATTATTGGCTTTATAGGTGTTCCATGGTGGAAAAAAGGTTGAGCACTACTGCCTTAGGAACGACTGACTTTCTTTTTAGGAATTACACCCTGCTAGAGTTGTTAACTAGTTTCTTTTTGATACTAGAGCTGATCTTAGTCAAATATTGAGTATGTCTAAGTCAAACATAGGATATACTCAATTTCTAAGGGGTATCCCTAAAAAATGTGAGCCTATCATATTATTTTTAGGATAAATTCCTGATTTTAAAATCAAGATGACTCAATCAGGGCCTCATACTTTTCTAAAATATCAATTAAACCCACGAAATCAGCAATTCATAATAATTAAGAGTTAAACTCCAAAAACATAAGTATAAATTTTTTTAATAGCTTAAAATAGAGCTCAATAATCTGCTTTAAGGAACCTAAACCCCAAAAAGAAACTAAATAAATAAAAATTCAAAACTTTCACTCATCAAATTCATGCTTAAATCGCAAATCAAACAGTTTTAAAAAAGAGTCTCATTTCAATCATTCTAGAAACGCGATATTCCTCTTCTTACATCCTTAACATTCAATTTGCTTGTGGATTCTATGACTTTATGGCTGTTGTATCTAATTTCAACTTATAAAAATATATAAATAAAAATCTAAATTTATATATAACAAACGACTATTATGATTTTTTGATTATTAGATCTCCAGCTCATGTTGTCTTTATATGAATATATAAGAACAAACTGAGCAATTGTTACAGCTAAGAGAGAAAAGAAAAGAGAAGGCAAACGAACAAGCCAAACTATTAACAAGAAGAAAAGAAGAAATGAAATGAAATATAAAAAAAACTAATATTAATTACATGAATAACACCTTCGAAATGTTTATCAAAGGAGATTTGCCGGCACACACCATTATTTCGTGATGGGTTAAATTGGAAGAGCTGTGAGCGGGTCATAAAATAGAAGTTTTTTTTTCTTCTTTCTGTTCTCCGCAATTGTTGAAGATTGCTGTCGAGATAATGAAGGACACAAAGATCAAGTTGAGTATGTGTGTGAATTGGGCAAAATGTTCGACAATAAAATCGAATAAAAACTTCTTCTTCTTCTTTTTTTCTCATCGTAGTCTGATGATGGAGAGTCATAGAAGTGTCTACAATAAATTTATACATTTTATACATTTTGGAATATATTTTGATTGCTTCTCACCTTATTTGTGTTTCTGTTGTCTAGCTATTTTCTAAACTCGGTGATTTCATGGCTTTTAGTGCTTGATAATTAATTTTTAATTTAATTTATTTTTTGTTATCAAGCGACAAATTTTGTTTTCGATTTTTATTTAAATTTTTTTATGAGTGGCTCATGAAGAAAAACTAAAATAGAATTAATTGGAATTTTTAATGTGGTCAATTTATGGTGACACCTTATTAAAAGAAGGACAACTGTGGATAATCGAAGTATTTTATGGGGAATTTTTATTATATTTTGCATTTTAAATCTAAAAAAAAGCTAATAAAAGCAGATTTTATTTTCAACCGACAATTTAACGGCTTTTTAGATTTTGAAAATAAAACAAAATGGCGGACGCTCACTTCGAAAATTAAATTTGAAATATTTTGGACCTAACTGCATGTTGGAAGGTTTAAATTGAAGAAAATTATAGAAAAAAGTGGCAAGAATCGAATCAAATATCCAAAATCACACAAATCTACCAAAAAGTCACAACATTCTACTAAAACTTTTTGGAAAATAAAACAAAATGGAGGACGCTCACTTCGAATCTTAAATTTGATATATTTTGGACTTTATTGGAGGTTAGAAAGTTTAAATTGAATAAAATCATAGATAAAAGTGACAATGATAGATTGAAATATCCAAAATTAACAAAAAGTCACTATATTCAGCAATAAAAACCATTTCCTCAAACTTATTTGAACCTTTCATTCAAATTTCAAGCCACTTTCAGCCACTTTATTCTCCAAAATAACAGAACTTCCTATTTTAATCTTCAATTCCCATAATAACCTAAAAACATTCCATAAAATCTCTTTAAAATTCCCATCTTTTCTAATTACTCCACCTAATAATCTCATTCTTATGCAAAAAAAATCTTTATTCAACCTAATCCCACCATATGCACAATACATACGTTTGATGAATAGAAGAATTTTTCTCTCATGTCTCATTTCATGTATCGATAAAGGAATGAAAATTTTCTTCTCATAACCGATCGATATTGAATGATTAATAGCCATAATTGCTTCGCTCATACATTAATTAGCTTGTCTATGATTGTTTTTTCTCTCTTTACATTACAAGTAATCCGTGTTCCCGACAAGTAGTTAAGTAGAAGAACAAGAAAAGGAAGTAGGGAAGTCAATTATTCTTGGTTTAGAATGGAATTGCAGAGCATTTGCTGTATTATTTGAAAAACTATGAAATTATTTCAGAAATTTTAAGAAAAATTTTAACGGTTTTTTGAAATTCAAATTTTCACGTTAAATAAAACAAAATGGAGGATTCTCACTTCGAAGTTTATTTTTGAGATATTTTGGCTAGAATGCAGATTTAGTCAGTGAAATGAGCTTAATTGTTGTAAAAAAGTGGCAAGCATCTAATAACAACAAAAAAACTATTGCAAAAAGCACTAAAAAGTCAAAATTTTAAAATTTAAACAAATTTCATAAAAACACGTGTTTTTAAATGGTAACAAAATGAAAACCAAACAAATCTCTAATTTATCGGACAAATCGAATAATTAGTTCCCCAGAATCACCCGTAAAATTGTTCGAAAAAATTAAAAATTAAGAAAAAGGCACAAAGAAAGGTTCTTAAAGAACCTTATGAAAAATGCATTTTAAATTAAAAATTCTTTTCATATTATATTTTAAAAATGAACGAGATAATGGGATGTAAGAATAGAAAGGCACAAGAAACAATGAATATAATCTGGTCAGTACTTAAGTGGATAATTCCATAATCTGTCGATATCATTCATCACTATTGAAATCATTATAACATAATTTGTTAATTGTAATTTAAAGGTTCTTGTTTTCTTTATATTTTTTTGTCTACACAGTTGAGTGCGTAGCTTAAAAAGCTTCTTTTCATATCTATTTGATTGTGGAACAGTTGAAAGAATGAGCAAAGAGAAATAAGAGAAGAGAAAAAAAATAATATAAAGAAAGAAATCAAATAAAAGGAGTTAATAATTTCATCATTAATATGGATTTACATTGTGGGAATTCGTTTAGTCTATAAATAGGATTAACAGACTCTTCGCTCGACAACACCTTCTTCTTTTCTATCCTCAATTTCAATTTCTTTTTTGCTCTCGTACACAATGGTGATTGTGAATAAGGTTGTGATCCACTTAAGCTAATTATAATAAGGAAAACGATAATTTAATTTATTCAAGTCCTACTTTATAATTTTATTCAATGCAGCAGTGTGATGAAATGTTGGAATTATCATGCTTGGCTTGATATCGGCTTGATGTCTGTTTGTCTATCAATTTTATTGTAATTATTTTAAAACTAGGCTATAATAATTTTATAATTATAATATTTATAAAAGACTGGATATTTAGAAAAGGGGTTATTCATAAATGACGTCCAACATTTAAGTGTGAAGGGGCCTTATAATAGACATTTTTCATATGAACATTTTGTGACAGATAGTTGAACATTTTTAAGTTGGTTAATTTTAAAAGAATTTATCTTTTAACGGTTTTCAGAAATTTGAAAAGATTTGGTTCAGAAAAAGCAAAATGGCGGACTTTCTCACTTCGAAATTTAATTTTGCAATAATTTCAATAATATGAAGTTTCTTAGTGCAAATAAGAGCTAGAATTGTAAAAAAAGATGGCAAGCATCGATTATAATTGAAAATGAGGCGAAAAGTACCAAAACTCAACAGTTTTTAGTCAAAAAATTCAAAAACACGTTTTTTTACATTTTAGTTTCAATTCTTCAAAATTCTACAATTAAACAGCTTCATAAATCCACAAGAACTCAATAAATTCAGTTACTCATCTCACCTTGCTTATCTATTCTCTTCCTTAATCGATTTGTCGATCAAAATCAACTTTACTTGATCAATAATTCCTCATTTTCAGTAAGATGATAGAGGAAGAAAGGTAAAAAAGCTGAAAATTATAAATGAGCGATCATTATTAATCGACAAAAGATCATCGATCGAGTGAAAGAAATAAAAAAAATATAGTAAGTAGAAGATCCATGATCGTGCAACTTTGGACTTGTGTAGTAGGCATTAAACATTGTTATTATGTGTATCATGAATAGTCGATAGATTATAAACATAATATGAAATTTGTTGAATTAACTTCAACACCATTTTTATTCACTCTTCCTCGCTCATGTGGTTGAATGTTGACTATTATTATTACTATTAAATTTATTACACATGTTTAGTTGGTCCAATAATTATAATTAACATTGGTTTTTGTGCTTCACGATCGACGATTTTCATGTGAAATATAATTCAATGAGCTATTTATTAATATCTGGTTAAACTAGACATAGATAAATTTATTATATCCATATTTAAGTGTGAGGTGCCTTTTTGAAAATAAGAAAATATTGAAATTATTATGATTTATGTATTCAAGGGTCTATGCATGTATGGTTATTGAAAATATTGCATGTAAGTCATGATTTTGGTCATACATTGTATGGGGATTTGTGGATTGTTTTGTGTGCTGGATTGGTTGTGTTGAGGATTAACTGATGATTCATGCAGTCTTTTTTGAAAAAGTGCAAAAAAAAAATATTTTTAATGATTTATAAAATTTAAATAAAAGAATTTAAAAAAAATTCGTGTAACAGAACCAATAAATTTTATAAAAATTTTCATTGGATTCGAACCTCTTACTCAACTCGTTTTTAGATTTGCAAGCTTATCCCTTGCATATTAACCCAATTATCGCTAATAAATTCTTTAAACAATTTTGGCTAAAACCACATTATAAACTGCGTTCCAATCACCAAAGCCCGTCCATCACCTCAACAAATTTCCATAAATTCAAAACAATTTTTACATATTGCGCATTTCAATCCATTACACTGCTCTGCATCCATCAATTTATTTTCACTTCATCCCATATATCTATTTTTGCATCATTAAATTAAATTGTTTTCAACTACCGAAAGGCATCTAATGCCTCATACTTCATTTCAATAAATATTTATTCACAGTTTTTGCTGCCTTTTTTGCGTTACTAATTTTTTTTATAGTTTTTGTCTAAAAAAATATGAAACAAAATAAAATGTAGAGGCAGAGAAAGATGGAAAAGGTCATAAAAGTAAAATTTATTCGTGATTTCATGTCAATTTGATTCGCAAAAAACATTAAATTTCAATTTTTATTCTTTTTGTTCAGTTAAAAATTAAATTTATTGTCGCAGTAATATGGATTGCAGCTGGATTTTGTTGGATTGATGTTGGATTAGTTACTATTTGTCTGCGATTTAAGAATGTGTTTTTGCCAAATTTATTTACAGTTTGTATATAAATTAATTAGAAATTAATCAAAAGTCAGAGTTCAAATCTCAGAAAAATTTAAGAAATTTTGTCTACTAGGATGAAAATTTTTTTTTGTTTAAAAATAACTTTTAGCCCTAAAAATGTAGAATTTGCTAGAAAATTAATTTATTTTATCATATTCACACCAATTTTAATTGTGTGTGAATATATTGTTTTTGGTATTTCAGTGAAACTACTTTTTTGGACTTGCTGCTTCAGGCTTACGGAATCGACCCATAGTGTTCAGTATGGAAAGTCTGTGCCTAAAATTATCAATTTAACAGTGAAAACCGCATCTCGATTGGTGCTTCCAGTGCCGAGAAATCGCAAAAAAACACTTTCTGTCCTTTAGCAAGTTAGCAAGTTAATCGGTGCGATAACTCGATTCAAACTCAATATTAAGACTTCCGGTTTTTGCATCTGATAGATATTAGGTATCTCAAGAGCTGTATAGTTTTTGGAGTCATGAAATATTTCCAATAAGGCACACGGAATGAAAAGGTGCTATTTTTGGTCAAATTATAGCCGATTATTGCAAAACACATTTTATCTTTTTCATAGAAAAGGAATGTTTTGACCAAATGAGCTGAAATTTGGTACGTAGGTTCCTTAGCTGTGCCTTAATATGGAACTGACGCCATTTTGGATTTCGAGGGGCTAGAAGCTACGCCAAATTGATTTTTGCTTTAACTTTGACCAAATGAGCTGAAATTTGGTATGTAGGTTCCTTAGGTGTGCCTGTATATGGAACCGACGCCATTTTGGATTTCGAGGGGCTAGAAGCTACGCAAAATTGATTTTTGCTTTAACTTTGATCAAATGAGCTGAAATTTGGTATGTAGGTTCCTTAGCTGTGCCTTAATATGGAACTGACGCCATTTTGGATTTCGAGGGGCTAGAAGCTACGCTAAATTGATTTTTGCTTTAACTTTGACCAAATGAGCTGAAATTTGGTATGTAGGTTCCTTAGGTGTGCCTTAATATGGAACTGACGCCATTTTGGATTTCGAGGGGCTAGAAGCTACGCCAAATTGATTTTTGCTTTAACTTTGACCAAATGAGCTGAAATTTGGTATGTAGGTTCTATAAGCTATGAATGAAAAAACTTGAAACGGTGTGAATATGCCCATGAAGCGTGATCGCTTCATTACTAGTTTTTAAATGCGATTTCAATTCTATTTTTTAAATAACTTTTAACTATTTAGAAATTTACTATTATTTTTTTTCAAAAAAATATTTATTATCCAAATTCACATGAAAATCATCCCAATCAATCCAAGCCATTTACTTCTAACTATCAGCCCTAATGATGACGACACAAACAAAATTGTACTCACTCTCGTGTATTTATAAAATCACAGATAAATCAAGAGGCAATTTAATGTGCGAAAAATGACATGTGTCATAGATTTTTGTTGTCTTGTCTTCTTCCATATGCCGACTTAATTGAATCTAAATTTATTGTTTGACTTGATGGCTTTCAAAAAAAATAAGAGAGGAAGAAACAGTTTTTCATGATCACGCTATGAGAAAATAAGAAGTAATTTAAAACGCAGAATTTGATGTTTGCGAATTTCTTTTGTTGATGGGAAAAAAAGTTGAAATGTTTTGATTTGTTTATGATAAAAAGAATATTTTTTTAGAAAGTTTGTTAATTGCTGTGCTTTGACAGTTTGTAATTGGAATTAATTTGGGAAAGTATGGAATTTTCAGCGTTGACTTATTTTAATTTCAAGATTCAGAAATTGAAGCATTGCTTCTGAATTGAAGCATAGCTTCTCAACAGAAGCATAGCTTCTAAACTGCAGCATTGCTTCTAAATTGAAGAATAGCTTCTAAATTGAAGCACTTCTGAATTGCAGCATAGCTTCTAAACTGCAGCATAGCTTCTGAATTTCTGCATAGAACTGCAGCATAGCTTTAAAAAAATTGAAGCATAGCTTTATATTGCAGCATTACTTCTAAATTGCAGAATTGCTTCTAAATTGAAGTACAGCTTTTAAATTGAAGCATTGGTCCTAAAAACATATTTAGTATTTATTCAACCACAATGACTCTAAAAATCCAGCATTACAAAAATATCATAATAAAATAACAAAAGATCAACAGGATCACATCCCATGTATGTCTAACATTTGTTCCACCACAAATGACTTCCTCTCCCACAAAAACTACTCAATTCTCTTCGCTATTCATTATCCTCAAAAATTTTTCCATCGTCCTCTAATTAATCCACATTCACAAATACGGAAGACGTTTATTTGATTTCTAATGCTCATAATTTACTTAAACTTTTCGAAGATTAATGCCTCATCATTTTTCTCCACTCAAACAGAACAAGATGCTTGAAGATTTACCTGAAACACGAACGGTAATAACGCAAAAGAATTTGAGCTTAATAAATTCTAAATGTATTTTTAATTTGCCTTTTTTTCGGTAAATATCTAAGAGCCATAAGGTGTTGTGTTTGCCTCCTAACACTCGCACTCGTGTTACTCAATTTTCGATGTATAATGAGTAACAATATGAGGAATAAAGAGAATTTATCCATTACACATGTTTCGGTGCTGATGTAGCAAAAAAAGAAGAAAAAAGTATTTCTATATACAAATTAAAAACCGACAGAGTGACATCAGCAATCAAGTTTTGTTAAAATTAAAATAGAGTTAACTGAAAGAATACATTTTGGGTTCTTTGTTGGAGAGAAAAAAATGGGAAAAGAAAGAAAAAAGTTGCGAGGTCTTTGATAAAAAGAAATTAATATCAAGTTTGCAAGGATTTGTTTGAAGCTTAAAGAGCTCGTTTGTTTTATAAAGCAGTGCTACATTTGTATAATTTTAAACGAGGATCCTTATTTAAAAATTTAATTTAGTACAATTTTCAAAGCAACGCTGTAAATTTGAATCAATACTGCATTTTAAAGTAACGCTTCATTCTGAAAGTGAAGTTATATTTTTTAAAAGTGACGCTGTTTTTCTAAAGCATTGCTGTATTTTTAAAACAATGCTGCATTTGTAGAGCAACACTGCATTTAAAAGAGTCAACGCTGCATTTAAGAAGCAATATTGCATTTTGAGGCAATGCTGCATTTTTAAAGCAATGTTGCATTTTTAATACCTAAATTGTAATTTTAAAAGCAACGCTGCATTTTTAAAATTTAATAAAGTTTTTCTAAAGCAAAGCTTCACTTTTGAAGCAACGCGTTGTGTAAACTAAAGCAAAGCTTCATTTTCTCTTACAATTCCAAATAAATTCTAATTTCCACTAAGCGAAAACCACGCTAAAACACAACAAAAAAATTAGAAATGAATTCAACAGCACCACACAAAAGAAGAACTTGCCGAAAAATTTCAATTTCGTAAATTGATTTTCACTCATTCCACAGCGAAAAAAAAACAACATAGAAAACTAAAATGTATTTATTTTAACTCAACGGCGAATGAAGTGGAAACAAATTCTTTTCGACACGGCTAAATCGAAGCCATTTTACACTATTTGGGTGGTTATTTCATTGTCTGATGATTGAAAGGATCGAGATTAAAATGAGAGAGACATAATTGACTCACGTATCTTAAGACATTTCTCAATAATTCACTTTGATGTTCTTTAATGTCTGTGACATACCATTGAGTACATGCTGTAATGTGTTTTTATCTCAACAAATATCTTTAACTTCCCACAAGCTAACTGCAAGGTTCATTACATTTTTATTTTATTTTTTTCATACATGATCGATCAGATATAATCGGACTGAAAGAAAGCGCTCAATTGGTGAGTTGTTGATTGATCTTTATTCCATCTCATAATATATTAAAGATTTCTTAACATTTCATACAAGTCCATTGTTGTTTCAATGAGTAGGCATCAACATACCAATTGGTCATGCTTAATGCGATGGCCACTTGAGATAATAGAAAAAAATTGTGTATACTTAATAAAAAAGATACACAGTGAGCAACTTCATGTACCATTTATTGTTTGTAACGCCTTTAGTTTGATGGTTAGGTAAGTGTGGTAAAGGGAAAAAATTTAATTTAAGTTACATGAATTGAAGGATGAAAATGTTAATTGGACGTTTCATGAAAATTATTGGCTTTAGAATGAAGTGAGAGGTTTTAGAAAGTTAGTGCTTTGTGGTTTTGGATGTTAGTTTGGGATTTGATGTGAAAATTGGTTGTAACGGTTATTTTTTGAATTTTTGCGTCACTTGTTTGCATCTTTTTTTGACAAATTAAAATTTTTGCTTCAAATAACTGACTTTTTCGATTTTTTGAATTTTCGATTCATTTTTGCATCTTTTTTGAAAAATTCAAATTTTTGCGTCAATTAGCTTTTTTTCAAATGCTCGCATCTATTATAAAACCACGACTTTTGCATCAAATAACGGTTTTTTGAATTTTCGCATCTTTTCTGAGCTTTAATCAAATCAATTCTTTTTTGCACAAACAACATTTATCAGTTCAGTAACTTCAAAAAGCTAGCAAACTTCACAGATTCCCACATCAAATTCACTTGTTTCTCATGAAAATTGAATAATCTCCAACAAAAAGCCAAACTTTTTATTCCCAAAAAAAACATTCATCACAGTCATTTACCACAAATTTACTCTAAAATCGATTAAATATAATCTTAAAACTGTCTAAACACAAAGAACAGTCAATAATCATAAAACTCGTATGCGGTGAACCACAAGAAATTTAAAAAATTTACCTTTTTTTGAGAGCAAAAAATAAAAATTTGCGTTCGAGTTCATTTTTCATTTGTTGCGTTGTTCTATTGTAAAGACTAAAGGAGATAAAATAAAATAATATTATTAATAACATTTTATGCATTTATTAAGATTCGACATGAAAAATGGTCAAACAAGTTCCAACTCTCGCTACCCTGCGAGTCGATTTATACAATTTTGTTTTCATTTCTCATTAATATTATTATTTTGCGGTATGTATTTTTTCATCATCATCCTATAAACACCGCATTAGATCAAAAGGCAAAAAAAAAAAATCGTCACAGCTGGAGGCAGAAAGCATCTACAAATATTACATTTATGATGATTGAATTTGATTCTTTGCGGGATCTCTTAGCTTTTCAAAATGATGTTCAATAATATTTAAAAAAAAAAGAATGAAAAAAAGAAGAAGGAAATTCTTTCGACTCTTTTATCGCATCGCACCACAGCATGAGCACTGTATAATTAGTTTATGAGGTTAGGTGTTAGAACTCTTGTGAAGATAAGAATCTCAAAATTCTCTCTTTTTTTGTTGGTGATGTTAATAGATTCTTGAAGTGGGGATTTTTAGAGCAGTTTGTCTGCTGTGGATTCAAAAAAAATGAATGAATAAAAACTCTTTCAGTTTCTTGATTTTCAAAATTCTGTTATAAATTTATGGGATTCGAACCCCAAGCCTTCTTTGTGCTTGACCAATATTCTTAACATCTGAACTAAATTATGAATTTTCTATACATAAGAATTTTGACAATTAAGCTATTTAGCTTTAGGGATTCCATATAATTATGAAACACTAAGGAGACAGAGACGTAGCGAGGGTTTTCATCACCCGGAGCGGAATATAAAGTTTGCTCCCCCGTAAATAAAATATGAAGTCTCTTAGAAAAGTTTTGTACCACTTTATATGAGATTTCTGGACCTTTTCATACGTTTTATAGCACCATTTTATAGTACCATTATATAGCACTTTGTCTAGCTGTGAATTCAAAATAAAAATAATACCAAAAAAAATTTTAAAAAAAAATAAAAATTAAGTAAAAAGGACAATTTCTACGAAAATTTGGAAAAACTCTATTCTGAAATTATAATGGGATTCGAACCTCAACATCTTTGTTCTTAACTAATATTCTTAATATTTGCACTAAATAATAACTTTTCTGTGCAAAGCTATTTTGACAATTGAGCTATTTAGCTTTGGTGGAGTGTTACCAGATCAATGAAATAATTTTTTATAAATTATATCCAAGGCTTTCACACTCGGGATTAATTCCAAAATATTACTAAAAATCCCAAAAAATCCCAGCACTTCCTGACATGCGATCTCAAAAATTCCAACAGATCCTGATATTATACGATGAATAGGCCAGAGATTTCTTTAGGATTCCGAGATATCATGTGAACGCCATCTAGGGTGACCAGATATTTGTTGGAAAATAGAGGATCAAAAATTTTTCTATAAAAATTTCCTCTGTTTGAATGAATTTCTCCGAAAATTCGCTCTAAATCTTACGTCCATGACCATCTAACTTGCTCTTCTCTATACAAACTTCAATTTATTAGATTTATTATTTAAGACATGTCAATATTATAAAGCAATTATTTACTACTTCGGCAGGTGATGCCTTTTTTTGTAAATCCACATATTTTTGCTTGTTGTTTATTTTTAATTACAAGGAATAAATATTGACTAAGATCCTTTTAGATATTTATTTGATAATTGGCACACTTTCACGTAAATGTGTATCGCGGTTCCAATAAAACAAGACATGATTATAGCGCCTCATAAAAATATTATTTATTAGACCATCATTTCCTTTACTTTTTGGGTTATTTTGGGTGGAAGTGTGTGCATATCTAGTAATTAGAAGAAATGTGCTTATAACAAGGTCAAAATGATGCTTTATAGCTAAGGAATTTTGCCTTTGTTGCGATATTTCCGGCACAAGTTTGGATATTAAAAAATAATATTTTTGAGGAACGATAAAAAAATGAAATGTAGACAATTTAAAAATTTGGAATTGGAAATAAAACAGTATGTGGCCTAATGTCCCAAAGAATCTTGTGGATAATGACAAATTCTGAAGATGCTCAGCAACTACTGCGCGGCATACCAGAGGATTGTTTGTAGACACCGACAAATTTTTGAATGAATCATCATTCATCCACAATTTTCAATAAATGTCCTCAAGTTTTGAATATTTTAAAGTTTAATAATCTCGAGTGGCACAACATAGTTGTCAGGGCACCGTTACGTCACCAGAAATGAATCAATCAACTTCAATCGTAGAAGCCAAAAAAGTTTGCAACTCAAATGAACAAATTCCATCCAAATATTCAGTAAAGCAATTCCGTGCTTCGCGTGGACAAACTTTCTGCTCGAAAAAAATCAATAAATTCATACAAATGAGAAGCTACTGCAAGTTTATTTTTAAGCAATAAGCAAAAGTTTTCATTTGAAAGCAATAAAAATGGATTTAAAAAAGGGAAGTTAACGATGGCAACTTGCAATTTCTTTCCTGGATCGTGATTCACCTGGATGTCTGAAACGTGTTAAGGAAAAGGAATGGTTTGAAAAATAAAATCACGACGTACAGATCACGCCAGAAACTTCCACGCTCTCTTGTGTTAGTTTTGAGTATAAACAAATATTACAATCCACACTGTCTTGTTTTAGATTAAATATGATATTTGTATTTAGTTAGAAAAAAGAAAATTATTCGTAAAATATTTTAAAACTTCAATAATTCTTTAATTAAAGCTTCATTTTAACTAAATTAAGTACAGAATGATAGCTGATGACTTATTTTATACATCAAATAACAAAACGAATGTAAATATCAAATAGTTTTGAAGAATTTTATGAAAAAGTAAATCTGCTGCAAAAAATCTTTCGTGGATTTACCCTTATAGATCTTTTAGTTGCAACAATATCTAATATTATACCATAAAGTTTGTTTTGTACATCCACATTCTTCACTCCTATTCACTCCATTCAAGATGTAAAAATTTGCTCAACCTAATCTGGTTTTCGCCCAAAATAATTATTATCAATAAATAGTAAAAGTATGCGGCCGAGGTAACGAGGCCGCGAAAAATTTTTGGACCACAAAATACTCGTTTTTTGAAGTTTTGAACCCTTAGATGATACTTAATCCAAAAAATTTATAAACAGAAAAATGTAGACTTGCGATACACAACTTTGGCATCATTAGATTTTTTTAAAACAGAAGCATTAATACCGTATTAAAGTAAATTCAACTATTTATATCTTACGTATATCTATAGGCCGTAAGTTTTGTTTGTGCGACTGCAAACTTATACTCATAGAAATAATTTTACCTAACTTTAACTATTTGTATGCAAATTTTAGCCAAAAAATCGATAAAATAGCGTTTATAACATATTTGGTTAAAATTAACATTTCTGGTTAACTTAATTAATTTTTAGGATAATAGTTATGATCCGAAAAATATTAATTTAACTTTTGTTAAAAAAATATATTTGAAAATTTTCCCACAAAAATATGTTTTAATCATATGTCCAATAAAATAAGATCCAGTAAACATCTACAGCCTCTATGTTCAATAAAAATAAGATCCAGTAATGATCTACAGCCTCTATGTCCAGTAAAACGAGATCAAGTAAACATACAGAGCCTCTATGTCCGTTTATATAAGATCCAGTAACATCCAGAACACCTCTTTCCAATTATTTATGATCCAGTAAACATCCAGAGCATCTATGTTCTATGTAAATAAAAATGAGAACCAGCAATCATCTAGAGCATCTTTGTCCAATAAAAATAAGATCCAGTAATCATCCAGAGCCTTTATGTCCAATAAAATAAGATCCAGTTACCATCCAGAGCCTCTATGTTCATAAAAGAAAGATCCAGTTATCACCCAGAGCCTCTTTATCCAATAAAAATAAGATCCAGTAATCATCCAGAGCCTTTATGTCCAATAAAATAAGATCCAGTTACCATCCAGAGCCCCTATGTCCATAAAAATAAGATCCAGTTATCACCCAGAGCCTCTATATCCGATAAAAATAAGATCCAGTTACCACCCAGAGCCCCTATGTCCATAAAAATAAGATCCAGTTATCACCCAGAGCCTCTTTATCCAATAAAAATAAGATCCAGTAATCATCCAGAGCCTTTATGTCCATAAAAATAAGATCCAGTTATTACCCAGAGCCTCTATATCCGATAAAAATAAGATCCAGTTACCACCCAGAGACCCTATGTCCATAAAAGTAAGATCCAGTTATCACCCAGAGCCTCTTTATCCAATAAAAATAAGATCCAGTTACCATCCAGAGCCCCTATGTCCATAAAAATAAGATCCAGTTATAATCCAGATCCTCTATGTCCATAAAAATAAGATCCAGTTACCATCCAGAGCTTCTATATCCAATAAAAATAAGATCCAGTTAACATCCAGAGCCTCTATGTCCATAAAAATAAGATCCAGTAATCATCTAGAGCCTTTATGATAATTCAATTTTTTTAAAAAAAAATCCATTTTTTTCGATTTTCAAAGTGCTGTAGAATCTCAGGATTAAGTCCAAACATAGTCATGTGGGGTATTTTTGTAAACGTCATGGTAAGGACTATAAGATAGGATACAAAGGTATATCCAGTTTGAAAAAAACCCTGGGTCGTCAGGCGTTTGAAGAAAAGTGTCATTTTTTCTAGGTTTGTCAACTTTGACAGCCTTAAAATCACTGAAAATTTCAAAATTTCCTAAAATGACTTTCCATTCCCCTGGTCGCTTGATATGTGTGACCAAATGGCAAAAAAACCAAATTTCCATATGCACATGGCTCGGCTGTGACCCTGATCACCAAATTTGTGGACAAAAAAGACGCCAAAAAAACACGTTTTTCAAGGTTTTGGAACTAAAGATGATGCTTAGTGTAAAAAGTTTATATACAGAAAAATGCAGCCTCGCGAGGGCAAACTTTTAGCATCATTAGAATTTTTTTAAAGATAGAAGTCTTAATACTGTAGTAAAAAAATGTGTTTTTCGTGAAACTAAATAACTTACACGCTTTTGCGTGGAAGTTAAAATGAATTAGTTATTTGCCACATAATTGCTGCACACCGACACAACAGACATGTGGGTTCGAAACTCAGAATGGGAATTTTTTTTGATTTCTTGAATCATATTTTCTGGAAATGAAGCTCACAGCCTTCTTTTGTGGGCTACAAACAGAAAAGTAGTTCAGATTATACTATAAAGTAGTAGGTCTCAGGCTCCAAAGGGGAAGGGGGGGGGGGGGGGGTTGGAAGAGAGAGGTGTGGTGGCTAGGTAACAGGCCTGACATCTATGATGTGGGTTCAATTCCTAGCAGTAGTCAATCTCTCAATGTTACTCGATATTCGCACAATACTCATGACATCATGACATTACCTTAAACAAGACCCATCAAAAAGCCATCGATTGCCAGCAAAAAGGCACATCCAATCAATCAACCCAAATAAATTATAATTCTAAATTCCCCAAAACTTAATATTATTTATCGGATATAAATTATGAAGCAGAAGAAGTTAAAAAAAATTGATATTATTGTGCTAATATTAACTTTAGTCCCTGTCAGCTGTCAAAAACTGGCCACTCATTTCTCTTTCATCTGGGGTCAATATAATTTATGTCCATTCGAAGCAGCACAATAATAAATAAATTGTTGTATGAGGCCCCGAAAAAAAATATATATATAACAGAAGATGAGAAGTAAACAACAATGTTTGCGTGTAAAATGTGTCAGATACCCTCATTTGGTCAGGCAATAAATATTACTTGTGTTTCTTTTAATTTTAGAGGAACAATTTCTTACACTTTTTTATTTTTCATTGTGTGTGGGCCTCTTATTGTCTAAAAAAGATATGAAAAGTGTAAATTTGCGATTTGCTTTTGATGAATATTTAATTAAATATTATTTTAAAAATATATGAAAATAAAATAAAAATTGAGAGAGATCCCAAAATGTGTTATTAATTGGCTGCTGCAGCATGAACACCTTTAAGACAGTTTTGTGTATGAGATGAAATTAACTTTGTATTATTTTTATTATTGTGAAATATTTGAAGACTTTTTATTTTTATTTATTTGGAAATGCGAAGCTTTTGTGGGATTTTTTATTGTTTGGATGGATTGTGAAGGATATAGCCAATATTAGTTTTTATTAGTTGTTATAACAATTGTTTGTACAATTTTGTCTATTTGTGGATTACGTGATTTTAAATTGGGAATTTTTTTGTTGGATGAATGAGCTTTTTTTGGATTTATTGCATTTTCTTCTTAGAGTATTAATTTATTGTATTAAGCAATACTCATTATAGTGCTTTAAACTGTTGATTTTTTAAGGTTATGATCTCATACGAAAAGTAAAAGTATCTGATTTTAAACAGAATTAGAAAGAATCATATAGAGTTATAAAAATAATTTTAAGAAACTATTTTAAAACATTTTTAAACAGCATTTTAGAAGAATTTTTAAAATTTTGTTTTTAAAAAGCATTTAAAAATATTTTTAAAATTTTTTTAAAAAAGAATTTTAAAATTGTCTTTCTAAAATACAATTTAAAAGTATTTTTAATTTTTGTTTAAAAAAGCATTTTAAAATTTTGTTTCTAAAATGCATTTTAAAAATTTAAAAATGGTTTTGTATTCAAAAAGCAGTTTTAAAAAGTAATTTAAAAACATTTTTAAAATTTTGTTTTTAAAAAGGTATTTTTATTTTAAAAAGTTCTAATTTCAGTTTTCAAACAAATTCAAAAATATTTATTAAATTATTTTAATGATTGACCATAATGTCTATAGTTACAAATTTCAGCTTATCCATTTCGTTTGCAAATTTAGAACATCAACCATTCAAAAACAAGGAAGCTAAAAACAATAAAATGGATATCCATAAAAATATTAAAATAAGGCGCAATAATTAAAAATTTAATTTAAAATCAATAAAAATTTGTTACTAATTTCAATATATTAATTTATTTTGTCACCATTTTGTTATTTTTCACCACGTTCCTCACGATTATAGCTTCAGCTATTAACACTTGTAATTTTGTTCTATTTCTATAAAATTATAGCACCCAATCCTCGTCAAAAAACATTCAAACTTATAATTTTCTTCACTCAGCAAAATATTTTTAAAAACAATTTTTGACAGCACATTTAAAAAAATAACTTTCAAATTATAAATTTCTTTAAATTGAAAAACTGTTTTTAAAATTTAAATTCTTTTTAAATTTTAAAATTTTAATTTTTTTATAATTTAAAAACTGTTTTATAATTTTAATTTTGAAACTTTTAAAAATTGACCATATTTTAGAAACATATATTAAATACCTTTTATGAGTGCACCAATTTTGTTTCCAAAAAATTCGCAGATGTATAATAATTTTAGAAAGACAACCGACATAATTTGAAGTAAATTTGCCTTAAAAGTTACTAATCGATTTAAACATCTCTAATTATTTCTTCATTCACATTTCTACATCCAAACATTTCATTTTTATTTCCAAAAATTTTATATTTTTTAAAAATGAACAGAAAATCTTCAATTTATCTATAATTTCATCATAATAATAACGATAAGCTATTATACTCTTTTAAATAATAATAATAAAATGAAGCGTAAGTATATAAAAACAATTTACACCTGACATATGAAGTATGTGTATTTGATGAGATGATGATGAAGAAGAAGGAATGAAAAATTGAGAAAATTGGCTATTATTTCTATGCATCAAACGTTTTTCGTATATGAATTGTTAGAAAAAAATATATATTATATGATGAGATAATAACAAAGTGTTAAACAAGTCTCTCTCACTCACTCCTCAAATATTGTTTTTTATTGCCCAGAAAAAAGGCCTCAATTTTAACTTCATGTTTAAATTTAGTTTTATTTCTTTTCTAACACTTCAAAAGCTGTTGTTCTTCGCAGGAGTGAAATTTCTGATGAAAATAGCCTACAACTGGTGGAATATCTTTTATTTAGTTCCTAGAACGATAAGACGCATTTTGTCAGGCAAGGCTACTTTAAAAATTTTTTTTGTTAAATTGAAATTTTAACGGTTCATAAATTTTAACATTGAATTTTTAAATTTTATTGGTTTTTAACAGTTCTATTTTTTAAGTTTAAACTATTATGAAATTTTAATGGTTTTAAAATTTTAAAATTTTATTGGATTTGAAATTTTCAAATTTTAACAATTTTTGTTTTTAAGTGTTCAAATCTGTTTATATGAAATTTAATTATTTTAGTTTTATAATTTAATTAAATTTAAAATTTTAACAGAATTTGAATTTTTAAACTTTAGTTGTTTTGGAATTTTTAAAGTGTAATAATATTTGAAATTTTCAAATTTTAACGATTTTTGTTTTTAAGTTTTCAAATCTGTTTATTTGAAATTGAACTATTTCAGTTTTATAATTTAACTAAATTTAAAATTTTAACAGAATTCGAATTTTTAAACTTTAGTTGTTTTGGAATTTTTAAGGTGTAATAATATTTGAAATTTTAAATTTAACGGGTTTCTAGTTTTTAAACTTTAACGGAAATTTTAATTATTTAACAAATCACAAATTTATATGGTTTTCATGTTTTAAAATTGTAACGGTAAATTATAAAACCGTTACAATTTTAAAACTTATAAATTCATTCAAAATTTGTAAACTTTTCAATCGGAATCAAGTCATTCCGTCAAAATAAAATCATTTTACACCAAGATCCTTACCCATAAAAAGGCACAGTCGATGACTCTAATGAAACAATATTTATTGAACGTTTAACTATGAAATTATTGTAATTTTATGTGTTGATGAAAAACAGCATATGAGTTTCAGGCAGACGAAAGCTGCCAATGAACTCAGCATGCGATAAATCGAATCATAAAAAAGTTCCTTCATTGGCACCTTCGTCGTGCAGGTGATGGCGTTAAAATTTTGATTTTTTATCTTTTCTCGAAAGTTTATTCAATTTTCAACTGTTTAATTTACTTTTAAAAGGATTTGTTTATGCGTTTAATTTACACCTGGATTTTGGGATTAATTTATTAGAAAATAATTTAAACAAAAGAAAAACTTTTTCAGCTGGTGAATTAATGATTTAATTTACTTTTAATTTCTAAAGGATTAGAAATTAATTTATTGATTTGATGCAGGCGTGTTTTTAATGATTTCATTATCAAAGGGATTATGGTCGGGTTAAGAATTGGAGATGAAAGGGAATTGATACAATATTGAACGATTTATTGTTTGCATTTAAGGCTTACTTTTTATTCTTTTTGGATTTATGGATTAGTTTTTGATTACAATTAAAAAATTTATAATTTCAAAAATTAAAATTTTAAAAATTTATATTTTAAAAAAACAAATTTTTTTTAAAAAAATAAATTTTAAAAACTCAAGTTTAAATTTTTAAATTTTATTTTTCAAAAATTTAAGTTGAAAAGGTTAAATAAAAAAATTATAAAATTAAAAAATATTTTTTTTAAATTTTTAGCATTTTTATGAGTTGTTGATCAAAGTTGCATCATTTTGAAATTTTTTTTTGTTAAATTACTAAACTTTTGATCATCTCGGTTAACTTTTTGGTCTTCCTAGATAACCATTTTAAAAATTTCGTTAAACTTTCTTATTTCAACATAAATTTTGGCATCTCGGAAAATGTTTTGATCACTTAAGTTAAAATTAGATCATTTTGGGAAAGATTGATCATCTTGGTGATCAAAATTGAATAATTTCGATTAAAAATGTGTCACCTTGGTAGAAAATTTGCTCATTTTAGACAAAAATTTAGTCATCTCGGTAGGTCATTTGTCATTTGAGATACAATTGATCATCTCGGAGATGAATACTTAAGACAAAGACTTTGTAATTTTGGTAAATGCTCGCACAAATTCAAAAGTTGAATTGAATGTCTTGAAAATCATAAGAAAATCTCTTGAAATATTCAAATTTCATACAAAAATAATCATAATTGAATCTCATTACTCACAATCCTTCCAAGAATTCTTATAAAAAACAAAAGACAAACCCAAGTAGCAATTCTAAAATCCACATAAATTCCTCAAAAAAAATACAAAAATTCACAGAAAAATGACGTATTTGTTTGTGAAATGAGCATCATCAACTTTCCCAGGCTACTAAATGGTAGTCAAACGGGTGAAAGAGACAAAAGCAGACTCAAACTGTATATAATTTCTAATTAAAAGAATAATGGCGATTGCCTACCTATCGAGACTGTATAGAAGTCAGTGTATAATAAGCAGAAAAATGATAATAACAAAAAAAAATTAGAAATTGAATAACAAACTCGAAACAGAAATTTTTTTTGTATTTAATTGTTTTTTTATTCGGTTGATTTAACCATTTTTCAATTATGTCTATTTCATCGTTTCCAATGGCTTCTCGTTTTTCATTATTTCTTGTTCGTCTCAACTATGAAATATCCCCATTATGAGCTTCGCGCATAATTTTCATTCCACTCGTCTCACCAACTAATTTTTGTGCTGCTGCTGCTGTTGTGTGTGCAAAAAACCGAAACAAATTACGATGAGTCAATAATTTATAAATGGTGCTTTAGAAATGGATTTCTCACTAGTTATACTATCTCCACCGATACTCTCACTAGCTTCATACAGTCAGTTACTTAGTGATGAAAATCCATTTGAGTTCATTGAATATTAACTTGAGAAAAAAATGGTAATTGTTTCTAATTCACTAAATGTATATTTTGTGCCTCTTTTGTTTTATTTCATCATCATTTCCACTTAGCATACGATCTATGCTTAACGGGCATGAAATTTTTTCTCTCTCTTATTTCTTTCCACTTCTTTTTCCATAATCGAATCAATGTTTAGTGAGAATGGGTAAGTTTTGTAGAAAATTATGTTGTGGAAAGTTGATGTTTGTGGATTTTATAGCGCATGTGGACTTAAAGGAAGTTTTATGTCTCTTCAAAGGAACAAACTATGTCAAATAGGACCCAACGGTGCAGCATAGGTAACCTAGGGTATACACTACTCTACACGGGGTATTCTACCCTACCCTATCTGATGTATATCACCTTACCCTATCTGGGGTATCCTATCCTACCCTATCTGGGGTATCCTACCCTACCCTATCTGATGTATATTACCTTACCCTATCTGGGGTATCCTACCCTACCCTATCTGGGGTATCCTACCCTACCGCCCCCAGGAAAAACTGATATTTAAATGCAAACTTTGGTTAACATACCAAGTTTGATAGGAATCGAACTTGCAACCACAAAATGTATGATATACAATTTTTCGGTTGGAGATTCGTCACATTCATTTCCTATGGTAAATGTTTAGTTTTAGCTGTTTAGCCTATTCAAGATAGTCCATGGGTGTCCCCAAAAGGTCCCCCTCGAAGAATTGTTTTGATCGAAATTTTCTAAATGGATTTTGCCTTTCTTTAACCTCTTTTTATAGAGTTTTGTCATTTTCCTTAAAAATAATTCCTAAATTATATTAAAAAAAAGTCAACTTTATTTAATTAGAAAACTTTTTTCAATAGCAACTCAGTTGCCAAGCAAAATACTCCAGTAAAAAAACATTCAATTACACTAATTGCATTACAAAATGGACAAACGGCAACAATTCAATCAATAACCCCTAATCAAATACCTAGCAACATACACACATATGGATAGAAAGAAATGTGAATTATGAATACATTTTTTTTAGCTATAAGTGGCTACCATTTACATTTCAATAATTTAAATATCGTTTAGTTATTTTTTTCTTCTTTTCAATGAATATGAAGTGTAAGTGGAAGCAATTGTCTATAGATTCATAGACGTACATACCCATGAGAAGTATAATTAAATTGCAATTGCTTCTGAATTGATTAAAAAAAACAAGAGAGAGAAAAGTCTTTATGGAAATAAAAATGTGTTTTCTCATACGTATGAATCGTTGGAACTGCTACTTCATTTTTTTTTAATAATTGCTCAATTAATGGGAACTATGTTCTGAGGTTTGGTAGGAATGATATTAATAATTTTATAAAGGATATGTGTACATATGTAATTTAGAATGTAGACTGTATGAATTGCTATTAATTATGGCTGGTTTGCAAATTCTTTTGAGTTTCTGGATGTTTAAGTAAAAATATACACTTTGTAAACCCAAAATTTTCTAAATTTAAATGAAGAAAAAAATTACTTTAAAAATAACTGTCATTATAAATTCAAAAATTTTTTGAAAAAATAACGGTCATTTTAGATTCAAATATTATTTGAGAAAAAAATTCAAATATAAAATGACCGTTATTTTTTGAAATATTGATTTTTATTCAGATTTTTCTTAACTTACAAATTTTATAAGTTTTTTGCCCACAAACTACTTTTTTTTATCCAAATTTCGTGACTATGTAACCAAAAAAAAGTAATGAAGGACAAACCCTAAAAAAATTATGACATTTTCCATTGAACTCTATTCATTTTAAAATTACTATCCATTAAACTCACAAAATCGACAAAAAAAAAGTTTATATCCACATCATTTTATTGCCCATTCTCATTGAGTTACCAAAAAAAAGTCATTAACCAACAGTTTTTATTTTAAATGCTCATTTTCTTCATATCGTGATCATGATTGCACTTTTAATATTAACAATTTGTTTGTGCATTTTGATTGTTTGATTAATTCAACCTGTCCAGAACAAATATGAAGCAATTTGCGTTTTTTTTGCGCAAAACATTAAAATGAAAATGCAATTTGATGCAAACTTAATACTTTAATTGCATTAAATTGCGCAATTTTCTCTTTCATGCTCTTTTTTATTTATCTTTCAAATGAAATGAACAATATACACGAAGCCCTTTGTTGTTGCTGTTGCGCTTTGTTTATCGACCTAAAAATCAGATTTTGTGACACGGAAAAGCGTGATGCTCGATAAGCATTTGAGGTATTTTGATGATCTCATTGTTGTTTGATTTAAGATGCATTAAATGCATTACGAAATGAGTTGATTACGGTTTGGTTGACATTGTTTGTGAATTAAGATGTAATTTGGTGTTTTAAGCTTTATTTTGATGAAGAAATTGATAATTTATTTTGTAACGGTCATTTAAAATTTGAATTTTCAACGATTCAAAAATCTCAGTTGGCTTTTGTTTTAATTTTGTTCAAAATATTCAGTCAATCATAAGTAGTGATAAATTCCACTAAGTAATCCGCAAATTACACCAGTTAAAGCCTCAATCCTGCATAATAAGGTAAGAAATTACAATCATCTGCTGTATTCTCATCAAATTTACATAAAAATCTCGAGCAAAACACGATATAAGTGCCTAAAAAATTGATTCACAATTTCATCACGTAAAGCTTCAGCAGCAGAATTTTTTTAACAAAATTGCCACTCACTTGCTTCTTGTTAGCAAATCATTTCAACTCTAAGTTTGCCTTTAGATATGCGCGATTTTTATTTTTCCAATCACTTTACATCAATTTTCCACATCTCTTTTGTACGTATTAACAGCGGCAGCAGCAGCAATAATCAGTTTTTCTTCATTCCACAATGTGTATACATATTTTTGCATAAGGCATATTATTAGATGTTTGCCCAAATTAATAATCGGCAAGATGCAGAGAGTTAACAGTGAGTAGAAAAGAGGAAAACAATGCAATGAAAGGCAGCACTCATTTCAGAAGATAAATTTTAATTTTTGCACCTTTGCATGCATTTAAATTATACTGCTGCTGTTGAAAAAAATTTAAGCTAGTTTTTGTGCTATTGATTTAGGAACTAAAGCGCATTTATGTTATTAATTGGTTATTAGGAATTCAAATTTTTAACGGTTTTTTGAAATTTAAATTTTTAACGGTTTTTTGAAATTCAAATTTTTAACGGTTTTTTGAAATTCAAATTTTTAACGGTTTTTTGAAATTCAAATTTTTAACGACTTTTTGGAATTCGAAATGTGAGAAAAGTTAATTTTGGTGTTTTTGTTCTCTATGGATATCTGGTTACTTCTATAATATGATTTTTAGTCTGTCCAACCAGTCATCCAACAAAGTATTTTATTAGGCAGCACTTCTAAAATATGCGCTAAAAAGCAAAGCAACAAAGCTATAATGCCGAATTCGAATGACTGCAATTTTCTCTTATAACGAGATTCCTCTTTTGACTTCACCTCCGAAAGCCGAATTTTCTTCCATTTGATTTGATAAATAGCTCAAAATAAATTACTCAAGAAATGAATGAAGCACGAGAGAGAGAGATGGAGCTTAAAAAATTAAATATTTAAATGTGCGGATGCTGAAAATTTGCAGCAATTGAGGGAATGTAGAAAAAAAAGAATCAATTTGTTAACTACCGCCATATGGAAATTGAGCTTTATGAGCTAACCACTCACCTTGTTTTTGATGTGTGTGCTCTCATTCAATTCCATCTCGTTTCAAAGTCGGCAATCAAAAAAAGCTTAAGTTGATTACTGAAGCATATCATTAGCTTATACCCCACAAAATGCCATTCTCTTTCTTCTCTCACCGCCTCACAATCTCATGCTTCATAAATTTTTCCCCGTAAAATTAATCTTTAATCGACATTTAATTTTCTCAATTGTAATTATTGATGTTATTTATTATCTATTGTAATAAGGCTGGCAGTTGTTGGTACATAATTTTCAATATTATTTGTAATTACATTGTTATTTATATAATGACAAAGTTATTTAAACTCACATGGGGAGTCGAGCCGATGTATAAAAATTCTAGAGGATATTCCTTATTATTCATTCAATTTTTGAGCTACTTTTATAGATTGCTTGGTGAATTGGATCAATTATTATTAGTTATGGCTATGAATTCCAGTAAATCATAATTTTTCAATAAAGTAAACTGGGTGGGTTTGTAGAACATTGAATACTTTGTTACTAGTGAAGCGGAAATTTTTGCATCTTTTGAATTTTAAACAAATTAGATTTAAGGTTAAGTCTTGCTGTAAATTTTCAGTTTTGTGACTGAAATTGTTGTAAATTTATGCAAGATAAACTACTTTAGACTGATTTAGATTCAATTCTGGTGATTTTCTTAAGTTTTTACTGGATTCTTTTTTGATGCGAAATTTTCGCATCTTTCTTTACTGAAGTCTTTTTTGATGCGAAATTTTTTGCATCCTTTTGTATCAAAATTGATGAAAATCTAACGATTAGATTCAAATGTTGATGTTTTAATCATCTTGTAGCCAGATTAATGCAGTAGTAGTTTGTGGAGTGTTATGCATCCAGGGGCCGGTTTCTATGGCAATCCGGTGTACCTTACCTACCCTACCCCTTTCATACACCCAGGATACCCTAGGGTGGGATAAGTGGGGTACTCTAGAATATCCTAGGATACTCCGAAGGCACCCTATGGAACCCATAGGTCATCCGAGGATATCCTTTGATACTCCTACCTACCTAGGGTCGAATCCCCAATACCCCTTAAAAAATTGATTGGTGTACTTTTTACCTTTAGATAGATAAGAACGAACTCTATTCAACTTTATATCCAAAAATGGTCATTATAAAATGGACAATTGCTCTTTTTAAAAAATTAATAAATATATTTAAAATTTATCCACGCACTATTTACACAGTCAATAGTCTCAACATTATCTCAATTTACCTCTAAATCTCATCTACAGCCCAAAACAAGAAAATTTGCATACTCAAAACAGTTTTGATTGCATGTCAAAAATTTGCATATTTCTAGTTGATCTTTGTCAATCAGTTATAGCCCACCAGTGATGTGGAACTAATGGACTTTTTCTTGTTAGCTATTCATTATCGTTAGTCTCACTCTATAAGAAAGACTGTTGAGAACTTAATATACGACACTGTCCAACTCATCATTGTCTTACAAGGCTTTTTTTTCGCTATTCAATCTAAAATCTATAAAAGCAATTTATTAACAAAAAAATTTATTCAAAAAACACATAAAATAATTTTTTAAGTCTATTTTGAATGTTAAAGCAAAGCGAGTCAAAAGCAAACGAATGAAGGAACAAATTAATATTTGTATAAAATTTATTATAATAAATAGCAATTTATATATCAAAAAGTCATCAAAAATCACTAAATTAAGCAATATAAAGGAGGTAGAGAAGAAGAAAGAATAAAAAAACTCACAGTGAGGTCCAAAAATCATTACACAAATAAATTCTTCATCAAACTTTCAATGGCAGTTGAATAGAAGAAGTAAAAATCCTTTTACGGTCGATTTGATACGATCGATTATTATATAGCATGATTTCATTTATTTTTTTATTGCTCTTCGATTATTGACAGAATGATATGAAATGAGAATAAAAGAAATAAAAACACATATTATGGGCAAGTCTGGGGGTGGTTTTGGCAAACTATGATTCTTGTTAGATGGTTTGGAATGTTTAATATGGAAATATTATGGGGTAGGGTTATAAATCTTTGGTGTCTTGGTTTTAATATAGTCATGATCAGGTTTCTAGGTCTGTGCGGGGTATCTCCACATAAAGTACTCTAGGGTTTACCCTTCCCTTCGGGGTAGGGTACCCTGTGGTATACTATATGGTATACCTCTAGGGTAGCACCTGGGGTAGTGTATCAGTGTCGTGGGTTATGGTAACTTCCACCTAGGGTACCCTAGAGTATAACTTTCTCTGGGTAGGGTAGGGTACTCCGTGTAAAAACCGGCTAAAACTTTGTTCGTTTTAGCTGTTTTTTCCTGAAAATCATACAAAACAGAGCAAGTGCTAGTATCTCATCATAAAACCTACACTTGCACCTATCCCTAAGGCCCCTAGTATATAACCGATATAGGTGTATATACATGCCTAGAAACCCTCCTCAAGATAAATAATCTTCAAAAATAGATATTATGTGACTTGCAAAAATTCAAATCTAACCCATTTAATACCACCTATAGACGATCCCACAATATAGATCAATCGAGATGGATTTCTCAGATTCCATCGCATCAAATAAATGTAAAGTTAAATGAAGTCGATTATTATACAAAAAGAGACCGCTAACAATTAAAATAGTTTAAGACATTTGATGATATAAATTTATTGTATTAGAAATTCTTTCGATTATTGTCTATAGAATAGAATCTCTCGTCAATGTTAAAGTCTATAGATTTTTTTGTTGTGTGTTTGAAGGTGGAAATAAATAGAAGAATATGTAACAAAAGACACACCACAGAGTGGCACATTAAATAAATGTAAAAGAAATACATTTTCACAGCATGATTATTTGATTTGGTCAAATGATTCTCTTTGTTCACACAATTTTTCACACCACATTGTTGCGAATAGAAAGGAGAGAATGAAAAATAGTCAAAAGGGATATTAGGGCTAGCATTTTTTGCCACATAATGGAATATCGGCAATTTAAAGGAATTTTTCTTTATGTGTAACGATTTTGAAAGAAATTTGTTTGCTTGAAAGCTATGGGTGGTCATCAATATTACATTATATACTGAATAACTGACAGGCAGCTAATATGAGAATGATGTAGACGAGACAGAAAGTGAGATAGCTCATTATATTATATTAAATGGACATCACAATGTTATGCGGTCACACTTTTTTTTCTCTGAAACGCGGTATCAGCATGAAAATGGAAATTTTATTATCATTTTGGCGAATTTTTTATAATTAATAAACGTGGTGTGATTTTTATTTGAAATTTTACACTTTTGACACCTTGACTGTGTGAATAATATGACTGGAATTTGAATAAATGTTTATTGGTTAACCTTAATTAAATGTTTTGAATTCAAGGGTGTTTCTTGAGGTAAGGGTAAAACGGAACTTGATTTAATTAAGTAGTTTAATAAAATAAAATATGATTGAGAATTTTTCGATTCAAAAGATAATCTAGAATAATTTCTGGTGTTTTATGTTATTTTTGGGTCAAAAACTAAAGCTTTGAATCAAAAGCTAAAGCGATGAGTTAAAAATTAAAGTGTTGATTCCAAAACTAAAGCGTTGAGTCAAAAATTAAAGCGGTAAGTCAAAAGCTAAAGCGTTGAGTCAAAAGCTAAAGCGTTGAGTCAAAAGCTAAAGCGTTGAGTTAAAAATTAAAGCGTTGAGTCAAAAATTAAAGCGCTGAGTCAAAAATTAAAGCGCTGAGTCAAAAATTAAAGCGCTGAGTCAAAAATTGAAGCGTTGAGTCAAAAGCTAAAGCGTTGAGTTAAAAATTAAAGCGTTGAGTTAAAAATTAAAGCGCTGAGTCAAAAATTAAAGCGCTGAGTCAAAAATTAAAGCGTTGAGTCTAAAACTAAAGCGTTGAGTCAAAAATTAAAGCGTTGAGTCAAAAATTAAAGCGTTACGTCAAAATCAAAGCGTTGACTTAAAAATAAAAACAAATGCGCTTCTAAAATCACTCAATTTTCTATCATCAATCCTTAACTTTTCAACAATTTCATATTATGTATCTCTGCATACACTTTCATGTATATTCATGCCAATCGATTAAGCCTCGTTATTGCATCATGGCAGCAGCATTTTTTTAATAAGAAGGAATGTGTCAGAATATGAGCAAGTAACAAAAAGAAGGAAAATATTTTTTGATAGTCGAAAATTTGACGAAATTGGAGCCGACATAAAAGCTTTTCATGTGTTATAAATCAACATTTATTGCTCCAAATTACAAGCCTTCTGGGGTAATTATTTTAAAGCTGATTGCACTCTAAACGACTTGCTTATGTCTCTGCTCTGCTCTCTTCTCACACTTTCCTTTATGATTCTCATTCATTTTTTTTTCTAAAGCTTAAATTGGAATGACTGATGGACCTTGTGTACAGAGTATGAATGAATTGTGTATTACTCGACTTAAATGATGAGTTAAAGTCATTTAACCGTTTAAATGAATGAGTTAATCGAATTTTTGATGGTTATTTCACTCTTTAATGAAAGTGGTCGTTTATTTTTCTTACATTACATTTCATTCTTTTATTTTATTGTTCATGAAACTTCTTTTTCTTATTCTTCATGACTTTAAGAAGCACTTACATGGAACAACTTCTATGACTAATTTTTTTAGGAAATGCTTTCGTATTTTTTTTTTATTTTGATTCTTTTTTGTGTTTGATGATCTATTTAATTTGTTAATTTAAAAGAATTTAGATTGGAGATTTTTTTATTGTATTAAATGTAACTAAATTGATTAAGTGCGAAAAGAATGGAAATTTTCTATGGTTTAGTTGGGAAAACTTGGGAGTTCAATTGACTGTTTTGTGTAGAATTTGGGATGTTTTTTTCGAAATTGAGTTGAGATCTTCTGATGGTTGAATCATAGTCATCTGTTGTTGCCTCATATTTGGGTTTGAAGCGATATGTTCAGTTGCTTGGTATATTAAGAACATACCCCTTTTGGAACCCTATAATACTCCCATAGTGTAGACTGGGTACACCCATGCTGTAGGCTGGCTATACCTCTGCCTAGAGTAGTGTTTCATCTACAATTTTAGACTATATACTTTATCCTACCCATCTGATATAAAATTGAGTATCTTCAATAGAATTGACCAATTTCCTTCAGTTTTGTATGGGATACCATAGAATTTTCCAGATGGAATTGTATATTCAGAATTAAAATTTGATTTTGTTAAGCATTGAGTTCAAAATTAAAGCGTTGAGTCAAAAATTAAAGCATTTATTCAAAAACTGAAGCGTCGACTTGAAAATTGAATAATTTTTAAGCATTGCATTAAAAACTAAAGCGTTGAGTTAAAAAATAAGGCATCGAGTTAAAAACTAAAGCGTTGAGTTTAACAATAAAGCGTTAATTCGAAAATTAAAGTATAATAATGGAAACTTGATAATTTTAGAGTATTCCAATATTCTGTTATCTGACACATTCCTCATGAAGTTTTGAGCAACAATAGCTTGCAAAATAAATTATTTATATTTAATAACTTTTCCTAATTAATTTTAAGAACAAAGTCTAAATTTGGTTTCAACTGCGCATATTCAAAAGCATTGAGCCACAAAAAATGTCTCATCCTCACAATAATGCCATAAAAAATAAATAATTTTCCATACGAAAAAACAAGGAATAAAATTTATGCCAGAAAATATTTCAAAAATTCCATAAATCTCAAGTGCACTCATAAATTAACAATCTCGACATCAAAAACATTGTTTACCATCATCAAATGGATGATCATAATAATTTTTATTTTTTTCAGGATGTAGGTAGTAAATGGCAATTGTTGTTCACATCTTCCTATTATTCTTCTCATTTCAAAATTTATTATATACACAGTGCCGCGGAAAAATTATATCCAATTTAACGGTAAATAATTTGCTATTCATGAAATTCTCTCTCGCTCTGACTTTTTTTTCACTGCTTTCAATTGTATTTTTGTGTGCTTGCTTGCCTGCCTCCTCCCACCTTAATAAATTTATTTTCTTGATTTGCAATGCTATTATTATAATAATTTATAATAAATAATAAATGAATGAGATTTTTATTTTAACAAATTCACCGTCATCGTAAATATTGGGATTCGTACTTCTTATTATTGAATTTACGTGAAGAAATTTACTTTAGTCGATTGTGATTGATCATTTAATAATGAGTATTGTTATGCTATTATACAATTACTTATCAAGCTGTTTGCGGAAATTTATAACATTTGTGGAACTTTTGAGGTGAATTGGAATTTGTGTGTGAAATTTATTGACGGTTGTGGATGAAAGTATGCACAATATTAAGGATGGAGTAATGGATTTTGATTTACATCACTGGGCATGGGTTCATTGGACACAAAACTAAGGGTCAACCCCTCCCTGAGTACCCCATTGATCTAGGTAAATTATTATTATTTTATTCATCTATCTATCCTCTCTCTAAATTATCTCTCTTATATAAGTTATATAATTTACTCTAAATTATTATAAAGTAGTTGCAATTTATCATAATATCACTTTGAAAGCTAAAGGGGCTCAGTGGCAAATTGGTTTAGTACTCAAATACATGAAAAGTGACTCAGCTATCCTGAGTTCGAATGTCAGTGTGACAACTTTTTACTTTTCATATCATTTGTGTAAGAAATCACATTTCTCCCTCACTTTAGAGACTACGAGTAGTAATACGGTCGAGATCATATTTATTTATGATGTAAATCTTAATTTGAAGCTAACTTGAAAAACACACGGCGTAGAAAAAGTGAAAATTGTGTCCCCAAGTCGAAGTTGAGGCTAATGTAGAACTCAATCTTACGAAATTCGACCTAGGACTACAATCACACCTGTCTAGAGACACTATTTCTCGTTTCTTCTATTCATTGTGTCTTTCTGGTGATTTAGCTTAGATACTTGTTTTTTTTTTTTTTTTTTTAAGTTCATTTATTTATATATAGCTTTGAGCTGTTTTATAAATTTACATACAATATATATTTTGCAGATATTACATTTTATTTCTTTACTTAATTAATTAATTAGCATCATTATAGATTTCAAAAAAGTGTTCCCTTAGGCGATTTTTTATGAGTCTCAGTGAGTGAAATTTTTTAATTTGCTGAGGAAGATCATTATAGCTTCTAAAAGCTCTTACATAAAAGTTTTGAGTTGCTTGCACCGTTCGACATTGCCTAATTGTGAAGTCCGAACGATTTCTCGTTATGTGATTGTGCAGATCGCTTCCTAAGGTTATTTCAATATTATTTTTAATTATATTCGAAGCAATTTTAAAGACTTGTAGACAGCAATTCGTTTCACAAATTACAGAAACAGGTAGCAATTTTATACTGTATAAAATATCTTTACCAGCAAACCAGCTTTTTCTTAACACAATTCTGAGAGCTTTTCTTTGCAAAACTTCCAGAGATTTCATTAGACCTATCGATAGAGCTGACCAGATTGTATTCATGTAAATTAAATGTGACTGTACATGTGCATAATATAAATTGATTGCTGTTTTTTCGGTTACAAACTTTCTAGCACGTCTCAATGCATATATAAAAGGAGTTATTCTCTTCTTAATTGCTTCAGTATGACTTTTAAACGAAAGTGACTCATCAATAATCAGACCTAGTATTTTAACATTTTCACATTTTCATTCATTATGAATTCATTATCATGATAATATTACAAATAAAATTTCCACACATTGTTTATCCTTTCCATTTGCATTCATCTTGTGAATTTGCACTTAATGCATATCTACTTATGGATTATAAATAAACGCAGAATGCTAAATGGCGAGAAAGAAGGAATAAGAAGCAAAAAGAAATAATAAAAATGCCTTATTTTCTATCACTTAATGCAGCAACAATTTCTTCTCTTAAAAAGGCATACTTTTTATGTTTTTTTCAATAAACAATTTGATTTATTAATGCTCTGAATGCTTGTTGTTATTATATTATTATTTTAACCTACGCTATGTGTTCATATTATAAAAGAATGGAACGAATAACAAAAAAAATTGAATTTTCTTGTTTTTCCAACCGTAAATGGGAAAAATTTATGTACACCACGAGGCAGGCAGGCAGGCAAAGGCAAAAAAAATGCACATTTGTAGATTTCAATATAAATTATGAGCCGAGAGTTTATAAGCATGAAAAAGCTTGTTGAATCTTTCTCATTTCTTTCTGTATACATAAAAAAAATAATAATTTTCAAGTAAATGTTTGTGTAAGTTTTGCTTCTCTTTCTGTGTGCCTCAGCGTCAGCCAATAGTAACGGCTTACCACGCCTCTCACTGTATATAATAATCAAAATACCAACATTATGCTGAGGCAGCACACGAAACATAAATATTTACACAATCACATGGAAATGAATGCCATTGTTGTTACGTAACGAATTGCCAATGAACGTACGAAGAGAAATTTATTCTTTTTTTTTGTCTGTGTCGTTGTGTTTGGTGTTAGGATGGCGCAAATGTGAGAGAAGGAAAATACACACAAAGAACTTTATTTTCTTGAACAAATAAATCACTGTTTACATTTTTACACAGAAAACTAAACAACTCGCTCACAAGCAGTCGTTGTCGTCGTCGTTGTGTGGATTTTTTTTGTGTGTTGTCTGAGAATTGAATTAATAAAAAAATAGAGAAAAAAAAGCTTACCAGAGAGTTCCGCCCTAAATGTTTGTTCAGAAGGAATTTTTATTGAAAGCGCGCGGGTCGCTCTTTTTTGTTGAAAAAAAAAATATTTTTTTTGTTGCTGCTTCTCGAGATTTGAGAAAAAAAGAGCAGAAAAAATTAATAATACGAAAAAAATCAGGAGAATGGAAGTAAAAAGCAGAGCACAACAACAAGCAAAAATCCCAACATGCAATTCAAAATTTCAACACCTTTTGTTGATTTGATAAAATAGTCTCGACAAACAATCGCATCTTGTACGACATGAATATTGCTTTTATGCGGAAAATTTATTTTTTTCGGTGACTTTTTGAATTTTGTGAAAGGATTTTTTTTGAATTGAATAACAAAAGATACTTTAAAAGTGAAATATACAGAACATGAATAACGGATTAAAAAAATTTAAATTCTAACGGTTTGCAAATTTTTGAAAAAATCATGACGTGAAAAGATGCAAATTAATAGATGCAAAAGAAAACGGACAATAATAAGCAGTGTAAAAGATTATTAACAAGAAAACAGTGCAAATAATAAGTGAAAGAACAGCTAATGTGCAAAAAAGATTGAATATCTGAACTAGAAATGGTTAAATAGTTTAGAATACAACTAGCAGAAGACAGCAAGCATGAAATAAGGAAGAATATGTAAAAATATAGAAGATTTTGTGATTTTGAGTCAAAATCTACAAAATCAATCAAATTTTGTTCATTAGTACAATTTATTGTGTTCCTTAAAAGTGCTTAAATCTAATATAATTGTGAAAAACAATTCTGAATTGAAAATATAGTCGATTAACTGGATTTTTAGAAAAATTACAATTTAGCAATGAGGATTAGATGAAATAAACTTTTTTAGTCCTAATATAATCCAGTACAAATTAAATATTTAATTGCAAACTCAAAAGCGTGTGTGATTTAATAATATGATTCCTAAAATCAATTCAAATTTAAATTTTTAAACTTTTGCTTGTTTAAAGTCAAAGTGAAATATAAAATCCAGCATCTAAATCTCCAAAAACACATAAAACATCTTGCCTACATTACATAACACATATAAAAAGGTTGCATCAATTAATCACAGCTGACGGTAACCAAATAAAGAAGAGAACCAAAAGTTCATCAAAAAATTACGAAACTAAAATTGAATTGTATGAAAACATGAAAAAGAAGAAAAACAGTTGCATGTCGAGCAAGAAAAAATATGAATTAAAATCAATTAATTAGAGTCCAAAATTGTGTGTACAAGACGAAAAAATCAATTTTAACTATAAATAGAAGTAAATATTTACTATTGCAATAGAAAAAGAAAAACAATAAAGGAAAATGCCACGTCCATCGCGTGAACAGTGTGAGCAGAAACCTCCTTATTCATACATAAGTCTAACGGCGATGGCCATTTGGAGTAGTCCGGAAAAAATGTTACCACTTAGTGATATTTATAAATTCATAACAGATCGATTTCCTTACTATCGAAAGAACACGCAACGATGGCAGAATTCACTTCGTCATAATTTAAGTTTCAATGATTGCTTCATTAAAGTTCCGAGACGACCTGATCGACCGGGTAAGGGAGCATATTGGACATTGCATCCGCAAGCATTTGATATGTTTGAAAATGGAAGTCTGTTAAGGAGGAGACGAAGATTTAAATTGAAGAAGAACGATAAGGATTTATTAAACGAGGAGTTGGCAGCTCTTGCCAATATTAATCGATTTTTCCTTGCACAACAACAAGGCATTCCAATTACAGATACTAGTTATTATCAACCACTTCCGCCAACAACAGATTTACCGACAATACCTCAACATACGTTAGTCAATTCACCGTTGATGATAAGCCCAAAATCACCAACGCCATCGCCAAAAAGTCGAATAAGTAGCAAAAAGCATGACAAACAGAAAAAGATATTCACAATAGAGAGTCTATTGAGAAAGTCAGATAGTAATCATACAATAAATGATGACAGCATTGATGTTGTTGACGATAACGAAATTACAATGTTAACACCCAATTCAACCTCATCGCCAGTGTCACAGTCATCGACGACAGTTCTGCCAATAATGATGAAACCCACATTGCCTCCGGCATCAAGTCTACCAGGTGCAATTCCCTTCCTTCAATATCCACATGCGACAGCTGCCCTCCAACAAATCGGATATGATCTACCCATTCATCCATTATTAATGATGAATCCTCTATTACCGTATCATGGCTATTATCAACCAACAAATCCACATCAATTGCAGAACAATTTGCGATTGGCTTGAAGAAAATTGTAAGAATTTAAAATTGCATTGTATAGATTGACTTAGTGTGTCCTCAAGGCTGTTAAAAAAATTATTTTCCTTATTATTTTTTTTAAAAAATTCTGTAATAACTTTATTCTGGTGTGGCTAGTAATGTGTATAATAGTGGGATATGTATTAAAATTATTTAATTGTGGATGTTGGATGTTGATTGAATAAGATTTGGGTGGAATTTTGGGAGTATGACCTTCCTAGTATGCTTAATTCTGGAGAAATTCAAATTAAGAGCGTAGAACAGCAGGAGTAGCTAGGGGTTTTATTTGAAATACCCTCTCACGTGCTTGTTAGCCCTCCTACTGGTCTGGTCACCCTTTCGACAGTATAGCCATTCTCCAGTGGTCCTAGTCGATCTCCTATGGCACAAGTCACCCTCTCCTTACTAGACTATATACCGCAGAATGTAAATAAATATTCCTAAGTGGTAACTACACCTCATGAACCAGTTTAAAGCAAATCCAAATCATTTTCAATAACCATAAACTCCTAACGATGCTATTCCAATAATATCAAACAAAACAATTTACAGAAAGTGATCCAAAGCTTGTTTGATGAACATTCAACAGTGAAAAATCCACATACGAGAGTCAGAGGTCTCAAAATTGCTTCATTAAATAAAAATGAACTGAAGTTGTATATTTCGCATGCAAAATAGCATGCAAGCTACCGATAATTTCTAAATTTGTGAGCAAAAAAAGACGCGAGAAGATGAAACTATGATACAAATTTCGGATGCTGTTAATATTAATTAAGAAATATTTTTCTTGTGATTCAAATTAATAAATTTTATTCATCATCATTAATTTTCCATAAAAACACATAAATTTTTCATCAACGAATGCAAAATGTGCTCAGAAAATTATTTATTCAAAATTATCGTCGGCACTTCTGTGTGAAATGGCGCAAAAATGTAGAAGGCGCGTCAAACATGTATAATTTAATTAACAGTAAGCATAAGGTATCTCGAGATATTTATTAATAAACCAAAGTTATTATTTTTGTTCGCCAACATTTATTTCATAAATTTGTGGTTGATCACTCTGCAATAAATCAAGCAGTTCCTTCTAAAATTACAACACAATGTAGATTTGGTGCATGGTTGGATGCTCATTATTTTGTTACATGAAATATTTCAATTAGCAGTTTTACTCCAATCTGAACTCGAGAGGGTTATAATTAGTTCAATTACTTACTTGAGTTATACGCCTTCCAATTATTGATTTTGGGACTGGAAGGGACTCATTTCTTTGTGGTGCATGACAAAACCAAATTAAACTTACTCTAAAGTGATATTTACACGTGTGAGGTGGTCTGAATTATAGTATTTGGAGGGTAACTGGAAGAAAGTGGATTATAATTGGGTTAAAAGATAAAATTTAGAAAATGTGTTTAAAATTTAAGATTTGAGGAAAGTTAAGAAAATATTCTCTAAAATTGAATCAAAAAAGGTAAAATCTTGCATTTTTTAAACCAAAATTAAATTATTCAGTTCAGAAACAATAAAATTTGAGTTTTATTGAAAACTTTCGTGCCATTTTGGATTTTACACTAAGTTTTAAATTGTAAATTTTGAGCTCAATTTATTTCAAATTTAGCATTTTAATATCTCAAGTTGAATACAAAATTTGACGGTAAGGTTCCAAATTAATTGAATCATAGATGATTTAAGAGCTTGAAATAACAAATTTTGTAAAATTTTAAAATTCTAGGGGATTGTCAACCAAAAAATTGTAAACAAATAAATATTTTTTGAGATTTTAAGCTAAATTGCCGATAATTATTGAAATATTTAGGGTGCAGAAGATTATAATAGATTGAAAACTTTATTTAGTATATTCTAAAGTATTAAAATGTTAAAAATTTAGAATTTTCTAGTTTTGAAACTGTTTTCGAAAAGAAATTTCAAATATTGAAGTTCGAGTTCAAATTTGAAGTTATTTTCGAATTTTTCGAAGTTATTTTCGAATTTTTCAACATTATATTTGAATTTTTTTAAAGTAATTTTCAAATTATTCAAACTCATTTTCGAAACAATAAAAAGGAGAATTTTCAAAAACTCCCAATTCTCCCACAATAAGGTAAATTTTTTGAAAATCATTTCCAAATTCAGACCACAGTGCAGTGTTAATTTGCAACAGTAAACGCCACTTTGATTAAGTATTTATTCATCTTTTAATTAATGAGCAGCATTTTCGTGACAGCATTCAGTCAGCAAACATTTTTCACCTCTCTTTGGTCTCACTCTTTAGTTATGCAAATTTTAATTTTTTTTGGCCAAAATTGATTTTTCCTGTAATTTGATTTTAAAATATAAATTTTTAAAAATTTTACTTCCAAATTTCAATTTTATGATTTATTCAAAAATAAAAAAAAAATACTTTTTTTAATCAATTAAGGTAAATAACATAGGACGTAGACATAGTAAAAAAATAAGTAAGTGTTAATTAAGATTAAGGAGTATGAAAAAATTCAATAAAAAGTAAGAAAATTGATTGTGATTTCACACGAAACTAAGAAGAAAACGAGGTCTTTTTCATATATTTAAGATAAACATCGGAAATTTCTACTTAAACATAATAATTTTGAGTCTCTTTAACCGCAATAAAAAAGGGAACAATAACAACTTTTTTTTTTTGAATAAAAGAGCATTGTAAGCGCATTAAGAAAGGATTACAACAGATTGTTGATGTATTTTTCCCTTCAATGAATAAATCATTTGTTGAATGAAAATATTTTGTCCGTCTCGAAATTGATCATAAAAAATATAATTTTTATGCATTCGTTCACCCTTTTTACTTCATTTTTAAATTCTTTTTTCCAGTGATAAATTTGAGCTAGACACGCAAAATTTTTTTAAAATACTTGAAAATCGCCCATTATTTTGATGTGAAAATAGCAGTAATCTGAAATCTAAAGGAAAATAAAGGATGTGTCGGTAACAAGGAAAAGGAAATGAAAAGAAATTGGAAAAGTGCTTTATTAGATTAAATAGAAATTCATTCTAATTTTTGTAAGAAGTTTAAAATGATTTTGAATTGTTTGAATGGAATTAGTTTCATATTATGCGGATTGGATTGATTTATTATCGAATCATTTGATTTAAATTAGGGGGTTTATTAAAGTGGTTATTGATGCATTTAAATATACTTCTGAATTTATATTTCACATGTCTTTTAACGATAATTTTAAAAAAATTCCAATTAGGAAAGATTATTTTATAAATTTTAATATATCTAACCACCCTCCCCCCACCCTTCTTCTGATTTTTTAATAAATAAATTATAGATTTGAATAAAAATCACAAAATTTATCTCAACCAAAATTCTAATCCAACCACGCAACGCCATCTACATCTCAAAATCATCAATCATAAAATCCTACTCCTAATTTTTTTCAACTTCCTCACAAAATGCATGAAAAACTTCTTTTATTACTCATTACAATTTTTTTTTATTTCAACTATTAATAATCAATAATGCAATTAAAACAGTCAACAGTCATAAAAATAGAGACTACTTTTTAGTAAGTGTTCTAAATAAACTAAAATATATTCACGTTTTTCATGCTGTTTGATGTAAATTGCAAATTTTATGACCTTAATTTTGCAAATTTCCTCAAGACTATTTCTATTTTAAGTGCAAATTAACAAGTGAAAAGCTTTTATCATAAAAATTGGCAGAAAAAAAATGTTTTTTAGCACCATGACTGGAAATTTAAATGCATTTCAAAACTAGATAATTGATTTTTTAATGGATCAATAACTCATGGAAGGTCTTGAAGTTGGACTAGAACTAATTCTGGGTGAAAACGTGCTTAGTAGAAATAAATTAAACTTTTATAAGCTGGATAAGAAAAATTTAAATTTTTTAAATTAAAAAAGTAAATTGAGAATTTTGAAATCTGTTAAAAATGAAATTTTAAAAATGGATAAAAAATTTATATTTTAAAAATTGATAAAATTTGCAATTTTTAATTTCAATTTTTAAAAACTGTTAATTATTAAAAATTTCAATTTTTATATTTCTTTAAAAGTTTTAATTTTGATTTTTTTTAAATTTGGTAATATTTTAAAAAATTGTTAAAAATTTTAAATTTAAAAATTTTTTAATAATTGAATTTTTCTAAAATTGATAAAAATATTTATTTTTAAAAAAAGAATTGTAAAAATATTAATTTTTAAAAATTGGTCCAAAAAATTTCATTTTCAAAGGTTGATAAAAATTTAAGTTTTGAAAAATCTTTGAAAATTAAAAAAAACCGTCAAAAGTTAAATTTTATTTAAATCCATATTTTTAATTTTACTACTCTATAATTATTTTAAAAAAGTCATGCTAAATATTTCAATTTTAGGGTTTTATAAATAAATTATTGATCTAAACTCATAAATTAATTCAAATCATACAAAAATTTGCATTTACATTTTTTAAAAAAAATTACATCATTTCCGTGAACAGTTCACAAACATCATTCAATATTAGCTTAATACGTGGTTACAAAAAAATCAATAAATTAAATAACCTTTAATTGTGGTAAATGCACTAAAATACTAGACCGACAAACCTTTTCCCTGTTAGATTTCTAATCGAATATTCATTATGAATTTAACATTCAATTTATTCTACATACTGAATCAAAAGAAATCGTAATTTAATTCATTTGATTGGAAAAATGCTACTTAATGCACAGCCATTTAATGACTTTTTATCAGACATAAATGTCTATTCATTTCAAATGAGAGCATAAACATTCGTACATGTATGCAGTAGCTAATGGAAACCCAGTTAAAATAAACAGGTGTTTTTATGATAAATAGTCGAGTGTATAATTTTAATTTTTCTATTTGGTCTATACATATTCATGGCCGTCTCATGAAAATTATTTTATTTGATATGTGCCAGAGGTGGAATGGTACTTGAACCTTGTTTTTTGTAATCTTTAACGCAGTGATGCCCAACCTGTGTGCCGCGGCACACTGGTGTGCCGTAGATTTTTTAAAAATAACACGAACCGCACGCTGTGTGCGGTTTTGGTCATGGTTTACCATCGAGGTGTGCCGTGGCTCAAAAAAGGTTGGACAGCACTGCTTTAACGAATATTCAAGTTTAACTTTCAAAGCTTATCTTTTCTAATTACTGATTTTTGGGAGTATGATTTACAAAATAATATCTAATAAAGGAAAGTGGCAATACCCAGCAGATTAAAGAAATTGTTTCGTCGAGGGGCATTTATCCTCCAATCCTACCACCTAACTGTGTGCCTGTTAACACCCATTACCATCTTAATCGAACATTTATTTCAACTTAACAGCATTTTTTGAGATTTACACCCCCCTAAATTTTCAATTTTACCAAAAGCCTTCTCCTTTTAAAAGTTTCTGGGCATACCTATGATTGACAACAACCCGCGACTTATCTTGAAGCCTATTTCGAGATAATTCACCCATGGTGTATCAACACAATGAAAATAGCCACAATTTGTATCCGTAAAATTAAGTAATACTAACAAACGGAGTTGTGCACTATGGGAAAAAATTGAAAAAAAGCGGCCATCCACTTTTTTTTAGCAATGTTTCAAATATCCATTTCAAAGAGATTTTTTCTTGTAGAGGACATAAAAGTAGACTTGTATGCCAAATTTTAGGTCATTTGGTGCTAGTTCCGTGATTCTAGGGTGGTTTGAAGTTGAAAAGGGATGAAAAATCTGATTTTTTCATCCCATCTTTGAACTGGGAATTCTCTACAACGGTTAAAGATATCAAAAAATGGGTTTCAGTTCCAAATAGTGCTATATAAGAGCTTTATTTTGATGCCCTACAAAGTTTATAACTTTGTAGTTTTGGTACCGGTGTGCTAGGAAATGCCTGAAAATCATAGGAAAAATATCTTCAAACATGCCGCAACTATCTTAGATGGCCGAATTCCCAGTAGTATTTTTTTACCCTAGTATAGTCCTTAACTTCTAGTTTTCAAAACTATATGCACATTTGCCCAACTCGTCGTACTTTTTAAGTTATGGCGATTTTAGTGAGTCGATCTATATATGGCTAAAAACTAACTTTTCTTAGGAAAAAATGAGAAATATGAAAATAAATATGTTTTTTGATGTTTTTAATTAATTTATGCTGTTTTAAGATGAACTGTGAAGAAATTTCTTCAAAAAGTTCAAAATTTACCGAGATATGGGGTACATTTGCTCTCTGACGACTTGACCCTTTTTCACCTCACTCAAACTGCTGTAACTTTTACAAGGTGTAATATTTTTTAATTTTGTTTTCTAATTTGTTTAGCTCAGATCAGTACCTTTCTAATGATAACTAATACTTGATAGTTTAGCATAGTCTTGCTCATGAATTCGGACCCTGTTTGTGACCGACCCCAAACTAGTAAAAATCTCAAAAACATCATTTCTTGATATACTATTTAAAAGCATATTCAGACGTTGTATTTCGGTTTTTTATATTTAATTATCATAATTATGACTCCTAAAACTCAAATTTTGGGTTTTTGAAATTTTCTGCTACCTATGGATAGTCTCTTGATAGCCTCCAAAGATGTATCCTAGTAGCCTCTATTTGGATCAACAAATCTTGTAACTGAATTTATTTTACTGACTTTTATCGATTATTTTATGATATTTATGCATATTAAAGGCAAAATACACATGCTTTTGGTAGAATTAATTGAAAATTTGAGATTTTTGGCAATTTGGTTCGAGATTGGCATGCGTCGGTCACATTCAATACACTCCCATGGCAACAATAACTAAGTTATATACAAGTATTATATATTTTTGTAAAGCTATTGATATAAGCTAGAAATTTAAGAAAACAGAAATAAAAGAAATTGCTTCTATAAAAAGTTATAGTGGTTTAAGTAGTCTCAAAAAGCACCAAGTCGGTAACCATCATAGACCAAAAAGGGTTTTTAAAGATTTTATGCATATTTTGATTTTTTATACATTTTTTTAAGTTCCTCTATGACTTATAAATACTTTCTATCCTTTATACTTAAGAAATTTCATTTAGATTCTAAATTTTGTATTTTTGTCTATGATGGTTACCGACTTGGTGCTTTTTGAGACTACTTAAACCACTATAACTTTTTATAGAAGCAATTTCTTTTATTTCTGTTTTCTTAAATTTCTAGCTTATATCAATAGCTTTACAAAAATATATAATACTTGTATATAACTTAGTTATTGTTGCCATGGGAGTGTATTGAATGTGACCGACGCATGCCAATCTCGAACCAAATTGCCAAAAATCTCAAATTTTCAATTAATTCTACCAAAAGCATGTGTATTTTGCCTTTAATATGCATAAATATCATAAAATAATCGATAAAAGTCAGTAAAATAAATTCAGTTACAAGATTTGTTGATCCAAATAGAGGCTACTAGGATACATCTTTGGAGGCTATCAAGAGACTATCCATAGGTAGCAGAAAATTTCAAAAACCCAAAATTTGAGTTTTAGGAGTCATAATTATGATAATTAAATATAAAAAACCCAAATACAACGTCTGAATATGTTTTTAAATAGTATATCAAGAAATGATGTTTTTGAGATTTTTACTAGTTTGGGGTCGGTCACAAACAGGGTCCGAATTCATGAGCAAGACTATGCTAAACTATCAAGTATTAGTTATCATTAGAAAGGTACTGATCTGAGCTAAACAAATCAGAAAACAAAATTAAAAAATATTACACCTTGTAAAAGTTACAGCAGTTTGAGTGAGGTGAAAAAGGGTCAAGTCGTCAGAGAGCAAATGTACCCCATATCTCGGTAAATTTTGAACTTTTTGAAGAAATTTCTTCACAGTTCATCTTAAAACAGCATAAATTAATTAAAAACATCAAAAAACATATTTATTTTCATATTTCTCATTTTTTCCTAAGAAAAGTTAGTTTTTAGCCATATATAGATCGACTCACTAAAATCGCCATAACTTAAAAAGTACGACGAGTTGAGCAAATGTGCATATAGTTTTGAAAACTAGAAGTTAAGGACTATACTAGGGTAAAAAAATACTACTGGGAATTCGGCCATCTAAGATAGTTGCGGCATGTTTGAAGATATTTTTCCTATGATTTTCAGGCATTTCATAGCACACCGGTACCAAAACTACAAAGTTATAAACTTTGTAGGGCATCAAAATAAAGCTCTTATATAGCACTATTTGGAACTGAAACCCATTTTTTGATATCTTTAACCGTTGTAGAGAATTCCCAGTTCAAAGATGGGATGAAAAAATCAGATTTTTCATCCCTTTTCAACTTCAAACCACCCTAGAATCACGGAACTAGCACCAAATGACCTAAAATTTGGCATACAAGTCTACTTTTATGTCCTCTACAAGAAAAAATCTCTTTGAAATGGATATTTGAAACATTGCTAAAAAAAAGTGGATGGCCGCTTTTTTTCAATTTTTTCCCATAGTGTTGTGTGACCAAAACAGTGAAAAAGCTCTTAAATTCGACCACAATTTTTGAGAATGGATTTTTTTTGGAATTCAAGTGGTAAAAAAGAGGCTGAATGGGGTGACATAAACTTAAAAATGCTATTTTTGGACATCATTTGTGCAAAACTCCTAAATTAGAACTGAATTTTTAAAAATTTCTTACTGAATGTATCACCGACGGATAATTTCTGTTTGACAATAAATAACCCAAAGTTAAGTCACCCAACCCTGCCACATCCGCTCATGAAACTTGACAATAAAAGATACAAAGACATTTTCAGTAGTTTTTTTTCTTCTAGATCTTCTCAGTAAGCTCTCCACATAAATGTTATCTTTTTTACAAGTTAATGATTCAATTTTATTATCATGAAGAGAAAACATATCTTGTTTAAAATGTAGACATAAAAAAGAAGTTGTGCATGTGAAACGATAATTCTCTCTTATGTTCCTTGTAAAACTGAATTCTTTTATTGCAACAAAGTGGCCACATAAAAAAATAAAATCGTCCATCATACTACTTTATGACATTATCACTATAACATGTTAGTAAAAGGGAAAAAGAGCGAGTAAAAGCTTCCATGTTTTGTGTTATTTTTATGAGCGAAGTTGAAGTCAGATTGTCTGACAAGATCATTATCAGATTAGATACCGCATTTGCCCTTAAAATGCAATTATCGTTGTATTTTTCTCTTCGTTTTGTCTTCCTCGTTTAGTGCAATTTATTATTCATGTTGATGTATAAGTGAACATATGTCTCCGGGACAATTATTTGACGTTTTATGATGTGACTCTAAATATTTGTGTCTGAGGGGAACTTCCTAAATAAAGCATGATAAAAAATAATAAATTAATTTTACAGATATTAAATTATCGTAATTATGAGAAATGTCACACGATATTCATGTCCCTTATTTTCACGTTATCATATCGGTTATCAAAATTTTTATATTTAGTAATTGCTGTTTCTCTTCCTTCACTTTGTTTATTAAAATTATACTGAATTAAGTGTTTTTGATTGAGGAATTTTTTTTGATAGCTTTACAATGTTGCAGTCTTAGTAAAACAAGTGAACTGGATTGGAAAATAAAGTTTGTGATCACGAAATGTCTGATAATAATTTTTTAGTAGCTTGGAATCGAAAAATTATAATATTAACTCTAGAAAAATTCCATGAATTCAAAATTCATAGATTCTGAAAGAAACCTACAAAAAGTTAATAATAACAGTCAAAACTAACATTAATATAAGATCTACTACAAAGAAACCAACTTTACCACATCCATTCATACCCAAACCCTCCAATTAAGAGCTCATTCAGGAAAGAAATATAAAATTGCACTGATTTACAAATCTAAATAGATAAAATCTACATCAATCTACATATCCGCAATGAAAAATTCTATTTGAAAACAATTCAAATATTTTTTGTTGCATTATTCAAGGGATGGACACACTGTTCTTGACTTAACTATGGCTTTAGTTTTTTCTATATCCTAGATTTCACTTAGTTTTTGAGGGATCTTCTAAATATTTAGCAGAAAAAGGTAAACTTCTGAAAGAAGGACTCCAAGTGGGATTCGAACCCACCTATGATTTTTGGTCACATGCTACTACTATTGAGCTATCGGTGGTTACTCAGAATCTTGACAAAAAACCAACTTTAACTATTTTCTGCTCTGAATAGTGTCTTTGATGTTATCGTTGATGTGGTTTCACATTGTAACTTACAACAAAATGAGCAAACTGGAAGAATCGAAGAAAATTTTGTCAGTTCAATTTTGTCTGATCCATGGACCGGTTGCTCAGTATACCCTATGGTATACACTACCCCTAGGGTACCCCTAGAGGTATGGCCTAGGGTATACCAATCAACCGACCCCAGCACTTGGCACTATCCGAAAAATCAAAATTACTTAAATTTTAACATTTATCATAAAATATTCACAAAACTATGTCCAATCCTTGACGTTCCCTTCATAATTCATTCTTGAAATTCTCAGTTGCTCATTCACAACGTTAATATTTACCATGTTCCTCTCTCCTCCTTTTATGTTCGTCTTCATCATTACTTTACAATGGCAATAACGAAAAAAAGAGCCTTTAACTACATCAAATTATTTAAATTTTTACGACTTTTTCTTGTACTTGTTCAACATTCTCATTTTTTTTATAAATTTTTTCCCTTTTACAGGTATGCGCGCAAACATCATTTTTGTTGTTAGTGTTGATAAAATAAGCATTTCCACTCAAATAATCTCACTTTTAATATGCAATTTTCTAACAACTAAAGGAGAATGATGCATTTTATGTGTTCCTTGGTGTCATAATTACTGCTTGTTTGTAACTGCTCCGTCAATTTGCATATTATTTGAGCCTCGTTTGTTTCGTTTAATTCGGCTGTTGTTGCCAATGTAGTTTAATTTATATTTGGTCATTTTGAAGATGATTAGATGTTGTTGGACTGTCGCTGATTTTGGTCACTTTTTTGATGTGACATGATCATGATGTAGTGAGATAAATTGATTGTCATTATCGGTATGAAGATTGTTGTTTTGATGAGTTTAATGGAAATTTTTGAGAAAAGGCTTCATCATAAATTACTATTGTAGCAAGCATGAAGGCAAAGTTTGATTTATTCGAAAATTACACTAATATTCATTGCAAAAATGGTCAAAATTAATTCTAAAAAAAAGCTCAATTAATATTTAGTTAAAAATGTGATTAAAATCATAAAGTACTTTTCGGTGAGTTCTGTGATAGAATACTGGAATTCTTGTATCTGTATCTTGTCGGCTGTGCAACAACAAATCAATAGGAAACAGAAAATGATGTAATTTACATATAGAATTTTTCCATATTTTCAAATAACCTGCATGCGACCAAAAATTGTATGGTGTTGGGTTCAAGTCCCACTCGGAATTCTTTATTCATATTTAATCTCTTTTCTGATAATTACCCGAGCGGGACTAACAACAGCAACAACTGATTTTACGGCAAAGACACGGCTACATTACGTCGCAAGTACGTTTTTAGCAATTAAAGAATGGATCAAAATTCGTCATCAAGACGCCGTGACGGTGCCGCAATGGTAGCATGTGGAAAAATGAATTTTTGGCGACATTATGTAACCGTGAAATCAGTTGTTGATGCTTGCGCTGTTCGGAATATTTGTCAGAGAAGGATAGTCGATAAAATCTGGTGGGGTGCTATCTTTGTGGTGGCTTTAGACCAGATTCACATCTCAAGTATTGGTTTTTCAATAAATAGGGAGGTGGTTTGACCCCAACCCTCACCCTCCACACCCCCTGGATACGCCTCTGCTTGACTGGTGCCAGATTTTTCCTTTTGTGCTTACCGGTTAAAGTTCTAGTAGTTGTGCCAATATTCTGCACCTTCTCATCTAAATCTTTATGTAATTCACAGAAGACTAAGTGCAGTTTATGTTAACAAATCATGTTTTTCAATAGTTAATCTAGCATGAAAATTATTTGTTCAACAAAGTGAATTTCAAGAAGCAAAAAAAATCCTCACGAATGAAAAATTTCACACTTGAGAGAATCGACGATGAAAACCTCACAAATGTTTTCGCTGCTCTATTTTTAATACAAATGCACACAATCATACTCCGTATAAAAACACAGCAAGTATAAGCTTTGAATTGAGAAAGTAATTATGTACATCAACGCATCATAACGTTAAAGACAAATCTTACAGAGTGATTACTGGAGGAAAACATAATAAATCTCTCATTTTCATTTACTTAAAACTTCATCATCACCTCCCTGCACATGAGAATCATTATAAATTTACATGCATTATGCATGATGATGTACATTATAAATATTTTAATGCAAAAAAGTCAGTAGCATGTGACGTCTTGAAGTTTTTTTTTCGCATTACTGTTGCGTTTATCGTCTTGATTGTTAGTTTACACATGCCAAAGAACTTCGGGTACAGTAAAGGAAGGAACAATTTTCCGCCAAATCAAGCGATGAAAATGTTTAATTATATGAAATTAGCAACTGTAAATAAAGGTGATGATGCACATGAACACTGCTTGGCGTGTAATAATGGGGAGAAGATTGAGATGGAAAATTGCGTGAGCATTGTGTGAGTCCTGTTTGTGTTGATAGCAATATATGTGCATTTTAATTTAGGGGCATAGCCAGGGGGATCCAAGGGGGTCTAAACCCTCTCGAAATTGAAATTTGTAAGAGGGAAAAATTTTTTAACTCTCCCAAAAATTGAAAACTTATGAGAAAAAAGTTTCACACTACCTTTGAAATATTAGACCCTTAAGATAGCCTTAGGATAACCCATGGTTCTTGTTTCTTGGTCTACCTTCAAACCTACTCCTACCCATGGGGTATATACCTTATGTAGGACCTTAGTAGGACGTAGGGGTATGGGAAGACCAAGAAACCCAGCCCTGGAGTATTTTATATTCTAGGATTACCCTAAAGGTATAGCTATACCCCAAGGGTTACCCTAGATAGATTTATTTATAGATTTCTTTTTCATTTTTTTAGGTTATGTAAAACTTTTAATTTTTTTCAGGATCAATAGCTTATCTTTGTTGTTCTAAAGGTTTGAACACGAGTATATTTATTGCATATACTGTAGGACTGCAGAGATGTGGGGAGACATTAGGGGTTGTTCTAGAAAACCTCCATTAGATAAGGCTAAGTTTTTTTTTATAAAAATGTTTTTCAATTTAATTTTTTAAAATTACATATTTTTGAAGCAGAATAATTCTTGTAATTTAAAAACAGTAATAATTACAAAACAAGAAATATATAAACAAAAAAATAATTTGAACCCATAAAAGAAATTCGGCTAACACCCTGATAAGCACCAATGCAATATTATATTCACTTCAAACTCGAATTAACTAAAAACTTTTCAATTTACAATAAGTTTTACATCCAAAAACACAAGTAGCGTTGCAAAACTTTTCAAGTATCTAATAACAAAATTTTCACAGTAATATAATAATTTAAATTCTCTTTTGTGAATAATTTCAATTTGTGCCTATATACATAGCACTCGGTAATAAAAAAGTAGGAAAAAGAGAATTACAATTTTAATTGAAATTAATCTGTAGCGAATTGTGAATTATTGTAATGTACAACTGAACTCAGAGTTGATAATCAGAGAGTCAGGTGTTCATCAGAGTTAATATGAAAATTTAAGGAGCATTTAGGGATCATTTAGCTGAAAACCCTGTAAAATATGATTTTAAATTCAGATTATTTTTATTTTGAAGTTTAAAATATTAAGTTTAAAATAATAAAGTTTAAAAATTTGTTAATTAAATAATTTTTTCAGGGGGAAAACTACTTGGTGTTAACATGTGGAAAGCCTTATTATTAGACCTGAGACTTTTCCTTAAATACAAAGCAACCCTGTATGAAATTTATCTAGACTCTATTTTAATGTGACTTTCTGTCATTTTCATTAAAATGTATTAAATCCCATTTTTCTTACAAATTTAAATTCAGTGATGAAATAAAATTAAAAATATTTTCAACAATTTTTCATACACCCACCCCTCACTTTAAGTGACAAAATCATTGAAATTGTCGTTAATTTCCCAATAATATCAAAATTACATCACTTAATTAAAATTTGTTGATTTAATCAACCAAACAAATCAGATTACATCAAACACACCACAATCAGTACATTAGAAACATGTTGAACAGCAATTAATTGACTGCTTTACAATTCCGTGGTTACTAATTCCAATAATTTGCTCTATTTGCTATTAATAGACTACATGTTTAAATTACTTAATTTTATAGCTTTATGTCTATTTACATCGTCTCGACTGTGTATATTTTCTTTTTAGAGAGGAAAAAAATTAGTTTTGCAGGAGATAAAAACGTGAATAAACAATTTTGTCGGCAAATATTGAATGAATTGTAAATTAATTAATAAGTACGTAGCACGTTTTGGGTTCATGTGAATAGGAAGTAGTAATTTGAAGATCTTAATTGAATTAAGGGTCATTAGTAGATGATGTTTATTGATTATTACGATTTTTAGAAAAATCAAAAAATCAATTTGGGGGTCATACTGCTCTAGACACCCTCCACCAATTTAAATGTTATGTGTTGTAAGGGGTCATTCACTTATGACGTCCATCAAAAACTGGGATTTTTAGACCCCCCTCCCCCCTTGTCACGAAATTTTAGTTCAAAAAAATTTCTTTGATTTAAAGTGTCACAAAATCTCAGCCCCCCTTCCCCCCTAAATCATGGACGTCATAAGTGAATGACCCCTTCTGTAAGTTTTTAAAAGCTATTGGACACAAGCTTATGCCTGACCTGAGAGGCACACTGCAGGTAATTTCATTTTAACCTTCAGACAGCCGTCAAGACACACTTACGTGTCTGTGATGTAGTTTTGGATGTGGATCAAAAACAGGGCGACATCCAGGTGTTCTAACGATCAGAGGTGTAGCCAGAAAATTTTCAATTTTAATTTTTATTGATTTATTATTTCATTTTTCTAATTTTGGGGGGTAAACCCCTTACCTAACCTGAATAAAATTGAAAAGGATTTTCTTCTCATACAAATTTTAATCTCGGTGGGGTCTGGAACCCATTAGACCTCTGGTTACCCCCTCATTAGCAATTAAGTTATGCCACTTAAGTAAGTTGAATATTCATTGATTTTCCTGTAAATAATATTTCAATAATCCACATTACAAATATTTACTTTCAGATGTTAATCAACAACACAACCTGATGACGATATCAATAATATCATATACGCACAAGCGAGTTCTCTCGAAACAAAATACGCAAATTTCCACTTCAAATCGATGCATCTTGTTTATGTACAATTAATGAATTCAGTATAACACCTCAATTTGCCATAATGTAAACATAACATCGCATTATAATACTTCATTATTATTTTCATTTAAAAATTATTTTGTTTTTCCTTTCATTTTTAGGTGAGTCACGGAATCACGGACTTTATAGTGAGAAAAAACTTCACGAAAACAAAACCCGAAAGACAAGATTTCTGTCACGCAGGCACTGGCGAAAATGAGAGGAATTTGCAATTAGATTTTAGTGTTGACTCATAACTTGGACGGGGATTAAAAACAGATTTGAAAAATATTGTTTGAGACTACCTTGTTATGCTGAAAGAATACTATTTTGGCAAATAACTTTGTAGATTTAAGTAAAGTACACTTTTGTGATGTAATGCGACTCATGTGCTGCAGTTCTCAAAAACTGTGATACCGACTTCATAATCCTGCAGCCGATTTCTATTCACCTAAGTAAAAATCTAGATCCCATTGTGTAAAAAGAGCTATTAAACTGAGTCTCGAACTCAGAAGCACAGACAAGGGGGGTCAAAAGGGATCCGACCCCAATGGAGATTAATATTTGCATAGGAAAAAATTCAGACCCCCTTGCAAGAAAAAATCTGGCACTTCAAGAGGTTCAAAAACTTCTGGTTATACCCCTGCTTGCTCAAACCCATATTAGCTGTACTGGACTTCTTCAGTACAAGAGTTTAGTCAGAACTTCAGAAATATTTCAAAAATAATTTTAATTAAGAGTATGAAAATATTTGGGGAGGGGGAAGTCTGGCTACACCCTTATTTCAGTATTGATTCCATGATAAACTGTCAGAGTGGTTTGGATCCCATTATAGCTCATCATGCTCATCATGCATTATATCAAATATTATAATCATTGTTCTAGAATTTTCTTGATTTGAGCTAGTGTAATCTACTGCTGAGATTTGAGTATGTTGACTTTTTATCTGGAACTATCCGGAACAAATTAAATATTTTACGTTTTCCTTATGATATTAATATTATACTTAGAAAATTTGAATTAATTATGATAAAAGTTACAAAATAAACTGGAACTTAGCAGCTATTCTGTTGAATATTGAACTAATATTCAATTTTATTCCATACAATATAAACATATTTCTAATAAAATATTAAGAATAAATATTTTCATAGAAATTGTATAAAACTAAAGTATTTCAGGAAGTTTAAATTAAAAAAGTACTAAAAGTATGAGTTTTATTTTATGACGTGCCAACTGACCTAATTTTGAATATATTCTTTAAAAATTCTAAATTTAAATTGTCTAATCATTTGTTAACACACCGCAAAATATTCAAAATCACTCAATTTTGTTTACAAAATAAAATTTCAATAAACATAATAAATTCTCGCACTTTCGTTGTCATTAGGTTACTGCCACTCGAATGCTGATAACCTTATCATCATTTTATTTTATTATTTTAAATTAAGTGTAACGAATTTTCTAGTAAATAAAATTCCCTTGCATAAAATATATAAATAGAAGCTCGTAATCAGCTTGTAATGCAATTAAACACAATTAAATGCTTGAATAAAAAGAATTTATCTTTATTACTTTTCAGCTGTAAACAATGTTTCGAGTTGAAAGACTCTCATTTGAATTTGAGATGAGAAATTATGATGTTATTGTAGAGTGCAAAAATAAAATTTTATAAATATCATTGCTAATTGAGAATAATGTTTATTGACTTTTTCATTTTGTAATGGATGTGAATGGGTTTAGACTCTTGAGTATCAAGCTGAAGTTTACATACGGTTAAGGTCGTTCAGTCGGATGTTCTAGAGGACTTTTAAAAATAGCTGGCATTTTACTTTTTTTTTCGATAGAATTTAATGGAAATAAAATTTGTGGATTTTTGGATGATAATGAAGATCCATGGCTGTACTAGATCGTGGTTCATGTCTAGATCAATTAGCTAGAGTTTGCTAGACTTCAAATTTAAATCTTCAGTTTTAGTAGAATTCAAATTACTATGACCCCCCACCCTCGAGTCATTCTAAACAGAATTTCGAGATTATGCTTTTTATACAGACTTACCCTAGGTTGCCGTACACCCCACCCATCCTGCATCCCTGCTTTCTCATTCAAAGTGAGGCTGTGAGCTTCAATTTCAGTAAATATGACTCACTCTATGTCAGTGTGCAGTAGCAAGTCTCTGAAGCGCAAAACCACATCACATAGCCATATCAACTTACAATTTTAAAAATTAATTCCAAACAAAAATGCACCAAAATCTGAAATTTCAAATCTGTAACAATAAACTCTTTTCTGAGAAAATTGGGGGTAAATATGACACACCTTACTACGCAAACAATATAAGTGGAATGTTTCAACTTTGTTATCAGAGATTTATGGAACTTTATCCTGAGATTGTGGAATATAATAAACATTTTTAATTACTCTTTAATGTCGCAGTTGCTTGAAATGTTTTGATTGATTGCTGGAGTGATAAAAATGGTTCTTTTTTGCTATGAGGAAAAAATTGTGCAATTTGTCACAGTAAATGATGAAAAATTCGACGTTCTTTTACCGTAATTAAGTTTTTGAGGGCTTCCATTTCAAAAACACACTTCATGGCTTCTTGGTCTACCCATACCCCTACCCCCTATACATACACCAGGGATACACCAAAGGTTATAGCCATCCCTTACTCCTGGGTCATACATCTATCTCTACCCTAGGGTAGGTGTAGGGGAAGGGATATACCAAGAAACCCAATCCAGAACCGGTTATAGGGTTGTGTATTTCCCTGCCAAACTAAAGACAATAGCTGGGGTATACCCAAGAAACCAACCCCTGGGGTCCACAGACAAAAAATCAAATACATGCCAACCCATTATGATCAGGAACAATCCAGATGTATCTAATCATAAAATCCACTTCCATTCACGTAATTGTTTTCAAAATGTCATTTTGACATGTTCAAGTGGACATCATTATTAGCAAAACACAAGCTGACTATTGCGTAGTTAACAGCAAAACAAAAACGTATGAACAAAAAAGTACACAAACATCCAGTTAATTACATTGAGTTATTCCAACTGCATTAATTCAAGGTTGATTCATGATTTTTCATTGGAAAAAAGTTATCAAAGTTTCCATCCTCGAGTTTCAGTGCTGTTTATTGCAATTTTATATCAATATTTAATTGAAAACCGCTTTTGATTTTATTGGAAAAAAAAGTTATTTTCCAATAATCACTTGAGAAAAATTATTTTTAAAACAGACTCATGAAGAAACAAAAAAATACTCTTGTTCATTCACACATTTTTGCTAGTAAAGCATTTTGTTTACGCGAATTTTACATTCACGAGTGAGAGGATGTAGATCGCTGAGAAGAAAGACAGTCTCGAGATATTTTTTTGAAAATACGTCGTTCAAATATGACGTCTAGGGTGACCCACATCCCCTAATAGACATGTGTAATGACATATCTAATGGGGGTGGTTAAGCCTGGATACCCTCTTGGTCATGTGACCAAAAAAAGTTTTAGTATATTTTCCCAAAGGGACTTTTACATTTTATCGGTTATTTTTCAAATATTTTTTGTCCGTTATTTTTCAAATTTTTTATCACTATTTTTCAAATTTTTTATCACTATTTTTCAAATATTTTTTGACCGTTATTTTTCAAATATTTTTTGATCGTTAATTTCAAATTTTTGAGCCTTATTTTCTGCTCACTCCATCTTTAATTTTTTGAAAGACGTCATTTTTTAACGACTCCCACAAATATTTTTTAAAAATAGAATTAACTGAAAATAAAGCATGCTGAAGTGATTAGACTCTCTAGTTTATTACTTTTCGTCACAGTAATACAAACAAACATGCTACAACTTGTTATAATTTTTTTTTCATGGGACTCGACTCTCTCACTTGATTAAATTTCGCTGCTGAAAGCGCGTTAGCAATTTATCATGACAATAATTGATGAGAGAAATAATAAAAAAAATATTATTTTATATCCTCAAAAGAGAGGAAATAATGAGAAAAATGAGAGATGCTACAAATTATTTATATTGAGGGTATTTACATTAGCATTCACAAATAAATTGCCCACACATTCTCACAATCATGCATCTGAAAATATTTTTATTATCCATGAGGCCATTTGTTCACTCATCATACGACACACGCGTTCATCGGCTCTCCTAAAATAATTTGTGGCTGTTTTCTATGATTTTGATGAGATTGTTTGGTCATTTTTTGTTGTCTGACTGAGTAGCTTTATCTGGTCTGTTGATTGCTGATGAGTTTATTGTCTGTGTCCTGCTTTGGCATATTTTCATTTTTTGTTCAGATATTTAAGTAGCAAGAGTGTTTAATGACCCCCATACCTCATTCCTGGCTTTGATCCTGTAGAATAACAATTAAACAAAGTCAGCAAAGGTCCAGCTTTACAGTCAAAAGTCAATTGTCAGCCTAGAAATTTAAAAGCATAGAAGTATATTTATTAAACTGTTCTATACCAAGCACAACACAACAAATATTCGGAATGATAAAAAAAATTAATTGCGACGTTTTAAATTAGTTTATTTGTATTGAGAGGAACTGCCAATGTGTTTTATTATTTCTATATATTAATTTACTGCAAACTAAAACACCTAAATGCAATCTAATCTTAAAATTGAATTATTTCAGGTTGGATGATACTCTTTTATCATATGACTAGAGTTGTGAACTTGAAATTAACAAAAACTAGGTGCATTAAAATAAAATGATTAACCAATCAGATTTTAAAATTGCTATTGGATGTTATAAATAAATGCAGACTGATGATGTCCTTTTATTCAGTGTATTGATACTTTTGAATGTGGATCTCACAGTATTTAGCTAATTCATTGATGAGTTGTCACGGGAAAAACGAAACTCCTTAATTAAAGTACACAGTTCAATTAATTTTATCTTACAGAAATTTTCGTGATAAGGAAGTTCCAAACTCGTGAAAAAGAATTAAAATGTAAACAAACGGGGTTGTAACTATGAAAACGAGTTGCTATAAAATTTAAATATTAAAAGTTCGTTAAATTTCAAATATTGGAAAACCGTTAAATTATTACTTCAGTTACATCCAGTGACATAAAATGGACAAAAATTTGAACTAGTACCGTGAGTTACACCATCCTAGTTAAGCTCCTACAAGGTTCAAGTGCCATCAGGGGGAAAACCACTTGGTGGAAAAAATTTCCACCGGGCCTGGTGGAATTTTTTTAGAAAACATCTAGGCTCAAAATTTTGGTCCTATCTTGAGTAGAACCATAATATAAGATATTCTGACACCGTTTCCACCAACCAATATTTAAGGACTCAAAATTATTGCACAAAATGTGGTTGGTGGAAAAAAAAATTTTGGTGGAAAATGACTTTTTTCCACCAAGTGGTTTTCCCCCTGAGTGCCATTTAATCACCAACTAGATAGATTAGATTATTTCGATAACAAAAATAAGACCACGTCATTAGAAAGTAATTTCATGGATAAGTTCATGCTTGTTGCTTATAGTCTCAAGACAAAAAGTATCAAATATCTGTAAACAAATTCTCATGCTATAATAAGACTCATATTCATGCAAACAGATGGCAAGAACCGCGAAAAATATCAGTCAATAACAAACTGAATGAACTACGCTACAGACATCGACTTGTGACAACAAATGTACTTGTTTTTCTTTATTAATTAATTTTTGAAGGCAACTGCGATTTTACGAGGAACGAAATTTTTATTTTCACACAAAAAAATGTACAGTCGTCAAAAAGTAAGATTGTGTAAACTGTATTATGCAAAAAAATAATCACCGAGAGAAATAAATAAATCGAAAGGAAAGTAAATATTTTAAGTATAAATCGTTCTTTATGATTTTTCGTTTCAGGAAGCGATTAGAAAGAGATCTAAAATTAGAACAAGACAAATACACTATAAAGATGAGACAAACTGACCTTGACAAGTGAAAACGAAGTGAAAATAGTGTCTATTTATAGACTGCATTGTCATTTTTTAATGGATCACAATTAATAATTCACTTGTTAATTGATATGACGCAAATCATCTTTTTTGTTCTAGAATTTCAGGGTCGTTTACAAATGACGTCTATTTGTGATTCTTTATGTAAGACACTCGTGACTGAGGCTCCGGTTGTCTTCTGATTGCAATGTGATTTTTAAAATTTGTTCCTCAATTCTGATGGTTGTGACTAAGGAACACCTTTCTGAATATGCTTATGCTTCATATAGCTCTAGTGCAACTACAGAGATTCTATAGTTCTATAATTAGTTGCTAGATTCCATGTTGAGTATCATTTCCATCTACGATTATTCCGGGTACTCTAAACTACACTACACAGGTTAGGTAGGATACCCTAGGACTACCTACCAAAGATGCCCTAGGACATATCCCACCTATACTACCCCTTGCTTAGAGTTCTCTAGGGTAAGAGTATGGTGGATGTGATAGAACAATCTCTACCTATCCCAATAGTAGACCATTAGTACATCCTAGGCTATAACACATACCCCTAGCTTTGTATCCTATAGACTTATAAGGTATCCAATAGGGTCCAACATGGTGCCCTACCTTAGCCTACTCTAGCATAGGGGTAGGATAGGTAAGGTACTATGACCTATCTCACCTATTTAGAGTAGGCCGGTGTAGGGTAGGATAGGATACCCCGGGTAGCTTTAGAAACCAACTCTAGATCTATTAAAGCTCTAGGGTACACGTCAATCGCGAAATAAAATGTCTGATAAAAATCAGGTTGATATATTTATCGCCTGACATTTATAAATTTATGGCGTCCGTACCAAAGCGTCTTATCAAAACGTGCTTTATCATTAAGAAATTGTGATTATTTGGAGCAACAAAAACATTTTTTTGGGGGCTGCAATTAATTCCCATTATTTCGAAATCTGTTACTTATCAAAACTCGTGGTTTTTCTGATTTCTTTTTTTCTTCAATGAATGAAAATCATGTGATCTGTTTAAGTTTTTGGCCTTTGATTATTTACGAAACTATGTGAGATTTTAAATTCTTCATAGAATGAGTCAGACTGTAGGAAATGTGGGAGCTTGCTTGTTTAACTTTCAACGTAATTAGTTTCAATTTCTCTTAATCATTAAATTTACTTTATTTTTTTGTGTTCATGGTTTACTTTGGTTGATTGTTTAATTTTGAATTAAATTGATTTTTCTATTGCTTTAGATTTTCCGATTCGGAAATGGTGAGTCAAATATGTATTTCTAGATAATTGTCTGTTTATTTGGAGAAGGACTAATGGATAGACCAGCAACAAAACAGGCATAAACATCTTTTACCTTGTGAAATTGAACTTAAATTTCAATAGAAATAAATTATTTGAATTGCAAAGGTTAAAGAAATAGCAGTAACTAGTTAAACTGGTAAAAGCAAAAATAAACGAATTTTTAATGCTTTGTGAGCAAATTGCGTTTCAATTTCTTAGTCATAATATTGCATACGAGCATTTTAACGATTCATTCAAGGTCTTTTTACAAGAACTTTCGTTGTATGCCATGTGCAGAGCAAGAGCGTAGCCAGAATAATTTTTGGACAATTTTACTTAGAAGAAGGTGAGTTTTGCCCCTAAATTACCCCATCTGTCTCTGTACCTGGCAATGAGTATAATAATTGATTTGTTTACCTTCACTTCTTGGGGTATTTCCAGATATTCCATAAAAAATTATTCACGAGACTCGTCAATCTTATGTTTGTTGTGACATGATCTTCAAAATTGTTGATATTCCGTTTAACGAGTTGAATAAATTTAATTTGGATTCTTTCACATTCATTTTAATCGTCGGTTAAAATGTATTGACTATGACTAATAATTAGGAAGTCCATATTTTCAGTTCCCAAACAGACAAAGATTATTCTACAGTATCGTGCTTAGTATGCGCATTAGGTTACTATTAAGCATAATCAAGGGGGTATACAAGGGGGTTAACCCTCACTACCTAAATTTTTGAGCCTATACGAGTTCTGGCTACATCCCCGAGGATGCACTATGTCTGTAAGGGGTCATTCACCACCCCCCCCCCCTAAATCATGGACGTCATAAGTGAATGACCCCTAAGGAGATTTTATCAATAAATTTCAGATTACTCATATTTTAGGGGATCTAAGTGAAGCTAAAAATATCAACTTTAGCTTTATATAGTATTCAAAACCCTGAATCTTTCCTGGATACACTTAAGTCAAATATTAACTAACTATGTTTCAAAAATGGAAAAAGTCATATGAATATGCAGCCTACACATTGACTTTAAACTCATTATGATAGAACTGGATAAAACATGCAAGCATTGCATGTCTACCAGATGGATAAATAAGAAGTGGAAATTTAAAATCAAAAATATTCAGATTATCATTTGCAAATTTTATTTTTGCAGCATTCTTAACCAAACAGGTTCTTAAGGGGTCGTTCACTTATTATGTTCGTTTTTAGGGTCTGAAATTTTGTTACAGGCTAAACTATAGAATTTTTTGTTGAAAATTTGAAACTAGATGAGTCTAAGCAGTCGCTATTTTGCATAATGTAATAGTTGAACGACATCTAAGCCAATCTTAGATTAAAAATTTGAATTTGGAGGTCATTTACAAAAAAATGGGATTTTTAGCCCCCCTTTCCTTCTGTAGAGTATCACAAATTTCCAGAACCCTCTCCATATTCCTAACAGTTGGACGTCATCTAAAAATGATCCTTAACAAAACAAAAACCATTTCACAGCGCCAATTAATTCCATAATAATCATTTAATCTATTTACTTCTTCTTGTTTTTGTGCAACGGAATTAACACAGTTTGTGTTGACTTAAATACATTTATAAATAAAATGTCTTGTGACAATCACATGATTTTTGCTATTTTCTTTTCCAAAAATTATTTCGACAAAAAAAATGTCTCAAAGGACATGCTTTATAGTAAACAATCATTGAAAGTCACAAAATAATATTTACTATAGATTATGATTAATAACATGTGTTATCAGTGTGTACATTGAAAATCTCATACGGGATAATGCTTGTACAGTCAGAATATAAATGTGTAAAATATTTGTTCATTAAATGCATGACTACCAATAATGGAAACACGTGGATAATAATTTATTGATAAAATTTCATTGATGTATCTTGCTTATTTAATGCTGCATTAATAATTGATTCAACCTAATCACAGTATACATTGTAAAAATAATTCAACGACGACAGCTCTATGAAGTGCATAATGTAGAAAATATTGATTTTGCCTTTTAGATTTATTTTTAGAATTTTATTTGAATTATTGAAAAGTTTATGGATAGCTGTGGGGAAAATCGAAGATTCATTGGAAATTAATAGTTCGTGGAAGCTATGAATGAAGCTCTGACGAAAGCGGAAAAATCGAAGAAAAATTAATTTTTAAAACTAGAACTACTATCATTTTCCTTTGAATAGAGCTATTAGGAATCTAATACAAGACAACGACAGAAAATTCCGTTATTTTTTCAGAGATTTGAAATTTCCCGCACTTTTTTCCATGTTTGTTTACAAATAATTTCGAAAATTGTCAATTTTAAAAGTTTGCAAATTTTCAGCTAGTGCGATTTGTTGGTGATAAAAGATACTACTAACTTTGATTTTACTCGTTAAGTACTTTTTAATCTATTATCTAGTTGATAAATATGAAATTAAGCCACAATTTAGGAAATAAAATTTCATTTTGAAAATGTAAACAACTGATTTTCGAAATTCGAAAACAAATTTTCTTGCGTTCGAAAATAAAATATCATAATATCGAAAATGAAATACCTTTGTCTTGGTTAGGAATGAGCTTTTGCCTGCTTTACTATGGCATAATTAGTTAGTTGGAATAGAAGAGAAACTTAATTTATTTCTAAATCTTTAATGTGGGTTTAATTAAAATAATATGAGCTTGTTAAAATAATAAGGTTGCTTTGTCATCTGATTGGCCTTTCAAGAAACTGTCCTCATTTATTACAAATTATTTTCTAAAATGGAAATTTCAACTTTAAATCAATTTCATCAAACCAAACAGGTGCAAAAAGTACTCTAAAAACAACAACTAAGCTTCTAACTAATTTTCACGTGAATATTCTAATTAATTAGCGTAGTCCTCATCATTGACTGTCAATAAATGATGATAATTGTAGCAAAATCATGAAATGTTGATGGAAGTGCTAAAAGAGTCTAGTGAAAAATTCTCAATTAAGCTAATAGATGACGAAAGTTTAAACATCTGACACGATAACGAAGATTAATGATGAAAACAACCGTAAATATCATGAAAATTAGAAGATATAAATTGTGATCTCTTTGTTTATCATGTAATTTAAGTCTAGATATTCTCTTTTAATCTCTTGTGTCAAAATTTGATCCGTAAATTTTATTTTGTCGTATTTTGTTTATTTAAGTCTTTTTAGGAATCATGGGATCAGTGATATGACTGTAATCAAGTGACTCAAAAAGAATCACAGACATAAGTGAGCTTTCTGTGTACAGTCAGAGGCTAGTTGTTCGGTATACCATAGGGACTACTCTAGGTGTATACTCCAGGTTCCGAAAATGGTTCTTATTTTTCGAAGACAAAATTTCGAAAATTTGATTTTTTTTAAATTGAAAATGACCGTTGTAAATCAAAACAAAATTTTTTTGCTTATTTTAATTAAATATGGGTAAAGCTTGTAAAATTATTAGCTGTAACCAGAAGAAATTACTAAATCATGTTTTTGAAGTGCCAAAACATTATTTAAATAAGAATAAGTGAAATTTTTTAACGGTATTTTCAGATTCAAAAAAAAATAACGGTACATGGTGCTGTTTGAAGCCAATGGCCCCAGGGGTATACACTAGGGTATCCTCTAGAGTAGCCCTAGGATATACCCCTTTACCACAAATACCCAGATTATTATTATTATTATTTATTTCCAGCTTATATCTTAGGGGTCGTTCGTAAATTACGTCACGCTAAAAATCTACTTTTTTGACCCCCCCTCCCCCCCTTGTCACAAATTTTCCAAAGAATTAAAAAAATTCTGTTTCGACTGTCACAAATTCATTGACCCCCCCTCCCCCCTAAAAGTGTGACGTAATTTGCGAACGACCCCTTAATTTAATGCCAGATACATGCACAGAATAAGTAACAAGTAAGTCAAAACATCACAGAAGTCCTGACGAACCCATGATGGTTGCCTCATTGCAAAAATGAGATTTACTACCATTCAAAAATAGAATTTGAACAAAGTTTAGGTCAATTAGGCTACCCATCAACTTTTTATCATCAGAATAACGTCAGTTAGTGAAACTGGATCACCTATTTACCTCCAAAAGAAAAATCTATTTGAGTGAAGTTTTGCGTTCGTTCTGATTTCAAATTAAATACACAAAAATATCACATTGGGTGTAAACATTGTGTGCCATCTGATAAACGTTTTCACTTCAATAATATTTTGTTCGTTAATACATTCCAATCTATATTAATAATGAGCATACGTGTATTTATTAAAAATGAATATTCTCCAGTATTCTCCCCATTTTTATACAAAAAAAGAATGCGCGTGAGCTGTAAACAATTTAATATAAATAAAAATAAAGATAATACATTTTTTGGAAGCAATTGTGGCTTCAATTGTTCTTCCAAATACGCAAAAAATGTTTTGTTTTGATTCTTTCTCCATGTCTGAATGAGCAGCACAAAACGAACCGGTAAACCGGCAATACAAACATATTAAATCAATTTCCATGTGACACGACTCGATTATTTTCTCATCATACAATATTCGTCGCATTTAATTAGCAATAAAGCGACGATCTCCAGTAGCGCGTAATGTGTAAGGTATGCATGGCTCTTTGTGTGTATACTTTATTGTTATTTGGCTAGAGAAAAACAAAACAGAAGGAAAAAAAATAAATGAGAAAATGATGAATGTGTGAATAATATCACGTATACACCAAAGTAGACCCTCATTTATGTCGTAGTCGCGTATATCCATTAATTCCTGAATTAACCCTGAAGTGTCAATGGATGATGACTCTCACCAATAATGCAAATGAATGAAGTGCTCATAAAAAGTTTTATGTTTGTTTTCTTCCTCTTAGGAATGTCCACAAAATATATATATACAGAATGACCTTAGAAAGGCATAATAAACGAAATCATGTGTGCGAGCATAAGCTGATCGTCGTCGACGCAGTGAGAGAAAATTTTCAAAAAATTATTAAATTCTCTCAAATTTTAATTTAAAAAAAACTTCTTTTTATCGTCTTTTTTTGCGAGCTCTGAGAGAATAAGAAGAAGCAGCAAGAAGTATTAAATAAACACACGAAGTACTGAGTTTGTTTTTGTAGTTATATCGGCGAATATTTATATTTTTTCAAATATCTACGAGCATATGGAAAAACAGTCTCTCCGACAATATTTTTTTCCGTCGAGACATTATTCTCATTCAATCGTAGACCGTTGAAGCGAATACAACAAGTGTTGAAAAATTCAAAAAACATTTTTTTTAAAAAGAAATATTTTCGTAACTGAAAAAACAAAAACTATTGCAAAAAAATAAATTTAAATAAAACAAAAAAAAAGTTCTTTACGTGAAAGTGAAAAAAAAATAAAATTCTTATTTTCTTTTGTGAATTTTTGAAGTGAAGCCAAGAAAAATTATCATCAAAATAAAAACAATAATAAACATTGACAAATTAAAAACTGAAAAATTTCTGTCTGTGCATTTTATAAACTGAAATGGTCCTTGCGACAGAAATCATGTTACCGCCGAGGCGAAATTCATTTGGTGGGTCAGAGTCCACAGCAAGCAAATCACCACCAAACAAATCCCATTGGTGGTTCTTTACGTCAAAATTAAAGTCAGCAGACAGTTACGGTGGAAGTAATCAGCATGTTGCCACACAAAAGCTCCGAGAATCCAAATGGTTTTATCAAGATGAGGAGAGATTATTTTGTGCAGTTATAGAGACGGGATTTATTGTTGAGCTGGTTCAGACAAATGTGCAGCACAATACAAGTGATGAAGATGACGATTTCCATAAAGATACACCATCCGTTCAGTCACATTACGGCGTAGTGAGTGCGGAGGCAAAGAAGAGTAAGTGATTGACTTTTATTTTTGATTTTATTGCTATCTCACAGGGTTGGAAAATTGTGAATTATTGGCAGTTGTCTGATAAGGTAATGGATATGGGTAACTCCATGAGTAAACGAAACTGAGATTTTTTTTACAAAAATTTTAAATAACAAAATATGCATAAAATCACAACTTTTGAAGCTTAGCCATATGCATTCAATGTTTCTCTATCTGTTTATGGACATTTCTGCCCAAATTTCTTTAGTTAAATTAATTAAATTTGTAAACAAATGAATTTTATTTTTGAAAAATCCGTTACAAAATTAACTGTTTGACAAGGTTTTTTGCAGTTTTTTCGTTAAATAAAGCACAATATCACGCGAAAGTCACTTTTATTTATAGATAATTCAATTTAAAACAACTTTTAATGGCTTTACACATTCAAAAATATGTATTTAGTGAGAATTTTAATAAAAGATTTTTCACGATTTTTGAAGAGTTAACTGTTTGACAAAATATTATTGAAATATCTCTTTGGAGATATTGTTAATTAAGAAAGTTTATATCACAAAAGAAACCTATCAGGTTATAGTTTATGATAAAACTTTGAAATTAAGTGACCATTTACTAACTAATGTTAAAAAAAGGGAAACAAAAATTTTCGTCAATTTTTTCACTCATGGAGTTACCCATATACATTTTAAAATTGAAGTGGTACAGGATTAAAGTGTTTAGTAATTCGTTTGTTGTAGAATCTAGTATACCATATCCATTGAATGTACTTAAAAAGAAAATACTATGAAAGTAGTTGTAGACCATAACCTAGTGTTAGATAGTATACCCTATTAGTGGGAGGGTATACCCTATTGGTGGGTGGTATACCCTAGTGGGAAAAAATAGATTATATTGTTAAAAAATTAGTTATATTAAAAAACAGATTATAGTTGAAGGGAAGTTATATCTTATGTTACAGTAGTCCAGTGGCGTAGGCAGGAATTTTTTGAGGGGGATTTTCAAATTTGTTGTATGGAAAAATTTTAGGGGGGGGGGTTTATTTTCAGGATTTTCTTTTCAAAAACCCTAGCAAACTGAAGAATTTTTGGATTAAATGGGGGGACAAATCCCCCAATCCCCCCCTCTGGCTACGCGCCTGCAGCAGTCAAAAGGGTCAGGGGCGAATAGAGTAGTCTCCTTATAAACATGGCGTGGTATAGTACCCTGGGTATGTACCAAAATATTGAGTATATTTTCAAATTTATCAGTATATCCTAAAGAATTTTCTAAAAGGGGAACATATCATATTGTATGTTCTATAACCATGAATATATCCACTGTAGCTGGTTTCTTAGGTATTCACTAGGGTATACTCCAGCTATTGTCTTTAGTATGACAAGGATATACCAAATAAACCGGCTCCTGGAGTATATTTAGGTATATCCTAAAGTTTCAAGGATATGTATCAAAAGTTTAAACCAGAAGACAGTTTATTGCATTATTCCAACCCTGTTTATTTTTACGCTGCTAAATACCGTTCATTTTATGAGACATTCATTCTCGATCCATTAAAATCTATTAACATCGTCATGATGAATTCTTCGCTTCACTGGAAAATGACACTTTTGATAATAAATTATAAATTTTTATCACACATGGAGGAGCAAACATGCGCGAGTAATTTAAGAGGAACACAAGAATTTTTGGTCAGTTCCACATCATTACTGATAAAGCTTAGCTCACGGTAAATAGCGCGTGAGGGCATTTAAAATCTTTTTGTTTACTGCAAAAGTTGTTTATCGTACGAAAAAAGTTTCACTATATACACAATGTGCATATTCACGTACGTTGATTTTATAAATTGGGTCAATTGGATTAAGTTCTGAGCTAATTGACCGAGATAATCTGCGTCATTTAAGGAATAGTAGAGCTTTATTAATTTTCCTGCAACAATGACTTGCGAGATGTAGACTCTATTATTAAATTTTACTCTGTGCTATACAAATGATCATGAATGAGAATTACACGAAAATAAATATAGAAAAAAATGCAATCTGGCTGCAAATTGCCGGTTGTAATAAAAAATACGACATTTTTTTCTGTTGTTGACTAGGCTTTGATTTAGTTGTTCTTACTATTATTTTATTTATTTTTATCTCATTCATTCATATGATCATTCTAAGAAATTAGCAAGTGCTATTTTAGAATTAACAACTTGATGCATGATCGAGTTTTGTATTGACACGTTAAGTTATGAAATCATGGTGTGGAAAAAGGCGATAATGTGAACTGTAAATTGACTCTGTTGTCATAAATGACGTATTAAAAATTAGCTTGTCTGATTCTCGTGAGGAGTCTTTGTGGACATGATGAAATTTATTTTTTTGGAAATTCTAGATTGTGCTCCAATTTAACTTTTCTTAGAATTCAATCTGATCTGATTTCGGGAAGACCAAAAATTGATTTTAAAATTTTTATTAAATTTAATTTTGAAGACTTTTAACTTCTTGTGTCTTTCAACCTACTAATACTCAGAATACATCAATTTTTGATGTCTGGAAAAAGCAAACGACAGTATTCTGCCATTTTTATTGTCCATTCAATAGCAGAATAACTGGAAATCAACGTTGCTTGCTTCTTCTGTAAGTGAAAGCTTTTCCAACATGCTGACTTTGTCAAACAAGCTATTCAGAACTGTATATTCATAGATGACAAAAGCAGTTTTCAGTTATATTTAATGTGCTTAATGCTATTTACTAAGATTCTGATGAAATTGTGATTTTATAGACTAGTTTCATGTAAATTTTTGAAGGTTAGAATCGTGACAAAGATTTATATTATATCCAAGGTTAAGGTCACTTCAATAATCTAGATAATCTGAAAAGATAGTGACGATTTGCTCCACAGGAGGAATTTAGATGCTTTAGTTGATCGTGCAATCGAAATATCTTATTTTTAGACCCACCAACCCTTCTGTCGAGAAAGTTTATATTTTTGGACTGTCACACAGTTCTAGAACCCCCCAAAATTTAACAATATGAATATAAATGAATCAATATAAATGAATAACAATATTTTCCATATTAACGAAACTCAGCTCCTAGACATTGCCCTCCCATAAACTTGATGATCTGTAAACAACTTCCTCACTAATCATCTCAAGCACCAACCTTTAAAAGCCCTTGTAAATAATTTTACAAAAGATGTTTACCTTTTAGTAAAGCTTCATGGAAACTACTCAAGAAGAAAACCAAAACAACTGCATTTGACACCAATTCGACGCATTTCTGTTTACGTTTTTTTCATTATCTAAAAAATATTAACTGCCCTCCAAAAAAATAATAATAAAAATATTTGTATCGGTGTTTTTCTTCTTGTTGATATCGGTTCAGTATCTTATCAATAATAAAGTTGTTTAGAAAAACAGAATGAAAATGCTGCAACGCAATGAGCTTAAATCGATTAAATAAGCTTCATGGACTGGTTAAAAATAAAACAAAAAACAAGCATGCTTTTGCACGTAAATGAGATTTAAGATTGTCATTGTGCATATAATAATGTCTTTATTGTGTCAAAACGTAGTAAAAATAATTGAAATATAAATTAAGCGCAAAAAACGCACAGTATGATATTTAATTAAATTAAAATAATCCATCCCTTGACAGCTATTGTGTGTACATATATAGGAAATAGTTTTTAAATTAAAAACACGAGATTTAAAAAAAGTGGAGTAAATACATTCGTAACATGAATAAAATTCATTGTGTAACAGCATTATATTATAATAATGATAAGAAACACCATCTTTGAGTAGTTCATTAAACTGACTCGCGTAACATATGTGTAAATAATAATAGCAGCAAAATATTTCACTCTAATTTTCTTATTCATCACATTGTTGCTTGTATCTCGAAAGATTTATAAGCATAGATTTATATTCACGTGGAATATAATGCGAATAAGAAAAGGAAGTAAATCATATTGACAGAACTTTAGTAAATAACCTGAGGACGAATTTATTTTGTGGTTTTCCTAGCTGTATGTAGTAAATCATGCTTTGTTAATATTTACCTTGTATTTTATGGGTATATCCTGCACATTTAAGATTATATGGTCTAAGCTAATAAGCAAATTTAATAGATGTTTACTCTTTGAATTCTAAAACAAGAATGAATTATTTTCTAGACATTTTTGCCCTTTATGAAGGGCAATTTCCCCGCCAAAAATAGCTTTTCCAAGAAAATTTCAAAAATTATTTCCAACGTCTTTCTCCATTCACAAATCATTAAGCTTTAATCAGTCAATAAAAAATCAATAAAATAGCAATAAACAGCTCGTCATCATCGATGATATATCTCCTATAAAATTTCCAATTCATTTAGACATCTTCAGCGATGTGAAAACTATGCAAATACATTGTGTGGAGAAGAAAAAAAGCTATAAGCTGAACGAGAATTCATCGTGATGAGAATGAAAGTGAGAGTGAATTATCGTCACAGAAAAATATCACGTGCCCTTGAATATATTTTAAAACAAGCAGCCAAAAATTTGCTATTTTTGAAATTATCTTTTGCTCACTGTTTGTGTCTTTCTTTTGTTTATTTTAGATAAAAAGCCGACAGCACAAGAAATTTTTATTTATACAGTATCAAAACTCGAGAATCGATTGAAAGTTGTGAAGCTGACAATTGTAGAGCTATGGAATCAGGGATATAAAATCCGTATAAATAATATGAATGATAAGACGAAGCAAATCAATAGCGAGAAGGATATAAAGAGTCAAGTGAGTGCACTATCTTGTTAATTCATTAATAATTAAGATTTATTAATTTTTTTCTACATTTATTAGATCAGCTACGCCGTAAAACATAAGACAGCCTTTCACAATAGTTTGCATTTTGTCGATTATTGTCGTTATGGTCCACAGCTAGAGCAGAAGAAGCGGCAGGTGTCGGAATCCGTAAAATGGGGTTCGGTTGGCATGAATGCTGGTATATTCTTATTACAAAGAGAAAGGAGTCACTCTTTCTCGAAATAGTGGATGCATTGAAGGCAATGAAACATGACCGAACGTGACAAAAGCGCATTTTTTTCTATTTTGATTGTAAGCATGCTGAAACAGTGATGTAAGATGACCTTGTATGATGATGAATAATATTATGATGGAAATACTACTCAATGAAATCGACTATATAGATTACATATAGCTCCTCTAAACAGTATAAAACATTCATGATTTTATCATCAGGTTCGAGTGATAAGTTCTATTTATTACGATAAAAACCTTTATATTCTGTAAATATTATTTTTTAGTATATGATGTATACATAAATATATACATGTATGCGATAAGTCGCATTCAGTTCTAATCATTAGATAATAAGGCTCGTTAATTGACTTATTTTTCTGTGCAATGAGATGAGATAATAAACGAATAAGAAAGCTATCTTTATGGTTTTATAACTCTATTTTGGTGTACTTGAGTTATTTTTGTGGACTTTTGATTTTCAGGTGTGATTTTTTGCAGGAAAACGTGTGATAATTAACAAGTGAAATTTCCGTTAAAAAAAATATTTGAAATTTCGAAGCATTTGTATGGTTTTCAAAAGTAATTTGTAAGGTTTTCAATTCAAAAATGCTAATAACTGAAAATAAGGCAAAATAATCCATTTATCAATGAATTCAAAACATATTAATCTATTTAACAAGTAGAGTGATGTATCTAAAAGGAATTCATCTGTTTCTGAATGAAATTTATTTACAATAGAAATATTTTTGCACAACTCATTTTTAACGGCTTCAAAATATTCAAATTTTAGCACAAAAAAGTGCGGGAAATCTGTTTTATTTGAGTAAGTCTTGAAATCAGAAAGTTTTAATAAATTATAGTTTAAAGCAATCTCTCTAGTCATTAACATCTTTTATACAATAAATAACATCACAGTCCATCGTTAGATGATAAAAGTGTAGCTTAATAAGTGATATAAATTAGTAAAAATATAACAAGTAAAGATGAACAAAAAATGTGTGCCAAAAAGAAAGAAAAATCCAAAGTCAAAGACGGATAAAGTCAAGCTCCATCGGACAGACTACTCAAATGAGCTGTTTGGTGAATTTACTGTTCAGGATTTGAAGTTTTTGCATAAAAATCCAGTCAAACTTCAGATCCAGAAATTGAAGAGGCTGTTTGAATATGATAATTTGGACGATGATACAATGCCGAATCTCCTGCCTAGTTCCGATGCTTTACATGTTGAAGACATAATCAAAACGGAGATATTTTCATCTGGAATTAAGGAGTTTGATGAATTATTTACAGCTAATGGGATTTTGTCAGGAACGATCATGGAAATTTGTGGAAAAACAAACGTTGGAAAGTCTATCCTTATCAACTCAATCCTCGTCAATATCCTGAAAGAACATCCAGACATCGAAGTCATCTATTTCGACTCTAAGCCTCAATTTAGAATTGACATGATTATGAAGCTTTGTGATGCACAAGGCTTAAATACCGAAGAAGCTACAAAAATCAACGAACGCTTCTCAATTATTCAGATTAACAACATGTATGACTTGGTTCATGCATTGGAACAGCTTTGTGATCCACAAAAAGTCTGTCGAATTTACAAAAAGAATTTTGACATGACGAAAGTCCGATTTATCGTCATCAATACAATTACTATGCCTTACTATCATTTCTCAGCGCCTATTGCAGTCACCAAGAAAATTACATCCGATTTGCATAAGACAATTCATCGCCTTAGAAAGAGTTATCAAATAACTGTAAGTAACAGAATTTTAATGAATATTTTAAGGCATTGACCTGACTGTTAATCCTTATTTCAGTTCTTCATCGCAAATATCACACTTAATAGGTCAAACAAGTCATCCGAGTCGGACAAAGGAGATGATGCATCTTCAATCAGCTCAATTGTAAGTAATTTGGAACCAGTTGAAAAATTCAAAGCAGCACTGGATGAATATTGGCCTGAAATACTTGATTATCGATTCTACATGACTGAAATTACTGGAAGTTTTGATAGCTTAGGATTCCTGAAACTTCCTCGAAAAATTGAATTAGTTGAAAGTCGATACGAAAAGACTGGAGGATCAGTTTTAGTCAATATCACTGAATTAGGCATAGCTTAAGGATGTTATTTTAAATAAAGCTTTTATTTGATTGGTCGTATTGCCAACATGTATACAGGAAATAGTTCTTTTGGAAAATTAGTTTGTTTCTGTTCCTTTATAACTCTAAGATTGGATTGTTTGAGTAATGACTTAAAATTTGGGAGCGGTCGAGTCACAGACGAATCTTCTTTATCAAAAACAGCTTCGTTTCCTTTCGTGAAGTTTTCTTTAATTATAATTAAGCCATTTTTGTTGAGCATTCCTGATATTCTGTTGAAAAAGTCAATTAGAGCTTCGTCTGTAAGATACAGCAATACCCATTGTATCCAAATTACATCGTAAGTATCGCTAGACTCCTTAAAGTTCTGTAATCCAACATTATATACATTTCCTAAATGTCCTGAATTAATTAAGCTTTCTTTCGCTTTCTCACAGAATTTTGGATCTTGCTCAACTAAATCAACTGTCGTAAATTCGTGCATTAACACATTTTTTGATACACGTCCAATTCCAGCTCCACAATCAAGGCAGCGATTTTTCGGAGGTGCTGGCTTGAGTTTAAAGACTTGTTTGAGAAAGTTTAGTGATCCTTGAATGTCTAAAAATTGTTATTAAATCAAAATTAGCTACAAAAATGTTGTGATAAATGAAATTAAGCACTAACCGGGTAAAGAAACTTGCAGCAAATTCCCAAGCATTCCACAATTTGTTGGTTCTATATTGCTCCAATAGTCTTTAGACTTTTCGTAATTAATCACTTCCTCATTACCTTCTGCTGTGCCTTCCATTTCCATGAGATATTACTTTAAGTTTCAGATGAAAAATAGTAAATCTACAGGCGTAGGAAATTGTTAGCGTGAAAATATATAAAGCGCTTGCTGAATGTCACTTTGGGTAGTTTATGGTTGGCTGGATTTGCTTGAAAGTGTCTGAAAACCATACAAATGTTCGTTACACAACCATACAAATTCAAAATCTAACATAAATTGTACGGTTTTTTGTATGGTTTTTAAATTTTCAAATTTTGAGAATCCGTTAAATAAAAACAATACAAATGTTTATGGAATTGTATGGCTTTGGAACATTTCAGCATTTGTACGGTTTTCAAAAATTCAAATTTGAAAACACCGTTAAATAAATAAAAATTAAATCCACAAATGCGCTTATTAAGCATACAAGCTTCCAATCAAGTCTATCTTACTCTATTTACATCAATTTAGTAATTAAACAGCAGAAAAACTAATTTTACAGAGAAATGCTGCGGCGATTTTTAATTCCGAGCAAAATATTGAGACGAAATGTCACAGCACTCTACGTTACAGGCGATAAAGCCATGGAAAACTTTGCAGTTCTCTCACCATTTTTAGAAATTGACAAACGGATGCAAAATTTTGATGAGATTAAGGAAAATGTTGAACGAAGGAAGCTGTCGATAAATTTAGAAACCTTAAAGGATGAATATGAGCTGTTTAGTGCTGTAGAAAGCAGGAAGAAAGAACTTGAGGATCGTCGATTGGATATAGCAAAACAGATGAAAGTTGAGGCAACAGAAGGACTAAGATTACAAGGAAAAATCGTTCGAGAAGATTTAAAGAAATTAAAAGACAATTCTTATCATTTAGAAGATCAATTTGTGCATAACTTCCTCAATATACCTAATGTCATTCACGAGAAAACACCAAAAGTTAAGGAAATTGTCTATAGTCACTTAGAAAAGCCAAATGTTGAGCATCCAAATCAAAAGATCCAGGAATTAATTGAGTTTTATGATCCAGCTTGTTTCTACATGAAAGGCGATGCAACACAATTTGACTTATTTACTCCACTGGATCTTTGTGACTATCTTCGTGATGCTGGTTTTATCAAGTTTAGCAATCCAGATTTCGTTAGAAGCATAATAGCCGAAGGTGCTGCATTAAATCCAGAAAGCTTGTTCCAATTAAAGGAAGAAGCAATTGACAATAAATTAAACCTGCTGCATTTGAGTGGAAGTGGATCATTCATTAATTATCTTCCATTTATCTCTAAACTCATCGCTTTTCCGACACAATTTCCTCTCAAATTCATTAACACTGGAAAAACTTACAACAGCACTAATCATTACGAGCATCAAGACCTGTATGCGACTGTCCAATCTACATGCTGTCAAGCGTTTATAGCCACAAGTAATGGAGATTCATTTAACGAAGTTATTGACGAAATGATTAAGCATTTAAGGATAATTTACGAGAAATTCAATCATCACTTCCAGATTGTTTTATATCCAGCAGACATGCTTGGAAACAGCGAATCCTTTAAAATTGGCATTGAAATGTACTCAGTAATTAAGGAACAATACGTAGAAGTAGGAAATTTCTCATATCATGGAGATTTCATCAGCAAAAGGCTCTTATTTAACTACAAGCTAGACAAGTCCATAGAATTTCCACACATTTATTCAGGAACTGTAATGAATGTCATGAAAGTTCTCGTAAATCTTATAGAATGTAACAAAAACCTTAATAACTTTATTAAATAAATTAATTCGTATGCTTATGAGTTCTCAGATTCCTTAAATTTACATTTTGTGCATGTAAAGAATACAGTTTGGCCTTCATCTGCTGAACGTAGCTGTAGACAGGCATAAGACATTTTATCATTTCCACATTTACTGCATTTTCGATCCACAACTGGTCCTTCTGCCTGCTCATCGTCACTGCTGTCATTCTCGTCTTCATTTGGGATGTTATTAAAGTGGATATTGTAGTCTATTCTCATGTCCCCGAACACTGGAAGTTAATTACAGTATAATTTAGTTTTTGGCAGCATAATTGAGTGTGATTGTTGGGTATTGAGTATATTATGGATGCTATCCAAGTGATCTATAGAAGATCCAACGAATATGCTTTAAAACATTAATTAAACTTACCAGAAACATCATGTTCCTTTTGACATAAATAACAGATGCTTCCTCCAACTGATTTCATAGGCGGTATGATGGATCCACAGTCTGGACAAAATCCTGGTGTTCCTTCAGTCTGTCGAGGCTGATCCATGCTTATTTAATTAATTATTTTTAGAATTCAAAAATTCACGTGCAAAATCAAAATAATGTGTGAGTGCGGCTGTATGTTTGTGAAAGTGATTCAATTAATAAGATTTCTCATTCCAAAAAGAAAAATTACAAAATTATCAGCATTTTTGTGTAACTTAGTGTAAATTAGCATGCTTAATTAAGTCATAAAATCAAAAATAATAAAATAAATTTAACGGTCGAAATAAATTCAAAAATGCAGCCAAGTGTGAAGACGACTGAAAAGTGTAACGGTCAGAAAATATTCAAATCCGGATTCTTAACCTCAGAAGTCACTGGTAAAATCGTCAAACTTACTTTTAATTAATTATACTATAAAAGCTATCTTTTAATCCACAAACTTTATCAAATCATAATTATAAAGGCTTTGAGAGTCGATTAATATTAAATTCAAGTGTCGGTTGTACGGATTATGAGTGAAAATATTAAACAAGAAAATATGGAAAATTTTAAAATGGAAGAACAAGATATGAACGGCAATGGTGATAATATGAACAACTCAGGTGATGTAAGTACTCGTTAATTATACTATAAATGTGTCAAAGATGATGGAAATTAGCGAATAATTGGGATTTTTGAAATTTTCACATGTTTGAGTAGGTGGCTTTTTTTCATAGAAAAAAGACACGCCATGTTTGCTTTGATAAGATCCCTTTTGTTCATTTTCAATTTTCGTACAGTTTTTGTTACACGATAAGGGTCAATGACCGAGCATTTTTACTAACTTCTGTCCGCTTTCCATTATTTAATTTAATTAAGGACGAATCAATCAAGGAACCAGAATGCCTGAGAAAACTATTTATTGGAGGTTTGGATTATCGAACAACAGATGAGACGCTCAAGAATTACTTTGAGAAATGGGGTAAAATCGTCGATGTTGTGGTAATGAAGGATCCAAAAACTAAGCGATCTCGTGGTTTTGGCTTCATCACGTACTCAAAATCATCCATGGTTGATGCAGCACAAGATGCTCGTCCTCATAAAATCGACTCACGGTAAGTGCTATTATTATATTTTTAGTATTTTATGCAGCTCCAGCTCCGAAATGGCATGCTCGTATCCATATTCGGCGTTTCATTGCTGCTATAATAAGCTTGCTTTGGGGATTTTACTGCAATTTCAGTTATTCATACTGATAATGTGTTCATTTTCTTTGCTACATTATGTTTTTTTAATTTGATAAATGCAGTATTTATGCAGTACTTATTCAAATGAGTTGCATTGTGATTCATTCATGCGGAGAACTTATTTATTATAGCGATAATTATTCATTATTTCTGGGTTAAACTTGTAAATTTTCCATTTGAAAGCTTTTCTGTAATATTATTTAATGCTGGATCTGGGTTTTTGATGCTAGTGCTTTATGGACTGTAAATGGAACTGATTGTATTGGCAGTTTTCTTATTAGATTTAGGCTAATTAAGCCAATTTAAATTTTTGGTGGTTACGTATTTTTACGTACGTATTTGTAGGGTTTTCAAACATGCTAAACATTTGAAGGGTTTTCAAATTTGTTTATCATTTGTAAGGTTTTCAAATTTGAATTTAATAAAACCGTTATTTTTGGAAATAAGTTCATTACATAACAAATAATTTGACAAACAATACATTTTTCCGCATTTCACAAATTGAACAAATACCCGCACTCATTTTAATGAACACTCATAAATAATGCCTTTATCATTGTTGCCATAATCAAAATGCAAATATACACAATACTTAATAACAAAAAATTTCTCCTAACAGAACTGTCGAGCCAAAGAGAGCTGTTCCTCGCAATGACATTAATCGTCCAGAAGCTGGTTCCTCTGTTAAGAAATTGTTCGTTGGTGGTCTTAAGGATGACTTTGAGGAAGATGACTTGAGAGAATATTTCTCTAAATTTGGCAGTATTGCATCAGTTATGATTGTAAGCGATAAGGATACTGGAAAGAAGCGTGGATTTGGATTCGTTGAATTTGATGACTATGATCCAGTTGACAAGATTGTGTGTAAGTATCAAAAATATAGTTTTATTGGATATAGAATCAGTTTACAGTCCCAGCTCCGTCTACATTTAAATGTAATTCAATAATATAGGTCGGCGTTCTACGACTGTTAGATTAAATACCAATTTTGGTCAAACTCAAGTCATGTTTGTGACTGTAGCTTATACAGTTATGAGAAACGAGTTTGATGGACATTCTAAACACATTTGCAAATATTTATTTACAAATTGTATGACTACAAGTGCTAGAATTTACACGAAAACTATCACTTGTATGTAATACTTGTATCTGTCTGCACAGACTTGCATGCAAGTTATGAAACTATACAAAAGTAGGATTCATAACTTGCATGCAAGTATGTGCTAACTTGCATGCAAGTTCCAACCCTTACTTTTGTAAATATTTATTAACAAATTGTATGACTCAATTCTAATGAATATTTCATTTGTCTATCTTAGTACAAAAGAGCCACACTATCAATAACAAGTTACTTGACGTAAAGAAAGCCATCAGCAAGCAAGAAATGGATAGATTCCGAAGCGATCAACGTATGGGAAATAATTACGGAAATAGTGGAGGATATAACGGAGGTGGAAATGGAGGTTTTGGAAACGGTTACGGACGAAGTCAAGGAAATTGGAACAGAATGGGCGGAGGTGGAAATAATAGTAGTGGTGCTAATGGAGGAGGAAGTGGAAATTGGGGACAATGGTCGAATGATAATTACGGAAATAGTGGATGGAGTAATGATAGTGGTCCATGGGATAATCAGAATTCAAGCTGGGGTAGTGGAAGTGGATATAATCAGAATTGGTCAAATGATAGCTTTGGGAGCGGAGGAGGCTATCAACAGAATAGTAGTGCAGGTGGCGGAAATGGCAGACCAATGCGTGGAAAGAGTTTCAGTGGAAATAACCGATCTGCACCGTACAACAACAACCAAAGTAAGTCATTAAGTGATTATTAAAAAGAGCATTTTACACTGATACAAAGCTAGCGACCACCTCATTTGCATGGATTTGACCGCTACCTTTTTCTAAAATTTGAAATAAATTTCGACCGTTAAACTTTCAAATTTTTTTCGACCGTTAATTTTTAAAATTAATTTTGCTTTAATATTTTGTAATTTAATTTTAATAGAAAATACTCATTAAATGCGTGCAAATTGTGCTTATGTCGGTCACTAGTGACTTGATGAGTGAGACTAATGACTTTTATTTAAAAATTTTCTTGACATTTTGTTTTTTAGGAAGTGGTGGTGGAAACCGACGTTATTAAGCATGCAATTTTACATTTTGATTCATCACGATTTTCTGTGTCATGTGAGTATTATCTACTGAATTCCTTACAAATATTTATATTATTTCAAAGTATTTTTTTTTAAAAAAAGAATGAAATAGAGACAAAAAATTTATTTAAAGGCAAAAAACATTTAAAAGCTGTTTGCCAAAGCTATAAAACATTATTAAATTTAGACATTTTAAATGATGCTCGTATTTTTCTCGTTTTTCTTCAACCCTTTTTCTTTTACCCAACAATGAATTTAGGTTTCAAGAATAAATAGAAAATAATAAAGAAAGAAAAAAGAAGATATAAGAACTAATTGATAAAAAAAAATTAACGTAAATTAATAAGATGAAAAACTATTCACACTATTTAAATGTTCCCCTTCTGTAAGAACTAAATGAGAGAAAGAGAGAGAAAAAGTAGAAATCTTAAGCATATTTAAGAAGTTAGACGCCCTTCCTCAAAGAACCTACAAATCGCATAGCTTGATGAACACTCAACAGTCAAGACAGAGAGAGAGAGAGAGAGATGATAGGAAGAATAGACAAAAGCAGAAATAGGATAAAAGCGGATAAATAATGAGAAAATAGAATTAAATCACAGAGCAGGACAGAACAGAACAGAATTAAATCTTTTCATAACTTCACTTGATGTTCAATAAATGCAGATTTTCAGAATTTTACATTCTATAAGAACGAATTTAGGAAGTTGCGGCCCACACAGATAAGATTTTGTCAAAAAAAAACCATCCAGATTGTGAAAGGTGTTACTTTCCTTCTTAGATAACGCTTTGATTTGTTTGATAATCAATAATTTTAACGATGAAATTGAATGACTAGTATATTTTATGGATTTGGAATAGTTTGACTATTTTTTGCAGAGTAATTTTTCTCTTGCTGTTGGAATCGAATTTGAATTGGGTTAAAAATAATGATTTCAGTAAGAATCATTGGATATGTAGACAGAAAATTTTCGAAATAGATGGTTTCTCTAGCAAAGTAAATAAATTTTTAAAAGAGGTATTGGTTTTGACCCTTACTGGGAAGAAATATAGGATCAGAATTGAACAGAATAATCAAAGCCATACAAAATTGTTCAATTTAATACAAGTGAGTTCTCTAGTATTTCCTACAATATCATAAACTATAGCAGATAGCTTGGTCTGATATAATAAACTATGAGTAAGTCATCGCTACTGAAATATGAAAGAATTAAACGAATTTTATAGCAAAAAGTTAATAATAACATTCAGATTGATACAAATGAGTTTTTCTCATGAAATTCTTTTTCTATATAAATCTACTCATCATCGTAGGTTTCGAACCTTTGCATTGTTATTCTATTCATAGTATAGCCTTCATTCTCCTCCTGTTAATTCAGCAGAATGTGAATAGCAATATTACAATGTTAATCAATCTTCATGCCTACAATTCAAATGTCGACAATGATTTCGATTAGATTCACGAATCACTCAAAATGACTCGCAACATTTTTCAACATTAAAGAAATTTACTTTCATCAAAAATAAAATCAAGCTATTTCAATTACATTAAATATAATAAAGTAAATTCTACAATCATTTTTTATTATTATTTCTGAAGCTGATTATATAATTTATATACATTCATACATAATATAACTAGATTGTAAGCTAATTTTAAAAGATATATCATCCAATATCCTTTAATTTCTTTTTCTGAGATGAGAGACTTTTTAGTGAATTGAATTGTTGTGTAAATGCACATCCGATACTAACAAAAAAAATCTCATCTTCTCCTTATATTTTAAAGAAAAACTACATAGAGACCGTTTATTTAAAATAAACAATGAATAAAATTAATAAATCTTTGTTGTGCAACATGATAAATCACTGAGTAGCATAAGATATTATAATTTTTAATTTGGGAGTGTGTGTATAGGTTCAATTTGAAATCATTCTTTCGTAATAGCTTCTTTATGGAAAACTGAATGATTCATTTAGACTTGATAAGTGTAAGGATTGAAAAAACAAAAAATAAGTAACTGATGAATGTTTATAAAGAACCAATTAGCGATAGATTGAAAATAAAACAAGAATAAAAAATCTATAGACAAGAAGAAAACAAAATGATACAAAAAATTATGGAAAGAATAATAAAAAAAACATAAATCATGTGTAGTTTACATTAAATATAACTTTAATCTGAGAGTAAAAAATAAATTCTGAGAAAAAAATAACATAAAAAATAATAATTTAATCCTTTTTGTATGTTGATGCAATTTTTTTTTTGTTTATGATCTTTGTACTTAGTCATACAGGTTCTCGTATTATACGTATTTTATTTTGTTGCATTGATATTGAGTTATGAGAAGAAACGAGTAGAATAAGAAGGGATAAGTGTAGAATAGGACAAGAGTCAAGAATCCTTCAGCAGAATGAAAGAAAGTAAGGAGTCAGTGAAGGTATAAGTCAGAGAGAGAGAGACAGGATTTATGAAAAGATAAGATGAAGATGAAGAAAATTTAGGAGGCAAGTATTAGTAAACCAAAAAAACATAAAACAAACAGTTGAGGACTATTTCTTATTTTTCTTATTGCATTATACATTCAAATATAAAATGAAAATGAGCACAAATGACAAGTTTTTATGAGTTTTGTCGTTTTGAGTGAACTTTTTTTTTATCATCCTTCAGTCGATTCTCGTGACATTTTGTTTTTAAATCGTCCATCCTTCTCATATTGCACATGTCCTATCTTTTTTGGCAAAACTATTGACTATAAATTCACGAGAATTTACTGACTTTTGAGTATTTATAACCATATCTGTAAAATAAGCAACAGTAACTGTTATAATTGTCGATTGGAAGTGAGAGGAGTTTTTTTTCATTCCTATCCTTTGATTAGCAATGAATTAATAATTTTCCCTCCCTAATTACAACTTTATATAGTTTAAGAAAAATCAGGCTTTTCTCAGCAAAAATATACCAAAAAAATATGTTTACACACTCATCTTTAAATGCTAAGATATCTCTTACATTCATTTAATCACAACCATTACTCTAAGTACTCTCGATAAAGACGTTAGGAGTTGTTTGAGTTCAGAATTAGGATTTAGTTCGTTTTTTGGTACTAAAATTCAATCTAGTACATCTTTTGGTACTAAAATTCAATCTAGTACATCTTTTGGTACTAAAATTCAATCTAGTACGTCTTTTGGTACTAAAATCCAATCTAGTACGTCTTTTGGTACTAAAATTCAATCTAGTACGTCTTTCGATACTAAAATTCAATCTAGTAGGTCTTTCGATACTAAAATTCAATCATGTAGGTCGTTTAGTACTAAAATCCAATCTAGTACATCTTTTGGTGCTAAAATCCAATCTAGTACCTTTTCAACCATTTAAATTTTGAATTTACTAAGACTTCTAGTACGACAGCAAATCTAGTACACCATTTAAATGCTAAAATTCAATCTAGTACATCTTTTTACTACAAAATATTAATCTTGTCCTTCTACTACGAAATTAAATGCGTTTTTTATTTCAAAGGTTTAAATCGATAAAAAAATTTTTTTGAATCTAGTCAGGTCAGTTACCTTTATCGAGGATACTTAATCATTACTATAAAAAATTAACGATTTTTCTTTTTGAAAAAACAAACTTTCATTTTATTGTTTAATTTTTTCTTTTTATTTTTTTTCTCTACCTTAATTAAAGCATTTTCGTAGAATGCATTGAAAGTTCGCTATGGTGATGCTTGATGGATGAGGTGTGTATCAGGTGAGAGTCATGCCATCTGTATTTGTTTTGGTTATGGGTACGAGAGTAAGTAAAACGCTCGATATTGCTAGTAATGAAGGATTTTACTTTAACTTGATGGCAGCATTAGCATAGCTTTTTTAAAGCTTACGATAAAGCCTTGTAAGTTAAAGTTTAATTTAGTCTCATAATCCTTGGAATTGACAACTTAGATGAAAGTCTGGACAGCTGAGTAAGGTAAGTGAATGTTGGAATTTGTCTTTTGTGATCGTCAGTCTGCTGAGAGGATTTTTGAAAATCACGTCTTTTTTTGGTCTTCGATGAACCTTCTTATTCTTATCATTTATCCTAGACGTTAGACTGCATGACACTTTTATTTCTACTTTATTATTATTTTAAATACTTTACCTCACTTTTCTATGTGTATATCGACCGACTTAATAAACAATAAAAAAAGTTTCTTTAAAATTAAAATAAATTGTGTTTTGAATTTGCAGTAAAAAATATTTATTTGAAAAGTTTCAGATTTATTTCTACCAGAACTTGTTTTTGCTGTAACGGATTTTTGAGATTTGAAATTTTTTCCATATTAGGAAGCTACGCTAATAAAAAGCCAGTGTAAACATAAACAAAAGTCATTACACAACATGGATTTGTATCCATCACTTGAATTAAAGCCGTTCCCGAAGTTTTCACGTCCTGAGATTTGTGGAGCCTTTTCTGTGGATTCTAATCTACGTTTTCAACATGGAATGGAGCATCTAAAATACTTGAGTATACCAAGAAAAGTGGATTTTGATTTGAACAATGGAGATGAGAACTATGTAGAAAAGCCGGATGTTGACAACAAAATCAATCACTTATTGACATTCATGACAGAACATGAGGATCTATTAAGGTCAAATCAATTCAATTTTGTATGCTTTCGAGGACTGCTTAGGATGATTATGTGTACACCATATGAATATCGAGAGACATGGATCATTTTGGCGACAAAGTTTAAAGGAACAATTTATTTATGCGCACAAGAGACTCCAGAGAAGAAGGATGAAAAATTTAGGAGAACAGATCGTGATAAGAGATTTATGAGGTATGGACATAAGTTTGAGAACTACGTTTTCTCCAGCCATCCAAACGGAGATGCCCCTGGAAGTAATAAGCAGGTTGTAGAGGCTGAGGAGTTTTGTACGATGTTTAACACTAAAATTGGTGGAATGTGTGTCCTCTATGGTGCTGAAATTGATGGTGTGATATCCAAAGAAATCGTGACGACGTTACCTGAATTGAAGAAAGTTCCATTAGTTGAAGTCAAGGTCAAAAGACGGGAATCAAACGAAAGACAATTGCATAGCTTTTACAAAAATAAAGCAAGAAATTTTTGGTGCCAATCATTTTTAGTTGGAATAGACAAAGTTTTTGTAGGTTTAAGAAACGACAACGGAATTGTCAATGAAGTCACTTCGTACACACTCAAGGAGTTATCAGATCAAGCAAAACAAAAGAATTATTGGCACGGTACCGTCTGCATGAACTTCCTTAATGATTTTCTTCGTAAAGTCATGCTTGATATGAAAGATATTGATGATCCCTACACAGTATTTAAGTATCAGTGGGATGCGAGTAAATGTGATTATGTTTCATGTCAGAAAATATGTGATAAATCATTCTCCTTTCTTACAAACGAGTTTATACAGTTTATGAATAATTTATGTTAAATAAAGACGTTTGACTTTGTAATCAGTTCAAGCTTTGATTCTATTTCTGTAAATGTGGATTATTTTATTGGATTTTGAACTTTTTGGGGCAGTATCTTAAAGTTTTAAATGGGATTATGTCCTTTTAGACTTTACATTGTATGCTGGATGTTTAATATTAATATGAGAAGTGGATGTGAATAGGCAAAAGAAAATGAGACTGGACTGGTCACACGCTAAGGAATGACTGTGCAGATATAACAAGACAACTATTATAGATATGTCTATTCGTAAAGAAGAGGCACAAACTACTGTGAGTTTGTAGCTTTGGCCAGATAAGATGCAATTAAAAGGACATCTTCAAGTGGATCTGAAGTTATGTTACGCTTCATGGGAACAATACTTTGTCAGATAGGGAGGGGGAAGGGGTGGCCTCACAGAGAACCATTTTCAGAATAACATATTTTAAAAATAAAGTTGTTCAGTCAGAAACTCACTATTCCATAAATTGAAGCTACATTTTAACTTTCTCATAGAAATAATCATAAATTCAAATAAAATCTCTTCGAGCATAAATTTTTTAACAAGTACATCAGAGAATCTCTGAATGGTCAGTGAATTTCAAAAGCTCTAAAAGTAATGCATATAAATCAAAACATTGTGAAACTTTTGAATATATCTCTAAATCTCTTTGTGAATTTAAATGAACCTTATTGAGAGTCTTAATGCTCATAACATAGAAAAAATGTAATATGCAAGTAAAGATATAATGTAAATATGAAAGGAAAGTAGAACCCATTTCAAAATTATATTATTTCTTATTTTCTGAAAAAATATCCTTCTTCGAAGAAGATACTCGCATGGGAAAAAGTTTGATCAAAATTTCCATCTACACTCTCATGATAATTCCTTGAACAAGCCATTTCTCCTTGAGTGACTATTCTCTTATACATTTTTGAAATTGAAAACGGAAAAAAAAACTTTATTGAAAGATCTATCATCGTCTTCACTTTATATCCTTATACGAAGAAGATTCAATAAAATCAACATCTAATGAAATGACATAAAAGTTTTTCTAACACATAAATTGATACAAATCAAATTTTCTTCGTCTCGTTCACGAACTGTACGACAATAACAACAAAACTGGTAGGAAAAGTACGGGATAATGCAACACAAAATTGTCTTTTCCGTTCGTAGAGCACAAGACTTATTCTGAGAATTAATAATAATTGAGGTACTACTTGGAAAACTAGTTTTGCATAGATTGTATGTCCTCAGAATCCAAAATGGCGTCAGTGTCTTATTTAGCCATTTTTTTTAATTTTTCATCATACAATTTTTGAGAGGATTTAGTCTATTGTTCATTCTAAAAGGACGCCCGTGTTTTGACTCCAAACTACCCCCCCCCCCCCCCCCCCTTCTGAACGCCCCTGGTTCTAGATACCATCCCACCCGATACAGCCGATTGCATTGATACTAGATGTGGCAGTTCCTAGTGCAGTGCTTCTCAAATTTTCTCGATTCGTAGAGAACTGATCACCATTTTGAAGATTTGACGGCAAACTGAACGACCTAGGGTTTGTTTCTCGATATACACCCTCATCTATCTGGGTACACTAGGGGTTAGTGCAGATTAATATAATATATAATATAATAATAATGCAGATTAATATTATATATAATATAATAATAATTTAATATGTATATATATAAACCATCTCCAGGTGTGTCTAGTAGAATTTTAGAGCTAAAAAAGAGCACTTGAATGTTGCGGTCCAAAATTTGAGAACCAATATTCTAGTATGACAAGAATAAAGCTGATAGACCCTTGCATCAGCAATCATGAGATCAGACGGTAGTAAGGACATAGTGATCAATGTACTACCTTCCAAACTAAACCTCAAAAATCCCGCTAAAAAGTGCTCGTCTCATATCTCAATCAACTGACTGCTACTGAAGGTATAGAAAAGAAAAAGTTTGTTTCTTCTTGAAATATTCCATAGACAATATTTTCCTCTCAGATTCTGTTCCTGGAAGAAAATACGATAACAATTTGAATAAGAGAAAAAAAATTTATTCGAAGCATCTCCATCAACTTCTCTCCTTCCGTTTCATCTATATCTGTAGAAATTCAATTTATTATAATCAAAATGTGAAGGATATACAACAATAACAACAAATTTCACATATATACATATCTGTATGCTCATACACATGAGAGTGACATGAGTTATTTCGAGATTTCCGTAAGCGAGTATTTGATATAGTCGACTGTAGTATACAGTCTACAAATTGAAAATCAAGTCACGTGAAATATAAAATCGGTCTGGATGAATTCGATATAAATTAATTTTATTTGACATTTATGGACATTTGAGGCTGAAACTATGTAGTATGAGATAATTTTTTATTCATTGCGAACGTTGTGATAACAATGAAAATTGATAATACTTATTAAATCAAACATCCTTTATGTGACTTAAGTGAAATATCATGCCATGTATAATCTTCATCTTAAAGAACATTAATCTATCGATATATATCCACAAAATGACATAAATCATCGGAAACTTCTCATATTTCTTCACCTTAAGAGCTTGTTATTGAACACTGTATTTTCTTCATCTATTTCAATTGAAAGCTGGATATATATCCGCATTCTCATTTTTCATGCTGAAGGCTAAGGATAAATTGTATTGGAAATGTTAGTTGATGAGAAAGTATGTTAGTGAAATTAAAAGAGTAAACAGTATCATTTATTTTGTGTTGTCTGTGATACATTGATGACTTCGGATGTTAGCTGCAAACAGATACAAATGTAGGAGAAGGATTAAAACATAGCTAATGATCTTTGAAATAATATCAATATTTAGAAACTTTAAGAAGTATGTTTAATGTCTGTATAGTTTAGTTAGATAATATTCGTATTCAGAGAAAGGTTTTGTGGACCCCCCTCCCTTTGGCAAGATTTTACAAAAATTTCAACCCCTCCTCAAAAAATTTCTGGATACGCTTCTGAAGGACTAGCTGGGGAGGGGTGTAGGTCAACTCTCGCCCTCTTCATGGCAAATTTTCATCGATTTGTAAGAAGTCATTCGCTTATTACGTTACGCAGAACAGGGACTTTTTAGACCCACCTCCCCCTCGTTACAAATTTTGAACGAAAAAAATTCTTTTGTTTAGTTTGCTATAAAATTCTAGACCCGCCCTTCCTCCTTAAAAATGAACTACCCCAAGCAAAGGCGTAGCCAGGGGGGGTCCTTAGATGCACCCGGAATAAAAATTTAATACAAAGCGCTTTGTAAAGGTTATATTACAGTGATTTTTCTAAAAATAAAAAAGTGCCCCCCCTACATTCAACAAAGTTTATAACATCATTATCATTCCTAGATATTCCTTTAATTCAAATCACAGTCAGAAAATGACAAGAGTAGGAGGAGATGAAGAAAGATGTGAGACACCTGCACACTGGTCTAAAATCGAAAAAAAAGTGCAATGGACCCCTTTTGGGAAAAGTTTCACCAAAATTCTTCGGAGATGTCTCGTTTGAAAGCTACTATATGTAAGAACAAATTCCCAAAGTTTCAGACATTTTGGTTTATCTGGTGCCGTATGGCAGTTCCTTAAAGTTTGTAGGGGGTAAATTTTCGGAAATTTTTTGAACTCACTTGACCTTAATTTTCTCAAAAACTACTCAATCAAGTAAAAAACGGTTTTCAGTTCCTAAAAGTTCATATAACATCCTTTAATTTAGTATATTAACATGTAAAAATGTTTCTGTCTATGTAGAGTTCCATTGGGATATGTATGAAATTTTGGTGAAAATCGGTCTAAAAATAATTGCGATTGCCACAGAATCTCAAAACTAGGAAATAGACAAAGAGTTTTAGCATTTTCTAATAGTAGATGGTTCCAGTTTTCCAAAATGGGATCAACCTTTACAATCGGACTGCTCGTTTTGGAGTTATTGCTAGTTAAATTTTGGTGAAAATATGAAAACCTCAAGTATTTAATTCTAAAGTTTTACTCAAAATTCTCACTTTTTTTGCAAAACATATCCAAATGGCATTATTTTAACTTATTTTGGCAATAACAATCCATTTTTGATCAGCTTTTGAAGAATTTTTTTGAAATAGACTGATTTTCGACTCCCAATGGTGGTTGTCGAGCAGCACCTTTTTCGACTCACTTAATGTGCTATAACTTTTTACAAGATGAATATTTTTCAATTCTGTTTTCTATATTTGATAGCTTATTATAATACCTTTAAAATGATATATAATACTTGATGATTGTGTATGGTCTTGGTCATGTAATTTGCCAGGGTTTGTGACGGACCCCATTCTGGAAAAATCTCTAAAAGACCATTTCTAGATATGACATTTAAAAACCAAATTATTCATTGTTTTTGTATTTTTCATGTTTAGTTATGATTATTATTAGTGCTTAAACACAGATTTTGTGCTTTGGAAACTTTCTGATACTCATGGGTAGCTACTAAATATTGACTAAGGCTACTTCTGAAAAATGCTACCTGCAAGTATCAGAAAAATTTCAAAGTACAAAATCTGAGTTTTAACACTAATAATTATCATAATTAAATATATAAAACACAAAAACAATGAATAATTTGGTTTTTAAATGTCATATCTAGAAATGGTCTTTTAGAGATTTTTCCAGAATGGGGTCCGTCACAAACCCTGGCAAATTACATGACCAAGACCATACACAATCATCAAGTATTATATATCATTTTAAAGGTATTATAATAAGCTATCAAATATCGAAAACAGAATTGAAAAATATTCATCTTGTAAAAAGTTATAGCACATTAAGTGAGTCGAAAAAGGTGCTGCTCGACAACCACCATTGGGAGTCGAAAATCAGTCTATTTCAAAAAAATTCTTCAAAAGCTGATCAAAAATGGATTGTTATTGCCAAAATAAGTTAAAATAATGCCATTTGGATATGTTTTGCAAAAAAAGTGAGAATTTTGAGTAAAACTTTAGAATTAAATACTTGAGGTTTTCATATTTTCACCAAAATTTAACTAGCAATAACTCCAAAACGAGCAGTCCGATTGTAAAGGTTGATCCCATTTTGGAAAACTGGAACCATCTACTATTAGAAAATGCTAAAACTCTTTGTCTATTTCCTAGTTTTGAGATTCTGTGGCAATCGCAATTATTTTTAGACCGATTTTCACCAAAATTTCATACATATCCCAATGGAACTCTACATAGACAGAAACATTTTTACATGTTAATATACTAAATTAAAGGATGTTATATGAACTTTTAGGAACTGAAAACCGTTTTTTAATTGATTGAGTAGTTTTTGAGAAAATTAAGGTCAAGTGAGTTCAAAAAATTTCCGAAAATTTACCCCCTACAAACTTTAAGGAACTGCCATACGGCACCAGATAAACCAAAATGTCTGAAACTTTGGGAATTTGTTCTTACATATAGTAGCTTTCAAACGAGACATCTCCGAAGAATTTTGGTGAAACTTTTCCCAAAAGGGGTCCATTGCACTTTTTTTTCGATTTTAGACCAGTGTGACCTGTTGAAAATTCTCTTCATCGCCATTAAACTTAATACAGAACATATTTTTTTCTCCTCTTCAATGCAAATGACAATTTTTTTTATTCCTTTTTTTTCTTCTCAAATTAAGGAAGTTTTAAACATGAATTTTTTCTTTCTCATTCTACATTTTTGCATATTGCTTTAAACGATTTATAATTTACCTCTTCCGTTATTCCTTTTTCTCCCCTTTAGAATGTAATTATGAAATTATGAGTTGTTAGGAACACGTTTATTAATTTCAGAGTATGAGCAAGAAATTCAAACATACAACGATATGAATTTGTAATTTAATTAAATCGCAAACAGTTTGCAATGAATAAATACATTATAAACACATATATGAGCGTAAGGAATGATACATTGATGGTTGGAGAGGTTCTATGTAAGAAGTAAATGCTTTAATGTAAATTAAATTCATACTTTAAATTTGATGAAACTTTTCAATGCATTGAGTTCCTTAAAGCAGATTGCTGGAGGAAAACAACGAATCAATTTTGAATAATTTACGTTGAATGTTCTACACACTTCACATTCGTGTTGCAGCTCAAAATTCTGAATAGAGCAAAAACAGTTCAAATCTAAAACCAAGACTAAGTGACCCTGGATACCTCACATACACCGGTTAGGTAGGGTATACCCAAGGGTACAAATACCTACCCTTCCCCCACCATCCACCTGAGATATTCTAGGGAGGATAAGTGGGTTGTTATAATCTTCCAGTCTTTTTTATATTTTTTTTTTGATATTTCGTGATATGTTTGCTCAAAGGATTTATTTTCAAATTTTCCAAATTTTTCACGAAGTTAAAAGGTGGAAGGAAAGGTGGGGGGGGGGGGCAAAAATTTAGATAAAAAAGATAAAGAAGGCTGCATCGAAAACTGTAAAAAGAGAAATATAATTTTTGAAATATTTTAAAGTCTTATTTAAAATTAAAGTGATTTTATTAACATGGTTGTTTATGGAGTTTCTGAAATGCTTGAAGGATGATCTGGACTGTGTTTACTCTGCTTTTTGCGTTTCTTTTCCTTTTTCCTTTTCTTTCTTTCCTTATCGTCATCATGTCGTTTACCCTTCTTGTGTTTTTTCTCGTGAATATCAGGCTGATCACCAGTAGCTGATATGTCTTGTACAATGTTATTATCATACTTGTGCTTTTTATCCTTCTTTTTATGTTTTCGAGTTGGTGTTGAATTGAGAATACGATATTTTTCAGGAAGCTAAGTATATAAGTAACAAAAAAAAATCGTTTAGAAATAGCCGATACATATCTTAGAAAGTATGACGTGCAAATAACTTACAGGAACATTTGGATGAAGTCGAAAGCCAGCTAGTTGCACAGAACTTAATGCAAGCAATTCTTTCCCACAGATTGGAGGTTTTTCAATAACACTTCTCAAAGAGCTATTATCCTATGGGTTAAAGAAAGACAAATAATAATAATAATAATTAACATGTCTATGAGTTTACGTACAATTACTCCTGGGCCATCGATTACACATGGTAGTGTTGGAAGAAAAGAAGATAGCTGCTCTTTAACTTTTTTACTATTAAATTTATTGTATGAATGTTCTAATCCATAATATTGAAGCCTGAAATTTTTAAGCAATTTGTTTATAAATTGGAAAGTTAGTTTCATTAAATATTTATTAACTAACATATTCGTTGATGCTGTTAATTTATTCTTTTCTGGAGGCTCTTTAACCAAATAGAATGGTCCACTGTTTATAATTTGTGGATATTTTTGACCCAAAGATATTTTAGTTTTTAGTGTTCCTGTACTACTGTCTATTCTTCGCGGAGATGAAGATTTTGGTGAAAAACAATTTTGCTGATCCATCTTTTGCTTTTAAACGTTTTTCACTGTCAACTAATCTTTATCTGTATTTAATAATCGTTAATTAATGCTTTCACTCACAATATATATTATAAAACTTACGTTTATGATTTAAATAACTTTTATTTCTATATTCTTTTTGTTTACTGATGATAGTGATTTTCAAGGGTTAGACACTCGAAAAGTATTGTGAGTAAATATGTACAAACAAACAATATTTCTCATATGAATAAAAAAGTATTGTACAATATTTACAAAACTTTCCATATGTATTTTAAGTATTGCACAATCCTTACTGTTTTTGTTCATATGTATTGTGAATATTATTCTTATTTCTCACAATATTTTTGGAGTGTCTACCCCTTGTGATTTTCGTTTTTTCATGGATACTCATTAGATACATGGATTTTTTTTAAATATTTTCCAAAATAAACGATCGATCTTATTTGCTTGCGAAACTTATTCTCCTTTTTCTCTTACATGACGACATATACATTGCCATCCATAATTCTATTACCTAAATAGAATTAATAATACGTAAATTTGTTTAAAAAATTAAAAATTCTTAATTATAGCGTATAAAAAAATTTATAAATTGAATTTCTATGCATTAAAAAATTTCATCATTTTATTTTTTTTCTATATAACTCGATGGCATGAAGCTTATGCTGTAGTTCAAAAAACTACCTCTAAAAGTTTGTCTCAAATTACTTTATTTCCCATCAGGTGGTTTTCTACCTGAATTAACGTAATAAATTTGATGCATCATTTTCGGTTCTTACGTTTAATTTTCTTTGTTTCTCGTGGGCTTAAAAAAATATTTTATAAAATTACAGATATTAATTAATTAATGAAATTCAATAAATTAAGTAAGGGGTCGTTTGCAAATTACGTAACGCTAAAAACGACTTTTTCGAACCCCCTCCGCCCCTTATCACAAATTTTCCAAAGAAAAAAAAATCTTTTGTATGGACTGTCACAAATTCTTTGACCCCCCTCCCCCTAAAAGCGTGACGTAATTTGCGAACGACCCCTAAAGCTTATGTTACGTAAACCTTGATTGGTGTGAATTGAAGAGAGAAGAGGGGGGGGGGGGGTTGAACAAGGGGGTACGAGAGGAGGGAGGTAAAATGGGGTATTATTCTTTTTCAAATATTTTTTTATCGTTATTTTTTCAAACATTTTTTACCGTTATTTTTTCAAATATTTTTTTACCGTTATTCTTCAGTTTTTTATAACATAGTTAAGTTAAACTATAACTTTAGTTATATTTTCAATTCTTGGCGATTAAATTTAGAGGGTAGTTGTTTTTGCATTTTTAATCATGAATTTATTTTTTGATCTGTACTAGGAAAATGCGCTTAATTCCTTCGATGGATAACACGAGGATTTTTGGGATCTTTGAATTAGTATATAGCCTTTAAAAGTAATAGAAAATATCATTTTTAGTTTCAAAATTTTTGTTTGTTTACATTGTTTTTAACAGTCAAAAAAAAATTCAAATTTTCGATTCTAATTTTGAATTTTTCGATATTAATTTCGAACTATTCAAAATGAAGTGACGGCTTACTGAAACTTTTCCAAAACTACAAATGATTTATTTCATAAGAAAAATATACTATCACCTCTATGAGAACCAGAAAAAAGCAAAAAAAAAATCAGTCTTGCGAAGTGGATATTTGCTTGTTATTTTCACTGAAGTGGAAAACTTTCAACTGCCACATTTTTTTATTCCTTCCTAAAAAAATTATTTTTTCTTCCTTTCTTTCTAGTCTCAAATTCTTCTTCATCTCTTTGGTTTTCCTTTTTTTTTGTACCACATAATAACAGCAGAGAGTGAAGGGAAAGCAAAGGAAAAAAGTTTTTCCGCTTTTTGTGGTTTCGTGAATTCAACTCTCGTTTGTCTTATTATCGCACGCTTTAAAGTGAAAATTTATGCAAACTTTACGAGAGGCAAGTCTCGATTGTTGGAGGGAAAAGAAAGAAAAAAAAAAAAACTTTTACTTGTTTCAAATGCAAGAAGGGGATGCTGAATGAGGAAAAGAATTCGTTGCCAAAAAATGAAATGAAATTGAGGAAGATTTTTGCGTGTGAATTTGCTAAACAAGATAACCACAATCTACAACATTTTTGAGGGATTCTTTTCTTTCCATTCAAAGTTTTGACATGTTCTAGTCTATTATGTGCTGAAAAAAGTTTTTAAAACTCATTGGTTGTGAGATATGTGACTAAAACACAACAAAAAACTTTTCAACAATAAGTTTTTCTCCTGAGAACTTTCCGGAAGTTGTCACCACATTATTTAGTTGAAAATTTGTTGGGGATTTTGCTTTTTAAGTAAAGTGATGGATAGTCTGATGTGGTTAGTTTATTGGACATTGATGTCCGGAGGATTAACAAAAAATATGGATTATATTTAAAGGATTGAAACTTTTGTGCATTTCCATGCTACAATATTTATTAGTACATGTTTGTGAGTTTAAATCAGGGATCGGTTTCTAAGGCTAACAGGGGTACCAGGGGCGTAGCCAAGAGGGTGGTCCTTAGGTGCCCCTCTCGAGATCAAAATTAATGCGTGAAGGGCCCAGCTTAAAGCTGGAGGCACTGCGATTATAGAAATCTATTGTACCACACACTCGAGATCAAAAGTCAATACAAATTTTTTAAAATTTTTATTTTTAAAATCAAAAAATTAATTATTTTAAAGAAAAATGTTCAAGACTACTCGCAAAATCAATTTTGTTGTCTAGAAAAGTACAGAAATTCAATACAAAGGTTATATTACATTTTGTAAAATTTGAAAATTTAACTGTTTTGTAAAATTTGAAAATTTAACGGTTTTGTAAAATTTAAAAATTTAACGGTTTTGTAAAATTTAAAAATTTAACGGTTTTGTAAAATTTGATAATTATTTTTTCAAAAATTAAAAATTTGTCACCCCTTCTTCAAAAATCCTGCCCCTACCCTCCACCTAGGGTACCCTAGGACACCTTACTGTAGGGCATAATATTCCTACCCGGTTTAAGCAGGGTAGAGTACCCCTGGTAGCCCTAGAACCTTTCACTGTTCATTAAAAAAATAGTACCATTAAATTATCAAGATTACAGTATATAATTAAGAATTATTTAATTAGTTAAATTAACTAAGAAAAAAATTAACAATTTTCATTGTTAAAGTAACAAATTTACTGGTAAACCGTTTTACAATAATTTTGGTTAAAATTTTTTTTGTTCCTACAAAATCAACATTATTATTGTAAAATTTGTTGTATCTGAATTTAACAATAAAATTTGTTAAATTTTTTCTAAAAGTGTAATAATAGTTTAAAGAGTGAGTGTTCAAATCGGCCTTAAAATCTACCCTTAGTTAGCTTAATTGAGCAGAATGTGACCTAAAAGTCTGCTTAAGTATTATAAATTATCGAACTTAATTTTTGAGAGCTCTTGGGTTAGATCTTTAATATACTGTGTCCAAAAAGTTCACAAAAATGTTAAAATTTCTAGAATATGATGTAAAAATAAAATTAGAAAATCTCACAAGACTACAAAGCCATTGAACATTGAAAACTCCCAACAATAAAAACACGAACCTTACTCAATCTAAACAGCAAGCTACATGAAGGGAAGGAAACATGAAAAAAAAGTTTTCGATACATTTTTATTATAAATTTATCTGTTAGATGAACACAACATGCTATAATGAAGTATGTTCTTGTCAATTCCAAACCAAAACTAATTAAAAGTTTGCAAACGCATGTTTCTATTCTACATATGCAAAAACTTAGTTCTTTTTAAATAACAAATTCAATTTCTGGCTCGTCAATCATTTGAATAATATTTTCATGCTTATTAATTAGATTTCAACCTCACTTCTAATTATATTTTATTGTGTCTAACTTCTTACCTTCTGATAATCCGTGAGAAACTTGCTTCAAAAAAAATTGCTGACTAACAATGATTATCGTAATTGATTTGCTTCACTTCTTGTTAATTTTACCAGCAAGAAAAAGTTTTTTTGATGATTTTCGGGTTTATAAGATGATAGACTAATTTCAACTCGAGCGACAACAAACTTCCTCTAAGCTGTATCTTATTTAAATAAATTATTCCATCAATATCCAAAATTACTTTATTTTTTTTTCTGTAAAATATTTATTCAAAGCTTTTGCTCAATGTAAATAAATTAAAATAATTGAAAATGCAATTTATTTTCATTGGATGCATCCTTCCTCTGTCAGCATACTCAAATATGCACTTTGCTGGAAAATGTTTGAACAAAATTAAACAAACGTCCACTGTTTGATTTTAATCATAAAATTTTCACATATTGACTTTATGCTTCAATTCATTCAATCCATTTCAATTTTCAAATTTTCTCTTTATGTTTGATGAACGATGAGCATGCTATCAAGCTAAGTAGATTATAGAGTTCATATGATATTCCCTTTATTTGGAAAGCTTCCTAATATAATTAAAATTGTGGTTGATTTTTTCTTGAAAATTTAATTGAATGATTGAAGGAAGCTTTTAGAATTGAGCTGATTGATATAATGGACTGAAAAATAGAAAATCCCTACAAAATAATTCCGTGTCATATGAAATTGTTCCTAGCATAATGATTTCGCGCCAATTTTCTTACTAAGATTTGCATGTTAGAAGCAAAAGGGCCTTGAAAGTTGCTTTTAAATTTAAATTCTTGGGTTTGAATCCTATCATAAGCCTAGTGAATTTTTAGAAGTTTAGATTCTTCAGCTTCTTAAGTGCAGCAGTTTTAATGATAGAAAACTAATGGAGCTTTTATGGAACGAATCTGGATACGTTGTAACATGCTGATTATATTAGAACGAGAGCTGACATAAATGCTGAACCTAAAATCTGAGGGTCTAAGGGGTCGTTTGCAAATTACGTCACGCTAAAAAACGATTTTTTCGACCCCCTCCCCCCTTGTCACAAATATGTATGGACTGTCACAAATTCTTTGAATCCCCCTCCCCCCTAAAAGCGTGACGTAATTTGCGAACGACCCCTAATTAGCTGCTGGATACCCGAATCAGGAATATGCTGCCGCTCGGAAAATGTATAAAAATTATCTCACAAAAAAGGAAATTTCTTTGGAAAAACAACATTCTTTAATCTTTATTTATCAGTCTTGATGTAACATTAAGCATTCTTTCATATTCTTAACTTTTTACATACTTATAAAACTTTTCTGTGTACGAATTTGCTTTTACATGTCAAAACACTTCAACTCATCATCTTCATCTTTCCTTTTCCTGAAGTTTTTCTTTTATCCCCGCCATCCATAAATGTTGAAGTACTTCAACACAGAAAAGTAAGAAGGAATTATATTTTTTGTGACTCTTTCCATCTTTCTTTATCATTTCCGTGCTCCGTCCTTGACGTGTTCATGTGAACAAGAATTTTTAAGTCGATGACGAACAGAAAAGAAAAGATTTTGTTCGCACATGAGAAACGTGAGACGTTAGGAATAAATAAATGTCAAGTGACATTCCTGATAAAAAAGAAATCCATCCAAATGAACGTGCATGAAAACATCAATTTTATCGTGTTTGCGCGTCTCAAAAGGAACAATTTAATCCCATCAATTTATGATGCCTCATGTATGAAAAGTCAAATTTTCTTTTATTTTTGTAAAACATCGATGCTTTCATGGTCGGATGGAATCTTTTATATCCAAAGAAGGCAAAAGGTAAGATTTTTTTTTGGTTTATCAATTTTTGTGCACATGTTACCTCTAGCTCAACTGTATTGTATGTTTGTTTTAACTTTAAAATAATGTAAAAATCATAATGAAGGATGAACAAGCTGGTATGACTAGATTTGTGATCAACAAACAGGATTTAGGTTTGATGGGATCATCCCGAGTAGCACACAGTAAATACAATTTGGTGCCCTTGAAAAAACATTTGTGCTTCTTTATACGCACTCATAGAAATAATCTAAAAATGCTTTGTCGTTTTGTATGAGAAAATATAAAATCATTTTTTGGATTTTATTGTTTAAAAAAATAACTTTTAGATTCTAAAAACGTTTTTTTTAAAAATAAATATTTTGAAAAAAAATTGCTTGAAGTGAGAATCGAACCTATGACCTCAGGGTTAGTAGTCCAGTGTTCTAACAACTACGCCACTGAATCATGTCAAAACATATGGCAATTTTTCAATTAATATGAAAAAAATTTAAAAATCAGTTTTTTAAATTTTAAAAACAAAACTTTAGATTTTAAAAATAATTTTTAGAGTGGTTTTTAAAAACAGATTTTTAGAATTATTTTTATGAGTACGGTTGCCTACGGAGTAACAAAATCCTCGTCTTAGTCATTAACTCAAAATCAGCTTTAACAATAATATATTCATCATCACGTTTTCCGCACAGTTGTCTAATAATCCGAACTTCCAAAATTGAAATGAATTAATATTAATTAAGTGAAAAGGGATATTGGTTTATTCCACATCAATCATATTCATATTCATGCAACAGATTTCATAATTGCGTTGCATATTCGATATTATAGGCAGACCAATTTTAATTACCACAATCAGTCACAGCAGCCACAATAATAAGCATATCTTACGTGAGAAAATGCTAAACATGATCAAGAATATTTCTTTGTTATTATTCTTTATTGTCATCCCTTTTTTTATGACACGATTTCTCGTGCTGTTCATTCTTCCAGCCACAAAATAACAATATTATCATTTTCTCCTTAGGCATTGACATTTTGAAAATAAAAAGAAAATTAAATTAAAGAATTTACGAGAAAAAATTTACTAAAAATTTCATCTCCATCTATAGCATATAGGTATTGTACCTTACACATGATCCATTTCCTTAGTCAATATAAAAGAAATAAAATTTCCTTCCTTCACTTTCGGTCACCCTTTTGCCTCATTCTTTGGCTTCCTTATTTTCTTTCCTCACATTTCATTCCGTAATTTAACGTAATTTTATTTATTTTTATGTCGGTAAGCAAAAAATGGAAGAAGAAGGAACGAAAAGAAAAACCTTTTCCACATCCTTCCTGATATAACAAATCAAACGCCATTTTTTTCTATTCTTATTCGTTTCCTCTGTCTCTTTCGTTTATTTCCTCAAACAGAAGGAACTTTCTTGTACTAAACGAGGCATAAGAGGAAGAATCGTTTGCTACATGTTAAATGTAACAAAATATATGGATAAAAGAAAATTCATGTGCTGGATGTATTATGAAATTGATGAGTTTGGAATGTTTTGAGATGGGTGTGATTGCGCATTTTTGACTGTACCAACTTAGGCAGAGGCATTACTAAGGAAAAGGTATTACTTACCCTAGAGTGGGAGGGGGTCTGGAGTTGTCAAACTCTTTTTTTCAAGAAGATTTTACCAACTTTCGTTGATTTATAATTAATTAAGTGCATTAAATTTGAAGGAATCATTAGTTTTTCAAATGGATTCTATTTATACTGAATTTCAAAATCCGTACCCCCCTTATGGGTACGCCCATGCTTGGAGTTAATATTGATTCTTAAAATCTATACCGCAGTAATCTTTGTCGATTCATTGCCTTCGTAAGACATCCTTTGCCTAAGCAAGGGCTGGTTGCTCAGTATACCCTAAGGGTACCCCCAAGGTTAACCCTAGGGGTGTAGTCTGGGCTAACTCCAGGGGTATACCGAGCAACCGTCCTCAGGTCTAGTTTAGATTTGAGTATGCAGAATTGTAACATAAGTCTAGGCATATCCAGTGATAGCTTCTGTAGGTAGATTAATTTTTTTAAATTTTTTAAAAATATTTTTGATTGTTTTTCTTCAATTTTTGAAAAGATCTAGATAAAAGACAAGATCTAATGCAAAAAATTTAATACAAATGTAAGGGATACGTTGGTGGGCCACTCTAATTATGAGTATCATGAAGATTAAAAACTTATGGTCCAAAACCCCCTTTTCCAAAATTTCATGTTTAATTCCGTCCCAAAAACTGCTAACCAAGACATTTCTACTAGAATTCAAAAAGGTTTTTCAAAGTGCCATTCACTTCCTGCTCATCATAACCAAAAAAACAGTTCATAGCCCAGAATCTTTGTGTGAAATTGCAATAAAAAATTCCAAGCCTCCGGAAACTGAATCGACATACAAAGAAGGAAGAAATAAGAGAGCTAAGCTTAGTGAATTTGCGGCTAAGGAAAAACTAGAGTAAATAGACGAGAAAAAAGTTTGTATGAGAAAGAAATGATAAAAGTTTTATTATTGTGCGAATGAATGAGGATGGAATAACTAATCGTCGTATTGCTGCAAATTTATTTCTATATTCTATAGACGATGAATTTATTAGAACAAATGTCTTGTGATATTATTATTATTGCTTTGATGGTGATTATAATAAACAACCATTCGTTTTGGCATGAACTTCTATTAATGTGATTTATTTGTGCTTTTGCTGTTTTATTATGTTGTTGGAAACGATTTTCTGCTGATTTGGTAACGGATATATGCCTGGGAATTTTAATTAAATTAGAAATTGATTTATTTAAATAGCTTTGAGGTTTTGAAGTCATCAATAAATTATCAAACATGAAAGTTCTAGAAATAATGGCTTTATAAGCAGGAACACTACTTTTTAACCTAGTACAGAATTTTCTGTTACTGTCTTTTTAGCTTTTCTAGTCTTTAATAAATGATTTGATTGTAAAGGATACCCACCATTAATAGGAAGCTCTATGACAATTTAAAACTGTTTTTTGTGAATCGGTTTCTAGGGATACCCAGAGTACCCCACCTACCCTACCCTGCATAGTCATACCTACCCTACCCCTTCCCTCCACCTAGGGTATCCCAGGGTAATTGGGGTATCCTATGTAGCCCTAGAAACAGGTCCATGGTTTTTTTATATATGTAAATATTATGACAAGTACGGGAAGGATGATGTAGCTTATTAAAAATCCCATTTTTATCATTTATTAATGACCTCATAATTAAAGTGAACAGATTTTTTGTCGCAAAAAATCAAGACAGTATCAGTTTTCTAATGTAGGGGCACTTATGATGGTAAAGTAATAAATAAAAATGAATAACACAATAATAATTTGAATCAGGCTTATGATACATGTCATGAGTAACATCCAGCGGTTATGAATTGTCGTATCATTTTCAAATGTCATGTTTTTGCAAAATATTCCTTCTGATTTGTTGACTTGCTCATTTATACAAGAAATATTGATGTCCTGGGGCTTAATGGTACTCATCTCATCTAACATTGACAGTTTGATGTTGGAGATAACCATGAGCTTTTTCCGTACGTAATATGAAAACTTTAAGTTCGAATTTTTTAACTCAATTTCCAAATTTTGACTGCTTTCGATTAATTTCTTAAATTCATCCTCGATTCTTAAATAGTTGTGATCATTGCATTTGGACTTTATATTACTCATGATGATTCCAACTTTTCCAAAATCATTGTCAGCAAACATATCTATGCACTTATTTACAACAAGCGAAAATGAGTGCAATTGCATTAATTCTTTGAATACGTTTGGCCCAATATGAAAAATTTTATTGCTGTGCAACGAAATTGCTTCTAAATTTGAATTAAACTTAAACAATTCATCCTCAATAATTTCAATATCATTATCAAATAAATCGAGGAATTCAAGCTTTGTGTAGAATTTTAAATCATTTTGATGAATTTCTTTTAACTGACTATGAGTAATGTAGATTCCGTTGAGATTATTGTAAAACTTTTCTAGGCCTGTTGGAAAATATTGAACTATTTTTTTATATGCATAAAAATAAATTCCGTCACTGTTGGATTTCCCTAGCATGTGATTTCCAGTAATGAGAGTTATTTGTGCCTTTTTCGGTATATCTATAATCAAATCGTTCTGAACTTTGCAATTGTACTTGCTGCCAACCATCCAATGATTGTCATGTTCAAAGAAACATTTGACGGTTGTTGGAAGCGAATTATTAATGATTGATGTAATGACGATAAATAAACTAAATTTGATCAAAATAGATATAAAATTAAAAAATAGAATTTGAATGTAGGTTAAAAAATTGGGACTAAACTCTCTATAAGTGTAGACTATTTGTACTTTTTTTATTTACCAGAGTAATTTATGTCTCATTTTTTAGATCCACTCATATCACTTTGAATTACTTTTGTGTTTTGAATTTTATTTTTTTAAATAAAACTAATGATTAATTTTAAATGATGTACATTTATTTATGTCCAACTACTCTGGAGACGTAACGGTTTTCCTTATTTTAGTACATTAAATACGTTACAAAATTTAGGGAAATTGCAAATTTAAGTACTTTCTGGACATTTTACAAGCTCAAAACAAATTAAACACATATACACTCATAAAGTAGCTGTATCATGTAAAAGATCGATAATAATGACAAGAAATTGTCCTGGAAGACTAAATTTTGAAAAAAATTTCGCTTGTAAACAAAGATTTGAATTTTGGAATTGTAAGCTTTTTTTGAAAGCGCTTTTAACGGAAAAAATTACTATTCAGAGTAGTTGGATTTATGTCGTTTATTAATCACATGCAGGGGCGTAGCTAGAAGTATTTTAAGGGGTGGGAGGTTGAAATTTTTTGTGTCAACACCTTTTTCCGTCGATGAGGTTTGACCCCCTCCCTTGGTAACCCGGCTATGCTTCTAATCACATGATGACTTAGGAACTGGATGAAGTCACTGAAAAAAACTAAAAATTCTCTCCAATTACAGTAAATACAGTAGATAAGCTACTCTCAGAGTGATTCACATGATTTTACATTATTTTAGGAACTAAATATCAAATGAGATAGCCAGAAAATTATGCATCAATGAAGGAATATCACATAAAAGAGGATGAAATTGAGCTAAAAAGTAAGCATTCATCTAATTACTTAAAGTCCATTTGATCATTTCTGAGAAAAACAATCCAAAAGTTACAATCCAAAACATTTACTACTGTAACAGTAACTCAAATCAGTTTATAAATCACAGTCGATAGAAGTCAGAAACATCCAAAAAGTCATTCAACATCAGCTCAATTTCCCTTCAAGACTCAAACATGACGACAATCTAAGTAAATAAATAAAAATGCTTGAATAAAAGCATGAATAGACAATAACATTGTAAGGATGAGAATGAGGAAAAAATTGAGACTAAAGATTTGAACGAGACATTTGTTTCTATCGACATGTATACATTGTTTGACTACATGCTGCAAAAATTGTGTATATTATATGTATGAGAAAATTCTTGTTAACGTAAACAGCTTTCTGCCTCACATCTCTGCACATCTTTCAATCTAACGACAACACGTATTTTGTTTGACATGGGAAGTGTAATTAATTAGATTAATTTTCCTACTTTTCGTTATTTTATAGCATGGAAATTGCTGATATGTTAATGCATTTTATGCTTCTTTTGACTCTTGGCAACTTACGTCGTCTACATTAGCTTTGATGATGCTGAAAAATGAAATATATTCAAAATTATTTTTTTGGGGTTGATTGGATGTTAGGACACCATAATCACTCTTGGGGTTCAAAATCACTTTGATGGAATCTTTTTCAGATTGATTGGCGTTTTGAGCATCTTAAATTTTGCCAGGTGGTCTTTATTAAAATGCACCCTCTATTATTAAAAACTCTCTTTTTACTAGTAAGATTCCTCTCTATTAAAAAGATTCCCCCTCCTTAGAGTAATATTGAAGAAGGGTATCAACGGAGCGATGCATTCAGCTCAGGGGAGCCAAAATTCAATCGAACCAGAATCTATTGCTCTTCCCATCATTACTGAATAGTACCCCTCCTAACTAAAAAGACCCACTTCTTAATTTTAAAGAACCCCTTTTTTATTTAGTAAAATACCCCCATCCTTACAATTGAAGAACACCTCTTTAATAAAAAGAATCCTCCATACTAAACAGACCCCCTTGTTATTAAAAAAATCCCCCTATTTACTATAAAAACCCCCTCTGTATTATAAAAACCCCTCAATAATAAAAAATACTCTTTTCTTTCTAAAAAGAACCCCTTCTTATTAAACAGACACCCTTCTTACTAACAAAGACACCCAATCTTACTTAAAAAATCACTCCTTACTAAAAAAAGACCCCCTTCAGCGTTAAGCAGTGGCGTAGCTAGAAATTTTGGAGGGGGGGGGGGTGAATTTTTTTTCTTCATTGAAAAACCCTAGCAATTTTGAATAATTTTTCGAGAATTTGAGTTTGGGCCAATTTTTTTCAAGAAGGGGGGTGAATTTTCACCCATTCACCCCCTCTGGCTACGCCACTGGCAATAAGTAACAAATCAGCATTCATTGTCAGTGTTACGTTATTTCTAAATGACCCCCAAAGGACCATTCACTCATAAATATTTAGGTAAGAGACTGGTATACTCAAATATTTTGTAACTAGGAAAGAGAAAAGAGCTTTAAACCCCCCAAATTTAAGAATGACATCATTTATAAACAAATCATTTATAAAGATGCACAAAGAACCTGCATGATATTATCACGCATAACATATTGAATTAGATCCAATTTATCACTTATTGTAAAATTGATTTATACAGAAATTCTCTCAAATTTAAAAAACTTTACAGCCATTAATGCTTCTTCCTCGCGTGCCGTAAATTGAATTGTAAAACAGTTTCGAGCCATTATTGTTCTAAATGCTCTCCCCCTCTTTAATGTTAATGCAAATAAATAAGAAACGAGGACGAGAAACCATATCTCATGACATTTTAAGAAACTTTTAGATTTATTTTTTATGTATTCTTATTTCTTCTTGCCTCCAGCGTTGTCTGTACAACCAGACAAGAAGAAAATTCACGAAAGAAGAAAGTTTCAAATTCTTTCGAAATGAGCGAAAATAATCAAGAAGAAGTAAAGTGAGAAAGTTTTCATTTCTCGAAAGAACACTTTAAAAAGCTGTAATTTATGTTTTATTGTTTTGAGCAGTACTGTCGTTCTCAGACTCCACACAAATTGTGCACATAATAAAATTTAATTTCTTTTTGTAAACTTTTTTTTACTTCTTATTCGATTCCTTCGAGCATCTCATCTTAAGCTTCATAATTCAATCATTGTGGCACTCTTGTAATAGTGTCGAGTTATTATTAAATGAGATGAAATGTGATACAGGACTGGTTTTAAGGAAGGAGATAGAAAAATTGTTTTTACTGGGTAATTAGGTTTGGAATTTGAGTTTGAGGATTGCAGTTGAATAAAGTACTACTTGAAGATGCATATAGTCAATTGTTGAAGAGCTATAGTAATTTATTTTCATATTCTGACACTGTTCAGAACAGTGGTTCTCAAACTATGCGTCACGGCACATTAGCACCCAGTGGCGTAGCAAGAGTTTTCGTTGACTTTCTCGTTGCGACGCCACTTGTAGCACCAACAACTTTAACAACTAAAACTGATTTTTAAATTGGAACATTTTTGAAGTCATGTTTATCACTAAAACTTCAAAATGGCAGACAGTGTACCGGGGTAAACAGTTTGAGAATCACTGGACTAGGAGGTACCCTCGTGTTTGCTTTAAGGATTCGGTTGTACCCTAAAGTATTCCTTTATTTTGAATGTATCTTGAGCTTTTTAGGGGTGTATCCAGAAACTTTTTGAGGGAGGGGGTTTAAAATTTTTTTGTGTGGACAGAAAAACTTAGGGAAGTTTTGGGATATTTTTCCTAAAATACCCTAGCAAATTGAAAACATATTCCCAAAAAGGGGGAGGGTTTTGACCCCAAAAACCCTTCCTGGATACGCCCCTGGAGCTTTTCCCAAGTGTTGGTTAGAAACCTGTTTCTAAAGTTTATATTACGGATAAGGATATAAGGACGTTTTTGGTGGTATACAATATTATACTAAAAAGTATCTAAACGATTATCAAGGTTCAGAAAAAATCAAAAAAATAATTTAACTTGGTAGATATTTAAAAAAAACACTATTCTGGCTAATATAATGTGATTTCAAGTGAAATATATGCACAAAATGCAAACATAATAAAGAATATTGAACAAACGAACCTTCAAAGAAAATACCACATCAAATGAATATTAAAATGACCCCTAAAAATTGCTCTCTGTAATAAATAATAATTTAATATTTTATTAAACATTCCAGATTGAAAAAAAATTTAAACTCTCCTTTGACGATAAAAAAATACCAAAAAACTTTTAATTTACATAATTTAAAGGAATGACGATGAAGGAGAGAAAAAATTAAATTTATTTATTCCGAAAATGTCAGAAAAGACAAGCAAGAAGAAAAAATAAATAAAAATTCCCAAAAGCTCAAAAGCATTCTATTAAAATTTTCATTTTTAATGATATACAGTACAAAGTGGCACAGCTGGGGTTTTTAAAGATTCAAAAGGAAATAAAATACAAAATTGAACAAAGAATTAATTTTCATCCTCAGAATTTTCCGAAATGACTACTTTCTGTGTTCACAATTTTTTAATGTGAATTTATCGTCACTGTAAAATGCTAAAAATCTTTTAAAGTTCACAAATGTTGAATATGAGAGACCAGAAGGAATTAAATCTTCATTCAATTTTGCTATATTCTTTACAATGTTGGGGAAAATCTGCTCGACTAAACAGAAATTCAATGACTCTTTCATATCTTTTCAAAATTTTCCATGTCAATAGTCTTTTTCGTATTTTTACATCCTCTTGTTATAGTTATAGTGAAATTTTTGAGCTTTTTCGAAAATTTTTGAGGCTTTTTCGACTCATTTGAGCTTTTTTGAAATTATTTAAGCTTGTTTCAAATTATTGAAAACTTTTCGAAATTACTTAGAATTTATTAAAGTTTTTTTTGAATTTATTAGAGCTAACTCAAAACTATTTGAGCTTTTTTGATATTGTTTGAGCTTTTTCTGAATTGTTTGAGCTTTTTTGATATTGTTTGAGCTTTTTTGATATTGTTTGAGCTTTTTCTGAATTGTTTGAACTTTTTTGAAATTAGTTGAATTTTTTCAAAATTTATTGATTTTTTTCGAAATTATTTGAGCTTTTTCAAAATAATTTGAGCTTTTTTGAAATTATTTGGAGCTTTTTCAAAATAATTTGATATTTTTTTTTTTAAAATTTGAGCTTTTTCGAAATTAATCAATTTTTTTTTAGCTTTTTCAAAATAATCTGAGCTTTTTTGAAATCATTTGAGCAATTTTGGAAAAACTTGAACTTTTTTGAAATTAATTGACACTTTTTAATTTATTTGAGTTTCTTTAAAATAATTTGAGATTTTTCAAAATAATTTGAGCTTTTTCAAAATTACTCAATCTTTTTAGAATAAATTTGAAATTTTTAAAGTTGTTCAAGATGATGTAACAAAAGAAAAAATCTATTTTTATCAGCAATCATACAAAGCTCCCAAAAGTACCCCACTATGCCCAAAAACTTCTCTACCCTTTCCTCATTTTAGTTTACAAAAAGACAGAAAATAATGAAAGGAAAAAGAAAAAAAAACTTTCATAAATCGAATTTTCATGCATGTTTGGCATGAATGAACATCGACAATGAATGATGTTGTAGGCCACTCTATCCATATAAACATCATTGTCTATATATTCACTTATATTTGAATGCACATACACAGAACTGCATCTACAAATGAACACACAAAATAAATATGGCAAGAGTTTATTTGAGTTTATATTTTCCCACACACAAAAGAGAGGAACTGAAAAAAAATCTGAACAGGAAAAAGGAAAGAATGGAAAATTTGGAAAGACACGAATAGGCCACAAAAGATGTTGTGTATTTCTATTCAAAATGCGATTATGCATGTTTGTACGGCAGATGGAGACAGAGAGTGAGAGATGCGGCAACATCAACCAAAATATATACGGACATAGAAGTACATAGAGTAAAAATGCAATGCTCCAGGGCATCTCCATTTAGTGATTTGCATTATTTAATAGGTCAATAGAGGAAAAGCATGCAAATGCACTTTAAAATCTCTTCCTAATGTCCAAGTCTATTGTATCTCATTTTGAAATGTATGCATTTTCTCTCTGCTCTTATTTGTGTGCATGTGGATGAAGATGTGGCATGCCATGCATAACGAAAATTCTATTATATGCATTATCATGTAAATGTAAAAAAGGAAAATCCTTTCTTCCTTTGTGATTATAATTTGTTTGTCATTAATTTTAACCAAATGATTTTGATTTACCATAGTTACTTATTTACCCATTTTCTCATTTCCTCTTGTTAAAATTATAGCTCTCTTAGTGGTTTTCATGTCTCGTGCTTTTCTGTGGCTGAAAAGATATTTTTGGAGCTTTTTGGAAGCTTTTTTGAGTATGTAGCAATAGTGAGGTTGATTGTAAGGGAAAAATTATGATCTACCCGGGGTAGGTAGGGTTTACTCTGTGGTACCCCCACCCTCATCCAGGGAAGGCTATCCTACCCTACCCCGCACTCATAGAAATAATCTAAAAACACTTTGCATGAGAAAATTTAAAAACATTTTTTGGATTTTACTTTTAATAATAATTTTAAGATTCTAAAAACGTTTTTTTAAAAAAATAAATATGTTGAAAAAGAATTGATAGGAGTGAGAATCGAACCTATAACCTCTGGGTTAGTAGTCCAGTGCTCTAACAACTACGCCACTGAATCGTGTGAAAACACGTGGCAATTTTTCAATATATATATGGAAAAAATTTTAAAATCGGTTTTTTAAATTTTAAAAACAAAATTCTAGATTTTAAAAATAATTTTTAGAATGGTTTTTAAAAACATTTTAAAAACAGATTTTTAGAATTATTTTTATGAGTGCGGATACTTTTAGAAACCAGCACCTGGTTACTCGATATACCCTAGGCCCTAGGGTAGACCCTAGTGCTAGCCCTACTGTAGAGTCTTAAACAACCCTATTTGGGCATGATTCCGTCGATGCTAACTAGAGAAGTCTATTGTAGCACTCAGACAACATAATATCCTTCAAGGATGAGGAGTGAGGGTAATACCAACCAAGAAATGCAAAACGTATATCCAAGAATAATAAATCTCGATAAAAGCCATCAAATTAAAACCATAAAACTCACATCCACTACATTCCGCCTGAATATATTCATACAAACAAATGATAAAAAGGATATGTAACTTAATCATCAATTTTTAAACATTTAGTGATCATCAATGAGTAAATTCACTTCTCAGCATCAATTCAACCCTTTTACGGAACATAAACGTAATTTTAATGGAACATGGAACATAACATGAAGTTCATGAATTTTTAATTACGATTATGCATCATGCATGCATAATCAATTGAATTTGGATACTCAACTCTCCGTGGCAGGCAGTAGTTTCCGAAATGTATTTATGTGTATGCAATTTGTTCTCCACTCAGTCTCTGTTGCCAATCGATTCGCATAAAAGTATTTATTCATTGGTGTGTGAATAAACTCGTTGTTCGAGTACAAAAACAACAAAAAAATGATGAAATTGTACGGCTATGCACTGTCTATATGGAAATTCGAAAATTGGTTTTTTTTCTCTCACAATAATCTACGCTGGAAAGAGGAGGGTTGGGATGGGGTGTGAGGAAATTCAGGATAATGAAATTGGGTCAGTGAATTTGAATTCTGAACGGATTTTTGTCCTCTTCAATTATGCAATCTGATTTCTATTTATTGATACTTTCTTTTATGTTAATCATCCAGTCTTCACTTTAATTGAACTTTAATTAAGAAATTTTATTTCTTAAGACCACAACACAACATCCTTATATTTGTCAAGTGACTCCATAGCTTCTTTTATCCACTGAATGTACGAGTTCACTTTGGTATAGATGCTAGGCAATGATGAGCTACAATTGTGTCCGTATGACTTGACACCATACAAGTATGTTAATGTACCTGTTGAGACATTAATTTAGACTCTAAATTTTAGAGATATAGACTAATGACTAAACTTTAATTAATTTACCTATTCCAAAGTTAATTTCATGAAATAAAGGACCTGTGAAATATTTAACATTAAATTGAGGATATTTATTAAAAGAACTCTGGGGTCGGTTTCTCGGGTATACCCAATGACTCTTTAGTATACCATAGGATACACCTGAGGAACCGGCCCCTGTAATATTACCCCCTAAATCGCCAAAACAACTTTCAATCCCTTTATATCCCTCTACACGAATTTGAGTCTCCTTTGAGTGATTATTTGGATGTATGATGGTAGTCGCTGTAAGGAGCCAGTTGGATCTTGTTGATTCTATAGTAATTAATATTCATTAGAGACCGTTCATAAATTACGTTCAAAAATAATGAACATTTTAAACAAAAAATTCCTTTGACATCATTTTTGAACAACCCTTTAGTCAAAATAGCAGGTGAAACCATTGACATCTAAAATTTAGTTTTGTAAATAACATTTAATTCATTACCTTCCCCAAAGTTAATTCGGTAGCCTGTAATTGTAAAGTTTTGCGGAACATACTCGTCATTTGTTGAGAGACAAATTGGTGCAATACTCCAATTTTCTTCATTGTAAGGACGTTGGAGTTGGATCAATCCAATATCATTGACTCTAGTATAGCTCGAATATTGTGGATGTGGAATTGAAGTTTGAATTTCTATGTCTTCGCTCTCTGAAAAATCCTCACTATCATTGTTTAGAGATGTCTTTAAAAAAAATTAAAGAGAAGTTGATTTTAAACTATCACAAAATCTTTGAACCCCTTCCATCATGCGTAACCATGGGGACTCCATGAGGACCCCCACACTCGAACTTTTTTTACATGGAAAATTTTTTTCTCAAAAATAAGTTTTCTTTTAAAAAAATTTTTGGGCACTTTTCCAAAAAACTCATTAATTATTGGACCCCCATAAAAAAATTTCTGGGTACGCCCCTGACCCCTCCCCTCAAAAGCATGATGTAATTAGCGAACGACCCCAAATACCAACCTGAGCGATACTCGAGTGACCGTGTAGTCGCCGTTAGGTTGGTAAAGCAAAAAAGATCTGAGAACCTGCCCTCTAAAATCAAAAAAATGCAACTTACAGCTCCAATTTTCACCACTGCTAATTTTAATCTCGGTAGTCTTAAACAAGATGCAGATGTAATAACAATGTCTTCAGCAATCAATGCTCCACCACATCTATACAAATAGTCACTAGAACCTTGTGCTTTATATCCAATCGTAGCTTGAAATTTAAATTCACCAACCTCAGCCTCCTCGCCACCAACAATGTTTGTTGCTACTGATATTTGGGGTTCTATGTTCACGCATGTAGCTTTTTCAAATTTTGTTTCATCCTTTTTATTCATTTGAAGATCTTCTGGCTTAAAAAGTGATGGACAGCAGACAAGTTGCTGTCTCCCTCTAGATAGACAAAGACTTTTCTTAATTTCTTCTGGGATTCGCCTTCGAAATTCTACATTTTCAGTAATGTAGTCGCATTTGTTAATTTTACTACATGCTCCTTTTATGGTTTCATTAAAAGTGCATGTATCACCAATATTAAGTCCGGAATTGACATTTTCTTGACTGATATTCTCGACGAAATTTAATACAAAAATAAACAACAAAATTATATTTCGCCATTTTTTCATGATTAGATTACAAATATTTAATTTTGAAAACAACGAGTTATCATCACAGCACAGAGAAGTAAACTAAATTAAATAAAAAGTAAACTCAAAATTTTATTCACATTGAGAATCTTTTTTATTCTCTTGATCAGACACTCAGAGAATTTTAAGGCTTGGTTACTTTTTTCTTCTAAGCCACATGCATTTGTTTATGTTTTTTGAAATAATCTGTAATTAAAGATTTGGAAATTCCTTAGGAATTCCCAATTCTCTTCTTATCAGTAATTTGAAATTTATGGAGATTATTCTCAATTAATTAAAGCTTTATATGAGCGGCAAAACTTTTTTTTCTCTGTCGCTTTATTTGAAAGAAAATCAAATCGTTTGCATTTTTATGAAAGGTTATCAATATACGTTATAGGTTATTAAATATTTATACTTATACTTAAGGACGTAGTTAAGGTGGGGCTCTTACATGCTTCCTATCCGAAAACCAAAAGTCCATACAAAAAAATATTGACAAAAGTTTTGAAATTTTTGTAAAAAAATTTGGTTGTACTTATTATTATGTATCATCTAAGATAATTAACGGAAAGATAAATTTTTTTAAGGGAAAAAAATTTCGAGTCTCGCTACCTCATAAAAATTTCTAGTAACACCCCTGCTCTTATAAGTAATATGAATATATATTTTATATAATATATTATATAATTTTTTTCAATATACATCATATAATGGTCACTAGACAGATAACATTTTGAAAATAAATACAGAATGTCATCTTGTTCGGTCGTCATTCTGCTCTACGACCCGTCTTTTTTCAATATAGTAGAATACATTTTTTTTAAAAAAAACTTTAATTTTTTGGCTTCGTCGCTGTCATGCACTCATAAAATTAATTTTTAGAACCCAACTTAAAAAAATATTTTTAAAATTTACAAGTGTTTTTTTTAAATATTTTTCATATATATTCATACAAGTTACCATATGTTATCACATGATTCGGTGGACTAGCGGTCGACTCGAGTGTCGTCAAAAAGAGAGTGAAGAAAAATGTGGGGAGAATTCAAAAAGGGGCATGAAAATATGAAAATTCAAATAACCAATAACCGTTACAATTTTGAATTCGAAATAACCGTTAACTAGAAAATAAAATAAATTTAATTCAATTTATTTGTCGCAATTAGTGACATTCATATAAAGCTCTTGTCTAACGATCCATGTTTTTGCAATAATTTTGCCAATTATCAATCTTACTTTAATTAAAAATCCACAAAAAAAGAAAATTAAGGGACAAGAAAAGCTGTCATAATAATAATAAATGAGAACAGAAAATGAGCTTGTTACAAAACATAAAAACTATAGTGACACAGATCTCATACGAGAATCATTCATTAATAACATAAATGTATGTTACAGATGAAATGATAAAAAGATGGGAAAATAATCCATTGGGAAAATATTTGTACAATTTCTCACCAAATTACTTTTCCATTAAGATGAAAGGAGAAAAAAAAATGTTGAAAAAGTCAGAAAGCCTCCATCTGTATAAATATTGGCTTTCATATAAAAAAAACTTTATCAATATCACTAAAAACCGAACGGAATTGAACAAAAGGAAAGAAATAAAATTGTGTATGAATGAAAAAGTTTCAATTTATCTTTCCCGCTCATTCCCATTCCCAAAAGCCATTTTTTTATTATTATAAAATTGAAAAATTTTCGCTCTCGTTTTTTTAACCATTCTCAAGTGACTTTTATGGGACTTCCATTGCTTTCTGCCATCCTTTTGTTGTCGCTCGCTAAAGGCAATAAAAATTTGTTGAAAATGAAAAAATATACGGATATACACATCAGAATCGATCGATAAATTATTGCATTATAGTGTGGATTAAGACGAGAGGGTTATTGAATGTTCATAGAGAGAAATGAATGAAAGAAATGATTTATTATCAGCTTTGTGGGTGAAAATAGTGCTGTTCAATTAGTAAGACTAAAAACTGAAGAAAGTTAAGGAAGTTTGTTTGAAAATTTGCGATTTTAAAGCATTTTTTATAACTTTTGTTCAGAGATGAAATAAAACTTTTCTTTGGGTTTGAATCATTTTTTTACAAGTTGCATATTAGTACCAGTTGTATTATAATGAAAAATATGAAGGTTTTAGTGAATATGGAACAATCTGCGTTTTATAAAATACATTGACTGGTTTCTAGGGGTACTTGGGGTATCAGACTTACAGTATCTGGGATAAGGAGAGGTACCCCATCTAGGATGTACCCTACCAACCCGGGGAAGGTACCCTATCTCCACCTTTTGTCTAAGGTACCCCAGGGTATACCATACCAACCTAGTAAGGGTACCATATCCCTAGTTTCCACCTAGGGTACCCTAGGGTATACCATACCAACCTAGTAAGGGTACCATATCCCTAGTTTCCACCTAGGGTACCCTAGGGTATACTCTACATATTCCAAGTTTTTTATTGGTCAGTTCTCTTAACTACAACCTAGATTAATTCATAGGCTAAATTGATTCTTACTTTTGAACTAGTATCGATTAAACTATTTTTTTAAATATTGATGCAGCATTTACAGTTAAAACAAAATAAACCTGACCAATATATCAGTAAAATTATCTAACATTTAATAAATGAGTTTAATTTGCAATAAAAATTCATTCCATGCCATTAAACTGAAAACTTTGTAAGTATTTTTTAAACAAACTGTTGTAGAAACCGCAATTACTCTTAAAAATTTTGCTATAAAATTCTTCTAAAGATAAAAAACAAAGTTTTTCCTTCCCAAAGTGGCATTGATTTAATTTTATCGACTTTCTTTTTTCTCACTTTTTTCATCATCAATTTTTATGACATTCTTTTTGCTCTTTCGATTTTTTGGGGTTCTTTTAGTTATGATGTGTGATATTTGAGTGGTATTGGACCTGTTGCTTGGTTAATTTTGGGATATTATCAATGGGTAACCTTAAGCTATAGCCTGTGGTAACCCTAAGATAGTTTTTTCGAGGGGGTTAAGATTTTTTTCTCGAGAAACCCTAGTACGAATTTTTCATTGAGGGAAGGTGGGGGGCTTTGACCCCCCTAGATACACCTCTGCCCTAAAACATACCCCTAGGGTGCCTTTGTATCATGGCAAAAGGAAATCTTACTTAGGGTTTGTTCAGATATTACGTAACGCTTAAGGGGAGGGAATCTTAAACTTTATTCTAGTGTAACCCAAGGTTACGTTCCTAGGCAATGTCTCTGGGGCCTTAGGGCAGTGAGTACCCCAAATTATTCCGAGCAACCGGCCCCTGAAGTTCCCTGACATTAAATAATTTTTATTTTAGATTCTACAGGAGATGGGGTCTAAAAATTAAAACTTTTTTATAGACGTAACTTTAGCACGATCCCAAATTCATATCTCTTCAATTTTTATCATTTCTTTCTTTCTTCAGCACCATTAATACTCTTTCAATAATAGTACGATAAAGTAGTATATATTAATGTTCGACAGCAATCGGAAAAAGAGCAAGTCAAAATAGACGCAAGCGAGCAAACTTTTCAAATTAAATCCGATTATTTACTTAAAGCTGTTAGCAGATCATTATTTATTTTCCGGCTTTTCCTATAACGTATGTTGAATCAAGATTAGAACATAAAAAAAAGTTATAAGAAGTGCGCGAGTGAGTGAGAGATAGACGAGAGGGAAGAAAGTTTTTCATGTGAAAAGGCACAGTCGTTGAAATTAGCGAACGTTGAGGAAAGAACAACTTGAAAGAACAAGAAGAACAAAAAGTGGAAAAAATCGGAAAAAAATGCGAAAACTTTTTACTTTTCTTTTCTGTACTTTTTGTTTTGTGAGTGAGTTGAGTTAGATGAATAAATGTGGAAGTATTTTGTCAGTTTGGAATAATTATGTTAAAACTTGCAGCTACAGTTTGGGTTAAATTTAAATTTGAGGAGGCTTTTTGATGAAAATATTGAGAATTTATGAAAATTTAATCACAAAATTGTTTTTTTGTGAGTTTTAATACTGATAACTTTATTTTATAGTACTGGATGCAGGGTCGTAATACGTGAGGGGAGTGTTGGGGTTAAACCTCTACCTTCTTGGAAAATTATTTTAGTTTGCTAGGGTTGTGTGAAAATAATTACAAAACCCACCTTAAAAATGTCTAAAACTCCAATCTTACAAAGGTTTCTGGCTACTCGCCTAATTGGATGTATAAAAATTGATTTTGAGATTATGGGAATCGATCCATTGCTTTTCACAATTGCATATTTGTCAGCTTTTGAGGGATTGTTAAAAAGTCTTACAGAATGTCAATTTAAATTATTCTTAAGAAGTGGGACTGGTTGCTTGGTATAACCTAGGATATACAATACCCTAGGGGCCCTAAGGGTATTGTATATATATTTTTAGGTTACCCTAGAGGCCCAGGGTGTGTCTTTCCTTCAACCGATACCTGGGATAGGGTAAATCAAACAACCAGTTATTCTGTTTAGATCATGTCTTAGAAGAAGCTTTACTAATAGCTTCTGAAACTGCAGAGTAGAATCTACATTAAGCTTTAAAATACTAGAAAAAGAAAAATCGTTCAAAGTCTTGGCAGTTAGCTGAGGATCAATAAAAATTCATATTTTGTAAGAACATGGGTTCAATTCCCAATAAAAACTGATTCCTTAATTATTACATAGCACTACCAACTACATTAATGGTCGTTCAGACCCAGAATACATCAGATCTATCTAACTTCCGACAATGCTGGATAAATAAAAGCAACAACTTAAGATCAAAAGCTTAAAAATTACACAAAAGATTACTTCTAAACTCCTCCATACTTTTAATGTTGTTTTATCTCTGTGAAAAGCTTCTAAGTCAATTTCGTTCATCTAACTTACGAAAAGCTGAGATTTCCTTTTCTTGTTCCTTCCTTAAAGCTCAATAATGCGTTATCGAAACTTGTTCAACAACATTTTCGACGCTCTACCAAAAAAACTTTTTATTTCGCTTATTTTTTTGTGCAGACCAGTTAAAAAAGAGGTCAAATTAAGTTCGATGAGTTTTTATGTGGAAAATTTTTTTGTGCTTTAAATGAAAACTTTTTTTCTCTGCCAGTTTTTATAATAAAACAGAAACCTTTCCATTCATCAAACCATCACAATCGCTTCCTCGAAGCATAAAACAACCCCCCGAAAAAAAAGTTTCTATTTGACGTTAAATTATCTCATTAAAGAATTTCCTAAAGGTGTCAGCAAAGAACAAATTTCGGTACGTGATAAGAAAGTAAATAAGTGAAAGGCATGAGGAACATGTGTGACACAGAAGATACACATTTTTATCTTGCATAGTTTTCTGCTGAGATCTATCGAAATTTTTGTCTTTTTTTTTATTAAATGTAATTTTTCTTGTCTTCGTATGAACTTTTATTGGCAATTGCCTTTAGGACTACTTTGGGCAGGTGTGTGCAATTCATCAGATCATTCAATAATAAATATACCCTGAATGCTTCTTTGATGGTTGATGAATTTTTGTCATAAATTTTGCTGAGATTTTTGGGGGTAAATTTGTCAAACATTTATTTTTCAAATATTATTTTTCCCTTATTTTTCATTTTAACCGTTATTTTTCAAAAACAAATTGACTATTATTTTCAAATATACTTTGACCGTTATTTTTCAAATTTATTTTGACTGTTATTTTTCGAATATATTTTGACTGTTATTTTTCAAATATTTTTCGACCGTTAATTTCGAATATATTTTGACCGTTATTTTTCAAATATTTTTTGATCGTTATTTTTCCAAAAGAGTTTGGTGGTCACGTGTGACTTTGGGATTTAAAATCTGTGGATTTTGTGAATTCTCATCCATTTTCTAGCTTGCCATTTCATTCATTTTCCTGCTTGCCATTTCATCCATTTTCAGCAATTAAAAATTACTGAAATATTTAAAGCATAAAGTTATCAAAGCAAGAATTTTATCAACAAATTTAATTGCCATGAAAATTCACTTGAATGATCTAAAGTGAATTCACATGAATTACCTACAGGAAAGAATATTTAGGCAGACAATATTCTTCAAAATTACCCCAATAATATTTCGTTACAACTCATAAAAATTTCCAATTAATCTTCATCCACATACATAAAAGCTTGAACTTTAATAAAATCGATATCCATTATTATTGAAAAATAATTTTTTACCTATTGATTGGCAATATTGCGTTGTCATCATCATAAATGAGGTTTTAATTATAAAAGCTTCTTTTCATACAAGCCACAAATCAGACATGATTGATGTTAAAAAAAATTCTATGAATAACCTTTCTCAACACATTTTCAATTGAGCTTCAAAACAATTGTTTCTGACATTTCAAACTTGTTAATGGAATGACGATGTTAGAAAATTTCAAGTTTTGATGTGGGCAGCTTGAATGTAGGTGCTGAAAGTTTTGGAATCCCGAGCTGTCAAAATGCTAAATTTGATGGACATTTATAAAATATTTGAAATGAATATTTAAATGTATCCATTGGGTTTTTGTTGAATTTAGAAAGATTTTTATAGATTTAGAGTATTTTTAAGTTTTGGTGGTTCAGTTTGCATTAATATCCTAAAATATCCTTAAAATGCATTAAAAATTTAAAGAAAGTCCTCGTGTTATAGATCGAGGGACTTCAGCGCATTTTTGTGTTAGCGATCAGTATTTGATTATTAAATTTTCTAACGATCAAAATATATTTGAATATTTCCCGCTCTTTTAATGCACTTGAAAATCATTAATTATAGTATAATTAGCAATTTGCGCGGTAAATTTTCATATAATAATATGGTTTAACTTTTAACGGTTTTTTGAATTTCAAATTTTCTAACGGTCAAAATATATTTGAAAATTCCCCGCGTAAATGCACTTGAAAATCATTAATTATAGTATAATTAACAACTTTGCGGTGAACTTTCATATTTTAAAATGGTTTGTCATTTAACGGTTTTTTGAAATTCAAATTTTCTAACGGCCAAAAAATATTTGAAATTATAGAGGTAATGTTGAAATTATAGAGGTAAAAATTTTGACAGGTTACACCGTATTAAAAACAAAAAATCATTAATTATAGTATTTAGCGATGGTTTTGAGATTTTTAACTGTCCGGGGGGCCAATAACTCGATGGCACGGAGCTAATGCAAAAAACTAGAGCTCTCTACGATGTCTGGTTAAAAAGTTTTTCGTGTGTTCCGACCGAACAGCCGAACAGCCGAACAGCCGAACAGCCGAACAAAGTGCATTATTAAGCTACCTTTTTAAAACAAGTTTCAAAAATGCGCTAAAAATCCCAAAAATCAAAAGTGTTTGAAGCATCCCTTGTATGCTTAAATATCGAGATAAGGGGGTCTTGTTGCCTAGCTCTTGATGCAGAGTGATGAATTTAAAAAAAATAAATAAAAAAAATCTAGTTCCTTTGTCATTAACAAGTAAATTTCTTCTGAATTTTGAGATTTGAACTCTTGACTTTTCAAATTTTTCCATTGCTTAACCATTTAAGACACCGATATCTACAATTTTGCTTGACAGATTGCCAAATATTAATGCTGATTCTCTTCTTCAGTGTAATTTCAGCTATTTTATACAGATTATTTTAAACATTTTTAATTTTCAGCTCCGATTTTTAATAAATATCCCTGCATCCTCTTGTGAAGTATACAAAATTCAGCAAAATCGAAGTCGACTTAAATTTTGAATGAGATTTGAAAAAAAAAATATAAAATCCAAGTCGACTTTGATACCTAAATTTCAGTAAACCCTAGGATCAAATCAAAAGCTTAAGTTGGCTCTGATCAAAAGCTAAGCCAGGAGGGTTTTGGGATCAATACTTTTTTGATGGATTTTTTTTTCAATTGGTTTAGTAATACCTCGATTAAAGGCTCACAAAATTCAGGAATCGGTCGGATTAAAAATTGTTGAGAATATATCAACGGTCATTTTATATTTGAATTGTAAAAGCAACTACAATTAGTTGTTTTCCCCTTTCTTTGTATTATTCAGTTTTCATTATAACTCGTAAGAGACAACATCGTCTCTTACTAAATAAACATTAAATCACTTTTAATTACATTACAATCGTGCAGTTTAGGGTCTAATAATCCCATTTTTTGATGGACGTCATAAGTGAATGACCCCCTAGGACGCTTAACACTGAGCCTCTTCTTGCAAATTGACTGTGAACCTTCAAGAATAATAATTTTCGGATAGCCACAAGCTGAATATCTTGGTCAGTACCAAAAATAACTGATGCATCAACTGAACATTCAATTTACATCAACATAATACTAAACGACCACGTCTGAATCAGACATCAAAGTCATAAAGCAAACCGCCCACAGAAACTAATAAGAAATCATCCATCCATATCATAGCAAAATATTTCATTTCCATAATTTGATGTCCAATTTCAATAAACATTTCTTCTTAAATTCAATTACTTTCCATCTTCATTCACTAATTTTCGTCTCTCTCTCTCCGTACGTCCTTGCCTTAAGCACATAAGTAGCAGCAACAGTCGAAACATAATAAATTTTGTTTTCTGTTTTGAATATTTCAATGTTGAAGTTGAGGAAGTGAGAGAGAGAGGAAATAAAAAGTTCTCATAATGATGATAAAAACTTTTTTTCAAGGACCTGACTGTTCTCTGTGCTCATTTTCACCATAAAAAGTTTCTCTTTCTCAATTTTACAATTTCATTCATAAATTTGTCTTTTTTTTCTGTGTGTTGATTGTACAAACAGAGGAACAGCACGCGCTTGTTGAAGGGAAATTCCACTGGTTCTCAAACATGTTCAGGACATCCAAAGCTCTCTCCGAGCGAGAGAAAATTTAGAGAGTAAATAAGTTTTATCAGAATCGAGAGATGTATAAAAAGGATACATTTTCCACATATTGAAACAGTTGCCGGTAAGTGATTAAACTGTTTTGACGTTCCGAATCACGTTCGAGAGTTTTTAGTGACACATTATCATACACATCTGAATTAAAAAAGGAACTGTTTTTTTTTGTTCTGTTGGATATATTTTGGTTATTACGATAAGGATTCGTATTTGTTTTTGTCATTCAACATTGTGAATTCACACGGTGTGCATGTGCATTTGATGAACTGCGAAGGAAATGTATATGAGATATTAATTGAGTTCGGTGCGGATAGTTTTGTTATAAAAGAACCAAACAATTGTGATTGTTGGATTAGTTGGTGATGTGACGTGCGGCAACAAACTTCGGGATTATTGTGGAAGATGTTGATGAATTAAAAATGTGAGGATTTATTTCGTGGATTTTTTTGAAGTCAATTTGATTTTCTGTGATTTTTAGTTTTGGTGGAAATTCAAACGAAATTTAAAAAAAATAAAAATTCTCATTTTGAAAATGAAAAGCTGTTTTTCTACAAAATTTAATTAAAATTTTATAAAAATAAAATTTGAAAATTAATAAAAATAAAATTTGAAATTTAATAAAAATAAAATCATGAAATAAAAAAATTGAAGTTTTTCAAAAATAATTTTAAAAATTCTATTCCTTAAAACAAGTTTTGATTGTTTTAAAATAAAATTTGAAACTTTTAAAAAATAAATTTAGAAATTTTATATAAATAAAATTTAAAAACTTGAAATTTTTTAAAAACCAAATTTAAAATTTAACGATTTTCGTAAATTCAATGCAATAAATAATCAAAAAAATTGTATTAAAATAATATTTGAAATATTCTAAAAACGAAAATTGAAATTTTCTAAAAATTAATTTAGAAACTTTATATAAAACAAATGTAAAATGTTGAAAATAAATCTTCAATTTTTTTTAAAACCAAGTTTTGATTGTTAAAAAAATAAATCTAGAATTTGTTTAAAATAAAATTTAAACCCCTATTTAGAACAAATTTGAAATGCTTTGAAAATAAATCTTCAATTTTTCTTAAACACAAATTGAATCTTTAAAAAATCAAAATTAGATTTTTTTAAAATAGAATTTTGAATTTTTTAAAAAAGAAAAATTGAGCTTTTTATAAAAAGTTTTGAATTTCTTTTTAAGTTGAATTTTAGAAAATGTAATAATTTTCTTAATTTTAACAAAAATTAAAATCAAGTTTTGAAAACTCGAGAAACTTAAATTTTGCAATTTTTTAAACAAATTTCTTGATTGAAAAGTAAAAAATTTCCCTTAAAGATTTCAATTTTTTTCTTGAATTTTCAAAAATTAAAATTATATTTTTTTCTCATAAAAATTGTCAAGCATGGAAAATTTATTTAATTTTAAAAAAATTGCTAGTTTCAATTTTTAACAAAATCCACCCAATAGCACAAAAAACATAAAAAATTCAATAAAATTGACAAAAAAATTTCTTCACACGAAAGTTTAAAGCCAAAAAAAATAACACACATAAAAAAGCAGACACAAAAAAAATCCACGAAATAAATTAAATTTGCATTAATTTACGTTCAACTCCGAGGCATATATGGATTAAATTCACAAATTAATGGAAATTTATTCAATCATTTCTATCGGAAGGCAAAAAGATAAAAAAAAGTTGAATAGATAGAAAAAATAAATTGAAATTTTTTTTCATGTGAACTGTAAAAAGTGGCTCGTGTGCCGAACAAAAAAAAATCGGAAGGAAGGAGGAGAAAAAAATTTATGAAGTGAGAAAATCGGATTAAAAGCTCGAAAGCAAATTAAAATTTCAAAATCGAAAAAAAATAATTTTTTGTGTATGTGCAGAGCCGGGGGAGTATCAAAAGGAATTGTGTCATTGTGTTTGGATGTGTGTGAATTCTGTGAATGCGATAAGGGTAAAAATAATATTAGAAGATTAAGCTATTGTGGTTGAAAATCTTGTGTGGGTGGAAATTTAAGACTTTTTTGGATTTTGATTATGAATCTCAGTTTTATGTATTTTTGACTGAAATTTTCATGCAGTTGAGTGAAAAATTTAAAAAAATATGAATTTTGTGAATTCAAGTGCTTAAAAAATACTCAAAAAATTCCAGTTCATGCAAATAAATCAAAAAAACAAAACAAAAAAGGAAGCATTTAATGTAGAAAATATCCATTAAATTTGTAGACGTAAACCGCATAGAAGAATAAAATTGCACAACATAAAATAAATTCACAGAAATAATAGCACGTCATAGAATATAAAGTGAAGATAATATTTTACTCAAAAATACGAGAAAATTGTGGTGGAACTCATTATGCGTGAACTCTTTTCTCTCTGCTGTTGTAGCAATTAAGGTAAATGAACTTTTGCATTTTATGTGCTCGAAAAATATAAAATAAAATGAAGATTTTTAATGTGCGTGATTTTACAGTCATATAAACAAAATAAACACGAGAGGGTTGGGTGTGCTGTTGCTGTTGTTTCGAGCAACAACGATAGGGTGGAAAAACCATTCAAATAAAATTGATAATTTAAATGACTACAACAGATGATACGAGAAAATTTAATGAGCTTATTTTTTAAAACTCGCAAAATTGTTGTTTAAAAACAATTTTAGCATGAAAACTTTTTGAGTTGAAGTATCTGGGAGGGAAGGGTTTTAATTTGATTGACAAAATTCGAAAAAAAGCTTTTTTAATTTTATAAATTATAAAAAAATTAATTTGCTTTTAAGTTTCGTGTGATTTGCTTACTCAACGTCGATTGAAGTTGCAGTACCCAGACTACCTGACCTACCCAACCTTCCTAACCTTTTTACTAAGATTTTTGCTCTAGCTTTTAAAATATTTTTCTAAACTTTTTAGTTTTTTTTTTAAAAAACTCAGTTTTTTAAATTTTATCACAGCGGTCTGCAATAAACTTTTAATATAAAAAGAGATCAGCTTTTTTAAAAAATCAATTTTTTTTACAAAAAAATAATTTTTTTTACTTTTTAAAAATTTCAGCAAGATATTTTTTAAATTTAACATTTTAAAAATATTTCAACTTCTAAAAAAATTAAAAAGTTAAATTTTTTAAACATCTAATTAATTTTTATTCAACTAATATTTCGAGAGGAAATGTCAAATTTTTTGTATGAAAAAATTTAGATAGAGATTTTTTTGAATTTTTTTCGTCAAAAACCTTAGCAAATTGAAGAAAATTTTCCGTCAAGGGGAAGTGGATTTGCCCCTCCCCTCCTGGCTACGAGCCTGAATATTATTAACACTCTAATAATCTGGTTTTCCAATTAAACGTGTCTAAGCTATGATAAAAATCCCTGAATAATCCACTGAACTTTCAAATCTCAAAATTTCCCACCCCAAAATCAAAAACCATTCCCCCACCTTTAGATAATACCCCCCTAAAAATGAAAATTTTGCGAAAATGTAGATAGGAGGAGAAATGAGTTGATGGGTTAAGTTTTTGGGACTGAAAATTATGGAATTCATGAAATATTCAGTGAATTCAGTCATTCGTGTGAAATAATTATAGAGTATTTGATTCTTTTTCTGTTGGAAGCTTGTCTGTATTTCATGTCTACAATCTGTTAGAAAAACAAGATTGCTTTCAAATTTTTTGATTTAATTTCTCATTTTTTTGCTGTTTTGAGGGTTCAAGGACCTGAAATTATTTTATTTAAAATTAAATTGGTAGCTTTTTTGTTGGATATTTTAAGCATTTACGTAGTCCAGCACTTATGAGGTGTAATTTGTAAATGGGAATGGTGCTGTCGATATGTCAGTTGCTATCTTCCCAAAAAAAAAGTTGAAGAATTTTTGACAAAAAGGGTTCTTATAGCCCAAATCTCAACTTTTGTAAAAATAATGTTGAAAGTTTTATAGAAATTTATCTGAAAAATGGCAAAAAATTATTATTTTTAATTAAAAATTCCAATAAACCATAAATTCCTCTAATAATATTCAAATCACATCACAAAATCCACCTAAATTTCTATAGAACTAATTTCCATCATCTGCATACCTCCACACCCTGCTTAACAAAAATTGAATAATTAATTAAATGACAGGACAATGATTGGCATAATCACAGACATTTACAACCCCATTTGTAGCCTCCAATCCCTTAATGAACTCACAAACAACAAATTGACACGTAAATTGACCAGAAAAAATTATAATTATGACACGTTTTCAGCCATCCCCCCACAAAAAACATTTTAAGCCTTTTCATAAAGTTTTAATCATGAAAGGGTCAAATGGAACTATAAACAAGAGGAAGGAGGTCGTGACAGAAGGTTGAAATGCTAATTGGAATTTAACTCTAAAATAATTATGCATTAGGATATTAGAAGCATTAAGGAATGTAAACAGACACATAAATGACAACAAAAAAAATTTATGGTGAAATGGGGTTGATTGTAAATGACGTCCGCCATAAAATGGGATTTTTAGGCCCTATCCTTCTGCGACGTCATATCATTCAGTCCCAGACACCCCTTTTTATTCCTACTTAAAAGTTAGACGTCATTCTCGAATGCCCCCAAAAGACGATAATTTAAAAAAACTTCCATTTTCAACCCTCATTGAAACTTGATAACAATCTCACCTATTCGTTTACATTTACGGCGAAATGCTCAACATATTTATGTATTTTTATTCATTAGCAGGCCTATCACATTGGATATGTTGTTCAGGCAGTAATTAAAATTAATTTGGATCACGTTTCAATCGAGTAGACATTTTTATGGGCTTTTTACTCTTTTTAATCGCTCGTTGAATTTTAATTTATCGATAAGGTTGTGAAAGGCAGTAAAATATTTAATTTGAAATAGGATTACAGTCTTGATATTGATATAAAGAATACTATTGAATTTAGATTGTTAAAAAATAATATAATGGATTTCATTTGTCTGTTTGTCTAACAATTGAACAGACAGTCCATCTTTCTGCGGGATCTCCGAATGCTCAAATAAATCCTGCCCATTTTACTCTTGTTCTCTAAACATGCGTGTAACCAGAAGGGGATTGGGGGATTTTCCTTCATACTCTAAAGAAAATTCTTTAATATGCTACGAGTTGTTTCAGAAGTTCAGAAAATATCCCCCTCACCTTACTAATTTTTCTTACTTTACTTGATGGAGAACTACTCTAGTTCTAGTAGAATTTATAAAAAGATTTATTGAACTTTTTATGGAGTCAATCAAAGATGACGTTCATTTAAGGAATGATTTTTTTGAAGCCCCCATCCCTGTCAAAAATTTCGATTCTGTGGAGCGTCATGTAGCTACACAGGCGCGTAGCCAGAGGGATTGGGGGACCACTCACCCCCCTCCCCTACTGGAAAACTTTCGTGTGTTTTTCTGGTTCAATTGGATTTGCCGTATCCTTCAGCTGCATTCCTCGTGTCGCGGATACCCTTTTGCTACGGCTTTTAAGAAAAAAAATCCTCAAATACCCCCCACTCCCCTACAATTTTGTTATACAAAAAATTTAAAACCCCATTTTTAAAAATTTTTATATCAAGCTTGAACATCATAACTGAAAGAACCCTAATTAAAATTCGACAGAACTCTAGAAAATTCTTTCATTGAATAAGACAATCATAAACTAGTTCAAAATTCATTTTAAAAAAATGTAGATCGTATTTCTGATATTTCACAAATTTATGTTATAATGGAATTTTGCGGTTTTAATTCATCGGAATTTATGAAATCTAGGACATTTTCTTGTGTGTAGGTATTCAATTTTTAATAACAGGTGTGGTTTTATAGAAAGGTGTGTTGGATTGTTTATAGGATGAAATGTGATGACTTTTAAATCATGGTAATTTTCATGAAAATTTTTCTTTTGGGGTTATAGGGGTCGTTCATAAATGATGTCTTACATTTAGTAAGGAGGGGGGTCTGAAGTTTTGTGACACCCTCCATACAAATTAATTTTTTTGTAACAGAGGGAAGAGGGGTCTAAAAATCTCAATTTTTGCGTGACGTCATTTATGAAATCCCCATAGCCAAAAACTTAAAACTTTTTAGGAAAAATAAATGTACTTTTAAAATTAACAAATTAAATGTAAGCTTCTAATTGAAGACCCCATCAAAGAAAGTGAATAAAATAGCAGAATTAAAACATTTCACGGATACTTGAATTAATTTCATGGTATCAAATTTCATGCAGCTATTTACGGACAGTAAATATATGCTTGCAAAAAAAATTTAGGCATTTTTTCTCGAGAAAGAAAAGAAGGAGCTGAAAAGGAAACAATAAAAGTGTACTCGTTGCCATGAAAATTAAATAGCCAGCAGCAAATTCCAATTATCATATTATTTTCTTGATTACTTCATTACAGCAATGTAAAATGAGAAAGCGTTGTAACAAGACGAGCTGCAAAAAAGGCATAATGCTTTGTAAATGTTGAGAAAAAAAGTTTTCTTTTCCTGTTCGCTCCTACTTTAATTTGATCGCGGTACTCGACGTTGAGGGAAATATTATTTAACGATCCTTACTTGATACCTAAAGCTACTCGTCTTACTCTTGCAAAATAAAATTATTTTTAAAAAAATCAATTAAAGAGAAAATGTCAGAAAAGTTTGTCTTTGATGTCTTTGAGTGAAATTTGAGAAAAGCCATTTAGGAATTCTTAAGGAAAATTGTTATTTGTAATTAAAGGTGAGCACGTACTCGAAATGTAATTTAATACTTATTACATTGATACAATTGAGTTCACATTCCAAAAAGCATTTATAATTGAAGGGTGTCTAGAGCAAAATGGTGAATTTTAATTATATTGCAATTTAATATTGATTGTGGCTAAGATTGGTCATTGATGCTGTGGTTTAGTGCCTTGGTATCTTAATATTATAAAATCTACTCAGATATCATATGTTCGAGATTCGACAAGGCAATTTGTAAATTTTAAAGTGGTTTTTAAGCTCTTAGCAAGCCAAAAAACTATTTAAAAACTATTTACAAATTTTTCTTTTGTCGCTCCTTCTTTGCTACATCCAGTATCATAAGGGGTCGTTCGCAAATTACGTCACACTTTAGGAGGGGAGGGGGGTTGGGGTAGGAGAATTGGTGACAGTCCAAATACAAAATTTTTCCTTCTTTGGAAAATTTGTGACAAGGGGGGGGGGGAGAGGGTTCATTTTTTGCATGAAGTAATTTGCGAACTACCCCTAACCAGGGGCGTATCCAGAAATTTTACGAGGGATGAGTTTTGAAATATTTTTGTATGGAAGGGAAAATTTAGGGGGGGTTTGAGATTTTTTCTTAAAAAACACTAGCTGGAGTGGCTCAGATTCCACAAAAATGCAGTTTTAGGGTTAAAAATTAAAATTGGATACGCTAGTTCTCATTGAAGTATTACTTGTTGTGATCAGTGCCTTACATTGCTATGGATCTGTGATTCAATCATTGCTTATACAAATATATCTTTTAAAAGGAGCCCAAAACTTCTCAGCTGTCAAAATTGCTCAGATGAACACCTCCAAAGCACAAAGATTTTGTATCAGATCAACTTCATATTGCAAAGTTTCATAAATTATTTCTAAATAAAGTCCATCACTAACAAATTCTTCCAAAAAAACCCATAATGATAAAAATAAAACATGTAATAAACAACGTATATCATCATCCGAACCATAACTTCAAGCATCACAAGTCAAGAAAAAAAGCACTTTGTAAGAGAAAATAAAACTTTTCAACAAAAATAAAGTAGAAACTTTGATGTAAGTGAAAAGTTAGCTGAAAAAATAAATAATTTTCTATAATGAAATTTCCATTAATCTTGTTTCTTTACGTCTTAATTCACGAGATCCCTTATATAAACGAAGAGTGTGTAATGAAACAAAACAAATTAGCTCGATACACTGTGTGTAAACAAGTATGAATGTCAGCACGGTCAAGTTATGGAATGGAATTAAGCTTTAGGGAGGGAATTTGTTTGGGATTGGAGGATGTTTGGACGTGATTTTGTAAGAGTTCCTTTTTCGTTATCTATTTTGATATGTTTGGACAGAAAATTGACATTATAATGATCCTTAGAGTTTCTGAGAAATTTTGAATGGAAAGTTTGAATGGTTTAACATCTCAAATTGGCAGTCTAAGATGCTCTCTGAGTCAAGACACCCAGACTTAAAGACAGAATCTGGCTCAATCAAAGAAAATCTAAATGTTTGTAGGTTCTGGGACCCAGAACCTGTCTGTAAAGGCTTTTTGGTGCTTGGGATCAATCAAAATTTGATGTCACTTTGTATGGAATTTTTCGTTCCTATCCCAAACGGCACGATGCGATGAATTTCAGTTTAGCCATTAAGAAAATTGAAAACAGCAGTCACGGTACGGTTAGAGCACTTTTTCGTCTTTTTGACGGATTTCAACCACTTTATTTGAAATTTTGTGTCTTTTTTATAAACCACTGTCTATATATGCGTCTGACATTTTTTACAGTCATGACAAGTCTTATCTTAGCCAAAGAAAGGTCTAGGTCCAGATTTTACCTGGTTCAAGCATACAATGGCATGCAACCCTCACCAAAATTTTCAAGACAAAACGCCGACAATCCAAACATTCATAAATGAAAAAGTTCTCATCCAACAAAAACGCAAAGCAACCTTTATACTGGGTTAACCCACATGGCAAAGAGTGTGAGACGAGAAATTATGTAAAAGATGAATTTATTCCGCGCAATGAACGCACGAAATTAAATTTCAGGAAAAGGGTAAAATTAGAAATATTGATATTGTTGTAGTCTGTAATTAATATTCAAATTTGCTGAAAACTTTTTATCCCCGCCCTCATTCGTGTGTTTTTTTAAATGTTTTCAATTTTTTAACCCACGAGTATGATGAAAATGGGTTGTAAGAATTGAATTGTTGCAAACAATTTACCTCAAATAATTGAAAATAACTGACCTGAAATCATTAAAATTATTCAAATAAGCATGAAATATTTATTCTTCTGCTGCTCATTAAATTATGTATACACATTTTATTACAGCAATAATTCGCAAAAGTCCCTTCAAGACAATAATTTTCAATAATTTCTCTTCGTGCCTTCTTTTCATTCCGTTATTACATTTTTTCTTATTCTTCTTTAATTTTTGTTACAGATTCCACGAAGAAGACAGGCGAAACACACCAAGCTCACAATTTTCTTTCTCATCTACTCCAATGTAAAATGTTACAGTTGCCTTCGTTAACAAACCTTTTTGGAATATTTATATTTATTTCAATAGGTAAGTTTTTTTTATCTACTCATTAAAATTTTTCAGCCCTTGATGTTACTTTTTGAGAATTTTTAGCTTTTAAGGAGAAGTTTGATGATTTTGAGGTAGTTGAAAAAGATTTTTTTTTGAATAACTTGAAAGTTATCAAGTAAAGTCGCATCAACGACAACATTAATGAACTATTCAGACCAGAATTAATTTTTTAATTCCCTTAAATTTTAAATTTTAATTCCCTTAATTTTAAATTAAAAAGAAATATTTTTTAAGAAAAAGGAAGTCCTTACAGAAAGGAGTGGGTCTGGACCCTTTGTGACCCCCTTTTGGCTACGCATCTGGAGAATATTAATAGCTTCAGTTGAGTTGTAGAATTGGGGAGAGGGGGTAGAACAAAATTGACCATTTTTAGGAGGGATAGCAAGGGCGTATTCAGGGAGGGGTTTTGGGGGTTAAAACCCCTACCCCTTTTGGAAAAATTTTTCAATTTGCTAGTGTTTTTTTTTAAAAAAGGTCCCAAAACCCCCCTAAATTTTCCCTTCCATACAAAAATATTTCAAAACCCCTCCCTTGAAAAATTTCTCGATACGCCCCTGAGGGATAGACCACAAATTCCAAATCTGGATACACCCCTGGGTAGAAGCATGCTTCATGAAATTATAAGTCGTGGGATCGAACTTTCACTTTTGTCTGCTAAGCATTCATATTAAAGTTTAAGATCAGAAACTAGCGCATAGGAATGATTTTCTAAAGTTTAGCCAAAAAAACTGTTCCTAACCTTTGTTTAATTGGAAATTTGGGGTCCTTCGAGCTACGCTCATACCTATCTTTTTACGAGGAGGGGTCAGTTTCTCAGGTATACAATATCTAGGGTATCAGTGCCTTTAATGAAAAGAGAATACCCGAGATACTGACACCATTCTCTCTAAAAAATTTGTATCGATACTTTATTTTCAGATAGGAATTTCTACAAGATATCCGCAAGGAACCTTTTAACATAATTTTCTATTGCGTATAGAAATATTCGAGTAAAAGAAATTTTTTCGTCGTCAAAGAAATATTCAAGCAAAATTTGATATCACAAAATATATTTTCCATGCCATTCCGCGAAATTAAAAGTATCTTTATCTGAATGTTATTCTATATTCTTTCCCCATTGAATTGAGTTTAATAGAAATTTCATTTCGTCTACGAGAAAAAAATATAGACTTTCTCAAATGAGCATAAATATTGAAAAGAGGAAGAAAATCTATGAAGCAAAAGGGTTGATTGTAAATGACGTCTATTAAAAATCAATTTGAGCTACAAAAATAGCTTTTTTTAAGTTTTACACAGCTTTACAATCTGACATGGGCGTAGATAGGGACCGGTTGTTTGGTATACCCTAGGGCCTAGGGTATACCCCTAGGGTTACTCTTGGGGTAGTGTATACCCTAGGGCAACCGGCCCAAGGGGACCTAAGGGGTTCCCTTTATTGTAATTGAAATTTGTCTAGAAAAAAAATTTTCGGACCCCTCCTAAAAATTGAAAATAGATAAGAAAATAATTCTGGTTCTGCCCTATTTATGGAATAAATTTTGACACCCCCAGGGTCGACTTCTTAGATATACCCTCTCTATACTAAAGACAATAGATGGGGTGTATCCGAAAAATCAGCTACTGTCCCCATAAAATGCTAGACGTCAATTTAAGAACGACCCAAAATTCTTTAACTGAAAATAATTTTAATTTTTTTTTTCATAGAGTACATTAAACTGAAATGGCGTATTATTTGCATTTATTGAATTGATGTGGAAGAATTTTTACCAAAGAAGTTGAAAAGGATTGAAACGAAAATACCAAAAATATGTTAAACTCAATCAAAAATATCTATGCTGTAATAAAAGCTCCGTAGATACTACAAATAAGAATTGCTCTTGATATTCTTGAAAATTTAATCACAAAAAATATAAAAATTCTCCGCCATCCTAATTTCATAGAATTTTTTTTCTCATTTCATCAGAAAAGTAAAATTTCAGAATCATAAAAACATTTTCAAAGCTGAAACTCAATTACATTTAAATTAAATTTACTGTCCAAAACGAACGGAGAATTGAGAGCAAAAAAAATTGTAAAAATTTAATAGCGAGTCGTGCATCATAATTGAATTTCAGTCTGCTTTTATCATGTCAAAACAAACAATGTTGTGTATTTACATTAGACGAAATATGAGAATATTTTTATGAATAATATATTGCAGCTATTTACTTGTTAAGAATATTTTTTTTTAAATTCACATCAAAGGACATGAAAAACAATGAAAAAATAATGAAAGAAAAGATGAATTAAAAAAATTGTTTTGATGTAATTTTGAATGACTTGAATATTAATTCATTTCATCTAAGAGCATAGAAGTTAGTTGGATATTATTTACTGACATGTTTTTATCTCTCATTTAATTTACTGTAAGCAATTTTGTATAAATGAGATAATTTGTGTAAAATATAGTAAAAATGTCTGCCCCTTTTTCACTTTCTAGGTATCAGTGGTGTATCCAGAATTTTTTTTATAGGAAGAGGGGTCAAAATCACGAATTAGAGCTTCAGAATAAAATTTAAGATAAAAATTATTTTTCAGAATTTTTTTTTAAAAAAGATAATAATGTTTTATTTCTGTATATTAAGTATGTACAAAAAAATTTAAAGTACATTTTCTTGAGGTTGGTTTTTAAGGAACCAGACTTGAAGTCTTTTCGTCACTTACTTTTGGTTTTAGATTTGAACTATTTTTACTTTATTCAGAATTTTGAGCTGCAAGACGAATGTTTTCAGAAAAATATTGAAATAAAAAATTGGGGGGGGGGGGGGGTCCAGACCCCTGTATCGCGTTATGGCTGGAACCAACTTGAACAACGATCTTTGGATTTGAACCCTGGAAATTTTTGGAACTTACAAAATGAAAAACATGAATAAAAAAATAATGAATAAAATGAAAATTTAACCATTTTTAAGCACAAATTTGTTTGTTTTTGTCCATTGGCTGCAAACATTTCATATTATTCGAAAATGATTCTTATTTTTCGAAGACAAAATTTTGAAAATTTGTTTTTTTTAAATTGAAAATGACCGTTGTAAATCAAAACAAAATTCTTTTGCTTATTTTAATTAAATACGAGTAGAGCTTGCAAAATTGCTAACTGTAACTACAATAAATTACTAAATCATGTTTTTAAAGTGCCGAAACATTCTATAAATAAGAATAAGCCGAATTTTTTTAACGGTATTTTCAAATTCAAAAAATTTTTCAGTCAGAAAATTTTCAAAAAAATTTCGAAAATATTTTGAATTTTAAAAAAATAACGGTTCATGGTGCTGTTTGCAGCCAATGGGTTTTTGTGAATTTTGTCACATTTTTTTACTATTTCTAGTAAAAAAGTACGGAAAAAATAAAAAAGTTAGAGCTTTTGATGGGACTTGAACCCAAATGTAGCACCCCATAATATGAAAATTTTGTGCCTTTTTGCACAAATCGTCTGAAAAAGCTTGAAATAATTTTAGCAAAATTATATCGAACACTCAAACGAAAGCAATTTAATTCAAGGATCAATACTGATATTGGTCAAATCACTTCCTAAATCTTGACCTAGAAAATATCACAAAATTGCAGCATCTCCTTCTTTCTCTTCCCTCAATTTTAAATTACATTTCATAAATAAATCCTACATTTCAAAAACAAAAATTGTTTCCAAAAGAACAGACAAGAAGAAGCAAATGTAATCATCTAATGCAAAAAATATCCACATGAAGAGACAGAAACGTTTTATGGTGTTTGCTTTCGAAAATTGTTTCACATATTTTTATCTCTTATTCTTATTCTTCTTCTTCACGCAACTCGCTTTTGAGTTTCATATAAAAAAATCCATCTCTAAATCTCTTTTATTCATATCATCCACCGTAAATCTCTTTCTATTCTTCTATATATATTTCCTTTATTCTTATCGTGCGAGCGAGTGACATCAATAAATCAGAAAAAGAAGAAAATGGATGGAATCTCTTTTAAAAAAAATGATGAGAGGAGGTAGAAGAAAAAAAAGTTTTGCTTTCATCATATTGTAAATAAACACAAAGTAACAATAAGGCTACAAGAACAATTTTATTTTCACAATAAGGTACTCTAGTACAAGCCGCATTTTGTTGTTCATGATTCATGTGAAGTGAAATATGACAGAGATGTCGATGAGTTGTTTGACACTCAATAGGATTTTTGCTGTGGGGTGTAGAAACTGTGGCTGAGTGACATTGAACATTTTAAGCTGATTATTTGAAATAAATGGGATTTTGTTGTTCAATTTATTGCTTATTGTCATATTTTGTACTCTTAATGGGCGCGGAGCCAGGGGGTAGGATTTAGGTACCCCCTCGAAAAAAAAATTATCTGACTCTTAACTGTCCTTAATTTTAGAATGTGATGTCATTAAAAGTTTCATGCAATTTGTAAATGTTTTCATAAAATATCAAATTAAATATTTTTCACTATTTGGGGTCATTAAGTGTAGTAATAAATTTTTTAAGGGGGTGTTTTAACCTCTTAATAGTGTTACCAGACATTTCCAAGAAAAATAGAGGACATCCCCCATGTCGACTAGTGTGATTCGTTTTCTGGAAAAATTAAAACATTAAAAATCTTTTTTATTTTTGAAAAATGAAAAAAAGAGAACGTTCTTCTGAAAAACCAAGCAGATGGTCAGCCTACCTTAAGTCTTAAGGAAGGATTTTTTTTTTTCAAAAAACCTTAACAAATTAAGGAAGTTTTTTAAAAAGCTATGAGGGTTGACCCTAAATTATGTCTTAAGCCTAGGGTATACAAAGCAGTGGCGTAGCCAGAAATTTTTATGAGGGGGGGGGCAAAAATTTTTTTTGTTGCTAGTAACTCATTTTTCAATTTATTATATAAAATACTCTTATATTAGTAAATTTTCATGATATTTCATATGAAAAATTTTTTGTATGAGTTTTTGATTTTTGGACTGAGGGCCCGAGCCCCCAGTGGACCCCCCTGGCTACGCCCCTGATACAAAGCAATCAGCCATATACCGTGAGTAATATTTAAGCTTTTGAATATTTAAGATTCTTAAAAATGAGATCTCGATTCATTCATTTTTGATCTCGATTTCTGAAGCATATATTTGCAGCAAAAAGATTGGTTGTTTGAAGATTGGTTGTCTGACTAAGAAGTTTGGGTATGTTTGGACGCTAAGACATCTTAACCAGCCACACATCCTGCTAAGACATCTTCAAAAAATTAATTCAGTATTTGTTAAGGTCAGATAACGTAAGGAACCAGACATTAATTTTTTTACTTAGCACCAATGCAGAAAACCTTCAATTTAAATGCATATCTTTGCTATAAGCAAAATGGCATTAGATTTTGTTCAGTCAATCATACTGACAACAACGTTATATGATTTCTTTTGAAAATTCTTCCAAGAACTTATTCAAAAAAGATTTAAAGCTATTGCCACAAACTCCTGACATAGAAAACAAAATATCCAATTTGATCCACATAAAATCCATAAAACCATTAACAATCAGCTTAGTTATATCCCCTGACAAATTCTTCTATTCGACACAATACAAAATTTCTCTTTGTAAGTATCCCACTTCAGTTTCTATGAGCGAAAGTACTTCAAATAATTGAAAACATAATTCAAGAAAAGTGAGAAGAAAGGAAAAAAAAATTGAAGTCGCAGGAGTACAAAGTGAATGAGAGGCTGTAAGAGTATTAAAAAGTAGAAAAAAGCAAAATTTACCGCAATGAAGCACTACGTGAGTGGAAAAGACGGCAACAAAACAACAGCAACAAAAAAGAGTCACTGAGCTGAGTAGAAAAACAAAGTAGACAAAAGGACTGTAGCAAAAAGAAATATATTTAAAGGTTTTTCGTGCTTCGATGGTGAAAAATTGATATTTTATTCATGTGAAGTGAACAAAAAATATTTTTTCATTGAATGCCTTTACATCGCATCCAACACGCGTACTTAATTGTCTACCACATTTTTTTAAAGCACTAAAATACCTTTTGAATGCGCACGGTAAAAAATCTGTGAACATCACAATATCTTTCAGTGTGAGGAAGAAATGGAAGACGTTTGGATGTTACGTGACCACATAAAGTGGGCATTTTCGACCTTTGACTCTTCCTTGAATAGAATTTAGATGGAAAAATTATGAAGAACTGTAAGATGTACAGAAATTTCCATTATTTTTTTCAGAAATTTGAAATTTCCCACACTTTTTCTTAAGTTTGTTTACAAATAATTTCGAAAATTGTCAATTTTAATTTTTTTACAATTTTTCAGCTATTAATTGCTGCTGAATGACATTACTAGCATTAATCATACTCATTAAGTACCTTTCAATCTATTATCCAGTTGATAAGTATGAAATTAAGCCAAAATTTCATTTTGAAATTGTAAACAAATGATTTTCGAATTTTCGAACATGAATTTCGAATTTTCGAATACAAATTTTCCCGCGTTCGAAATTAAAATACCAAAATATCGAAAATAAATTACCGTAACATCTGTACGACCCCCAAAAGGAAGAAGCTGAAAAGAATCTTGGAATGTAAACAATCTTTATCAAATATTTAACATGCATCTTGTCTTACGCTTTCGCACAATCTCGAATTGCTTGTCTCGTTTCATTTCTAGCATTTTTTGTCTTCATTCTCTACATTGTTATTTTCCGTACGATAACGAACCTGAAGGTATGAATGAGAGAATGGAAATAACATCAAGTACGATAGTTGATAAAACTTCAAGGTTTAAAAGGCTATTGATTTCTTTCTTGCTATAATAGCTTAATTTTCTGAGGAATAAAGTTGTTGTTTATTTTCTGAAGAATTTAATAGATGTGGGTATTGTGAGGTAACTTTGTAATATTTTCAAAATAGAATTTTTACTATGTTAGAACAATCTTCAGTAGCTTCAACCCTGCCCTGCTGCCAGCACTCAATATTAATTCACCTCATTATAATAATTCAATTTTCGACATGAATTAAAGCACATCCAATCAACTAATTTGGAAATTCTCCGATCCAATTTAAATGCATTACATAATAATTGTCATATCCAACATGACTCGACAAAATTAGGTCACATAAACAAATGAGCTCTGTTTTTTTGCTGCTTGATAAAATTTAAATTGTGATTTTATTTTTTTTTTCAGATTTTTTTTCAATTTGCGAACATAATTAAGTATTATAAAGAATAAAAAAGCACGTATTTCCAGTTGATCATGCCATGTCGTTATAGAGAGAAACCTTCATGTTGAGTTAATCATGATTGATTGATTGTGACGATTGATTGAGTGACTTTTGGAAGTGTTTTATGAGAATTTGTTGTATTCAATGCTGTTAACCTGAGATGTCTGGAGTCTACTAGAATGTGGATGTTTATTGAGATCATATTGCAACTAGGAAATGATATAGCCAGGGGCGTATCTAGGGAAACAAAAAAATCAAAACACACCCCTTTCAAAAAAAATGCTTCTGGATTCACTCCTGATCGTAGCATGATATAATCTGAATCATATATCATTTTTAGTTTATTTGAGTCTAGTTAGCTGTGGTTGGTTCAGGTTATAATTAAGTTTAGCTAACAATGGAACTAGATATGACTCAGGCAATCTCCTTAGCTAATAACACAAATTCTGATAACAACCATGATTACTTCAAATATATTCTATGATTTTAGGCAGCAGCAGTAGTGGTTGCATCCTTTATACCGCCTTTGCTTGGATGTGCTTTAGTTGGTTTTGGTTGTTTCGACGATTTTGGCTTTTTTGAGGATTTTGGTGCTTTTGATGACTTTGGAGTCTTACTTGGTTTTTTACCTGAATCCTGTTGACCATTGCTATGAGGAGGAGCTTGGTTGCTTGGATTTGATGATGAAACATTAGGTGGTAGTGGTGGTGGTCCATATGGACGTCCTGGATGGGAAGAATTCCTCGGTGGTCCCATATCAGTATGATTGACATGTGGTCCACCAAGGATACCGTCTGGTTTTGTGAAATTATTTGGTCCACCTACAGTTAAATTGCCATTTGGTAGAGGGGGTGGATTTTCAGCAGTGGATGTTATGGAAACATCCTGTCCATAGCACTAAATATGAATAAATTTCATATTAAAGTCAGTTACCTCAATACATAATTTTAATGATTTCAATTATTTCATGAAAGCTCATTAAAAATTTCCACCATGGAAATTGAAGAGACTTACGACTACGAACAATCCCACAACAGCAATAATGCAAATTTTACGAATCATTTTTAATAATTTATTTTTGTTATCCTTCAATTGAGTTCAAAAACAATACTCATCAAATTTGAAAATTTTTCATTCTTTTTATACTAAAATATAAAATAATTTGAAAAATTCATAATAGAATTATAATGGCAATAAGCACATTAGCAGATCCAATTATCATTTTTTTTATTTTGTTAAAAGCTCATTAACAGAAATTAAATTAAAAATTCTGAAATTGACGAGTTTAAATGAAAATTTATATTTTTCCTCGATTTAATCCGAAAATAATTAACTTCAACTCAATGAAAAATATCACACATAAAAAAAGGTATTGAAAAGTTTACGCAAACACATTTGTGGCTCCGGACATTGAATTTCCATCTAATTTCCTTTTCATCTTTATTCACTCTTTATAATGAGTTATGAGATTTTGCTTCAAGCCATCGACTAACAAAGTGAATGGGGAGTGTATTCATTGTGGATTCCTACGTTTCACATCGTTTCTGTATCAATTTCAGTATTCATTCTCTTTTGTGTATGATACTCGTTAGCAGTTAGACTCTGAAGTGGAATCATTTAGGGTATTTAAGTGAGAGAAATGGCATTCGTTAGTTCAGTTTCAAAGTTTCATTTGTTCTTATTAAAAATTTCAATTTTTGAATAGAATTTGAATTTTATTAGAGTTCAAACTAGTACAAACTACCAGATGGAGTACATAGTGAGGTTGCTGATAGTACTAATTTAGTACTAATTACTAATTAGTTGCTAGGGGTGTCAAATCCCCATTTCTCCGACGTGATACCTTCGGGGTACAAGGTAGTGGCACTTTGAAAGTTCACATTTCATCTCAGATGCCAAGAAGGCAACTAGCTATGCCACTTGGTGTACACCAGCTCCAAGATGGTTCTCAAAAATTCACAAAATTCAAAGAAATTTTCTTTTAGAAGCATATATCTAGCGTGAGGCCGAATTAGGTGAAATCTGGCTTCTCTTTACCTTCACGTAAATTTTCACTAAATTTGGTCACATGCTTGATACACACCAGCTTGGTGCTACTCATTTTTGCTTTTTTACTCCGTGTCCCATTCGGGTAGGAAGGTGCTTCATGATTTTTTTCTCAGAACCTTCTGAAAATTGAATAAAGTTTTCCATCAAAGAAGAGATTTGTCTTCCTAATTCCCAACTACCTACGTGCCTGATATCGGACAAATCAAAATCTGTCTAAATTGTTCAAAATACACAAAAAACCATTTCAAAATAATTCTCCAAAAACTTTTCAGCTTATTCTTCCCTAAACATTTTCCTTTCGAGACGATTGCAATTGAAATTGACAATAAAAAGCTTATTTAAATGCACAGTATTTGTATTAATGTCACCATCATCATTTCATATGACTAATTTTCCCGTTCAAAATGTTTATGCACACATATGTGAACATTTGCCCAACCTATTTAGTAGTTTTTCTCGTCTCTTTCTACAATTTTTTTCTGTGTACATGCCAGCAGCATTTGATGAACAAATTATGATGTCTGATGATGTGCAATTTCAACATTGGACTTTTTTATGCAAATTTTGTGGGAACGTGTGTTCCTCTAACTGAGTGTTTATCATTTTTTGTGTGGTAAAATTGAGAGATAATTGAGTAATTAATATTTTAGTCGTTGTCATAGAAGCCTTATTGCTGTTTAGCTATTTTTGCGAGTAATGAGAAGCGTGTGCGGATGTACTGAATTTAAAGTTTAATACCCTTTTGATGCTTTCTATTTCTAGGAACTTTTAAGTTTTTTGAGGCTTAATTTGTAGTTTAATGGGCTTTATTGTATAAAGTATGGAAAGCACTCAAGTTTTGTCTAAGTTTTGAATTATTTTTGTGTCGACTGTTGGGTATGGTACCAAATCAGCATGATAATTAGTAACGGCATGGTACCAACTTCATATTAGAATCACACCAGCAGAAATCCACAAGTATGCTGTAAATAATGATTAAAACAGCCATCTTCATGTAGACTTAACATTGAATTTGTGGTTTTGTGTGAATCTGCGGTAGTGAAGAATGTCAGCTGTTCATCAGACCAGGGGTGTAGCTAGAAATTTTTTGAGGGTGGTATTTTGAAATTTTTTGTATTAAAAAGTAAAACTTAGGTGGGTTTTTGGTAGTTTTTTTGACCTTTTTAGGGTTGTTTTGACACCAAAAGCACCCCCAGCTCCCCCTGCATCAAACTGACATCAGCTCAAGCATTCAAGGTTGTATCTATCACGCATCATCATTCTTAGAAATTTTATTAATTATTTTCGATAATAATTTTAATATTAAATCCGATTAAAATTCAATCCTATAAATTCAATTTCACTAATTTTTAAGCCTTCTTAAATATTCGCGAAAAATCCAAATTATCATAATGATAGAACTTTCGAGAAATTAATTGAAATAATTAAAAGGCTTTTGCGTAATTAATATAATTAATAGTTTGGTTCCGCTTTCCATTCTTTTGCGGCATTCAACTCACAATTCATCAAATTTCTGCTTATCCGCGACAGAATTTTATGACACATTTTCATGAATAATAATCCTTTTTTTATTTTTTTGTCATCCACAGGATTTTATGAGATATGTTTAGCATCGATTCTTATTAGTGAACATTCACGACACAATGCCATTCAAATGCCATCCTTTGTTCAGGAGCCACCGTCACATGTTAGCTTTAGTAACAATACAGGTGTACATATTACGTGTTTGGCTCATGGAAATCCCATTCCTATGATTACATGGCACTCAAAGGATGGATCTATTGTAAACTCCGTGCCGGGATTAAGGTGAGATATAAATTTTTTTTGTGTTGTGGTTAATGCAAAATGTCTTAATATTTGTAAGGCAGAGTTGTTAGTTTTTGGATGGAAATTGTGTAATGTAAGCAGCCATATGGGGTCCATAAGAATTACATTTGGATTCTAAATTATGTATTTATTCGTTTAGACCTTAAGATGCATAGTTATGAGTTTAATAATCAATAAGTTATTATTACTGAGTCTCGAACTCATGATCGCTCCATCGGTGTAAGATACCGAAGCACTAATTCACTGCACTACCGAGTCATTTCACCTTGCTAATGACACAACATACAAAAACTACTAATCCACAACCACCAACTCTACCAAGTACTGCAAAGACTCCTAATTTGCACATTTTTGTTATCATTTGTTCACTTTTTGCACTCATTTCTACTTACTTACAAACTACAGGATATTCATAAAAGCATGCAAAAGCAAAAAAGACAACTCCTTCCATACTTATCTCGAAAAACACAGCACATTTACAAGCTTATGTCTTTAAATGGAAGTACACTTTTAAAAAGGGAGATTTTAACAATTTTTGCTGGGTTAGAGGTTTACCCAGTTTTAAACATATGATGTGGGTTCATTAAATAATATTTGACATGCACATGAAGCATCACGTTCTATTTCGGTTAAGGGATTTTATTGTCGAGTTCCTTATTTTTCGAGATGATTCTTAATGAAAAGTGAAATTTTTAAGACCCGAACATTGAAAATGGAAATAAGATTATTTTTCCTTCAAAAACATGAATAAGTGAAAGTTTCTCTGCTGTATTCTGTTTCTGCTGAGAGGAAGTGCTTTAGCTTTAACAATGGTTATCTCGATTCATTGTTTTGCTATTTTTAGACGATAAAAGAAAAGTTTTTCTTCATTACTTAAAAGTTGGCTTGAAATGAAACTGTGGAAGCAAGTTTTGTGGTGCATTAATTGACTGAAGACAGGGGCTTATACAGGGAGGAGTTTAGGGGGTCAAACCATCCTCCCTTTTTGAGATATTTTTTCAATTTGCTAGGGGGTTTAAGAAAGAAATCCCAAAACCCCTCTAATATTTGCCGTTCATACAAAATAGTTTCAAAACCCCTCCCTCGAGAAATTTCTTGATACGCCCCTGACTAGAGATCCTTTGCTATGAAGCTTGATTGTTGGAGGTTCGCCAATAAGGCTGCATTAAGGAAACTCCTAAAAAATCTTGTTCAGAGCAGATTAATAGTTTAAGTTGACATTCTGCTAAGCTTCTGAGTAACCCTCGATAGCTCAGTGGTAGGAGGATGCGTTTAAAAATCATAAGACTTGGATTCGAGTCCCATTCGAAATCTTTTATTCTGAAGTTTACTTTTTTCTGCAAAATATTCAAATTTAGGGTCATTATGTTAAAATTAATCCGTAAACTATTATTTCAATCAATAAAAGTGTGATTCTTAGGGCTGTTGCTTAGTATACCCTTGTTAGAACCTCGGTATACTGAGAAACCAACCCCTGATCACAAAAATTGAGCCACAAAACTAGATATTTCCCAAAGCACTTCCAATAAGTCGACAGTAAAAATTCATCCATGAATAAAAACTAAACAAAAGTCTCTAAATACCAATACAAATGAAAAAGAACTTTCAATGCCTCCATAGATTATTTACAAATGGAAAAAAAAATCCTCCTTTCTAGTTTACTGTCCATTTCCCACTAAATTCGTGAGAATCCCATGGGTAAAAGTTCATTCAGTCCATAAATAGTTAAAAGCAGTTTATATTGACAGAGTTTTAAGGAAATCCAACAAAAGGAAGTAAAAAAATGTATGGAGACAGTGAGAGATTAATTTTTCCACAGGGATTATCGTCATTGTTCCATAAATGCAACATTAGTGAAGTTTTTTTGTTTAAGCTTCTTTATCGCCATTTCCACCTCTTTTACATTTGTTGAAGATTTTTTTATGCTTTAAATCTTCTAAACTGAATTTTTTGTGGGGGTTTCGTTCGCTTATGACGTCCAAAATTGACCTGGTTCTCTGAGACTATTCATAGTATCATAGAATTTTTTTGACATAATTCTAGAAGTGGATTTGAATCTGGAGGGGTCCAAGAATCCTATTTGATGTCATTTCAAAATGACCCTCTTTTAAGCTTGGGCTTTTGTCTTGCATAACATCGTGAATGTAAGAGAATTAAGCTCAGATTCAACATCAAATCCCAGAGTTTATCTATAAAATGTATTAAATACAGCGCAACGGAAGTGGATGTAAAATTTTCTACACTTTCATAATCCCTACCAACAGCAGTCGAGCGCAAAAAGGAATACCCAGCGAACATAAATTCATTACAACTTCATGCATCGTTGACGTCGACAAGTATTTGAGTTAAGTGAACATCAACTTGAAACGAGATTTTTTTTTCAATTTATTTAAAATCTTCCTCGAAGTTTTCCCTCGTCTTGTAGCCATTCTCTACTTTTTTCCATCATCAACTTCATATCCATCTCGTCATAATTCGCTCAGCCATAAAAAAATTTGCATAATATTCCATTTCCGCTTGTACTGAATGTTCATATGACGGCTGTGGGGATGAACAAAGTGGGAAGAATGCAATCATGATGATGGAGATGATGTGAATGTACGAGAAGCAGGATGTTTATCATGTATTAAAAATAGTTTTGCAATTCAACATAAACTTTAAGAGTTCCTAAACAAAAGCAAGCAATTTACTTGATAATGTTTGTCGTTTAATGCTCAACATGATGTCTGAAATTAATGAGGAAATTTATTTTGGGGAAGGAAATAAAATCGAATTTGTTGATACAGTTGGAGATATTTCTTCAGGCATAAAGTACTGGGTGGGAGAAAATAGAATCAAAAATGCAGGTATCTGATGTTTCAGTTAAGGTTATCCGATATTGAGACCAAGACTAACCCATAGCTAACTATATTATTAGTAAACATTGGTCAATATTTATAAATTTAGAAGATGACCCTACCACTCCTATACTTCCTGAGACTGCTTTTTGTTCAACAAATTCTACAAATCACCTTAAAATACCCCAGTTAATAGCTATCATGTAACCCTCAGTATTGTATAACGGTATTTTATTTTCGATATTTTGGCATCTTAATTTCGAAAGCGAGAAAATTTATATTCGAAAATTCGAAATTCATGTTCGAAAATTCGAAAATCATTTGTTTACAATTTCAAAATGAAAAATTGTTTTCTAAATTTTGGCTTAATTTCATAATCATCAACTGTAAAATAGATTGAATAGTATTTAATGAGTATACTCAAAGCTAGTGGTATCAAGAAATCGTTCTAAACAGCTAAAAAATAAAAAAAATTAAAATTAACAATTTTCGAAATTTCTTTGTAAACAAACATAAGGGGTCATTCACTTATGACGTCCCCCACTCCCCCCTAAATCATGGACGTCATAAGTGAATGACCCCTAAAAAAAGTGCGAGAAATTTCAAATTTCTGAAAAAATAACTGACATTTCTGTCATTGTCTTGTATTGCCCCTCAACTAGAAGAATTTCATCTCAAATTCTTCTACTTCAAAAATGTTAAGTGCAAAACTTCATATTTTCAGAAAATAATAACCATTACATCTAAAAGTCACAAAGCCACTGAAAATCCCTCAACTCGTAAGAGAAAGTTTTATCATTCAATCCTCATCGAGAATGCAGACAGTAAAAATCATTAAACGTGCCTCAAAAAAATGTCAGTTCATTAAAATGAACTCCCTTTAAAGCAATAAAATAAAATGAAATAAAAAGTATTTTTTTTAGAATTTGTTACATGAGTTACGACAGCTCTAAGCCTCCATCGTTGTATCGTTTAGAGGAATTCATGTATTTTTAACACCACAAAATACTCTCATGCCCGCTCATCCGCTTTCCACATTCACTCAACTTTTTCTTTCTCTTTATTTTAATAATGTATGATATGGAAATTCAATATTCCAAAGTCATGCTGGCACGAGAATGACATCGCTTCCGTTCCTCAATAATTTTTATTTCTTCCACTCTTTTTTCTGCATAATAAATGTTAAAACCGCCTCAACATGAATTTTGATAAAAGATTGTCGTTTATATTTGAAAATTTCAAGAGGAAGAAAATGCTTTTAATGGCTCAATGCTCATGCCTCTAAGCATGATACTCATATGAATATATCATAACGATGGGGATGTAACAACATCTCTTCTTATGCATCACCATTCATAACTTCTTCTTATGTTAGGCTTACAACATATTCTTAATCTTCATATCTCCTTCTGTATTGTGATGTATCAAAAGTCAGTATCCATAAAAATATTTTTTTTATTAAACATTTTAATATGTGGATGTAGACATCCTTTTTCTGTGGCACTTTTCATTTCTTGCCTTTTCATTTTCTTTCTTTTCTTAGAAATCTTTTTAAAAAGGTTTCTTGTAGATGAATTTGTAGGAGATTGAAGCGCTGTTGTTTCTTTTAGTAAGGCTGGCCATCAGCTTGTTATTTGTGACTTGGAAGTAAGCGGACGGTATATGTGCAAATCAGCTTCAAACTTGACCTTAATACACTCATAAAATTATTTTTCAAAATTTGTTTTTAAAATCAAATTTAAAAAATATTTCTAAAATCAACTTTAAAAAATATTTTTAAAATTTAAAAACTGATTTTTAGAATTTTTCCATATATATTGACAAATTGCCACATGTTTTAACACGGCTGGGTTTCGTAATGGTTAGAGTACTGTACTACAATACAAGAGGTCACTGGTTCGAATCTCACTCCGAGCAATTTTTATCGAAATACTTTTAACAGTTCAAAAAAATTCAAAAATTTAAAATATATTTTTAAAAATTAAAAATAAATTTTTAAATGTTTTCATACAAATTTAAAAAAGCTTTTTAAATCTTTTCTATGAGTGTTTAAATTAATTAAAAGATAATTTTGGTCATCAATAAGAAATTTTAAGTCATGCTTAGATTCCTAGATCCAGCTTGTGGCATTTTAAAAACCTACAGAACAAGAAGTACGCGGGTTATTGTTTTAAGTCTTTAAATAATTTAGGTTATATGTTAAATTATATCTACAATTTATGTTGAATTTAGGTCAGAAGAAAATTTTCAATTGGTTTATGTACTGGATTTTCATGAAATTTTGATGGCCATCCCAGTTTTAGTGCTGTTTTCAGTAAAAGCTTCAACTCTGTCATTTACTAATTAAATAATCTCAAACTATATGTCGCTATGTGCTGTATTGTTTGTAGCATATAGCATAGCTCACATGAGAAAACATATTAAGTTAGAATAGAACCCAAGCATTGATCCAAATTACTAAAAATTAATTGTTAGTTTTGGGGCTATTCATAAATTATGTCCAACTTTTAGGGGTAAGGGGTCGTTCACTTATTACGTTCGCTTTTTAGGGGGTAGGAGGGGTCTGAGATTTTGTAACAAGTCAAACAAAGAAAAAAATTTTCTTGGAAAATTTGTAACAAGGGGAGGGGGGTCTAAAATTTCGTTTTTTTGCGTAACGTAATAAGTGAACGACCCCTAAGTGGTCTAGAGTTTTGTGACACCTTCATGTAAAATAATTTTTTGAACCAAAATTTTAAGACATTTGGTAAAAGGGAGATCTAAAATATATTGTTTTGCGTGACGTTATTTATGAATAAAGGATGCTTAATTGAGCTTGTCCAGTGAGTTGAGATTTTTTAAATAAATCTTATTTTTGCAATTTTTAAAATATTCTCATGCATATTCTACGGCACATTAATATGTCATAGCATACATTTTAGACAGCACTGGCAAGATCCAAGATTTCTTCTCGCATATTCTCGAAACTCCTATCACCTTCAATTAACAACCTTTCTAATCTTTAAGTCTTCGAAATGTCAAATTCGCAAATCACTCTATCAGTGTCGTAGTAGTCATTATAAAAATTTGTGCAAACAACTTCCTACTGAAGATAAATATTCCAAAATAAATTGAAGACACTTGTAGACACGAGGACAATTTCAAGATGATAACCATCGCTTTCGTTGAGGACACGCTCATAAAAGAAGAAGCAAAGAAAAAAAATACGTGAGGCCTTTTTTTATTCCTCTAAATGATGACATTCACTGAATTGAGTAGATGCTTTTATGTGATTTGATGTGACATGAAGGATTGAAGACTTTTTATTTCCTATGGGTATAAATATGAGGATTTATGACATATTTTATAATGATAATATGCATACTGAAAGCGAAAAGGAAAATTATGGGACCTATTACGGAAAAGCTTTTTACTTAATATTATTGGCTGTTGAAGAAAATTCTTTTTTCATTCAATGCTCTTAGGGGTACAGGAGATTCATACTAAATTTATTTTTATGAATATGCTTTTATGACAATTTTATTATTTCGATTTTAATTAAGCAATTTGATGTTGGATGTAGATTTACATGTTTTTGTGTCCATTGAGGGTCCATTTTGTGAGGACATCAAACTCATGTCAAGATAATGTAAGCCTTAGAGAATTTGATGGGTTTTTGTGTGTGTAGCAAAAGTTTTTTTTTTTTCGAGGAAATGTTGTTTGTTTACTATTTCAAGATGGCAATAAGAAGTTAGTCAAATAAATCCTTGAAACTTGATTTACTACAAATCTGTTGTAAGATTAAGGATGTTTGGCGATCAATAAAGCTGAATAAAGCTAGAGATTGAAGTTCAATTGATAAAATTAGAGTGGCATTTCATTTATGATGGTCATGAAAAAAACGGGATTTTTTTGTAAATTTAGAAGATATCCTATCCTTCCTGAGACTGATTTTTGTTCAACAAATTCTACAAATCACCTTAAAATACCCCAGTTAATAGCTATCATGTAACCCTCAGTATTGTATAACGCTATTTTATTTTCGATATTTTGGCATCTTAATTTCGAAAGCGAGAAAATTTATATTCGAAAATTCGAAATTCATGTTCGAAAATTCGAAAATCATTTGTTTACAATTTCAAAATGAAAAATTGTTTTCTAAATTTTGGCTTAATTTCATAATCATCAACTGTAAAATAGATTGAATAGTATTTAATGAGTATACTCAAAGCTAGTGGATATTTTTTTGTAACCCCCCCCCCTTTGTCACAAAGTTTTAATTAAAAAAATTTGTATTGTTTAAATCAGTGGTTCTCAAACTGTGTGCTGCGGCACACTAGGATCAAGATTCTTCAAGATAATCATTGGATTCTTTAATTATACCAGACATACCCTGAGACATACTTAAGCTACGTTCTAAACAAAAATGAAGATAAAACTCAACTTTTTTGGACTTAGAAGTGCAGTGGAATCCTCAAAATGGCAGCTAGTGTGCCGCGAGTCGAAAATGTTTGAGAAGCACTGGCTTAAAGTGTCACAAAATTCAGAACCCTCTCCACATCAAATAATGGACATCATAAGTAAACCACTTACAGTTTTTTATGGGTAAAGTACAGCGGCGTAACTCATTCATCACGCTTTTTTCGCTGAGTTGGCGTCCATGTGGCTGACATTTGTGAGGTGTTCGCAATTTAGTCACCCAGCCGCCATGAAAAAAGTGTGCTGATTGGGTTAGCAACTAGGATTACTAAGACAGCATTGGAAATTCCGGGTACCGAGCTACCCACCACTGAATTGTTGAATCAATTAAACTTAACTTACTCTCAACAAATCTGAAACAAGCAAAAAGTAAAACTTTCCATCACAGATTCTTCCTGAAAATGAAGCTTTCATTATCAAGATCACATCCCATCATCACCCATAATAACATTTTAACATCCAAACTTTCTTTAATTATCACACATCCACCCACATACTCAGAATAAACATTTGATTAATTCCCATGTTAAAATCTCATCATTCACTAAAAATAAAAGAATTTATTATCTCAAAACAGAGTAAACATGTAAAAAGTAAAAGTAAACTGAAAATTGAATCATGTCAAAAGTTTTTTTTTCATTCAAAACTTTCTCTCAAGGCTGCTGGAAATAGTTTTTGGTCTGTTAAATGAGAAAAAAAATTTAAAGAAAGTCCTCGTGTTATAGATCGAGGGACTTCAGCGCATTTTTGTGTTAGCGATCAGTAATTGATTAGCAAAGTACTGCGTATTAAATAAGCCAATCATGAATATTTTGTGACTTAAATAAATTCGACAGGTGGATAACGGTTTTTTGGCATTCAAATTTTCTAACGGTCAAAATATATTTGAAAATTTCCCGCGTAAATGCACTTGAAAATCATTAATTATAGTATAATTAACAATTTTGCGGTGAATTTTCATATAATAAAATGGTTTGTCATTTAACGGTTTTTTGAAATTCAAATTTTCTAACGGTCAAAATATAAAATGCACTTGAAAATCATTAATTATAGTATAATTAACAATTTTGCGGTGAATTTTCATATAATAAAATGGTTTGTCATTTAACGGTTTTTTGAAATTCAAATTTTCTAACGGTCAAAATATATTTGAAAATTTCCCGCGTAAATGCACTTGAAAATCATTAATTATAGTATAATTAACAATTTTGCGGTGAATTTTCATATAATAAAATGGTTTGTCATTTAACGGTTTTTTGAAATTCAAATTTTCTAACGGTCAAAATATATTTGAAAATTTCCCGCGTAAATGCACTTGAAAATCATTAATTATAGTATAATTAACAATTTGCACGGTGAATTTTCATATAATAAAATGGTTTGTCATTTAACGGTTTTTTGAAATTCAAATTTTCTAACGGTCAAAATATATTTGAAAATTTCCCGCGTAAATACACTTGAAAATCATTAATTATAGTATAATTAGCAGTTTGGCGGTGAATTTTCATATATTAAAATGGTTTGTCATTTAACGGTTTTTTGAAATTCAAATTTTCTAACGGTCAAAATATATTTGAAAATATCCCACTTGAAGTTGGCTCTATTGTATTGAAAACAAAAAAACATTAATTATAGTATTTAGAGATGGTTTTGAGCTTTCAAACTAATCGATACGCCAATAACTCGATGGCACTGAGCTAATGCAAAAAACCAGAGCTCTCTACGATGTCTGGTTGCTTCTATCTCGATTCACAGCCAGCCGAACAGCCGAACAGCCGAACAGCCGAACAAAGTGCATTATTAAGCTACCTTTTTAAAACAAGTTTCAAAAATGCGCTAAAAAAGTAATTTTGTGTTGAGAGAAAAGAAGTAGAAGAATTAGATTTGGAATAAAAGTAGAAAGTTTCTTGCATCTAAAACACACGCACATCCATTAAGATCCACATCTCTAGTGTATCCTACAAATAATTTCATTTCCATTTACAATTTCATTTTCTGAATAATCCAATTTACATTTTTATCCATCTTCTTCATTAACATTTACAGGCAAATCCAAGGCAATGGAACTCTCCATTTTCCATCGTTCTCATCGCAATTCTTTCGATCAGACGTTCATGAACAAGTGTATAGATGTCAAGCATCCAATCATGCCGGAACAATAATTAGTCGAAACATTCATGTTCGTGCCATCATTCATCAGTCATATGATGTTAAAGTCGATGGACATGAAGTGTATCTTAACAATATTGCCTTCCTCAAGTGCATCGTATCGAGTCATATGAGAGAGTTTGTTGAAATCACGTCGTGGTATCGAGGAGAAGAGCTTTTGACTGACAATAGTGATATTAGTAAGTACAAGCAGTTTTATTAATTGGAATTATTTTTTTGGGATGTTATTGGATGAGATGATTGTGGAAAAATGTATTCAGATTTTCTATGGAACACGGAGGGTTCTGAACCTCCCTTCAAGATATAAATTTGTAACAACTTTCTTAAGGAAACGATCATAAATGATGTCACGTAAAAAGAGATTCTAGACCCTCTGTCACAAAATTTTGAAAGTAAATTATGAATGTTAAATATTAGACGTCATTTATGAATATTCCCCAAGTTCCAGGCCATAAACCAACAATTTATGAAATTACAACCTCTTCTGTATCATTTCTATAGCCATTTTTTCTGGGTTTTCCATTAAAATGCTCACATATATGTATGTCAGTTATTATGAAAATGAAATATTAAGTATGTGGTTTAATAACATTAATGCATTTCATTATACCCCGTCAGATGGGAAACAAGAACCGAGTAGAAGATCTGAATATTAAAATTATGAATCTTTCCATTTTCATTATTTTATAGTGGAAATAAATTTTTACGAATGATTGTCGACATGAATGAATGAGGGCTTGTTTGTTTAATAATATATAAAGAGATGAAAAATAATTAAAAGTGAGCGATATCGTAAAATTAATGTTCACTATGGGACAGAATCGAAAAATTTTTGCAAAAATTATTTTAGTAACTTATCTGAAAGGTCTTAGTCTAAGGTATAAGAAAGTATAAAAATTTTAGACCAGAAGTCAGCAGTGCTGGGGATACAGCACAAAATGTATCTTGATGACCATCAATGGTGACCATTTTCAAATCATCATAACTTTTTACTGATTCAACCGATTTTTCTAAACTTTTTTTTATTTGACAGCTATGAATAGGAGCTTAAAAAAAATATTAGTTTTAAATATTTGGAGCTATGCACAGTGCATAAAACCCAGAAAAACCGAAAAAATTCCTAGTTGGTCACACTAACTTTAAGAATGCGGATCACGAGTGTGATTAAAATTTTTTCTTTTTGTGCTAATTTATAGATCTTAGCTAGATCTACAATAAAAACATAAGTTTTGATTTTAGTTTTTCTACTTTTCTGCCAAAAAAATGGAATTTTCTCGAAAAAAATCGATTTTTTTCGAATTTTTAACTTTAAAGAGCCATAACTCTGGGTAGAATATGAGAGGGGAAACATGTCTTGGCATTTTCTTATAGCTTGTTATTGTAGCTTTAAAAATATGTAAAGATGTTGCAATTCGACTTGCTGTTTTTGCAGTTTTAGGCTACTTGAAAGTCAAAAAATAGGGATACCCCAATACATATCTTTAACATTTTTCATCAAAACCATACTCAATCGCAATGAAACTTTCAGATTATATTTAAATATTGATTATCTTAAGATTTCTGTCAAAAAAAGTTGACACATGGTGAAATTTTGTCGAAAATTGGCAAGAAATGATTTTTGGGGTTTTTGAAACCATTCAATGGTACCTAACCCTACTGTAGCTAAATTTTGTAATTTTTCTCTTCTTTTAATTGCATAGCGTATTAAAATACCTTTCTAACGAGGTATAAAACATTATACATGAGTGAGATTTGTCTGATTTATGGCAAAAAAACTGAAAATTGCTCAAATTTTAGCGAGTTTGTAGGTCCATGTTTTACATTTTTGCTTATATTTTTTCTCAATTTTAAGAAAATGTAATAAATTTAGTATAGTTGGAAAGCTTATAGTAGTGGCTATTCAGTAATATAAACATTTGAGTTCATAAGTTGCACAGTGCATGGCTAGGCTATGTCAAAAATGTCAAATTTTGACTGCCCTCACGTTGGACAGCAAATATTAAAAATTTTATTTTTGACCTGTTTTCTACAGAATCATGCCTAAACTAACATATAATAACTAAAAAAGTATTTTTCAGTCATAATTGGCAGTAAACGAGCTCATAGAAAAAACATCAATTTTTTGGAATTTTCAATTTTTTTTTAATTTTTCTAAAAAAAAGATGTTTTTTCTATGAGCTCGTTTACTTCAATTTATGAAGGAAAAATACTTCTGTGGTCATTTTATGTTAGCTTAAACTTGATTCTGTAGAAAACAGGTCAAAAATAAAATTTTTGATATTTGCTGTCCAACGTGAGGGCAGTCAAAATTTGACATTTTTGACATAGCCTAGCCATGCACTGTGCAACTTATGAACTCAAATGTTTATATTAGTGAATAGCCACTACCATAAGCTTTCCAACGATACCAAATTTATTACATTTACTTAAAATTGAGAAAAAATATAAGCAAAAATGTAAAACATGGACCTACAAACTCGCTAAAATTTGAGCAATTTTCAGTTTTTTTGCCATAAATCAGACAAATCTCACTCATGTATAATGTTTTATACCTCGTTAGAAAGGTATTTGCAATTAAAAGAAGAGAAAAATTACAAAATTTAGCTACAGTAGGGTTAGGTACCATTGAATGGTTTCAAAAACCCCAAAAATCATTTCTTGCCAATTTTCGACAAAATTTCACCATGTGTCAACTTTTTTTGACAGAAATCTTAAGATAATCAATATTTAAATATAATCTGAAAGTTTCATTGCGATTGAGTATGGTTTTGATGAAAAATGTTAAAGATATGTATTGGGGTACCCCTATTTTTTGACTTTCAAGTAGCCTAAAACTGCAAAAACAGCAAGTCGAATTGCAACATCTTTACATATTTTTAAAGCTACAATAACAAGCTATAAGAAAATGCCAAGACATGTTTCCCCTCTCATATCCTACCCAGAGTTATGGCTCTTTGAAGCTAAAAATTCGAAAAAAATCGATTTTTTTCGAGAAAATTCCATTTTTTTTGGCAGAAAAGTAGAAAAACTAAAATCAAAACTTATGTTTTTATTGTAGATCAAGCTAAGATCTATAAATTAGCATAAAAATAAAAAAATTTAATCACACTCGTGATCCGCATTCTTAAAGTTAGTGTGACCAACTAGGTATTTTTTCGGTTTTTCTGGGTTTTATGCACTGTGCATCGCTCCAAATATTTAAAACTAATATTTTTATTAAAGCTCCTATTCATAGCTGTCAAATAAAAAAAAGTTTAGAAAAATCGGTTGAATCAGTAAAAAGTTATGATGATTTGAAAATGGTCACCATTGATGGTCATCAAGATACATTTTGTGCTGTATCTCCAGCACTGCTGACTTCTGGTCTAAAATTTTTATACTTTCTTATACCTTAGACTAAGACCTTTCAGATAAGCTACTAAAATAATTTTTGCAAAAATTTTTCGATTCTGTCCCATAGTGATGTTATTGGTTTGCCTATGCAATAAATTTTCACCAAATTACCCAATTTATGGGAATCGGCTTCACATACAATTTTGTACAATGTATGTATGAACATAATGAGAAAGGAAATGTAAAAAATAGAGGCACATTAGTGGGGAATGCGTGGGAAAAAAATCGATTGGAAGTTTTGGTTGGTGACTAGTGCGCTTTTAGTTTGCTCAGTTTTGCTTCAATTTTTTTAGTTTTACTTCAATTTGCTCAGTTTCGCTTCAATTTGCTCAGTTTTGGTTCAATTTACTCAGTTTTGCTCAAATTTGTTCAGTTTTGCTCCAATTTGCTCAGTTTTGCTTCAATTTGTTTCTTTTTGCATCAATTTGCTCAGTATTGCTTCAATTTGTTCATTTTTGCATCAATTTGCTCAGTTTTGCTCAAATTTGCTCAGTTTTGCTCCAATTTGCTCATTTCTGCTTCAATTTATTCATTTTTGCTTCAATAATCAAAAATATTTATGACTTTAAAAGTATTTTTCTCATGAAGCTCCAAATTGATTTTTCCTAAAAAATTGTTCACTTTTTCTTCAAATTTCTAATTGAATTAAAATGACTGGAAACCCTTAAAATTGCTGCTCAATTGCGTTTCTACCCAAAGAAAAAATCATCCAATCAAGTTATTTTTATCATGAATAATTATTTCAATTACTGCAAATTCAATGCCCACACTCAAAAATTCCACAATCCAAAAATACATAAAAGTCAACAATTACAAAAGAATCAAAAGCCCAAGTCCTCTGACGCCCTGAAAACACATAAGCATTATGTGTAGGCAGCATCCAACAATAAAATTCGATTATTTAAGAGAATATTGTTAACAATTGCTGATAAAATGAGAGAAAGAAGAAAATGCCAATTATATTTTCACACAACAATAAAAATAAGTTTTCTTTTTGTATAGATTGATAAATTATTATGAGGTCTTTCCATGTTATATATATTTTTTGTGCTGTAATTTATTAAAGAAAATTGCGCGAATTTTTCTTTTCCTCTCTGAATAATGAAATGTTCCTTGTTATTTTCGAACTACAGCATAAGGAAAAAAATTGTTTTCTTTTATTTGTGAATGTCTGCCTTTAGTGAACTTCACAATAAATAAATATATAAGCCACACAATGGAGCAGCAGCAGTCAAAGAGCACGAAGAATGAGAGAGGAAAAAAATAAATATAAATTTTTTATTACACCATGAATAATATTGAAGGATTAGAAATTGAAGTTGAGCAGCTTTTTTTGCTGATTTATTTATATAACATTTGATTCCGTTCAATTTGATCTTTATGTTTGTTGTTAGTGCGTCATTAAAATTTGAGATTTTCTTCACATCATTAGGGGGATTTGCTTGAATTAGATTTTGTTGGGAAGATAATAAGATATAATAAGATTGATTGGATGTATCAAGGGTGTTTACAATTTTTTGAGTCAAATTTCCTAATTTTTGAATTAAATTCTCAATTTTTGCATCATTTTCTTAATTTCTGCATCAATTTCTTAAATTTTCCACCATTTTAATAATTTCTGCATCATTTTCTCAATTTTCGCATCAATTTATCAACTTTTACATAATTTTCTTAATTCTAGCATCAATTTTGTCATTTATGCATCAAAATTGCCAGCTTTTCCATAAAAATTGGCAATATTTGCATCCATTATTTACCTTAACTCCTTTTTTTTTATAAAAACATCACATCAACCAACTGTTTTATCAACTCAACATCCAAATAAAGCTTAAAAATTGTAAAGTAATGCAAATAATTTGCATTCCATCAGACAAATCCAATTTTTTATTCACAAAAAATTTTCCTCAAACCCCTCGAAAAAAAGAATCCCATCGAAACAGTTTCAGCACTCTATAATAAATGTAGACATACTCTCAACGTAATTCCTATGCAAATTTCCATTCTGTTAACATTTTTATATCAACATTTACATGATCTTTAAGCTTATTTTATGTAACCATTTTAATCCATTCATTCTGTGGGGTATGACCTAAAATAATATTTAAATAATGTAGTAACAAAGTTTCTTTTGTTATGTCATGTTATAAAACCTTTTCTATTTGAAACATAAATATGCCAATGGAATTTGCTTCCAAAAAATTGTCTTCTTTTTATCCTGAGCGAGATTTTTTTTGCACATTCATCGAAAATCTATTAAAAAAGCTTGATTTGAGAGAGACGCCTAAATCTGAATTGGAAGAAGAGGCATGAGAAAATAAGAGAAAAACCCACCCAAGCACTTAACAGATATTACATGTAATCCGCCTCTGTCAGTTAGTCGTGAAGAAGAATTTAAGCTGAAGAAAAAAAAAGTTGAATTGGATCGACCTTTAACTGTGAGTGTTTATTTTGGTTGTGGCATTTTTGTGTGAAGTATTGTTGGTGAACTAAAATTGGAGTTGAAGTTTGTGGGTTTTGAAGGTTAAGATCATGAAGGTTATAGACAGGGACGTATTAAGAAAATATTCAAGGGAGAGGTTTTGAAATTTTTTTGTATGGAAGGGAAAATTAAGTGGGTTTTTGTGATTTTTTGACCCCCAAAACCCCTCCCTGAATGCGCATCTGGTTATAGATCATATTTTAATTAGCTATGCCAGGGGCATATACAGAAATTTTTCGAGGTCTGAATCCCTCTTTCATTTAGTTTTAATTTTTAGTAGAAATCTAAATTTTTTCAATTCAAATTTTAGTCTTGAAAAATAGGTCCTTAGGGGTGTAGTTCGAGGGGTCACTCATCCGGATGAGTGGATGAGTAGCATTTTCAAACATGTGAGGAACCAAAAAACGTTTTTTGGACCTAAATCAGGCACAGTGCACTTTCGGACCAAAATTCTATTTTTCCAGTACATCACTCCCCAGGCTCTATAACTTAGACATATCAGTTGAATTTTTGACAAACTTATCCATTTTGGGCCTACTGTGCATCCCCATGAAAATTTTCTTTAACTTTTTTAAAGTTTTTGTAGAAAAAATCACAAAAAAAATTCAAACAACCCCTTGGCTACGCCACTGGAAGCCCTTAGACTCCTCTCTGGCTATGTCTCTGAATAGGTCTTAGTATGCGACTCAGGGGAGTATCTAGGATTTTCGAAGGGGGGTGCCCAATTTTTTTTGTTGAAAAAATCACTGTAATATAATCATTGTAATAAATTTATATACTTACTTAGAAATTAAGATTAATTTTGCGAGCAGTGAAAACATTTTTCTATAAAAAAATTAATTTTTCGATTATAAGAATTAAAAAAAAATTAAAATTTATATTGAATTTTGATCTCGAGGGGGGATGCCCCTCTTGGCTACACCCCTAATGCGACTGGTAGTTAGCGACATATATGGATATTCAAAGTGACAGTGCGTGCGTTCGATTCTCATTAGTATACATAAAATTTTACACAGCTTTACAATAAACTCCCCTTCCTCTGTCACTCACTCTTTGCTTTTTGGATGTAATTGTTAATAATTCATTAATTTACCAAAATTCATGAATAATTTAATATATCACATTTTACTCATCCATTTAGCATACAAATTGCATATCTAAATGCTCAAACTATTCACAAAATCTACCATCACCAAATAAATCCAAATTTTCCACTTCCCTAATTCAAAAATTTCTAATCAAAATATTCAGTCTGCAAAATATACTCCACCACAAATCAGATAAGCCAGCAAAACTTCACAATAGTCTAAAAAAATATTTATTTTTTGCTGTAAACTCAACTGGAAATGTGGTTGGCAACAGAAAAATGAAAATAAGAGAACAAGAGTTGAAAAATGATGCTGCATGTAGCTTCTTAGCCGTAAAAAGCTTCTACATTTTCTTATTTCTTCCATCTCTCACTCTCTCATGTTAGTAGTTTCAATATATTTGCCTATCTGTCATGTCTGATTATGTTTTCATACGTCGTTAAACAATCTTTTTCCTTCACTTTCAGTTTATTTTATTTTCCTCATCCTCTAACTTCCATCTCCATATTTTTTTATATATTCACTTACCATAATGCCTGAACTAGACATATATTAGCATTAGTGTGTTGGAAAGATGATTCAGTTCATGCTCTACTGGATTCTTTTTCCCTCTTGACTTTCGTCTTTTTTTCCATTCTCGTTATGACTTTTCTTCATAAATTTATTATGATTATTATTATCATGAAGTGGGAAAGATATGAATCGACTGGTAGTGGTTTATTTAAAAACTTTATAAGAAGCTTAAAAGTTTAAACAAGCTGAGCTTTTTGAATAAAATATGAGCAACGAGTATTCAAGTCAATTGAATCGATTCGATTTATTGGATCATTAAAAAAATAGTTTTAAAAGTCCAAACTATTGAAAGGAGTTTGAGGAAGATTAGAGGATAGCTTATCTGATCTGAAAGTTTTTAATTACTCTTAATTGAAGGACTGAAAGCTTTAAAAATAATGCTTTAAATATTTATAAAATAAGAATGGATTTATTAGAGATTGATTGAGGCAATACAAGACAATGACAGAAATTTCCATTATTTTTTCAGAAATTTGAAATTTTTTGTACTTTTTCTTATGCTTGTTTACAAATAATTTCGAAAATTATTCGAAAATTGTCAATTTTAAAAGTTTGCAATTTTTCAGCTATTTAGTGCTGCCAAGTGATACCAATAACAAGAAATATACTCACTAAGTACTGCTTAATGTATTATCCAGTTGATAAATGTGAAATTAAGTCAAAATTTAGGAACAACATTTCATTTCGAAATTGTAAACAAATGATTTTCGAAAACAAATTTTCTTGCGTTCGAAAATAAAATCACGTTGACTTGAGGTTGGTTTCTAGGGCTATAGTGGTACCCTACACAAGATATCCTAGGATACCCTAGGATTAATTGCACCTAACCCTACCCTAGGATACCCTTGGGTACCATAGGTGTACGGTAGGGGTACCCTTGGGTATACCCTTCCTACTCAGAGCACCTGCTGATTTTTGATTTCTTCTATAGATTCTTGAGAAATTCTTTTTATCAAGTTGGATTCTCTATTACATATTCAACACTGTTAACTTTGCTTATAGCAGCAGGGACGTATTTAAGAGTAGATAAACTCAAACTTACTATTCAAAATAATTTCTAGCTCCTCTCAATAATTGGTTTAAAGCTGTCATACCAGTAATATAAGTGATTGAGGCTACCAATCCGTTCCACTATGGAAAATATCACTAAGTAATTAGCAAAATTTGATGAAAGCTACAAAGTTTTCATTGAATTCGAAAAATAGTAATCAGAAAAAATAATGTGTAGGTGAAGCAACTGACTCATTCACTAATTAATACATCAAAATGCTTTCCAGCAATCATTCGAATAATTTCACAATAAGCCAAACCATCAATCAGACAAAAATCTCAGAATTTACAAAATAATTTCAAAATGCCAACATAAAATTCATTCGAGAAGCCCCATCGGCATGCATCAACAATTCAATTATCATTCAAAGGCATAAAATCCAATAAATGGATGAGACGAAAAAACAATATTACTATGCTATCTACTGAAGAGCCTCTCTTTATAGTCATCACATACTGTGAAAACGATTCATTCACTATTATGATTTATTATGTGATGGATAATCTCTATTTCCTTCATTCAGCTATTTCAAACCCCCCCAGTCTCAACTCTGTTATTCACAATGTTGTGTGTAACATCTCATTTTAGCTGCCATACATTCAATATTTTTATGATGCCTCTCCTTTTCTGCAATGTTTTGCTTTCTTTATGTTGAGAATTTTTTTTTCTCTGCCTTTTCCTAGCCCCCCACCATTTCGGCATCACACTACCATTGAATATGTTATTCTCATTGAAATTTATTTCGTGATAACATTTTCATATCCCATTCATTTCCATTATGTGTATATATTTTTGTGTTGCTAGCAATGGTTGTCAATGCTTTTTCATGTCAAAAAAGCAGTGCTTTTTTTCAACTCTATGTCTCTATTTATGGGTCTATGACCGAAAACTCTACTGTTTCACTTCGTTTTTCGATGAATTAAAATGTCAGGAAAAATGATGCTGTTTTTTATTCATTGTGAAAGCTAGGAAAGAAATGAGAGAGAATGGAAAAAAGTGCTATTGTACTTTATCATACGTTATGCTCCCATGATGTCCATGACTTCCGAAAATATTGAGAGTAAATGGGGATGAGAAAGGGTGTATGGATGAATAAAAGAATACTTTTTTTTCTCTGTCGAAGCGCATCTCGATGTTTATTGACCCAATTTTTTGTCTATGGGTTTTTCGGTGAAGCTGTGAAAATTGAGGATGAGTTTATAGAATTAAGTTTGGATGGAAGGTTGAGTTGTTTTGTTATTAAGGATATAATAATGGATTTTTAGTAATATATCTCAGATTATGTAACGCATGTTCTGGGAAGTGTATAATGAAGTATACTAGAAATTCAGAGGAACTTTAGCTATTGTCTTTAGTATTTTAGGGTTTTTTTTTCGAGAAACCTGACTCAGGGACTTTCTAAATGGAATTGTAACCGTTAAAGTTTCCTAGTAAACTTGTAAAAATTGCTTATTTGTCTGTCTGTCTTTCAAAATTCGAATTTAAATATTCCAGTTTCGAGTTTGAAAACAGCAGTTTTTATATGAAATTTTAAAGAATATTTAATGTATTTAATCATTTGCAGCAATAACAAAGCTAAATGATTTTTGTAATCTATAAAAACATTAAGAAAATGAATAAAAAAATTAACGGTTTTTTGAAATTCAAAATTTTAGAGCTGTGTATTTTAATACTTCTAGACTTTCTAAAAGTCTGTCGAATTTGAATTACACGCATTAGACTAGATTTAGACCCCTTTGGACTAGACTAGAGTTTCTCAAGAATTTTTGTTGTACGAACTTTTGATTTTAGGATAGGGGCACGTGAACCCCAAGAGCCTCCCCCCCCCCTTCTGGCTTCGCCAACCATCCACGTTTCATAGACATCATTATGAATTTACAGTCATTATGCTTTGAGTATTCTCAGCTACATAACTATAATTAATTCATTTAAATAAATTTAATCTCCTCTGTATTAAATCCCCTCTGAAATAAAAGAGATTACATGAAAAGATAAGTCCGTTATGGTATTAAGGTGATTATTGCCAAGGTTGCAATTTCACATTTCACTCTGACTATATTTGTGGATTAATTCATCAAAAGCTCTCAAAAAATTGTTTGTTCCATAAATCCAACTCACAATAAATTGCTTTGATGTTTTCTTTCACGTTGATTTATTTCATTGTGGCGGTCAATTTATCTGCTTTTGACCTCATTATTCTCGTATTGATTCTGATTCAATTCAATTTTATTTTATCGATCTGAAAAGCTAACTTGATTTTTACTATTTGTAGTGCTATCTATTTTAAAAATTATTCACCCAGTCCAGTTTCACATTTTCCCATCGCATTCATTTGGACTCAAAGTATTAATATGCATAATGCATAAATGTGATGCCCCGGAAAGTTCCTCTCTCTCGCTCATTCTCTGTGCAATCGATTTAATTAAAATTGTATGTGATGCTCAACATGAGCCATTTTCACATGGCTTATGCTCCTCATGTTGCATATTATTTTATGTATGTATGAATGGCTGTATGATTATAATAACATTTTGGGGAACAATATACAGGACAGTATCTATAGTAACATTATGCCAATTAGTACAAATTATAATTAATTCAATTTTTATGTAATTTTCAAAAAAAAATTATAATTATACACAGGTGGTCGATACATCGTCACTAGTGGAAATGTTGACCTGTGCATTCGCGTTGTTCGACCAGAAGATGCATCAAAAAAGTTCACATGCCTCACAACAAATACACTGACGGGCGAGCGTAAACTAAGCGATGTTGTTATGTTATCAATAAAAGGTATGTCTATAAATACATAATATAATATTTTTTTCCCTACGACCAGTGGTTCTCAAACTGTGTATCGTGAGGGTTTCTCAAATGTGCCGCAATTTTCCTTGATTTTTCACTAAATTTTCTTCAGTCTTGCAATCTAAGAATGTCTTTCCAATTTTTCGAGATCTAAGGCACACCTCGACTAATTTTCCTAAGGCTCAAGTATAAATTTTTAGTACTGTCACGGAAATATGAAACTCCTTAAATAAAAAAAACTCAAAACTTGATTTTTGGATGCGTTCTCTTGCGTTCAATTTATTTTTTGAGATCTTGTAATATTTTTCTATAATAAAGTATTTTGGTTTAATTAAAGTAAATAATTCAATTAGTTTAAAATAAACAGAATGTAATGTGTTGCTATAAAATTTAAATCTCAAAAGTTCGTTAAATTTCAAATATCAGAAAACCGTTAAATTATATTGAACATGGAAATAGCATAGAAACAAAGCATATAGCAAATTAATTGAATTAGTTATAAATCGCGTAACATTTTATATCGAAAATGAATAATTCAAATTAACTCTAATGTGCCTTCAGGTCTTCAAAATAAATATTAGTGTACCACTGCTCGAAACAGTTTGAGAAACACTGATCTACACTCTTGGGGTATATAATAGACTTAAAAGGAAGAGGAAAATATACTGTTGTGTGTGTAGCAACGACGTAGCAGTAAAAGAGAAAATAAATTGACGAGAAAGGAAAGGAAAATAAATATTGATAAAAATCTAAATTGCGTTTTTTATGTCTTCACATTATGCCTTGAGGGACTGATGAAAAGTATTCCTTATCACAAGACCACTATGTTTATGTATTTACGCTTTCTCTGCTGCTGTGTATACAACACTGCTGTAAAGAGTTATTTTTTTTGTTGCTTCTCTTTCGCTCTCGAAGTTAATGATGATGTTTATGTAGCGGTAGGCTAAGGAAAAGGAAATAAGTTATGATAGCATAATAGATTGATTAATGTCGCGCATCTTTTACGGTTGAATGGATTATGAAAGGCTATTTTTTATAATCTAAAGCTTTCCGGTTGTAAATTTTGGTTGCTCAGTTGTGAGTCTGATGGTTTGGGGTTGGATAAGAGGCTATACATTCGATAGGAAGAATATTTAGCCTGCGTACTGTCATTAAGATCTTCTTAAATGATGTACATCTTGGAGAGTGAAGCTGTTAGCTACAATGGTAAGTCAAACTGAGTTTTGCGATGCTGGATTAAGAAGAAATCTTGAACAGTTTTTGGATAGACATTAATTTAAAATTTTGAAGTCAAACTAAGTCGGTTTGATGTTAATCAATGTTGTTTCGATCCGACTATAGTCTAGTCTAATCTAGTTTCAATTAGGGTTAATTAGAATTGATTCCCGTTCACCTAGAGTTGACCTAGGGTACCCTAGGATAAAGAAGGGGATATGGTAAGTAGGGGCACCTTAGAGTAACCCTAAAGTACCCCGGATAGCCTAATCTAATCTAATAGCCTCAGCAACCAGCCCCTAGATGAATATATATGTCGACCAGCTAAAAACAGACAAGTATTTCGGTTACCGTGTTGCAAGATCTTGTACAGATCACTTAGTATGAGCCGATGGGTTTGTTTCCAATAATATTCTATTTATTTTACTAAAGTGCTTCTTTGATGTCCAAAATCACTCAAAAATAGCTCCTTAAAATTAATTGAAACTGACCAAATAACTCAAACTGAGCATCAAAACCCCCCAATTTTTTCACAACAACCCCTCAATCATCAAAAAAGGTATTTTCAAACAAATTTACAGAACTGAAAAGCTTTTCTTTATAAAGTCTAGACTCTCATTCGCATAAACGACTCTTCCAAATAAGCATCATTGTAAAAACAAATGACATTTTTTTTAAAGATGGGATAACTGTCAACGAAGAAAATCTCTCTCTTAATTTTCAATTCAAAATTATCTTGTTGCCTTAATAATCCTCATTTCAGCTGCAATAAACCCACTCAGTGGCATTTTGCTTTTGTGTTTATTTCCTATTTTACCATCGCTGTATTATTCTTTCTTTCATCGTGATTTTAAAAATAAGATTGAAAAACTCATTAAGTGACAAGAAATGCTTTTTTCGAGATAAAAGAGGGAAATGTAAAGGAAAATGAGTGGGAATCCCTTAGGGGAAATTTTGGTGGGAATTTTTAAGGATGAAAGATTTTTTCAAATAAAAGTTGAATTTTGTTGTTAAGATAATTTCTAAGGTTGGTTTCTTGGTTTAACCTAAAATATTCTCCTTGAGGTAGCGTTGGAGTATTCACCTCGGATAGATTTCCAGAGGTACCCTAGTGTATATCCTACTTACCTCTCCACAAAGGGTGTCATGTAAAATCTGCTAATGTACTTTGGGATTAGGATAAGGCAGGGTACCACGAATGGTCCTAGAAATCAGCATGTTGAATTATACCCTAGAGTATATCCTACCTACCCCTCCTCTCCACCTAGGGTGCCCTGTGGTACCCATCATTGTAAAATCTGTTAGTGTACTCTGGGATTAAGATAGGGTAGGGTACCCCAATAGTCCTACAAATCAGCCCTAGGTATATATTTTATGGTAGCCTGGTTACATCGCTAGTGTAATTCATGCTCTAATGTCTTAAAATTTACCCTAGTAGCTAGTGTATAATCTAGAGTTTACCGAGCAACCAGCAACAGGAACAAATTCCTTGGATACTTCCCCCGTACCAAAAATGAAACACAAAACTCCAAGATTTTAATCTAAAAATTCAATTTTAAAGAAATATTCCAAAAACACCTCCAAAAATTATTTAAAGTATGCCAGAAAACCCAAAAGAGACATCCGATGCCTCAAAAAAATCTTCCACCTCAATATTTTTTTCATTACCTTCATAAAATCGACCTATTTTCCACAAAATTTAATCTCAATTCAGAAAAATTTCACCAAGGGAATAAAAAGCAGCCACACAATAAGCAATGTTGCAAAGTTATAAGGAAGAAGAGGAACAAAAAATTGAAAACTTTGTCACATAAAAAAAAGCTCGAGATATAGAAATAACAAGAAAAAAATGTCATAATTTCAAATGTGATCATCTCATTGAAAAAAAAAACGAAGGAATGAAGATGAGAAGGAAGTGGAAATGAAAATGAAAAAACATCAAGTGGCTCTAAGAACAATTTTTTTCTCCTCATTTATTTTCTATTTCATTTGAAAAAAGTACGATGCTAACAGTAAGCCGAATGAAGGCAATGAAATGACATAGAATACGGTGAAGACACTCATTTTAATAATGAAAAGAAATGAGTACAAAAAGAAATCAACAAGATAAAAAAAGAGCTGAAAGGAAGATACAAAAAGAGTTTCAATGCCAGTCCAGATGTTGTAGATGAACATTTTATTTGTGAGATTTTAAGCTTTTCCTTCTTGGAAGGTCAAAGATTTCAGGAGAACAATAGATCAAGTGCTTTTGTAAAAGTTCAAATGGTTCGGAAAGTTTCAAGAATTATTTAATCCTGTAAGGTTTAGTTCCATCTTAAGATAATTCTGAGAATGATTCTAGTTCCATACAGTTAGTCTGAGCAACACCTGAGGTAAAGGTAACCCAGGTGTGCGAAATGGAGCCTTCTGTCGCTATAGAGGAAAGGGTTTGATGATGGTAAATTATGGTAAACAAACCGAATCCCCTTAAATTTTAAAACTCAGTTCAAGTGAGTCAGAATTTTTGGTGAATGAGATTTAGTTAGATATCAGCACTTGTAGTGACTTGGAAAATGAGGATGTGCCTGAGCGATAAAGGCTCCTTTTTCACTAAATTTGGATTCCATATGGCTGCACATGACTACTTTGAGTTTTTTAAGGTGATCAGAATTAAAAAAGCTGCAACTATTGTTACAGGGTCTTTCACCCATAACCAGAGGCGTATCCAGAAATTTTTCGAGGGAGGGGTTTTGAAATTTTTTTCTATGAATGGCAAAATTTAGGGGGGGTTTAGAGATTTTTTTCTTAAAAAACCCTAGCAAATTGAAAAAAAATTCCCAAAAAGGTTGGGGTTTTAACCCCCAAAACCCCTCCCTGAATACGCCCCTGCCCATAACCATTCGGCACGTTGAACAATTGGCTTGGTTTTTCAGTGAACTCTCCTCTGTGTCCTCTGATTTTTTGAGATTTTATTAAATGTCCTCTACTTTTTGAATCAACAGTGTCCAAAATTATGTGCTTTTTGCTTAAAATTAGTTTAATTTGGTTAAAATAAGGGAATTTCCTCTATTTACTGAAAGTTTCTGGTCAACCAATCGTTCGGTCAATATTGCAGATTTTAGATACATAAGCACTAAACTGAGAGGTAATGAGGTTCAAATCGACGAGGTTGCAACGTAGTTTTGATCTGTCAGTGATTTTATCCATCCACATGGCTGCTATCAGTTGTATCTACTGTAGGATAGATAAAATCAGTGAGAGAGCAACTCCACGGTGCAACCTTGTCAATTTTGGCCTCAATATCACTCAGTTAAGCCACTAGAAATTGTTTTAACAACAGAATATCCTTTTTACCCTACAATTACTATTTGTTCAACACCTTTACATCCCCAATTTGTCTCTCAATTTTTTTTAAAAAATCACTCCAACGCAATCAACAAATTCTAAACAAATAATAACCTTCCATTAACATTTTTTCTACCTCAAAAAAGGAAGAAAAAAAATCATCATCACATTCCCATGAAGTAGCAAGTGTTGTTGATTAATATTTTATATCCTATAAATTCTCACATAAATCACTTTCGAAAGTCGACAAGTAAGTTACTATCCTAAATAACTGGATTTGCATATTCATCGTGTAGAGAGTATTAAAAGAAAGGAAAAGAGAAAAATGGGGGCAAAAGGGTTCGAGTTTTGAAATGTACTCTTGCATGTGACATTACAGCATCATTTTTTATTCAAAGAATTTCTTTTTTTCCACTTTTTTTTTCTTCCTCATCTGAATATTTTTGTATGTATGTCGTCATTTCGATGTGGAATATATAAAATGCTGCTGCTGCTGCTGTGTATGGAAATATTTTTTTTATGCAGAAGCACCACAAAACATGGCTCCACAATCGAGTCAAAAATCAATAATGGAAATAAGTGTAGATAGAGGTAGCAAAATTCATTTGCCATGCAATATTCAGGGGAATCCACTGCCAATATATACATGGTATCGATTATCTGATTCCGGTTCGTATTATTCCGTTCCATCGTCACAGCGTGTCATACCATCACAAACCTTACTACTCATCAGAAATGTTGATGAGAGAGATGCTGGACGTTGGGTAAGTCAAATATACAGACCCAAAAAAACTTAATTTTCAATTCCACTTAACCTCATTTATTTGCAGATTTGTAAAGCATCGAATCCATATGGTGAACTGAAATTGGAAATTATCCTTAAAGTTCATTCTTATCTCACCGTCCATATGAGTCCACAACATCAGACAATTAATTCAGGCTCATCTGGTATTTTCAATTGTTCAATTTCATCATCATCCGAAACACAAGTTGAATGGTTTCATAATGGAAAGTCCATTATTGGTGGTAATAGCGGTGATGAGGTGCAAGTTGGTGGAAGCAAGTAAGTTAAATGATTCCGTATTAAAAACCAATTTTCGATCTCATAATTTGACTTGAATGAGGGTTCTTGTGAAAGTTTCTATTTTATTATGAGATAATGTTTGTGGATTATGTGGTCGTGGGAAAATCTATGGGACAAGTAGTTAAAAATCTGTCAGAACTTGATCAAAAATCCTGTAAGGGGTCATTCAATTATGACGTCCATGATTTAGGGGGCGTTTTTTGATGGACGTCATAAGTGAATGGCAAAAAAAAATCCGGTAGAAATCTGGCTCATAACTGAAATCTAGTAGAACCTAATGGAACCCAACTTTTTATGGTTTTAAGTAGGTTTCAACTTAAAAATACGTCAGAATTTAATCAAAAATCCGATGAAAAACTGGAAAATAAATCCGGTGAAAATCTGGTTCATCCTATAAGTTTTAAAGCCATAAATTCTCATAAGACTATAAAATCACACCTAAACTCAGATTCTGTTTTAAAAAAATTGCAATCCATTACCAAAGAATCTCAGACAAATCACATTTCCAATCCACAGAATCTCCCATAATCATAAAGCAGAAATTTATCTACTATAATGTTGAGATAAATAGTTCTATATGAAAAACTCATTAATGAACAAGTTTTTCTCTCCTCCTTTATAACATTCACATCTATATTTTTTTCCATCATCACATCACATCCGGCTGTCTCTCTATCTAAAGGCTACCCACTTACTTTATGTTTGCTTTTCATTATAATCACCGTCGTTTTTTTTCTCTCCTTCTGTTCTGATGATTCAAGTAATAAAAAATAATACAGTAAGTGGAACATAGACAAAGGGCATATAGAAGGACAAAAGAGTGAAAAAAGGGGGTTGGAGGGGATTAACATGTTCATAAAGTGCAAATTTGTTTTTAATATTCATCAGTCAGGGGATGACGATGATAATAATAATAATGATGGGTTTAGTAGACATAATAAAAAAGAAGTAAAGCCATTATGTGTAAACAAAGTAGAATGTAAGGATTAAACTTTGGTACGGAATATAAAGAAGACAAAAATTAACGTCAAAAGATTTTGATAATTACTAACCACTCCTTGATAATTTCTTTTTCATTTTCATCGTAAATTTATGTGTATGCCTTTCTATAGCTATTGAATAAAAGCTTGTCTTCTAGTTTTCTCATCATAATTATTATCATTATTGTTACTACTTCTGCAGATAGACTGAAGGAGTAATTTATGTTAGCGAAAAAGTTTTATGGTTGAAATAATATTATATAATAGAATTAATATGGTGTACAGACAAGCCAAAAAAGCAATGATGATGAAATTTGAGGAACAGAAACGACTAGTGAACAGAAAATGTCAACTTTACTTCTAGAATAGACCCCTACACCAGAGACACCCCTTTGCCTACCCTACATCAGGGGTACCCATACGCCTACCCCTACACCATGGGTTGGTCTATGGTTACACCAGGAGTTTAGTCTAAGATATAACGTAGGTTTAAAGCCCCTACCATACTCTAAAAGAATATATAAATGCTCCAGATAATTTTCATAAAACTAGAATTCACCTTTTCTACCAAACCTGGACATTCTTGGCTCTAAAAATAGAACACTCTCTGAAAAACAAAGCAGATGGTCAGCCTACCTAACCATACTACTCAATCTCAATTGACACAACGACCATACTCTTATGATGTCATTAAAAATAATCAGATTACAAGTTCATAATAAAATTTACTACAAAACATTCTATTTTCTCATATAAAACAGACAAAATAATCCTCAAGATTCTCTCACTCTCACAAAAAGCAGCTTCAAATATGATACAAACGAGTAAAATGAAAGTGAGAAAATGAGAAAAAGATGAATTAAGTGGAAAAGTAATTAAATGGGATTAGATTTTATGAGAAACGTTGATTTTCATGTCTGTTTCATTTTATTTTAAGAAAATTACAGTCGAAATATGATTGTAGAATTTTTTTGATATCATTCTTGGGGGTTATTTAGTTATGACGTTCGATATTTTGAGAGGGGGTTACTTTCCCCTAGGGTATACCAACGATGTATCCTAGGATACCTTAGGTATACCAGGGGTATCTAGGGGTACTTAGGGTATATCTTGGAATAGGAGTATACCCAGGGTATATTCTGGCATATGGGTATACTCTAGGGTACGCTAGGGTAGAGGTAGATACTCTATACTGAGAAACTAGTCGCTGGAGCTTCAAACTACAGATTTTCATATTAAAACTTTGTTATAGTATGTGTAAAAATTCAATGGACGTTATTAATGAACGTCCCCTAAAGACATTTGATGAAAATTCCCACTTTTCATTATGACACAATTAAGTGAATTTCTTAATGATAGCTTGAGGACAATGGAGATGGGAAAGAACGACAATGAGAAGGCGTCAAGTTACGAAAATATTTTCATAACTTAATTGAGTTAGGGGAAATGTTGAGTTTATTTTGAGAACTGAAACATTTGTGAAAATATTATTTCTGAGAAAATTCAATCAGTTTTTAGACCGTGTCTTAATTTATTTATGGAAAAATTCGAAACAACATTAATCAGAACCCTTAAAGTACTCCACAACAATTTATCATTAGACCCGACACTATAAAAACTCATTAAAATTTAATAAGTCTTAATGAATTTTTCGTCAAACTTTTATTTATTCAGCGTTAAAAAAGAGCATGAAGAGGAATTAAATTCATCAAACATTCTAATAGAGCCTCATTCAATATTCATTCTAGGAAAAATTTTAGCTCATTATTTCTTTCACGGCTTCTAATTAATTATGAAATTAATTTTTAATCTAATTATTTTTTCTCTGCGATGAATGAGGAACGATTCATGAACCACTTTTGTTTCTTTAAGGAATTTTTAGGGGGAATTTTGTTATTTTTTGCATGTTTACAACTGAAATTATTTGATGTGGTAAAAATGACCAAATAACAAAATTAAAAATTTAATTTTTTGAAATTAAAAATTTACTTTTTCGAAACTAAAAATTTAACTATTTGAAATTAAAAATTTAAGGTTTCAAAATAAATCGAAATTAAAACTTTATTTTTTTAAATTAAAAATATAATTTTTTTAAACTAAAAATGTAATTTTTCGAAATTAGAAATTTAAATTTTCAAACTTAAAAATTTAAATTTTCAAAATTAAAAATTTAAGTTTTCAAAATTAAAAATTTAATTCTTCAAAATTAAAAATTTAATTTTTCGAAACTAAAAATTTAATTTTTTTAAACTTTTGATAATTTGTAAATTTTTTTATATTTGAAGCTTTCTGTAAACTTTCAATGATTAATTTTAAAAAATCTCTCCCCATTATTAATTCAGCTCAACTAATTTCCTACAAAAAATCATTTTTAATATCCTCGTTCTAGATTTACTCTCGCACCATCTAACTCATTACATATTAATGACGTTGGAAGAGATGACAAGGGAATTTATCAATGTTTGGTTACAAGTCCTCGAAGTAGCATACAAGCAGCAGGTGAACTGAAATTGGGAGGTTAGTAAACAGAAATTTCATCATCGTACCTTGAATTTATAATTGAGATTTATTATCAAAAATTCACGTATTTACGCAGATACAATGCCAGAGATGATTTACAGATTCATCGAGCAGAATGTTCGACCGGGGCCTCATATTTCACTCAAATGTTCGGCACGCGGTACTCCACCGCCGCAGGTAAAAATGAAAATGCCTTTCTTATCGCTCAGTAAAAAGGAAGAGGAACTGAAAATTTCCTCTTTTTATGAATTTGATTTATTGAATTTTACCGAACAACTTTTTTTCTGATCTTATCAATAATTCACACAGTTTACATGGCTGCTCGATTCTCAGCCAATACTTGACGTTACATCACTTCATCGATATGCTATGGGACAATATGTAGATGTATCGGGTGATGTTATAAGTCATCTTAACATTTCACATGTTCGTGCTGACGATGGTGGAATGTACAATTGCATGGCAAAAAATAGCATTGGTGCTGTTTCACATGCAGCACGCCTCAATATATTTGGACCGCCATATGTTCGAGCTATAAGCCCAATTAAGGCAGTTGCTGGAGAGGATTTGGTCGTTTATTGTCCATTTGCTGGATATCCAATTGAAAGTATTCGCTGGGAACGTGCAGGAATTGAAATAACATCAAGTAAGTGAGCAAAAAAAAGTTCAATTTTCTTTCATCTGCATGAATTAATCCCACGTGAATCCCTTTTTTGCATCTTCTCTCTCAACTCAGAATTAAAAATAATAATTTTATCCTTGACTTGTTAATTTCCCAATAGATTCACGTTATGTTGTGTCTAGCATCCAACAAGGAGGTTATCTTAAAATTAACCAAATCGATCCACAACACGATGCAGGAAGTTATACGTGCATTGTACGGTCGCGTAGCGGTGAGGAATCACGTCGTGATATTCAAATTAACGTCAACAGTCCACCCGTCATTGAAGCATTTACATTTCCAAAAAACATTCAAGAAGGTGGACGAGCGCAAGTTACTTGTGCTGTGTCATCTGGTGACATGCCTGTCTACTTCACATGGCACAAAGATGGCTCGCCTTTATTATTAAGTCTTCAGGTGCTCGAAAAGAAGGAAGAATTCTTTTCACTTCTTGTTTTTAAAGATATTACGGCACGTCACAGTGGGAAGTATACTTGCTATGCTTCAAATTCAGCTGCGAAAGTAAACTTTACTGCTGAGCTGTTTGTTAAAGGTAAATATGACTGGTTTTTATCGAGAGATGGATTAAGGAGATATGGATTGTTGGGACGGTGACTTCCTTGTGGGAATTTAGGGGATTTTTTGTGTAATTTTTTACTGATTAGAATGATACTAAGTTTTTAGGGAAATATTTTCTGGGAACTGTTCAAAAAACTCAATTTTTCTTTAATTAAGAAAATCTTTGTTTACTTAAGTCATTGGCCGGTTTCTAGGACTACACTGGGTACCCTACCCTATCTACCTGGGGTACCTATGGTAGGTAGGGCAGGGTACCATAGGTAGGGGTACTAAAGGTAGGGGTACCCTAGAGTATACTTCATTCAATTTCCAAAATAAAGAAACCGTTGAAACAACAATTGTCTGTGACAATTAAATCTATTTGATATACTAAAACTGAACCATACTCTATATCGTATACTACAAGTATACTTCAACTTTAGTATACTTTTTATCATCCAATAGATTATTTACTCTATTAGTAGACATATAATTTAGCCACAGACATTCAATGAGTTCCATTAATTGATCAGAAAGAGAACAAAATTTCACTTAACCATAAAATTTGTCAACAAACATCCCAACCAACCATTTTACATTCATTTCAATCAGTTAAAATCCCATAAAATTTCCATACAAAACCTTAATGAAAGCTCTTAATGAAAACCCCAAATCTGATTAAATTTCCCCTCAGGACAGCTTTCAGTACAACTCGATGACAATTCAATGATAATAAATTACACTCACCTTTTTGTATTTTCTTTTAATCCTCTCACAAAAACCCAAACACAAACAAAAAAAACATACGCAATGTAATCAAAATACGCACGGTATAAAAAAATATGTTTAGTACCCCCTCAATGGACATTTGAGCCGCAGGATACAAATGTGATGCTCGGCAATCCAATTGCTATAAATTGTGAAGCTAATGGCTATCCCAAGCCAACAATAACATGGTTTAAAGGGAAAAGTAAATCATCAAAAGAATTTCAAGCAATTACAATGAGAAGCGGCACAACACTTACGGTAAACTTTGCAACAACTGAAGACGAAGGTTTCTACATGTGTCAGGCGAATAATGAAATTGGGAATGGATTGAAAAAGATAATTTACATTAATGTCAATGAACCGGCAAGATTTGATTATGCTTCAAAGAATATTTCGTCTCGTCGTAATGATCCCGTTGTGCTCTCGTGTCATGCAATGGGCGATGAGCCATTACACATTACATGGACGCACAATAATAATCGGATTGATTTGAATAATTATCGTATAAATATTGCTGAGATGAAAACAGATGAGGGTGTGCGTTCACAATTGTCGATAAGCCGTTCGGATAGACATGATTCTGGAAAATATAGATGTGTTGCTGAAAATCAGTATGGGAGGAGTGAGCACTTGATATTTCTGGCTGTTCAAGGTGAGTTTATTGTGATTCTTAGTTTATTATGAAAGCTCTGGATTCTAAATAGCTGAAATTAAACATGATTTTGATAAATTTTGAGGTTAGAAATGGAAAAAATTGATATTTGATAGCTAAATTCATCCAAAACCTGCTCAGATCTTTTCTATTAAACTTTTGCCACTTTTTTACTTACATTGTGCTTAATTTGAAGTTGAATTGTCCTCTTATTTCGAAGAAAATTGTAAAATACTTTTCGAAGTGACAAAAATTTTCAAAATGGCGGTTCAAAATCTAAAAAACCGTTAAAAATTGATTTTTCTAAAGTTTTTAATTGAAACTATTTTGGTGTCTAAATTTAGTGTAATTATTGACCAGAATATGAATCAAAATGATGGATTATTTGCAAAATACCTAATTTATTTGCCTAGTAAGTCTTATTTTCAATAAATTAGTAAAATTTGGAGGATTTTATTCAAAGAGCAATCTATTAAGCTGCTAGTATCCAAAAGCTTTGATAAATATCTAATTATCTATTGCAAAAAATTTCAAATTGATATGATTTGTTAACGATTACATAGAAACGACCAACACATAATAAATTTAATCTTCTTAGGGGTCATTCACTTATGACGTCCATGATTTAGGGGGGAGGGGGGGGGTCTGAGATTTTGTGACACTTTATATTAAAGAAATTTTTTGAGTTTAAAATTGGTGACAAGGGGGGTAGGGGGGTCTAAAAATCCCATTTTTTATGGACGTCATAAGTGAATGACCCCTTACCTCCTATGAATAGAATCAAATTTACTAATTCTAATTAACAGAAAAATTTCAACTAATTGACATTTTTCTTTTTCTCTCTTAAAACTCAATTAAATCATAAATAGAAAGTCCTGATGCGCCATCAAATCTCGAAGTGCTGGAAGTGAAAAGTCGAACGGTCAAGCTCTCATGGAAACGACCCTATGATGGCAATTCTCCTGTTCTCTCATATTTAGTACAATATAAACCGCTGAAATCATTACATGAGCAAACAGTCATGCCAGCAACAGACGAGGAATGGAAAGGACCACACATTTCCAATTTAACTCTCCCATCTGTCGGCGTAGCAACGAGGTATTATTCTATTATTATTTATTTGCAAGTCATTACATGGGGAATAATATTTCAATTTCATTTGCACACATTTATAAAAGTTATGATGGTATTCAACGTGAACAGGCAACAATTGGTGGTTTACATCCATCTACGACCTACTTGATGAGAATGCTTGTTGTTAACGAGATTGCTAGATCGCCATATACAGATTCCATTGTTATTAAGACACAAGAGGAAGCGCCAACAGAAGCACCTCATAATATTCAAGTACAGACTGGAAATGTTGGTGAATTGATTATAACATGGCAGTTGCCACAAAAACAGTCATGGAATGGCGAACTTCTCGGCTATCATGTTAACTTTACCGAAGAGAAGCACAGCAACATAAATTACAACAACTCAAATAGAACTGTTAGTAAGACAATCACAGTGCATGGATGGGCGACCACAAAATCGATAATCACAAGCTTGAGAAAATTTACAAAATATTCGATTCGCATACGTGCGTTCAACAGTGTATCTCCTGGACCGTGGTCGGCATCTGTAATAGGAACCACATTGGAGGGCGTTCCTGAGTCAGCACCACAAAATGTAAACTGCACATCACTCTCATCGCAGAGCATAAAAATATCATGGCAGGAGCCTCCGATACAATTTCATGGTGGACTAATTCAGGGATATAAAGTTCTATATCGACCGTTGGTCAAACAACGTGAGTTCTTTTTTGCTAAATGAGATTTCTGTGTTGCTTTTGTAATTTAAAACAGGTTTTGTTTTAATGATTTTTTATGATTTCTCGTCATTTGAGACAAAAATTCAAATTTAAAATTTCTGTTGAAAATTCAAATTTAAAATTTCCGTTAAAAATTCAAATTTAAAATTTCCGTTAAAAATTCAAATTTAAAATTTTCATTAAAAATTCAAATTTAAAAATTTCTTTAAAAATGCAAATTTAAAATTTCTCTTAAAAATTCAAATTTAAAATTTCCGTTAAAAATTCAAATTTAAAATTTCCGTTAGATTTTTTTGGAACTGTTATCGAGTTTTGAAGATTCTTAAATTCAATTGTAGCATAAACTGTAAAAAAACTCATCCCAGACATCTCCCAATGGAAATCTCTCACCAAACACATTTTCCTTTTGTTTTTCCTTCCCTTCCCAATTTGATCTTTCCAAAATGATTTATTACCGACACTATTTATAAGTAATAACATCTAAATTCTCACTTCTTCTTCCTTCATCCTTCTCGATTCTCTTATTTTTTCACAGTAGAATTCACAGCAAGTGAGGTAAAACGAACATCAAACATGGAAACCTATTTGCATGGACTTATGAAGGCAACAAATTATTCGATACGTGTATTAGCATTTACAAGTACCGGTGATGGTCTTCATTCCATACCGATTTATTGCACAACGGATGAAGATGTCCCTGAGGCACCTGCTAATATTAAAGCGTCTGCATTAACAGCTGAATCGATTTTAATATCGTGGCTTCCACCAATACAGAGAAATGGAATGATTATACATTATACGGTCTACAGCAAGGAGTCTGATCGAAAAGGACAGACGAGAAGTAAGTGGGATTTTATGAGAAATTTTTTATGTTTGTTAGCGTGATTTTCATGATGATAGGATGCTTTTTGGTTGATACTTTTAAATTGTCTTGACTGCTGGAGAGTTTTTCTGACAAAAATGATAAAATTATTTAAGAATGATGGTTCAAGTGTATTTTTTTAAGCTCTTGCCACTTTTTTCTATGATTATTCATAAAAATATCGTATAAATTCACTTTAGTTTTGATAATATTTGAAAAATACTTTTTGAAGTGAGAAATTTTTTCAAAATGGCGGTTGGATGAAATTTGAATTTTTGATGACCGTTAAATTTAGCTTTTGAGATTTTTATCAAAAAATTAAGTTTCTTTTGATTTTAAATCAAGATACCATTGACTTTTAGTTGATTTTTGAACAAATTCTTTAATCTATATTTAAAAAATTTCCAAAATAATCAAAAATTAAATAATATCAAGTATAAAAGTTCAATCGCGATTCATTGCTGCCTTACTGTTTCACTTAACCTTCGTTCTTCTTAATAAATGAGAAACTTCCTCCTCTCAAATTCTAAATATTCCATAAAATAATAAATTTCAAAAACCATTTTTAAAGGTAATATGGTGCGCGTTGATGAAAATGGATTTCCATGTACATTTGAGGCAAGAAATTTATTAGAGAATAAAAAGTACGATTTTTGGGTCACCGCCTCAACATCTGTCGGAGAAGGTAAACATTATTGATTGAATATCGAAGAGGATTCTTTTGAAGATGAAAAAAAATGTGAATTTCTTTTCGGAAAAAGGAAAATTTTCCTTCTCAGAAAAAATGGAAAGTTCAGTGATCCCTTTTTCCAAAGAATTTAATTTTTTTCCTCTTCTACAAAGCCTCAGCTTCAAAAGAGTAATTAAAATCACATTAACATTTTTCATTCATCATCATGCTTGCACATATATTAGGTGAACCAACAGCTCTCATCACCCAAATGACAAACACGAGAGCACCAGCACGTATTGCTTCGTTTTCGCAGACCATTAAAGTTCCGGTTGGAACAACATTGATGTTAGAATGTCTAGCTGTTGGTAATCCCACACCACGTGCACGATGGCTTACTCGTGATCGTCCCGTCACCTTCAGTCCATTTTACGAAGTAACGGCAGAGGGTCATCTAAAAATTCACAGTGTGGAACCAAGCTTGAGCGGAAATTACACATGTTCAGCAAAAAATCTTTTTGGTGAAGATGAAATTTATTATACGGTTGTTGCACTCAAACCACCAGCACCGCCACAATTGAGCGTACAGTTTGCAACGAGTGATAGTATAAAGTTGAAATGGGAGGCACCTGAAAGCGGTGGTATTGCTATTCTTGGCTATATTATTCTATATCGTGTGACAGGTGAAACGTGGTCGCGCGTGGAATTGACACCGGATCAAACGAGCTACACGCTAGGTGGCCTTAAATGTGGAACGCAATATATCATGAAGATATCAGCTCACAATAAGGTTGGTGATGGACAGGCATCTGATGAGATAAATGTATGGACGAAAGGAAAGACACCACAAGCACCGGAGGAGAAGGACTTCCTCAAAGTCAACACAACATGCCTAAATTTGTTGTTGTCATCTTGGAATAATGGCGGCTGTCCCATATCACATTTCTCGATTGAATATCGTTCGTTGGGTGAGATTCGTTGGACCGTCGTATCGTCTGACACGTCAAGCTTGGATGGCAATAAAGATTCACTCGTATTTTGTGATTTTAAACACGCTAGTTGGTATCAGTTGAGAATATCAGCAAAAAATGAGGCCGGAAAGACGTCCATTCAATACAATTTTGCGACAACGACATTGAGTGGAGGTAAATGCACGGAGGAAATAGGAAATGGAAAAAATAAAGATTTAGATTGAATTCACGTTGAGCTAGAGAGATTACAAATGTCCATCACATTATATAATAATATTGAAAATTAAATTGAATTTTTTATCCTCCTTCTTATTCTCCTCATCTTCGTCATTGAAAATTGAAAATTTAATTTTTTTTATATCTTCTTATCTTCCCTCTCCTTACAGAACCGGTCCCAATGCCAGAATATTTCCCTGTGGATGATGTCGAAAGCGTACCTATTGATGGAAATGATTGGATGCTCTTAGCAATCTGTATAATTTTATCCATTTCATTCTGTATGGTGTAAGTAGAAATTGTATGTCTGTTAATTATGCAGCAGACGTGAATGTAATTACATTTTATATAATGAAAAATTGAGTGAAAAAAGTAATAATTGACCGATTAACAGAGAGAAATGAAATTGATTATTAGTTTTAATGAGTTACTGGATGTGAGGGGTAATTGTGGATGTTAAAGAGAAATACGTGGACATTTTACACTGAAAAATTGGTTGATTATAATGAGTGCTTGTGATTGGGGTAGAAATAAAGTGAATTTCAATGGAAATTGATGGAAAAAATGCATTCACTGATGTCTATATTAAAAAGATATTGGCAGCAGATGTTATTGGAATCCAGAGGTTGTGGTCTAGCAAGGAGCAGGCAACCGAGGGTTATGATCTAGGGCGTCTTGTTAAAAAAGGTACAAAAATCGTTTAAGGGGACGCAAAACTCAATATAGGGAGTAATTTAACCATGGGTCCTATTTCTCTGGTAAACCCTAGCATATACCCCAAGAGTATACCCCCTGGGTGCCTAAATACCATGCTACGTCACTTACCAGAAGACAAAACCATGACATAGCATTGGTTCTTTTCATCCTGAACCAAATTTCGAATTTCACACCCCTTATTTGAGTTTTATGTCAGTTCCAAAGAGTTTCTTCAGTATTTGTCACCTCTTCCCTCTAAAATAGTAGACATCATACGTGAATGACCCCCAAACTAACCTTAAAGTAAGAAAGTTCAAGCATTAAACTTTTACTTCCAATTCTAAAGCAATTTACCACGACTTTTTCACCATCACATTTGCATCTCCCAATACCCCAAAAGCACATCATGCCACTCAATTTAATTAACCTAATTGACAATGCTCATCGATTGATTTTTCTCCAGCATTCAACCATTAAATGCTTACTGTACTAGAACGAGAGAGAAAAAAATCATAATTGTCTCTGTACATAAGTTAAACAGACGGAAGGCAAGCACAAAAAATCCAAAAAAGCCCCTCAGTCAGTAAATTTCTCCTTGTCGGTTGCCAATAACTTTTTTTATATATAAAGAGGCATGCCGAATCGTAAAAAAATGTGTACTGAAGGAAACAACATAATAATTTATTGCCCTCTCAATCAATGATTCAATGAGAGTCCTCTTGAGAAAATTTTTTTATGGTCTTTTGACCGAAATAGAAGAAATATTTTTTTCTTGATTTTTTTTTTATTATTGGACATGGAAACATGAACAATTTTCCATCATTTGACCGCAATTTTTATAGACTTTAATTTTTTTGTGATAGCAAATGTCATGATTTGAGCCTTTAAATCATTTTTAGTGCAATTCATTTTGGGGTAAATGAGTTTTGTTCGTCATTATGATGGAAATTTGGTGTTGAAATTTGAGTTTTGGGACATAAGGATGTTATTTTATTAGTCTTGCCATGTTTTTCTGTGATATGTAATAGCTTGGAATGAGAAATGAGTCAGAATTAAGGAAATATTGCAGAAAAACATTTTTAAGTGAGGAAAAACGCATGGCTTTAAATATTTTAAAGCTACGCTTCATATTTTTTAAAATTCAAATTTCAAAAATCCGTTTAATTTTTTTCATAGTTCCAAACAATCAAAAATGATCAATTAATTACTAAAATACAAAAAACGCTTCAAAAAATCATTCAAACTTTTATTAATCTTCCTTTACATTAATTTTTCCCAACAGATTCATCATCCTCCGCTATAAAGGTTCGGTTTGCCAGCCAACAACAGATCATTACGAGTCTCATACAATACCAAATGATATAAAAGATGAACATGACAATCGACGTAATCAACAAGTTTATACAGCATCGCCTGTGAAAATTATTGATAAAGATAATGATTCAGAAATGTACGAGATATCACCGTATGCTACATTTTCTGTAACGGGAGGAAGGACGGTTGTACAAGGGCATTCAAAGACACCAACGAGAGGTGCTCATACACCATCGGCATTAGATTATACTATGCAATTTAAGACATTTGGACATCCTGAAGGTGATTTAGATCTTAATGCTACAGCTTATCCTATCTTACCGAGCAGTGGCTTTGGACATGTCAAGGGAAAATCATCATGGCATAAGCAGCGTTACTATAATACAGATGGTAGGGATTAATATAGAATATGAGAAGCATTTATATTAATTTTTTATGACATATTAGATGATTCTACACTTAGTAAATCAATGACGGTTGTCGCAAGCAGTGCTCGACTACGGAATGCTCGTGATAATAATCAAAGTCAAGAGACAAGACTGACAACGCGTGGAAATGGTGGTGGTAATCGTTCAAAGAGTCACCATTCGAAGGGTGGCTCTGAATCTGACACGAGTCTTAGTCCAACAAATGAGTTTAGTAATGCACCAACTTATCGAATACCCGTCAAGCACTCACGTGATTTATTCCGACCTGACTCAAGTACGGAATCGAATAATGATAATTCGCCGATAAGAGAACGACGAAGTAATACACCACGACACATAAATAATGAGAAGCGACCAAGGGCAACAAGAGATTCAAATAATTCACGTTCTATGGATATGCTGCAAAGTAACAACAGGTAGTTCAGGTACCTGATAGAACAGAAAATTTAGCACTCACAAAAATCGAGAAATTTTGTTCCTAATGCCTTCTTTTTTCTTTCTTATTCTTCTGTCTATTTGATGTAATTAGTCTTCTGGTAGACATTTTTTTGCTTCTGACTTTTGATTTCTTCTTTTTATTCAATTCATTTCAATTTCCATTAAGCAACTTTTCTCTCTTATTCCATGTAATTACATAAATGGAATTTGATCTTTCTTATTTTTGGAGCTTTTCTAAAGAACTTTTTGTGGCATTTGATACATTTATACTTATATTGACAGATTGCGTATTGAGATGGAAATGAAACCCGCGTGTTTTTCTATTAAAAATTGAAATTGGAATCCTACGGAACCTTTTTGATGGTTGAAAAGTGTTTCAGTTGAATCTTGCCATCCTATATTTTGAGAAAATGATATTTTAAGACCAAGAATTCAGCTAATTTAGAAGATATTTGAGAAAAACTTTTTGAAGTGAGGAAAAATTTCAAAATGGCGGCATTGAAATTTTTGAATTTTGAAAATCCGTTAAAAAATTACGGTTATAAAAAGTTTGAATTTTTGTTCTAAATTTTACAAAATAAGTACTACTGACTGAGAAAGGGTGTACCAAAAGCATCCAAGTTGACTTCCTTACTTCCCATCCACATAAAAGTAATGATTGATGATTCTTTTCGATATATATTAAAGCAAATAAGAAAGATTGAGTTTCATTTATCAAAAAAAAGTTCTTCATTAATTTCAACATTTTCTGTTTTCACCCCTTTTTTCTCTTCTCCATTCGTTATAGCACCGACAGTGAGGTTAATCTCGAGGAAGCCATGAAGTTTCGTCCACCAAATGGCTTTTCCGATTCAAGAGAGTTTAGTGAAGCGGAATGTGATCGAGATCATGCCCTTGATTTGGAAGTTCAACAAGCATTGGCAAATAAAATGAATGGAAAAATTCAACATGAGGAAATAACCTCACTGTTAGTTGCAAGGTAAGGGACGAGACATTTTTTTTTCTCGATTTCCTTTATTTGAATAGGAAAATATTGACGATGATTTTGAGATTGTATATTGAGGAAATTAAAATGGATAGAAATGGAACAATCTAGATTTTCAATTGTATTTTCGATTTGTGGAATGGGGGAAGTTGAATTGACCTTTGGATTGGAAAGCATTCAAAGTACTTGGAGCATTTTCTGGAATTTTTTAATGAGATGAATAAATGGCTGATGTAAGGCAGCATTTTCTGTATTTATTTCAACTTCACGGGGCTCAAAATGCACATTTGATAGATAAAGCAGCCAATTAGTTATCCTTAACCTCAAGCAAAAAGAATGGCATCTGAAAAGCTAAATAAGGGAGGCTAACGGACGAAATGCAACTAAAAATGCTTTCAAAATAAGAAAATCCCCAAAAAAATTCATAAAAAGATTCACAAATTATCAAATCAATCAAATCCCTAAAAGCTTCCAATTCCAATAATAATTTAAATATACCCCCACTCAAAAACAGCAGACATACTTTTTGTCATATTTCCGCTCAGTACTTATTTTGTTAATTTTCTTTTTATCAAAGTAAAATTTTCCTCTCAATATTCAATATTAAAATCTAATAACCTGGAAAATGAGTTTTTCTTCTTCACTGAAACGTTTAGTATTCGGAATAAATTTCTCGTTATTCTCTCCGTTGAGAGAAGGTTTTAGCTGTGTTTTTATGAAAATGTGGATTTGTTGAGAGTGGATTTGGATCTGGTGGCAGAGAAGAAAGTCAATTTTGATGATTTTGTATTTATTTTCATCATTTTCTAACGATGATGGAATATTTTTTAAATTTTTAATTTTTGGACTCCACAGAGTTATGACCTAACCTTTTTTGACTCCAGGGGTTAGTCCTTCGGGTGTATTCCATACCTCTACATACCCCTAGGGTACAGTCTACATACCCCTAGGGTACACTCTACATACCCCTAGGGTATACTCTACATACCCCTAGGGTATACTCTACATACCCCTAGGGTACACTCTACATACCGCTAGGGTACACTCTACATACTCCTAGGGTACACTCTACATACCCCTAGGGTACACTCTTCATACCCCTAGGGTATACTCTACATACCCCTATGGTATACCATATATGTACCCCTAGGATGCCCCTAAGGTATACCCCAGTGAAGCTACCTCCAAAGTAAAGTCCTGCCAACTCTACAAACCAATCCTCAAAATCTTCCAATCCACAAGCTTAAAATGCGCTTCACCCATAATTCCTCATAAAAATTCCACTCTCATCTCCTCTCATATTAATGTACACATAATGTAAATTGAAGAGCAAGAAGGAATATAAAAAAAATTGCTCAATATTTATTTTTCTGCTTTGTTGTACTTTTAATAGGTATCATGAGAAGAAGGAACAAGAGCGTAACGAGTATACAATTCATGTATGAAATAATATAAGGAAATTCACCGTCTTATTGCAAACACGACAAGCGGCAGTAAAAAAAATATTTTTTTGAGTTCAATCTCACTTACATTACGAATAATAAATAAATATCTGACATCGTACAAAAGCAAAGAACACGAAAATGGAATCTCAAAGAGGAGAGAAAAAGAGGAAAAAAGATGTAATGAAAATGTTGCCATGGAACGCGGCACGAAATTCTTCTTCTGTTTCACCGGAAAATTGTGTTTTTTTCTTATTTCAATTTTTTTTTATCAATTGATCTGGCACATGCAAATAAATTAAAATGTAAACTGAATCGTTACTTCAAAGAGATGATGAATGTTTGCGAAATGATTGAGAATAGGCGGGAATCCTTTTTTGTGGGAATTGAAACTCAGTGTGGGACATTTTTTTGCTAATTTAAAGTCGAAAATATGAGAATATTTTAACTCTTTATTTAAAATTGGAGATTGAACTTTAGTAAAGACTTAAATTCAAGAGTGTGGAAGTTGAAAAACTTAGAATTGACTGATTTTTGTTTACAACTTCACCTGAAGTTTTTGTTTGTCAAAATTCAGCTTATTTTGCAATTTTATCAAACTTCAATCAGCTGAAGATGCTCAATTTCAGTGAGCAAAGCGATTTTTAACATAACTTTGTAAGAAATAGCTTTTTAAATTGCAAAATTCAATCATTTTATTATTTGAAAATTTTTGTAAACAAAATTTCAAAAAATTGCGGGAAAATTCAAATATTTTTTAACCGTTAAAGTGTTCTTCCACACCAGCATTTTATTGAATATCTACAATTCTATTAAATTGAATAAAATCTATTAAAATTAAATAAATTTTAGAAAACAAAATCAAATCCGTTGAAACTTTTCATCAAACTTCAAATCAAAAATCGATACGAATAAAAAAACTCAACTCCATCAAAAATCGAATAAAATTTTCTTTAAAATGAAAAAAATTTTATTACCAAGAAAAAAAGTATAAAACGATGCAGAACTGAATAAAAAAAATGTAGAATGATTTATTATTGTGATAAAGTAAAATAAAATTTTTTTCAATATATAATAAAAAAGAATGAAAATTAACTTTGGAAATTTTTCATGAATGAGTTTGAAAATGAGGAAATAAATAATATGTAAGAAAAAAAATAATAAAGATTGTTACAATTTTGAGGATGAGAAATGTAATAAAATTAATCAAAATCACTGCCTCGTAAATTATTATTATTGTAATGTTAAGGTTTCTTTATTTCAAATTTATGACATCGTTGGTATGTGGATGCAGCAATAAATGAGGAAATGGAACGAAGCGAAATGGAATTAAATATTGAGGTAGAATTTTGAAATGACTTTTTATGTTTCAGCAGTCAAATTTGCAAAAATTATTCTACACCTGCAAAAAACCCCGAAAGCTGACCCACCCGATGTAATTTGCTTATCTCAATTTAAATTTTTTACCATACAATAAAAATTTTTCTCAAGATTACTCGAAGTCGATGCATAAATGCTGAAAATGGTAGGTCACAAATTTTTATAGCTCACTATAAAACCGGTTCGTAAAAAAATTTGCCTTTCAGCCAAAAAAATGTGCAAATTCATTATTTAAAAGCTCTCGGTTTAGTGTTGCTGAGGACATGCATTTCAAATATTTTGTAAAATATTTCAGTTTTGTTTTTTTTTGCATTCCATAGAAATTTTATTTTATTTTTTATAAATCCAACTGAATTTAATTTAATTTTGATTAATTAAATTTTTCATGATAAAAAGAAAAGAATTTCATTAGTTAGTTCGACGCATTTGGAGTTTGTAGATTAAATTCATATGAATTTGCAAATTACAGAAATATTTCTTCCACAAAGCCCCAAGAGGCCGTTCACTTATTACATAACCCAAAAAACGGCTTTTGAGACCCCCCCTTTCTTTCTTTCTTTCTTTGAACTGAAAAATTTTCTTTGTTTGAACTGTCACAAAATCTCAGACCCCCCTCCCCCCTAAAAGCGTTACGTAATAAGTGAACGGCCCCCAACCTTTCTCGCAATATGACAAAACAGTGACAAACAAAGCAATTTACTATACAAGCTAAAAATTTCAATTAAGACAACACTGCTTGGGGACGTTCATAAATAATGTCACGCAAAAAACGAAATTTTTAGAGCCCCCTCCCTCTGTCACAAAATTTTCTTAGAAAATTGTTTTTAGTAAGTAATCCTCCTAAACATCGGACGTCATTTATAAGCGAAAGTTTCCTAGAGTTTTGAAAAAAAAAATCCCTTAAAAAGGGGGGGGGGGCCTAAAATTTTCCATACAAAAAATTTAAAAATCATACACCCGAAATATAGCTGGCTACACCACTGATGGCTTTGATAATTTAAATGTGAGCATGCCAAAAAAAGGATTCAAAATAATTCAGTTAATAGAAATAAAATTGAAACATATTTTTCATTGCTGTTTTCAAACTATTTTACTTTACCAAGGGCGTATCTAGAAATTTTTCGAGGGAAGGGTTTTGGGAGGGGGGCTGATTTGAGATTTTTTTCTTAAAAAACCTTAGCAAATTGAAAAAATTCTCAAAAATGGCAAGGGGAAAGAACTTGTAAATTTCACCGTGTTTCACCGTCTTTAACCGTCTTTCACCGTGTTTTACCGTGTTTCACCGTGTTTTACCACAAGTTCTTTCCTCTTGAAAAATGGTAGGGGTTTTGACCTCCCAAACCCCTCCCTGAATACTACCCTGGTTTACTGATACTGGGTGAACATAATCTTTTAATATTCTAGGGTTAGTAAAGACAAACTCATAAGAAGCCATTCACTTATGACGTCCATCAAAATTGGCGATTCTAGACCAATCTTAACGTGTCGTAAAATTCTTAAAAAGTAAAATTATTATTTTTAAGTAGTAAATTTCGTATGGAGTTAAGTCGAATCAACGAAACTTGAGTTCCATACAAATTCCGAGTCGACTTCAAGCTCTATTCTGAAGTGTCACACACTTCGAGCTTTAAAAGTTAAACGTCATAAGTGAACAACTCAGCATTGAAACAAAAGAAAATTTTTCAAGCTGACAAAGCTTTTTGTATTTCATCAAAGGACTTCCCCTGTGTTTCAGGTATAAAATAATAAGCAAAAATAATATCAACAAAAATTGCCGCAGCGAAAATGAGAAAAACATTTCCAGTTCCAATAATACTCGAGAAGAATGGAAAAGAGAGTCCAATTAGGAACGTCAGTCCATGATTTAATGTCTGTGCAAAAGGTGCGATGACTTTTTTCGCCTCGATTGTGAAAAGTTCACCGAGTAAGCCATAAGTTACCTGGAATTGATGGGGGAAAAAATTGTTAAATGAATCATAAAATTAGTTAGGGGGAAAACTACTTGGTGGAAAAAGCTAGGAATCAAATTTTTGATCCTTGAACTTTCTGAACCTTTTTTCACCAGAAAATATGTGTAAATTTGGAATTATATCTCAAAAAGTTCGTGGCAGCAAATATTGTTTTCCACAAAGTAGTTATCCCCCTGAAATTAGTTCAATTTCCATTTTTTCTTTCTTACTGGAGCCATTCCAAGACAAAATGCTACAGAATTCATGCACAGACAAATGAGTGGCATCCATGCGATGTTCTCAACAGTCCATCCATTATTCTTCATGGTAAAGTACAATCCAAGTCCACATAAGCTGATTACACTGAGTATATTGAATGTTATCAGCATTACTCGACGACCAAATTGTCTCGCATAAAATACTGAAATAAATGAGCTTATGACAAGTATGCAGACATTTATTATTGATGCATTTCCAGGATCAATATCGATTCCGGAATCAATGAAGATTGTTTTTGAGTAGAAATTGACAGCATTTGTGCCGCACATTTGAAAGAAGAAAAATTGCATCGTCATGATGATTGTGGCACGTCGAGTGGATTTTATTTTGAGCAAATCAGCCATAGATTTCTTTTGCTCATTCCTTTTGTCAGGTTTCGTCAACATCTCTTTGAATTCCGCTTGGTGTGCTACTTTCTTGTACATGAAGTTCATCGACATCTCAGCATCTTCAATTTTATTCTTACTCAACAAATATGGCACTGTTTCAGGCATTGCTTGAAATCCAATCAAGTAGAAAAGTGGAATAGCACCGCATATGATGTTTAAATTTCTCAAACTTATGAGCTGTCCCAGCACGTACGCGAATAATACACCCAAGAAGACGAAAATGTGAATGAAGTTTAACAGACTTGCTCGAATCTTTTTGGTGGAGATTTCGCCAACATAAATTTGGACGAGGAACATGTAGCAGCCAATGGTGATTCCAATTAGAAATCTGCCAAGAAGGAGCTGGAAAACATGATAATAATTTGATTGTAATCTCAAATTTGGAGAGAAAATAAAAATTTGTCTAATTTCCAGCTAAGCTCAAGATTTTTAATAGCTTGAACCGAACCTACCATGCCTTATGGTAATTAAGGTGTAGGATAGGTTAGGTCTGTACCCTAGGGTATACCCTACCTACCCAGAGTACCACGGGTACCCCTTCAAACCAATCTCTGTTCCAAATTAATCATTACCATATAAATATTCCACGGTGCTGTAATGCAAGCTGATCCCAACACAGCAGGTATCGAAAAAAATTGCATCGTCCGTTTTGTTCCATATTTGTGTCTAAAAATGCCAACAAATACACATGACATCACGGAACCCAACGGCATAAACCCAACAATCAATCCAAATTGATTTTTTGTCACCCAAAAGAAATAATCATCATTTTCTATTATTTGCGGACCACTCGGTGATGACCATGCTGCTCCAAAACCAAAATAAAATGTTCCAATATTGGCTGGAAGTTTAATTTGTGTTATTTTTAGGCCGTATGTCTATAAACTTTATTTTTTCTCTACCAAATATTGTCAGAAGCACTTGATTCCACATTCTACACTGTCTAGGCGCACACTGAGGATTTTTTTACGTAGTGCTGATTATCGTAACTGAATCACATGTAAATTATAAACGAATTTCATTATCAAGGCAATTAAATATGACATTAAAAAGTAAACAAACGTAAAATCAGTTGACACAAATCTACATACAACGACTTTAGCTCTCTAATCAAGTTTTAAATCTCGTGAATTTATTTTATTTACTGTTATCACATTTGTCTGTTTTGTTTGAGTATTAAAGCATGTTAAATATTGATACTTAATTTTGAGAGTAATTGTGGTTTTACATGTGTATTGACTGGATTTACTTTTCATACTTACTTATTTACTTGACTTTTCATAGGTTTGTATAAGCGTTAATGCACAGAGTTTGGTATATGAACCTGATCGGTGCATTTATTTCATGATGGTAGATTCACAGCTAAATGATGTACATTTGTGCCTCTAGGGTATAGCCTAGGGTTAATCCTTGAGATAGTGTAAACTCTAGGACAGTGATGCCCAACCTGTATGCCGCGAAAAAATTAGGAAATCCCACGAATCGTATGCTGCGTGCGGTTTCGGTCATGGTTTAACCTCAAGGTGTGCCGTGCCTCAAAAAAGGTTGGACACCACTGCTCTAGGATATACCAATCAACTAGCCCCTGGTTACCATGCAGATGTCACCATACTGCTTGAATATAATGATCTAGTAGGATATAAGCCACTTCCAGGTCCTCAATATAAATACTAAGGAACGTCGAAATTGAACGCAATATTTGCAAGCTCTGATTTTGGCATGTGTTCGATTTTGCTAGTATTAAGCTTAATATACATTCAAATTCTTCATATTTTTAAACTTACAAATACAAATATAATTTTAAAAGACACAATCGCATCTACTTGTTTAATAATAGGTCATTAGCAGATTACAATAAATTGATATGTTTACTGGATTGCGGAAATGTTATAAAATAACGGTATCTTATAACTCTAAGATAACCCTATTATGGTATCTTAAAGGTATTGTTCTTCTGATAACAACAAACTCATTTCTGATTCAATAAACTTTGATAATTAAAAACAAGTACTGATAATATTCAAGTCAGCTGTTTTTTAAAGCTGTATGCGCTGCATATGTTAACGGTATAGTTTGTGAACTTTTGCCATCGTAAGATTTAGCCTATATTTAGCAGACGTTTTTTGTGTGGATGTATTGCTTTGATTCTAGGTTAGAGAAAAAATTGTGTAAATTAGAAATATTATTTTAGTTTTAGTGACTTTTAAACTCTATCATCAGGTCATTTTGAGTAAGACGGTTGTTTGGAACTTACGTAATATTAAAAATGAATATTTGCTCAAAAATTGTTGAGAACCACTGTCCTAGGGTATATTCTGCCTCAAGGGTAAACCTTAAAGATATAAACCAGGGAACAATAATTTACGGCGTCAAAAATGGACAATTTCAACGTTACATTGCATCCAAACAACCCCCATAGTGTAATATCGTTAACTATCCATAACTCTATAAATTACTACAACCAGTAAATAATTTTTTTACTGTCCAAAAAGCTCAAACTTGCAGTTGCATGACACAATAAATTCTTTAATTTAAATTTAATTTTTTTTCATTAACCAGAATGCACAGTAATCTGAACTGCATGCATAAAAAATGTTAATTAAGAATTTTTCCACATCTACCGAAAAAAAGAGAACACAATTTAAAATTGAACTGAATGAAAAAATAATTTCGTACGCTTCGTATCACTAAAAGCTCGGTGTATACGTGTGTAAACTTGTGTGCATCAGGGTATGAGTGAGAACGGAAAGGGAAGAAAAATTCAATAAAAAAAAAGTTACTGAGAATGAAAATGACCCAGATCATTGTTTTAATTAAAAAAATCCTTATTTTTGTGTAGATATCCTTCATTTCCGTTCTTCATCAAGAAGATTGTATACGAGTGGCATGTTTCGGGCTATGGAAGGGAATTTTATGAGCTTTGGCGTGGATTTTTATGTACGAAAAATTTTTCAGGAATTTTATATGAAGATAATGACAATATTGCTGTTGCTGAGCATAAAATTTAAATTTTTGCGTTTTTATTGTCCATAAAAATTTTTAATCTCATTTAAGCTTCGAAATTATACAGCATATAACAAACTTTAGTATCAACAGACCAAAAACTAATCAAAAATTTTTCAATATCCCTTCAAAAATCAAACCCACAAAACACGATGTATAGATCACACCACAAACTTCCACGTGGCGAGCTACGCTCGCCAACGGCAATAACCTATCCAAAGGCGAGCTACGCTCGCCGGTTGATATCGATCCAAAGGCGAGCTACGCTCGCCAGTTGATACCGATCCCAAGGCGAACTACGCTCGCCAGTTGATATAGATCCCAAGGCGAGCCGTAGTTTATGACACAAAGTATTCTATAAATTTTTTATCACTTCACCGTAAATTATTCCCGTACTGTACATACGGCTTGGGAAAATTTTCACGCCTTCACTCCGCTTCGCTACGTTCAGGACGTAAAAATTTGTGAGCTTCGCTCAACCTAGTCCGAACTGCGTTCGAACTATTTATATTCGAGCTTCGCTCGAATTTTTGTGATTAAACTCTAAAGTTTTTTTGTATATTCGAAGTCTCGTTCGAACTCCGCTAGTATGATTGTTTATAGATCACAGGGGTTGTCGGATCTCGCTTCGCTCGTCCGACTGTTTATAGATTACAGTATAAAAAAATAAAATTTTCTCACATATCCTCAGTCTTCTAAGGGCTTGGGAAAATTTTTTTTTTCGGACTTCGTCCGAACTATTACATTCGAGCTCCGTTCGAATTTTTTATTCGTCCGACTGTTTATAGATCACAGGGGTTGTCGAATCTCGCTCCGCTCGTTCGACTGTTTATAGATCACAGGGGTTGTCGAATCTCGCTCCGCTCGTTCGACTGTTTATAGATCACAGGGGTTGTCGAATCTCGCTCCGCTCGTTCGACTGTTTATAGATCATAGGGGTTGTCGAATCTCGCTCCGCTCGTTCGACTGTTTATAGATCACAGGGGTTGTCGAATCTCGCTCCGCTCGTTCGACTGTTTATAGATCACAGGGGTTGTCGAATCTCGCTCCGCTCGTTCGACTGTTTATAGATCACAGGGGTTGTCGAATCTCGCATAATTTTCATATACCAGGGGGGGGGGGGATTTTCCAATTTTTTGAATTTTTTTCAGTCGAAATTTTCAAAAATCATAGCAACCTTTGAATTTCACATTTTGTATGGAAAAGAAGGTTTTTTGCTTTTTCAGAAGCAACGGCTATTCCTACCATGCCCAAAATCTAATCAGTTCTTCTGTAGGGCGGCACGGATCGATTGCAAAAAAACTAGAAGTTTCAACGATGTCTCGTTTTGGATATTTCTTGCTGATTAACATGTTTGCTTGTTTGCTTGCTTACAGAAAGTGTATTTTGCGATTTTCTCGACAATGCCTCAACTAATTTCAATTCCGTTTTTTGAACATGATGTAGAATTTCAGGCACAAACTTTTCTGCATAGAACATTTTTGGCTGTTTTACCTCTCTTTCTCACAAAATACGAAAAACTGATTTCTTAATCTGAGCAAAATTATTAATTATTAATTTACGTGGGAGCTTAAAATAAAGATCTTATTATGATAGATTTTATGTCAAAAACTTAATTTAACTTGATTAAATCCTTATATGGAAATTTAATTTTGAAATTAGCTCAAAAATGACATTTTTTTCGAATTTTCAACTTTGGGACCCCCATAGACCCCCTTCAAGTCAACTAAAAAATTCCAGCCAATTCCAGATTTTCCAAATCTCAAAGTGTAATGTCGCATTTTTTCTTATTTTAAATCATAGTAGCATACAGTGTATACGGCTTGGGAAAATTTTCACGCCTTCACTCCGCTTCGCTACGTTCAGGACGTAAAAATTTGTGAGCTTCGCTCAACCTAGTTCGGACTACGTCCGAACTATTTCTTACTTACATGGATCACAGTAGAGTCGAGCTTGAGCTACGCTCGCTCGACTTGTTAAGAATCACAGTTTTACATGGATCACAGTAGAGTCGAGCTTGAGCTACGCTCGCTCGACTTGTTAAGAATTACAGTTTTTACATGGATCACAGTAGAGTCGAGCTTGAGCTACGCTCGCTCGACTTGTTAAGAATTACAGTTTTTACATGGATCACAGTAGAGTCGACCTTGAGCTACGCTCGCTCGACTTGTTAAGAATCACAGTTTTACATGGATCACAGTAGAGTCGAGCTTGAGCTACGCTCGCTCGATTTGTTAAGATTTACAGTTTTTACATAGATCACAGTAGAGTCGAGCTTGAGCTACGCTCGCTCGACTTGTTTAGAATCACAGTTTTACATGGATCACAGTAGAGTCGAGCTTGAGCTACGCTCGCTCGACTTGTTAAGATTTACAGTTTTTACATAGATCACAGTAGAGTCGAGCTTGAGCTACGCTCGCTCGACTTGTTTAGAATCACAGTTTTACATGGATCACAGTAGAGTCGAGCTTGAGCTACGCTCGCTCGACTTGTTAAGAATTACAGTTTTTACATGGATCACAGTAGAGTCGAGCTTGAGCTACGCTCGCTCGACTTGTTAAGAATTACAGTTTTTACATGGAACACAGTAGAGTCGAGCTTGAGCTACGCTCGCTCGACTTGTTAAGAATTACAGTTTTTACATAGATCACAGTAAAGTCGAGCTTGAGCTACGCTCGCTCGACTTGTTTAGAATCACAGTTTTTATATGGATCACAGTAGAGTCGAGCTTGAGCTACGCTCGCTCGACTTGTTAAGAATCACAGTTTTACATGGATCACAGTAGAGTCGAGCTTGAGCTACGCTCGCTCGACTTGTTAAGAATTACAGTTTTTACATGGATCACAGTAGAGTCGAGCTTGAGCTACGCTCGCTCGACTTGTTAAGAATTACAGTTTTTACATAGATCACAGTAAAGTCGAGCTTGAGCTACGCTCGCTCGACTTGTTTAGAATTACAGTTTTTACATGGATCACAGTAGAGTCGAGCTTGAGCTACGCTCGCTCGACTTGTTAAGAATTACAGTTTTACATGGATCACAGTAGAGTCGAGCTTGAGCTACGCTCGCTCGACTTGTTAAGAATTACAGTTTTTACATAGATCACAGTAAAGTCGAGCTTGAGCTACGCTCGCTCGACTTGTTTAGAATCACAGTTTTTATATGGATCACAGTAGAGTCGAGCTTGAGCTACGCTTGCTCGACTTGTTTAGAATTACAGTTTTTACATGGATCACAGTAGAGTCGAGCTTGAGCTACGCTCGCTCGACTTGTTAAGAATTACAGTTTTTACATGGATCACAGTAGAGTCGAGCTTGAGCTACGCTCGCTCGACTTGTTTAGAATCACAGTTTTACATGGATCACAGTAGAGTCGAGCTTGAGCTACGCTCGCTCGACTTGTTAAGAATTACAGTTTTTACACGGATCACAGTAGAGTCGAGCTTGAGCTACGCTCGCTCGACTTGTTAAGGATTACAGTTTTTATACGGATCACAGTAGAGTCGAGCTTGAGCTACGCTCGCTCGACTTGTTTAGAATCACAGTTTTACATGGATCACAGTAGAGTCGAGCTTGAGCTACGCTCGCTCGACTTGTTAAGATTTACAGTTTTTACATAGATCACAGTAGAGTCGAGCTTGAGCTACGCTCGCTCGACTTGTTAAGAATTACAGTTTTTACATGGATCACAGTAGAGTCGAGCTTGAGCTACGCTCGCTTTTAAAATTCAAATTTTCTAACGGTCAAAATATATTTGAACATTTCCCGCATTTTTAATGAACTTAATGAATGTACTTAATGAACTATTATTATTATAATTAACAATTTTTGAGGTAAATTTTCATATAATAAAATGGTTTGCCATTTAACGATTTTTCAAAATTCAAATTTTTTAACGGTCAAAATATTTGAAAATTTTCCCACCAAAATATGTTTCAATCATCTACAGCCTCTAAGTCCAATAAAAACGAGATTCAGTAATGATCTATAGCCTCTATGTCCAGAAAAACAAGATCCAGTAAACATCTACAGCCTTTATGTCTAATTAAACAAGATCCAGTAAACATTTACAGCCTCTATGACCAATAAAATATGATCCAGTAAACATCTACAGCCTCTATATCCAGTAAAAATATGATCCAGTAAACATCTAAAGCCTCTATGTCCAGTAAAAATATGATCCAGTAAACATCTACAGCCTCTAAGTCCAATAAAAATATGATCCAGTAAACATCTACAGCCTTTATTTCTAATAAAAATAAGATCCAATAAACATCTACAGCCTCTATGTCCAATAAAAATAAGATCCAGTAATGATCTACAGCCTCTATGTCCAATTAAACAAGATCCAGTAAACATCTACAGTCTTTATGTCCAATAAAAATAAGATCCAGTGATGATCTACAGCCTCTATGTCCAGTAAAACGAGATCCAGTAAACATCTACAGCCTCTATGACCAATAAAATATGATCCAGTAAACATCTACAGCCTCTATATCCAGTAAAAATATGATCCAGTAAACATCTAAAGCCTCTATGTCCAGTAAAAATATGATCCAGTAAACATCTACAGCTTCTAAGTCCAATAAAAATATGATCCAGTAAACATCTACAGCCTTTATTTCTAATAAAAATAAGATCCAATAAACATCTACAGCCTCTATGTCCAATAAAAATAAGATCCAGTAATGATCTACAGCCTCTATGTCCAATTAAACAAGATCCAGTAAACATCTACAGCCTATATGTCTAATTAAACAAGATCCAGTAAACATCTACAGTCTCTATGTTCAATAAAATAAGATCCAGTGATGATCTACAGCCTCTATGTCCAGTAAAACGAGATCCAGTAAACATCTACAGCCTTTATGTCTAATTAAACAAGATCCAGTAAACATCTACAGTCTTTATGTCCAATAAAAATAAGATCCAGTGATGATCTACAGCCTCTATGTCCAGTAAAAATAAGATCCAGTAATGATCTACAGCCTCTATGTCCATTCAAATATGATCCAGTAAACATCTACAGCCTCTATGTCCAGTAAAAATATGATCCAGTAAACATCTACAGCCTCCATGTTCAATAAAATAAGATCCAGTAATGATCTACAGCCTCTATGTCCAATAAAAATAAGATCCAGTAATGATCTACAGCCTCTATGTCCAATTAAACAAGATCCAGTAAACATCTACAGCCTATATGTCCAGTAAAACGAGATCCAGTAAACATCTACAGCCTCTATGTCCAATAAAAATAAGATCCAGTAATGATCTACAGCCTCTATGTCCAATTAAACAAGATCCAGTAAACATCTACAGCCTATATGTCCAGTAAAACGAGATTCAGTAAACATTTACAGCCTCTATGACCAATAAAATATGATCCAGTAAACATCTACAGCCTCTATGTCCAGTAAAAATATGATCCAGTAAACATCTACAGCCTCAATGTCCAGTAAAAATATGATCCAGTAAACATCTACAACCTCTATGTTCAATAAAATAAGATCCAGTCATGATCTACAGCCTCTATGTCCAATAAAAATAAGATCCAGTAATGATCTACAGCCTCTATGTCCAATTAAACAAGATCCAGTAAACATCTACAGCCTCTATGTCCATTCAAATATTTTTAAGTGAAATTCACGTTACGTAATTTTACGTAACGTAAGGATTTTACGTAACGTAAACAAAAGTGTTATAATTTTTATAACAATCTTTTTCATGCTGTAACTTTTTACAGGAACCTCTAAAGTACCAACATAGCGGATATTAAATGTAGATCCTGATTTGATCTTTCATTTTATGCCTATTTCAAGGCTTGAAATGTTAATTCCAGTGCGGAATCAAAAAAGACGCAACTGTCATAAAAAATCATGTTTTTTGCATTTTTCGGTCACTAAATGGACATAAAGTTCGGATATTATTTAGCACAAAATGGTTTTAAGGTACGGCCTATCGTATCAGATACAAGAAATTGTATGAAAGTCACCGCATAAAAAATTTTCCATACAAATTTTTGGTTTTTAACGGTTTTTTGCGTCTAGTTCCAACGCAACGGAACTGACTGGAACCAAACATACCTCAGGTAATAGATATTTTCAATACCTGTCATATGAGACCAAAAACGTAAAGATTCATGCTTCCGTTGACTCAAAAAATCAAAATTAGTGAAAATCTCAAAAAAAGTGAATACAATAACTTGCACGCAATGCGTGGAAGTTAAAAAAGTAAAATTAAAATTCTATACAAAAATAAAACTGTCCACATCATGGCTATGATGGTCCATAGAATAAAGAGATGCGAGAACAAAAAAGACATCCTCTGCAAACACTCATTAATATTCAAAAAATACTCTCGAGGACATCATTATATCATGTTTCATTGTTGATGTAAATTGAATCCATAGCTTATTGTTTTGAATTTGAAGCGGAGAGATTTTTTTTCGGGGGGAGATACACATCATAATGTAGTTTAGATGTGACAGGGTTGGTGTCTCAAATATAAATTGAGAAAATTTTGAGGAAATAAAATTCACTTTCCAATTAGAAAAATGAATAAAACTCACCACTTAGTTACTTAGATCTAAGTTTCTTACTTTACTTGAGTTCCCAACAAGCTTATCTAACACTTTTCTTCTATATTAGTTCTTCACTGGATCTTAGCTTCTTCAAACAATCGAAAATTATGTGAATCAGAGCATTCAAAACATAATAATTTAGTTTTTCTTTCACTTTTAGCTGTATTATTTACTATCTTACTCTTTTCCTCTATGCTTAGACCTTTCTGCCTTAGTCTTGCTTCCTTTGTTTGTCCTTATCACTTAGTTTAATTAAAAATCACGTAAAATATTTCTAAAATGCTTTTCTTAGCTTAAAGTTCGGATTAAAAAGATCCGATCAACATGAAGTTGGCTCTAATTTTTGAGCAACTTAATGAAATAAAATTTGAATCTTAAATGGCAGTTATAACATTCTAATCTACTTATTTCTTAGATCTTAGATTATATCGTAGAATTTATCTAATAATGAGCAACTAATCATAAAAAGTTGTAAAGATGCGCTTAATTCGAGGAACAATTCACAAAAATTAGGAAAATTAGCTAAATTTTGAGCAGCAATCCCCAAAAATGAGAAGAATGCCCAAAATGTGAACAAAAAAATCCAAAAATGACCAAAACCATCATCAAATCATTTTCCAAACCCTGCAAATAACCAACAATTGTAAATTGAGATGGGAAAAGACACCAGCAGTCCAAGCACCAGCACAAAAGCTGGGAGTGAGTTGAACAAAAAATGGCAAAATCACTTTCATCATGTTTACAATAATCATCGCTTTGTGTCAACACCGTCATTTATCAATGTCACAACATTATCATCTCTTGTGTATTTTTACTCACACTAGACGTTCTTACACCACATTATGTGTCACAATTGGCTGCATGACAGTTGAAAGATGATATTTAATTTGTTGTAAAATTTCTTACCTCAAAGTAAATTTTAATTTCATGTAATTTGCTTGTTCTTGTTCTTATTGTTTCCAGAATCTTTAGCAATTTCCATAAACACAGACATTAACATAATCCAATGTCGCTTCTCATCATCCATTCTAATTATCGTTGGGGATTAGTCGAAAGAAAATGATTACATCAGCATGTGTTGCCAAAATATCATTAATTAATGAACATGTGTAGCAAAATTTTAGGAAATTGTTTCCCAATTCTGATGGAAATGATGATGCATGGATGTAATTTCTTTTTACTGCATTTGAGAAGGAAATTTTTTGTATGTGAAGATTTCTTTTGAGGGTTGATCAGATGGAAAATTGGTCTGTTGACTACGTAGCTTGAAACTGAATTTTCCTCATTAAATCCTCAATTATTTTATTTCCATGCTCTAATTTCACATATTCACCAAAAACGAGGACAATCTCTAATTGATGATAAATTAGTATTTCATGCCGTACATGGTAAAGTATTAAGAGATTGATTATTCAGCATCTTTCGTATGGATTCAATAATTTTGATAGAGAATTTCATGTCATGATTTTATAGACTATAGTCAGGACGGTAACATGAAATGCACTTTGCACAACATAAAGCTCTACCAGTTCAATAATTGACGCTATCGTATTGAGCATACGAGTGCTTCACATTTTCAAACATTAATGAATTTATGTTCTGCATTTTGGATTCGATTTTACATTCGATTTTGGGTTTTTAGTAATGCATGAATAATCATTGGATGGTAAAGTATATCCATTTGAAGATTCATGCATAATAAATGGATGTTTGTGAATTTATTAGTAAAAATTATTGACAATTTATGTGGGATGGAGTTGGGACTTAATGATCTGATAGAGATTTTGGATTTACTCAGGTGTGTGGTTAGTGATGAGGGTCATGGGTGATAGAATATTCTAGATCGTGGTGAAGTCGTCCAAAATTAAAATTCATTCAAAATTTTAGGACTTTCATTTTATGGAAATTTTAGGTACACTCTGGGGTCAGTTACTTGGTATATTTTAACAGATTTGGAACAACTCTGTATTTTGAAGCCTGGTGTCTAAAGTCTAGGTGGCATCCCTAGAGTATACCCTTGGGGTAGTGCAATCAGCCACTTGTCACATCTGCAGAAATTTTTAATGATTACTCAAAAAAACCCTTCCAACACATCATATAAGGGGTCATTCATATATGACGTCTACAATTTAGTAGGGAGGGGGGGGGGGGTTGAGATTTTGTGACACCTTCATACAAAAGAAATTTTTTGTATGAAAATTTTGTGACAAGGGGGGGGGGGGAGGGGGTCTAAAAATCCCATTTTTTGATAGACGTCATTTATGAACGACCCCTAGTCTAACCATTCAGCTACAATTTTAAATAAGTGTAAAGCTTTTAAAAGCAAATTGAACATAATGTGTATAAATTGTCAATAGCATCTATAAGGAACATGGTCAATGTAATCCTTTTTAAGTAGCATTTATGTTGAAGTAATTTTGAAATATTTTCTAAAATGGAAACAAAACTCAATAACTTCATGAGAAATTTTGCTCTAAATCGTACCTTAATACCAACTCTCCCCAACGACACACTTTTGAAGGTTGTCACCATAGAGTTGGTGACTTGGTCTTCCTAATTTTTCGATTCTAAATGATTTTTGGTATACGGGAAGGTCCTAGCTGATACCTAGGTTTAGCGACAGTCACTTGGTTGGTAGTGTATGGGGATACCCAAAGAGGGGGGGGGTTCCATCCCCCTTCGAATTTTTTTTTTATATTGAAATTTTTTTCTGCAAACTTATTTTTCTTTTTAAAAATTCTGAGGTTTTTTCTAAGCTTTAACTAGCTAGCTAATCACTGATTTGCTAAAATTAGCAACTAGTTTGAAACCATGAGAATGAAATTTCAATCAATAAGTTGATTTTTGGTTGCCAATTGGATCAAAGTACAACGTTGTAATGGCGCCGTGACATCAACCTTTTAAAATATGCTGCTCGGATTTTTTAAAGTTCTTACAATTTTCTATGAATCTTTTGCTTCCTTAAAAGCAGCTTCGATCAATTTAAAATCATAAAAAAAGTCTTCAGAGCAATTACTCTCAAAAAAATCATCATTAAAATTTTCATGCATGACTCAAGACACAAGTAAGAAGAATTGCTTTATGAACAAGAAGAAGGAATTAAGGAGAATAAGAAAAAAATCAATTTCAGATGACAAATCTTACAAAAGTGAAATGCCATATAGCAGTCGTTTATTTTTATTTATTTGAATTTTATGGAAATTACTTTTGTTGCTTTAAAAACTCATCCTTGCCATTATTATTGCCATATTATATTCTACAGAAATAAGTGAAAGAGCGTGCAAAAAAATTTTTTTACTCTTTTTTATATTGCCATATTTTAAACTTAGCAGACAGAGAAAATTTTCATTTCGTTTTATGAATGTTGCTTCATGATGTCTTCTTTCTCAACTCACTCTCAATTTCATTGAGTATGTAGTCATCTAAGCTCATGAGCGTTATGAGTAATGATCAAAGAATAACAAGTTAGAGAATTTATTTTGGATTTTTTAGACTTTTAAAAATTGGTTTGAATTTTACAAATCCGCTAAAAATCTAAAAATAAGTTATTAGAATTTAATTTTTTAAATAATTTTCGAAAGATTTTGAAATTAATTTCTGGAAAATTTTAAGTACTAGTATAATAATTAGCAAATTTTGGAGCTTAACTGTAAAGAGCTTTTTCCGGATGTATTTGAGACACAAAACTGAGACTTGTATCAGTCATTTCTGCACGCTTCTGTGAAGTATAAAAAATATGTGAAAACTTAAAAATTCCTGAAGCATACAACAATTCTACAACGTTGTAAAATTTAATGACAATTTTTCAAATTTTTAAAAAATAGTATTTAAAATTAAAACGTCCTTTTCTTAATTTAAAAAATTTAGATTTAAAATTAGTGTGAATATGAAATTAAATTTTAAACTACTTTAAAAATAAAAAAATTTAAAAAATTTAACTTAAGATCTTAATTAAAAAAATTAAAATTTAAATAAGGTATTTTAAAATTTAAAAAAAACTGATCATCGATTACTACGAAACAAAATTCTTTTTATATTTGTGTATAGGATTCAAACCCAAAACTGCTAGCTTTGGAAAAGGCCTTCTACGTTTGAGCTATTGATGCAATTTAATTACTTCAATACGAGTTGATAAAGCTGATACATATTCACCGCTTTACCAGTCAAAACTGCATACAAAATTCAACCCAAACTCCTTAAAACTTGCACACTTAAGAAGCCAAATTTTTCATAGAATGATAAATCAGTGGTAAAGCTCCATTATTTTCCATAATATTCCTAAAGTAACGCCAAGCATTGGCTGCAATAATCCAGAATGATTCATAAACTTTAAAATGTTCATAAAAATGAAATAAATATCAGCTCACTGTTGGGAGTGTTTTCAAGTTAAAAAGGGAAATTTTTTTCTCTATGAAAAGAAAAAAAAGTGAAAATTACTCGAGAGTTTTTTTTATGGCAGTCGTGAAGTGAGTAGAGGAAAAATTTTATAATCTAGACAACTTTACGGCTGTTTAAAAAAATCAGGATGGGGTGATAAAGCTGATATCTAGATGGAAGCGATGACTTTATTGGGACCGATTATTTTGGATTCAATTAGCGGATCGTAAAGATTTTGTGTGAAATGGCAAGATTTGAGGGGAGATGTAGAAGTAGGAGCTAACCTAAGTCCTCTTATCTCCAAAAAAACCGCGCTATTCATACAGAAAAATTACTCCACGAGATTCTTGCACTTTAAAACTTTTTCTTTTCCTTTTCTCTACACTTCAATGTGATTTATTATCTGAAATTCGTGCGTCGTAAGGTGCTAAGGCAATGAGAAAAAGGAGAAATGAAAGTTTTACGTTCTTTATCGTGTGGAGTGGAATGAAATAATAAAAATGGAAAGGAAAAGTGAAGTTTCTTCTCTCCTCTCCATGAAAATGAAAAATTTATGCTTGATTTAGGTTTTGCTGGATAAGAGGAAATAAAAAATTTTTCAACAGCTTTTAGAGGAAAGAGAAAGTTATCATTTGAGATTTATTATTATTGTATTAAAATGGAAATTGAAGTTTATGAAAAATATTAAAATAACACTTTGGAATAAGGTTTTTGAGCATAATGGTATATAAAGCAGTGATACTTATACTATGCCCAGACGCGTAGCCAGAGGGGGATTGGGGGATTTGTCCCCCCCCCCTTTAACCCAAAAATTCTGCAATATGCTAGGTATTTTAAGAAAAAATGAAAAAAATTCATATAACAAATTTGAAAATCCCCCCCCCCCTCGAAAAACTCCAGAGTACATCACTGACTATGCTACTTGACACACTAGTATGTCACTGCGTGTTTGTAGATAAATTTACTAAATTTACACTAGATTCTAGTGGCGAACCACAAAAAATAACCAATTTTGTGGATATATTTTCGTCATCATGAATTTTTTTGATATCCTGGCGAATCATGATTGTATTGGTTTCAAAAAAGGGGGTTGACCACCAACCCCCTTGGATACGCCCCTGGGACCATCCCTAAAAATATATTGCGTTTGGGGTCATTCACTTATGACGTCCATCAAAAAATGGGATTTTTAGACCCCCCTCCCCATCTTGTCACAAAATTTTAACTCAAAAAACTAGTAATGAAGCGATCACGCTTCATGGGCATATTCACACCGTTTCAAGTTTTTTCATTCATAGCTTAGTATTATGTTACTAACAAGACTTACGAAAAATCGTAAAGTTTTAGCTTATTTAGTCAAAAATATCAAAATTAGAGAAAAAATGAGTTTGACGTAGCTTCTAGCCCCTCGAAATCCAAAATGGCGTCAGTTCCACATTCAGGCACAGCTAAGGAGCATACATACCAAGTTTCAGCTCATGTGGTGAAAGTTAAAGCAAAAATCAATTTTGCGTAGCTTCTAGCCCCTCGAAATCCAAAATGACGTCGGTTCCATATTCAGGCACAGCTAAGGAGCCTACATACCAAATTTCAGCTCATTTGGTCAAAGTTAAGGCAAAAATCAATTTGGCGTAGCTTCTAGCCCCTCGAAATCCAAAATGGCGTCGGTTCCATATTCAGGCACAGCTAAGGAACCTACATACCAAATTTCAGCTCATTTGGTCAAAGTTAAAGCAAAAATCAATTTTGCGTAGCTTCTAGCCCCTCGAAATCCAAAATGACGTCGGTTCCATATTCAGGCACAGCTAAGGAGCCTACATACCAAATTTCAGCTCATTTGGTCAAAGTTAAGGCAAAAATCAATTTGGCGTAGCTTCTAGCCCCTCGAAATCCAAAATGGCGTCGGTTCCATATTCAGGCACAGCTAAGGAACCTACATACCAAATTTCAGCTCATTTGGTCAAAGTTAAAGCAAAAATCAATTTTGCGCAGCTTCTAGCCCCTCGAAATTCAAAATGGCGTCGGTTCCATATTCAGGCACAGCTAAGGAACCTACATACCAAATTTCAGCTCATTTGGTCAAAGTTAAAGCAAAAATCAATTTGGCGTAGCTTCTAGCCCCTCGAAATCCAAAATGGCGTCGGTTCCATATTCAGGCACAGCTAAGAAACCTACATACCAAATTTCAGCTCATTTGGCCAAAGTTAAAGCAAAAATTAATTTTGCGTAGCTTCTAGACCCTCGAAATCCAAAATGGCGTCAGTTCCACATTCAGGCACAGCTAAGGAGCATACAAACCAAGTTTCAGCTCATGTGGTGAAAGTTAAAGCAAAAATCAATTTTGCGTAGCTTCTAGCCCCTCGAAATCCAAAATAGCGTCAGTTCCACATTCAGGCACAGCTAAGAAACCTACATACCAAATTTCAGCTCATTTGGTCAAAGTTAAAGCAAAAATCAATTTGGCGTAGCTTCTAGCCCCTCGAAATCCAAAATGGCGTCGGTTCCATATTAAGGCACAGCTAAGGAACCTACATACCAAATTTCAGCTCATTTGGTCAAAGTTAAAGCAAAAATCAATTTGGCGTAGCTTCTAGCCCCTCGAAATCCAAAATGGCGTCAGTTCCACATTCAGGCACAGCTAAGGAACCTACATGCCAAATTTCAGCTCATTTGGTCAAAACATTCCTTTTCTATGAAAAAAATAAAATGTGTTTTGCAATAATCGGCTATAATTTGACCAAAAATAGCACCTTTTCGTTCCGTGTGCCTTACTGGATGCATCCCATGACTCCAAAAACTATACAGCTCTTGCCATACACATTATCTATCAGATGCAAAAAACCGGAAGCCTTAATATTGAGTTTGAATCGAGTTATCGCGGAAATTAACTTGCTAACTAACTTGCTAAATGACAGAAAGTGTTTTTTTGCGATTTCTCGGCACTGGAAGCACCAATCGAGATGCGGTTTTCACTGTTAAATTGGTAATTTTAGGCACAGACTTTCCATACTGAACACTATGGGTCGATTCCATAAGCCTGAAGCAGCAAGTCCAAAAAAGTAGTTTCACTGAAATACCAAAAACAATATATTCACACACAATTAAAATTGGTGTGAATATGATTTTCTTTATTTAAAGTGTCACAAAATCTCAGACCCCCCCTCCCCCCTAAATTATGGACGTCATAAGTGAATGACCCCTTTTCTCATTCGAGGATCTGGGTTCGATTCCTAATAAAAATTAAAATGTGCTCTCCAGAGACATGAATCTTTGGTAGAGTGCAGAGTATAGTGAAAATATTTGATATAGAATCAATCAGTCACATAGTTTTGAATATTAAGGATAGTTTGAAGAAGTTCTACTCAATTTTTGGTAATAAATGAAAAATTGATAAATTTTCCAAACGAAAAATTCAAAATTCAGTCAAATTTCCTCAAAACCTCACAAAACATACACCACGAAAAATATTCCATTCCCAGAAATAATCCACAAAAGCCTAAAACATCAAAATGGCGTGAAACAAAATTGCAAAAAACAATTTTTAATCATAAAACTTTCACAATTACAATTGAATTGCAGTACAATGTACATGTTTATGGCTTTTATGGTTACATTTGGTCAGCAAAATTTCACAGCTTCAGTAGAAAATTTATTCAGCTTAACCCATGGAAATGTGAAAATGAATAAAAAAACAGCGAGATGGGAAAAAAATAGTAAATGAAATTTTTTTTATCATCCATCCAACGAGTTCATAAAAGTGCGTTAAATTCTCCCAACAGAGTTATGTTATGAAGCAGACACAATAAAACAACATCTTTTTTTTTGTCATACGCTGTGCTGCTGTTTTGACCCTTCGAATCAGAAAAATGCCAATTAAGAGACGTCATTGTTTGTGATGTTGTAATTTGTGTGACATGAATGCTTTTATTGGATACGCTGGTTGATTGCCTTTATGCTACTGGAACGTTGATGCTTTAATCTTAATAGTTCATCGAGATTGAAAGGATTTATAATTAAAATTCCAGCTTTTTGCGATCACAAAGAGCTTCGTTTTTTTTTGGAAAATTTCAACCAATTAAAAAATATCGGATGGACCCAAATGTAGCTGTGGAAAATTTTCATGATTGAAATATTTTAATTGGATATGAAAATCAATTAAGTTCATTCAATTATGGACTCGCAGATGGGGATTATTCTGATGTATTTAGTTAGACACTTGTGTTATTGACTTTGGAAATCTTTGTGGCGTGTTTAATTATGTATCAATATTGTGGGGATGTTCGAAGTATGTGCTTTGGAATATTGAATATTGTAATTATAAATCTTTGGACAGTTTGTAAATAGAATTTTGTGGGAAGCATTCTTGTAGTAATTGTGGATTAAATTAAACTTATTTTCTTATGAGACAGTTTATAAATTACGTCCAACATTTAGGAAGGACTGGAAAAGTTTCTTGAGTTACTGGGGATGCCCCATCTACTCTACAACTTATCTCCAACTAGGGTACCTTAGGGCAGGATAGGTGGACTCCCTAGGTAGAATAGGTGGAATACACTAGGTCACCCTACCTATTCTACCCTCTCCTACAGTGATTTTCTAGGGTATTCAACCTATCCTACAATTTGGTATCCACCTATCCTGCCCGAAGGTACCCTAGGTGGAGGGTAGGGTTATGGTAGGTGGGGTACCCCAGGTAGTCCTAGAAACCAGCCTCTGTGGTTTTCACATCTTCATATAAAATATTTTTGTTGTGAGAATTTTAAAATATCGTTTTTCACGTGACATCATTTATGAATGACCCCTATAATAAATGAGACAGTTCACTTATTACGTAACGCAAGTTAATGAATTTTTTAAGCCCCATGGCTATCTTTTTCATTTTAGGGTAGTGTCTATGGTTGTTTTTCACTTGTATCACCATTTTGATACAGTCCAGAGGCGGCATGGTAGATGACACCATTGAATACTTTAAATATTATAAATTAATTCACCTTAAAATAACTTAAAAAAATTATTCTCAAGGGTTTAATTAATTTTCTCCAAAATTATCTGTCAATATTCCAAACACATCATTGACAAACAATGGAATAAGATTGATGAACCAAATTTAAATAATATTGATAATTATTGGTTTGTGTCACAAAATTCAATATTCGAAATGCTATTTGCATATTATTATTTCATCAAAACTCGGTAAACTAAAATCACAAGACATAAAATGGAAGCATGAAGGCAAAATGAAGATATTTTCAATGCCTCATAAAATTGATGATGTGAAAGTACAATCAAATTTAATAGATTTGAGAAAAAGAATAGAAAATTTATCCGCAAAATTTGCAGACTTTATCTTTTGAAAATATTTTACATTTCATAAACTTTTATAGATCTTCAATCAATGAGGGATGAAAAGAATCATTTTTGTGGTGGAAATTTTCTTTAAACTTAAAAACTATGAAAATGAAGTTTTTTAGGAGCCTATTTCTAGAATTTAACTTACATTTTGAATTAAAAAGTCTATTTCTGATGGACATGAATAATAAACATAGTCACGTGTGACCGACTCAAGTTCATGTTCCCTGCAATAGAATAGGAATAGAAAATAAAGCCAAAAAATTTTGGTATCGGTCAAAAAATATTTGGAAATAACGGTCAAAAATTATTTGAAAATAACGATCAAAAAATATTTGAAAAATAACGGTCAAAAAATATTTGAAAAATAATGTTCAAAAATTATTTGAAAAATAACGGCCAAAAAATATTTGAAAATAACGGTCAAAAAATATTTAAAAATAACGGTCAAAAAATATTTGAAAAATAACGGTCAAAAATATTTAAAAAATAACGTTCAAAAAATATTTGAAAAATAACGGTCATTTTTTTTTAAAAAAAAATAACTGTTTCAATGTTAAACAAAGATGTTATCCCTAAAAATGTTATCCCTAAGTAAAAATAGAAATAAAAACTCATTCCGAAATAGCCTAAACCCAGGGGGAAAACCACTTGATGAATTTTTTTTTAGAAAACATCTAGTCTCAAACTTTTGGTCCTATCTTGAGCAGAACCAGTATATAAGATATTCTGACACCGTTTCCACCAACCAATATTAAAGGATTCAAAATTATTGTACAAAATGTAGCTGGTGGAAAAAAAGTTTTTGGTGGAAAATGACTTTTTTCCACCAAGTGGTTTTCCCCTTGCCTAAACTCCAAAATTAATTGAGATAATAAGTTCAAATTCAAGTCAAATAAATTTATTTTAAGAATTCTCTCTCAAATAAATTACAAATCTCTCATAAAATATCAAAATTCGAGTATAAAATAATAAGAAATGAACTGTATAAAGAAGGTTCTACAATCAAAACAATTCTTAGTACATAAACACATTTGGAGAACCTAAAATGAAGTAAGAAATAATTATTTATTATTTATTTAAATTCAAAAATTTTAATTTTAAAATAAATAAATCAAAATTTTAAAATTAATTTTTATATCCACAAAATTAATTTAAATTATTCAAATTTTTAAAAACTAATAAAATGCCTTTTTAGATTCACGACTTTACTAATTCTCACAGCTTTATCTGTCGGAGCAACGGCCGTAAAATATCAATGTAGCTTCAGCAATCGAAAGGTTTGGTTTGCTGATGATACTTTTTATGATTGTGACGTAATGAGCGGTTCAATTGAAAATACAAACCAGAAATGTGTTCAAGATGTTTCAGGACATCACTTAAATGGACATAGCAATGAAAATGTAAGAAGCCTCGGCATCAGCAGGGCAAGAACAATTTACATGCCTCGTGGATTAGAAAGCTACTTCAAAAACTTGATTTCCATTGATATTTATAAAGTTGGATTATCAGAGGTCCATCGAGAAGATTTAAAACCATATACAAATTTGAAATTTTTGAGTTTTGCTGATAATAAGCTAAAGCATCTTGAAGAAGATTTATTTATGTACAATCCCAATCTTGAGGTAATTTTGCTCTATCGAAATCAAATAAGTTCTCTTGGTCCTGTTTTCAATAATCTAAACAAAGTTCGAAGTATTAACTTTGATGGCAATGAATGTTCTTCTGGTTCTGAAGACAATAAGAATTTAATTGGTGTTTTGATCAGATCAATTTACAAAAACTGTGAACTTCGTTATGAGAAGGCTTTGAAATATTGCATGAGTGAATTAACTTCGTACAGAAAACAATTGGATATGTATTGTGAGGAAAGGGAAGAAAACTTGTTTGAGTCTGTGACTCTGTCGTATTTAGATTTGGAATAATTACAGGGGTAATTAAAGATATTAATAAAATTCCTTATAAAATTTTAGATTCCAACATTGTTATTGACTTTTATCTCAAATAAACATGATAACAGATAATTTTGAGTAAGCTCTCAAATAACTTTTTTATAAATTGACAAACAATGTTTAAAATTTGTACATTGCATAATTTCAAGTGTACTAAGAAATGTGTCCTAATAATTTTAAGGAGAATAATTTGAATAAAGTTGAAAGTTACGTTTTCAAATACAATCTACTGCTTAAAGTAATTCTTGAAAGTATTGAATGTTTTCCCCCTAAAAGTCCCTTTCAGAAACTAAGAAATTGATCAGTCTTAATACAGTCTTCCCCTTAAAAATGTTTCTAAAACTCAAATTTTAATTGTGCCTTTGCAAAGTAGTAACTTTTTTTCTCTTTTAGCTAAAAATTTATTTTTCACTCTCATTCATGAAATTTTTAAAAAAAAATATGAGAATTTTCATATAAAACTCAGTAACTTTTTCTTAGCTGCAAGCATTAAGGTTTTATTTGTGATTTCGTTGTGTTAATATAACTATTAGAATCATGAAGTAAGAACAATTTTTTTTATTTTATTAAACTAATCTAGTTTTTAAAAAATTATTAATTTTAAAAAATTTATTAGTTTTTAAAAAATTATTAATTTTAAAAAATTTATTAGTTTTTAAAAAATTATTAATTTTAAAAAATTTATTAGTTTTTAAAAAATTATTAATTTTAAAAAATTTGTTAATTTTAAAAAAATTCATTAGTTTGAAACAATTATTAATTTTTAAAAAATAATTAATTTTAAAAAAATTATTAATTTTTAAAAAATTATTAATTTTTAAAAAGATATTAATTTTTAAAAATTTATTAATTTTTAAAAATTTATTAATTTTAAAAAATAGTTAATAACCTAAAAAATCTATAAACTTTAAAAAAATTTATTAATTATAAAAAATTTATTAATTTTAAAAAAATTATTAATTTCAAAAAAAAAAAATAATTTTTTTACAGATTCTCAATACTTTTTCTAATGATTGGAACTACGATTGCAGTTGATTATGAATGTAATTATAACTCTAGATTTATAGGATTTACTGGCAAAACTTTCTATGATTGTGCTGTAACAAGTGGTTCAATCAGTGACGAGTCAGAAAAAGACGCCGAGAAAATTACTGGAAAGCATGTGAATAGTCACTCTAATTCGGATGTTGAGAGCCTTAGCATTAAGGAAACAAGTCACGCTATGCTGCCACGTTATGTAGAAAATCATTTTGATAATTTAAAATGTCTGGATATTTACGCTGTCGGCTTAAGGGAAGTTTACCAAGAGGACTTACAGCCATATCCAGAACTCAAATACTTGAGTTTCGCAAATAACAAATTAAAAAATCTTGAAAGATATTTGTTCCAAAAAAATCAAGAACTCGAAATTATTTTGTTGTATGGAAATCAAATTAAATTTGTAAATGTTGCTTTTGAAGGTCTATTCAATCTTCAAAGTTTAAACTTTAACGGCAATGAATGTCACTCTGGAGAAGTAAAGAATAGCGAAAAACGAGTGAACGATCTTATTGAAGAGATTTATGAAGATTGTCAAGTCGTGGGCACTCCGGAATATATTTCCAAACCTAATGAAAGTCTTCCTAAGCATTCCCGAGTTGTATGAAGTATTCACTATTGAGTCCACTATTTATTTGAAATTTCTATCTTTAAAATTATCATTTTTAAAAGTTTATCATTTTTAAAATTATCATTTTTAAAGAATAAAAATGCTTAAACATAAATAGCTGTCCTTTTGAAATCTTTAAAATTTCAGTTTAAAATGTCAGCTATATCATTATAGGTATAAGGATTCTAAGAAAGTTTGTAATAAGTTTTTCCAATACCTTTTGACAACATTATATGTGTCATTCTAGAATAAAATTTGCTATAATACATTAATAGAAGAATCTCTTGAATGGTAATCCTAACTCTAGGGTGACCTTAGGGCACCCCTTGGGTGTCCAACCAGGAGGGCGACAGAAGGTTTGACCCAGGTTTTGGTTCCGTCCAAATTTAATGAATGAGAATGACACATATAATCAACATTTAAATACTGATAGAGAAGAAATACGGTTTAAACTCATTTATGTATTATATTTGATTGTGAAATCAAAGATTGCAGTGAAATGATTTTGTTATACAAGAAAATAAAAACATTTAATCAAAAAAAAAAAACATTTTTTGTAATACTTTTTGGATCGCTCACATCAAATTTGTTTTTATACCCGAGTGGCAATTTGATCAAAGTTGACGTGATTGTAGCGTGATTTCAGTCTGTTGCTGCTTTTATTCGCCTGCATCATATTGCCAAGGCGCCTTGACGGTGATGACACGGCAATAGAAATTACATTGCAGCCATGTAGGCGGATAAATCGATATGTGGGAGCGTCACCACGTAAAATCTCAAAAATTAACACTTGAGATAAATTTGTTAATAATTAATTGCTTTGTTAATAATATCAAATTATAAAGCGTGTTTTACAATTAATTAGACTTTACTTATCCCTCAAATAAGCGATAAATATGCAAACAGAATTTTTTTCCAAAAAATGTAAACAAGTTTGTTTTGTTTACAGTCAAAAACTTTGTGAAACAAAATCTTTTGATTTCTTCTTTATATGAAAAAAAACGTAGACCAATCTACGTAAATTAACTTCAAACATAATGAATTTGAAGTATTAAAATGAGTAAAAAGCTGTAAATACAAGAAATTGTAAAATTTTGTAACGTACAAAAAAATTTCGAAATTTTTTTTTCCGCACAAACTTATTTAAAAAAAGTGATTAAAAATTCGAACTCGAATTTTCAATTACCATCCATAATCCTTGGGATAAATCTATAAACTATCCAAAAACCGTTAAATGACAAACCATTTTAATATATGAAAATTCACCGCAAAATTGTTAATTATACTATAATTAATGATTTTCAAGTGTATTTACACGGGAAATTTTCAAATATATTTTGACCGTTAGAAAATTTGAATTTCAAAAAACCGTTACCGAGCCGTCGAATTTATTTAAGTCACAAAATATTTATGATTGACTTATTTAATACGCAGTACTTTGCTAATCAAATACTGATCGCTAACACAAAAATGCGCTGAAGTCCCTCGATCTATAATACGAGGACTTTCTTAAAAAAATTTTATCTACATGTAGACAGAATCTACATAAAGAAAGGATCTGTGTCAGATAAAATCTTGGAGAGAATCTACATTCTTTGTCTAGTGTAGACATCTCCATTTGCAACACTGCTTTAAATAATACCTTATACAAGTATTATGAGCTTCCACACAAAGATTTTAATCTGCGGGAGCCTTGTAAAAATCAAATAATTCCAGCAGAAATATTTCCGCAGAAATAATTCCGCAGAAATAATTCTGCAGAAAAAATTCCGCAGAAATAATTCCGCAGAAATAATTCTGCAGAAATAATTCCGCAGAATTAATTCCGGCAGAAAAAATTCTGCAGAAATAATTCCGCAGAATTAATTCCGGCAGAAAAAATTCCGCGGAAATAATTCTGTCGATCCCATGCACTGCACCCGTTCTAGCCATATCAACTAGGTTTGTATGATTGTCTGTACACACAAATTGTGGCTAGGTACATTGCATTGATATACCCTGGGTCATGCAATTGTGCAGAGTTGGAAATCAATCGTCATAAAAATGTGTACCCTAGGGTATATGCCAGCTATTGTTTTTAGTATGGCAAAAGGAACTACACATCCCCGAGTTTACAGGTGAGCACGTTAAACTGTAAATTTGAGCATGCTCAGAACGTGCTCAATTTGGTCAGCACGCTCTTTGTACACTCGGGATCATGAATTGTTTTCAATTTTCCAATTTTTAGATCACTGTACGGTGCAGAGAATTGTCTTCTTTAAAAAACACGAGAGAATTTTTAATGAGATTCTCTTTGTTAACATCATCTTCTTCATCTGTTTTGCAATTTTAATTTTGTCATCAGTTTAGTTTTGCGTATTATAGTGAGAAGATCGGCTATGTAACCTATTCGTGGTTTCATAAAAATTAATCTACATTAAATTATATTGGGATATAATTGATAATAAATTGAAAATTACAAAAAATAATATTTGAAATGTCGATGAATGGTGATAAGTTTAAACTTATAAAAACGCAAAATACTGCGGAATTTAAACAAATTAATTCAGGTAAGTTTAATTTATTTCTAACAGTAATTAATAAAATTTAGTTAAGATTTTGTAATAAAAATAATAATAATGATAAATATAGTTAGTAATAATGATAAATATTTTTGATAGGTCTGGATTTTGTATAGAAGTTTTTTTTTAAAATAAAATTGGCATTCTAATTTTTTTTTGCACATATTTCACATCGTCAAACCGGATCTCAAAAAGTTATTGAGAATTTTTGTTGAAATACTCATCTTTTTCTAGTTTTGATTGAAACAATAAGGGGTCGATCGTATATTACGTAACGCTTATGGTCAAAGTTTTGTTACACTTGATATTACATTTTTTCTGATTTTCTCATCAAATTTGTTACGGTGAGGAGGGGAGGGGTCAAAAATGACCATTTTTTGCGTTACGTAATATCCGAACGACAGTGTATTTTTTGCACTTTAGTAAAATAATATTTTTTTTTCGTTTACCAGATGATCATGAACTGTCGGTCATTAACATTTGTGATGAGGACCAACCTTTAATTTCTAATTTTAAATCAAGTGACAATGTACAAAAAAATGATCAAAACTTTTTTAAGAATTTACATGAAATCGAAGGCATTGAGTTAATAACAAATACATTCAAAGATACAACAAAAGCATTTGAATATGTTAAGAATTTGCAAACGAATACTAACTCAAAAAAGATGATGATCGTGAAATTTGACATCGATGATTTGATCGAAAACTTTGGTCAGTTAGAGCTAAAGACATTGAAAGAAAAATTTATCAACCATTCAGTTATAATAATTTTAATTAACAAGGCTGGAGGCAACCCATTAATTTATTGGAAATTAAATAACTCTAATTTTTATGAACTGAAACCATTTTCTGAAAAGCTGCAATTTAAGGAGATTTTTGAATACGTAGTGAATTTTCTGATTAAATCTCTCAGCAATGAACATTTAGGTAAGTTTGAATGACTAACAATCAACCGACCCCTGGGACGTATTTCTAGGTCTACCCTACCTTAGTCTATCCCAGATAGGTAGGGTATGACCTAAGGTGCCCCTTCCCTCCACCTAGGGTATCCTAGGTAGGGTGCCTCCTTATGTTAATCAGGAGCCGGTTTTTAGGGCTACCCGGGGTACCCTTGCCTTCCCATGCCTCCCCTTGCTTCCCCTACCTACCCTAGGGTACCCTACCCTAGGGTATACTACCCTACCCTACCTACCATAGGGTACCACTGCCTACCCTATGAATTTATTTTAATGCATTTCATTAATTTTTCGTCATTTAGGGATCCTCAGTTTCATATCTGCACATCAGGAGATCAATATTATTGACCTTCAGTTCCTAGCTGATTCTCGTGAATATAATTTAATGTTAATGGCTGCAGAAGAAGGAAATGACAAGATAGTCGAAATTCTCCTTAAATTAGGTTTTAATTCAAAATCTCCAATTAAAGATGTGAACGCTCAATCCCTTGCATATGAAAATAAACATTTTCATGTTCTTTTGATCTTGCTTGAATCAAATATGACGTATCCACTAAATATCAACATTGATGAATGCTCAGATGAGATAAAATACTTTCACCAAACGGCAGTGAATCTTCATGAGGCAATTAAATCAAAGAATGAGGAACAAGCGGGTGAAATTATAACAAAAAATTCTAATTTACGCCATTTTTATAATCAAAAGAATGAATCAGCTCCAACAATTGCTTTAGCCAACAAACAAACTGATATGTATAAGCTACTAATTTCACGAAATGTTCATTTTAGTCCGCATGAAAATACTGATGAAATTATGGATAAATTTGAGTATGCAGAAAGACGCGATCTTCGAGAATTTCACAACAAGCATGCAAAAGACTTGCCTGAAAAACATTTAAATACTCTTATGATAAGCTCTGTAGTTGGTCATGATGTGTCAGAAGTCCATAACAAACCTGATCTTGTAATGCGTGCCTTTAAACTACTCAACAGTATTCTACTTACTAGAATCATTCTTAAAATTGTAGTAGCATCAAAAAAATTACAACTGGTCTTTGATTTTAATCGTGAGTCAGTTGAAGTTGTGGATCCAACAGTTGATTCAAATACTTTTGGGCTATTTTACTTAACTGGGAGAATCTACATTGGAGCACTCCGGTTACTTAATAAAGCTACGGAATGTGAAACTTTGGGTACAATAGCACATGAACTTTGTCACTATGCAATGCATTTAACTTTTGAGAATGACGCAAAACCATATCGAAAAAATGACAGGAAAACCGAAAAGGAATTTGAAAAAATCTCCAAGATGTGCATGAAAAATCGATCGAAAGATTTAATCATTGGATCTGTATACGAGGAATATCCAGAAGAAAGACATCATGCGGAGCTTATTGTTCGTGTTCCTCACATAATGGCTTATTATTCAGATGAACCTGATATTATTGAAGATCGAAGAACAACTTTTAAACCACTTTTTGACTTTTTCGAAGAAAAAATTGTTCCTGAGATGGAAAGAGTCTTGCCTGACATTGAATTACGAGCTGAACAGGAGGTTAAGGAAAAAGATGAGAAAATTTCAAAATTAATTAAAATTATAATTGGATTAATAATTTCATCAGTAGTTGTTGTAGGACTTTTGTTTGTAATACTTTATAAGCCAGACATAAACTTTAAAACTTTATCATCAAGCGATCGAGAAGCCGTTAAAAATTCATTCATAAGCTATAAAAATGTTAATGTTAGGTTTCGTGATTTAATCAAGGATAATGAAAAAGTTTATGAAAAATTATCATCTGATCAATTAAGATCAATTATAGGCAAAAAGGTATTGAATGGCAGTGATTCACATTTGAAATTTTTAAATGATTACATAGTTCATGATTGGGAAAGTTTAGCTAAAAATTTGAAGGATGAAATTTTTAAATTAGAATTAAATTTCCAAAATGAAAGTATTAAGTTTGGAAATTTAAATAAAATTTACTCTAATCCATTTAATAACCTCACATCTTTCCAAATAAACAATATTCTGGATCACATTTCAATATCAGTTGGTGGCGAAATAGACAACAAGACAGAATTTTACGTCGAGAGGACATTTTATGACAATCGAGTGAGTGAATGGAATACTAATAAATTTTTAGACTCAAATCAATTAATTGAAAATGCCAAGGAAAATAAAATGCTAATTTTATCATCCGAAGCTGGTATGGGGAAGACAGTGACATTCGAACAGTTGACACTCAAAATTAAAAAAAGATATCCAATGCGATGGGTTTCATACATCGATTTGAAAAAAAATATTAAATTTTACAACAAAAATGGTAAAATCGAAGATGTTAAAAATTTATTACAAAATATTTTAAATTTAGGATCCAAAACTGAATTTGAAATTGAACTTTTTAAAGAAATGTATGATTTGGGTGACATGATCTTACTGTGGAATGGATTTGATGAAATTTCTCCGACATACAGTGAATTTATATTAAATGTTTTAAACTTCATTCAAAATAATACAAATAATATCCAATTTATATGTACAAGACCAATTTACTCAGATGTTTTAAAAAAGAAATTAAATAGTTCAGCATATGCATTAAAAAGATTTAGTAATTTCGAACGTGGAGATTTTATTGATAAGTATTTTGCTTTAAAACATCTTGATAAAGATATAACTAATGATTATGTTAGAAAAACTGTCGTATTATTAAGACAATTTGATTACCGAAATTTTGGTAATACTGAAACGTCGTACCAATTTGATACGCCATTAATAATTAAGTTATTTGCTGAAATCGCTCAAGATAAAGAAATTTCTGACTCGCCAAATTTATATCAAATTTATCAAATTTTCGTAGAAAAAAAGATCGAAATTTGGCTTAAAACGGATTTAGGTTTAAAAGCAAATATAAAGCTTGTATCGGGAGGTTTAAATATAAATCAAATCTATCAAAAGTATGCATTGAGAAGTGAGTTGGTTACACTTTTGGGAAGCTCGATTTTATTAAAGCTAAACAAGCTTCAAATTATGCAAAAAACAATACCAAAAGACTTTCCGTTTGTGGAAATTTCTCGCATGGGGATCATGTTCATATCTGAAGAAACTGCATTCGAATTTTCACACAAAACATTTTCAGAGTTTTTTGTTGCTCAATATTTTATTGATAATATTTACAATGCTGATCATGGTGTTAGTGAAAGTGAAGCGGAATTAAGGCTTGAGCTGTTTTACAGAATTGTTCAGCTTTATTTTCAAAGTGAAAAAACTATCACAGATTTTATGATGTTTTTCCTCAAAACACAGAATAATGACAGTGATGTGAGTTTCAGCACAGCTTTAGGAAATTTATTTAAGACTAAATTGAAAAGATATTTTTTGAAATTTATTGATTCGAAGAAAAATATTTTTGAATTTTTGATTGATTTTTACAAAAAAGATCCGGAAGTGCTCTCGGAGTTGCTTTTGATAAACGAAAATGAAACATTTTGCACAGCATTTTTTAATCCATACAATTTGGGAATGTTTGTTGATGCTTATTGTCCAAATCATACTACTGTCAATTTTTTGAGTGACAGTGAGTACAAAAAATTAAGAATTGGCAGTAACCAAAAAGGAATATTCTATTATAGCGCAATGTTTCATGGTTCATATTCACATTGGAAGAAAAGAATTAGATTTAAGACTATCCCAGCAGAAATAGAAGCATGTCAATACTGTAATTATAATAGACCTGATTACAGTTTTCATAAAATGATTCCAAATTTAAAAATACAAGAAGTTCGAGAACTTGCTGTCCCCGTTTTAAGTTCGAAAGTTACAAACGTCCATAGTTTACTTTATAATGATATTTGGAAAGATTTTGAGAGTCGCTTGGATACTGAAGACATGAAAGTTATTTTAGGCATTTTATTTCAAGATGTTTTTGGCTTTGTATCTGAATTATTTAAAAAAAACGCAAATGCTGGCTTTTTCAATCTTTTACTGAGCAAAAGTGAAAATCTTTTAAATAACACACAAATATATTGGATGTTTAAGGAAAAACACATTTTACATTACTCGGTTGTAAACTTTAAGGATTGTAAAAAAGTTTGGACACTCCTAACTAATAGCTCAACTGAGGATCAAAGGAAAATGATTTTACTTGCAAATTATAGCAATATAACTTCGTATGCAAATCCTGCTTTAAATGTTCTTCACAGATCTTTTATTTATGGCACAATCAAAACAATTAATTTCATTACAAAAGCTTATGAAAGACATTTTAGTCTACCTGAAATCAGAAAAATTATGTCAAGTTCAAGTGACTTCTTAATACATTTTATATATCATACCGACATTCCAAGGTGCCAATTATTTGTAAAATATCTTGAAAGAATTTTTGAGAACGATGAAAAGGAATTACGAAATTATCTTAAACATAAAATTCCACCAACAGGTTTATCAATTTTTGAATATTTCCAGACCTTTCCTGATGATCTTACTGAAAAATTGAAAATTTTAAAAGATGTGTATGATAAAGCTAATATTTAATATAACTCTTAAAAAATTGTATTTATAAAATAATTATAAGCGAAATAGCCATGAATAGGGCCGTAGCCAGGATTTTTGAAGGGTGGTGCCCAATTTTTTATTTTTGAAACAATCACTGTAATATAACCTTTGTATTAAATTTTTATAATTTTTTAGACATTAAAATTGATTTTGTAAAAAAATTAATTAATTAATCAATATTAAAAATAAAAAAATTTAAAAATTTGTATCGAATTTTAATCTCAAGGGGGGGGGGGTGCCCAGGCACCTAAGGACCACCCCCTGGCTACGCCCCTGGCCATTAATATATCCTCAAATTAAATAAGCATTTACTTAAAAATATTGCCATTCAGATTAATTTAAAAGACCAATTTAAAATCGAAAAAAGTGCAATTGAACATTTATGGGGCCATTTTAGAGCTGTTATATCAGTGGCGTAACAAAGGTGTTCATCGCCTGGGGCCAAATCAGAATTTTTGCGCCCCCGTAGAGAAAGAGCTTGGAAAAAGAAACTTGAAAATTAGAAAATTATTTTTAGGTATTTTTTAACTAGGGGTCGTTCATAAATGACGTCCATCAAAAAATGGGATTTTTAGGACCCCTTTTGTATGAAGGTGTCACAAAATCTCAGACCCCCTCTCCCCCTAAATTGTGGACGTCATATATGAATGACCCCCTATTTAATTTCACTATTTTATCTCAAAATTATTAAATAAACAATCAAAATTCTCAACTGATAAATTAGCACGTCTACATTTCTTCAGAATTTATAAGGTTCAATATTAATGACTTATGTAGAATCTTGTACAAGGTTATTGTATTTTCAACGTGACAATTCTAACGTTTACTCTCACAAAATGTATTTTAAATGTTTGAGCCTTTGACTCTGTCGAAGTTTGATGCAGAAATATAATGACTATATTTATTTAAATGACTTAGCATGATGTGATCAAAAAATCTCTTGTCTCTCTTAATACTTAAGAAAATATTGATTTTCCGGTTTGACCGTACAAGTAAAAAGCAAAGTACTCATTAAATGATTTGAGTATGAATCAAGGTATGGAAGTTCAGGATTAATCCCAAAAATGTCTAATGTCTAGATAAGAAACAAGATATCTTAAAAATCCCGATGAATATTAGAATATTTTTGGGAACTAAAAGGATTTCTGATATTTAGGATTCATCCCAAGTTCCCACGCCTTGCTACAAAACAGCCTATATAAAGAGTAAAAATATTCTGAATTTTTTTCAGTTCAAATAGTTCTGTGAACAAGAAAACAAGTGAATATCTCATCAAACAAAGCTACCATGAACAGTTCAGCTTCATTCTTTGTTTTTACTGTATTAGTTATCGGAGCAACGGCCGTTAAATATCAATGTAGCTTCAGCAATAGAAAGGTTTGGTTTGCAGATGATACTTTTTATGACTGTGACGTAACAAGTGGTCCAATTGAAAGAATGAACCAGAAATGTGTTGAAGGTGTTTCAGGAGATCATTTAAATGGATTTAGCAACATAAATGTAAGAAGCCTCGGCATCAGCAAGGCAAAAACATTTTATATGCCTCGTGGATTAGAAAAATTCTTCAGTGACTTAATTTCAATTGATATTTATAAAGTTGGATTATCAGAAGTTTATCAAGAAGACATGCAGCCATTCCACAACTTGAAATTTTTGAGCTTTGCAGAAAATAATTTAAAACATCTTGAAGACAATTTATTCATAAATAATCCAAAACTTGAAGTGATTTTGTTGTATAAAAATCAAATTAAAACTGTTGGAACTGTTTTCAGAAACCTGAATAACCTTCGAAGTTTAAATTTTGAAGGCAATGAATGCTTTTCAGGTTCTGAGAACAACAAGATCCAAATTGGAAATTTGATAAGATCAGTTTATGAGACATGTGAATTACGATCAGAGGATGCATTACAATTTTGTATGAGCGAAAGGGCTATGCACAGAAAGAACTGGAATGCTCTTTGTGAGGAACAGCATTAAAAATTCAGCATTTATTTTAATTGACTGTAAAATTTACTATCCATATATTCATGTATGATAATGTATAAAGAACCGATCATTATAAAGATTCCAAATAAAGATAAAGATTAAAGTACTGATGCTGGTATAAAATGATTAATTTTGAGTACAACATTGTAAAGATAAATGTAGTAAATAAACTATACAATGAATGAATGCATGAAGCATGTTATGATAGTCCAATTTTATATATGTTGTGGTTCCTTTCAGATAACAGCTCATAACAACAGCTACAATAATAATTTAGCATATCAGAAAATGTTTCGGTTTAGGGGGATGGAATAGTTTATGATGAGTTGATGGAAAATTGAATAGATAAAGTTGCTATAAACTATTTTTTTCACTGAACGTACTTTTTGATGGAATTTTTTCCACTGAACGCACTTTTTAATTGAATTTTTTTTCACTGAACGCAATTTTTAGCGCATTTTTGAAACTTGTTCAATTTTTTAATGAAATTTTTTCATTGAACGCATTTTTTAATGAATTTTTTTCCATTGAAGGCATTTTTTAAAGAAATTTTTCTCACTGAATGCACTTTTTGATAGAATTTTTCACTGAACGCATTTTTTGATGGATTTTTTTTCACTGAACGTACTTCTTCCTCAAAATTTTTTTTAATGAACGTATTTTTTAATGGAATTTTTTTTTCACTGAACGCATTATTTTATGAAAAAATTTACTGAACGCACTTTTAGACGCAAAATGTTACAGATCCTTAATCCAGCATATTTCATCCCCCTGTCATCCAATATAATGTAACAGCAAACAGTTCCGAGTAGCAATGAAAAGTTCATAACAATTCATTCACAAGGCAAGGAGCTTGTTTTCGTTTCAGTTCATCCAGTTCTGTTTGTATCCATGCATGTTTGTGGCAAACTGTTATGACATTTATGCAAATTTGTATAGAAAATTTACAGCATCATGACATTTTAATATTTTTTTTGTGTAGTTTTTTTCTGTTGATTCTGAAATTTGTTTATCCAATTATTTACTCGCTATGACAACAATAAATATGATTTTTGTTGCGTTAATCAAAACGAGTTTTGCGGTTTGGTTTTTTGAGGATAGAAATATTTTTTATTTCAAAATAAATTGTAAATGGTTTATTTTGAAATATTAAGTGGTCATTATTGGAAATTTGTTTTAACAAATGTCATTTTATGTTAGGGGCTGATCATAAATTATGTCTAACATTTAGGGGGGGGGGGGTTGTGGAGTTTTATGACACCTCAATATCATAAGATTTTTTTATATGAAATTTTTTGATAGAGAGAAAGGTTCTAATGCGCCTTTTGTTATGATTGATTTTAAAGCTGGAAAACGTCCAATTGAAGCTTTTTAAATCCAAAAAAAAAATTAAAATTTCATTAATAAAATGAATGAAAAAATTATAAAAAATTACTTCTTTGACACCTTACAGCCCACATTGCTGGATACCATAAATTGAATTACATAAAAAATTCGAAAAATGAAGCAATTTATTGTAAAGCATTTGTTATGACGAAAAAATAAATATTTATAACACCCTCACACATTCAGCAGAACCGAAATCTGTGGTTTGAAATGTCCACAAAAAATGTAATAAAAAATCTCGAAGCACCGCAGTGTCAGTTCTGCTTTGAAAAATGTTCCATACATAGCGAAAGGACGTCAGAGAGGGCGAGATTTGCAAGATACACAAAAGAGTGTGAAAGTTAAACATTAATTTTTCATTTATGGACATTTGCTTGGGTTTTTATATATGCTTTGAAATATTTTACAGCTTAAGGCATATGCTATGCAAATAAAAGGCGAAAAAAATATTATTATTATTTTGACAATTCACTGAATTCTTCCGACATCCTTTGTGTATGCGTGCATGTAAAATTTATGAAAAAAAAGAGTTTATTTCACATTTTTTTATAAAGAGTGAGAGAAAAAAATCCCATTACGGAAATGTAAACATTAAACATTCATTGCAACCAACATTATGCTCATCCATTCCTTTTCTGTAGCTCTTCACTCATAACTCCGCACACACACACTCCTCATTGCCTTCTTTTATTTATGCGAAATTGTAAAATATTTTTTTTTGAACATTTATATGATTTCACATAACTCAGCAACGTTTCAGACACCTTATGGCATTTATTGATGCTATTTAGCAACGCCTTTATGCTTTTTCTCTTATTTCCATTTCTTTTTATTTTTATGATGCGGTGGAGTCGATTGAAAAGGGATCTAACCGTTGCTGAATGCATGAGTGCATTACGCTTATATGTTTGTTGAATGGATGAAATTAATGCAGAGTTGTCTGAATTAATGAATAATCTTTTGATGTAGGGAAGGTTGGTAATGATTATAGCTTAATTGGTTGCTTTTTGGGGGGTATGAATAGGGGGTGGTTAGGGGGCAGGGGCGTAGTCAGAAATTTTTCGAGGGGGGATTTTAAAATTTTTTGTATGAAAAAATTTAGAACAGATTTTTTTTTGAATATTTTTCCTCAAAAATCCTATAAAATTGAAGAATTTTTCCCCCTAATCCCTCTGGCTACGCGCCTGCTAGGGGGTCTATTTTTTAAAATTTTAATTAACTATTTAAAAAATTTTACATTAAAAGTGTCATTTTTGACCCCTTTTTCTGTAAGGGGTCATTCACTTATGATGTCCATTAAAGAATGGGATTTCTAGACCCCCCCTCCCCCCTTGTCACAAAATTTTAATTCAAAAAAATTTCTTTAATTTAAAGTGTCACAATATCTCAGAAACCCCCCCCTAAATGATGGACGTCATAATTGAATGACCCCTAACAAGTTTTAATATGAAATGTAACTGGGGTGGTACCCTCTAATCGTTACGTAATATTCGAACGACCCCTTTTGTTAAAATATTTATATTATATATCTAAACCAGGGCTGGGTGTATACCCCTACCTTTAGCTCCTAGGGATAGCCTACCCGTAGGTCATACACCAGAGGTAGGGGTAGGGATAGAGATAAACTAAGAAACCCAGAGGGTAGAACCTGTATCAACAACACTGTCAAATTTCTATGAAAATCTATAGAAAAAAACATGAAAAAGCATTATAAGATAATAAAAATTGCATATTACATTTTAAAAGAATTCCCCTTCCAGCCAATGACGGTCATCCGACTTGTCAGAAACAAGAACTCATTGATACGATTCCATATATTAAAATGAAAAGCTTGCAATAACTAGAATGACGTTTCGTAGTAAGAGAAGAAATCAGAACATGTAGGACAACATGTTAAGGCACTTATGAAAATTGAGATGGTTGCATACATTTTCATATCCAATATATCCACCTTCTCCCCCTAATTCACCCACATCATTGTGCATATTTGCATTTAATATACTTTGATCATAATATTATTATGTGAATGTTGATGTTGTGTATAGATGCATTGATATAATGGAATTTGCTGCAAAATACACTGCATTATGCTCTTTCAATATTTTCACATCATCATTTTTCTTCTTTTTATTTCAACTCTCTCACGTACGGGTGCGGTGAGTTTGAATGCATTTGGAAGGTATTCAAAAAAAAGTCCATAGAATAGAGCTTTTATTGTCTGTAAAAGTGTGAGATTTTTAGCGCGATTCATAATGAAAAATGCTGAGCTTTGTGAATCAGTGTGGGATGTGTGGATGAATTTAATTAAAATTATTGAATTAATGCTCACGGATAATATTGAACCATGAAGGTCAAAAATCTCGATGAATCTCGACGAGAAACAAACGAAAACAGAATAATTTAACGCATGGCTAGTTTAATCAGCATCCACGAGGCAAATCTCGTAAATTTATAAAAATAACAAATTCTTTTGACCTTTTCTCATTTCAACCATATCCAGTCAGTCGCACTTTATTGTCTCAAAAGTTTGAAAATAAAAAAAAGACAAAAAACTTTACGCATTATAAATAGCAAGAAAGTCCGAGCAACACGAGCACAGGGGTCTAACACATTCACTGGTGTCGTACTCAATAAGAACAATTATGGTTCTTAGGCATTTTAAACCGTAGATATTGCCATTATATTAAGTTTAGATTTATTTAAAAATTGAAGAAAAACTTAAAATTTAACGGTCAATAAATATTTGAAAAATAACGGCTAAAAAATATTTGAAAATTAACGATCAAAATATATTTGAAAATAACGGTCAAAATATATTTGAAAATAACGATCAAAATATATTTGAAAATATCAGTTAAAAAAATACCCATTAAAATGTAAAATAACGGTCAAAAAACATTTCTAAAATAAATATTTAATAACAAAATACCTCCACAACTAAAATATAGTTCCATGTTACTCGGAAAAATCATAAATAATCCAGAAAACTGTCTTTTTATAACATGTAAAAACTAATAAAACTCTCTCTTTGTGTCCTAAAAACTTAAAATTCTCCCAAACTCAATTACTTGCCATGGTTCAATATTGAGAAATTATTTCCAATAAAATGGATTTTGAAAACGGAATACTTTACTGATAATGGCACAGAACATATAAAAAGTTTTTCAATTTACTAATTGAATAACTTTGAACGATAAAGTATGTTGAAAAAAGTGTTTCTTCCATCTCTTTAACTCTGTTCAATTCATTCCCATCGAACATCATGAATTTGATATTGAAACCTTCTGTAGAGTCTTTTTTTTTTTTGGTGTAGGAAACATTTCCATTTCATCACCAAACAAAATTCATCACAAGCATGGGGTAAATAGGTAGGAGTTGTTGAAATAATTATTGAATTTAAGTCTAAGGCGCATAACAGTTGAAACATAAATTGAAATTTCTAAGGATTTTTCAAAATTTCAAATTTTTAACGGCTTTAAAAATTTTAAATTCATAACGGCTTTCAAAAATTCAAAATTTTAACGGATATTTGAAAAACTCAAACTTTTAACGGTGTTCTAAAATTCAAAATGCTAACGGTTTTCAAAAATTTAAAATTTTAACGGCTTTTTGAAAATTTAAAATTTTAACGGCTTTTCAAAAATTTAAAATTTTATCAGCTTTTTAAATTCCAAACTAAACTTTAAATTTAAAAGTTTATAGCAACTTTAATCTAATAAGTTAAATAACCAATGTGCTTCACAAAAATCATAAATTTCTTCCTAAATTGTCCACAAACTAGTTCTCATATGTAGGATTTTCATTTATGTGATTTTATGATTCTCTCATTTCCTTGTTTGTTTTTTAAGCAAGCAAGCAAGCAAAAAAAAGTGTATAGGAAAGAAAAAGTTAGAATTACATTATGATGATGATGATATCATGCATAACAGATACAAAACTCGCATAAATTCACTAACGATGTAATGATACTTATAATTGCTTCATATATTTATCTCCATCGTATCTGATTCAACTCATTGTGATGTTCTCTGTGTAACTTTGTTTTTTTCGAATGCTATTCAGATTTTCATATTCATTTTGTGTTAGTAATTTGATGGGAATTTCCTTGGAAAAATATTAGTTTTTGTGCAAAATGTTATTCAGGCTTATGTTTTATTGGGGTTGGCATTCATATAAAATTTTTGGCCTTTTCTATTCTACAAATATACGAGTATTCAGTTTCATGAGAGCTTTTTGTTATCATAAACTTTTGTTAATTAATTTAGAAATATTTGAATAGACCCAAATGAAATGTTGAAATGATTCTTGTAGATGCTGATAATGATTGAAGTTCATTGTTTTATTTATTAAAATTTTTGATACAAAAATAATGTTTTAAATTAAAACTTGAAAGAATCTAATGAAAAATGTAAATTTCAAAATTCCCCCAGTTTTATTAAATTCAAATTTTATTGGTTTTTTAAAGATTAAACAATTTTTAACGGTTTTTGAAAATTAAAAAATTAACGGTTTTGTTAAACTCAAATTTTATTGGTTTTCTAAAATTCAAAAATTAACGGTTTTGTAAAATTTAAATTTTAGTAGTTTAGTAAAAGTCAAACTTTAACGGTTTTGAAAATTTTGAATTTTAACGATTTTTTAAAATTCAAATTTTAACGGTTTTGTAAAATTCAAATAATCCCACCTTAATTTTATTAATCTTGTTCGCAGTTTCAAAATCCCAGACATAATATAAATGAATCTCAGCCTTATATCCTCTTCCTCTCCGACTTCCTCAATTCACAAGTGTGTGTTGAAAGTAAGTGAAATGACATCATCGTTAATTCAAATGTTTATTTGCTTACGTCTGTGCCTGAAACCTCCAAACTGTGATAGACTCTGATAGAGACGCTGGGAAAGAGAAATCAAATGGATGGGAGAGAAGAAGAAGGATAAAACTTTTTCTTTTTTAGAAGCTCATAATAATAATGTTTCCTTACAGAAGAAAAACAAAAGAAAGAAAGTTACTAAAGCTTCTTTCTATTTCAAACTGTCTCCGTTCGCCCCCATCTCAATAGAGATTGAAGAAGTCATATCTTTGTAAAATATGCAGATATGGATTCTTTGGAAACTGATTTTATTTAAAGATTAAATGATTGATTTTTTTTGGGTCTGTCTAATGTGGTATTTGAATTTTAACGATTTTGTAAAATTCAAAATTTTTATTATTTTTCAAAATTCAAATTATAACTATTTTTCAAAATTCAAAATTTAACGGTTTTGTAAAATTTAAATTTTAACGGTTTTGTGAAATTCGAAATTTTACAGTTTTGTAAAACTCAAATTTTAACGGTTTTGTAAAATTTAAATTTTAACGGTTTTGTGAAATTCAAAATTTAACAGTTTTGTAAAACTCAAATTTTAACGGTTTTGTAAAATTTAAATTTTAACGTTTTTGTAAAATTCTAATTTTATTGATTTTGTATAATTTAAATATTAACGGTTTTGTAAAATTCAAATTTTAACGGTTTTTTAAAATTCAAATTTTAACGGTTTTTTAAAATTCAAATTTTAACGGTTTTGTAAAATTTAAAATTCATCAGTTTTACCAAAATTAAAATTTTAACGGCTTTTCAAATTTCAAAAGTTAACAGTTTTATTAAAAATCAAATTTTTAAATTTGAAGCTTCATATTTCACCACAAAATTCATAAGAAATATAACAATACAAATTTGATCGTTCAATCATGCAGTCGAATTTTCCATGAAAATAATCTTAACGCCTTATTGAATCTGAGTGATTTCTGCAGAATCAATAGGAAGCGTGCCACATCCCACACTGACTTCTCTACTTGTTTCATATTATCTCGAATATTTGTGAATATTTTTCTATGTGGGCATTAAATTGTATCTCTGAATTTGTCAAAAAATAAACTTTTCTCCTAGAAAAAGGGATTAAGTTAAAATTCTTGTCGTTGTGAAATTTTTTTTCTTCAAAAAACTTTATTTCCGACATTAAAAGTCTATAAATGGAAAGAAACATTTAAAAAAGTTTATGTCTATAGAGGGAAAAATGACCATAAAATTAATTCGAAGATTTTTCTTGTTCAGTGTTATTTTTTTGTGTGTCAAGAAATTACGAGCAAGCGTATTATGTCCGACTTTTATCTTTACGACATCATAATCATCTGTATGAGTCTCTCAATTTTCATTTTGAAAAGATAATATCTTTTAATTATACAATGACAATCATGAGTATGATGATGGAAATTTATAAATGTTATCATAAAGATTATTGTGGATAGTTTCATGTACATTTATGCATGCATGAGGACCATCACCACTCTGTGAAGAAGGAAAGAGGGGTCGGGGGTCAAAGAAAGCTTTGGCAAATAGAATGTTATGCAAATTATTCAATTTTCCATGATCTCTCTCGTCTAAATCTGATGAATTATGCATACATGTTTGTCTCTTTCTCTTTTTTTTCATGTTTTATCATCGTCGTCCTTTATGTTGATGCTTCCATAAAATAGTCGAGAGTTGAAGGACAAGCATGCATAATTTCTGTCTTTGTCATAATTTGTTACGGAGATTTTGTTCGGATTTTTTTTATTTCTATTGAATTTGAATGAGCTTTAAGGGTGAATTTTTGATGTGATTTTATCACAAAATTGTGAAAAGTCAACACTGATCTGTAAGGTTTGACTTTCCATTGACCTGAACAGCTTTATAATGTAGATGACTGTACATTCTCCTAGTGTGGGCGTGTATCGTCAAAGGAAGGGGATTTGTCTACCAATTCACCTTTCAGGCTATTCGCCTGAAAAGATAGTTATTGAGGATTTCAGCACCGGTACTGTAAATCCTAATACTGGTCCTACTCCATTTCCTGCAAAAATGTAACCATGGGGTTGTTGCCCTCTAAGGTATATAATATCCCAGGGGTATCCCAAGTACTTTTTTAATGGTATAGCCTAGTGTTACTCAAGACTTTACTCTTGTAAAAGGTTATACTATTGCTATACCTGAGAAACCAGCTTCAGGGCTTCAGGGATATACCTGGGGTATCCTAAGAGTATACCCAAGGGGTGTAGTCCTAGGGTATCCCTAGGGTATACCGAACAGCCTGTCTTAGAAGGAATGGAGCAAATTTGAAGAGATAGGATCATCAGACGCATAGATTGAGGACATGGACCAAAAGTTAGTGTACTAAATGCTCAAGTAGCTTAACAAAATTGAATTTCCTTCAGCTGATACCAAAATAGCTCTCAAATTTCTAAAAAAGCAACAAAAAAATTTCAGAAATTGTCTCCAAGGGTTTATTAATATTACTTTCTTACCAAGTATCATCATTTGTGTAATGCGATGGAGACGTGATGTTAATTCAGATGATGATGAAATTGAATTTTTTTATTCATCTCTAATTTTATTCTCTCATCCTCATGCATAAACGTCCTTTGATGATATTTTTATTCTCTCAAAGCTTCATTTTAAAATTAAAATTTTTTTTTGCTTACATTAAAATTAATTAATAATTTATTATTATTCATGATGGAATCAAAGGTGTGACTCGAAGGTGAAATTACAACAGAATTATGAAACATTTATGTAAATGAGAGTTTAATCTTCAATATGAAAGCTCTTTCAATGCATATTGAGGTTGATGCCTCAGCCTGGATTATACCTTTGGAGAAATTATGCAAATAAATTTATTCTCTGTCTTAAACGTTGTGTGGGTTGCGGAGATATTGTGAATTAAATTGTGTAGGGTTGCGTTTTAATGACGTCTATTTTTATGAAGCCGCCTAGGTTAAATTTTGAACAGAATAATTGAAAAAGACTCTCAAAAGGTTGATCGAGTTGTTTCTATGTAGGAGCGTAACTAGGGACAGGGAGTTCGGAACCCTAGCTACGCCACTGTTTCTAAGAGCTTTAATGATTGCATTTGGATTCAATTAACGCTTTTTCTGACATTAAAATTAAATTATTCCGTCTTTTAATTTTATCAAAAAATTAAATCTTCATCACAGTTCAAAAAACTACTTAAAAATATCTGCTGTACCCCAACCAACGCTTTCAGTTAAAAATAGCATTTTGAATGATTCGACGACAAACTTAAGACGATTTGTGGGAGCACAAAAGAATATGCTCTTTAAAGCTTACGGCTGTAATCACCACCGACAACATTATGTCAAGTAAATCAACTTTTTTTAACGACTTTTAGAATTTAATCTATTTATAAGATTCAACAACTTTTTCTTCATCATCGTCGCTATAAAAATAATCCCAAAAAAATATTTTCTTAAGAATTTCGTCTTAAAATTCCATTCGATGCTTATCAACTTTTCATCATCATCCCTTCTTTCAAAAAGAATTCAATTAAATCATTCAGTGCACATGAATGTGTCGAAATTTAGCACATATGTGAGCTGTGTACCTTATATTGCTTCATTTTTTTCAGACACATAAAATTTTTCTACTCTTATCTTAATCTTCTCATTTTCTTTCTTAATATTTTTCTCTTGTTGAGCTGAGTTTTGATGGAAAATGTGAGTAAATGAGAAGCTTTTTGGGAAGAATGTAAAAAAAACGATTTTTAAGGAAAGGTTTTTAATAATTTCAAAAAAAAAACATTTAAATAATTCGTAGCTTTCTTCAAAATGAAGCTTTTAGTTCAATTTAACTATTTTTGAGCTTTTCCAGAAAAAAGCTTTCTAAAAACTGAGCTTTTTGAAGAAAATCAAAACCATTTTGTTATTTTAAAGCTTTGTTTTAAAGAACTAAGCTTTTTGAATAATAAGAACTTTCTTTTTTCAAAATTCAAATTTTCACTTTCGAAATTCAAAATTTCACTTTCGAAATTCAAAATTTAACTTTCGAAATTCAAAATTTCACTTTCGAAATTCAAAATTTCACTTTCAAAAGTCAAAATTTTTAATAAAAATTGAGCTTTTAGTAAACTAATTTAGCAAAAATAGAAGCTTTTTAGAAAACATACACTTTCACGAAGCAACTGAGCTTTTCACAAAATATTTTTTTGAACAACAAACCTTATGATTTATTAAAACAAAAACAATGTTGAACTATTTTGTTCAATTCCAGATGCAATCTCAAACCAATTCAGAGAATCTTTGCATCCATTGAGAATCTTTCGATCCAATTTTACGAGGCTTCCACTACTCATACATACTTGTTTTTTGTTCTATTCATTCCGTTGTGATTTTCCAAATCCCACCATATCGCAAGATTGAATAAATTGAGATAAGAAAATTTTCCTTCACATCATCCGATGATGCACAAAGTTAAAGGAACTTGTTTTCAATTTTTCTTTACATTGCTCGCTTGTCATATCTTCATTCGATTATATTATTTTTTCTATGTTCCAATTTTTATATCCTCCTCTATTCATACATTTCTCTTCCTTATGATCCCTTGAGTACTGATATGTGTCAATGTATTGGAATGGCGTCGATAAATATTTGATTACGTATTCAGGAAGCGACATGTCTCATTGATTTTTTCCACTCTATCTGGCAAGAATGAAATTTTTTTATTATTTGAAGCACTTTACCTTTCGAATGATATGCAGGAGATTGGAAATTTTTATTTTATTTTATTTTTCATTCCTTGAGAAAATTGGAAGTGATTTTTCAACAAAACGACGTCGCATGTTGTTGCATGCTTTAAGTTATTCGATGTGTTTATTGGAAATTCAAGGGAGCTGCTGGAGAGTTAATGAATTTAGAGTGACTTGCTGAGATGTAATGGGATTTGATTATTTATCAAGTTTTATGAGGCGTGTGATGTGAAGTTGTTGGAGCTGAGAGCAGGTGCTGTGATGAAAAGATGCTGTGAAAAATTATGAAAATGCTTGCTGACTGATTTAAAAATTTCAAATAATTTTTATTCTTTTTCTAATTTATAATTATCATTTTTTAATATTAGTACAAAATTTTGCATAACTTTTTAGCAAATTTTTAAATATTTTTGAATTTTTTATTTCAAAAATGTAAGTTTATTTAATTTTAAAAATTTAAATTTCTTTAATCTTTAAAATTCTTTGATTTAAAAAATTTTTAAATTCTTAAATTTTCAAATTCTTTAATTTTCAAAATTTAAAATTCTTTAATTTTCAAATTTTAAATTTCTTTAATTTTCAAAATTTAAATTTCTTGAATTTTTAAAATTTAAAATTCTTTAATTTTTAAAATTTAAAATTCTTTAATTTTTAAAATTTAAAATTCTTTAATTTTCAAATATTGAAGTTTTTTAATTTTCAAATTTTAAAATTCCTTAATTTTCAAATTTTTTATTTTTTTAGTTTTCAAAATTTAAATTTCTTTAATTTCTTTCATTTTTAAAATTTAAAATTCTTTAATTTTTAAAATTCTTTAATTTTCAAATATTGAAGTTTTTTAATTTTCAAATTTTAAAATTCCTTAATTTTCAAATTTTTTATTTTTTTAGTTTTCAAAATTTAAATTTCTTTGATTTCTTTCATTTTTACAAATTAAAATTCTTTAATTTTCAAATTTTAGTATTTTGAGATTTTAAAAATAATTAGAAAAAATTTAAAACTAATATTTTTAAAAAAAAATGTGACTATTGAATTGTGATCTAGAGAGGGGTATCCAAACATCAAAGGACCCCCAGCTACGTACCTGACCTAATTCATCAATAATCCGTGCCTGCAAAAACTTCATTATCCTCATTCAGTCTAATTGTAAAAAAAATTCATCCTAACTGCAAAAGTGACACTTTTATCTAGCCATGAGTGACATTCCAACACTTTTTAACAGCACCTACATATTCCAATATTTATGAATTTTCAAAACACAACTTTGTCGTATGCAAAATTATTCACAACAAAAGAATATTCATTTCATACTTTATGACATGCATGCATGTCCCCCCATCTCGGTTAGTGTGAACGAGAGTACTTTTCATGATACAAGAGCTCGTTGGCAGAACTGCTGAAAGCAATAAAATGATTGCTTGTCACCTCACTATTGACTTTTACGTATGAACGTTCGTCTGCAGAAAATTTCCGTATATTCACACACATATTCCGTGTGGGGAAGGAAGTACTTTGCTATTATGAGTAATTTAACTTTATTTATGTTGTTACAATGTATATCAATTATGAAAAGAGGGTTCTTAGACTTGAGGGGTGAAAAAATTGCGAGACATTTAAGTATTTTTTTAATGAAAAGTAAATATAGTCTATTTAGCAGCTATTGAAATAAATTCAAAGGAGTTCTTTTCAATTTACAATAAATGAAAGAGCTTCAGACGACTCGTGTGAAATGGAAATGCGAAAATTATTAAATGAGAATCTTTTGTTGATAGAAAATTCTGTTTTGCTTTGATATTTTTTCAAAGAACTTTATTAGTAAAATAATGAAATGTGCAAACAAAAGAACGTTTTTTAATTTTTTTAAATTTAAAAAAAATTGGTAAATTTGAATAAATTTAAAAAACTAAAAATAATTCATTTTTTAAAAAACTATTTCTTTTAAAAAAAAGTTTGAATAAATTTTATTTTCTAAAAAGTAAAATTTTTAAAAGGTTAAAATAAAATTTAAATTTAAAAAAATGGTAAAATTGAATAAGTTTAAAAAACTAAAACTAATTCATTTTTTAAAAAACTAATGTTTTAAAAAAAAGTTTAAATAAGTTTTGTTTTTTAAAAAGTAAATTTTTTAAAAGGTTAAGATAAAAATTAAAAAAATTCATAAAACTAAATTAATTTAAATGGAAAAGTCAAAGAAAACTAGATTGAAAAACATTAACAAATGTTTTATATTTTTTCTTCTTTAAAGTTTTTAAATTTTTTAAAGTTTTTAAATTTTTTAAATTTTTAGATTTTTAAATTTTTCAAATTTTTAAAAAATATTAATTTTAAATTTTAAATTTTAAATTTTTTTAATTTAAATTTTTTTTTATTTTTTAAAATTTTTAGTTTTTTAAATTTTTTTAATGTTTTCTTATTTTTATATTTCTTATTTATAAATATTATCATGTTTAAACCAAAAAAGTTAATTTTTAACAAAAATCTAAAGAAGATAATGCATGAGCAAGCATCAAGAATTAAAATATACATCCCCAATTGCTGAGCAAATACCAATAAATAAAAGAGACCGAATCTGAAAATCTCTTTAACATCCAATATACAAAGTCACGATGATAAATAACCTTTAATCAATTCCACCATTTGATTGAGTAATTTTCGCTGTACGAAAAGTATCACCTAATTTTTCAAAATGAAACTTTTTCCCTTCCTGTACTTGAAAATGTTTGAACATTTTTTTTTCATCTCTTTCATTCACCATCGCTTTTTATTTCTGCTACACTTGTGATGCCATGGTGGCAATCAATCGCAAATTCTCATCCGATCGTATAAATTGATTTGATGTCATTAGTTGACCTTTCTGCAGAGAAATTTTCATTAATTTCTTCTAATTTTTCAGCATATAAATATACAGCACAATATGTGAAATTCTCACCCTTACATCCATCCATCCCTTCATTCTAATTAAGCTGTCAATAGGAAAATAAATCAAATTTATTGATTGGTACCAGGTGAATTCAATTTATCAAGCTAGATTGAATAATTTTTTTTCCATATCTCGGACTCTGACGCTTACAGATTTCTGTATTTTACATATCCGAAAATCCTATTTATAATGCGGAATGAATCTAATTTCATTGTTCAAATAAATTTCCATTTTATAATTGCATAAAGCATAATGAGAAACGCCTGAAGCTTAAAAAGAGTTTACATTATGAAAGTGTTGGAATTCTCATTAAATTAGTCGTATCCGTATGTTTGTGCTTCGAGTGAGACTTTTTTAATGAAATTAAAATTAATTTTAATTTATTCTTCAAATTTATGTGGAGTAAAGGTGTAAGGTGTAATTCGAAGTATTAATATTTGTTATATTTCTGATGAGAATCAGATCAATTTTGAGAGAAATTTAATATCTAGGAAGCATGGGTTTTAGTAACGGGTATATAATTGTTTAAGGCTTTTTAAAAAATTCAGTTGAAAAAATAACGGTCAAAATAAATTTGAAAAATAACGGTTAAATTCTATTCGAAAATTAACGGTTAAAATCTATTTGAAAAAAACGGTAACAAAATATTTGAAGAGCAATCATAACTTTTTTTTTGAAAAATTTAATGACTAAAAATTATTTAAACTAGCCCAAAATTTCAATGTGCAAAATAACTGTCAATTTTTTTTCAAAAATTCTAAACATTAATAAATAAATTAATTTAAATTAAAAAATTTTAAAATTAATTTAAATAAACATTTAAAAGTTTAACGGTTACAAATGTTTTCTAAAAAGTAAGAAAAATTACTAGTTTTTTTTAAAAACTAACTGTCAAAAATATTTTAAAAAATAACGGTCGTTGAGTATTCAAAATAGATTTGACACCAAGTCGACCTGCGAGCAATTCCAAATGACATTTTCTCAATAGTGCTTTTCTACCAAGTTCATAAAACGTTCATTCCAGGGAAGCTTTCTATTAAAATTATTTTATATATTTTCACAAAAAGAAACAGAAACTTAATCTTAACACAAATTTAATGAAGACATGAAAATATTACACATGAATCGAGTAAAACAGAAGATTTAAAGACTTATATAGTTGAGAATAAATGAAAAACAAACATCAGACGCTGATAGAGTGAAGTTTGCATAAATTGCAGGCGCCATTCATCGTCTTTCTCTCCTTCATTCCGCCTCTCTTCATTCACATTCAGTCGCTCTCTCTTGTTGCTGTCGTGTATCCTTCTCCTATAGAATTGAATGTAACATGACGATGATGGATTACAAAATTTATATAAATTACATCGCTACATAAATTAAGACATTCATTGTCTTCAACTTTTTATCATCATCATCATGCAAACATATGAGTAAGTAATGGGATAAAATGAAATTTTCATGAAAAATGAAGAGATTTGAGCTTAAATTAAATGTGTTTTTGGAATTTTATGTGAGATATGGGAGGAGCTGGTTAAGCATTATTGGAAACTGAGATGCTTAAAGGTTTATCGACTAAGTGTGGGGTCCTTGAGGCCGGCTTCTCGGATATACTCTGTTGTGTACCCCTAGCATGTAGCCTTAGGTCATACCTTAGCATATACTCCTAGGGTATGCCTTAGACAGTTTATATCCTAGTTGTCCCTTTAATACCCCTAATTTTCTCATAAATGCGCCTTATTCACTTCATGCTCACAAAAATTTCCTACTTGACTTCAAAATTTTTCTTAATTTTAAACTCCATCCTGACTAGTTTTTTATGAGCTTTTTTAAACAAAAAATCCCATCACTATTTCACAATCGTATAATTTCTCATTACGAAGTGCATTCATGGAAGAATAAAAATACAAAAACTCTTAGATAATCAAGTGAATTGAGTGAGTAAGTGAAGATGTCGAGAGATGGATGAAAAAATAAAAATTACAATTTATATCCATGAATGGTGCTTGAAAGTGATGAATAAAAATAATTAATTTTCCGTTTTTCACATTATGAGAGTGCTACAAGGGGATTATGCTTGATGTGCTATGATATGATACAATTTATACTTTTAATTGAATCAATGCATCATTATAAAATGGGATTTTGCGTTATAAAGCTTGTTGGGTGATTGAAAAGGTGGATTGTTGGTTATTTGAGATTGATAGGATATAATTAAATTTTATAGTATATCACTGGATGTACAAATAATTTTTGACCTTTATTTAACACTTTAACGGTTTTTTTTTCAAAAAAATATGACCTTTATTTTTAAATATATTTTGACCGTTATTTTTCAAATATTTTTTGACCTTTGTTTATGAAAAAAGCTTTTGATCGTGATTTTTCAAATACTTTTTGACCGTTAATTTCGAATTTTTCGGACTTAATTTTCTGATATTAAAATTAAAAGCTTTTAATAGCAAAATTAATTAAAATTATTCAAAACCTCCCCAAAATCTACACTACATCCAATTATCCCCAATCAATTTAAATCAAATGAGCAAAATGAGATGGATAAAGTTGAAATTTCTCATGGTGATCCAATTGTCCAGCAAAATATAATCAAAATAAAAATCTCATTAAAATTTCAATCAATTTCATTGTCTACAACTTAAAGCTTCCAATTATGTCAATAAGTATTTTTGCAGCATTCAAAATAAACTGCATTTATGTCATGAAAAAAAAGTTGAGCTTTCATCGTCCTGTTGTGTTATTTCATGCAATTTTCCAACAGTATCATCACAACTATGATTTTTTTTAAAAAAATGTTTATGATATAAAAAGATGGAAGGAAAGAGGAAAATGAATAAAACAGCATCAACAACCATTTCACGTAGAGTGGAAAATGCAATTTATGATTTTTAATGATATTTCCATTCACAACCGAGTGTGTATGTACGTGAATGTGTTGTGTTCATATACATAGAGATCAGACAGGAACAGACTGCGATTTAAAGCAGAATCCATTAGGTAAATGCAATTTTTTTCCTTCCTTCATTTATGATGCTCGTTATCTCATGTCATCATCACTATTTTCATTTGCTTGTGTACAGTTCTTTTTTTTCGGATACTGTGTGAAAAAAATCTCTCTCTTTAGGAGGGTGTTCATTAATGACGTCACACAAGAAACGAGATTTTTAGATCTCTTCCCTTTCTGTCACAAATTTTTGAAATAAAAAAAAATCTTTTGTATGAGGTCGTCACAAATCTCTAGACAGAGGGTCATATTGGATGTCATTTATGAAGGACCCGTTAAGCTTTTTTATAGAATAAGGTGATGATGCTTATGAGTTTTTATAAATTAAGTTGCAGTCCAAGTGAACGTTTTGTCTGCTTATGATGATGTTCTTTAATGTTCACTTAGAGTTGTTGAAAACAAATTGGATTTTTGAGCATTTTCAGACTAGTCTCCAATTTAATAAAAATCAGGATCTCTTCACTCATAAAAAATATCTAAAGACTTTTTTAAATTTCTTTAAATTTATATTTAAATATTTAAAAATATTTTTTAAAGCTTAAAAAAATATTAAGTCTTTTTATTATACTTTTTAAATTTTTAAAAATATTTTTTAAATTTTTAAATTTTATATTTTTTATATTTTTTATATTTTTATATTTTTTAAATTTTTAAAGATATTTTTTAAAAATATTTTTTAAATTTTTAAAAATATTTTTTAAATTTTTAAAAATATTTTTTAAATTTTTTAAAAAAAATTTTAAATTTATAAATTAATAAAAAATATTTAAATTTTTGAATTTTTTTAAATCGTTAAAAAATAAAAATATTGAAAGAAAATGTTTAGGAGTTAGAATCGAATCTGTGACCTCTAAGTTAGCAGTTAAAAATCAGTTTTTTAAATTTAAAAATAAAATTTCAAAAAAAAAGATAAATTTAAAATTTTAAAGATAAAATTAAAAATTTAAATTTATCTTTAAAATTTAAAATTTGATCTTTAAAATTTAAAATTTTATCTTTTTTAAATTTTATCTTTAAAATTTTCAATTTTAAAAACATTTTTTAAACTTTTTAAACCGTTAAATTTTAAAAATATTTTTTAAATTTGATTTTAAAAACAGATTAAAAACTGATTTTTAAAAATATTTTTATGAGTGTTGTAATTTAGATACTTAAATGAGTATTAAAAACAATTTTTATATGTACGCCGAAGTTGCTATAGTCATAAAATCCTAAAACGTTATCAATTATTAAATTCTGGGAAAATATATCGTCAAAATTCGAAAAATCTTTCCTGCCTCATCATAAATGCTCATCATATTTCCCATTTGTAGCATCATTGATGTAAAAATAACAGAATTTAACGATAAACAAAATTATCATAAACAAATTTCAAAATGTGAAAAAGAATAAAAAATTTTAATGAGGTCGTCGAGATTCAACTTGAAATTTAATGAACTTTCATATGATTGTTTATGGAAGTGATTTATTCTGTTTAATGGATTACCAAATAACACAATATGTTTGTTATTTACAATGTAAAATGCACAAACAATCCAAGTTATTTCATTTCAACATTCTCTGTACATAAAATAATGAAAATGATTCAAAGTGAAAAAAAAATTCAGGCATTTTCTGCTTTGTTTGTTGATACATGAAACTGCAATTGTGGAAAATGGAAATGAAAAAAATTTCAAACCATACGCCACGAAACAACACAAAAATTATCTCGATTGAAATATTGTTGTGCAACAGAATGAAATGTTGAAGGAACGAAAAAAATTGTTGATTCATGCAAATTTTTTATTTTAAGGCGAATTTCTGGATAGAATAGGCTTTTTGTTTAGTTTTGAGTAACTGTAAGCAGAGGTTTTATTTTTTAAGCATCATTGAAATAAAAGGTTGAATAAAAATTATACAAAAATTTTAGTCAAGAAAGAATTGACAAAAAAATGTCAAAAAAATGGATTTCGTATGGAGTTGTTTATAAATGACGTCTATTTTTTAATTTTCAACTTTTTCTTTTAATTTTTTATTTTTTTAAAAAATTTTTATTTTTGAAAATTTCCATTTTCAATTTTCTAATTTATTTAAACATTTCTTAACTATAACTGGGGTTTTTGGTGACCCCTCTGTCATGAAATTTTCAAATAAGAAGATATTTTAAATGGAGTTTCGCGCAGTCAAGGGCGTAGCCAGAAAAGGCTTGTTTTGTAAATTTAAACTTTTTATACTGAAAATTTTTTAAAGTTTGAGTATTCAAAAAATAACCAAAATTTGAAATTTCAAATCAATACAGCACAGTTTTTGGCACTATCTCTCCTTAAGTTTGGGTGTAATTTTTGTCCCCCATAACCATGGACATCATAAATGAACCAAGTGTGTATTCAAGAAGTGGTCCTTAGGTAACCAGGCACCTTCCTCGAGATTATATTTCAATATAAATTTAATTTTTTTTTTTGCAAATTTTTAACCAAAAAATGCTAAACTTTGCATGCACAATCATCCTTAATTTCTAAAAAAGTATAAAAATTAAAATAAGAAGTTAAATTTTAAAAATTAAAATTAAATTTAAATTTTAAATCTCAAATATATTCAGCTACTCCAAAAAAAAATAGAAAAATATAAACAATGCACCTTTTTTAATTTTAAGAGCATTTCCAAACATTATTGTTAATGCTTTTCACCAATTCTACAATGTTTTGAATGAAAACTTCTCTTTGTGTATGATGAGCTTTTGTATATATTTGAGAAATTCGAAACTGAATGTGAATCAGAATGAAATAATGAACTCTAGACTTTTGAATGGTTTTTATCTTTTCATCAATATTTCAAAAAATAACACACAATTCAAACCAAACAATAAACTTAAAGAGGAATTTAAAGTAACATCCAATGCCCATAACATTCCTTTTAAATGACATCACCGAAGACAAAGCAACATAATGATTTCTACGTACGAAATAAATTTCCATTTTACGAATATTTTTTCTGGAAGCATAAAAGCTGTCATGGTCCTCAACTCCAATAATGAAATGCACATAAATTTGCAAATCAATTCGGAATAATTTTGTGTGTATAGACTAGAAATTATGTACATCAGGTTATATCAGGTAAATGTTCGGTCTGTTTTATTGATACTTTTTTCTATTTTCTGTAAGGTTTACTGATTCCTTTCCGGACATTTAACACAGAAATCTTGATTGGAAGTTGTAATGATTATGGGTTGGGAGTGATGTTGTGGGGATTTTGTTAGATTTTTTAAAAAATTATTTTAACTTTTAAAATTTTTCAAATATTCAATTATTTTTAATTTTTCAACTTTTCAATTTTTTTTAAAATTATATTCTTTTTATTATTTCTTTAAAATTTTATGAATTTTTTTAAATTTTTCAATTTTATTAAATTTTTCAATTTTATTAAATTTTTCAATTTTATTAAATTTTTCAATTTTATTAAATTTTTCAATTTTATTAAATTTTTCAATTTTATTAAATTTTTCAATTTTTATAATTTTTCAATTTTATTAATTTTTCAATTTTATTAAATTTTTCAATTTTATTAATATTTCAATTTTATTAAATTTTTCAATTTTATTAATTTTTTGCTTATTTTTAAATTTTATTAAATTTTTTACTTTTACTTATTTTTCATTTTTACTAATATTTTAAAGCTTTCTATTTTTTAATTCTCCATGTTTTTTAATTTTTCAACTTTTTTAAATTTTTCAAAAAATTTAAAAGTTATTTCAATTATTAACTTTTTAAAATTTTAAAACTATTTTAAAATTTTCTTACAATTTATATTAAATTTAAAATTATTTTTTTATATTTTCAAAAAATTTATTTAAATATTCATTAATTCATTTCAATATTTTCAATTTTTTTCTATTTTTAAATTTTTTAAAAAATTTCTAACTTTTCAATTTATAAAAAAATATATTGTATAAATTCTTTGCAAGGAAAAGTCCAAAAATATTTTTGTGAATCAACTTGGAATGTATTTTTCATCTAATAAATAGAACAATGCGAGTTAGATGCTGCTGAGGAAGACGAATTAGATAGTCAGACAATAGTAGCATGAAACATGATAATTTATTCACATAAATATGTATTTTGACAATGATTGAGTAATGCTGCCTCTTCATCCCCGTCGGCAATGCACACACAATTCCTCTCTCTATCTCAGAGAGTATATTTATGTACAACTGAATATATCCAGCAACAAAAACTGTAGCAACTTTACTAGTTCATTCAATAGTCTGTCCTATTGTACTCCATATTTGTGTATTTATCCCTTTTTTACAAATGCAGACGAGCGAGGCAAAAAAGCAAGCATAATATTTGTTATGTTGAATAAATTGCATAAATATCGGCTTGATGTTTTTTTTTTCATTTTCATTTCTGTGAACTGAATTTGCATAATTTGTTATTTCGATATAGTTTATGGAGTGTCGTGTATATACTGCATGCGAATGTTATGTTGTGTGTGTATATATGAGGACTATTTTGGTAAATGGCAAATGGCACTATACAACAGTACGAGATAATTGACATGGATAATGTAGCAAAAATCTACATCCGATAATTTTAATAATGAGGTTTTTTCATCGAGGGAATTGTGAGTGGTGATCAGTTCGGAGTGGTTTTATTCTCAATTTAATTCGAATCTGGATGAGCTTTTCGTGGAACTTGGAAAATAAATTGTGAATTTCGATGTGATATTTGGGGTTGAACTCATTTTTGATGATGTAAAAGTTTACTGGACTTTTGAAGTTTAAATTTTTTATTGAACGCACTTTTGAAGCAGATTTTTTTACTGAACGAACTTTTAAAGCAAAAATTTTTTTTACTGAACGCACTTTTAAAGCAAATTCTTTTACTGAACGAACTTTTTAAGTAGATTTTTTCATTGAACGCACTTTTGAATCAGAATTCTTCACTGAACGAACTTTTGAAGCAGAATTTTTTTACTGAACGCACTTTTGAAGCAGAATTCTTCACTGAGCAAACTTTTAAAGCAGAATTTTTTTTCTAAACGCACTTTTGAAGCAGTTTTTTTACTGAATGCACTTTTAAAGCAAATTCTTTTACTGAACGAACTTTTTAAGCAGATTTTTTCATTGAACGCACTTTTGAATCAGAATTCTTCACTGAACGAACTTTTTAAGCAGATTTTTTTGCTGAACGAACTTTTAAAGCAAATTTTTTTACTGAACGCACTTTTGAAGCATAAAAATTATTTCTTTTTCCTCAAACTCTCAACTTCCAATTTAAAAAACTCAAACTGTATTTCAGTCTATAAATTTCTCTTAACGCATGCAATTAACAATAAAAAAATTCTTTCATCCCATAAATTAAAAATTTTTCTAGGTCCACAACATTTCATTCTTCCGAGAATTTTGAATTAAATTTCCACTACATAATTCACTGATTTTTATCATTTCAGTTCCTCCATTTATGCATGTATATTAAATTCACATATACACACGCACGCATTCATGTAAATTTAGTTATTATACAAAGCAGTACTGAATGAATTTTGTGTTAAAGCTTTTAATGCAGTGAGTACTTAAATGTTATTTCCATTTCCTGCTTTTTATATTTTTAAATACAATATAAAACTGAAAATATGAATTTACTCGTTTTACTGGAAAGTAAAATTATTTGAGTAGGGAATTCTATTTGAGAATGTTTGATTGAGTGCGTTTTTAGTAATTCTGGATAAATTTTAAGGGGTAATTCACTTATTACAATCATTTTTAGGTAGGAGGTGGTCTGAGATTTTGTCGAAGCAGGGGGGTTGAAATTTTTTTTTGGATGGATGGGAAAATTTAAGGGGCTTTTTGGATTTATTTCTTAAAAAACCCTAGCAAATTGAAAAAAAAATCCCAAAAAGCTTTGTTTTACTCCCAAAATCCTTCCCTGAATACGCCCCTGGCTCCAGTGGAAATTTTTTGATTTAAAGTATATTAAAGTTACTCGAGACCTCTCAGACGACCATAAATAACCTTAACTGATGATTCTCCTACTAAGGATACCCCTGGGTAGGATATGAGAATAGAATGGACTCCTAAGGCATCATTTGGGGTCGGTTGCTTGGTATATCCTAAGATATAAACTACCACAGAGGTTACCCTAGAGGATCTTGCTAGTGTATGCCATATGTTATACCCCTAGGGTAGTGTATACCCTAGGATACATCGAGCAACCGGTTCCTGATTAAGTTTTTTCCAGAATTCAATACTTGAAGTAGGAACTTTAAATAAAAGAACGTAGAATTCCTTACAAGGTAAAACAATAGATTTAACTCCGTCCTCCAAATAAATCTTGCCATGCCACTAAAAGCAAGGTCATACACCCCTTCAAGATTAAAATTTTGTTATAATTTTAAGCAAACTTCTGAAAATCATTTAAAAGTTACTAACATTTAAAAAATAATCTCTGTTAAAAATCAGAAGATATGCAGAAAAATCCTCATTCTCCGAAACTTTAATCCTTAAAAATCATGCTTTTAGTAAAAAATTCCTCGAATGGAATTTTAAAAGACTCAATTGTGTGCTGTGGAAGAGATATTTTTTATGTAATATCAGAAGAAGAAGAAGATGATGAAAAAAGAACCACACTCAATTTTCATACATGTATGTACTTCACTCTAATATGGTAGATAAAGAAAAGTTTTAAATAAATAAAGACATTTCCATGGGAAAAAGAAGGAAGAATTTTTTTCTCTCTCCACATGCTGAATACATTCCTTAAAATATTTATTGCAAATTTTAAATTGCTGGGAAGGTAGTTGCTTTATAATATACATTCTGGATCTTCTTATTCATGTTAAGACGTGCTGTTCAAGTTTTTTTAATGTATGTGCCTTGAGAATTCAAGAAAACATGTTACACCCAGCACTGTAAATTTATTTTGCAATTTTTTTCATAAAAGGAGACATTTATATTGTTTCAGAGTTCCTGAGTACCAATGAGGCACAATGACATTGTTTTGCTTAGTACCTAAAATAATTCAAATTTGAAAAATACGTTAAAATTTAAATTCCAAAATACCGTTAACTTTCAATTAATTTTCAAGTTTTAGCTTTTTTAGTTAAGGGGTCATTCACTTATGACATCCACGATTTTAAGGGGAGGGGGGTGGGTTCTGAGATTTTGTGACACTTTGAATTAAAGAAATTTTCTTGAATTAAAATTTTGTGACAAAGGGGGTGGGATTTTTTTCTAAAAATCCCATTTTTTGATGGACGTCATAAGTGAATGACCCCTAACCCAAATTTATTAAATGACTAAAGTAACAAAATTCATGGCTGAAGTGGCATGACATCACCAATCGAAATGAAACCTTTGTTATAATTTCATTAAAATATCGTAAAATTTCATAAAGCAAACCGCAATTTTCGTGATGACTAACTTTCTGAGCTACAGCATGTGTCATTTTAGGTATATTTTTCGACGTACTTCAGTTAATATATTTTCATCTCGAAGCTCAAAATTCTGAATAAAGCAAATTCATTTCATAACTAAAACTAAGTGACGAAAAGACTGCATGTCTGCTTTCTTAAAAACCAAATCTTAAAAAAATGTAATTTTTTGATCAATACAGAAATAAAGAGAAAATGAATTAAAAATTATGAATAAATTGAAAATTATTAAAGTAAGTTAGGGGTCATTCACTTATGACGTCCATCAAAAAATGGGATTTTTAGACCCCCCTTGTCACAAAATTTTGATTCAAAAAAATTTCTTTAATTTTTGAAAATAAATTTTATCTAGCATATTAAGCATTAAAACGCATCTAAAAATTTCGTCAAATATTGAAACTTATTTAAGTTATTAGCACAGTTATCATTGTTATAATTTTTATTGAAAAAATAATTTTTTAATCAGCTATTGCAAAACGGAAGTGCAATAATAAATATTTCCCGATCGATACACTATTAAATGTGGCCATCACAGCGCTGTGTCGAAGAACTTGATGAAATTTATGTTTTTCTGCAAATTTCTTTGTTCTTGGTCCTAGACACGTTGTCATTGAGATCAAAATTTAAAAGTTTATCACTCGGGATTTGTCAAATCTAATCGCAAATTTTTGTGATAAGATTATAATTTATTTTATGGTTTTTTGAATTTTTATTGAATAAACAACAAATTTCATCATTTTATTAAACCCAGTTGTGAATTTGAGTTTGCTGAGAAAAGTTAAAAAATTACTAAGGAGTTTTAAAAATGGAAGTGTTGTGCACATTCGAAAGTTCTCATTCATATCCAAGAGGAACTCATGATTTAAATAAAAGAAACCTACAGTGGATTTACACATGTAAAATTGAAAATCAAGTGATTCATGAAGATGAGGAATTGAAGTTCATCGGCCAGCATTTGAATGATAAAACAAATAATGATGTCAACATTATTTCTTTTAAGCTTTGCTTCATTACAAAAATTCCGAAAGATTTGTTAAAGCACTTCCCGAACCTTCATAGCTTAGAAATCTACGGATCAAATTTGAAAGTTTTAAATAAGGATGACTTAATTAATTTCAAGCATTTTAAATCGTTAAACTTTGATTCAAACCAAATTGAATTTTTACCTGGTGATTTATTTGAAAGATTTGAGAACCTAGAAAGAGTGTCATTCAAAAATAATAATTTAAGAGTGATTGAACCAACAATTTTTGATGGATTGACAAATTTACAATCAATAGAATTAAGATGCAATCCTTTCATTATGTCAGATTATTGCCCCAGATCCAAGCCAGAAATTTTAGAAAATCTAAGAAAAGCATATTTTGCAAGATCAACTTTTTTAACGGATATAAAAAATTCTTTAGAAAATTTACGAAAAGAATGTCAAGAATTAAAAATATCTGAAATGCAGAAAACTCATGAAATCACAGAACTGAAGGAATCATTAGAAAAAGAAAAATTAAAAAAGTCAAATTTAAATTTTGCACATCACTCGTGCTTCTGCAGTGAGCTGAAAGAAACTTTACAAGAGAATAGCTTCAAAGATTTCACAATCATGATAGAAAATGAGGAATTTCAAGTTAATAAGCTGCTACTCGCTGTTCGAAGTCCAGTCCTTGCCAAAATACTCCGAGATAATCCAACTACAGACAGCTTTAATCTTGTTGACATTTCAGTACAGACATTCAAAGAAATTTTAAAATATTTATACACTGATAAGCTACAACTTGACGAAATTACAAATTCTATGCATCTTTTTGCCGCTGCTTATCGTTTAAAAATAAACAAATTACAGAACATTGCAGCTATGGATATTTCCAACAAATTGACATCAGAAAATGCCCTTGAAATTTTATTTTTAAGCAACAAATGCGAGCATGACAAATTAAGACAAAATTCATTCAACGAAGTTAAGAAAAAGTATCCAAAAATCGAGTTTAAAGATGAGTGGGCTGTCCAGCCTGAAAAAGTGATGATAATTGTTGACGGCTACAAAATTAAAGAGGAGAAACTTCAGAGAATCGAGACGATGATTGAAAATATAGAGCAGCAGTTTCAAAATTTGTTGACATAGATTTAAGTATTTTACAGAATGTTTTAAAACTTACCCAATATTTATGAATGTGCCATTACGTATACGTTTGAGCCCACGATGAAAGTCAAGTTTTTCATGGAAAATTCATAAATTAGAAAATTTATTTGGAAAATTCGAGCATTTCTTGTCCAAATATAATAACTTCAGTAGTTTACAAAAATGTTAGTTAAGCTTTAAGTCTATTTCAAGGGTATAATTTTTTTAAAAATTTAACGGTTTTTTGAACGTATTGGTACATATATAAATATTGAGGTGACCAAATGCGTGATTTTTCAATCAACAATCTTGCAGTTTTCAAGAATGTCCTGTATAAATTTGGAAATTATGTTCTAGATCAGTGTCTTCCAAACTTTTTTGAGCCACGGCACACCTTGGTGGTAAGCCATGACCAAAACCGCGCACAGTGTTCGGTTCGTGGTATTTTCAAAAAATTTCTACGGCACACAGTTTGGAATACACTGTTCTAGATCCTGTATTTTTGTAGTGAAAATTTGGAGTCATTACTTATGACATCCATCAGGAGCGTAGTCAGAAATTGTTCGAGGAAGGGATTTTCAATTTTTTTAAAGATTTTTTTAACACTAACAAAATAAAGAAAATTTTATGGCAAGAGTGGTCCCCAATCCCTGGCTACGCGCCTGACATCCATCAAAAAATGAGATTTTCAGACCCCCTTACCCTTTTCACAAATTTTTAATTAAAAAATTCTTTTTTTGAAGTGTCACAAAATCCTAAATAATGATCGTCATAAGTGAATGACCCCAGGGGGAAAACCACTTGGTGGGAAAAAATTAGACTCAAACTTTTGGTCCTTTCTTGAGCAGAACCATAATATAAGATATTCTGACATTTTTTTTCACCAAGAAGTATTTAAGGATTCAAAATTATTGCACAAAATTTGATTGGTGGAAAATTACTTTTTTCCACTAAGTGGTTTTCCCCTTGATGACCCCTTATATATGTATGTACATTTACATTATTAATTGGTTCCCAAGCTTGAGACCAAGACTTGAAGAAGAATGTATCGATACTGAGAAATCAGGAGTTAGCTCGTCACCAGGGGACACCATGCAACTGACTCCAAGAATCCATACCCCAATAAATTTACTATATCACTAAATAAGTAATATTTGTTAAAAAGCACATAAATAACAATAAACCAAAACATACAAAATTTATCATTGACTTTAATCGATTTGACTCCAACAAACCTTCTCATTCTCATATTACAGTATTAATCACAGGTTGAACTCTGACGTTCTCTGAAAAAAAAATCCATTAACATTTTTCAGCATAAATTCATGTTATATGATACAAAAGTTGTGCATTCGATAACAGCAACATGGTAAGCAATCTAGTCAGTAGTGAGTCAAAAAAATTTTATTTATTTATTATTCAACTATCAGACATGAAACTTTATCTTCATTTTCCATTAAGCATTTGTGAGTTTACTCTTCTGCTTCTCCTAAAAATAACAAATGTTACTCCACTCAATGTAAAATGTCACATGTGGGATATGACGAAGCATGTCTCACAAGAAATTCTTTATGTACATTTCAGAATTGACGTTCCTTCCACTGAAAATGAAAATCGTTAAAGTTCTCTGCAAGCACGCGAATGGTGCCTTCCTCATTTTCATGAAGCAATATTTTCACACTCGTGCCTGACTTTTGTGCTTTTTTCCGTGATGTTTGTTTCTACAGAATAAGTTGTGAGGTATGAATGTTTATTAATAAATAAAGAAAGCAACACTCGGAAGTTGAAAATTTATGCAAAAAAGTTTTTCTTCCTCTTCTTCTGCTGCTTTTGTTGGTGCGCAATATTTTATTCCTTCTTCTTTTTGCCTTCATTTCTTATTGCTATTGCCAACATCCGACGTTGCATTTCATTATTTAAGTTCAACAAGTTTTCGTTTTTCTTTTTGGTGACAAAATGGGAACGAGTAATGAGTTTTATTTTTGGCTGGACTTAATAAGGCTGAATTTTGAGCAAATGAACCTGTTTCTAAATGCAATGACCTTTTTTCTGAGAAGATTATTATGAAATTTAGGAGGATAATTGGTCAATTATCAAATTGCAAAAATGTATCTTCATCTAAGGATAATTAAATTCCCGGCACACTTCGTAAAAACTTTTATGAACCTGGTAGCCAGGAGGGGGGGGGGGCTCTAAACCTCTAGAAAAGATCAAATTTGATAATTACAGGATTCGAGCTGATGACCTTTGAGCTACAAAATTAAATTTGAGTCAAGTGCTTTGTCAATTACTCCACAAAGACACTTTACTGCTACAAATATAAGTGTGATTATATAAATTTATATGAGTATGAACGCATGTTTAACTAAAAAACAAATGAATTCTACCTAAATCAACTTTTTAACCTAAAATATCCTACTATTTTTAAATTCTCGAGTAGATCGACATTGTTAGGTATTATTCTTATCCATTAAAAAGTCTTCTGTCATTTGTGATATAAATAAGAGCAAGCTACTCACAAAAACAAGGCACATTAATGCACACTTTCCCATAAAACCCAAAAATACTTCTTTTTAATCTTCAAAGTACTCAGATAACGAGAAAGCTGAATTTTCATTACAATAATTTATGACTACAAAACAAGTATGAGAATGTTTATGAATATCATTTTAATTAATATAAATGTAAGACAATGAAAAAGCTGTTAAACATGCAGTGCCATTTAGTTAATTGTATAAACATACATTCAGCAACTTAAGTTACGACTTTTTTTGCGAGAAAATCTCAACACGAATTAATGAATATTTTTTGTTTTTAAATCATCTGTTGAATGAAGACTTTTATAATACTTCAATATATCTTTTGAGGTTGAAGATCTAGAATATTAGTTCCACTTCATAAATAATGATAATAAATATTTTTGTAAAAATATGAATAAAAAATCATAAATCAATCAAACTTAACCCACTTGACATCAATTAAAAAATTTCAAATTCCTTTTAAAAAATCGTATAAATTTTTTTTCAAATCATTAAAAAGAAGGAAAAAAAGAAATTTTTTCTTCAGGCGAAAAAAATATCTTATTTTATTTCATGTATAATCTTTCATCGTATTTTTAATTGTATGTCATCAAACACAGCATGACTTTCTCCTTTCCCCCCATTTCAGCATCCATGTAATATAGCTGGTGGTGACGGTGAGAATGAAAATGGAGAGGAGGAGGAGGAACAAGCAATAAAGTTATCATCGTCATCATACATATTATGTCATTTAAATATTTCCCATCTTTTTTAAAGCATCTTGTGCGGCTAATGACATGGAATATTCTGGTGAGCCAATCGGTTCAATCTTTAAAATGTCATTTGATTCGTAAAGTAATTTGACGATCTGTGGAATGGAAATAAATGATAAGAGAATATAAGTTTGTTGGTGTAGACTTGTTGGTTGTGGGTTACTTGAAGTCATGTATAAATTTAGACAATTTGTTTTATTTAATTAGTGTTTTTACAGTGAATGCTATAGTTTTAGGGATGGTTTCAGAGCAGAGTGGTATTTAAGGTATCAAGCCATGTAGAGGTGAATCTGTCAGTGTAATAGTTAGGCCACTGTGAACGAGTGGTTAAGAAACAGATTGGCGAGCTCTAAAACTATCTTAAGAAAGTGGGTTCGATTCCTAATAATAGAAATGATAAAAATAAAAAGAACAGACATCATCTGGGGCCTGTTGCTCGGTATAACCTAGGGTACCATACCTAGGGTACCTTACCTAGGGTATAACCTAGGGGTATACCGAGCAACCAGCCACTGCACTAAGTTTTTTCAGTACCAGGAATGGGACAGGAATTTCCTATTTTCAGCATCAAGTCATCCTTTCCGTCTGTCTGTCTTTCATATCACTAATAGCTATGCTATATATTGAATTTAAAAAAATAAATGGGACGCATTTGAGACACAATCAAGAAATCTACCTGAAAAACACAATTCTAAATGATGGCAAGGTGTCATGGTGCTGAATTCTTCTTTTTTCAGACCATAAAAATTAATTAAACATCCTTATTCTCCGTAGGATTGATCAAATAATGTAATCAATCTGTCTCGTAAACATGAAAACAATTCGTCGAAATTTATTTATTCCATCCACAAACAAGGCTGTACCCCAATAAAAAAAATCATTTTAATTGTTACTAACCTCCTTCAATCGACTCCTTAATTGATTGCTATTAATTGTTCTATTCTCAAATTCCCTCGTAATTATCATCATCATCGCTGCATGCATCTCGTAACAAATTATTCCACGCAAACGACTCATGCCCGGTTCAAAAACATTAACGACAGCGAGCAAATCACGACAATATTGTTCCTTCCGCTGTAATTGACTCAAATTGAGTTCATTAATGAGAAAACCATCGGAGCGTCCAATTAATTGACAGAGAGAATGCTTTGCCGATAGCATGAGATAATGATTCTGATGCAATACGTTTGCATAACGTTTTAAATATTCTTCATAGTCTTTTATGCTATTTGGATCAAGGACTTCAAGCTCATCAAAGAGACGATCCAATAAAATTAAAATTGACTTTCCGCTTACAGCATAGCAGCATTTTTTACATCTACATAGATTTTTTAATGGAATTTTGTATTACGTCACAATCACAAAACATGAGATGAGAATTTTTTATTACTTACTTCCAATCTGCATCCTGATTTAATGAATCTGTTGACAGAATAAATCCATTAGTGCATTTCGGACATAGAAGAGTGCTTGCATGTGTCCCCAATTCCGTTGGATCTTTGCATCGATTGCATGTACACCAAAAGAACTTGCTTTCATGTAAATGATCTCTACGTTTTAATGTTCCCTGGATGGATGAGAGAATTGGGTGGATCAAAAGATTGAGGGTGAATGGGAATTAGGTTAGATTCAGTGTTGTTATTTTTTGAGTATTAGATGGGGAACAGGTCTAATACTTCGGATTGTTGTTTAGATATTCAGATAACCTGATTAATGGCATAAATCAGGGATAATGATTGATTAAGAAACATATTTAAGTTCAATACAAGAAAATGAGGGGAAAAGCCGTTATTTTTTCAGAAATTTGAAATTTCCCGCACTTTTTCTTTTGTTTGTTTACAATTAATGTCGAAAATTGTCAATTCTAAAAGTTTGCAATTTTTCAGCTATTTAGTTCGATTTTTTGATGTTGAATGATACTACTAGCTTTGATTATACTCATTGAGTACTTTTTAATCTATTATCCAGTTGATAAGTATGAAATTAAGCCAAAATTTAGGAAGCAACATTTAATTTCGAAATTGTAAACAAATGATTTTCGAACACAAACTTCCCACGTTCGAAAATAAAATTACAAAATATTGAAAATAAAAAACTAGCTGCGTGCAGCTGCATCTTGGATAGCTTTTAACTAACTTTTAACAGTTTTGGTTACTGAGTAATTCTAAAAATCCTGAACAACAACACTGACTTTGCTGGAGGTAGATTTAAAAAATTGATGGAAAAACTCGATTTAAGTTCAAACATACAAAGTAATTCAATCAACAAATTCTAAATCTCCATCTAAACAATATTCCAATCAACATATCCATTTATCCATTCACAAATAGAATTAATTAATACTAACTTGAAGTGTATATGAGTACGATAAAGTGATTGTGGAGCCTTTCTTAAGTGGAATTGTCGTACGTAGATGTAATTTATGATTTATTGGATCATCCGTATGTGTTGTGTTTGGTTGACAATCGTGACATATGAGATAGGCTTCCGGAAACAGTGCACGAGCACGACATCCATTTGTACCAACTTCAAAGCTATTTACTTCTAAGATTCCACAAATTGTGTGAATTTCGTCTTCAGAGAACTCTTTATATCCCCATTGATATCTTATTCGTTCAACAATCAACTCCTGATTACGATCCCAAAGTGTCGGAATATTACGACGAATTTTATTATGCGATTCCATTTCACTAATTTTAATCCATTTATCATGTTCGGTTTGCCTCATTAATAAACATCTTAAGCTTAAAATTGCCTCAAATATAAATCTAATGTCTTTTTCATCACATTTTAGTAGAAATGATGCCAAATTGTGCTCTTTAAATGATTGACACTCCCACTCACTATGACCATGTGGCATGTGATATCCCGGACAATTTTTCTGACATAAAATCCATCCGCAATCTGGACAACTGTAAATTAAAAATTAATTGATTTATTTTCCTCTGGTTTGTCGCATTTAATTAAGATTTGATTTAAAAAATATTGAAGAGAATGAGACATGACATTTTAATTCGGGGGGAATCCACAAAATGTTTCAGTCATATTAAATTAATCCTGAAGATTTCAAGGTCCATCAAAACAATTTTCAATGTGTTTGTCTCATCTCAAAATAATTTATACTCACTAGTATTTTCTTGGCACATTAACAAGGTCGACATAACAGCCTAAGCATAATGGTAAACTCTCAGCACATGGACCAATCACTAAAGCATCAGTTTCAATTAAAATCTCTCCTTTCTTTAAATCTCTCGATGCCACTAAATATCTAAAAATACATAATTAAGTGAGTATGCCACTTGAGACGTCATCATCAAGATGATGCTATCGATATATGTGTCTTTTCATGTTCTTATTTATTTGTTTTTGTATTTTTAAATCATCTTGTAATTTTTTTATTGTTGTAGTTTATAAGAAGGAAAACTATAAACCCAGTTGGGAGATTTGTGAAGTTTTAAATTAAAAATTTAAAGTTACAGTCTTTGATAATTTGAAAAATAAAAAATAATGTCAGAATTGATCAATTGATGCAAAAAATCGTGGCATTTTTCACCACAATTTTTTCTGCATGGTGCATCAATTGATGTGAGTAAAAAATGTATTTTTTACACAATTTTTTATTGCATAGTGCATCAATACAGGAATTGATGCACCATGCATATTGTAAAATTAGTTCTCTTAAATCTCAGACACATTCTCACTGGGCAATAAGAAAAATAAAAAAGTTGTGAGTTTTCCCTCTCAAATTTACATTCTCATTTTCTCATCTTTAAAAAGAAAAATTAAAGAAAGATTTAAAGAGAATGAGAAGATAAGAAAGGCAAGAAGCACTCAAAAGAGAAGAGAGAAAAAAATGAAAATAAAAGAAAAAATATTTCAAAAAAAGCCAAACCTCCCATAAATCTCAGAATATTTAACTTGATACGGTTTATCCACTTGTAGCTTCTCAAAATCATCATTCATTATATTAATATCGTCTTCATTGCTTGATAAATCTGCTAAATTGCCTGTACTGTCATTATTCTTATCACAATGATTCTTGCGCTTATGTTTCTAAATGAAAGAAAGAGAAGAAGAAAATTTAAAATGAGGAAAAAAAGATTTAGTAGATGAAAAATTACAAAATTGCTGTTGCTTGCTCCTGCTCCTCGTAAAAATAATGCACACAATTAAATTAAATATTTTTTTCTACCCTCTTGCTCATGCAAAAAAAAATTATTAAATTTTGTGGAAATGCCATGAAGATGCTATTTTTCATCTTCACTCTTGGATCTTCATCTGCTTCTAATTATATTGGACATTTAAATGCTAATAAATTAAGACAAATTTTCTTGAATGAAGACAGATGATTCGAAGGATTACAATATTTGTTGGAAAAATACCGGTTGCATTAATTTTTTTTTCTGAATCATGAATCATAAAGCGTCTTTCTGACGATCAAATGATTAATTTTTGGCGCTGTTCTTTCAGTCTTGTGACTTCTAAGAAGGCAATTGAGACAATGACAACAGCAGTCTGGATCTTTTTTGGGATTATTGGTATCAGACAAATTATGCAGCGCTGTCTTATAGCTAGAACACAGAAGGGCAACTTTGTCCTTTTTTGAATCATTGGTACTAGAAATAAAGCTCACAGCTCCAATTGAGTAAGCATTGACAAAAATGTCATCAATGGAGTGTTTCTGATCCAGGCACCGAGCTAAACAGCTTATCACATAATTTAGTGACTATGCCTTCGATAAGGAATCTACTCATACTTTCAACAAGAATGCTAGATCCAGTTTCTCTGGTTTACTCTAGGGCACACCCTTGGCATACATATGCATACTAAAGACAATATACCCCTACCCTTATATCAGGGATACCCTTGAGTATACACCTACACCTGGGGTGATATACTCCTGGGTATACCCCCTAGATGTATACCTCCTATCCATGAGTATCCACCTGGTGTATCCATTTTGTGTAGGGGTAGGACCCACCTAAATAGAACCAAATTGACATTGAGAAATTGACAATAAATTTGCACTTGTTTATTATAAAATACTTAGGGCTGCGGTCCGGATGACCCTCTCCTTATTTTCCATCTAGTTGCCTATTGCAGCATCTCTAGGCAAAAGCAAACCATAAAGTGCATTTCTGACTTTAGAAATTTCTTCATTTTAATACGAGAACCGCTGCATCAACGGAAAAAATCTCAACAGTCATAAATCCCACGAGAAATGCTAAATACAAACCCCCAAAGTTCATGAAAATTCAATCTTGTTACACTTCAACAATCTGAATAAAATTAACAAAAAATTTTTCCTTACAAAATATTCAGTTAGAGACCATCAACAACGTTTCTTGACATCTTTCAGATGAAATATTAATAAAATGTTAAATTATGGTTAAGTATTTTAATTTTATTCAAACAACATCCATAATTTATTCGGAGTCTTGACGTTGATGAATAATTGAACAATGAAGATGTTTTCATTTCCAATCAGCAGATAACCAATCAGGATTCGTTTGTAGCATGACTGTTATTTATCTTCATCTTCATTAAATTATGCTGGTATATTGTAAATAATAGAAATTACAATTATTGTTGCTGTTTACTGATGCTTGAAGGAATCTAAGTTGTTACATCTACAATAATTTTCTGGGTCAAGAACTTTGCTCTTGCTTTTTTTCTACCTTCTCTACCTGCATGCTTAGCTGTATTTACTTAATTTATCAAGAGATTTTTTCTCCATCTAGAGAATTAATGTGCAGGTAAATCCCCAGATTTGCTCAGCTCGAGGTGGATATAAATTTACTGTAAAGGATTTATTCGCCATCAGATGGATTTTATAAAGAGTTTTGGCTTTGTTTGCTTTGCGGAGGTAGAAAGTGTTTGAAGGATTTTCTTTTGTTTCCATGAAGGTTGCAAAAGCTAGGTGGGTATGTGATTTAAAAAGGGAGATTTCGGCCGCATGCTGGTCTGTAAGATTGAGCTTTTTATAGGTATTTAATGGAATAATATTAATTGTAGTTTATGATAGCATTAAAGTATGGATTTGTGATTCTTGGTTATCATCTTGGATATGGGATAATAAATTTTACAGTGTGAAGAACTATAACATGTCCAGCTCATTGCGATACTGTCATCAGAGTCATATTTATTGGATTTTGGGGGGTCAAACTCTATTGCTTCATTTTTTCAGAAAAAGTAATATTGAGTTTTTGGATTAGCCGTTAAAAATTCAAATTCTAGCCGTAATATGTTCCTATCCAGACAACTTGTAGTTAAAATTACAGCATTCAAAAGAGCAACATGATAGGAATCAATTTTCATACACAACCCACATAAATTTGACATCTTTGGTATCAGTTCTCATGAAAAGGAGCTTACAGAAAATTTATCTTCAATTTAAATGCTTTTCGGGTGAATAAAATAATTTAACAATTTAAATGTTGAAAAATATTATAAAATTTACAATAAAAAAGAATATCTTGAATGCTATAGGAACATGGCAATCAAATTTTCTTGAGAATTTTGTTTATTTCAGGGGGAGAATAACTTTCTGTAAAATGTAAAATTTTGTTAATTTTTACATCATTTTACAACGATTTTAATGACTAAAAATGTTGTAAAATGAAGTAAAATTTTACAAAATTTTATATTTTACAGACAGTTATTCTCCCCCTATTAAATTTTTTAAATTTTAATTAACTGATTTCCTGATGTTTATTTATAAACTATTAAAATTGCAGCCATTACGCGGATATTGAGGTGATGGTTATTGTACCCGCGTCTATTCTTGATTCCAAAGGTCGGTTGGTCGGATAGCTCAATGATACTCCATGCTTATTTTTACATTTCACTGTTCTAGTCAGGGGTGTATTCAGGGGGTCAAAACTCCCCTTTTTGGGAAAACTTTTCAATTTTGCTAGATTTTTTGAAAAAAAAAATCCCAAACCCCATCCTAAATTTTTCCATCAATGCAAAAAAATTCAACCCAAAACTTTTTTTGGTGAAAATTCGAGACAATTCTAGAAAATAATGAGCACATAGCCAGCCTATGCTAAAATCATTTAAATTCCAGGTCATGCAACCCTACAGAAATATCATTATTAAACAACATCCCAACAGAATCCCAAATCATTCTACCAATCACAAAGTTTTAAATATAGAAATAAAGTCACAAACATCATTAAATGAATATAAAAAAAACCAAAATATTTAATGTTCCATCGTTAAAATTTTGACATTCTGCACCTACACGTAATGAAAATTGCAATAAATTTCGCGAAAAGTCAACATCATTAAAAAGCCAATGAAATAATTGTAGCACAAAAATCTCGTTAAAAGCTACGCAAAATAAATGATTTATTTTAAAAAGAGAGCATTTGAGGTAAAAAGAGGTAGCGAGAAGCAGTAATTCAATAAACAAGTACACATGCATTTACATTTTACATTTCCTTATTAAAAAACCTTCGTTTCATGTATAAACAATCCATCTCTTTTTCATCTTGGTTATTAATACATCCTTTTCGTAATTAATAATTTCATTTCTACAAAGATTGTAATTAAAATTGAGAACTCTGTCAAATTTAATTTTAAAAAAAAATTTCAAATAAAAATGAAAATGAAAGTTAAATTAAAGGTCATGTGGATGGAATTTAAAGCGATTTTTATTATAGATATGAATTATAAAACACATTAAAAATCACTCAAATTTTAACACCCCGTGCTTCTGACATCCATAAAAAAATTATTAATGCCGTGTATTAAAAAACAATAATCTATGGATATCCACACTCAAAATTAAAGGGGGTCATTCGTTTATGATGTTCAAAACCTCTCAAAGTAGTTGAAAATAGGCAATAGCAAAAACATTAAAAAACTAAGCGTGCAATGTCGTAACAATAATTTCCAGAAGCACCATATTAGGGGACGCAAAATCCAATAAATCTAACCTACCCCTATCCTTCACCTAGGGTATCTTAGGGGTAGGGTATGAAAGGGTACCCTAAGTCACCCTAGAAACAGGCCACAGGACATTCAAAATTCATTGTACTAAAAAAATTGCACATCATTTACAAATGACTCCCAACATCAAAGAAAATTGAAGTCCAGCTATTAATATCCGAAAAATAAGCCGCTCATAAAACTAATTTAAAAGGAGAAGAATTTTTTTATGAACTTTATCGACATTTAAATGAGCAATTTTCATCCTTCAATATTTTATTTATTTTTCCTACGTGAACAACGACTATCATGTTCAGTCAGCCGCAAGTTAAAAGTGTACTAAAAATTTACGACTATATTAATAGTTGGGATTACCGCATTGAAGTAATAATCATTAAAAAATATTAAAATTACTGCTGTAGCCGTCAGAGTCATCGTTGAATGTCTATTTTCATAGCACATTGTATAAATGGATTTTTTGCTGACGATTGTTTGTTTGTCTTTGAGAAATTCGAGTGAATAAATCATAATTTTATGGCTTACCGGCCATTGGAGATGTTTTTATGATTTAATGATTGATCTTTTTTGGATTATTGACATTAGAATCAAATTCATGTTTTTCTTTGAGATGTAAACGACTCCAATTTTCTTGTGATGTTTCCTTCGACTTGCGGATATGATGTAAATCATTAAAGTGACATTTGAGTTTTCCAGATCATAATTTTTTGAAATAAAGATCTAAAGACATGGACGAGTAATCAAATGAAGTATTGATAAAAAAATTATTTTGGGGGGATATTTTTTTGGGGGGTTTCTAAGATTGATTTACTTTAAATTATATCATCATCTATTACAGCAACTAACATCGGAACTAATAACTGTTGTTTCATAGGAAATAAACGTGGTTAACATATATTGTGTTCTTAAGCGCTTTCGACCGACAATATAAGATCCAGTAGGATTCAACTCACTTTTAGGCCTACAATATAAAATACAGTACACTTAAAATACTAAGATTCTGTAGGATTCAAGTCACTTTTCGACATAAGGAGCCATCGGCTGCAGGTGACAGGGTTATCAGCAAAAATGGGCTTTTTCCAACTCTGCGTTCAGATTTTAGATACTCAAAAAGTCATCTGGTCCAAAATCTAGACAGAACCTGAGTCAGTTTCGATTAGTTTTATGTATACAGAGGCTTCCGTGCTCTCTTTAGTTTTAAGTAAGCCTAATTCTTAAATTTTACACCCCTAGTAAGAAGTTAGTTCAAAACTAGCTGCGACTAACCTTCTGATAGGTTTTAACTAACTTTTAACAGTTTTGGATTTATTGGAGCAACTTTAGGTCGTAATTTGGTGATCATCTTCCCGGTCACTCTCCTCTTGGTACACCATTGATGTCTATCTTTGTGCTAAGATACAAAACTGAACCCATATTCTATCTAAAAGTCACCATCATCTGATACATATCACTTACAAGCTTCTTGTCATACCTTTGACACAGATCTGACTCAAATTTGGTCTAGTCTTAAAAATAACAAAACTTCCACATTGAATAAAATTTTACAATTCTTAATCACATCCAACGACTATTTAAAATTAAGAAAATGAAAAGAAAAATCCCAAATTTCAAAAATAGAAGACAAAACAGCCCAGGTGTGCTAGTCAAGCCGGAATGTTTATAAATCTCGATCGATTTCGGAAACGGTTAAACTTCCTCACATCTATGAACTATAAAAAAATCTCACGGTTGTTTACTATCAAGGTTCCTGCTGCGTTACTGTTTAATTTTTATAGTTTTAATTTTATCGTATGAAAAAAGTCTCAAATTCTCTTTTGTTTATTGTCTTTTTGATCTAATCTGCCCAGTAATCCTCGGGCTGAAATGCGTGGACGGAAGAAATAAAAATACCACATCTAATTGGATTCATCATAAAGTGCTGCGATTTTCTTTTGTTCTCTTAAAAAATTCCCACTCACGATGGATGATAAATTGGAAGTGAAAGAAAAATTCTTTACGATTTTTTTGCGGGTTAATGAATCAAATAATTTGACAGTTTCGAATAATGAAACGTCAGAGATGCTTCGGGAGGCGGTGGTCGTAAAATGTAAAGTTTATATTTAAAGTAAAAAATGAAATTTCTGCGAACATTAAACTCTTCTCTTACGTACTTTTTTATATTTTTTCTTTTTTTGAAATATATGTAAATGTATATTTTTTCTAAGATTAATTTCGTATTTATAAACCGTACAGAATGCATGCATTATTTCTATAGAAAGTATTGAAAATGATTTGTTCGGGGAAATTGTGGTATGAGCGCAGATTTAATTTGTGTGAATTTTATTGGAATTAATTATTTATGTAGCACTTTTAAAACTATAAATTTTAATAAAGAGAATATAATCATAAATATGAAAATTATTAGTATTTTGAAGCTGGATTGTGATGAGTTTGGAAAATTTCACAAAGGAAGCTGGATGAAATCTGAACGGAATTCAAGGTATAATAATACAATAATTATTGATATATCATAAATTTCATCTATAAATGTTTAAATATTTTGAATTCATGGCTTTTTTATGTCAAATTTGCCCTAATTAATACAAAATTTTCAATTTTTAACCCAAATTTTTTTGTGTTCAATCCAATTATTGGCGTTTCTGCTGGTATTTAACAGTCTTTTGAACTATCTTGGATTTTTTGCAAATTGAGATAAAAATAAAGAAAAGTTTTATCAAAATTCAACATCAAGTTGATCAAATGGCACCAAGTAGTAGAAAAGAAGCTGTTTCGTACAGATTAAGATATTGATCAGATGGCACCCTAAACGCAAATGATCCCTTCCAGGGGCGTAGCCAGGGGGGGGGGTCCTTAGGTGCCCGGGCACCCCCCTCGAGATCAACATTCAATTCAAATTTTTAATTTTTTTTTTGAAAACATGATGAAGACTAATCGTAAAATCAATCTTAATGTCTAAAAAATGAATAAAAATTTAAAACAAAGGTTATATTACAGTGATTTTTCTAAAAATAAAAAATTGGCCACTCCCCTTCAAAAATCCTGGCTACGCCCCTGACCCCCTCGGTACGAACTTTTAAATAATTGATGGAAAGTAATTTTTATTCAAGATCAAATCATTTCTAATGATGGAATTTAAAATTAGAAATCCACTTTAAATTCCTTAAAAAACTCACTGAATCAATGAACGCATAAATATAAATGCCTGAAGTTTAAATCTATGCACACCTTCGATAGAAAAGTTTTAAACAATGAGTTTTTTTTTCTTTCTAAGACGAGACAAAAAGGCAATTAACCCACATTTTCACATTAAAAACTCAGCTAAGACATAAATGTAGAGATTATCTTTCATTCTGTATGAACTACAAGACATACAGTTTATAATTTAGCAAGAAAGTAAAGGCAATTTCAATACAACACGAAGTAAATGACTTTAATCACATAAAGTCGAGAATGTGTATAGTGAGTGAGGAAGATGGAGACTGAAAAAGAAGTTTTTCATTTTTTTATCATGTAAATAAATCAGCCACAATGTCTGTGCGTCGTGTATCAAGTAAAACATCTGATTGGGATTTTTTTTGTGTGAACTAAAAATAAAAAAACACGATGTATAGATCACACCACAAACTTCCACGTGGCGAGCTACGCTCGCCAACGGCAATAACCTATCCAATATTGATACCGATCCAAAGGCGAGCTACGCTCGCCAGTTGATATAGATCCCAAGGCGAGCCGTAGTTTATGACACAAAGTATTCTATAAATTTTTTATCACTTCACCGTAAATTATTCCCGTACTGTACATACGGCTTGGGAAAATTTTCACGCCTTCACTCCGCTTCGCTACGTTCAGGTCGTAAAAATTTGTGAGCTTCGCTCAACCTAGTCCGAACTGCGTTCGAACTATTTATATTCGAGCTTCGCTCGAATTTTTGTGATTAAACTCTAAAGTTTTTTTGTATATTCGAAGTCTCATTCGAACTCCGCTAGTATGATTGTTTATAGATCACAGGGGTTGTCGGATCTCGCTTCGCTCGTCCGACTGTTTATAGATTACAGTATAAAAAAATAAAATTTTCTCACATATCCTCAGTCTTCTAAGGGCTTGGGAAAATTTTTTTTTTCGGACTTCGTCCGAACTATTACATTCGAGCTCCGTTCGAATTTTTTATTCGTCCGACTGTTTATAGATCACAGGGGTTGTCGAATCTCGCTCCGCTCGTTCGACTGTTTATAGATCACAGGGGTTGTCGAATCTCGCTCCGCTCGTTCGACTGTTTATAGATCACAGGGGTTGTCGAATCTCGCTCCGCTCGTTCGACTGTTTATAGATCACAGGGGTTGTCGAATCTCGCTCCGCTCGTTCGACTGTTTATAGATCACAGGGGTTGTCGAATCTCGCTCCGCTCGTTCGACTGTTTATAGATCACAGGGGTTGTCGAATCTCGCTCCGCTCGTTCGACTGTTTATAGATCACAGGGATTGTCGAATCTCGCTCCGCTCGTTCGACTGTTTATATATCACAGGGGTTGTCGAATCTCGCTCCGCTCGTTCGACTGTTTATAGATCACAGGGGTTGTCGAATATCGCTCTGCTCGTTCGACTGTTTATAGATCATAGGGGTTGTCGAATCTCGCTCCGCTCGTTCGACTGTTTATAGATCACAGGGATTGTCGAATCTCGCTCCGCTCGTTCGACTGTTTATATATCACAGGGGTTGTCGAATCTCGCTCCGCTCGTTCGACTGTTTATAGATCACAGGGGTTGTCGAATATCGCTCTGCTCGTTCGACTGTTTATAGATCACAGGGGTTGTCGAATCTCGCTCCGCTCGTTCGACTGTTTATAGATCACAGGGGTTGTCGAATCTCGCATAATTTTCATATACCAGGGGGGGGGGGGGGATTTTCCAATTTTTTGAATTTTTTTCAGTCGAAATTTTCAAAAATCATAGCAACCTTTGAATTTCACATTTTGTATGGAAAAGAAGGTTTTTTGCTTTTTCAGAAGCAACGGCTATACCTACCATGCCCAAAATCTAATCAGTTCTTCTGTAGGGCGGCACGGATCGATTGCAAAAAAACTAGAAGTTTCAACGATGTCTCGTTTTGGATATTTCTTGCTGATTAACTTGTTTGCTTGTTTGCTTGCTTACAGAAAGTGTATTTTGCGATTTTCTCGACAATGCCTCAACTAATTTCAATTCCGTTTTTTGAACATGATGTAGAATTTCAGGCACAAACTTTTCTGCATAGAACATTTTTGGCTGTTTTACCTCTCTTTCTCACAAAATACGAAAAACTGATTTCTTAATCTGAGCAAAATTATTAATTATTAATTTACGTGGGAGCTTAAAATAAAGATCTTATTATGATAGATTTTATGTCAAAAACTTAATTTAACTTGATTAAATCCTTATATGGAAATTTAATTTTGAAATTAGCTCAAAAATGACATTTTTTTCGAATTTTCAACTTTGGGACCCCCATAGACCCACTTCAAGTCAACTAAAAAATTCCAGCCAATTCCAGATTTTCCAAATCTCAAAGTGTAATGTCGCATTTTTTCTCATTTTAAACAGGGTTGATAACCAGGTACCTGTGTCTGGCAATCTGTGGCAAATCTAGCACAGGCGTGCCTGTGCCACAGGTAAATCACAGGCACCGGCAAAAATTTTTGCCTGTGCCACAGGCAAATCACAGGCACAGACATCTGTGGTATTTTTTTGATTGATCATTATTTTTATCATACAGTGCATCATGAGAGAGTTAATAACAGATTTTGACTTGTATTGCACTGTAGCATCTTAAAAAATTAATTTTTTATTGTGCATCAAGGAAATAAAAAATCCGATATTTAAGAAAATTTGGTTGGAAAATCAAGAAAAATTTATTTTTCATTTCACATGATGCATTCTAAAAAGAAGTGAATTTTCATGATTAACGGTGAAAAATGAGTCAAAATCCGTTTTTAACTCTCTCATGATGTACTATATGATAAAAATAATGATCAAACAAAAAATGCCACAGGTGCCTGTGCCTGTGATTTCACCTGTGACACAGGCAAAATTTTTTGCCTGTGCCTATGATTTTGCCTGTGCCAGTTTTTGTCTGTTCGCCAGGAAATCACAGATATCAACTCTGATTTTAAATCATAGTAGCATACAGTGTATACGGCTTGGGAAAATTTTCACGCCTTCACTCCGCTTCGCTACGTTCAGGACGTAAAAATTTGTGAGCTTCGCTCAACCTAGTTCGGACTACGTCCGAACTATTTCTTACTTACATGGATCACAGTAGAGTCGAGCTTGAGCTACGCTCGCTCGACTTGTTTAGAATTACAGTTTTTAAATAGATCACAGTAGAGTCGAGCTTGAGCTACGCTCGCTCGACTTGATAAGAATTACAGTTTTTACATGGATCACAGTAGAGTCGAGCTTGAGCTACGCTCGCTCGACTTGTTAAGAATTACAGTTTTTACATGGATCACAGTAGAGTCGAGCTTGAGCTACGCTCGCTCGACTTGTTAAGAATTACAGTTTTTACATGGATCACAGTAGAGTCGAGCTTGAGCTACGCTCGCTCGACTTGTTAAGAATTACAGTTTTTACATGGATCACAGTAGAGTCGAGCTTGAGCTACGCTCGCTCGACTTGCTAAGAATTACAGTTTTTACATGGATCACAGTAGAGTCGAGCTTGAGCTACGCTCGCTCGACTTGTTAAGGATTACAGTTTTTATACGGATCACAGTAGAGTCGAGCTTGAGCTACGCTCGCTCGACTTGTTTAGAATCACAGTTTTACATGGATCACAGTAGAGTCGAGCTTGAGCTACGCTCGCTCGACTTGTTTAGAATCACAGTTTTACATGGATCACAGTAGAGTCGAGCTTGAGCTACGCTCGCTCGACTTGTTAAGAATTACAGTTTTTACACGGATCACAGTAGAGTCGAGCTTGAGCTACGCTCGCTCGACTTGTTAAGGATTACAGTTTTTATACGGATCACAGTAGAGTCGAGCTTGAGCTACGCTCGCTCGACTTGTTTAGAATCACAGTTTTACATGGATCACAGTAGAGTCGAGCTTGAGCTACGCTCGCTCGACTTGTTAAGAATTACAGTTTTTACACGGATCACAGTAGAGTCGAGCTTGAGCTACGCTCGCTCGACTTGTTAAGGATTACAGTTTTTATACGGATCACAGTAGAGTCGAGCTTGAGCTACGCTCGCTCGACTTGTTAAGATTTACAGTTTTTACATGGATCACAGTAGAGTCGAGCTTGAGCTACGCTCGCTGTTAAAATTCAAATTTTCTAACGGTCAAAATATATTTGAAAATTTTTCGTGTTTTTAATGCACTTGAAAATCATTAGTTATAGAATTATTAACAATTTTTGCGGTGATTTTTCATACATTAAAATGGTTTGTCATTTAACGGTTTTTAAAAATTCAAAATTTCTAACGGTCAAAATATATTTGAACATTTCCCGCATTTTTAATGAACTTAATGAATGTACTTAGGGGTCGTTCGTAAATTACGTCACGCTAAAAAACGATTTTTTAGACCCCCCCCTCCTTCCTCGTCACAAATTTTCCAAAGAAAAAAAAATCTTTTGTATGGATTGTCACAAATTCTTTGACCCCCCCTCCCCCCTAAAAGCGTGACGTAATTTGCGAACGACCCCTTAATGAACTATTATTATTATTATAATTAACAATTTTTGAGGTAAATTTTCATATAATAAAATGGTTTGCCATTTAACGATTTTTCAAAATTCAAATTTTTTAACGGTCAAAATATTTGAAAATTTTCCCACCAAAATATGTTTCAATCATCTACAGCCTCTAAGTCCAATAAAAACGAGATTCAGTAATGATCTATAGCCTCTATGTCCAGAAAAACAAGATCCAGTAAACATCTACAGCCTTTATGTCTAATTAAACAAGATCCAGTAAACATTTACAGCCTCTATGACCAATAAAATATGATCCAGTAAACATCTACAGCCTCTATGTCCAGTAAAAATATGATCCAGTAAACATCTAAAGCCTCTATGTCCAGTAAAAATATGATCCAGTAAACATCTACAGCCTCTAAGTCCAATAAAAATATGATCCAGTAAACATCTACAGCCTTTATTTCTAATAAAAATAAGATCCAATAAACATCTACAGCCTCTATGTCCAATAAAAATAAGATCCAGTAATGATCTACAGCCTCTATGTCCAATTAAACAAGATCCAGTAAACATCTACAGTCTTTATGTCCAATAAAAATAAGATCCAGTGATGATCTACAGCCTCTATGTCCAGTAAAACGAGATCCAGTAAACATCTACAGCCTTTATGTCTAATTAAACAAGATCCAGTAAACATCTACAGTCTTTATGTCCAATAAAAATAAGATCCAGTGATGATCTACAGCCTCTATGTCCAGTAAAACGAGATCCAGTAAACATCTACAGCCTCTATGTCCAGTAAAAATATGATCCAGTAAACATCTACAGCCTCAATGTCCAGTAAAAATATGATCCAGTAAACATCTACAGCCTCCATGTTCAATAAAATAAGATCCAGTAATGATCTACAGCCTCTATGTCCAATAAAAATAAGATCCAGTAATGATCTACAGCCTCTATGTCCAATTAAACAAGATCCAGTAAACATCTACAGCCTATATGTCCAGTAAAACGAGATCCAGTAAACATTTACAGCCTCTATGACCAATAAAATATGATCCAGTAAACATCTACAGCCTCTATGTCCAGTAAAAATATGATCCAGTAAACATCTACAGCCTCAATGTCCAGTAAAAATATGATCCAGTAAACATCTACAACCTCTATGTTCAATAAAATAAGATCCAGTCATGATCTACAGCCTCTATGTCCAATAAAAATAAGATCCAGTAATGATCTACAGCCTCTATGTCCAATTAAACAAGATCCAGTAAACATCTACAGCCTCTATGTCCATTCAAATATTTTTAAGTGAAATTCACGTTACGTAATTTTACGTAACGTAAGGATTTTACGTAACGTAAACAAAAGTGTTATAATTTTTATAACAATCTTTTTCATGCTGTAACTTTTTACAGGAACCTCTAAAGTACCAACATAGCGGATATTAAATGTAGATCCTGATTTGATCTTTCATTTTATGCCTATTTCAAGGCTTGAAATGTTAATTCCAGTGCGGAATCAAAAAAGACGCAACTGTCATAAAAAATCATGTTTTTTGCATTTTTCTTTCACTAAATGGACATAAAGTTCGGATATTATTTAGCACAAAATGGTTTTAAGGTACGGCCTATCGTATCAGATACAAGAAATTGTATGAAAGTCACCGCATAAAAAATTTTCCATACAAATTTTTGGTTTTTAACGGTTTTTTGCGTCTAGTTCCAACGCAACGGAACGGACTGGAACCAAACATACCTCAGGTAATAGATATTTTCAATACCTGTCATATGAGACCAAAAACGTAAAGATTTATGCTTCCGTTGACTCAAAAAATCAAAATTAGTGAAAATCTCAAAAAAAGTGAATACAATAACTTGCACGCAATGCGTGGAAGTTAACAAGGAAAAATAAAAAGTCTCACTTTTCTTACTTCTTTTTTAACTTGTACAAATCGTTTTTAATAATTTTTTTATACACAATCGCGATGTTCCGCTCATAACAAGACAAGTGAAATGAAGGATGGCTTGTGATTGAGAATTAAAAGACGAGGAAATTGTTCATTTAGTTGAAACGAAAGGAAATTTATTTGAAGAGATTTTCAAGCGGAATCGGATGGGATGAAGTAACATGTTGGAAAGTGTTTAATGAATTTTGAAAGACTTAGTCGAGAAGTTGACAAAAGATGGGGAAACATAAACAATTAGTTTATTATTTTAGGGAGATGCTGAGAGAACAATGGGACTTTAAAGATATTCACAGTTAAATTTGAGTTTATTTTAGTTTAAAAATGTCATTAATTTGAATGATATTCTGGGAAAGGTACCAAATTGACTCACTAATTTTATAATTTTGAATATCCAATAACTGACTTTTTAATGGACTCGAATCAAATTTCAATTCAAACATATTTTTATCTTGAATTATGTTCAAAAAAGTATCATATTTATGGAAAATGCGTAAAATAAAATTGTAGGCTAACGTAAAATTGAAATTTTCTGATGAAACTGATATTTATAAAATACAATTCAATTTCCTTAACAGAAGTAAGCGATGTAAATGATCTGGTGTCATCTAGTAGGTTTTATAATTTTTATGAATTATTAAACATAAAAATTGAATTTTTTTCTGTCGTTAGCTTTTAAGTTTGTGTGATTCAGTCATAATCATGACTATTTCTTAGTTATAGTAACTATAGCTATGTAAATTAGCAAACGAAAATGAACCTCAGAACCATGTAAATAAAAACCAAGTTAAGGAAATACAAAGAACTAAGTGGGAATAGTATTATCTGACAGTGGACAATTTGTAACGAATCAACAAAAAACAGGCACACTGCCGGGAGAATTAAGGGATTTGTATCCAAGAGTTTAAAAAAGTGATGTCAAAAAATATGAAAAGGGGTTTGACCCTGCTTTCCCTCTCCCCTTAGATACTCCTCTTTAAAGAAATATTATAAAATCTGAGAGCCAAGGGCGTGTCAAGAAATTTTTCAAGTGAGGTGGCATTTTTTTGTATGGACAGGAGGATTTAGGGGTGTTTTGGGATTTGTTTCTCAATAAACCCTAGAAAATTAAAAAAAATTCTCAAAAAGTTGAGGTTTTGACCCCCAAAACCCTTCCCTGATTAAGCCACTGCAGAGAGCTCTCAGCAGTCGCCATAAGATTCTAAATATTATTGTCCTACAGCTTGGTACCATAGAATTATGGAAGAATTATTGGAATTTATATTTTTACCGTCGGATTAATTGCTTACTAAAGAGTAAATGTCTATAGATATCCAGATATTAATAGGATCTATATTGAGTGATTTGAATATTACTTTAAACTTTAGGTCTAGGTCAGCGTACTGAGGTCTGGAGAACCCACACATTAATTGACTATTCAAAAAAGAATTTTGTATATTTAGCAAAAATGCGGGTCATCCTACCCAGCTTTAACTTTGCTATAACACTTCAAAAATCAATGATTTCAGTAATATTTTTTTAACCCCCTCAAAAGATAACTCAAACATTTATTTTTCCAAAAAAGCAACATGATCAGGAACCACAAAACCCACTCATTTGCTATTCCATTAAAATATATTTATTATTATCAACAAGCTTCCCTTTAAGTGTAAAAAAGCTAGTAAAATTCTACAGAATGACCCTGAGAATTATTCATATTCATATCTCATATTGATGCGTAACTTTGAAGTTTAAATTGAACCTCAAAAATAGAAGTTATCTGTTTTGATTAAAGCAACACCAACGCTTGATTATTTTAGAACTACCTGAGACATAATAAACCATTAAGACTTCATGAACTCTGATTTTTTTCTACGTAAAATTATTCCAATTATTTACACGAAGCATATTCTAAACAAGATTTTAAAAAAATCTCACACTCGTGCATTATTGATGGCAACTACACCTAAGTGTAGTTCTTCAATCGATTTTAAATATAAATTTGTTTATTTCAATTAGGAGAAGAAGTAAGAAAACCTCACGTTTTATAAATATTGATTTATATAGATTGTGTATACACAAAAATCACACTTCGATAAATTCCTTCCTCCAATTTTTTTTACTTCTTTTTTTCTCTTTTCCCGAGTATTAAAAAAAACAGAGGGAAAAAAGTTGTTTTAGAGCTCATAAAAATTCTTATTAGTGTTTACCAATTTAAACAAAAATAATTTCGACATTGCAGTCTGTGTATTCGTCAAGAAAATAATACACAGACACATCGTGAACTTGGAAATAAGAAATAACTTTTTTTTTGAAAAAGATGATATAAAGTATTGATGACGTCAAAATAATTGGATAAAGTGCATCTGTTGAGTTAATTTAAATGTGGCTCAGACACATACTGAGGTGTTAGACTTGGGAAATTTTTTTCTTATTATTTTTTTGTACTGTCTGGTGAGATAATTTCAATAGGAAGTTTAAAGTGGAATATGTAAAGTAGTTTAATTCAAGATTATTTTAAATAAATTGAAGCTTGAATAGCGCAAATAATTAAGAAGAGGTTGTAGACTAAAACTGTGCATTCTTGAATGCCCAAGGTTCGAATCCTAAATCCTATCAAATGTTGTATAATTCTGTCAAAGCATTGCTCATAGTTTTATTTTTTTTTTAAGTTAATTATATTTCGATTTTTTAATTTATTTTTATTTTTGGATTGTGTAATTTCAACGAAAGAATCCCATTGATATATATTTTTTGCATTTGTTACTGAAAATATTAAAACAGTGCTTTAGAGACATTTAAAAATTTAAATTAAATTTATATTTCAAAATGTCCTATAATATGCCTTTAGTTGCTACTTAGAGATTTTGTTTGTTCACAATTGACGTCCATAGCAAGAAATTTTTCAAGGATTTTTACATTTTTGAATGGAAAAAATTTAGGATTTTTCAGAGATCGAAGCCGGCATAAAATCGTATAAGAATTGGCTTAAAATCGTCTAAATTTTTTTTCGTATAATCTTACTGGCTATATTTATTACATTTTAAAGTATTGAAAAAGAACAATAATGAATGCAGGATTACAAATAGAAAAAGAAGCTTCTAATAAATTAGTTATTCACGTCTAAATTTAACTTTCGACGAAAAAAATTATACGATTTTAAGCCAAATCTTATACATCCTATAAATCTTATATCTTATGTGGAGGGCTTTTATGGAACGGACCTGGACACGCTGTAATTTACTGAAAAATTGGAACGAGAGCTCACATTAACACTGAACCTAAGATCGTAGAGTTTTCAATTGGCTGCTGGACACACAACTGCTGAAAGATATATATCATAATGTAGTTTTAAGGAATTCGTCGCACAATTTAAGAGAAAGGCTGAATAAAATAAATAAAATGATTCAATTTATTTTTCAACCGTATATATGAAAGTTATATCATGCATTTTAGCAAAACGAAATTAAATAATAAATAGTATTAATTAGTGGAAAGGTGGGTGGAGATGACTAAAAATAAGAATTTAAAGTTTCTCAGGTTCGAATCCTATACAAAGTATGACAAATTTGTGTTGGAAATGCACCTATTACCTGTTTTTAGCGCATTTTTGAAACTTGTTTTAAAAAGGTAGCTTAATAATGCACTTTGTTCGGCTGGCTGGCTGGCTGGCTGGCTGGCTGGCTCCAATGAAAAACTTTTTAACCAGACATCGTAGAGAGCTCTAGTTTTTTGCATTAGCTCCGTGCCATCGAGTTATTGGCCCCCCGGACATTAAAAAATCTCAAAACCATCGTTAAATACTATAATTAATGATTTTTTGTTTTTAATACGGTGTAACCTGTCAAAAATTTTTTTACCTCTATAATTTCAACATTACCTCTATAATTTCAAATATTTTTTGGGCGTTAGAAAATTTGAAATTCAAAAAACCGTTAAATGACAAACCATTTTAAAATAAGAAAATTCACCGCAAAGTTGTTATTTATACTATAATTAATGATTTTCAAGTGTATTTACGCGGGAAATTTTCAAATATATTTTGATCGTTAGAAAATTTGAATGTCAAAAAACCGTTATCGAGCCGTCGAATTTATTTAAGTAACAAAATATTCATGATTGACTTATTTAATACGCAGTACTTTGCTAATCAAATACTGATCGCTAACGCAAAAATGCGCTGAAGTCCCTCGATCTATAACACGAGGACTTTCTTTAAATTTTTTTGATAATTTTTCAATTTTTATCGGTTAATAAAAAAATAACTTTTTAAAATTAAAAAAGCAAAAAATTACTTTTTTAGTTTAAAAAAATTAAAAATTTTTTTTGGATAAATTTATATTTTGGATAAAAATAATTAAAAGTTTTATTATTTTAATTTACAAATAAAATTAATTAATTAATAAATAAAGGCTCTCAAAGTCAAAACGAATCCTCTAACGATACTCACTTCCCATAAGAAATAAGCATCAAAATAAAAACATTCTCAATACAATGCGAAGGCAAAATATGATCACTCGAGGGTACAATTAAGTGGCTTCACAAAATGAGCAGGAATTTTAGTTTCATATTTTTTTTTGCATTTTTCTTGCCTTAAGTGCAATTAAAACTTTCGCATTTGAAGGAGAAATTTATTATGACTTATAATGTTTTTGTGTGCAACAGGAGAGGAACAGCACGTGGTGTGCATGAACTTGAGATATAATTTTTGAAGAAAGTTTTCTTTTTTTTTTGTTTTTAGTTCCGTGACTCACCTTGCTCTTTTTGTTGCTGTTGTTTGGCATTTTTCTTTGATGAGAAATGATGTGAAATTGTTCAAGGTGCGAATGGAAATTTATTCTTGCAAATCTACAGTCCGATGACAAGAGTTATAGCTTGGAAACTCTTTGCAATGATTTATTTTATATTTTTTATATGCGAGAAAATGCCAAAAAATTATTCACACAAAAATTTTCGAGACAATTAGTCAAATGACTTCACTAAAATCAAGGTTTTCTTATTTATTTTAAAATAGCCGCTTGCTATTGTCACCATCCTATAATTTCTCACTGCGTCTAAAAACTTTTTTTCTTCTATTCCTTTTAATTGTGACTTTTTTTTGACTATTTTTAAATAAAAAAATGACGAAAAAATATAATTAAAAAAGAAATAAGCCTAACCGCTCGATTTACAGTCGTGCGAACACAATGCTGGCGAAATTAAGACTGACTTAAAATAAAAAAATTTCTCTCTCAAAAATGAAAAATTTATTTTTTTTTTGCATTTTCTTCTTCGATGGAAATTTGAAGTTTTTCAGTATTTTTTCTTCTCTCGTGTCTATTGAGATTTGTTGGATGATTTTTCATACAAATGTACGATGATTATTGTCTGGCCAGTGGCGGCCGTGGGAAAATTATCTCAATCGCTTATGTTTGAGATTTTTGAAACAATTTTCCCATAAGGTAAGGCAAAACAGAACACGCGCTTTTTTCTCTTGTTTGTACTGAGGCTGTAAGGAAAACAGTTGTGAATTACGTAAAATTACGGTCAGTAAAAAATCTGGCATGTCAAAAAGTTATGAAAAGCAATTCATTTTCTTCTCCTATTTCCATTCATTCACATTTGGAAATGTTATGAAATATATTTTTTAAAAATTTAAATTCAATTAGTGTAGACAAAATAAATGTTAAAAATTTGTATTTTATCATTTTGGGTCATTCACAAGTGACGTTCATCAGAGAATGGGAGTTTTTCGGACCCCCAACTCACCTGTCATGAAAGTGGCATTCAAAATATTTTTAAATACTTTTAACAGGGGCGCATTCCGAGCGGAACCTCCCTCGATAGAAAAATTACTTCAATTTTAGTCCAAATTATTCTAATAATGCATGAACCAACATGAACATGTGAATAAGACTTGAATTCCATGGGAAAGGGGCGAGGAGAAAACAACTTGATGGGTATTTTTTTCGATTGTCCATCAATTTCTTCCTAAATTTGGAAAATTATTGGAAATTTTCCATTTTGATAGAAAATTGTTGTTCCTATCAATTTCCCATTAAATTTTTCCCCATCGAGTTGTTTTCATCTTGAGAAGGAGGCAAACTAGGCCGTGCATTTTGTAGGGTTGGGCAAATATACGTATATATACGTATATATACGTATATCGAAGAACAAAATATACGTATATATACGTATACGTATACGTATATGGATTTTTCAAAACGCAAAAAGTACGTTATTAATTTGCTAAAAAATGTGTTAAAATGCTGAAATTTGGACTCTAAAAGGTGAAATAGAGTAACTTAAGGCTCCACTAAGCATTTTAGTAGTGTTTAAGCAAGGATTTAATTTAAAAATGAGAATTTTTTGAAAAAATTAATTTTTCTTTGTTTACGAATTATGAGCAAAATTTGAAATTTTTTTGGCCGTTACAAAAATTTTGTAAAAGAAAAAATTAAAGCATTTAGATAATAATTTATAGCTAGTAATGACAATTGAGCACTGTTAATGAACAACAAGTGCATATTTTGTCTTAAAAGTCTGAGAAAATTTAATTTTGTTAAGCTACGATATGTAACTGAAAAAATTTGAAAAATGAATATACGTATAAATATACGTATATATACGTATAAAATATACGTATATTTATATACGTATATATACGTATACGATTCTGCCCAACCCTAGCATTTTGTGCCATGTGCATTTTGAAAAGTACCTATAAATCCCATATAAAGGGGTACAAATACAATTGAATGCTGCTCAAAATCCCATATAAGAAGGCGATTAATCCTGAGATAAATTTTTGATTTTGCTGCAGGTACCAAAATTATTGAGGGGGGGGGGGGGTCTTTGTAACCCTACCGAGAACTTTATCATTATTCAAAAAAAAATTTGAATCCTTCTGGCTATTCACCTGAGCTAGGTGGGGGGGGGGATGTTGATACAAAAGTCTTGTCTTGAGCTTTAGGGCCATTCGGCCTCAAATATTAGACATAATAAGCAAATAACCCCTTGCAGATTTTTCATGCCCATCAATTTTTTTCAATTTTTAAAATGTAATGAATCTTGCAGTCATTCATGATATATTTCAAAACTGTTGGGATGTGATTTGCTGAAAATAAAACAGTAAAATCTTCCTTACAGACTCATATCCACCAGGGTCTGTCTCGAAACGGTATTTAATTTCATTCTGTTGATTTTTGATACATTTCGACTCGCTTCTTAATGGATTGCTATTAATACAAAAATAGTATGATTTCGGACGTACATCTTTTTTTCTCGTCTAAATATTATTTCAATTGATAATAAAGTTTTGCTTTCAAACAGTTGCTGCAGAATTTTAAAGGATTAAGTTGATTTAATGGCTGTTTAAAAATACTTGCATGATTTTTACACATTTTTAAACACGATTAAATTTTTTTTGGTAAATATTGAAGAACTCAGCTTTGACGTTAATCAACCAAATCAAGAATCAGTCATCCAGTTTCTAATCCTTCTTAATTAAAATCCAGTCTGACATTCGCAATATTTCAATTGAATTCAAATTCCTGACATTTCTGGATCATTCAAATTAATCATCACATCCAGCTTAATATTGAAAGTAAAGAAGATAAATGACTGAAATCAATGAACTCAAAATCCTTTGAAAATTAACTCGAAAAAAAAATTCCATTCAATCAACCAATTAGAAAAGTTTTCAACACAAGACGATGTGAAGTTTCAAATAGTTCAGCAATTTCTTACGTCCATCATTATCACCATCATTAATAGAAAACAAACTTGAGCAAATGATACTTAAAATTACATACAGCGAAACTCAATATCCAAACTATTGTATCATTTCTTATTAAGAACACATGAAAATAGATCTAATTTGTATGTTTTTTTTATTTCCATTTTTAAAATGAGAAAGCGTGTACAGCGATGAAAATGAAAATCTCGAAGGGAATTTGCTGAAATGAAAATGAAAATTCTTTTTTCTCAAGGCACTCATGAAGTTGCGTCCCGTTGAGATGAAAATAATGAGAATTAGTTTATGTTTTCTCAGAGATTAAGCACATAAAAAATAAAGTAAGTTTGTAGTCTCTGTAGGATAATGAAGAAAATGCAATTATTTTGTTTGGGGCCGTTCATAAGTGACGTACAATTATTATTGGGAAGGGGGGGTTTCTGCAGCTGTATTAGGGGCTTATTCAGAAATTTTTTGAGGTTTTTTAATTTTCTTTTGTATGGAGGGGAAATTTTATGGGGGAGGGGGGTACGGATAAGGATTTTTTTCTTAAAAGACCATAGCAAATTGAAATAAATTTCCCAAAAAGAGAGTTTGACACCCCAACCCCTCCCCTGCATACGCCCCTGCGCTGTGTGACATTTCAACATAAAGGAAAAAAAATTTGTATTTAAATTTTATCAAAAAGTGGGGGAATGGGTCAAAAAAATCCCATTTTTTTACTGGACGTCATTTATGAACGGTCCCTTATTAAAATGGGTTTTTGGAAGTTGATTGCTTTTTGGTGGATTAGAACTAGTTTGAATTTTCTTTTCAAATTTAAAATAAATTCTTTAATGCTCTTTTTCTCATTAATTTGAATTCTTCCTTAATTTACTATAGTTTTACAAAAAAATTGATCCCCCCCCCACCTCCCCTTCGAAAATTGACCCCACTCTACTGACAATCATATAACCAAATCAAATAAACCACAAATATGTCATAATTGATACTTCTGTTTAATGCTCCAAATAGATAAGAAACCATAATTAAATTCAAAACTATGCATTACATTTCATATACAGATATTTCATCAGATTACGAAATTTATTAGCCATCTCAATTTATTGAGAAATAACAAATGGCATTTAATTGTCAATTCATTTATCCACCACATACATCCATCCACAAATCTCAGGGAGAATGACAATGCAATTTGAGATTTTAATTAAGATGTATCCGTATTATTGACCCAATTTGCCACAAGTAAATGCAATTAACGGGTTAATTAGTAACAAAAATATTTCATCAATAATTACATTTTAAAATGACAGCAAACATCTTAATTGTGAAAATCTTAAAATCTTGCATCAATCGTCATGTTTTTGTAGTCAAATAGTAGATCACAGAGGGATATCCCTCTCATTATACGAGAAGATCTTTTACAGCAAATAAAATAAACAAAGAGAAATTTCTTCTTTCTTCTTTTGTAAGTAAAAAAATGTTTGCTTTTGAATGTAAATAAAAATTAGAATAAATTTATTAAAGAATAAAACGCATTTTCCAAATTAATTTTAATAATAATGAGAATAAAAAAATAACAGTCAAAATAAAATTTAAAAAATAACGGTCAATTTAAATTTGAAAAATAACGGTAAAAATAAATTTGAAATTAACGGTCAAAATATATTTGAAAATAACGATCAAAATATATTTGAAGAATAACGGTCGAAATAAATTTGAAGAATAACGATCAAAATAAATTTGAAAAAAAAATAAGTGATGTTCCCCTACTTCCTCCTTGGTTCATCCCTTAAGCCACCTCCTGACCACTTAGTATACTTACAGATAGGTAAACAGTATGGAGAATGTAAACTAAATTTTAAATTAAGCTTGAAACAGACAAACAGACAAGTGGCGTTCAATTGCTTCTTTAGAAAAATGCAAACAAAAGAATAATTGAATATTTTCTTCTTAATTAAATAACATCTAGAATAAATAATTTTCATCATAAGACCGAGGATGATGTAAATAAATTATCGACAATTATCGACCATTCATGCTTATTCAATCTTTATTAACTCACGATGATGTTGATGAGAAACAGACATTCCGAGTGTTTTCCCTCAGAAGAGCGCTTAAGCACACTTTTCTTCGTTGTTGTTCTATTCATCATGATTTCCTGTCTTTCCGCTTCTCTGCAGTTCTAACTGACTGGAAAATTTATTTTCATTTTTGTTGTTGCTTCCATCCACAGCATAAACTTACTTACACGATTGATGAGTTTAAACTCTTCTTTATTATTGTCTTGCTGACTACCTTTTTCGAGATCTTATTTCAAAATTTAGATTGATACACAGTATTGCTATTATGAGTGACGTAAGCGCATAAATTAAATATTTTGAGGTACTTGACCTAATCAATTTTTGTGTAAAGTACGGAATTATTCAGACACTAAGCAGATGAGCTATAAATTATGTTTGAACATTGCAAAGTTGTTTGTTTAAACATTTCGGATTTGAAAGGTTGGAATTTTGATAGTCTTCAAGTTTTTTTTGGATGTGATTTTTCTCTTATGAAAATATTGCGACTCATAGAAAAAAATTCAAAAACCTTTAAATTTTAAACTTTAATAAACTAAAAAAACGTTAAAATGGTTTTATTTATTTGGTAATTTTTTAAAACGTCAAAAAATATTTTTTTAACTTTTTAAAACGTTCAAAATTGTTTTTAAACTTTTTAAAACTTTTTTAAAACATAAAAATTATTTTTAAAATTTTTAAAACTTTTTTAAAATATAAAAACTTTTTTAAAATATAAAAAAAATTTTTAAAATATAAAAAACATTTTTAAAATATAAAAAATATTTTTAAATATTTTAAAAGGTTAAAATATTTTAAAAATTGCTCGGACTAAGGACCTAACCCATGACTTCTAATGTAATAGACTAGTCAATTTGTCAACATATACATACTTATAAAAATTAGTTTTAAAACTTATTTTTAAAATGTTTTTAGAAGTCCCAAAAAAAATATTTTTGAAGTTTTTTAAGACTAATTTTTTTCAAAATTTTAAAAATATTTTTAAATTTCAAAAAGCTGATTTCTTCAAGAATTTAAAAAATATTTTTAAACTTTAAAAAGCTGATTTTTTTCAAAATTTTAAAAAATATTTTAAAAAATTAAATAAAAAAAATTAGTTTTTTTTAAAAAGCTCATTTTTATAGAAAAACTTAAAAACAATTTTTAAATTGGAACCTTAATATTTTATTAGCTGTTTAAAAAAACAATTTTTTAAATTTTAAAAATACTTCTCAAAGTGGTTTCTAAAATTATTTTAAAACTAGTTTTTAAACATATTTTTATAAGTGAATCGAGTAGGAATTTTCGTACTGAAATCAATTGTACCGACTGGGCACGCAACTGATTTGAGAAGATTATGCGCTGTATACTTGAAGCACTCAAAGATTTTTATGAAACATACTTCCATATCATGAGCATAAGACTAAATCACCGTACAGAAATAAAATTCGATAACAAAAAGGAGCTGACGTAAAAGAAAGCGTCTCATTATGATGATGAAAGTTATTTATGTATCACATACTAGAATATATGTCTTAATGTGTAAATGGCGTGAGAAAATTTTTATTTTTATTACAGATACAATCTTCTGTGAAGGTAAACGTAGGTTTCAGTTACTTTGAGAAATGAAAATGGCCTGATAAACAATAATAAGGCAATTAATGATGTGAAATTGCGCATTATTTTCATTGGATTGCGTCCAATCAAAATGATGAATTTTCAAGCTAGACATTTTAAGTATAGTAAGTAAATGTGATGTTCTTGTTTTTCCAATTGTCAAGTTTCTGTCCTCAGATTTTCATCTCGCTTATAGCACCATGACATTCATGTCTATGCTGATTATTTTCTTTTTACTAGAAAAAACAAAAAAAGAAGAAAAAAGTCTCATTGATGTTTATTTTAACTCAATTCTGTGCTCATTTTGAAAATTTTAAAGTAAATTGTATCTCATTTTCAGTTCCACTTCAGATAAAAATCATTTTTCATTTAAGAAAAAAAAAATTTGAAAAAAAATTGTCACGAGCTTGACATTTTTATTGGATTATTCATCAATATCGTTTTTATAGACAAATGATGAGATTAAGCGAAGGAATTTCTGAGAAATTCAGTCAAATATCACGAGTCATTTGGCAGAAGTAGATTTTTAAGGCAATTGACGTGCACATTTTGTGTTTAAAATTAAATTAAAATTCCTAGGAAAGTGTAGGAAAATTTACAAAGATGTGTCGATGACATGCATGCAGATAAAGACATGCAAGCAAAATAAAATATAAAATTCGTAGTAAAACTCGTAAAACTTTTCGAAAATCAACTTTTTGGTCAAAAAAGAATTTTTTATTTCTTTTAAAAAAATCATTTTATTTTCACTCAAGTTTCCTGTTTCATAATTTATTATCAAAAAGGTCAAATTACTGCCATGTCGATTTCTTAATGTTTTCAATGTTAAAAGTTTGTAAACTCCCTATTCGGACCAATTTTTGTTATAATGTCAACATTTAGAGAAAATTTTCTTTTTATGTTACATTGCCGTTAGGCAATAAAATGTTAAAAATGTCTTTACAAATTTAAAACTTTCTTATTCGGGTTCATTTATTTGTAATGTTTAATATTTGAAGATAGGAAAATATTTTCCGGTCATTTTATCCCATTAAATTTTTAACAGGAGTGTGATCAGGGGTTCCAATCTTCTAGAATTCTTTTTTGAAAATAATTTATATAATTTTTAAAATTTTTAAAATTTTTAAAATTTTTAAATTTTTATATTTTTATAATTTTAAATTTTTAAATTTTTATAATTTTTATAATTTTTAAATTTTTAAATTTTTAAATTTTTAAATTTTTAAATTTTTATAATTTTTAAATTTTTATAATTTTTAAATTTTTATAATTTTTAAATTTTTATAATTTTTAAATTTTAAATTGTTAGAATTTTAAATTTTTAAATTTTAAATTTTTAGAATTTTAAATTTTTAGAATTTTTAAATTTTAAATTCTTAGAATTTTTAGAATTTTAATTTAAGTTTTTTAATATTTTAGAATTTTAATTTAATTTTTCTTCGTTCTAGTTTTCATTTTTTAAAATTTAAATGATTTTATTCAGACTACCGCCATTTCAAAAACCGTCAGTTATTTGAAAATTTCAAATATTTTCAAAATAATTTTAGCCGTTAAAAACAAAATCTAAAAATGCTAATTTAATGAAAGTTTTAGCATTTATCCATTTATAGTGATGAAAATAATCATTATCTAAACTCCAAGTTACTTAAGCTATTTAAAACTGTCTAAAATGCAAATTTTTGATAAGTTTGTAATTTCTGATCAAAACATAAACAAAAATATTTGTGTAATGAATTTCTGAAAATATTTTTAGTAATATTTCAATGGATATTGCTAATTACTAGTTCTAGAGCCGATTAAATTGTTTATTTATTATGAATCTAAAGTTTAATGTTGCAAAAACTAAGATAAAGGATGCAAATTGAGCAAAAATTTGATTACAAAAATTTCTATTGTTTTGATTTTCGAAGAATTCGACATTAAGTTCGAAGTAATTTTCGAAGTTTTCGAAATGAAATGGCGGTAGTCTGATTTTATTTAATTTAGACATTTTTAACTTAAATTAATGAATTTTAAAAAATCTTTAAATTAATTTTTTTGATATAATTCTAGATCATTCTAGAGCTTTTATTTAGAATTAAATAAAATATATAAATCATAAGATTAAAGAAGCTTAAAAAAATTATTAAAACTTCCTATAAAAATTACTTGCTATGCCTCTGGTTCTCAACAAATTTAATGGACGAGCTCTTCATAAATTCATTTTTTAAAAAATATTTTGAGGTTAGAAATTTTAACTGTTGACAAAAACTTTTCAATTTCCCCATGATTTAGTGCTTAAAAGGTTCACAAATGTTTATCGATTTTCAATTTGATCAAAACTCACTTTATTCCTTATAAGTTGCCCTTTCACATCAATAATAGAATTTCAAAAAAATTAATAAATTTTCAATTTTGCTATCTAAAAGCACTTAATCAATTTTTGGAGGTAATAAAGTGAAGCGAGCAAAAGAAAGGAAAATATTGCCGATAAAAAAAAATACATAAGGGAGATGAAGAGACAATTGAGTTTCTACATGCTTTCCGTGCCAAAATATAAAATAAATTTTTTTTGTCACTTTCTACAAAGAAATATGAGGAGGAATAAAAAAGATGGAAAGGAGGAGGAAATTTACGATACTCGTTTTTTTTGATAAATTTAATTTAATGTTGAAAAGATGAAAGGCTGAAATGACAATTTTGCTTGACATTCGAAAAAATTTACTGAAATTATTGTGACATTCAATTATGTCATATTTTCATCAATTTTAGGGGGTCCATTGACATCAACCGAAAATTTCGAAATAATAAAAAAAAATCTGCAAAATGTAAAATCAGAACTGGCATGAAGCCAAACACAAAAGAGATACTGAATGAGATTCTTGTGTAAGTCTATGTCTAGAAACAGGTGGCATATAATGAGAAGATAATTGATTCTTGCAGTGTGCCATGAAATTTACAGTTTTTATTTTATTCCAACCTAGTTTACATTTAAGTTCATAATGGCTCATTAGCTCTGTGCAATCATTGCTTTTTTTCTACATTTTTATTGGGACAGAATGTGCCGTGAGATTTATTTAATTGTGGCTGTAATTGCTAGCTTGTAAAATGCTTTAATTGAATTTTTTAGATCTAATGTTCAACTGGTTAGACTATGAAGCATTGGAAAACTTGCAATGTAATGATTTTCTATTAAATTTTGAAATTAAACAAAGTTACTGATACTTTTTCATTGCTTCAGGCTAAAATTCAAGAAATAAGAAAATAACTGTCATTAGAAATTCAAAATTTGTTTTGTTAAGTTAATCAAAAATTGAAGCCAACTTCAGGTTAGTCGGATCATTTTAATCCGAACATCAAGGTAAGAAAATCAATTTCAACATATTTTTAGTGATTTTTAATTAAATTAAGAGCTAAAGACAATCTAAGGAAGTAAATCTGTGACTAAAGGGTCTAAGTGTTGAGGAAAAGAGTAAATATAAACTGAATTTAGTTAATAAAAGAAAGACTTTGAAGATAATTAATTTTTTAAAGGATTTTGAACATCCAGCATCTATTTTTAAGATCCAGAAATGAACTAGAGCTAAGAAAAATGTAGTGATGATTAAAAACTTGAATTATTTTAGAAGGCTTCGTCTAAGGAATCCAAGATGTAAGTTTTTGTATCTTTTTAAGTGCAAATTTGATGGATTGAACTTGATTATTCATTAAATTGAAATATACCCAAGGTATGGGGTCATTTTAAATAATCCCAATAAATAATTCTAAATCGCATTTATTCAAAATGAAAATATTATTATTCAACAAATCACTATTGTGAAAAACCTAATTCAAATTCTCATATATCATATCTACCCACATTTCATGTACAACAAGCTTAATAAGTTTATGTTGAATAGAACCGAGATGACATACAAATCTGATAAATCACGACAAATTCCAATCAATGGAGGAAATTTAATCATACAGAATATTAAAATGCATAATAAAGAAGTACGAATGCATGTAATCGAATGAATAGAGTGAAAAAGCAGACTTCTCACAATATTATCATGACGCAAACATAAAACTGAATTGTTATTATGAAATTTAATAATTTTTTTATACGATTAGAAATTCTCCGTCAGTTTTCAATTACGTTCTTCGCATTTTCCATCCCTCATTTTCAATTTCAAAACGACATTGTGGGTGAACGTGTTTTGTGTAATGAAAAAAGATATCTTTTCATGCTCAGAGCTTCGGAGACTGAAGTCTCTTTGGTGTGGGTTGGATGTGTGTCGTGGCTTCAAGATAACAAACTTACTATTCCGTGGAAGAAATTCAATTATTTTCTGTGCCTGCTTTCGTTGCTTAAGTAAGTGTACAATTGCGATGTATCGCATTATTTATGAAATTGGAGATTTTTTGTGTGCTGTTTTCTCAATTTAAACAATGTAGGGGTGTAGTGAGGGGGTGCTTGGGTGGAAACCACTCTTTACCTCCTCTCTCAAGCCAATGGGTCTGTTAGAACTTAATGTTGATGCTTAAGGAATATGAATTTGAATTTTTACCAAAAAGTAGTAAACTTTTGAACAAATTGTCTTATGTGGGAGTTGAACTAGAGCTTTTATGATTTCCAATCGCATGATCTTATCACTAAGCTATTGGGGGTTGAATAAAGCTTGGCAGAATAGCAAGTTATAGTCTATTATAATATCTACACCCCTATTAGCGTGTCAACAGGAAGTGTGCTTTGTAAAGGTGCCAATCAGTAGCATAGCAAGGGGCAACCAGGCCATCTGAAAAACTCGGAGCGATAGAACCCCTTGCTATGCCACTGATGTCAAGGGTGTAGTCAGAAGTTTTTCGAGGGGGAATTTTAAAAAAAAAATTGGGAAGAAAATCTTCCATTGAAGAGGGAATTTGCCCCCATGACTACGCTACTGACACAGTACAAATCGTTAATGCCTTTTTATGCTCTCCGACAGCCGCTGCATTGAAATTGTCGCTAATTATTTTTTCAAAACATTTTTTTCTGTAATTATTTGCAGATTTGTTTGAATTTATGAGTCATAAAAATTACATTTTGTAGGAACTTTAATGCAGTCAGTCTGTTGCCTTTAAAAATTTCATGATTCTATGTAACTTGATGTATTTTAATCATCTCCCATTGCAGAGCCCTTTGATGTGCTTTTATTATTCGCATTTTGTAATTATCATCATTTTGTGAATGAGTTCTTCTTTTTTTGTGAATATTAATGTCTACAGGCTACTATTTCAATTTATCATAGGCAATGATGATAATTAAAGGGAATGGAAACAGTTTCAGAATTGTTGAATGAGTGTGGGTTTTTAACGTAGGCTGAATTTTTCATTATATGAGTTGGCTTTTAATTGTTGATTGTGTAAAAATGGAAAATCAAATTTACAAAAGGATGTAAAAGTTGAGGATTATTTAATTTTTCACACTTTTTATGGATACACCGTTCCCACTCAACATTTTAATAGCATAATTCAACCAAAAAATAATTTTTTTAATATAAAAAGTATTTTCATGCTTGTAATTAAAAATAGCCAGATTCTCATGAAAATCCTTCACATTACATGATAAAAAGCTTTCCACGAAGATCATTAATTGTAATAACCAGTAATAACTTTGTTTCGTGTAATATTATTTATGGTTGTAAGAGCATTAAGAACTTTAAATTACTGAAAATCCCTGAAAATGTAAATTGGGTTAATTTTTAACTGCATGTAGTAGGATTGTAGTTGTTTTTAAACAATTAGGAGGATTTGAAGATTTAGTGCAAGGCAGTGGCATAGCCAGAATTTTTGGAGGGGGAGGGGATGGAAAATATTTAAAAAATCCAAGAAATTTTAAATACTTTTTTGTTTGGGATAATTTTTTTCGAAGGAGGGGGGGGGGTCTACCTCTCCTCATGGCTAGGCCACTGTTGCAAGGTTTTGTAACTTTACGTAACTTGATGACTTTTAAGCTAGTATTTATATTAATTATTATTGTAAAATTTTACTTAACTTTTGACCCAATGGATGACAACAGTAGTAGTAACCGTTATTTTTTAGAAATTCGAAGTGTAAAAATTTTTGAATTTTCAAAAACCGTTAAATTTTTTACGAAAATTTGTAACGGTCATTTTTTTTTGAAAAAAATTACATTTTCGAAGTTTCGATTTCGAAGAATAAGAACTGTTGTCGCCCATTGGCTTTTAACTAGTATTTTTTTCTACTATTTTTCAAATTGATAGTAAAATTAGAGAGAGAATTGGATTCAATATTGATGATTGGGAGACCATATCCAGCTTCAGAGCCAACTTAGTGTCTTGACCAAAATTTTGCTGAATTATAAACTTGACATCCGTTATATGACCCCTTAAATTGGATTTGGACCCCTTTAGATTGGATTTTGTGCTTAATCATATGAGGCTGCGGTTCCGAATGACACTGTTTCAGCACTAGGTGACATATAAGAAAGACTATAGATCACCATTAAAAGTATAGAGCAGAGAAAGTTCAAAGTTTGCTCGTGAGCACGTTCGATTAGTTCATTTAAGACAGCATCCTCTTTGAGAACATGCTCGACGTGTTCTTCTTTTTTCATACAAAATTTCAGCAAATCATGAGATTCCGCAAGATTTTCTCCAAAGCAACCTCAAACATCATCACCTTTAATTCATACTTATTATGTTCTCGTTAGAATATTCCCCACACTATTTATCCCCACAATATCCTGATTAAAATACTCCGGAAACAATAACAAGAAAACAACCTGTTTATGTGAACCACAAAATCATTACCTCATTTCCTACTGAAAGTCAAATGAATTATTCATTAATCTACAAATCCTGCAGTTGAGCATAAATAAAAATAAGAATAAACAGAAGCAAACACACAAAACATGCAACATCACACACTAATTTTCCGCATTCTAATTTTTTTTGCTTCTTTTTCATCTATTAATATTCTCTCGGGTACGAGCGTATTTTCCACATTTATGCTATGTTATATTAACTCACAATAACATTTTATGTTTATTATGTTTCATGAGAAATATGTAGCATAAAGTTTTTGGGATTATGCAAACTATTTTCAGTGTTGTTTGGTGATTATAGTTTTTATTTGGTGGATGTTCATTGATTTTTTCGATAATCAGCTTTGAAAGATGAAATCTGAATTTATTGGAATCAAAAATGCATGTTGAATGTAGAATTAAATTTTATTTGTATAGAAAATAGAATTATGAGTTTTTCGATTACTCTCAACTTAGATTTAAAAAGTCAATATGACCCAGATTATGTGATTATAAATTTATTCAAATTCTAGAATTTATTTTCAATTTGCATAATTTGAATTGAAATGTTTGTGATAATAATGCAAACCTGAAAGTTTCTATCTTATATTGAATTATCTGCTTAATTTATACAGAATTTTTTTTATATATTTTATGTTGACCTGGGACTAGCTTAGCGGGTACCCTAAACAAGAAACTAGTGATGCGTCCACAGGCTGCAGGACGGAAGTGCATTTTCCTGAACTACTGCACACTAAAATCTAACTCAAAAGATTATTTAAAAATAACTATACAATATTCACTATTTTTAAAAAATAACGGTAAAAATTATTTTAAAAAATAACGGTCAGAAAATAATTGAAAATTATTTAATAATTAATCAAATATTATTAAAAATTAATAATTAATAAAAGATTTACCCCAACCACAATTCTCCCCTTCTGACCCCCCAAACCCATAGTTTTAATCTCCCTCGTACCCAAAAATTTTAAAACTTCCCCTCCTTATACCCCTATCGCACCCTTTTAATAAACTCTTCCTCGTAATTGGTCAAAAAGTAACCCCCCACCTTCCAAAAGCCCCCTCATATCCCTTAATAAACTCTACCTCGTACCCTTAAAGGTCAAAATTTTTTACCTCTTTGGGAAAATGGACTAAAAATGTGAAGTTGCTAATATTTTTAAAAAAATTATTTTTATTGAGGGAAGGTGTTAAAAATGCCATTTTTTCAGTAGGGGTCGTTCGTAAATTACGTCACTCAAAAAAATTATTTTTTCGACCCCCTCTCCTCCTTATAACAAATCTTCCAAAGAAAGAAAACTTCATATATTAAGGTTGTCATAAATTCTTCCACCACCTCCTCCCCCCAAAAGCGTGACGTAATTTGCGAACGACCCCTTACATAATATCCGAACGACCCATAAGAGAATCAATTTGAATTCATATTTTTTGTCAGTAAAACCCCTGATAGTGTTGAATATTATGATGCCTGACGCAATCAGCTCAATTATAGTCACGCAACAGACTCATGTTGCATAATAAATTTAACTTAATTAAATTTCCTTCTAAAAACTTTTGTTTTTTCAGAATTTTGAGGTAAAAAATGTTTTGTTATTCATACAATTATGGCAGTATATACATGATTATTATCTATCTCATTTGAATGTTGTCATTAGAATTTCAAATGACTCTCTCACATTTCCCATAATGATAATATTTTATCTATTTGAAATATGATCATAATATATTTTATATCAAATTATGCCTGAAAAAGGAGAAAAAAATAAACATAAACAAATGCAATTAGGATTGAAAATTCCATAACATGCCTTAAAGCAACCTGCATATTGATATGAATTTTCCCATGCTCAATATATCAAGCTTTAAATTTAATTAAATGTCATGTTTTTGATGCTTTATGCTTTCGATTCATGCAATTTTGCGTACATAAACAGAAGAGGACATTGTCCACCCAAAAGTGAACATCCTCAACCGACGAGAGAGCTATAGAGATGAAAAAAATTATAAAATAATTAATTAGTCAGTTTTACCGATGCCGACCGCGTACATCATAATAAATTAGGCTCCTGCTTCGTATTTTTTATGTTTCGCGTAAATGCTATTTTGCATCCAAACCCTCGTACTCGCATTATACCCTTCCCATTATAATAATTGACATTAGTTAAAAATTTAATTAAATGCACTTAATTTCCATAATAAATTATGATGAGGAGAGGGACGCCGGATGTTGAGGAGTAAAAAAATGAGAGATGAACAGTTTTGTGAGTGAAATTTATGACCAATCGACGCTTTCAGCAATAAACGATGAACTGAACTGGGTCAATGAATTTTTATGCATTTATGCAAATAGTTTATTGAACATTGAATAATATTTTGTTTTAAAAAAAGTGGTATGGTAAGAGGTGTGGGGAGGTTAGTTAGAACAACATTGTTTTATTTGATGACGGGAGAATTTTTGTCAACCTTTAATTCTGTGGAGTTATTGGAATTTCATAGCGCAATTCATTTGATAATAAAATTTATAGTTTCAAATTTTTAAAAATTTATTTTATTTTAAATTTAATAAAACTTTTTTTTTAATTTTTTTAAATTTAAGAAAATTTTGAAAATTTAAATAATTTTAAATTTAAGAAAATTTTGAAAATTTAAATAATTTTAAATTTAAGAAAATTTTGAAAATTTAAATAATTTTAAATTTAAGAAAATTTAAAATTTTTGAATTTAACAAAATTTTAAATAATTTTAAATTTAAGAAAATTTTGAAAATTTAGATTATTTTAAATTTAACAAAACTTTTGAACATTTAAATTATTTTAATTTTAACAATTTTTTTTGAAAATTTAAATTATTTTAAATTTAACAAATTTTTTGAAAATATAAAATATTGAATATTATATATATTGCTCTAATTTGAATTTAACATTGTAGAATCTACAACATCGAGAATAGCTGCATTCATTTCCTCTGATTTATTGATTTCATTGTTCTACAAATTTACTTTCATGCTGAACCATCTCAATTATTTTTATCATAACTACTGAAGCCTCCCTTGGAGGCAAAAAAATCAATTCATTTCCACAGTGTTTATTTTTCCATACTGATGTATAAAATTGTTGATTGGTTGACCATGCTTGCTCTAGATAGACTAAGGGGCATAATTCAGTTTTTTTGTGAAAAATTAAAGAGACTTTTTCGGCGAAAGGGTTGACGTCCCAGACAGATTTTGAAATCCTAGCTATGCCACTTCCATTGATACAATAGATTCCATTCCGGATTGGAGTCACAGTGTCCTTAGTTGGATTCACCGAGTAGCTGATACTTTTCTTCTTTATTATGTCACTGCCAACATCCAACAGCTCACCCCATAGTCAACCATAGTCGTACGCATATATTGAAGTAAATAAATACACGAAATTCTTTCTTTTAATTTGATTTATGTTTGTCAATTTCAGATATTCAGTTTTTTCATATCACAAAAAGTCTCTTAATTGCTCCACATACATACATTTATTTTTTTATACAAATATGCATAAAGAACTAAAGAGAAACAACAAAATATCTCTGGATCAGCAACGAACAAAGTAAATAGATTAATTGAACATGCCAATATGTAATTTATAGTCACTGCGACTACCATGAAACAACATCGAAAAGGCATTAATTGATTTATATGTAAAAATGCATTTAAGCGCGACGTGAATGGAATTTTTTGCTTCTCTTATTTTTTTAACTGGAGTTTTGGGCTTGTGTAGAATGGCAGGAAGACTAATATGTTGCTGATATTTCAACAAATATTCATTGAGTTCAAAATTCAAAAATCCGTTAGAATTCAAATTTTTAAAATCTGTTGAAAATTCAAATTTTTAAAAACCGTTAAAATTCAAATTTTTAAAACGTGTTTAAAATTCAAAAATTTGAAAATCAGTTAATAATTTAAAATTTCAAATTTTCAAAATCCATTAAAAATGACAAACAAATATTGAGAACTATAAATGTATTAATGGAAAATAAAAATATTTATTGAGATGTCAGAATCATGATAAAGATTTTTTCTTTTATGACTCGACCACAAGTTCATCTTTAATATTAATGAATATTTAATGACTATGAAATTAATGGACTATTTGTTAAAAATAGAAAAGAAAAACAAGCTTTATGGAAATGCGGTTTTGGTAGCAACAAAAGCAGATACAAAAAAGAATCGAAAAATATTTTTGTATAATTTTTTGGAAGGGGGTTTTGGGAATTAAATTATAATTTATGTAATTTCTCATTTCATTATTATTTTGGGATTAATTATAATGTATGAAAAAAAGTTATTAATGAACGAAAATTACTGAAACCATAAATTATATTATTTAATTTTTCGGTTGTGGTTTCATAAGTCATTCAGTCCCAAAGCTCAATTTTTCTTCTTTCCCTTTTTTGTGTGCCTTACAGAACAATCTTTGGGAATGTGTAGACATTTAAAATATTTTCTTGTCTCCTCTCTTTTCTTATAAGTGAAATTTTATACAGCATTAATGCGATGACAAAAGAAATGAACTTAAATTCTACGGAGACCGTAAGTACGGAATTAAAGAATAAGAACAATAAAAAGAAAGAGCTTACAACATTTTCAATTTTTCTTTATTTTGAATTAAATGTGAAAATTCTTTATTGCAAATCTTATTTTCATGGGGATTTAGTTGATGATAAAATCTAGTTGTAAGAAAAAGCATCGTAAATTTCATGTCAGCAAGCTTATTTGAAAGATTGAGGTGGTTTTAACTGCATGAAAGTGGAATTTGAAGACGAATGGGTTTAAAATTGGATTGTAAATAAAATATTTTAAGAATATTAAGTAATTACTAGTTTTTATAGAAACTAAGCTTCAATTCTTGATATTTTTTAAAAAAAATATTGGGAACTATTTAATATTAAAGCTAAGAATCTGCTGAAAAACTTAACGGTTAATTTATATTTGAATATTCGAAATTAATGTTCGAAAATTCGAAAATCATTTGTTTACATTTTGTAAATGAAATCTTGTTTCCTACATTTTAGCTCTATTTCATACTTATCAACTGGATAATAGATTATGAAGTACTTAGTGAGTATAATCAAAACTAGTAGTATCATTTAACAACAACAAATCGCATTTAATAGCTCAAATATTGAAAAACTTTTAAAATTGGCAATTTTCGAAATTATGCTTAGAATCTGCAATTACTTCATCTTTAGCATCATTACTATTATCAGCAGCTAGATATCGAATCCCACTAAAATTAGCTATCCATGTATTTCCCATAAGTATTTTTTACTTACACAAGCAATTTTTCCAGACAGAAAATAAATTCAGAATCAATTAATTCCTATAAATCACCTTAGAGCAGCAGGAAAAGTTACGATCCGATGAAAGACTGCACTACGAACTTACTTATAGCTCATAACACCCAAACGTTATAGCTGAAACCTTTTAAAAAGATTAAAATCCAAATTGATAAATGAAGTGGAAAAAGAAATCGAAAATATTGCAATAAATTTTGCAAGGCACCGAAAACTAAACTATCCACGAATCACAGCCACAGAATAGTCTGAGCATAAAAATCAATGACAATGGCAATGAATTGGAAAGAAAATGTTAATTTTATTCATTTAATTCCAACATAAGGTTTCATTTTATCGCTTAGGACGTCACACGATGAAAATTCTGTGTAAATTTATGTGCATGATTTAAAGCTATCGATTTAGCTTTAGTTAATGAACAGTCAGGCAACAAGTAACAAGCTGAAAAATTTATCTAAATTAAAGGATCAAAAAGCGATATTTTTATCGAATGTTATTAACATTTCCAATGGGGATTAAGGATGTATTTATTGCTGCAATATTGTTGACATTTTATTACATGCTAGGTATGATATTTAATCCATTACATTATTCATTTTAATCTACAGAGATGCTTTTATCTCTGATTGACTACATTTGGGATTGAAATATCCATTATTCTTCAACTTCGTTGAGGATTTGTTCGAAAGCAAATGGATGGAACAATTGACCGGTACCGGTGTAGAACTTGGACATCAACTCGACCTTTAAGGTAGACACATAAAAAATTAATAGCTGTAAAATTCACAAAATAAATTTATAATTACCCAATGCAATCTGAGGGTGTGCAAGAAGGCTGAAAGACCTTCCATACCAACGAGAATTGCTAATGTTCCTAAAGCCCAGCATGGGAAGATGACGAAAATCATTGCTGCTCCAAGATAACCGCTAGATTTTAAGGCAATTGAGAACACCATGGACCATAAGACTTCAGAAAGTTCTGGAAAGAGAAAATAATCATTTAAATATTGCTGCTTCATCCTGAAGGTCTGTGTTTGGGTTTTAAGCTAGATGATTAATGTAAGAGTCATAAAGTACCAGATACAGTAGTGAACTAAGACTTTTCAGCTCAGAGCCTGCTTTTAGGGCTACCTACCCTACCCCAGGCCATACTAGGTATGGAGTAGGAGTAGGAAAGGTGGGGTACCATATGGTACCACCTTACCCCCATCTGGGATAGATATACCCACAACCTGCTGTATCAACTAGAATCTTCAAATACTTACGCGAGTGAGCAAGTGACAAAGCCCATAATCGAAGATAGGAAGCAGTATGTGAAATTGTACTCAAAACGTATTCAATTGTGTGAATGCCTTGATGAATCCAAATTTCACTCATTGGTTCGTCATCATGTCCTCCATGTCCACCCTAGAACGTTACATTAATATAAATACAGATTGACATACAAGCAATAAGTTTCATTGCACAATAAATCATACATCACATGACTCTAAGCATCATGTATCAATCACAAAACAATTTTCCAATAAAATTACTTACACTATGACCACCCTTGCCTCGTGTGCATGAAATATATAATGGCTTGCCGACCAACATCCATGGAATGCAAATAACTGCAGTGAGGACGAAAATATTTTGTATCAATGCCTGTCCTTCATACATGTACTCTTGACATCCATCCTGGAATTTATTTTCTCCTTGGAGTAACATATTGATGAAGTAAATCAATACAGATGGAGCACAGCCTGGTGACCATGGTGGTTCACTCTTTGGTGAGAAAACAAGCCACTTCCACACCATCATAAAGCACAAGTAAAGGAAGAGAAGACAGAGGAAGAGAAGTTGTGGCAAGAATTCCAAAATAAGTGAGCTGTATTTACGGAAGTGAATGTAATTGACGGCTGACATGAAGACACCGAGCATCATGTGAATAATACCAATAATGATCGAAAACTTCATCTTAAAGGAGTTCAAAAAGATGATTTTGTTTGTAGCCAACATCCATGTTGGGTCAATACCGAACCAGTAAACTTCTCCGTTCTTCAAGAAGTCTTCAGCTGGATTGAATTGCAATTGTTCATTGGACATAATTGTACTGGTGTTGTAATTATTTTGCCAGGCTGATCCAAAGATATTCATAGCTTTTGAGAATATATCATTGTAGACGAATCCAGTATAGATTGAGAACATTCCCATAAGTAAGATGATGTAGCGACCGCCGAAGAAAATATTGAAAATTTCACCTTTTGAGCGATCAGCCATAAACTTCTTCTCTTTAACCACCAAAAACAATGCAAATAAGAACAAAATAAATCCATGTCCAACATCACCGAACATAACAGCAAATAAGAATGGGAAAGTGATAATTGAAGACAATGCTGGATTGGCTTCACGATAATTGGCAACACCATAAGCATCAATCAAGTTCTGGAAACCTCTTGTAAAGCGATTAACTCTGTTATATGTTGGAGGTTCCTCATGTGTCGAGATAACATTCATGAATGATGGAACAGTTGAACCGACCGCTATAGATCCTTCTTGTAATGCCTTCTGAACCAATTCCATGTCACTTGTTGGAATCCAGCATTCACCAATCAAACACTTTCTTGACACGTCCATGTTGAATAAGTTCATTGTATGATAAATTGCCTTGATCTTCTTGACAATTATGATCCATTTTGGAAGGTCTTTTGAGACGCTAACAAGCACACGTTGACGTTGATCTTTCGTTTGATTGATGACCATGTTCAGGTCTTGAAGACGAACTAAGACACCTTTCAACATATCCTCACGTTCATCATAATTGTTTGGGCATGGATAAAGGGAAGCATGATAACCGGTACAAACTTTCCTGACACGTGACTTCAATTGATCGCCTTGGAAAAATGCCACAAAAACATTCTTGTAAACTTCCTTGCCCTGTTTATGGGATGGGGAAAATGGAAGATTAGAAAATGTCATTAATTGAAGCAATTTGTTCTTTTTAAGTATCTAGAGATTAATAATGGGATTTAATTCTATTGTGTCATTTAAGATAAGACTTTAAAAAGCATTTCAGCAGGAGAATCTACTCATTTTAATTTCCATCAAAATATTTATCTATTCACTTTAATGCTTCATCTGTATCCACTTTTACAGCTGAGTGTCGAGGATGAACATCCTTTAAATGGTGAAACTTAAGTATATGAACAACTTGTTATGTGCATATACACTTATGAATCCCACATACTTATGGTACTTTACTTCTACTTATGTTAAATAATGTTCATGGGAATTATTCTCAGTAAAAATGTTTGAGCATGATTTCTCATGGCTATAGAGGCAGTGGTTCTCAAACTTTTTGGAGCATGGTATTAAACCGAATTCTGCGACATACCAGCAAATTTTTACCGAGTAACCAGGGTCCGGTTTCTAGGGCTACCCTAGGGTTGGTAGGGTAGGTGGGGGTATCCTGGGTAGCCTTAGAAACCGACCCTTGCAACCGAGTAATTTAGGTGGAACACTTTTGTGCCGCGGAGTATAATTTGAACACCACTGCATTAGTGTGTCGTGGATTATAGTTTGAGATACACTGCAATAGATCATATATTTAGTAGATAGGCATGAGCATGGATCTCACGAGGAAACTGGATGTGTATGAGGAAAAGCTGAATATGAATCAAGTACTCTGGTAGCTTACTAGCAGGAATAGATGATAAATTATTCAAAAATTACTTCTTTTAAGAAAGTAAGTTCGATTCCCATCAAATCTTACTTCTTTTACATAATTATACTCATATTATCAGTTACAGTAAGATTCTCAGTGACTAATTAAATTATCACACATCCTGATTACAAAATAAATCCTTTAAATTTCATATTTATGCCTTATCAACCTTCCCCATTCACACCTCGAAGAACAAAATCATGCAGAGTTTATAAATAACTTTATAGATAGACCCATCTGTAGACAGTCATTAATGTCAATAGAATTAACTCCCTTTTAATTTATTGTCTCATTCATAACACAACCAATATTATATCACATTTGCCAGGATGTTTCCTACACATTCGGATGTTATACATCTTCTTAGAACTTTTTATTCATTTCACTGGAAGTCGCCCCTAAGAAATATTCATATAATCCCATTTAAGTACTTAGAAGGGATGGAAAATTTGCTGTCCTTTTTTTCCTTTCTCACTCCCATCACTCGACACGACCATAAAACCCTTTTATTCATTAACTCATTCATGAACACGTCCATACCGTTTTCGGATCAGTAAATGGTTTTTCTATATCCGCTTGTCGCAAGAAGACATTTCCACGGGAGATGCGCCACAAAATACGTTCAAAACCCAAAATCCTTTCTCGTTCAATAACGCCAGCAACAAATCCAAGTTGTTGTGGTTCTCCTGCATCTTCCATTTTTATTCCATCGAAATTTGTTGAATTTGCTCGGTCCGAGAAAAAGGACTGTGGATGAAAAAAGGAAAGAAAGAGGTCATTTAATAGAGAGATAAAAGGAATGAATTGGGATTTAAGGCAAAATAAATGGAGCGCATTAAATTACTTGTGTCCTCTCGAGTACGTAGCGGAGTTCCGTAAGCTCTTGGAAGTTCTGCAACAATTGTGCAAAATTCTCAGACAATTCTAAAATTTCATTTTCCGTCTTCTCAAACAGCGCCTCGAGATCGATAAATTCACGGGGATTTGGGACGGGTGGTAAGTCTCCGCTGCTCAATTCACGAACTTCCAATTCATCCTTGATAAGCTCCTTCTTAATGTAATTCACTTTTCGCTCCATCTCATCGCATCGTCTCACTTCGGCAATAAACTTACGTTGAAAAGCATTAAGCTCGGGATTAAGCTGTGAATGGGATGGAAGAGAGAGAACTTGATGACATTCTGAGTTAATAAACAGTTATGATTATGATTATTATGGCGGGGGATATTGTTGCTATTGCCATATGAGAAGTAAATGGTATGACTGTAAATATGATGAAAAGTGAGGATGAAGAAGACGACGAGTTTATGAGTGTACTTATATGCAAATGATCCTATTTAGCGACATTGCCATGATTCTTATCTTGATATTCTTTTACTGGTTTTATGAATGAATATTTTCTTGTGTTGTGTCTGACTTTGGAGGGGTGTGTAGGGTGTCTAGCTTTTAACTATTTATCTAGACAGTCTTGGAATTTGATCAAAAATCTATGTTTAAAGCACATTTTTATGCAGCAAATTCCAAACTCATAAATTCCGTGCATATGACAGAGTCAAAGCATTTTTTGTCATCAGACAGTCATCGAAGTACGTCTCTGAGACATTTTGGTGTTAACATGCCAACGTGGTGTAGTCCAATCGACTATATTGTGCCACTCGGGTGATTTTTAGTTTTATTTAGTTCCCCAGCAGCAATTTGGTCTAAGTTAACATGGTGGCAGCGTAGTGACACTCCCAAAGTGTCTTGAAATGGAAATTAATTAGAAGAGGCCCATGCAGGAGGGTCACCATGCTACCACAACGTCAACTTAGACCTTATTTCTGCTCAGGTTTGTATTGAACCGTATTGAACTTTAATATTGGTAACAAAACTCAAACACCCATCAAAAAAATGTGCAGATCGAACAATAAGTCCTCAGAACTTTACAAAATGAAGCCAAATAAAAGCATACATAAAGGATATGCTTTAAATTTCACTAAAACATATTTGTTCATTGAACAAAAACTCGAATGTAAATATTTGTCAATCAAAAAAAAACTATAAAAACTAAATTTTCTCTCACATTGTGATTTTTGCAGACTTTTGTGACAATCAACAGAAAAGGATTATGAATAAAATTATTTGAAAATAAATTCTGAAAAGCTTCATTCAACAATGCTGCATTTAGAAAGGATTTGGAATCCATAAAAGTTTTTTTTTTGCAATAATTCATATACTAGGTGTGAGTGCAATGATTCGTTATTCAACAGTCACTTGAGGGTCGTTTATTGATGAGGTTTAAATTTTTGGGGGGAGAAGGGTTTGGACAAGCCATATCAGAGCTCAAAGTAAACTAGGATTTTGCCATTGGCTGCAAACACACCATGAACCGTTATTTTTTTAAATTCAAAATATTTTCGAAAATTTGATTTTTTTGAATTGAAAATGACCGTTGTAAATCAAAACACATTTTTTTTCTTATTTTAATTAAATACGGGTAAAGCTTGCAAAATTGCTAACTGTAACTAAAAGAAATTACTAAATCATGCTTTTGAAGTGCCGAAACATTCTATAAATAAGAATAAGAAATTTTTTTAACGGTATTTTCGAATTCAAAAAAATTTTCAGTCAGAAAAATTTTGAAAATATTTTGAATTTTAAAAAAATAACGGTTCATGGTGCTGTTTGCAGCCAATGGGGATTTTGTTTGTCGACTTCTGATCTGCTCCATTCAAAAGAATTTTTTTTAAATTTTTGTATCAGAGAGGGGGAGGGGGTCAAAAATCTTATATTTTGTGTTGAATTTGAGATCTGCTTAATACTATTACATCATTAATGGACGACTTTTAAAGTATCGATTAGTTCAAGCATCAAAAAGACATCTACCCTACTCCCAATGGGCGACAACAGTTCTTATTCTTCGAAATCGAAACTTCGAAAATGTAATTTTTTTCAAAAAAAATGACCGTTACAAATTTTCGTAAGTAAATTTAGCGGTTTTTGAAAATTCAAAAATTTTTACACTTCGAATGATTTCGAAATAGTTTTGAATTTCTAAAAAAAAATAACGGTTACTACTACTGTTGTCATCCATTGGCCCTACTCCTGCCTTTAATGAACTAATTTTCAGACCTTACGAAAAATTATTTTATTGTCAAAACTAAAAGTCATTAATTTTAACTGAAATACTACTAGAAAATAAAGCGAGCAGTTCATCGATTAACCTAGCATCACATTTGGAAAGAGTTAATGAGCAACAACTTAAGGATAATACGAAAATAATACAAATAAAAATAATTGTCAACATAATTATCATAAACGAATATGACCAACAAATATCAACAACAAAAAAATATTCATGACCGTCGCCTAACGTAATTGGATAAGCTGAAAACTGTGTAATTCATGAATGAACTAATGATTATATTTGAGCTTCTGAATGTTAATAAATATTTATTAATTGTTAGTGAACGTTAATCAATAATTGCTATCGTCCTATAATATGTCACAATATGAAGTAACACATGTCAGAAAAGCTGACGACGATTGACAATTAAAGCCACTACATTATTTTTTCTAATTGACTTGAAAAGAATACGATAAAAAGTCTTTATCAGCTCATAAAAGTCGTTGTGCTTAATACTATTGCCTTGCTATCTTTTTTTTCTTATCTTCTTACTTTCTGCTTCACATTTGTTTCTTTTGTTTAATAGGGTTGTAGTAGATATTGTTACGAAATAGAAGTACTGTAGGCATCATGTGACTGAAAAAAAATTTTTCTTTGGAAATATTTTTATTTTTGCTTAGGGAGTTTTTGAAGGGACCAAAAGGAGGTATACCCTAGTCAATTATATGTTCTACTCGTCCTACTCAATTATATAGTAAAAACTGATGAAATGACAATTTAAATCAACAAAGTTCATCTCAATTCAGGCATAAGTTCAGTAAGGACTCAATCGCTTAGGACGTTCAATGAAGGGGGTAGGGCAGCGGCGTAGCCAGAAATTTTTCGAGGGGGGGATTTGCAAATTTTTTGTATGGAAAATTTTTTTGGGGGGGGGGGGTAATTTTCAGCCTTTTTTCTCAAAAACCCTAGCAAATTGAAGAGTTTTTGGGTGACGGGGGGGGCAAATTACATAGCTTGCTTCTTGTCTATCAGGGTCCAATTTCAGTCTAGATAAATATTTGTATTAAGGGCAACAAAGATCTAACCCTCTTAACCCCTTAACAGGCTTTATTGGGTTGGACATGTTACTGTAGGTCTGTTAAAGCTCAAATAAATAAGATTTTAAGGTCTAGTTTTACAGATAGCAGAAGATCACGTGGTTAACCAAGGAACTCAATAAAATAAGCTGATGATAGAGACAGAACAGAACTTTGGGTCGATTTTTAGGTTATGGTACTGGTACAGGTGTTATGCTGTACTGTACCAGTGGTAAACCGTACCATACTATTCCTAGTATTTACCAGTCAATGGTATTTAAAATAAAAGAACAGTAGTCAGTGATATACTCAGCTTCTGGTGACATCTAATGGAGGCATTAGATCACAATCATCTCTAAAACCATTATACATTAAGTAATGATTCTTCAAGAGAGACCTTCGTATCGTAGCCAATTTTTCCTCATATCCTCCTACCTCTATTTATAAAAAATCACCTTGTATTTTTCAAACAACCACCTTGAAGTGCTAATTACATATTTTTTGGAAGCATAAAGTTGGAAAATTTGCATCCAAAACTCAAAATTATGGCATGCAACCTAAAAAATTCTACAAAATGAATTTTCATCACCTTTCATGACATTCTGTACGTTTTAAATAATCATAAACTATTTTTAAGGCTTCTCAATTTGTTCCTTGAAACTTTCATGTAAGCATAAAATTAATAGTCCAGTCTACATGCTCAAAAATAATGGAAGTCCAACTACATAACAATTCCATCACCATCGGAACAATGTTCATGACTAGATGACATAAATCACATTTTCCTTGTAACATCTTAAATAACTTACGTCACGAAATTGTGCAACACCAATTTCACCGAGCTCAGCAACAGTATGATATGCTGCCTCTGGCTGAATGAACAGCTGACACAGGGTCATTTCATCGCTTCTAAACAGCGCACCCATCTTCGGGCTGACGTTGAATGAATTTTACTGTTTTGTGGATACCAAAAAAAAACACTTGATGGCTTGCTAATTAGCAGAAAATTAACACAAAAAGGATGCTGAAAAATTATTTCTGAGCCTTTTTTCCACTTCTTTGTTCGTTGGCTCCTCAAAAACTACTGAACATTTAATTGAGCAATTAATTTAAGTCGCTGTATTCTTATCAGCTTGTTGAACACTTCTTTTTATCTCATTCGGTTGCTGATAAGGTACAATAAGCACGTGAGTATCTGAAATATTTATTTTTATAGAAAAAACTTACTCTGTGCTGCTTTTTTTTCATCCTACCTACAATACTACTCTACATTTATTTTTATTATTATTGTTTTTTCACATTATTATTATTATTTTATAAATAACAGCACTTTTCATAGCTTATAATTGACATAAGTAATTTGATCTATTCCTCTGTCTCGTCCAAAATAATTTTGAATGAGAATGGCTGGAAGGGATATCCGAGACCTTCGTAGAATTTCGACATAAATTCAACCCAATGCAGCCTGAGTGTATGGAGAAAAGCTGACAATCCTTCCATCATAACCAAGATTGCGAGTGTGAAGAATGCCCAGAAGGCGAACATGATGTAGATCATAATTGGCCCCTTTATTGGATCACTTGATTTTAAGCCTAATGCAAGCACCATATTCCATAATACTTCTGACAGCTCTGTGGGTGAGATGAAGGAAATTGAAAAATGAATTTAGAGATTTTTTTAGTCATATAAATTGAAAATGTTTTAATCGAGTTTTTGTAATGGCATGTGTCTTATTGAGTTGGAAGCTTGAGAATTGGGAATTATGAAGTGAATATTGACAGTCTTATTTTTATCAATAGCTCAAAGGTAATTTGGATATAACAAACTGACCAAAATATCTATTTTGATATCCCTTACTTCGTAATAAATAACTAAGCACCCTTCCAATAATACAGCATAACGTAATATTCAAAATGATCCAAATGATATCAGGGAGAGTTTTCTTGGCAGAAAAGGGGTTGATGGTCAAAAGACCCATTTTTTTTTAAAAAAAATCAATTTTCTACATTTTTTAAGAAAAATTTAACCACTCCCCAGGTACACTAATGATAATAGCTGGGGTACATTACCCACTACTAATAGACTAACCTAGACTACCTCATTTACCCTATCTTTTGAAAAAAAATGCTCAGAGTGAGATTCGAACCTATGACCTCTGGGTTAGTAGTCCAATGCTCTAACAACTACGCCCTGAATCATGTAAAAATATATGGCAATTTTTCAATATATATTAAAAAATTTAAAAATCAGTTTTTTAAATTTTAAAAACAAAATTTTAGATTTTTAAAAAAAATTTAGAATGGTTTTTAAAAACAGATTTTTAGAATTATTTTTATGAGTGTAGGGTCTTTCCAGTGGGAAGGGGTCAGACCTCTTCGGTAAACTTTCTTAAAATTGTTAGGATTTTCAGAAAAAAACCAAAATTTCCCCTAAATTGCGTCCATACAAAAGAAAACACCCCTTCCCCCTCTTCGATAAATTTCTGGTTAAGCCCCTGATATCAAGTTTATGATCAGCCTTTTTAATAACTTGTTTACAGAACTCAATTACAGACTAATATCTAATTTGCATTGAAATCTATAATGGGATTTCCCCAACGTCGAAGAATCTCTCTATTAATGAAACGTCAACTATTTTTGTATCTGAATTAAATTACTAAAATCCCCAAGAATTTCAATTGAACTGTAGCGTAAATACTTGTTTGGTAATGATTTTAAAACATTTACATTTTAAAACTCGTTTAATACTGTTTGGGAATTTCAAAGCTTTCAACAGACACATGAGGCGCTTCCAACCAAAAAAGGCTTAACGACACTTTTTCTAAATATAAAGATACTCTAATAAAATCAGAAAGGTCTACTCACGTGCATGAGCAAGCGACAAGGCCCATAATCGAAGATAAGAAGCTGTATGTGATACTGTACTGAGAACGTATTCAATTGTATGAATGCCTTGATGGATGAAAATTTCACTCATTGGTTCCTCGTCATGTCCATGACCGGATTCTCCATGTGCAGTTGGTGCCAATTGATCAGGTGTTTCAGGTGTCATTTCCATGGCTTGATTTACATCACCATTATGTCCAGCAACTTTATTATGATTCTTTCTCGTACACATAATGTAAAGTGGCTTTCCAAGCAACATCCATGGGATGCAAAGTAAACTGATGAATACAAAAGACTTTTGTACTAGATCCTGATGTGGATACATGTATTCCTCACAGCCCTCGAGTGGTGGTGTCTTCTTGAATAGCATCATATTAATGAACATGATGAGAACAGATGGAGCACAACCTGGTGAGTATGGCTGTTCCAATTTTGGACTATATGTGACCCATTTGAAGAACATCATGAACACCATGTAAGCGAACAGTAAGACGAGGAAAATAATTTGTGGAAGAAATTCCAATAAAATGTAGACTCGACGAAGGAAGAAGTTGTGATTGAATGTTGACATAAAGACACCAAATATCATATGAATGACGCCGAAAATAATTGAAAGTTTCATTTTGTATGAATTAAGGAAGATAATTTTGTTTGTTCCTAACTGCCAGACTGGATCGAGACCCCATTCATAAATATCCGTTTCCAAATCTTTATTTGATGGATTCAGCTGTAATGTTGGATTATCCATAATTGTGCTTGCATTGTAATTAATTTTCCATTTTGATCCAAAAACATTCATTGACTTTGAGAATAAGTCATTGTATGTAAATCCAGTGTACATTGAGAATATGCCCATAAGAAGAATGATGTAACGACCGCCGAAGAAAATATTCCAAATTTCATTCGTTGTCTTTTTGGCACCCAACTTTTTCTCGCCCGAAACCATCCAGAATCCAAAGAGGAACATAATCAGTCCATGTCCAAGATCACCAAACATAATACCAAATAAGAATGGGAATGTAATGATTGTATACAGTGCTGGATTAACTTCTTGATAGCTTGCAATGCCATAAGCATCAATCAAGTTTTGGAAGCCACGTGAAAATTTGTTCGTTCTGTTGAATGTTGGTGGATTCTCGCGAGTTTCGATGACGTTCAAGAATGATGGAATTGCCGAACCGACAGCAGCTGATCCATCAGTTAATGCCTTTTGGACTTTTGGAAGATCTGGAACTGGAACCCAACATTCACCAATTAAGCATTTCTTTGTCACATCCATGTTGAAGAGATTCATTGTATGATAAATTGCCTTCATTTTCTTGACCATAATTGACCATCTTGGAATTTCCTTAGCAACATTATTAAGGACACGAGTACGATGATCCTGAGTTTGATTCAAGACCATATTGAGATCCTCTAAGCGTGTTAAGACGCCCTTCAACATCTCGTCGCGTTCCTTTGCCTCACTTGGACATGGATAAAGAGAAGCATGGAAGCCTGTGCAAACTTTCTTGATACGATTCTTTAATTGTTCTCCTTGGAAAAAGGCACAGAAGACTGTTTTGTAGAGTTCATTGCCCTGGAATTAAAGGATAAAGTTAGATTATTTTAATGACTTTAATTATGTATCAAAAAAGTCAAACTTACAGTTTCTGGATCTTCCAACGGATCATCCAACTCAGCTTGACGCACGAACACATTACCACGCGAAATACGCCACAGCATACGTTCAAAGCCAGGAAGACGTTCACGTCGAATAGTTCCAGCTACAAAGCCCAAACGACCACGAGCTTGTCCTCCTTCTTCTTGCACAATCATGCTATTGGTAGCACCCAAGACATCCTCCTCATAGAAAAATCCTTGCGTCTTCTCCAAAACGTGACGAAGCTCAACAAGTTCCAAATAGTTTGTCTTCAAGTTGACGGCATTTTGAGTGATTTCCATCATTTCATTCTCGGTCTTTTCGAGATGAGCTTCCAGATCGATAATTTCACGGGGATTTGGTGCACGTGGAATGTCCTCACAATCCTTAATTTTCACTCCATCCTTCTTCACTTCCGACTCAACATAACGAATCTTACGTTGCATTTCATCGCATCGACGAACTTCACCAACAAATTTCCTTTGAAATGCATTCACCTCGCTATTAAGCTAAAGTGAAACAGTCAATAAGTAATAGAGTTAATGACAATAATTTATCAGCAATACATACATCACGAAATTGAACAGCACCAATCTCGCCGAGCTCTGAAACTGATGAATATGCAGCTTCTGGTTGGATAAACATCTGACAGAGAGTTATCTCCTCTGAACGAAACAGCGTCCCCATCTTGGCTTTCGACGCTTCCGCAGTTGGAACTGTGGATGAAAAATTGAGGATATTGTTAGGACATTTGTGTTTTAAATGAATATTTAGGGCTGTAAAAGACAGTTAGTGCTTACAAAGTCACCATGTTTTAAATACTGTGTCATATGAGAACACAGCATGTAGTCATGTTTTTGAACTTAATTACGAAGCAACATTAAAAATATCCAATTCAATGCCGAATTTCATTTTAAAGCAGTCATTATTTATATAAATAATTGGAGACGAAATATCTAAATTTTTAGTCTAATTCTACTCAGTTCATTGTGTCACTTAAAATATTACGCACATATTAACTTCGTGCTTTACTAATTTAAAAATCATGAAAAGTCATTAGCATTTTTTTATCACATGACTGAAGTGTCGATTTTGTGGATCACGTGATGGAAATTAATGACTTTTTTGGATACCTAAATCTGTATCATTTTAGAATACTTTATGAATTTTTTTGGTCAGCTAGCTCACTAGACCAGTTATTAAATATTTTGCGACACACTTGACCTGCCTAGACCTGAGTTACCTAACACATTACAATAATTTTTAGAGTATAGTTTGAAAAAAACCCTGAACTAGACAAAACCCTGAACTAGACAAAAATCTTGCTATGCAACATATGTCTATAGACTAGAGCTTGAAGTCGACTTAGATTTTGTATGGAAAAGATTTTCCATGCAAAAATCGAGTCGACTTTGAGCTCTGCTATGGACCAAGCACCCAAATGGTGCCTCAAGTTCAAGGCTTCCCAGCTTTTAATCCTTAATCTTTTTAATCTTTAATATCTATGGGATCCCATAGAGATTAAAGATTAAACAAAGATTAAAAGCTGGGAAGCCTTGCTCTAGTTTCTGTACCAATCCATCCCCTATACGGAGTTTTCTTTATCAATCCTTTTGTGAAAGAAAAAATTTCTACGATCAACAAGATGATCTAAATGAGAAAATAATGCTGAATTGGATGGATACTAAGTAAGTGGAATCTTACGACAGAAACACAACCCTTGAATGAAATCAGCAAGTTAAGAAACACTCATAAAACTGTAAAAGTGACATAACATAAGATGTACGAAGGCCAGCAACTAAGCTACATATTTATTTACATCAAGTTAATTTGTTTCTGATTGATAGACGTCAAGGGTGTTGCCAGAAATTTGGCTTTCTCTCAAAGGGAGTAGAGGGTATTGTCACCCCTAGAACCCCCTAGCGTCACACGTCATAATTGAGTTATTCTGAAGCACACGCTCATTTTCACCGCCAAAGGAAATAATTCATAGCAAAAAAACTATTTGATATTCCATTAAATTTCCGATAACGCCCAAAGATAAAAAATCATTAAATTGAATTTCAGGAAGAGCGATGCCGCAATTATTTCAAACTGATAAAAAAAACAATAAAATTAAATCAAATTGAACGAGTTAACGAGAAAAAAATTGCAAATCAAATATTAGTTGAAGTGAGTAATAATTTTACGCTGACTTTCCATGTCTATAATTTCAATGTTGATCAAATTTACAAAAAAAAAAAACAGCTGCATGAGAATTTTATGTGCATTTCATAAATAGTTTACTATAATTTAAAAAGTTCTAATATTCACATTCGGTTTCATGTTTTTAAATAATTTCAAGTCAAGGAAGTATTTCTTCATGTTTCACTGATTTTTTGTATTACAATAAATGAGCCATGAGGGTTTGTAAAAGTCGAAATGCACACATCGATAAGGTTAATTATTAGCCATTACTATAGAACGTGTTTGTAGAAAAATGCTGGTAATTTGATATGTTAAAAGTGCATCAAATTTATAATTATAGACGCGGTCTGCAAATTGAGTTAATTGGATGAATATTGAAATGAATTTTTGGGATATTTTGTAATATTAATTGCGGTTTTATTAAACTCATTTTCATCGATTTAAAATTTGGGGGGAAATTTTAATTTAAATTAATTGAGCATTTTAAATTCATTTTTTTGGAGTAAATAAAAATTAGGTGTTGCTCATTAGTCTCTAGGGTTTATACCAGTGGTTGGCATCCTTTTCTTCCACCGGGTTACACAGGTTGGGTACTACTGGTATATAAATTCTAAGTGGTTATCCTAGGAGTAGTGTATATACTAGGGTATTTCTACACTCTTGTTACGCCCCAGATATCGAGTAATGAATTTCAGGAACTGATTCTTAAGTTATTTTGTCCATGGACAGTTTTATGAGTATACCATTGTCATACTAAAGGCAATATCTAGGGTATACCCAAAAAACTGGCACCCAAGTTGAATTTATTTCATATGATGAAGAAACAGAGTAGAATCTGAAGTATCGAGCCATATATAGACGAATCTACCAGTGCTATAGTATGGAATCTGTGGCTGAATGGTTAAGCAACAGACTGGTAAATTGAAAATTTCTCTTTTTCAAGGAAGTGGGTTCGATTGACACCACAGGTCGATTTCTCATTATATCATTAGAATCTTGTCACGTTAATGCTCAGGATATTAAAATTACCATTTTATCAGAGAAGCTCAGATTAATATACTAACTTCATTTTAAATTGCCGCAAAATTAGATTCAGTGGAGACACAAGCAACAACTATTAAAAAATCTACACAAATCAGTACAAAAAATTGAATTCAATAGAAATAAAAGCTATTCGACTGAAATTCATTACTCATAAATTCAGATACGTCGATTTATTCGCAAAAATTATTTAATTTCGATTTTAGAAAAAAAGAGTATAAATGAACAATCCTATAATCCTCAATTGACACAAAAAAAATCTTCATATTCTTAATTCGAATGCCAATCAAGGAACAATAAAGATGAACGCATGAGATTTAAAAAAATATTATTAACATCTCCAATATCGATAGTTTCATTATTTAGTCATGTGACTTTAGAGATGAATACTATCCCGAGAAGCACGTTGCGGTAAATCTCATTTCTACCATCATATTGGCTTAAAGACAGTCGTCATTGCAACCTTACGTCTTGCCTTCAACACTATCGTTACTCTAACAACTATGCTGTGTCGTTCGGGTATAACTGATCACTCAACTGGGAATTTCATGAGAATTCCCATTACAAATTAAATTTATTGACACTTAAATAATTTTCAGAACAAACTGTGCATCATGCATGTGAAAGTTCCCAAAAGTCATTAACATGAAAAATAATCAGAACTAAATTATATATTTTTGGTGTTATTTACTTGGGCGATAATGTCCCCGGTCTGCCATAATAAAGTTTCGAGTTTCTCCTCAAATATAATAAAATAACACAATATGAATAAAGGCACAGCAGGCACTTATAAAAGTTTTTCTTGCAATTTGCAACTTTTTTTACACACAACACTCAATACTCTTTTTTTAACAACACATCATGACTTGAGAAAGCCGCATAGCAAACTGCCTGTCAAAGGCAAAAGCCACAAGTCTTATGTCTACTTAATACGTTTTTTTTTCTCAAGAGAATTATTGTTTTAATGGAGCGGTTAATGTGTGTTATATGTCATATTTCTTTTATTGTATTATTTTTTTCGTCGTTTATTAATTTACATTTATGTGTGACATCACACAATGTGATGTCTGTGACGGAGTGCTTTTAATTTTTTTATAGTATGCAAAATATAATTGTAAAATTTTTTTACTGCATTTGTAAGTGTCTTTAAATATTTAATAATAATTTTTTATTTGTATATTTTAAGGCTCTCAATTTTTAATATTGTTTTGCTCAGCAAGCAGCACATGTGTGTCTATATTTTGAAGATTTCAGGTGTAGGCACTCCTTTGCTCATAGCTTTTTACCGGTTGTTGTATATAACAACGTGCTATTATTCTATTTATATTAATTCGATGCTTGCAAAAACAGGAATTACTGACAAACTGGAAATATTAGTTATTAGCGTCATCAACTGTTTGTGATTCAGAATTAATAAATAATTCGATATTATTTTATCTCGTATATGGGCATGTCGTATGCTCATCAACTTTTGCACTCAATTTAAAATATTTGTTTATGATTTAATTAATTTTATAGTTTTTAAAACCATTTTTCACTATAAAAAAGCAATTTTTGAACTTAAGACTACGAATATTTTAGAGCCACTGAGCTAATCTTTATTTTTGTATATATGACACACTTATGCTGGAATTTTTGTGTGCAAAAATTTCAATTGAAGTAAAATCTTATCTTAATGACTGTGAATCATAAGATATATAGAGCAATATACTGAAAAGTCAATGAAAATTTTCTTTAGATAAGATTTTATTACTATGAAAGGCAGTAACTGGTATAGAATATTAATACCATTTCCATATGGTGATCAGGTCCACGAGATCCCCCTCAAGCCAGTTTTTCGACTTGCCCCTACCTCTGGGGTATACACTCTGGGTATGATCAGAAGTAGGGATAGCCCAAGAAACCCAGCCCTGAGACCGGCTACTCGGATATACCCTAAGCTGTTTTTTTATTCTAGAGCAGTTCTGTCCAAACTGGGTGCCACGGTACACTACTTTACCGTGAGAGTTTCACAGATTTACAATTTCAGGAATTTTCACGAAATTTTCTCTACTTTTCTAAACCTAGTTTCCTTAAAAATTCCTTTTAACACATTTGGGATACTTTGTCAGATAATTGAGTTCAAATATAATTTTTTGGGACTCTAATGTGCTGTTAGATCTTCAAAATGGCAGTTAGTATACTGCTGACCGAAAAAGATTGAGAAACAGGTATACCTTTCCCATACTAAAGGGAATAGCTGGGGTAATCCCAAAGGTATACCCAAGAAACCGACCTCTGGCTACACGCAATTAAGGTCTTCACAATTTAGAATATATAGATTATATTTGGATGTTTTGGACCATCAAGAGCTTGTTTTATAGAATCAACTCTTATTTCAGCACGTAGTAGCAGATCCCATCCCTGTCAATATTGTTCAGTGATATCCAAAAATATCTTTTTATAACAGTATCCCATCCCTGTCACTTTAAATACTCAATTCTTTATATCCAATGATAGTATTTGTATATTATGGCTACAATAAGTAGTGCTATATATGTAAATGAGAATATGTGAGAGACTTGTCAAGCAACTTCTGTTGGAGGAACAATAAACAGTTCGGCATGTGAGTGATAATTGTTTTCATTATCACCACACAAATTGTATTTTAATTATTTATTTTTGTATCGTTCCTCTTTTTACTTCAATTACTTTTTTTCTCTATACCTTGTGCATGTTGGAAGTGATCGTCTTCTTGACAACTAAACTATTATAGTTTTCATAATTATTGTTACTGTATGTATATCTATATGAAATTTAATAGCTTTATGGACTGCTTTTATGATGTTTAAGCAGATTATATAGACAATAAAGGAAGTTTTACTCAGAGTTATTCAGGAATTGAGAGAATTTTAAGCTTGCTTGAGTCTGTCTGGAATTATTTTAAAAATAAAATTATCTGGATTAATGTTATTTGTGTCTTTCGAAGACAAACACGTAAAATTAAAATTTTTATGAATTAATTTATTCAAAATTATTCAGTTTGGAATTTTAATCACGTTTTTTAAATAGAATAATAAATACCTTCATTATGTATATATAGAATAGCGTGTGCCATGTAGGACTCCATGACTTAAAAAATAACTTTTTGAACTAACGATTGTGAAGCAAGATATCTTAGCAAAATCAAATATTTTGTTTATGATCTGTCATCTATTTCTTATAATAAATTGTGTTAATTACTTTGAGCCATTCACAAATGACGCCTATACCTTTTTTAGTGACAAAAATCGTTCCATAAACTCAAAAAAATCTTACAGCTTCTGTCCTTTAAATGATGGACGTCATTTACCAACAACCCATTTAAAAATCTAGCAGATCATCAGGCTATGAATATAACTGATTACTATATAGTAGTAAAGTGTTAACTTAGGTGTTAAGCCATATTTAAGTGTTTTAATTAAGATGAATTTAATGCTTTTCTTACTAAAAATAGCAAGTTTTGAATAGAGTTTCTGAAAGCTCGGTCAGGAACGGGTTCGCTTTATAATCTCGAGCTTAAGAGCCATAATTTTTAATGAAAAAAACTTAATAATTAAAATTTTTAAAATTTAAATTCATTTAAAATGTGTTCAAATTCCTTGCATTTTAAATAAGGCTCTGCAAGTTAAATTGAGAAACATACATTTTTCTTATCTCAATGATACTTTACCAATGCTAACTCAAAAATATAGCATTTATTTTTGAAAGGTCTTACCATAGTTATTTAAAAATAATAATTATGCTATATTAGTTTATTCAGGGTTGGAACATGAGGTCCTCCCCAATTTGTCACAAACTGTCACAAATTTTCAACCCCTCCCCCTCTTTGTTACGTAACACATAAAAATATTATTTACTGTTTTTTAAAAGAAATAAACGACCAATTAGTTACGGTTCCAAAAATAAAAGAAATTTTAATTCAATTCTAAAAACAAATTAGTATTCAAGGTTTTATTTAAACCATCCAAATTAAATTCCCAAAACATTTTGAAACAATCATTAACTTTTCATCATCATTTCATTTAATATTTATTAACATCAAAGTTACTCCAACAGCATTAAATGATTAACTCAAATATTTATCATTGTCGCTCGTTAAAAGTGAAAAACTTTATTTTCTGTACTTTTCCACCGATTATCGTAATTTTTCCCTTCCTTTTTAATCTCTCAATTATAATTTTTCGAGAGACAATACTTTAACTCAAATATCCATGACCTAAGACAATAATTTCAGTACTAAAGAAAAATAAGTCAACGTTGTTGTTAAGCATAGACAAGAATTTATGTTGTTATGCTGTAAATTTCCATAGCGAATGTGAAAAAAGGTTTGAAATTAAAAGGTAGAATGAGGTCATGTGTCAATGTGAATATGTGTCACGTGTTCATCATGTCAATTCGATCAAATTCCCCATCTCGTCTCAAATGACTTTTCCTCCTTCAAACTATGCAACAAGCAGCACATAATAAAAAAAAACATTTCCATACTCAATAGTACGTTAAAGTTAGTCTCACGTGACTGTGTAAACTTCTCAATTTTTTCAGCGTAATTTCTGAATTGTGGCTTGTTTGTCTGACTGTGACTATAACTTATTCCTATATGAAAGCTCCAATATGCTTCATTTTTGGCATAAATGTAGCTTTTATATCAGAGATTAGTAAGACACATTGATTTTAGAACTCGTCGGTTCTTTCTCGAGTTATAGCCATTAGAAGTGACTGAAGTCTATAATTTTCACACAGATTTTGTCATGTCCTGCTCTAACGTTTGTGCTTTACGTAATATAGCCTGAAAATGGCTTGCTTTAGTAAAAATCTGATGTCATTTTGTTTTTCGAGGAACATGCACCTATGTCCAACTCATTTCATCAAAAACTTACTCATCCTTTGTCCATATGAGCTAAGATTTGGTGTTTCGGTTCCTTAAATGTGTCTAAATATCAAAAATCGAAAGAGTTCCTGGATTGGATGTACTAAGGACGCAACCATCCTGAATATTCCTAACGGGCAGAAGAATAGAGCCAGTTACATACATTCAAAACACGCAACAATAGACTGACGTGCGCCTTAGCCAAGTGAAAAAAACGCTCACATAGCTAGATTAAATCAAACTTTTTCAACTAATTTCCCATTACTTCCCCATTCATTTTATCAACGTGAGTATTAAAGCTTCAACAGGAAAAAAGAAAACAATACATTCAGTTGCTGACTCAACACTTTTCCGCTTGATGTTATTTAATAAATTCGATTTTTTTTTTGTTGTTTCCTTCCCCATTCATTTCATCGCCTCCCCACTCGCTTGTCAAATGTGCCACCAGTAATAAAACATTTATTGATCAAAAAAAAAATCTCATGAATATTTTATCACATGATTTGACTTGCTTCATCTTTTTTTTGGATGATAAAAATTGCAAACAGTTTTTTGGGGTGTTGATTTTTGAGGATTTGGTTTATTGATGAACGACAAGTCTGAGAATGATTTGAAAGATGAATATTTGTGTAAGATTTTATTGTGAAAATTTGAGGAAAAATGACAACAAAGATGATAAAAGAATTTTAATTCGAATTTATGATTTTGTTCTCAAATCAGTGCAGATTTAAAGCCAGCATGGTTGTATGACAGAGCCAGTCCAACCAAAAAGTTAGATTGAGTTGAGAATTGACGTTCAGTTGTCACATGACCATTCAGCCGTATATGTTGTTATTATTCAGAATATTTTATTGAAAACAAATATTTATTAGCAAACTTAGTATCAATTTCTACAAATAATGTCACAAAAATAGGGTGGCCATCAAAATTTCATGAGAATCCTATTCTTTAAATTTTGTGAAAATTCGTGAAACGAAGGAAAGCTTGAAAATTAACGAAAATTTTGTTGATTAAAAGTCTTGGACGTAAAAACTTTTTTTAAAAAATAACAAGCAAATGGCAAGCCTAGACGAAATTGACAGAAATTAAGCTTTAAGGAAATCTGTGTGACTTATCACACGTTGTATGTTTTATTTCTACTTATATCACCTTGTGATTAATGGATAAGTTTGTAACTAAAATAACAATATACTGTCAATATACATATTAATATATAATAATTTTTTAAGCAAATACTTGACATTTTCAGTGTTATAAAGATATTAAACAATTCAGGGGTGTACTCAGAAACTTTTCGAAGGCAGGGGTTCTTTTTCTATACAAATTTTAATATCGAAGGGGTTGTGGACCACCTTGAACTCGCCAGGTTATGTCGTATAAAAAATTGACCGTTACAAGAAAATTTGAATAATTCAAAAAAATATTTTTCCGTTAGAAATGAAAAGTAATTAATGCTTTAATTAAACTTTGCGGATAAGTTGATAAATGTTATTAAATCATTTCACTATTTATGCTTTACGGGTGTTAAAGCTACGTTCCTGCTTTCGAGAATTGAAATCTTTATCATTTAATGATGCTTGAAAAAGAAATGTTAGAATTGCTTTTCGATCAATATTTTTGAATGTTTTTTTTAGTTTCAAAAACTTTAGGGGTTTGTTGCTGTTTAATTATTTACTTTTGTTGATTTTACTGTTTTAACAAGTTTTGACTTAGTTTTGTCCTTCAGAATTTAAATTTTATCATATTCACACCAATTTTAATTTTGTACTAATTTTTATTTTATTCTTTATGTATTTAAATTATGAGTTAGTAGACCAAACTTTCGGAATAATAAATTATTTATTATAAATAAATAAAGCTTTAGACTTTTAGTATGTCCTTGAAAACATAAAGTTAACAAAACATTTTTTACTAACCCAAAAAAATTAATTAATTTTTCAATTTTTTTATAATTTTCAAATGTCACGTGACACACATTCATTATAGGTTAAAGTCGTGATTCTCTTGTCGATATATTACAAACTCGTGGTTATTTTAAAAACTCATTAACTTTTTTCCGAAAAATTGTGACGTATAAATTTTTTTTATGTAAATTTAAAATACGACCAATAAAATTTTTCGTTTCTATTTTTAAAAATTCTTGAGAAAAATAAATTATAATCAAGAAAATTACGTCATCGTGTCCACATGGAAATATTTATTGTGTAAAAAAATTATGTGACAAATATCATCCATGTGATTTCGGGGAATTTCAGGAATTTATCGTTTCTGGTTGATTCTTTGTCTGGATTCTTTAAAATCAAGTTTTTGTAGACAATTTTTTCATTGGCACAGTTTTAGTTAAAAATTGATTTGTGCCACAATAAAAATGAGTTTTGCATACGGTTTAAAAGAATTTGTAGTAAGTTAACAAAACCTATTTTTAAAATAAAAATAAAATAAGTGAAAATACGCTGTGATAAAATAGTTATAGAAAAAAGTAAGAGCTTTTTTAAAATTGTTTTTAAAAAACTAAATTTATTTTTAAACTAAAATCTTAAAAACTTTTTAAAATTTAAAAAAAATCAATTTTTAACTACCTAATTTAAGTAAATTCTTTTTAAACTTTTTAAAAAATTTAAATATTTTATTAAAATTTTTAAAAATCTAAAAATTTAAGAATTGAAAAGTTTAAAAATTTAGAAAATTATTTTAATATTCTAATAATTATTAAAGAAACTAATTTTTTAAAACTACGTTCATAAATGACGTCACGCAAAAATCGAAATTATTAGACCCCCCTCCCCAATCCGTCAGAAAATTTTCATACAAAAAAATCCTTTGAAGGTGTCACAAAACTCCATTTAACGTCATTTATGACTGACCCCTCAAAATATATTTAAAATGAGTAGAATGATAAAACAGAATTTATGTCAAACAGATGACGAGAATTTCACATTTTTTCCATGTTTTTTAAGTAAAATTATCGTGCGGCACGACTCGTGTTATTTACAATTCAAAAATTAAAACTAAATTTCCTCACAAAATTTTATGATTTTAGGGGTTTGTTAAATAAATTAAAAGAGGCAATAAAATTGTAATTTTTCCACTATCGATGCGGTTTGAGAAATTAGCATACAAAATATTCAATTTAATCTTTTAATCTTTCTCAGCAGAACTAATTCCTCTCTAAGGTAATTAACATTTCATTATTTTAAAATACAAAAAACACACATTCAGAGAATCTTGAGAGAAATAATTATTTTTATAAATAACAGAGTAATTAAGTCATTCAGAACAACAGGAATTTCGTATTGTTGGATCACCTAACAGATGACAAATTACTAACCAAAAATAAATTCGGCTCTCTTTCGTTCACTCTTCCTTAATTTGTATTTTGTTCACTTTTGTTTGCTCGGCAAAAAAAAATCACTTTCCTCTCACTTGCTTGATTTATTTTAGGTTTGTGCGCTCACAAGATCACTTCTCGTGTAATTGCCGTGAAAAAAAAACTCAACAGCAACTCATCCACTTATCATAAAGATCTCAAATCTATATATCTTTTTTTATAAATCAGCTAATTTACACTTTAAATTAGATAGCCATTGAAAAAATATATATTTAGTAGCACCACTTGTTGTTCAACCGATCGCGAGCACTACAAAATACAAACTGATCACTGTTCAGTCACAACATTCTATTTAACATTGAGAAATTTTTTACTGCTGCGATTTTTCTCATCACAAAAAATGTGTTTTTTTTCTCAGCAACAAAAAATAGAGTTTTCATAGCACAATTAAATACAACGCAATGAGCTACTTATCAATGTGAAATTGAATTGTAGAATTTTTTAAAAATAATTTTAGAGCATTTTTGGCTGCGTATTATGTGCGTGAAATTAATATTGAATATTTTTCACATGTCAAGAATCAATGTAATTTGATACTCAACGGCATGCTCAAGTGAACAGTGATTGAAATATGAGACAGCAGGTGCATCAAAGCATTTTTCTCTCTTTGATGTATTGCTGACGTATAAGTGATGCTTTATTACTGGGAAAATAGATTTTTCTAATTTTTTCTGTCAAGATTTTTTAAAATAAATGTTTTAGCTGTGATTGAAGGGAATATAAAGCTTGAGATTAGATATTTTTAAGAAGCTAATAATGTTCATACTATTTAAAAATCAATTTTGTTAAGTTTTCAATTAAATAACTATAATTTACTGCAAATAAGTCTATTATTCAAGTTTGCACTAGCTTTTCAAGCTAAACTTTTGGATAAACGCACATTTAGGATAACTTAGGTATTGATTTATAATGTCTGGGTTTCTACCGACTCTCGAGATCTAATTCACGACATCTAAAGAAATTCTTAAACTTAAAATTAAAAAACTAGAGACATTTGGCAACAATATAGTTTTTAAATCGTAAATAGTGGACGTCCGGAGATTACGAAACGCTTAGAGAGGGGTGAGGGTGTTTATATTAAATTTTTCTGATTTTCTCACAAAACTTTTTACGGGGAGGAGGGAGGGGTCAAAAATGGTCATTTTTAGCGTTATGTAATATCCGAATGACCCCTTAGAGGATGCCCGGATATTACGTGATACTAAATTTCTGAAATACCCTTTTAAGGTGCCAAGGATGTAGTCAGGGGGTGCTTTTGGGGTCAAAACCCTAAACTCGATGGAAATTTTCTTCATTTTTAGTTTTTGAGAAAAATACGCCAACCCCTTCTCTATAAATTTTGTACCCCATTTAGAGAAGGGGGAAGGGGTCTGGAACATGTGTGATTCCTCCATTTAGAAGAAATTTTTTTAGTTAATGATCCTATTGCAGTCTACATCGGCTTCTGAAAAACTAAAAATGTATCTCACCTCTGGATTTAAGCCAACAACTAAAATTGTCATCAGCAATAAAACAATAAAAGTAAATCAAATAGACAGAAAGCAGAAATAATTAGCAATAAAGAAGGAAAGCTAAGGGACTCATGCAGCTCTCATGTCATTAGTAGCTACCAAGTCTCTATTTGTCTATATCTTCAGGACACAAAGAAAAACCTCAACAAACTTTCAAAGACACACGCACGTGTCTTCTTTCAAATAGCAATCCCACGAAATATCTAAAAATATTCTAAATCACATACATGACCATAGCAACAGAGTAATGATCATAAATTGCAGATAATTCCACATTCCTTTACAACAAAAAATGCGCTAAATTTACTAAACTTTTCTATTTTACAAACATTTTCTATTTTAGCACAAACAAACAAAAAACTCATCAACTAAAAATAAAGAAAAAAGATTTTCACTAAAAAAAATTAAAAAATTTCTCAACCGCGCCACGATTATTTTATGTCAGCTAAAGCTATAAAGAATTTCGACTCATCGTGATTGTTTCAAGTTCAATACTGAACGAGACTTTAAAAAAAATAGTACAATTGTATAATAATAATAATAATGTAAGTTATCTAAAACTATTACTCGGAATAGACCGACACGCGATACGTCCAATTTCGTTTCTGTGAATGAGAATTAAGGAGACACACACAAATTGAGAGAGAACCGGCTAGAAATAATATTAATGAATTATCAATTAAGGCCATTGATCAATTTTTGTTATTCGTCAATAGAATTGACTATGTTCGTATGTGTATGGTCTGTGAAAAATTAATGATTATTATGCTCACTTTTCATGACTTTTTTTCTTCGATTTCCTTTCTTTCTTTTTTGAATCTGATCGATACGACATTGACGAAAGAAATTTTTTCTTTAATGACTAAATGACCTAATTTACTTCGTTCATCAATCAGAGCTCATGTTGATGAATATTTGAAGAGTTCTTGAGATAATAAGACAAGCAGTCAGCAAAGAAGACAGGAAGTGGATGTGAAGAAGTCGAAAAGGAGGAAAATAAGACGGTATCTTAATTAATTTATGAGGTTTGTCTTAATACTTAAAGAAAATTCAAGTTCAAGTTTAGAAGGATTTGTGCAGAAGCATAAATAATGCACAAGATACCTTTTGTCATGTAATATGGATTGATTTGGATAGACCATCTATCTACGAGGCTTTCTATGACACTGTGTCATGGGTACACCCAGGGGTCCGATGGAGTGCTGACCTCCTCCCCTTTCGAAAAAAAACTTTTTCTCTGAAGAATATTTTTTTCACCTAAAAGTTTTTCTAGTTTTTCCGAAGCACTAATGATAATGAGTTAGTTAATCATTCACGTATCATTAGAATTAACAAGTACCAAAAATAAAAAAGCTGTAACTCTCTAGAAAATTAGTCTGGGTAAGGCTATGCACTGTGTGATTGAGTGATTATTCTGCATCGGTTTTCTAGCTGAAATACTAGTTGGTGAAAATTTAGCAACTGTCTTGAATGACACACGACGTAAAAAGCCGAAAAATAGCTATACCAGAGTGAAGCTGGTGAAAAAAGTCATTGATTACGTTTTTTTTTTTAAAACGTTATTTTTATTTTTGCTTTTCAGTATTTCAATACAATTTTTTAAGAGATCTAGCAACAGCTATTACAACTTATTTATAGATTTATAAATGAAAATTTATTGTTTGTTTTTGATGCGAAGAACATCCAGATGAGATTTATGTATGTTTTATGCTTTTTGTCATTTATGACGATTGATTTCCAACTCTGCACAATTGCATGACCCAGGGTATATCAATGCAATGTACCTAGCCCCAATTTGTGTGCTGACATCACACAAACCGAGTTGATATGGCTAGAACAGTGAAAAAGCACCCAAATCCGACTAGACATTCCCTGGGATCGAACCCGGGTCGTTAGAGCCGAAGTCCGACACTCTAACCACTACGCCACAGCTGCTTTTCCACTGCTTAAGTCATTGATTACGATTTATCTTAAAATTTTGAGCTGTGGGTCTGTTGTGTCTGAGCAGAGTAGAATCTGGGATATCGAACCATATGTAGACTAATTTGCCAGTGTGAGAATAAGGCCGAGTTGTTCAGAAACAGACTGGACATCTGTAGCTCTCTCTTTTTGTGACAACATGGGTTCGATTCCCATAAGAAGTCGATCTTTCAATCATTACATAGAGTGTTGTCGATATGACAAGGATTTGCACAATGTTCCATGACATTTACAAGGTCTTTTGAGCTAAAATGTCGATTATGACTCTATGCTTATTATTTAAGAGGAATAGACACTTGTTTTATAAAAACTATTTGTAAAAAAAAAATCAAAATTACCTGTCAGAAAAAACTCTTATTAGGTTTTAATTTTCCTTGAAATTCTGTAGAATCAGACTTACGAATCAGATCTTTCGTAATATTCTGTACAAATAAGCCATCAATTCAAGGTCAATTCACAGTCAAAGTAATAAAAATTAGCAACACCAATATTTAGTGCATTATAAAAAATTCTAATTAGATCTCTTGTATCTCAAAACACCTCAAATTGTAAATAAACCCGTGAACAATTCTTAAATTAAACAAAAGCTCTCAATCCACACTTCTCGTCGTCTTTTCCTTTCGATTAAACAAAGAAAGCTATCACCCTCATCCTTAAACAATCGTAAATAATTGATAATAAATTGACTTTCCTTTCACATTTTATCAGACTCTGTCAGATCCAATTTTACCTGCATTAAATTGTACATTTTATCGTAAGATGATTTTTTTAGCATTCAATTCACGCTTCGTATTTTAAATTTTATTTGAAATGAAAGAGGAATATCAACAGGTTGTAAATGAATAAGTGCGACTTTTTCTTCTCTATTTTCTCGCTCTTTTCTTCCATTTCATTATTTCGTAACGAGTTTTTGAGCAATTTTTACATCAGCACTGTCATTGGCAGTAAAATTTTTCCGTAAAATAAAGACGATCTTGGTGGAAATTGATGACATAATTTTGTGTGTATCCTTTGAATTTTGGTGTAATTTATTTCAAGGTTTTTATTGGAAATGGTTGAAATCAATAAATGTCGAGAAGAAGATGGAATTTTCTCGATATTTTTGAAGGAGATTTTTTATTTGGACTTAGTGATAAGCATTTATTGGTGAATTTTTGTTTCATCTTGTTTGCAGTTGAAGTGGCTCGGTGGCGTAGTGGTTTAGTTCTTCGGGACCTAATTACTGCCCACCGACACAGCTATCATGGGTTCGAGACTCGGCCTGGGAAATTTTTCACTTGTCCTTTTTCGAATCATATGTACTGGAAATGAAGCTCACAGCCTTCCTTTGTAGGAAACAGGCATAAATATCATCAAAGAAGTGGTTCTTATCCACTATAAACAGAAGGTCTAACTTGAGTGTGGTGGCTTGACGAGTCCACACTCCTTAAACAATCATAAGCCGCGAAACGCCCTAGCGTAGCTATGGATCTTCTAGATCTGAACAGCTAAAGGTCTTTTTTAGTTTGCAGTTAGTGTTAAGAGCGTCCAACCTGTTCGATTCCCACTCGAAACTAATTGTTGGGAAGTTGGGGGTTGCGCCGATATACAGGAATTATATAATGCCAGTATTATGCCTTTAAACTAATCAAAATGAAGAATAAACTTTTAAAACTGTAGTAAGAGACGTCATGGCTAAGTATGTCGTTACCTTAGTCAACTAACAAAGAGCAATACAGATTTTCTATAAGCTTATTGTTTCAATTCCGATAAAGAACCTTTCAATACAAAATGTTGTCTCAATAAAAGAAACCTTTCTTTCAACTCACATTTTCTCAAGCCACAAAGAAATAATCCTTGGAAAATAAAGACGATAAATATTTTTCAACCTTCTTATCTTACACAAAAAAGGAGAAAGAATTTCTTTCATAAATTTTTAATAAAAAATCGTTTAAGTTATTAAAATTTAATTTGAAAAGTTTTTTTCTTCCCTTTTTATCGACTTTGTTGTTGGTGGCTTTTCCGAGAAAAAAAAAATAAACCATAAAAAGTTGTTGAAAGGAGAAGAAAAAAATTATTTCTGAGGTTTTAATTAATCGGTCGTTAGCTATAAAAATCTTTATTGATTATTACTTTTATTGGTAAGAAATTTTTTATTGAGATGGTAAGCGGTTGATTAATTATTTTAATGGGTGAATCTAAGAACTTTTAATAAGCGGATGATTTGTTAGAAAGGATTGGGATAATTGAAAATTATTTTACAAGTTTATTGATTGATGTAATTCTGGAATCTAATACTGCTCAGTTGCTCTTTATTTAAATCTGAAGATTATTTTTCTAAAAGTGGTGAACAGTGGACGGTGGTTCGTATGGTTGCAATAATTTGGGGAGAGGGGTGTTGGGATTTGAATTGAAGAAAATTTTCACCGAAAAGGCGTTTTGACCTGGTCCCACCTTAAGGTACCTTACGAAATGGTGCGTTGACTAAGAACCGTACTGGATTTATCAGTAACGAACAAGGTTAAACGGAAAAGGAAGTAATGAATCACATTTGATCTGCAAATTATTTTTAACAGATATATGCAACCAAGTCAGAGACAAAATTTCCTATCGATATGGGATTTTGTCCTCCTAATCCCCTCCTGCCTACGCAGATGAGTGTATCCAGGATGGTTTTTTTTTGGGGGAGGGTGGGGGTTTCAAATCATGACCTTTTTTGGATATATCTTCTAATCATAGCCTTTTGGTTTAAAACTAGTTTTGGTTTTTCAAAAAAAAGGTGGAGGAGGTTTGACCCCAAAACCTCCTCCCTGGATTCGCCCCTGCCACGACCCAAGAAATTTTTGCTTCGGAGCATATGATCTAATTAAATTAAATTTTCATCAAAACTTAAACCTTTTATAAAAATCTTCTCCTTTTCTGCACAGAGTATCAATATCTCGAATAATATCCATCACATTACATAATCCATCCCAACCGCTTCCACATAACAAGATAGAACGAGTAAATCTGTTAATGAAATATGAGATTTTTCTTCATACTACTTCAATTTTACCCCCAAAAAAGAAGAAATCCAAACCACATGTTCATGTGAGTATAAAATGAAGATAATCAATCTCATCTCATCAATATCTTCCGAACAAGCAAAAATAGACGTAATTCACAACTTTAAATATGATAACCATCCATTTCAATTTTCATTAGCACATCTACATGTATGAGAACTTGTGTTTGAATTTCGGTTTATTTCTTGACAGAAAATATGAGCGAGAAAATTTCGTAATAAAAAATACGTGATCAATAAATTTATGGTTTTGAAAAGCATGGAATAAATGTATTTTCTTTTACTTTTTGGTGCTTTAATGATAAATGATAAGAAAATATTTCCCAGCCACAAAATATTGCAGCCACCACTCGAAGCAATATGAGAAAGCTTGTAAGCACACATAAAACCAGAAAGGAAATGAAATTCGATTATAAATAAAGAGAGAATAAAGCTTCCTGTAAAGCTGATGGTCGCCATATATCCGTACATTGTATTAAGTTCCAATTTTTTGAACACGTGAGTCATAAATTTTCTTTGTATGGAGCTTTTGTATGATATCATGTGACTATTGCACATTTTCAACGCGCTCTCTTTTTAGTAATATTGAAGCTTGAATTATGATGCACATCATGTTCAGTTTGTCTAATGAGAAGTTGGAATTTTTGATCTAAGTTCTAATCTTTCGTGAAAATTAATTTCTTTAAGCATTTATATGAATACTTTAGTCAATAGCCTCATTTCGTACTACTAGGAACCAAATACGTCCTTCTGGGCTCGGTTTCCTGGTATCCATCTGCACCTAGGGTAGGGGTAGGTGTGTACCCTAGAGAAGAGGAAGATGTATACCCTATGGGGTGGGTAGGTATATACCATAGTGTAGGGGTAGGGGTAGGTATACGAGTTATACATGCTAGGATCTAGTTAAGTAGTATTAAATTTTCAAAAAAATCTGGAAAAATCTTAAAGAATATCCTTAAAATTCATCAATTGTTCTTTGTGACTGCACAAATCATTGATTAATGCTTCAGGATTTAATGACTTCAATTCTGTGATTTATTATCTTAATGTATTGTGATTTACACTCTAAAAATCACATAAATAAAGCATCGGACAGCAAAAATGAATTTGCAGAATAATAAATTGATCTTTAGCATTTAACAACAAATCGTCAATAACTCAAGCTATAAAACTACTTATTTTATTTACAACAGTTTAAAATAACCGTGACTATGCAATTTACAGCAGTTAAAATCCAATGAAATTTAAAGGGAATTATGAAAATTATTGTAATTTAATCAAAAATTTATTAGTGGGCACTGACTGTATAAAAATACTTGATAATTGCACATTTAGTCATTCATGACATTTCAGACTAGCTTGTTAGAATACTCAAAAATAATTAAGTTCTCGTCATAAAGATACTTGATAAATTATTACTACAACAACTAAAAATTAAAACTTACATCTCATGATTCCAGTTCTCTACACAAAGCCGTCCACGTGACTCGCAATCTTTTCTATATGAAGAATAAAGTTGAACAACACTTGTTTAATTGTTAAGCTTATCAATGAATGTTAAAGGTTGTAAGCATATTTGACAATTATATTATGAAGTACTAATTACTGTTTAACATGCAAAGATAAATCTAAACTATTGTGTACAATATATTGTCTTCGAGAAGAATGAAAGAAAAGGCAGAGGTTTAACAAGCATTGTAAAATAACTAGAATAGGAGTATTCGTCAAGTGTGACAGGAAGATTTGATATAGTTAAAGAGTCATTCACTTATGACGCCATTTAAAAAATTAACAGGGCTACAGAAAGGCTCGTCTGAATGGTGACTAGAAGGCTTCCAACGAATTTAGGCAAATTATGCAGCTATAAGGAGATATCTAGAAATTTCCAGGGTACAGTACCCATGGGCATATCCAGAGGGGTCCAGATTTTCAAACTCAGTATAAATAGAGCTCACTTCAATGATTCCTTCAAACTAATTAGGCCAACCTAACTAAGAATCAAACAAAACTTTGAAAAAAGTACTAAAACTTAGTACAGTCTTCTTGAAAAAAGAGTTTGAAAACTTCGGAAACCACCCCCCCCCCCCTACCTCTGGGTACGCCCATGACACACCTTACTAGGTTACTTTAGGTCATAAGGATTAGGAAATACTATGTATCTTAGCCAGAGTATCCATATACTTTAGGATACACCCTACCTAATTCGGAGTAGGATACCAGAATTGCTTGATTTTTGGGAGTAATTGAGTACTTAATCACTACACAACCCAGCCACTTCAGGTCATTTAGTACCAACATGTATAAAATAATTCTATATTTTACAAAAATTGCCAATTCCAACCTCAAAAATCCCAATTAAAAAGCACAATCCATATAGAAAATTATATAATCACAAACTTAACATTGAAGCAGCAATAACAGCAAAGAGTATTAAGAGAAAATGAGAGAAATATGAATGAATAATTGACTGAATGAAGCATGCACTCGATTCCATAAAATGAGAATGAGAGAATGGCAAAAAAATAAAGTAATAATGTTAAGTCACATGACTTGCTTGCTGCTTCAAATTCAATTTTTTTCCTATTTACAAGCATCTCGGAACTTGTGTAGATTTTCTAGCATTTGCACTAAGGGAAAATAATGAAAATTCAATTTAATGGTGAAAGCACTTTCTTCAAGATTATTTTTCATTCTATCATTCCGTTCCTGTTTTGTTGGATGTAGAATATTTAAATTATTCACTTGACTTCAATTCTATTCAATTTTTTTCTACTTTACTTCTTTCCCTCTGTAGACTAAGGAAAAGTTCTCAGACAACAACACAATTTCTCATCTTACTTAATATTATCACTCGATGCTTCTTCAATCCCTTGCCTGATTGAAGTGAATTGAATTATGTTGAGTTTGAAATTGAAAAATAAAAAAATAATTCTGTCAACACTCTTTACTTTTCTCAATAACGATCGTAAGTAAACTGAATTGAACTACTCAACTCATGCTTGCTACTTGCCTACTGTGTTGAATCAATTAGTTTATCGGAGTTGTTTTTGCTGCTTGACATGAATGAGAAATTTTTTAATATTAAACATTTTCTTCTTGTGTACTTTAAATAGCTATGATGATGATATGTTGTATGATGTAAATGCGTTTAGTGCTGCATGTTTCTGAACAATGTAGTGCATTGTATTATTAATATCGGGATTATTACTTCTAAACTGTAATGAGAAATTGTTTCTTTATTCTCAGAAAATCTCTTGAATTGATTGAAATGGTTTTTAGGAGAATAAACTTCCTCTCTGTACTCAGAGTTAGCTCAGTGACCGTTTATGTTTGTAAGTATAATTAGCAGTGAAGGTTAATAGAAATGATTTTTGCAGTCAGGTGATTATGTTAATAGGAGTATGAATTTTGTATTTATGAGCTTTAATTTTTTCAATTATGGGGTCATTCATTTATGACGTCCATCAAAAAATGGGATTTTTAGACCCCCCCTTGTCACAAATTTTAAATTCAAAAAAATTTCTTTAATATAAAGTGTCACAAAATTTCCGACCCACCCCCCCTAAATCATGGACGTGATAAGTGAATGACCCCTATGTTGGTTTTTATATTCTCAAATTTTGAATGGTTTTAAACAAGGTGCCTGGGTATCTGTGACAAATCTACCACACAAGGGTGTAGCCAGTGAAGGGACTAAAGGGGTACGGACACCCCCCCCCCACCGTAGATTTCAATTCTCTCTAATCACATGTATGCCTGTCTCAAAATCTTTATGAATCAGTAAACATGACACATATACGATCTGTTTAAAATAAATTTATTTGCCTATGCCTTAGATTAATTCTGAATTAGATTTTGCATTGATCAAAGTCAACTAGACTTCATACAAGATTAGAATCGGCTCCATACCAAAGACAATAACTAGGGTATACCCGAGAAATCAGCCTCTGGTTTTGTAAGTCTGATCATGCCACAGAAGCTAGTTCAAGAAAAAAGTTGGAGGCTGTCCTTCATAAAGATCCTTGAACTCAAGAGTATTCCATAAACTAGCTTTATCTAAATGCTAGTTGCAGTCCTAACAGAGAGAAGGAATAGTAAATGCCAGTTGGACTTGAACCAATTGCCCTACGATATTTGGACGTATCTTCCTATCACTGAGCAAATGAAGGTTATTTGCATGTATGATCAGGGTTGGGAAAACATATTCTGTTTCCCAGAATATGTATGTACACACATGCCATATGTGGATTTTCACACATATTTATGTGTGCACATATTTTGAAAAAACACCATATTCTGGTTTTCCCAACCCTGTGTATGATCAACGCATTACAATTTTTTTGCAAAATATATCTAAAATTCCCAACAGAAAAGATTTTCCAAATTCCAATTTCATAAAATTTCCAATTTCATATCATTTTCAAACATTCCATATCACTAAAAATAAAACCAACTAATTTCATTTTTCATGATTTCAATCAACAAAATACAAATTGAAAACATACAAAATATTTCATGGCAAAATGTGCATCAAAACCACTAAATTATTAAACAGCTTTTAAGCTTCTTAGTATTGACATTGAAAATGTAGAATGTATGACATTGGAGAAATGCTACATTTAAATTGATGGCTGACGGGTTCGCGAACAATTGAAAATGTTTCGAACATGAAAGAAATACCTTCAAGTGAAGCACAAGTTGACATCAAAGGACAAAAGTTGCCTTCTTCGATGAAGCTCCAAAAAGTTGATTGAATTATTCTCCGGATGAATTAACCTTCAATAAAATATGAATTTGCCAAAGGTACATTAACAATAGACTAAATTTTTCGGAAATACAAACGAGATTATGCTTACAGCCTAACATCCTCGACCTTCTTGATGCTCAATTGTAGATATAATTTTCATCCCTTTTTCTGTTGGGTAGTTTCATTTCGAGAATTGATTGGTCTTTGAATCTAATTTTCAAGATCAGAAATGCGGAAATCTACTTAAAGCTTTAAAAAATTGTGTGTAACTGTGCCTTATGTGATGTCTTTTCGTCCCTTTTTCGGTGCTTGAACGAAGCATGTATTAAAAGCTAAAAGATTATAAGTGAATTTATGTTTTCTGAGTAAAATTTTTCAATAGGAATTGGGTGTATGGCATATATGGAATATGTATTGAGGAGTTTGAGCTGTGTATGGAGGTTGCTTTATGATATTATGACAGATAGCCGAAGCCTGACAAGTATCTCGGTATATGAGTCGTTATGATCTCAGGCCGAGTGGTCATAAGTCTTCTATTTTAAGGTTGCAGATTAGATACTGATGAAAAATCCGATCGGGTTGGTGTTAGAACAGGGGTGTAACCAGGGAGGGATCCAAATAGGTCCAGACCCCCCCCCCCCCCTCTCCATGAAAAACCTTTTACAAGAAAATGAAGCTCTAATTAAGACTTTAATCATTTACGTATCGTTGAAATTAACAAAATATAGAAAAATATAAGTACAGGAACTAACAAAAATTCTAGACTCCCTCAAATTTTTTTCTGGCTTCGCCCCTGAGTTAGATCCTGGAATTAGATATGTTTTACTAGTGAAAGTATACACATACAGTAGTTGTAGAGAGATTTAATGGATTACTTGGAATTGCAACCGGCCGAATAATATTCACATGATTCGTACAGCTTCAAACCCACTCTCTTTCGTCTAATTGTCCTAATCTTGAACGCCATAGCTGATAAAACCCTTAAGTTTTGAAATTATAGCTTTAAAATTGAAAAGATCCCTAAAAACACATCCAGATCTAATAGAGAACATTCTAGATCATTGATATTTTATTACCTCTTTTTTTATCTCGACTGAATATTTGTACAAATCAACACGAGTGAACATTCTAACTACCAAAGAATTGCTTCAGTAAATAAAAATCGATACGAAATGCTCTTTCACGTGATTCTTATTTTTATTTTCCACATCTAGAACGCAATATACATTTTTTAAAGATCTTTCAATCCACAGTTTTGTGCTATTTTCATCCCAACAGCAATAGCACTGAAGAATATGTGCAAGCATAAATTTTCCAGGTACTCTTAAATTTATTTGCATCAGGAGCGTATCGAAAGCTTTTACTGCTAATCCAAGAGTTATAGGATGCTCTATTGTGTGGATACTACCACTGGATATTCTCCCCCCGTCCCACAGCTCACAATATCTCCCTACATAAAATATGATATGTTTGCAAATTGGAGAAAACGGGGATGCGAATACAATTCAACGATTTTTTTAAACTGAAAATTGGCTGCATCAATAAATCCTCAATATCTTCCTCTATATCTCCCACTTCTTCCGTTCCAATCTATTTTGTACGTAAATATATATTGAATTTAATTCGAATGAACTGAATGAGAACAAAAAAACTCGATACGTGAAATTGAATTTTCATATATGTAAAATTATTGAAAAGTAAATAAAATTTGTATGCAAAAAAAGGAAATTGTATTTGTGTATTGAAATAAAGGATTTTTTCTGAGTGCAGAATAATTTATTTAATGTAAGTGGCGGGAAGCATTAGGATGCTTTTAAATTTGTTTTTATGAAAGCTTTTGAAATAAACTAATTGCTTTTAAATTATGTTTTGCTCTAAATAATGCAATTGTTATGGAATATTGGATGAAGGCGGGGAAATTTTCAGAATTAATTGCAACAATCTCGAAATAATACCAAATGAACCGTGCAATAATCATAGCAGATTTATGTGGTATTGTTCAAGGACCGTAATTTATGAATTCTGAGTTTCCGCGGCATGAGTTAATGTTTTAGTTACGAGTTTCCTGATGTCTCTGTCTCGACAGATTCTCTAAAATGGCAGGAATCAAACCGATGTCCTCACACAACCCCAGTAACCAAAACTGTTAAAAAATTACTTAAAAGCTAGCCATGACTGACTTTTGGAAGGTTTTACCCAAGTTTTAACGGTTTTGCTTACTGAAGCTACAAATTTGCAGTCTGGTTATTAACCACTCGGTCATATTAGCCAGCAAATGACGATATCGAGAACTAATAGTTTCTGCAACAGAAAAAGCTAATTTTAACCCTAGACAGGCGATCACTTGGACCGAATTTATCATTTATTTTGGCATATTTTATAAATCTTAACATCATTCAATGGTTCATTAACGAATGTAATTTTCCATTCAATATTCTCGATGGATATTTCAGCAACATCAAATGAATTATCCTTTAAAAGCTCACAAAATTCATTAAAAGTCTCCTGATTTCTTATTGTTTGAGATAAAATGAATTGCAGCGATGAATCGCAGTAAATTTTAAAGAGAATTTTTAAGCAGCTTACGAGTGCTTCAAAAATTGAAGAGTCATAGACAATATCTGCAGCAAGGATCATATTAATTTTACATTTTTCGAAAAGCTCTTTTTGATTGTCGATTATATCCTCCCACGGTAAATTTAGAACTCCAATTTCACAAGTGTTTATGCATAAATGCTGTCTAATCAGTAAAGATGATTCACGATTTTCAATGTTACATTTCTCAAGATTCAAATTAATATTTTGTATTAAATTGTTGACAACTGAATCATGGCAATCAGATAGGAATATTTGTTTGCATTTGCTGGATTTAAGGAGAGTTAATCCAACTAATCCAGAAGATCCAGAGCCAAGTTCAAGAATAGATTTATCATTAAAGACATTTGGATTGTTAATAATATAGTTGCTTAACGTCACAGCAGCAGGCCACAATTTTAAACCAGTAGTGCCATCTCTGATAAAACTATTAGACTCTTTCATACTGATAAATTCACTTCCAATAACATTGAAATGTTTGTAAGAAAAATCGGAATCAATTTCTTTAATTTTCTCAGCCAGAATCTCGTAAAATGTATCGTGAATTTCAGCTACTCCATTTAATTCTAATTGCTGTATAATGTGCTTAATAAATGCTATTTGATAGTCCTTTCTTAATGGATATTTCACGTTCCTTTCGTGTAAAATTGTTTCTTTAATTAAATTTTCTTGATCATCCCAACTTAAATTCGTCAATATTTCCTGTTAAATACAATGACATTTCATGATTTTATGATAATTTGATTAATTAACTATCGATATTTACTTCAAAGTTGATATTTTTCACAGGAATTCCACTTAAAAAGCTTAATTTAATATTTTTAAACATTTTTCAAACAAATACACTCAAATATCTCTCATATGTTTTTCCACGGAATTTTTGAAGGGAATGTGAAATCATTTTGTCCATTTTCTCTGTTATTATGAAAATATGCAAGCTAGAATGATTACTGAGGTTTTATATTTAAATTTGTGTATTACTAAATCACAAATAAGCCATAGATAAGCTTTAATTAACCCAAATTATCAATCCCAAAAAAATCAACACATCATTGATATTGGATTAATTTTCAAATTTCAAAAATACGTTAGAAAACGCTGTAAAATGTAAACAAAGAAAAATTGCACTTACTTAATAATGCGTCCATAACTCAATAAATAATACAGCTACACAACTTTTAATTTGTTATTCGGCTTTTTGAAGGTCTCGTAAATGTTTTTAAAATATTTAATCAATTTTAAAGTAGTTAAAACACAGATTTTAAAACAAAACAATATTCACAAACTTTACACGATGAAGTATCTAACACAAGAAGAAGCAATTAATGTGGATTTAGAGCTATTCAATGAATATAAGTTTTCGGGTATGTTTTGATATTTTTATATGGATATTTTGATAATTTTTGTGGTTTGTGGATGTTTGTTAATTACAGTTGATCAGTTAATGGAACTTGCTGGATTGTCATGTGCACATGCTGTTGCCAAGGAATTTCCGATTAAAAGTGATGAGGATAAACGAGAAGCACTGATTGTTGTTGGACCAGGAAATAATGGTAGAGTTGATTAATTTAAATTATTACTGGATCTCATTTTTTGCATAATTTACAGGCGGCGATGGACTGGTTCTTGCCAGACACTTATCACTTATGAATTTCAAGCCATCAGTCTATTATCCAAAGCGTGTCGATAAGCCTTTATACAACAATCTAGTCAAGCAATGTGAACTGATGGATATTCCGTTTCTTGAATCGTGTCCGGATGTTGAATCTTCCTCGAAATACAGATTTATAGCTGACGGTTTATTCGGTTTTAGCTTCAAGCCGCCAATTCGAGATACTTTTATGGATGTAATGAAGCTAATGTATCAATCAAAAAGTCATGTATGCTGTATTGATATCCCCAGTGGATGGCATGTTGAAAATGGTCCTGGTGAAGGCAATGCGATTAAACCTTACATGCTGATATCCTTAACTGCTCCCAAACTATGTGCTAAGCACTTCAATGGAGTTCATTATTTAGGAGGTAAATTTAACGGACATCTTTTATTTGAAATTTATTTCTTAACGAATCTTCGTTAAATTTTTTAAATCTAAAATGACCGTTATTTTTTAAATTTTCAATAACCGTTAAAAATCATAACTAAATTAATACTTTTTTAGGCCGTTTCGTTCCTCCACGTCTGTCTAAAAAGTATCAAATGGACTTACCTGAATATCCTGGAACTGAACTTTGTGTAAAACTCAACTGAACCTTGCATTCATTTTAATAAATTACATAGAAATTCATGTAACTGTTTATTTCATTATAAAAATTCTCATATTCTAGACTGTGACTAACTAAATTCCTAAAACTTTTTAAATTTTCTTCGTCGATGCTTTTTTGAGAACGGCGAATCGTCATCATCATCATTGTGGCTTGAATTCCTCCCATTATTTGCATTCCATTCCTTTTTTAGTTCCTGTAGCATAGCTGGTGTTAAAAGTCCTTGAGCTAGGAGCCTTTCAGTCAGTCGTCCTCGAAGCGGACTTGAAAACTTATTGTCTGAAAAGATTTGTGGCTTAAAATCATGAAATTCAAACAGATTATCGAGTTAGCTTACCCCTAATAGCATGTTCCTTATTCTGACTCAAAACAAATGAATCTTCGTCAGGTTGATTCGATGAAATTGCAGATTCTGAATTTTGAAGCAACTTTGTGATCTGAATGACTCCTTGCTGTATAATCTCATCCAATTCTTTCTGAATGTCACGAACTAAATTTGCTTCAGGAAAAACATCAATAAATCGATAGCTCAGCCACAAATAAAGATCCAGCACATCAAAAACTGCTTCCAAATGGACCAAATCGAGGATTGTTCGAGGCAAAGAAAATGGCCAGCCAACTTGCGTGCATAACCAGTTAAATGTTACTGGTTCATTACGGCTGTATTGTCTAGCGAACTGAAAATATAAATTATGACATTTACATGCTGTACATGAGCTATTATTATCCATAAATTTACCTTCAAGAACATTGAGCACACAAATGGCATTTTCCTATTAATTGGTGCACAACAAAATATGTATCGAGCTCGTAGTGCTAGTGGCACATGCTGAATCATTTCCGCTAAGAATTTAAAGTCTTCTGTGTTGCACATGAAGTATAATCCTTCATCGACTGTGCTCATTGTCACGAAAATATCCTAAAAAGATAAATTTAAAAAACCGTTAAATTTTTTTTGAATTTCAGAACCGTACAAATTCTAAAAACTATTCTAGAAACCTACAAATGTTAAATTTTATTGTAGAACCGTACAAATTCTGTAAAAAAAATTCCAAAACCCTACAAATTCAACTTCCCACAACTAAAACCTTACAAATTCTACAATTGATGTTTGAGAACCATACAAATGTTATCCAAAACCATACAACTTCCAAAACTCACCATCAAATTACTTAAAGTAGAATTAGGCAGATGATAAGCATAAAGTTCAATTTGATCAGCCGTAGGATGAAGTCCAGCTTGTGTCAACGGCTCTGGATGTTTTTTCATTAATCCCGTTAATGTATTTAAATCTTCTGGTCTAAATGTAGTCACAAATCCTTCTTCCCATTGTGTTCCATATCTTCCAGCTCGTCCAGCAATTTGTAGTGCTGACGAGACAGAAATTGTATCCATTTCTCGTTCGCCTTTTTCATTCATTGACGGTTTTATGAGGGAATAAAAAATTATTCGACGAATACTTAAATTTAAGCCCATTCCGATGGCATCTGTTGCTACCATAATTTTACAGCTATTATTTGGATCATTAAATTTGGCTGCTTGTGCTAATTTTGTTCCTGGTGGCAAAGTTCCATAAATTACTGCCACTTCCTTTCCTCTCGCTTCAATTTCTTTTGATACTGTGTAAATGTCATTCTTACTAAAGCACACAATGCAATCACCAGGCTGTACATTATTTATTGACGTTAGAGCCTTCTTTTCTACCGTCAATTCTGTAAGTCTTTTGTAATGCCTTATTTCTAAATCCTCGCCAGTTGTTTCACATAATCTTTTCAGTAATTCATAAGATCCAGCCTCACCACAAACATGAATTTCTTCAGCAATCAGTCCAAGTAATGCTCTTGTCCATGCCCATCCTCTTTGTGGATCTCTAATCTGCTGAATTTCATCAATAATTGCTACTTCGTAAGGCATTGTTAATGAAGTCATTTCTACTGTACAGGCAACATGCGCGGATGGCGAATCTGCATTAATTGCAAAACTACGTTCTTCACCAGTCACAAGATCACACGGTGTTCCTCTTTTGTTACTTTTATGATAAACTTCTGTAGCCAATAACTTTAATGGACCACAATAGACACCAGATTTGGCAGATAAAAACCTCTCCATTGCATGATATGTCTTTCCGGAATTTGTTGGACCTGCATGGAAGACGATCTTTCTATTTATAGCTCTTGCTGCTGGATACCAATTAGCAGGTTCCCTTAAATCTGAAATCTTCTTTAAATCATCCATGCAGTCAAGATGTGGGAAAATTTGCTTTGAATGCCTTAGAAAATACGGAAATATGTCATCGACATGCCCAGCATTTTGGAATATATCACTAAACACAATGTGCAGATCTACTGGAAGATTTTCTGTATCTCGACAATATCGACGGAAACTACCGAATGCTTGTTGCTGCAGTACGTCTAAAAGTTGAAGAATGAATATATCATTGCTTTATCACGTTAATTTAATTAAACTTACTGTCAAGTCCATTTTCAAGGCACAACATCCTGATTTCCCTTCTTTGTGCAAATTTATTGAGAATTTTCATAATTTCGGATTTGTCGACTGACACGCCTGTAATCTCTGCTCCCACATTAATATCATCTTGTGACGATCTAATCTCAACAGGCTTAAATAATGAGGATAGTGCTGATGGATCTGTTTTCTTACATCGCTGAATATTTGTACAAATTCTATTTGGTGATAAAATACTTCTATTTAGTCTATTGATTCGAAGAGCATTTGATTCTGCTATTGAATTGAGTGCGAACCGGATATTTTTCAACATTCCTTATTTCCTCTAAACAGTATTAATTAATATAATTTCGTAATATTTATTTTTTACACGTTTTTATTGAAATCATTATTTATTTGGATTAGACTGCTTCGTTAAAAAACCGTTAAAATTTGAATTTGTTTCGTTAAATTCAATTTCAAATATTATTGACCGTTACAGTTTTTTCTCAACTTTGTTTACTTTTTCACATTTTGTCACATTTAAAATTTAGTTATCGCACAAATCCATTGAAATACGTAAAGATTTAGTCAAAATAACTTATCATCAATTAATATGCTGAGCATACTAGCCAGACGATGTGCAACCAACGTGAAAACTACCTTAATTACCGTGCAAAAAAGGAATTTCCTTTTAGGCAAGAAAGTTAGTGAGAAAAAGTTCAAGCTTAGAGACAAAATAGATCCAGAATGGTCATTAATCTACAAAGCACCAATGGAATATTACTTAGCAGCATGCAATCACATCACAACGTTGTCAGCTATCTTATTTACTGGATATATCATTGTGAAATTCAAAAATCGACATGAAGAAGTTTCGACTGGTAAGGAACTGGATTTAATATAGCAAGTTGTAATTAATGAACATTGTTTTTTGTAGAAATGAAGCCATTCGAGCTGTTGTCTGGAAAGATATTGATGGCAGACAGTGATTATGTGTATTTTGCGATCGGATTTGTTGTCATCAATATTGTGCTTCGAATAACTGCTTACAGGTTCCCATTGAGGATATACAAGAAAGGAACTGAGTAAGTACATGAATAAAACTGATCATTTTAATGCCTGAAATGGATATTTTGCATCATCCAGTCAATTTTACCTAACTTAATGCCAATCTCCACAGATTCACAGCAGTTTTCGAAGGTCAAATTCCGTTTCAAAAGGACAAATACATATTCGCCAGAGGAGCAATTAAGGAACAGCCAATTCGTGGAGTTCTGCCGTGGAGAGATTGTAGATATAAAATTGATGACAAGAGAAAAGTTATCCTCCTTTACGAGTCCTTCAAAACGCCATCAGAGCTTTTTGACATGCTGAGGAAGCAAGGAAAGCCTAGAGTTTATCAAGAGAAGGAAATGTTCAGATAGAACTGAGCTGTCGTGGTTGTTCCATTAGATTTAAATGTAGATCCAGTGATTCCTTAGTGATCAAGCTGCAAAGTTGTAAATTTCTGAGGATTTAGGCCTGAAAAGTTAATAAATTAAAAAAAGTTTAATTCAGTTTTAGGTTTTTTATTAAGTTTTTTTACATAATCTTGTAGATTTTCTTTTCTTTAGAAGTATAAAAACAATAGAAATTCTTTTTTACAGAACTAAATTGGGAATTTCTGTTCAGTTTACATTTTAAAAAATAAAGGATAATTGCAATATTTTTGCATGTGATTATTTATTGAGGGGTTTAATGATTTTTGGGTATTTAAGTTAGTTAGGTCTTGGAACACTTCAAAATTGTACATGGAATAGCTTAAAAAATTTGAATATGAGATTTATTTCTTCACGATCCAACAAAATACGGAAATTGATTGACAAGATTGTCATGAACAAGGTAAAAGCATGAAAAGTTTATTCAAAATTGTTAAAAAAATTTAACGGTTTTTTGAAATTCAAACTTTAACGGATTTTAAAAATTCAAATCCACTTTAGCTTTGCTAAAAAATTCAAATTTAAAATTTCCGTTAAAATTTTCAAACTAAATTTAATCGTTAAATAATCGCATGGAAAAATATTGCATAATAGGAAAAATTAATTACATTAATATACTTGGAATTATTAAGACAGTTTAATTCTTTTCATTTCATGTTTTTATGTATTTTTTTGTCTATTAGAATCACATTTTTTTTTCATTTGCTAAAAATTATTATAAGCTAAATTGATTCGTCGACAAAAATTTAATCCCTTCCTCTTATTGCTGATCTTCATAGAAGAAATTTCATTCAGGTTTTTGAATTGAATTATAAAAACATGAACGAGGAAGAGAAGAAACTTTTAATGACTCTCATTTTCCTTTATTTGCAAATTATTTTAAATAACTTAAAAAAATTTGGGGACAGGAAAAATTAAATATTTACATCAAGGCACTGTTTTTTATATCAAGTTAATGTTATACGTAAGTAGTTTTAGTTTTCTTAAAAATGATGATTCAGATTATTATATTTGTTTTGTTCAGTCAACTTTCGTACATAAAACTCTTTTTTAATTTAATATATTTCTTTTATGCGAATCATCATCGTTGGATAAAAAATAAACTTTATGGAACTTAATCCATAAAAACATTTCGCCTTTCATGGTAAAATTCCTTGATTATACTAATTATTCATAATGCGACACTGGACAGTCGATTAACTTATCACTTATTTGTTAAAAAAAACGAAAGAAAGAAGAATTATAAAGTTGATATCAACATACACAACAAAAACTGATGTAATGCCACCGCGATCGCCAATTTTATAACAAAATAATCGCTTGCAATTAAAATATTTTATGGATAAAAGAGAATTTAAAGCGGCATTATTGGAATTTCGGCGTAAAAACTTGTGAAACACAAACGGTTATTGACGTGATAATGAGATACAGATCGATTACCTCTAAATCCATTTCCTACATTCAATTTAAAACAGCTTGCTTGCTTTTATCATTCCTAATACGTCTCTAATTAGTTTCTATATCATCAGTTTAATGAATTCAGGGTTGGTGACTGGAATTTACAAGATCCAGGTGACATCCAGGCTACAAATTTGACATTTTTATCCAAAAAGTCATCGTTCATTGTGGAATGCTGATAAATTTCAACATCCAGTGAACATTTCAACATCCAGTCGCCAACCCTGAAGCTTAATTCCAATAAATAAATAAATTGATATTCTGAATTAATTCTCTCTTTGTTTCTATTGCGAATTTTTTATAAATATCTCTCAATTTTTTAAATATTATAATAAAAAATACATTGTTGCATTAAAAGGGCTTTGAGCTTTGATTTTTTTTGCGCGATGAATAACTTTTTTTATCGATTTTCATCGTCATACTGATTTGTTGTTCTCAAAACAATATTATTATTAACTAGAATTTACTAGAATCTTAATTAAAAATACAAAAATTCTAGACTTTTTTTAGTTGCCTTCAATTATTTTGCTTTAATGCCATAATAGTCTGTAGATTGATAGTGATATGGCGGGAATGAGAACACTAAAAAGTGCGTTTGTCGTTGCAGCGCCGTTATCGGTGAGTTTTGTGTCATGTGGTATTCGATCATCACCTGTAAGGATGAAAATAATTTGAATTTTTTAATATTTTAGTCGAGAATTTTGATAAAATAGTTTTTAATTTGATAGAAATTTTTATACTTGAAATTTAAGCAATTTATCTATTTAAGCTTCTATAAGCTACTTAATTGAAAATGTCGATAATAAAATGCAAACAAAGCTAAATAATCTAGAAATCATTGAAATTTATTGTTTAAAATTTTTTGAATTTATTTAATTTCTATTTTCTCTCAATTATTTGATGTTGATAAAAAACCGTTGAACATGCTTTGGAAAAAATTTGAATTTTTGTAATGTTCCAACCGTCAAAAGTAATTCAAATTTTTGATCACCGAGATGACCAAATTTTTACCGAGATGACCAAATTTTTAAAAGAAGCAAAAATTGATGCAAAAATTCAAATTTAAAATGAACGTTATTTGCAAAATTTCTATCAAATCAATCTCCTTTGTCATAATAAAAGATTTTATAAGGAAAAATACGTCAATAAAATTAAAATCAACTCAAGAGACGACAAATTAATTGAATTGCTATTTAAGGGACATTCTCAAGGTGATAAATTAAGAGACATGTGACTTTAAATTGAAAAATATATTACAAAAGAGATCAGAAAGATTGCAGAACTCCTGGATCATTAAATTCTATCAATTTTAAAGGAATCAATCATCCAAAACATCCAGCAATCTTCCTATAAACATTCTTAAAGCTAAATAAAGTAACAGGAACAAAAAAACATACACTTTGAAGCTAAAAATGAGCATAAATTTCAGAAGGCACAGAAAGCACAACAAAAAGTTCGTCTAAATGCACTCTACAACAACGTTACAAAGTTTTTCGACATCCAGTCTTCGATGTTATAAAAATAAGTACTATTTTACATAAAATTTTCTATTTGACACGACAATTCTTCTTGCTTATATTTTCATTTGATCATTGATAATTGTATTATTTAATTGAGGGCAAGCATATCCATGCTGTGCTCGTCATTAATTAGTATGCAACATAAAAACAACAATTTCTAATTTTGGACTACGAAAACTTTTTTTTTCGTCTCTAATTTCTCTTATTTTTTGTTTTTCTACCAAACAGTTGCAGTAGATAATCTATAAAAATAATAATAATGAATTTTGAGTGTTTTAGTAATTCGAAAATTTTTATGCAATAGCAAAAAGTATTTAAAAAAATATGAATTAACTTTGTAGACTATTTGAGCCTGTAAGGAAAAAAAAGAAGAAAAAAATGATAGAAGTTGAGTCAATCAAGCATGCTACCAAAATCATAATATCATCAAATTCATTGTGCACATTCTATTTTGTGTTTGTGTGGAAATAAATACCAGGATTGGAAAAATATGGCTGTAAGAAACTGGCAGGGGTCCAACTATTCTTATTACCATCATATGCTCAAACCCAGTGACAGGCCGCGTAGCCAGGGGGGGATTGGGGGACAAATCCCCCTCTTAATGGAAAATTTTCTTTATTTTGCTAGGGTTTTTGAGAAAAAATACCAAAAAATCCCCCCTTCATACAAAAATTTTGAAAATCCCCTCCTCGAAAAATTCCTGCCCAGTGATTTTTTTCTTAGTGGTGCGATAAAATTTACAGGTCATTTTATGGATACCCAAAGGTAACCTAGCACAGCCTATCCATCCTACCCCTACTACTAGGATGTCTAAGGATACTCCACCTACTCTGAATGCTAGGAGTAGGGTAGGGTAGCCCATGGAGCCATAGAAACCGATCCCTGTAAAGACTATGGCAGGAATTTTAATGTGTGTCGCAAATTTTTTTAAAATTTTTAGTGCTTCGCCTGTTAAAAAGTTTGAAAACAACTGATTTAACCACTAGGGTATCCAGTTGGAATTTCCCCAACACCTCAGTTTGATCCATGAAGGTCTAAATAGCAACTTTAGAAGTAAATAGTTCCTTTAGGTTTAAATAGTATATTTAAGGCTGTAAACATATCAGATTTACCTTGTCAACTCTCTCGACCTCAACAGAAAAATTTCTGGATACGCCCCTGCCCTCAATAAACTAGTTCTTAAACCAGTCGGACAGACTGACAACTGATAAACATGAAGACATTTAGAACTCAAACCCCATCGATTGTCTTCAGAACTTAAACCCCAAAGATTGTCCCCTGCCAGATCCTCAACAACATCCAATTCCTATTTTTCCAACCCCGAATTTAAGTGAAAAACTTTGTGACATACTTTTCCATTCTTGTTTTGTTTTTGGCTAAGACATTGCTTATTTTCGTTTCTACACGCTACGTGATATTGAATTATTTTCTTATATTGAATGTATTTTTTTTTTGGTGCTGGCCGTGCTGCACATAACAACAGATATCCTAAATAACATTAATCCACTTATTTGCCAATAAATAACGTGAGGATTGTGTTGGTAAGAGGATCGTGTTCATCTAGATGCCATTTTCCACATTTTTTGATGATTTTTTTTATAATGCAATTGCATAAAATTCACACAACATAAATTTTTATAAAAAGAAAAAAAAATAAAAACAAAATAAAATTAATGATGGAATAAATTGTGAAAAAAGTCGTGAAATTGTGCATGCTTTTGATAAACTTAGACATAATTTTCTGTGATAAACGTGCATTTGTGCATTTAAACTTGTAGAATAAATAAATTTCACATGTTTTTTTTGTCGTGCTGTCGTGCAAGTTCCAATTTAAAATTTTCCGAAAATAAAATAAATATTTTTGTATGCTCTATTCAATAACAAGGTGCAATAAGGTACATATGTAGACATTTATATAATAAAATAGTAAAGAGGTATGAGATGAAAATGATTGAAGTTTAGATGAAAGTTTAGTTTTTTTGTAATGAAATTGTCTGGACTTAGAACAGAAGCTGGTTGCTCGGTATACCCTAGGATATACACTACCCATAGGGGTATACCCTAGTGGGTACCTCCAGTAGTATATCCTAGGGCTACCCTAGAGGTATTACCTAGTGTTACACCAAGGGTACAGTTTAGAGTTACCCTAAAATAAACCAACCAACCGGCTCTAGTGCTTCTCAAACTGTATTAACTCGCGGCACACTAGAGACAAACTCTCATAACAAAGCTAATCTGCTGTGTCACACAGTTTGAGAACCACTGCTCCAAAACAATTAGAACCCTGATGCTACCTATAAGTAGCATAACTAGATCCCTTCATTACCAAACCAAATCATCTCTAAATTCAAATCATTTCCTTAAAAAAATAAGATTTCGAATTTTTCATATAGAAAGTATTGTTTTGTGATCATATTTTGTGAGTTAAAATGAAAATTAGTAAAAAAACCAAGGAAAATAACTAAAATAATTCAAAGCTAGTTAGAATTAGTAAATCTGTGCATTGTTTGTTGTGCACATAACTAATAAGTATCATATTTTGCAAAAAATAAAAAAATTTGAGAAATTCATTAAAATTTCTCGAGTTAGTGAAATTCGACCAATAAATTTAAGTTTTTTACAATCTATCAAGTATTGATAGAAATTAAAACTTTACCTAATCTGTAACGAGATCAAAAATGCCTGGATATAAAAGATTTAATTCTGTTAAAAATGTTAATGAACGATGCTGACTGTCGAGCATGTAAACAGGTGTTAATTAACAAAAATAATTAATTTAATTAGTTGATTAATCGACAGATCGATAGCAGTTAATTAGAAGTGAATAAAAAATGAGAAAGTGAGGAAGGAAATTTTCATCAAACTGCTTTATATGTTCAATGTGTCATGTGATGCATGTTAATGTCATTTTAAATTTCAAAACTGTTGTTTGTTGACAAAGATTAAAGGTTAAATTTACTTAGTAACTTGTTATTTTCTCATGGCTGAGTTTAGTTTTAGGTCTAATTGAACTTTTTTTTGTTATAGAAATTTTATTTCAGATTTTCTTTTTTTGGTGGTGAATTTGTGGAAAACTTGTTGAATTTTGAAGAATTTTGATTTTAATTTTTAAAATAAATTAAATTAAAAAGAATTTAATTTTTTTTAATTTCAAATTTAAACTTTTTAAATTTCAAATTTAAATTTTTTAAATTTCATATTTAAATGTATTAAATTTCAAATAAAAATTTAATTTTTTTTAATTTCAAATTTAAGCTTTTTAAATTTCAAATTTAAACTTTTTAAATTTCAAATTTAAGCCTTTTAAATTTCAAATTTAAACTTTTTAAACTTCAAATTTAAACTTTATAAATTTCAAATTTAAATTTTTTAAATTTCAAATTTAAATTTTTTAAATTTCAAATTTAAATTTTTTAAATTTCAAATTTAATTTTTTTGAAGTTTTGAAATTTCAAATTCAAACTTTTTAAATTTCAAATTCAAACTTTTTAAATTTCAAATTTAAGTTTTAATTGTTTAACATTTTTAAATTTTTCAATTATTTAACTTCAATAATGCAAAAACTTATCTATAAAATTGCAAATAATTTTCTCCGGTTTCTGAAAATTTTCCACATTATCCACGCTCCAAAAAGTTCATACAATTTCAAAAATTCATCACTGAGCTCATTGAATTAAAAACAAAGTTCAGGACCATATCAAAATTTATATAAATATGATAAGATCGAAATTAAAGAGTTCTCAATTCAATGAGTTCTAGGACAAATTTCAAAATTATTAAAGCTTATTTCTATGACTGAACACCCATCACCATGTTAAATGCCTTTGTCACATGAAGGATATGTAGAAGGAAGTGTCTTGGTGTAAAATTCTTAGTCAAAATATTTTAGTTGTGTGTTAAATGATAAATTTTCAAAAAACATGCCAAATATCTTTGAAAATTTATCATTTAAAGATGTCTAGTCTATAATTTGGAGACAAATCCTAATCTTTATCCATCAATTCATCTCCAAATCACTTTAAAGACAGACAAAAATAACACAAAATATTTTCCATCAAGTAAACAAGTTCAAGGATGTGTCTCAAATGTTTGTGTATTAGGACAAATGTAAATGAGCTGAGTATAATGAGAAATGTAATGGGACAACATTTTTAAGGACAATTCACGAAGGATTTTCTTCTTCAATTCAACAAAATATTTCGATAAAAAAATCTTTAACTTCTTTAATACTTAAAATTTCACATTTTTGGTCGTATTTTCACTAACCTGCATCATAAAGTGCATCTACACCATCATCACTTCCATCTTTCGGAAGCTCAATGTTACCTGAGAACTGTGACGGTGAGTTCTTACATCCGAACCACCAGTGCGCCGTTGGCCGTGGGAATGGAGGATCTGCTTGATCGATCTGTAAAGATTTTAATGGAATTTAGTCAAAAGTTCACAGATATTGACTCCAAAAAACTTACTGCAAATGTTCTGTCATTAAATCTGTAGTATTTATCACCCTTAAAGAAGTACGTATATCCATTTGTATATTGAAGTGCAGCATCAATGCCGTCTGGAATTCCCTCCCAATTACTGACTGGTTTTGGATATGTTGCCTTAACTGGCGGTCTTTTGAGTGGATCAAATCGCCAGAATTTACTGCCTTTGTAGAAGTAAATCTTTCCATTTCCACCCCATACCATAGCAGCATCAACATTATCAGGAATTCCAGTGAATCCTTCACTGATCTCTTTTGGATAATCTCCATCCAAATTTCGTCCATTATATCTCCAATATTTAGATCCTTTAAAGAAGTATGTCTTTCCATTTTTATATGTAAATGCAGCATCGATGTTATTTGGTAAACCAGACCATCCATCTGAGATCAATTTTGGATAGCCATCTGCGATTGCATTTTCTGTTAACTTATAATACTTGTTATCTTTAAAGGCATAAGTAGCTCCGTCTGGCGTATTAAAAATGGCATCAATCTTTGGATTTCTACACAGAGCATCATCATTTGGTAATACTGATGGTGGTTTTGTCGTTTTGGCTGATGGACCTGGTGCTGGCTGGCTACCTGAGCCTGAACCGCTACTACTTCCCGATGATTTCTTTCCGTATAAGGCTTGAATACCCTGAATGTCATCAGAATCTAATCTAAAAACTGGATCATATCCACGATAGAAAGGTGCCATAAGTGCACTTCTGACATCTGAGTGACTCAATCCCAAACTGTGACCGAACTCGTGAGCTGTTAGGAAGGAATAGAGATTTTTTTAATAATTTGACTTAGTTGAGTATACCCTAGGGTACCCCAAACTACCCTACCCCTAACTTTTAGTGGAGGATAGGTGGGGATCCTAGGTGAATGGTAAGAATAGAGTACCCTAGGACACCCTAGCATAGGGTAGGGTACCCTAGATATAACCTAGAGTATCAACTTGGTTGGAGGGATACCCTGATGGGGGTAATTATAATGTTATAGTTACTAACCTGCTACTTGGAAAAGATTTGTTCCTCTTCCACTATTGATTGTCCATTGTTCAGAATCATCAAAATGAGCATCACCACCGTATACTGGGAAATAAGCGTGAGCTAAGGTACCACCTTGACCGTCGAAGGGATCGCCATCGCCATGCTCTCCTGTTTCGAATCTATAACAGCAATTAAAAACAGAATTAAAAAGGGAATCAAAACTCCACAAAATTCAACACAACTTACCTAATATCAATATGAACTGGATTTGTTTTCTTAGCAGTAAATGTGAGATCAGTATATTCGCTCCAAACGGAAAATGCTTTTGCGACTTCCTTATCAACATCATCCTTATTGAGACGTTTAGGATATTTAGATATTTTATAAGTTAAAGCTTTCACTTTCCACCGACTACCCTGTAGTGCATAACGCTTTGATCGTGAGTCAGAACCGAATCCGACTTTATCTTTTACACCACATCTTGGCATTGACATCATTGTGATTGTTTCGTCATCAAGCTCACCTGTTGAGTGGAGAATTTATGAGTACTTCAAATTAGAATGCAATTTTATTACTTACCGGTTATATTAAGACCAGCAAAGCCTTGAAACTCTCTTATTGCTGTCTCCCATGAGTCTTGTGATAGAAGATTTCCACCTGATGTTGGATTTCTGGCTTTCGGACTAAGATATCCGTATTGTGAAAGATAAATCTGGAATTAGAAGGGAAAGATCGTGATTTATTGGGAATGTTGATGAATATAAATTGGAAAGTAAGATTTTATGGTTGATTAAGGTTTGATTCCCAAGAATAGCATTGAATACGATTGATTCTGTGATTAATCATGAAGTATGTTTTAGCAATGAGGCTTATAAAGCTTAAATCCTCAGGATTAAACTTAAATCCTCAAGATTAAACTTGAATCCAAATTGTTTAACTTTAATCCTCAAGATTAATTTTAAATCTGGAGATTTAAAACAAGCCTCACGATTTATTCTAACAAAATTTCAAAGAAGTCATTCCAGCTGTGCGATTACTCATTCATTCATCAGTTCATTCATTAAATTCTTACTGTAACTAAGCAAAATAAACATTATAAATATAAATTCACTCTCTATTTTCCCTCGTTCAGTCACTATGACACCGAGTGGTGATTGTTGTTATTAAGTCATGTGCTTGCATCGGCTGTCGTTATTCCGTACAACAACAGCAATCATTTAACTACTGACACTTCCATTGAAGAATTAAATTTTAAATTCACGTGTTGATTTTTTAGAAACGTGAAGATAATTAAGAATGCATCGATATGCGGCTAGGCTACATAATGTAAACATGCGATGTAACTTCAAATTGACATGAACTTTTTTTAACGTGGCTGTCAATTCGGCGTCGAGATCGAATAATGAGTTATGCAATTCAATCGAATAATTTGTTTCGTCTTCAAAGTTCATTGTTTGTCATCGACAAAGACAATCAAATTGAAAATTTATGCGGAACGCGTTGTGAGCGTTTTGCCAAAACTTGAAATTATTTTTTTTTAACGCGACAATAGTCAAGGTCTAGTCCAATTAAAAATAAAGTACGGAGAATTACATTTTTTGCGATATCTGAGTGTATTAGTTGATAAGACTGATAAAATAATTAGATTTTGTTTGCTTAAGCCTCTATGCTCATAGATATGACTAAATTCCCTACACTATTCATATCTTGGTTATTAATTTAGCGGATATTACCACATCCACGCACATTTCATGACAAATCAGTTTATTCACTTAAATCTATGACAAATATTAAAAGAAGGTGATTGCTGATAACGGGATAATTTGTGTGTGAAAATGTCATCATCGGGGTGAGTGTGAGGCATTTTTTGTGATAACTAGAGTGGAATGGGAATTCCTGACATATGAATACTGTGCAAAGATTTACATTTGTGCTTGACGTTTACAATTGTTCAGCTTTTTAGTAAAAACATTTTGTTCTGGATTTCTTCTATGATTTTTAAGTACTCTAATGGTACAACATAGTCACTAGAGGACCGCTACAATACTTTGAGTTGCCCTGACGGTCTCTGTGCCGTCAGCTGCATTCAAGCTTTTTAACAAAATATGAGATTTGATGAAGATTATTGTCTTTTGGATTGTCATATTGACATCACTCTATGGAATGATTTTAAAATTGAATTCTGATGGGAATCGAACCCATGTCCTCATAACAGTTAAGGCTTCAGATTGCTCGTATGTTTCTCAATCATTCGACCATAGCAACCTTAGTTTTGCTTGGCAGAATAGGCTTCATATAGTTTAATCCAATGGGCGACAATAGTTCTTATTCTTCGAAATCGATACATCATTTTTTCAAAAAAAATATGACCGTTACAAATTTTCATAAGCAAATTTAACGGTTTTTTAAAATTTAAAAAAAAATATTTTCGAAACAGTTTTAAATTCCTAAAAAATAACGGTTAATACTACTGTTGTCGTCCATTGGAGTTTGATATTCCAAATTTCATTGCTCACGTTACAATAGTGACAATTTTGAATATTTAGCGACGCATTAGAGTCCCAAAAATTATGTTTAAACTCAATTAAAGTAAGTAAAGTAGCTAAAGTGTGTCAAGAAGAATTTTGGTGCTGGAAAATTTTCAAAGGAACTCTTAGACTGGTGATTAGTGCTGTCATTAGTTCATTCCTTCCCCAAAATATATTTATATCAGATTCAAAAATTATCAATCAACAAAAATTTATCATCCTTGTGAAAATGACTCAATGTCTATTTTTGATAGTCATTATCTCGACCTTGACTAAACCCTCTATATCTTTCTCATCGCAAAACCTCAAGCCTACATTTCATTAATCAGCAAAACAGACAAACTTCTCCCTCAGCAACATTTTTCCTTGTTTGCAAAACATGTAAATTTACTTATTCGATTTACGCACCTCTTCAAACATCTGATATGATACGTTTCAATGTTATGTAAATAAATAAAAATTTAAATATTTGAAAAATGAATTTTCAATTGAGCCTTCACATTATGCATTTTTTTGCGAGTGCATTTTTTATTAACTCATTAATTATTTTCTTTCAATCTGTTCTTTTTCTTTCTCTCAATGTGTTTTACTGTTTTTTTTTCTTTCCTGGATCATCAATAATTCTACATGTGTTTGAGGTGATATTTTGACTCAGGGTGTGCCAATGGATAGAACTTTTTTTGATTAATATAAAATGTATTTTTTGTAGTTTTTGAAAAAATTCAATGTTTGCTTTGTTTTTGGATCTTTTGACGTCTAATTTACATTAAAATTGAAATTAGGTTACAAAAAAATTAAAATTCCATATTTACAAACCAACAAACCTTCATTCTACCTTAGTACCCATAAATATGCATCCAATAGCCTGCCTGTCAGCTCCACGACAGTGATTTTATTTAAATCGACTTTACAGAGGCATAAATGGAGTCAAAGACATGAATACACATCATAAATTAATTTGAAATCGCTGATCAATCACTTTTATTGTGTGATTTGAATTAATTGAATGATGATTGAGGGGCATGACAGACTAGGAAGAAAATGTTTTAGTAAATTCAATGTTCTATTGGAACTATAAGGTAGAATTTTAATTGAAGGTAGAATTTGGATAGATTTTGAGGTTATTTGGAAGATTTGAAGAAATTTTGAAGTTTTGTTACTTTTTGGTGGCTAATCTCGAGAGATAATGTTGAGGAAGGTTCCAACTAACTCCACAGTCAGGCACCTGCAAACAGCTAATATCGAGCTGTCCAATTTAGTCAATAAGCCACCGCCACATCACATTCTTTACAGCAGAACATCACAGACACGCGAGGGAATCTCGACAATACCAAGTAGCTTGTCTGACAGCAATTGATCAATTTTCCAACCAGTTTCAAAGTCCATTCCAAATCAATTCCATTTTTCATCATCACAAATTCCACAAATTACATCAAACAGTCTAGAATCGATCCCAAATGTCTAATAACTATGTAAATTCAAAATTTTATAAACAAACTCAAATGCAAATGTCATTAGTAATAAGTCATTAGTCACTCATAAAGTAAAATTGTTTTCCCATAAATGTTTGTTTTGTCGCCTCATCACTTTTCAGCACTAGAGCTTCCACCTTATTTTGTCGTATCGTATTTCAAGAGAAATTTCATGCATAGTAAAAAATGCCGATCATGCATGCAGTTTAGAATTATTTTTTGTTACATTTCTTCCGCAATTCTGTTCTTTATTTTGTTACAAATGTGATTCACTTTTTGTCATAGCAGCCGGACGTGCGAACAAATAATGAGCATGAGAGTAAATATAATAATTTTTGATCATGAAAAATGGCAATTAGAAGCTAATGATTTTAGTAAAATTGAAGCTTTTTTTAGTGCTTCTCGGAAATTTCGAGAGATGATGTGATCAATTGCAGTTAGGGCATTCAAACTCGAATTTAGGGATATGGATAAGCTCTTAGTTGGATGTACTATAAATAATTGAACTTAGTAACATCAAGATCTCAAAACTATTATTTCATATGCATGCTATCTAGACATTTTGCTGTATTTTCATAATAATTATGTCTACATATATACAGCAGCATGTGCTTCAAAGAAAAAATGTTGATGCATTAAGCACGTTCCTTGCAGATGCGAAAAAATGCATGCAATCATGATAAATTTCCTGGTGATCCAAGAATTAGGTCACTGGAATTTTTCACCCTTCCTTATTCTCAGGTAGAAAAAACATCAAAACATTCAGTATCATTTCCGGAAATATTCCTGAATTCTTACAAAGAAAGACGACTCATTCATAAAATTCACATTAATTCGTTTAAAAAACAATTTAACATTTTGTTTATGGCAACAAGTTAAAGTTCCATAATTAATGGAATTATGAAAGCATTTTGGGAGTGCCACCCACAGCGTGACTCATGTTTATGAATTGTCTATGAGTTAAATGTGTCTCATTTGGAAGGTTTGTGCGTTGGATAGGATAATATGTGTGAATTGTTTATTTGGAGCTGCTTTTTGGAGTCAAAGCTTCTTTATTTTTGGTTATTAATGCTATTGGAGTAGAGTGGGATATGGGGTGTTGAGTCATATGTAGACGAAATTCTCAGTCAGTCTATAGAAAGGTATTTATGGTCGAGTAAGTGGTCAGGCAACAGTATTTCAATCAGTAACCTTACTCCTCTTGACCTACTGACTACTGGGACTTGGGTTTGATTCCTATCACATTAATATAGCAAGATTGTGGACAACAAGATGAAAATTAAGACTTGATAAGTAAGCCATTAAATATTAATCACAAAATATGATTCTGCCGTCAATTATTCCTCACATTAAATTTCCATCAAATTCCTATATTCCATCAAAAGAATCGTCATAAAATATTTCCCAGTAGTAATAAACTATTCTCCAATTTTTTTATGGATTGATTCATCTCAAATTTCTCAATTAATCATCTTCATTCATAAATAATTGTCAGTTCCATTAAATTAATTTAAAGCAGAAAAATAAAGCATAAGTTGCTCTAAATTAAATTCCCACAATTTCATTCATCAGTTCCTCTCAAGTGCTTCTTGAGTATGTTAATCATCAAATCATTTGCATATATTAATCACCAACAAAACATCTCATTTTAATTGCTAATAGAAATAGTATTCTTTTCTCTTCTGCCCACTTATGATCCATTCACTTATGGGGGGCGTTTGTAAATGATGTGAAATGTGAATGAATGAGCAATCAAACAGTTGGAATGAGTTGTTTGATTTTTTTAGAATAAATCTCGAGGATTGTTTTAAATCCTGAAGATTTAAGTTTAATCCTAAGGATTAAAGTTTAATTCTGAGGATTTAATTTTAATCTTGAGGATTTAAGTTTAATCCTGAGGATTAAAGTTTAATACTGCAGATTTAAATTTAATCTTGAGGATTTAAGTTTAATCCTGAGGATTTAATTTTAATCCTGAAGGTTTAAATGTAATCCTGAAGATTTAAGTTTAATCCTAAGGATTAATATTAAATCATGAGGATTTACATTCATTTCTTCAGATTTTAGCTTCATCAGCTTTTAATTAGAGCTAAAGTTGTTGGTTTTGGTACAAAAAAACCAAATAGCATGCCCTTTAGTGTAACAGAACTGTACACTAGATTGCGGTTCTATTAGAGTCATTGTACCTTCATTATTAATGTAACAGAAGAGAAAATAGTCAAAACAATCAGATGGACATCATTTATGACAATCCCACTCATAATGTATCATAATATTTACAGAGTAACGGTTCAACAGCACATGTCTTTTATTATTATTGTTATTTTTTGTGTACAATGGAGAGCAATGTCAATCTCGTATTTAATTTATGAATGAGTCATAAGCACTGACTGAGAAAGATCCAAAACAATGTTTATGCGGAAAAGAAATGGAACAAAAAACAGACAAATTGAGAGACTGTGTCTAAAAGATGATATTCTAAAAAGAAAATAATTCAGAGATGAGTGAGATAAAAGAGGAAGAAGAAGCACAGCACACACATGATCGTCGATCATCGGATAGAAATTTCCGCAATAGACATCAAACCATTCACCTCGATTATTATTCAACAGAACTGTGTGAGAAAAAGAAATAATTTCTCACCTTTATTGCACACACGTTGACGATTTTACATGTCAATAACAATGAGAAATGAGAATTCATGTGATGAGATTGGAAGCGCGCACACGTCGTTAATTTTTTAGAACAATAATAATTTATTCAGTTTACAATGCATTGTGGTTAATTTTGCAAAACAATTCATATTCATTTGTCACTTATGAGAGCGTAAGGAATTGCCGATCAGGAGGAGCTTCAATTGCGTTCCAATGAGTCAATTGTATGGTACTTCCGTCCGTGATTCCATAATCCATAATGCGATGCATATCAAAAAGTTCTTGACCATTGTAATGCAACCTGTAGAAACCGATGAAGAAACCACGAGATTGAAAGATTTTCTCCTTGATGACTAGAATTTGATCAGAGCTATGGCAGAGAAGGTCGAGAATCTGTTGCTCTGGAATATCGATTTTAATTATCATCTTGAGCCTTTGTTGAATTTTTGACTTGATTTCTGATGAGTTTCAGGTTGTAAAAATTTTTACACAATTTTCAGATTGAATTCAGAGGTCACTAAGAGTCCAAAATTATCAAATTTAAATATTTTTCAATGATATGATGATTAAAATTTCCCTGGCAAAAAAACCAGCTTTTAAACCACAAAACCCACAATATTCATCCATAAATCGGAAGCACACAAACCACACAGTGAATTAATTGAAATGCTTATACACAGTATGAGATAAAAATCAAATATGTCATTGACCTTCCTATAGATTCAGTTTTTCCATGATTTTTCACAAATAGATAAGATTGACTTTGATACAAATACATGCGTAATGGAAATTATTAATTGAGCCGCAGGTGCGTAGTTAGGGGACCCCTTTCACCAGAAGACTCTTCAATTTGCAATTAAAATTGTAATAATTGACATCGTTTACTGATACTCGCGACACCTTAAAAGACAGGGCTTATTAATGAGTACGTCGTATGCAGCATGTGAAACTAAAGTGTTGCGGAGCATAGTTTGAGTAGCACTGCTTTTTGGACAATCATTAAATATTTTAAACTAATATTCAAAATATGCCTTGCTTAAAAACCCCAAAAAAGCGCAATTGAAAAATAAAATCCAGCACCAGGTCGTCGTGAGGCCGATGTAAAGACAAATTTTGCCTGGAGCTGATATCAAGCCGGCGTGATACTTATTTCATGTCAGACTTTCAACAATTTTAGTGCTATGTGCCATCCAGGGAACAAACATTTGCTTAATAAGCATCCCAACATTGCCTTTTGTCTTGATTTTTTTCACTAATTCATGTCGTGTGCTTCACTGAACCCCTTCTAAGTATTACAAATTTAATTATTATTGAAAAATACAAGCGATAAATTAAACTTCCTTTGACATCTACATTCATTTCGAGGAATGACATCCGGTGATTTCTGACATTTTACACAGGTTCTGTGTGCCTGAATATAGATCAGTTTTTGCTCCAATTTCTCCCACAAAAATTAATTCCTTCCATTCAGAGTAAACACCTGTACATTTACTTATTGTTTAACCCACCCAATATTTAATTAAGAAATCAGTTCACCTATTTCTGTCTTGAAGATAAAAACTCTGTTAGCAAATGGAAACAGACCACATTTTCGAGTGTTTACTTGACAGTCTGTTAAGATCTTTTTCGTACAAACATCTCGTGCTAAAAACTCATTCATTGACTTACTCACAAATTCCTCTTAAAAAATCTCCCACAAAAAAATTATTGAATGAAACTGTTTGTTGCTATTTTGCGGCATAAACAATTTTGATCAGAAGACGTGGCGTCTCGTGGCAATCAAATCAAATTAGCTAGAGGATGAAAATTGAGTCTGAATGAATTGGATAGAAAAATGTGTGATTCATTCACTAATAGATGAGATGTAGACATTACATTTTGTGTGTAGGAAATTGTGAATTGTACAAAAATTAGTCATCAGAATCCAAATGAAAGCTTATTAAATGTGGATACTTTGTTCTGAACAATTTGTCGATTGATGGACATTGTTGTGACTGTTTTGTTTGATTTTGTTTGGATGCTGGGTATTTTAGGTCATTGATTGTTGTTTTTATACAGACATTTTGGTTATTGAACCTGCACTTAGTGAATATTTTGCAATTCAAAAGTCAAGTTCAGTTTAACGGTTTTCAGAAATTTGAATTTTTGAGAAAATTTAAATTTTTGAGAACCGTTAAAATTTAAATTTTTGAAAACCGTTAAAAATTTAAATTTTTGAAAACTATGGGATCTTTCATATAAATAATACCATATTCTTCACAGGCATCATTACTAAACAATCTTAGCTTCACTCCATCAAAGGCGCTCTATTCCACACCCCATAAAGTTTTATTACCTACAAACTTCATTTCAATAGATTTTCCTCAATAATTAAAATTTGTTCGACGTCTCCAAGTGTCACTTTCAAGCGACGATAAGTTACAAGTGCAATAATCGTTTATTTAATTGTTATTCATACAATAAAATTCACTCATTTGAGGACAGACATGAAACATGTGAGCATGCATTGTAAAGAATCACATGAATATAAACGTTTAATTGGAAAAGTCATGTGCTGTTGCATGAGGAAGGTTTGAGATGGCAAATTTGTGGATTTTTATTGAATCTTACAAAATGGTGGGTTAAAAGGTTGATTTTTAAGGTTCTGTAATATCAGAACGATCCCAATTTGTGGAAAGTTTTGAGGATCCAGGAATGTACAGGAACAAAACTTGTTGCTGACTATAACTTACTACCCAGTTACAAACTCGATCAATAAACAATATTTTTATGTAAAAATATTTTCATAATCATAAATTAACATCGACAAGTAATTGAACATCTACAAATATTAGAAAAATTACACTAATTTGAATAAGAAATTACGAGATGACATGTGCGATAGAAATTAAATGAAAAATGTTAATAGTATCAGGAATGTCAACAAATTAACAACATTGATGTGAATTAATTGAAGATGATTGTATTTTTAAAGTAATTACAGAAGCTGAGAGGATTGACACGAGCCTGAAATTACCTTATGAGCAATTCTGGGTTACCGACATTTGCCCACTGACATTTGCCCACTCTACATTTCCCCACTGACATTTGCCCACTGGTACATTTGCCCACTGGTACATTTGCCCACTAGTACTTTTGCCCACTAATACTTTTGCCCACTGGTACTTTTGCCCATTGGTACTTTTTCCCACTGGTACATTAGCCCACTGGTACATTAGCCCACTGGTACATTTTCCCACTAGTACTTTTGCCCACTGGTACTTTATCCCACTGGTACACTTGCCCACTTATATATCTAAAATAAAAATATATTTTTTTAAATTTGATAAAATAATTTTTTTTTCTAAAATAATAATTTGTTAGGATTTGTTTACTTAATTTAGTTCACTTCACTATGAGGCAAAAATTATTTTATTGGCTTATATGAAAGTTCATAATCTAAGGTATAAGAATCGATATAAATTTTGGACCAGAAGTCAGCAGTGCTGGACATACAATACAAAATGTGACTTGATGATGAACGCAAATGACCATCTCTAAAGCATCATAGCTTTTTACCAATTTTCTTAAACTTTTTTTTGTTTGCAAAGTAGGCTTCAATAAAATAGTCAGTTACAGTCATTTAAGGTTGTCCAGAGTGTACGAAAAGTCAAAAAAATGAAATAAGCTTAGTATTCCATACTAGATTTAGGTATACAGATCACAACCATCATAAATATTATTTATTTTTATGTTAACTTATGGATCATGACTAGATCTACAAAAGCTGCATAGCTTTTGTCAAGCTTTTGTGGTTCCAATTCAATTTCGAACTTTTCGAAAAGTTCGAACATTTGTTCGAATTTTTTTGTTTGTAAACAAATAAAAGTTTCATTTCTAAAATTTTGTCCTTTAAGGTGATAAAGCAACTGAATTTTGAAGTCTAAATCAATTATCTATGATGTTTTATTGATTTAGTAGGCTCAGTGATGAACAAGATACAAAATTCAGTGAGATTTCATTCAAAATGTTTTAAAGAAAATTTTCACTACTTTTGCTTACATTTTTGTTTATGTTATGAAGTTTCAAATTAACTTGAAAAATCACGACGTACAGATCACGCCAGAAACTTCCACGCTCTCTTGTGTTAGTTTTGAGTATAAACAAATACACTGTCTTGTTTTAGATTAATATGATATTTATATTTAGTTAGAAAAAAGAATTTGAAAAACCACAGTTTTTGGAAAATTATTCCTAAAATATTTTAAAACTTCAATAATTCTTTAATTAAAGCTTCATTTTAACTAAATTAAGTACAGAATGATAGCTACTGACTTATTTTATACATCAAATAACAAAACGAATATAAATATCAAATAGTTTTGAAGAATTTTATGAAAAAGTAAATCTACTAGAAAAAATCTTTCGTGGATTTACCCTTATAGATATTTTAGTTTTAACAATATCTAATATTATACCATTAAGTTTGTTTTGTACAACCACATTCTTCACTCCTATTCACTCCATTCAGGATGTAAAAATTTGCTCAACCTAATCCGGTTTTCGTCCAAACTAATTAATATTAATAAGTAGTAAAAGTATGCGGCCGAGGTAACGAGGCCGCGAAAAATTTTTGGACCACAAAATACTCGTTTTTTGAAGTTTTGAACCCGTAGATGATACTTAATCCAAAAAATTTATAAACAGAAAAATGCAGACTTGCGATACACAACTTTGGCATCATTAGATTTTTCTAAAACAGAAGCATTAATACCGTATTAAAGTAAATTCAACTATTTATATCTTACGTATATCTATAGGCCGTAAGTTTTGTTTGTGCGACTGCAAACTTATACTCATAGAAATAATTTTACCGAACTTTAACTATTTGTATGCAAATTTTAGCCAAAAAATCGATAAAATAGCGTTTATAACATATTTGGTTAAAATTAACATTTCTGGTTAACTTAATTAATTTTTAGGATAATAGTTATGATCCGAAAAATATTAATTTAACTTTTGTTAAAAAATAACTAAATAATTGTTAAAATTAACAAATTTTATGGTAATGATTTTAACCAAAAATTAATATTGATGCACAGTGGATCAATATTTTTTATGCCCTAATTTGCACTCAAAAAATATTAATAGTTCAAAATGTTCAATAAAAATGAGATCCAGTAATCATGCAGAGCCTCTATGTCTAATAAATAAGATCCAGTAATCATCCAAAGCCTCTATTTCCGTTTATGTAAGATCCAGTAAACATCCATATCCATAAAAATAAGATCCAGTAATCATCCAAAGCCTCTTTGTCCAATAAAACAAGATCCAGTAAACATCTAGAACCTCTATGTCCGTTTATATAAGATCCAGTAACATCCAGAACACCTCTTTCCAATTATATATGATCCAGTAAACATCCAGAGCATCTATGTTCAATAAAAATGAGATCCAGTAATCATCCAGAGCCTTTATGTCCAATAAAATAAGATTCAGTTACCATCCAGAGCCTCTATGTCCATAAAAATAAGATCCAGTTACCATCCAGAGCCCCTATGTCCATAAAAATAAGATCCAGTTATCACCCAGAGCCTCTTTATCCAATAAAAATAAGATCCAGTTACCATCCAGAGCCTCTATGTCCATAAAAATAAGATCCAGTTACCATCCAGAGCCCCTATGTCCATAAAAATAAGATCCAGTTATCACCCAGAGCCTCTTTATCCAATAAAAATAAGATCCAGTTACCATCCAGAGCCCCTATGTCCATAAAAATAAGATCCAGTTATCACCTAGAGCTTCTATATCCAATAAAAATAAGATCCAGTTACCATCCATAGCCTCTATGTCCATAAAAATAAGATCCAGTTACCATCCAGAGCCCCTATGTCCATAAAAATAAGATCCAGTTATCACACAGAGCCTCTTTATCCAATAAAAATAAGATCCAGTTACCATCCAGAGCTTCTATATCCAATAAAAATAAGATCCAGTAATCATCTAGAGCCTTTATGATAATTCAATTTTTTTTAAAAAAAATCCATTTTTTTCGATTTTCAAAGTGCTGTAGAATCTCAGGATTAAGTCCAAACATAGTCATGTGGGGTATTTTTGTAAACGTCATGGAAAGGACTATAAGATAGGATACAAAGTTATATCCAGTTTGAAAAAAACCCTGGGTCGTCAGGCGTTTGAAGAAAAGTGTAATTTTTCCTAGGTTTGTCAACTTTGACAGCCTTAAAATCACTGAAAATTTCAAAATTTCCTAAAATGACTTTCCATTCCCCTGGTCGCTTGATATGTGTGACCAAATGGCAAAAAAACCAAATTTCCATATGCACATGGCTCGGCTGTGACCCTGATCACCAAATTTGTGGACCCTAAAAAACACGTTTTTCGAGGTTTTGGACCCTTAGATGATGCTTAGTGAAAAAAATTTATATACAGAAAAATGCAGCCTCGCGATACACAACTTTTGGCATCATTAGAATTTTTTTAATAATAAGTCTTAATACCGTAATAAAAAAAGTGTGTTTTTGACGAAACTAATAACTTACACGCTTTTGCGTGGAAGTTAATTATCTTTAAAATCAACATTTTATGACTGATTAGCAATTGTACAAGCATAATAATGTTATGTTTTGTGCAACTAATATGCTAAAACTATGATTTTAGCAAAAATATTCAATTTTGTAACGGCTACTGAAATTTTTGAAATTTTCAACCAACGGACTTTTTTGAGGTGTCGGTAGTCTGCTACCTCAATACAAATCTATAACTTTTTTCATCAAAACTATATCAGATATGACAGAATATAACAATGTCTTCTGTTTTCAATCATTTTACAATAATCTGGTATGAAATATGGTTCAATTTTGAGAGTTTATAGGTTTCTAGAATTGCAGCAAATTTCAATGGCTCTTATCGACTTCTATCATTTTTAATAGTGCATAAAATATTGTGTTCTTGCTTTTTTAGATAGCTTACATAATTAGCTTTAGATTAGTATATAATATGTCGCACTTCGTTGAGTTTGAGAAAATCCAAAATTTAAACAATTGAAAATTATAACAATTTTATTTCATTTTTGACAGAGTGAGTCATTTAGACCAAAAAAATTTTTAAGAAATTTTTTCAATTTTTGCCCCATAGTAAAGTGAACTAATTTAAATAAACAAATCCTAACAAATCATAGTTTTGAGAAAAAATTATTTTATCAAATTTAAAAAAATATATTTTTATTTTAGATATATAAGTGGGCAAGTGTACCAGTGGGATAAAGTACCAGTGGGCAAAAGTACTAGTGGGCAAAAGTACTAGTGGGAAAATGTACCAGTGGGCTAATGTACCAGTGGGGAAAAGTACCAATGGGCAAAAGTACCAGTGGGCAAATGTATTAGTGGGCAAAAGTACCAGTGGGCAAATGTATTAGTGGGCAAAAGTACCAGTGGGCAAATGTACCAGTGGGCAAATGTCAGTGGGGAAATGTAGAGTGGGCAAATGTCAGTGGGCAAATGTCCCAAACCCAGCAATTCTTATAGGCTTAAAAATAAATGAATTTTCTGATTAAATATTGAATGTTAAGACAGTAGTTTGATGCTTCAGGAATAAGTTTTTAATGCATATTGTTATTGATACAGTCAGCATCTATAATACTGGATTCTTATCTGCAAATTTGCATTACTTTATTATTGCCGGAAATAAAAAGGAAATTCTCATTTATCAAATACTCTGGCAATAAAAACACTTGAGCAAGTTGCATGTATGAATACAGACTTGAAAGATAAATAATACAATTAAAAATATTTGACTCTACTTAACCCAAGACATTTATAATCATAACCTAGCACAACGTTGTTGACGAAATATTCATCATAAGAATGACAAAAGGAATTTTTCTTGTAAAAATACAAATTCCCTTTAATTTTGTGAATATTATGTTTATTTGCAGAAATACTTTTTAGTTTTTAAGTAACTAGAGATTACTAGGTTTGTTGAAGCTACCGGCAAATCATCAGCTTTCCTTTTCCTCTCCTGAAAACGTCATTAATAATGTTTTAATTACGAGAAACACAAAAAGGGAAAGACAGTCATTTAAAAATCATATTGGGTATGTTAGGTATCATATTGGGTATCCATTGGAGCAGGAGCGTATCCAGAAATTTTTTAGAGAGGGGTTTTAATTTCTTTTTGTATGGACGGGAAAATTTAGAGGGGTTTTGGTATTTTTTTCTAGAAAAAACCTAACAAATTGAAAAAATTTTCTCAAAAGGGGGCCCCCTCGAAATTATGGCATAAAAAATTTATTTCGAAGTTTTTCCAAAGCTTTAATTTGTTTACATATCATTCGAATTAGCAACAAATACAAAACAAATAAATAAGTATAAAATATAAAAAAACTTGAATCCCCCCAAAAAATTCTGGATACGCCACGATATCGGTTCCGTATAAAAACTTGGCATTAATTTATAATTGACAATTAAAAGAAGATAAATCATCGTCAAATTTTAATTTCTTAAAAATTCAGCTTACGTTTTTATTCACTTTTTAATTGCTAATTAAAAAACCTAATTGGACGCTCATCATCACATACTTAGTGCAGAATACGAGAATAATGCAAATAATTTCCGCATAAATTTTATTGCATCTTAAAAAGACACAACATTTTGTCTCAAATTAAATTTTTGATTCACATTAATATTCTTATCGCATAATAATGTGCAAGTTTAATTTGTTGTTTGTCTTTCCGTTTGTCTAATCTCAATGCTTCATTATTATTATAACTGTTGCTGCTAAACATTAATTCAGACACACAAAAAAAAATTGGTGAGTAAGTAAATAATATGAAAAAAAAATTTAATTTATAGCTCTGTGATTATAACAATCATAATATGTACAGTCAGTCAGTCAGTGTAAAAAAACAGAGAGAAGAGGCATCAACAGTGGCGGTGGGAGGAAGAATAATAAAAAAAATGAAATATCACACATGACCTTGATCGTTAGAGTCACGCTATGGTTGTATTCGCGATTCTAATGCAAACTCATCAGTGCTTTATATCGATGACGATTGTAATAGCAATGTATGCTGCTATTGATGACGATGATGAGTTGGTTGTAAAGATTCAATACTATGTAATGTAAAATAAATTAGAATTTTGGTTTGTTTGAACTTTTATAGCTGTTTGGAATTATTTTGACATATCATGCAATAGCTGAACGTGTAACTTTTTATTCGTTTTGAAGTTTAGAATGAAATTGAAAGTTTTTTGCCTTTGAACTTTAGAAATGTGGAAGTGGAAGTTTCAAAACTTAAACACACAATTTACACTCTATAAAAATTTGAAATGTTAGTAATTTTGTTAAATTGTTGCTAATTTTAGATTGTTCAGCAAGTTAGAAGGAACTTTATTCAGTTTTATATTTTATTACAGCTTTTTTCTTAAAATAGACATTCGGAAAATTAGAAAATAATAAGAAAATCAGCTGATCCTTCCATTAGCAAGCATTAAAATTGTGAAATCAGATATTTGGCATTTGGAAGCTTTTCTGTTGTCACTCCTCGCTTACTTTTTCACAATCTTAATAGAATGTGAACACCCTTATTTGTTTTTTATGACTTTATAAATTTTAAAGACTAAGAACGTAGCTAGAGGAAGATTTGAATCTCAAAACTAACCTAAATTGTCTCGTTTAAACAAAAATTGAAAATTTTCTGGTTATACCCATGTCTAAGACAACTTGATGTCGTAAAAAAGTGGAATCTGAGATATTTCGTGAAAATTTATTGAATTTGAAGCCTTGACTTTCACACTAAGGATTAATTCCAAAAAAATCCAGCAAAAACCAACAAATCCTAGCATTTTAGATATGGTATCTAAAAAAATTCTGATATTATATGAAGAATATATCAGGGATTTCCCAAGATGTAATGTGAAGAAGACCTAAAATAGTTTTTGATGAAAAAAAAACTTTCTGAGTATTTAAGACGCTTATTATATATTGAAAGATCTTGAAAGAATGAATCGAAATAATGAAAAAAGGTAGTATACCAAAAAAAATAGAACAATCGTGGAAAAGATGGACTCAATAGGGATTCGAACCCATATCCTCACTAAAGAGAGGATTCTAGAATTACAGTTTAGTTTTTAACCACAACGCCACATAGACTTTTAACTTACACTGGCATTTTCGCCTACATATGGTTCAATTTTCCTGCTCTAACATAATTTAGCACCAAACTAGAAATTAAGTCATGTGTTCAATTCTCACCAAAAACTAATCTCTTGAGAAACTAATCATCAAAGTAGGTCAACAACAGATAAATTTAGTTCATCATGCTTAGTCATCATTCAAACAATGTTTCCTTATTTCCCAACAATTTTCTCCCAGACAAATAAAATAGAAGCTAATGAAAATTTCACATCTCAAAACAAGCACGAATAAAAATCCATAAAATTTAATTTGCATTCATTTCAAATAGATTAATAATGACTTCATACACACCGTAAAAAATTGATTATTTATTTGCTTTTATAAATAAATGTAAATATTCAGAATAGATGGAAAATTATGCTTGTCGCAACTTCATCCACAGACAGTTTCTAAATTTATCAGACTGGAAAACATTTTCAGTATGCAATCGATTTTTACATCATTTTCATCCGAAATGTTTTCAATCATTAATTTTTTATTATTTGGACAGGTGAACATTCTAGTCAATCAATAACAATTAATTCTCTTTACATGATATGGCTTTTAAATTAATGCATAATTGATTAATGGGATAATTATCACACGTGCGAGATCATATTACAATAAATCAAGGATAAAAATGTAATTTAATTGTGAAAAAAATAGTTATGAATAATTACAGCGCATGAAGTTGCATAATTTTACAGTTAAGTGAATCTGCCGCTGTAGATGCCTTTTCGATTAATCATACTTTGAGAATTCAATTTTTCTTGTTTCCAGCATGATAATTAGTGCAATGCGTTAGTGATCGATAAAATCTACCAGATCAAAAATTATTAAAGTGAAGTTGTTGTGGAAAAATATCAAGGGATGTATCTCTTGTCAGGCACTAGAGCTTGCTTGCTTAATTAATTGATAATTTTAATGCACGACTAAGTCTTGTTGTCGTTTATTATCAGTAAATTACAGGAATTTCATGTGAAGTGTTAAATTGCTGTAATTTTTTAAGAGCAATACCGGATTTGAAGCTTAGATCTACAGATGAGAAGTCCGTTTCACTTCCCAAGTAACCAAAACCATTAAAAGTTAGTTAAAAGCTATCTGAAATTTAGTCGAAGCTAGTTTTTAACCAAATTTTTAACGGTTTTTGCTACTAGGGCTTGCCATACAAAATATAATATATTTAAGCTGGGGTATGCCTCAAGGCAGGGGCGTAGTCGGAAATTTTTCGATGAAGGGATTTTAAATTTTTTTGTATGTAAAAAGTTAAACCAGAATATTTTTTTAATTTTTTCCCTCAAAAACCCTAGCAAATTGAAGAATTTTTTGGCGAGGGGCCAAATCCCCCCTCTGGATATGCGCCTGTTCTAGGGTATACCGAGAAACCAGCCCTAGGGGTGCATTGCATCCAAAACATATGAAAATCTTGTAAATACGCCATAGAACAGTAATTTTATAACAGTGTGTCTCAAAATGCTTAATTATGAGTGAAGTCATTTCCTTAAAAAAATTGAAGAATATTTTAAGACATTTTTAATTGTAGGCATTTTCACAAGACACCTGCTTCATTTCCACACCCCCAGAAGTCTTCAAAAATTCAACAATTTCAATCAATTAACCCAGGGGCGTAGCCAGGAGGGTTTGGGCCCCCTAAAAAAATTTTTGAACCGCAGCGAGAGCACGGCTCAAAATTATTTTTAGGGGGCCCAGACCCTCCTGGCTACGCCCCTGAATTAACCTCCTTCAAACCTACTCAAACAATTCCCAAATTCCTCTAATTAATATTCCCTACAAAAAAAATTCAATTCAAAATAAACCTGAGCTTCAAGCTTCAGTATCCAAGCACAGTCTATCATTACTATCCATTGACTATTTAATCGTGAGATCTTCTGACTTAATTGCTTGTATGATTTGTTGTGGAAGCAATCAAAGCAATAATTTGATGATTTAAAAACAAATAAAATTGTTTGGGGTAAAAATTATTTATTTGATGCGTCACTAAAAGGATTTAATAGAGCTCATGAATATTCAGATCTGAAATATATATGTATTATTTTCGTCGAGACGGGAAACGAGGAAATTTATCGTTTTAATCATTATTGTGGTGGAATTAAATAAGCATTTCTAGAAGACGAATGAATTGTTGTGTAAATTTGTTTATTATTGCTTGGATTGTTGGAAGCTTTAACCTCATGAAATGAAAAATCTATAAAATTTGTACCTGAATGACCTTTTGCGAAAATTATGGAGGAGTTTTTTGTGAGGAATTTTGTTTGTATTTTTAGTTCTGAATTTCAATTTGGTCAATTCCAATTGGTTAAGTTGAGCATTCAGCAAAAAGGGGTCATTTGCTATTGGGGGTATAATTGGGGTCTGATGGATGTCTAATGGGGGTCTAATGGGGTCTGATGGAGGTCTGATGGGGTCTAATTGGGTCTAGAGACACTTCATTAAATATTTATTCATAAAATTTTGTGGCAGGAAGATGAGATGGATCTAAAAATCCTGTTTTCTAACAGACATCATACAATGAATTCCTATTACTCAATCATCTAATTCCATAACTTCTTATCAACAAATAAGCGTGCAAAACTCAACTTTAAATCTCTTTGTTGAAAGCATAAACAAAACAAACTGAAAAACGTGTGAAAAAGCAGAAAAATTCAAATGAAGCCTTAAAATATTCAGAACCTTTCGCTTTTTTTCTCATCACATAAAAATCACACATGCCGTACACACGAGGAATTTTAAGATTTGCGCACAAACTTAACAGAAAAAAATTGCTATTGCAACTTTTTATTGTTTCAATTTTTTTTATCGAGAGGAAAATTTTTTTATGTCCATTTCAAGGACACGCTTGTAGAATTAGTAATTTTTTTCGTTTGTTTAAAGGAGAAGATATGAGGAAGGAATTAAATTTACATCTTTTGTTACGGAGATGTTTCTTTTGTCGTATTTAATTTAAGCAATTGAATGTAAATATTTTATTATTATTCAGGCGATATGACATAACAGGTACTGTCTATCGTCTCAATTAGATACAAAATAAGCACCGAGCAGTATATTGAGATTATTGCTGTCGTCTGGAATTAAATTATTGCATTTTGATTATGAAGATGCTTAGAATTTGAATGGATAATTCATTTGGAAGTGATCAGAGGCTTCTTATGTTTATAATGCAGGGGCCGGTTTATAGTGCTACTCCTAAACACTAGGATATGAGGGTAGGGTAGGTGGGGTACCCTAGGTTATACCCTACATAGGTAGCGTACCCCAGGTAGCTCTAAAAACTGGTCCATGAATTTGCCACACTTTTAACAATAAACAAAGTTGCTGTGCCAACACAGGGTCAGTGTCACAGTCTAGCATCAAGTCAGCACCATTCCAGCGTGTGTCTTCAATGATTTCAAGTAATTAAACCCACAAATTCCATATACATCCAGACAATTAACTCCTTAAATCCTCATAAATGCATTTTTGCTAACCTTGGTCATCAAATAACTTTTTAATCGCAACAGAAAGCTCAAATATCTCAGTCACAGCCATTAAGCAATCAAAACAATAAAACTGCAGTTCTCGGATAAATTTATTAAGTCGTTGTACGTCTTTTATTGCCAATTTGCAACTAACTAAAAACTCAATTCATAAATCAAGGTGTTTAATGTCATTTATTGAATAAATTTAATATTTCATTCCCTATCGATGATACAGTCAATTTCCTTAACGAAAACAAAAAGTATTTCCATTCACATTCATGCACACAATTCGAATGAATGGGGTCGTTAAAAGTTTATTGACCTAGGATCGTGATTTTATATTCCTTTATTTTGTAGTACATGTAAGAAGTACATAAAATTTCACACAAAAAAGGAAAACTTTAGTCGTAAGGAAAGCATAACTAAAACTGGGGTAGTTCCAACATTTCCATGTTCAATTATTTATTCAAATATATTTCGTGTGTATTCATTTCGTTTTGAGGTGAAAATAATTTTTTTGGAGTACAAAGTGGACGTAAATTCTTAAATAATTTACTCAACAACCGGTAAACAGGCAGTTCGAGTATCATCAAAGCAAGTAGATTGATGAGCTAAATTATGAAAATCGATGGACATTATTTTGAGAAATTTTTCATGAGGCCGGCTAATTAAAATGAGCCCACGCGTTTTATTAATTAATTTGGTGGGGTCATTCACTTGTTACGTCAAACATTTAGAGGGGAGCTCTGCAGCAAGCAAATGGTGATGATTCTTACAATAGTTCATTAAAGGAAGGGCCAAGAGTTTGACTGAATCAGAACAGTGTTACCCCCTAGCTCTACCATACCCTACTCTAGGCTGTAGACCAGGTGTATACCCCAGGGGTAGGTGTAGTGACAAGGGTAGGTGTATGTATAGGAATATGGATATACCGAAAAACCCAACCCCGAGGGAGGGGTCTGAAAATTCCACTTCTACATTTACATCATTTTTAATCAATCCCACAGGAAATGAACAGAAATTACATTGTAACTCAATTGTTACTTATTTTCCCAAGCAAAATTTTTCATTTTCTCCTTTTATTGCTCATTCTGCATTCAACCAACTTATTTTAATTACCATAAATAAAATAAGCCTGACAAAGGTCAACCTTAAAAAGCATATAACGTTACTTTTTTACAATATTGTAAAGGTCATAAAAAAGTAATGCATCTTGGATATTAATTTATCACTGTCAACAATTAGAACTTGAATAAAATGCGTGACACATTACATTGAGGTGTACAGTTAGGGTGAATTTCAATTTTGAAATCCACACCATGAAAAGACATTTTTCCTTCTTCACCTCGCGACATTTATAAATAATGTGCTTGATTTGCAAAGTGTGCAAGTCGCCACAAGTATGATTCCTTAAATAGCTCACTATTTAAATGTCAGACTTATTTATGGATAGAATTTTTACTATTTTTCTCCACTTTCTTTGTATACATGATTATAGTCATATGGATATTGGACATAAGAAAGTGCATAGTATATCATGCAAATGCAATGCTTTTAAGGCTCTTGTAGTAGGCTTTACAAAAATAGAAATCTAAATGTGAAGTAATTCTGATTATGGGAGGGATTCTTAAGGAGAAAGCTGATGGATTAAATTTTTTCAGAATATCCGTTAGAACAATGAAATCTTGACCTACTTCTTGTTCAATTTGGTGTGATTATTTCCATGGAATATGGTATTGAGCATGCTTGTAACGTGATTAATGATTAGAACTTGGAGTGAGCTTTGTTGGGAAGAATGGTAGTAAGAATTATTAAATTGACTCATTTGGAACTACAACGTGTTGTATTAGCTTGATTATTGGATTGATTCTTTGATATTGGCTTGGAATATCCATTTTAGAAGTAGGTTTCATACTGGATTAGCAGAACATTTGCTTAGGAATTGTTTAAGGAGGGTAGTCACTAGACTAAGTGAAAATTCCTTCATTCATTGATATTTTTGAGTTAGTCTAGGACATATTTTGTTGGATTAATTCTACTAGCTTTGACAATGTCAAGTCTTATCTTCCAGACATCATTGTATGACAAATCTGAATGTTTCATATGAGTAATTACGATGTCTGCTTGGATAAGCATTATATCTCTAATTCTAACATATCATTCTTAAACTGCTAACCCAAACCCAGCATAACTTCTTCATAAACCCACCAAAATCCTCCTTAAAAACATTTTAACATGCCATTCTAGACAAAAATTGAGCTGACATTCCAAACATTTCTAATTTCTCCTTCGCAAGTTTAAATTTATTTCTAAACTTAATTCTAGCATGTTGCACGCAAAAACTATAAAAATTCTAGCATTAGTAAAAATGCTATTCGTGAATATGTATACAGAATAATGTAAATATCTGTAAACAATAAAGAAGATTCATTTTCATGTGGAGTCATTGAAGGGAAAAATATTTTCATGTCGAGACGGAGACTCATAGTTGAATTAATAAAAATATAAGAGAAAACGGATAGACATCAATGTTGCTGCTGATGATTACACTTTAAAGAAAGGGGTTGAGAACCTCCCGAGTTTACTTTCTATTTATAAAAATGATTCTTATTTACAATTTTATTGAGAATACAGAAGTGTCTATATTTTTTTTATTGTCTTTTCAGCTTCAATTTCCTCATTCTAGTCTTTTCACTTTATGAATGCATAATAAATTCATTCAGTCATTCGAAAGAATTATAATTGTCTGTTAAATTTATGCGTAACTGGCCTCACATCAAACAGATGCATCTTGATTTAATTATTTATTGACTGTTCATGACAATATGATTGCAAATGAGACGCAAAGTGTTTTGCAAATCAATTCGACTAAAGCAAGAATTTGCAAAAAAAAATAGAATATAGTGAAAAATGCGTTTGAGAAGGAGAATCAACAAGTTCATAGACTGAATAAAATAGGAATTTATTGACATTAGGTATAATAATCAATAAGCAAATCCTCTATATTATAGGTCAATATTTATTTATTTTTATATCTTCTCTGTGTACTTTATTAAGTTGAGCACAATTGAAGGGCAGGCGGAAATGAAAGTGAAAATATTTTTGAGGCAGGTGTGTTTTCGAGTTCAAGGGTTGTGGACTTTTGATGAGGGGAGTTTGATGTCCTTATTGAGTCTTTATAGCATTTTATGATCGGCTTCTGCAGAAGCCAGAATTCTGGTGGGAATCGAACCCACGTCTACACAAAAGAGCATCACTTGGGGCCAGTTTCTCGGGTATACCCTAGAGTATACCCTTGTCATAATAAAGACAAAAGCTGGGGTATACCCTAGGGCAGTGTTGTCCAACCTGTGTGCCGCGGCACACTATTGGACAAAATGCACAAAATTTTTGTCTGGTCAGGTGAGTTGTATTCCCCTTGGGTCTTAATAATGTAAAAAAATCAATGACTCGGTGAATCCAGCTGAGGATACTGGGACTCCAATCGAACCGGAATCTATTGGGCCTCTTGAGCCTTACTCTCGTGATTAGCTTCGTACCTCAGATTCCATTCTACTCAGACCCCCAAACATCCAATTGCAAAAAAACCCTTTCAAACTAAATACCCCTTACATCAAGCAAGTAGGTACACCACAAACATAATCCGAAAATTACCTTTTTCATTAGAATATTGAGAGCTCATTCATTTTCATTGACAAAATAAATTTTTCGTTTCATATCAAAAATTTACAAACAAAAAATTCGTTTAGACACGCAATCGGTAGTTTGGTAAGTAAGTGACCATGAATGGGGTCACAATAGTAATTCACTTCTTAGTTTCCATAATAAAGATTATATCAATAGAAGTGACTTAAATCGATTGGTGTTTTTTTTATTTTGTGTACGCAAACGGAAGGAAAGGAAGAAAGTGTTCACGGCGTGGCGTCTTGAAATGCAGAATCAACATTCTTAATGAATTTATTGACAAAGAAGATGGAATGAATTGATGTCAATTTGTATCAATCGTGAATACGCATTTGTAGCTTATCATGGTGAGTCATTGATACTAATGACAATTACGTTAGGTTTTCTACTTTGAATTATTAGTCATCTGCAAATATATGTGTGGCTTCATATACGTACTTCCTCAACTTGTATTGGTTATTGTATTTATTATAAAAACAGTGAATAACTAACAAGTACATAACAAATGTGTACAGTCGCTTCTTGCAAATAATGTAAATACATGCAGAATTTTTAATAACAGTTTTGATAGCAATCATAGGTCTATGTGCGGCATGATTAATGGTTGAGCTTCCCCTCTTGAAATGTGTGCAACATTGCCTTACTGTATTTGTGTCTGGCGAAGGACTTTTTGGACTTTTGGCTTATTGAATTCTTCGTTATGTACATGTGTAATTTTTTTTCATGCACAGATTGTTTTACAATGTGAATCGATATGGTTTTTGGTTCGCGGTGGTTGACCAGTGATGTTGAATGTGACTTGATTCAGTTTATGATAGATTGAGGGGTCAGGATAAAATTATTCTGATATTATTATAATAGTTCCTAACGCGAACAGTATGTTGAGGTTAATCACATTTTTACCGTTAAAAGTAACCATCACGGTACCGACGTCTTTTTGACATTAACGTACCTCAATTTAGTACATATTTAGGAAATTTTGGTCATATCGGTTGCTAATACAGATAGCACTACGAGACTATAAATCTGTTTGTTATACCGTTAGGCGCGTACCCCCTCCCCCTTCCCTCGCTAAATAATTCTTTAATTTCCTAGGGTTTTTAAGGGTTTTTAACAAAAAATTTACCCTGCATACCATTAAAGGAAGGCACAAGTCAGACCCAAACCCCTTCTCCTCTTGGATATACCCCTACATTATTAAGAGATTTCAGAAGAATTTGATATTTCCAGACACACTTAGTCATTATAATTCGACACCATAAATATCTATGCATAACTTATGAACTTATATCGATTGGGAAACTCCACTCACAGCTTCAAATATTGCATAAGATATAGATTCGACGTAAAAATAAGCAGAGGCGTTGGAAAATACGACAATTCTGATTACTACAGTATGATTCAATAGGGTTACCCAGTCAAGTTCATTTTTAATTATTAAAAAAATTCTCACAACAGTGACTTGTAGTCTGATTTGCGTACGACAATTTTATTAATCAAAAACAATGAACCTCAAAATTTTAAGAATTCATGAACCTTACTATGATCAGTTACGTCCATAGCATCTCTTTAATAATAGTTATTCAAATATTCACAAATTCATGATTTTGCACAAAAATATTTATTTTAGCATTTAGAATGTGATGGAAATACGAATGAGAATTTAATGACAAGCAATGATAAAAATCTTTGAGCATGAAATTATTTAATTCCTAAAACTATTTTTTTACACTATAATTCTATAAAAAAAACTATTGATGCCTAACTTCCTCAATTCCTTATTGGTCAAGTGCTTGACATAAATAAAAAAATAATAATTTAAGGTGAATTCATCGATGAGTTGTCAAAAAAGCCGGCAAGCAAGTATTTAAATGAACATCAACATCGTGACTACTCATGTGCGTCGGCACACAATTTTATTTAACCAAAATATTTTTGCTTGTTTTCTGTGTAAACAGACGAGATTACACAAAAAATTTGTTGTATCTCTCATAAAATAAAGTTATCATCTCTCTTTTACGGTTTGCATGCAACACGGTTACTCATCGGTTGTGTAAACGAATGAGACATTCCGTTTTCTCAGAAACGTAAACTGTTTTCTCAGAAACTATCAAGTATTGTAAATATGGAGCGATGAGAGGTGGAACTTTATTGTTATTCTTTATTTCTCTCAATTTTGTCACAAATTAAAGCATGAATAAGCATCAGTCGGAAGCTGTAGAAATTATTATTAATCATGCAATAATAATATCGAGATTTAATGTCAATCGAGACAGTTCTAACTCAATTAAGCAATTTGATGCCTTTCTTTATAACATTTTTGATTACACTCGCAGTAAGCATAGGAAAATTTATAGACATCTAATTAAATTTATAAATAAGAATTTTGTTGACTTCTGAAGGTGCTCGATGATATTCTAAAAGCTAATAAGCTAATTAAATTGAAGCTCACGGGTAGAAATTCCTGAACGAATATTGCTCATTAAATGGGATTTTAAAAATTGTTGTGACAAAAATTATCGCGGAATTTGCATCTACTTGATATTATGATAAGTATAATTATGAGCTACAATGTTCATCCCCATGAGCTCAAACTAGCAAATTTAAACTTAAAACTCGTCACTTTTACTTCCAATTAATTCAATTGATAATGACACTTTAGAGGCGTTGAAATACTGAGAACATTGAATGAGTTTTTTATGGAGCCAAACCCATTTTTTAAGTAATCGATAAGACGCCCTGGAGAGCACTACTGTAATTGAACGTAATTTTCGTAATTAAAATACATTTTGAGTTTGAATTAAAGAGTATTGGGGCTACTGCTTTGGAGCTTTACTTTGAGGTGTAGTTTGGTGGAGTCGTGGGATATCCGAGCCTCAAATTGATGTAAGTCTCATTTTTTGTCTTTAGGCAACCTTTAGGACACCCCCTATAACATTGTGACATTTTGGCTGACGTGGCGGTACCCAGATGATTTTATTGAATCATTTAGGATAGCTATGGAAGAAGGGGGTCATATAAACTCTCATAAATATCCCTTTGGGTCAAATTATTGATGGCTAACATGCCAGATACCAAATTTTATATTAGAATAATACAATAATCAAGTCTAGACACAACTCTTCATATTCATTAAGTGCTAATTGCTTTTTACATAATCTTGACAAAACATTATCAAATTAACACTGTTCTTAATCATCATCTTCCGATCTGATACAGCAAATCGCTATTTAGACCTTCAAGCCTAATTAAATTAAATTGAGAGAGTAAATTGCAACTTCTCAATCATCAAAGCTGAACGTGTCATTCCAATCCGTAATTTTACATGCATTTTTGAGATATTTTCGCGCGCTTGAATGCTACTGCTGAGTATGATTTGCCGCATAGAAAAATAAAATGTCTTTATTTATTAACGCATTCTCAAGCAGCTGTTGATTAGCTCGCAAGTTCAAACTATTGCGTGCTTCCGTTCAACAGTATGAGAAGATCAATTGGCGATTGACCTTTGATGTTACAAAGCATCATCATACACACATACATCTTCCATTTATATACAACAAAATGCGGAAAGTAAGTGCAATGAATAATTATTTGTTGCTAAAAATGGGAATCTCTCGTCGAATTCAGCGACTAGTAAATAATGAAATATTTATTAACTCACCTCAGCATGATTGATTGATGGTGCTGGTGCTGATTCGATAATAACTATGAGCGCAGTCAATATCAGTACAATGAAACTAGATTTTGTATATTTTTTGTCCATTTTTACATCTATAATTGTCTGCAAATGAGAATAATGAAAAAGAAATTTTACATAACGGCCATAAAAATTAATATTATAAGGCATATCGAACTTGAAATGAGTGAGCCATGCGTAAAAGTGAATGATTGTGTTACTGTGAGAAAAATTTTATTTGCTAATCTTAAATGTTGCAAAAATAAGTAATGTTAACGGTTTTTGTTTGATTCTTTCGTTTGAAGGACATTGCTGTGAGCATTTTTAGAATTTTAGTCGATTAAGGTTTGAAGGTTTTATTTTCCTAGCGGAAATTTTCCTAACGATTTTGGAAGTGCTAAGGTGAAATTTTAGAGGATTTTATGTTATATATCCTGATTTTTAAAAATAGTCAATAAAATATCAGCTGATGGGATTTGAACCCAAACCTTCTAAAATATGGATCTTCAATTTTCAGTTAAGTACCTCTAACATTCGGTCACTTGAAGTCAATTTCTTGAGTATACCCTTGGGTATATCCTTGCTATACTAAAGACAGCTAGCAGGGGTATACCCAAGAAATCGACCCCTGGTTCCTTGAGTCACTATGGATATAACCCATAAAATACACAACATTACTAGGATGAACAGATATTTTTCGCAAAAACATATCTTGTTGCTTTGCCAGGATTAAGCAGTTCAAACAATAGTGTCTTTCCCCTTTGGAAAAAATGGACTAAAACAGGTACATCAGTATCCTTCCAAAAATACATCATAATCATTACTGAGTAGCCAACAGACCCAAGCTTTACACAACTAATCACTATCTACAAAATTCCCATTATTTATCCACAACCTCAATAATTACCACACAAATTAAACAAATCAGTTTTAATCACTGCTCAAAATTTCATACAAAAATGACATTGGCAATCTTGAATGTCCGCAATAATTTTAAATTCTTGAATGTCATTTCGTTCTTTCCTAATTTTTATATCAAAAATGTTTCAGTCAACCGACCTTGGGGCATTTAAATTTCTTAACAAAATCACTCAACAATTGAAAAATTTCATTTTTATTAGCAGAGATTGGGCATCAATTACAAATTCTTGACATAGTGATAATTTTTTAAACATTACCGTAAAATTTTATTATCATTTTAATGTTAAAATACTGTTTGGGGGGTTTAGTCAGTTATGACGTCCAATATCTAAGTTGGGTGGGGTCTGACTCAGGGTTCGGTATACTCTAGCTATTGTCTTTTGTTTGGCAAAGGTTTACCTGACTGAAAGTATGACATACTTTAGTATTACAAAAATTAGGTTAAGTAGGACCAACAAATTCTACATTTTTGACGTCACTGATGAACGACCCCCCAGAGAGAAAATTGAAAAATGTTCAAAATAAACAGTAAATAGCGCATAAATGTCGTCATGAATTTATTGACAATTGGATATCAGCGAACAAAGAAATCGTTCAAATACTTTTTGTGGGCATTGTGTATTCGGTGAGTGATTGTTCTGCCTGCACATTTGCTGTTCGATGTAACAAAATCGTATTGAGCACGTTTTATTGAACCGAGGCAGGTGCATTTGAATAAATAATAATCTTTTTTTGATTTGTTTATGATGAAATCTTTTAACTTTTCCTCAAAACATTTAATAATCGAAGCCTTTTAATTTCTCGATTACAGCAATTGCGAGGAAAATTTCCCAGAATTTAAATTTTACAAAGTGAGCCTAATAATACAGAAAAAAGGTTCTCAAAGCGATAATTATCAACAATAATCTTATTAAATTGCTCAAATCGTGCAGCTATATGAAAAAGATGAGCTACTGTTCCATGACTTCATAGAACATTACAAACAATAAACATCATAATCATCAATGTAAATTGATTGTTTTCAAGATCTTCCGGTCATCATCATCATGCATAATGTGATGCAAGTCTGTTATTCTTTTCATTAACAATTTTTCATCTTTACGTCACAATCAATTAACAAAAATTTGGAATGAAAGAAGATCCAGTTTGTGACCTAGTCTAATTTCAATTTAAATGTAATTGGAATCTAACATGGAAGCTTGAGAAGATAAAAATCTAATAATGGACATGAGAATTTAATTTTGTGGGAATTTTTCTGATGGAAAATGAAGTTTTGATGTCGAAAGTCGAGCATTTAGATTGCATTTAATGAAAAATTAAATCTATAAATTATAAACATGCGTTACAATGTTGATTCTGACCTAATGTTTGAAATTTGATCATTTTCTGTATTTTCGGTGTTTTAACTAAAATTCAGGGTGTCAACTTTGAAGTCGATCTGACACTATTTGAAGGCGCCATTCATACTTGTCAATATAGAAAGTGTAAGGAACAGTGACGTAGCCAGAAATTTTTCAAGAGGGGATTTTCAGGGTTTTTCTCAAAAATCCTAGCAAATTGAAGAATGTTTGTGGCTACGCACCTGGCAAGTAGTATGTAAAATAGATTAATAGATTTGAACTTGGAAAGCACAATTTGAAAAAATCCTACACTAGGTCTTGCAAGATTGGCATCAAGCTGACAGGATACTGGCTTTTGGCTTAGAAAATTTGAATTTAAGATCAATGAAGAGTTGCCACAGGCTTATATCTTATACAAATACTATAAGTACCTCCAAATACAGAAAATGTTTACAAAGTGGTATTAACTAAGCTAGTTTCTAAGACTGGGGTTACCAACTTGGCTAAACACCCTATTTTGTGTTTTAAACCCCTCCTAGATCACGTTTCTGTTCCTAACTTTAAATACTTTATCCATTAAACAGCTCCAACAACTTTCAAGAAAGAAATATTCAAAAAACCTTAAATTAACTTATTATACCAAGTCTAACAACAGAAATAACTCGAAAAAATATTAATAATTCATAAATGTTTTTGGACGATATAAAATAAATGACCGGAAGAAAGGTGCTCAGTTAGAGAACAAAAGCAGTGTCGGTATATAAAAGCGATAATGATGATTGCGGCTATACATTTATGAAAAATAGTGTAATGAAAATAACACTGTATGGATGTTTTCATAATGTTTATTTATAGACTAGCTTTTTCATAGTTCCTCTGCCTTTGCTGTTAATGAATTATTTTTTTATCAGCTGAGATTTTTATCGTCTTTTTTTGATGACATTTATAAATTTCATTGTCGGTTCTGTTCGTGCTTTCAACATAATATGCACTTGACTATTATGTGATCTATAATGATTAGTTTCTTTACCTCACATTGACCCAAAAACGAATGAGTCTTATCATGAAATGAATTGTTGGGAAAAACAGTCTAATGTAATCGATATCATCACATAGGTGAGTGTCATGAAAATTTATGTTGGGTTGGGTTATTTCTGAATCATAAGACATACAGGTGCAAGTTGGAGTAGAATTTCCCTTGGCGTTGGCGTTGAACTTGTAATTATTTTGTTACGAAATTTGTGTTTAATTAAATTTTCTGTCTGGATGTGTAATTAAAACTTTAGAACCTTAATAGTTTAGTTAGTTCCTAGGAAGCTTTGAATTATTGAAAAATTAATGGATATTTTGGGAATAAACTGACCAGGGGCGTAGCCAGAAGGGTCTGGGCATCCCCCCCCCAAAAGTTTTGAACCGCACGGCTCAAAATTTTTAGGGGGGTGCCCAGACCATCCTGGCTACGCCCCTGAAACTGACCTCCGCATTATGTGATGTCAGAGAAATTGTGAATTCTCAGAGGAATTTTTATGTGGGTTAAAAACATTAAAAATTAAATTTATTGAACTGAGATAGTAAGTCACCAAAACTCACAACTGACGTTAAAGAAAAAACAAAATTCTGTCACTTTTATAAAAAAATATATTTAAATCTAGTAATAACCATCCAATTCAATATTTTTTTCGGCATTTCGAAAAAGTATTGCACACATTCACAGAAGTCTACCGCAGGTTTTCAAAAAATCATTTTATCAAGGCTATAAAAAACCAACACATTTTTCATGATTGCCAATTTTTATCATGTTATACAATTTTCTCTCTATTTGATTTTTAATGCTTCATGATTGCACCTTATTAATATTTATTTTGAAATTTTTTTGATTAGATCGTTCGATTTTTAGTGGAAAGCTGTCCAATGACATTTATTTTTGGTTGAAAATTTAGTTTGAGATTAGAAAATTTTTCATTGAAAATTGAAATTTAATTTTAATTGAATGTGAAGAAATTTTATGGAAATTGAATATTTTATTAGAATTGATTAATAAAAATTGTAATTAAGAATTTAAAAAAATATTTTTGGGTCAAGAATTCAATAAAATCTAGTCATTCTGATAATTTCGTAGTATTTTTTGCAAAAATTATATTTGTTCAATTTTCTCAATTTTATTTTGAGTTTCACACTTTTATAGTCATAAAGTAGAATTGATTAAAATGTGGGGCATCTAACGAAAATTCAATATTAATTTCTAGACTCTTTTTAGTTACTATCCCGCAGTGGCATTGTCTTGGGGGTGAATAGATGAAATTTTAGAACCCTACTATGGAAAAATATGGCCCAAACTGAAAGATTATTGAAAAAACATTTAAGACCCCCCTCCCTCCTCCCAAAAGCCGAATATTTATCAACCTCATCACTATTTCCTGTATTATTCAACCATTAATTACTACATTTGTTTGAATTCTGAATTACGCGAACTTGCTCATTTCAAAACAAATCACTAGGAATAAACAAGCTCATTCACAGTTGACCTTTTTGATAGGATAGAAAGTATCACCAATCTTATCGCTTGTTTTGATGACAATTTATTTAAAATACGAATTTAAATTCGCAAAATATCAGAAATTTATGGATTTACAGATCCTGAACAGCTACCACAAAATTCTTCGAATTCGATAGTTTTTTCACTTTAAAAATGAGTTTACAATTTTATACGCCTCGTGCATCCCATCGAATTCCAAAAACTTATTCATCTATGAGTCACTCACTTAGCAATTTGCTGTATCAATAAAATGGAATTTCGTATCTTTCTCGATTCTTTAATATTTTTATAAACTGAACTATAAAAAGTAAAGACTTATTTAATTTAGACTCAAATTTCACTTTCAGATTCACTTGACTCTAATAACACAATTTTTCTCTGCCTTATGCTTTTGTTTCTCGTCTGTGGACTGAGCAATATTAAATGTCTTATGAGCGAAATGGAAGAATTGTGTATTGTACGCACTTATTATCGTGCACTCAAAGATAAGATAAGAAGCAAAAATTGATAAGATTTATGGAGTTAAAATACACATTCAACAGGTATTTTTGCGATGATGAAATTTTTTTTCAACATTGGTATGTGTGCAGTTATCACAAGAATTATTTTACGTAACGACATAAAAAAATGTTTATTTTGGAAATGATTAACGCTATGAGCAATGATAAAGGCAAGAATTGAGCGGGAGAATGTGAGAGATTGAAGAGAATTCGGAGATGAAATGTATGAATCATATGATTTTCTGCAGAAGCTCTCTTCGTGTGTTGCAAATGAGTCTCGCGGTGTTTTCTTCTTTGCTTTTACATGAGTTATTTTTATTTAATTGATGAAGTAGGATTTTACGCGGGACCAATTTGAAGAATATTCAATATATTGTTGATATTTTAGAATATTATTTTTTGCTTGATTTATGAATTTTTGTTCGATGATTAAAGTAAGTGAGAAGCTCAAGGGGATTAAAATGTGCAAAAGAGTCTCAAAAAATACAAAAGAGTAAATTTTGCACAATGATTTGTAAATTTTTGTGTCATTTTTTTGTCATCGCATGAGGCACATTCATGGAATTTTTTTCGGGAATTCTTCATTTAAAAATTATTTGCTTCAAAATCTATATCTATTTTAGGATCTAGGTTTAATATTTATGATTCTGTAACCTACTTAGAACTAAATTGCGACCACAAGTAAGGAAAAATTCCTTCAGTAACCAAAAATCATTAAAAGCTAACCAAAAGTTAGTCACAGCTAGTTTTTCACCAACTTTTTAACGGTTTTTGTTAGCTAGGGTTCAAAATCTACAAGTGTCTACCATTCGAAAACAAGTCTAGTAGCTACTTCGTTTGAAATTGTGCTGATCAGGCCTTTAGCATATTTTAAACAATTTATTAATTTATTGTAAGCTGAAGTGATTCAGTGACGCAGTGTTTCAATACTTCAACTTCAAATTACAATAAAATCATGGGTTCAAGACTCGATAAAGCGATTAGTCGCTTTTTTGAATCACATACAGAAATGTAATAAAAGGTAGACTTTGAGTCCCATTTTGAAGTTTGGGTCTAGGTTTGAGTGATGAGGTAATAGAAAATTCACAATAATTTTAGTTAATTCTGAACAGCATTCGATTTTATATGACTTTGATAAAATTTAAAAGTAAAAAATAATTTTTCACATCCCGATTTTTCACATTCTGATTGGGTGAAAAATAAGAAATTCTTGAAAATGTACTAAAATTTGCAATCAACTAATGAAAAATGACTCAAAATAAAATCACTGTAACTTCATTTTTATGAAATGACACATAACTATTAAGCATTAATCAGAAACTTATGACAAAATTTTTTTTGAAATTTAGAATCTCAAAAAATTCAATAAATTTAATTCAATTATTTGGATTTGGATCCATATGAAAAGAGAACTTGTGAATTTTTCTATTATTTATTTTTTTAAATTTTATTTTTTATTTTAACTTTCAATTTTTTCTCAAAAAAAATTCAAAAATTAAATTTTAGCAACACAATTATCACCTAGATCACCCCACTACATATAAAATTCTATCCACTTGACTTTAAATGACTCCACGAAAAAAAAGCAACACTTCAACGTCCTTGTTGATTAAGAATCGCTCACTGCCTCACAATTATTCAAGTAACAATTTTTGAATTAAAATGAAAAGAATTAATTTTTTTATTCATGTGATTTTGAATCTTCAATCAGAATATTTAATAGGCTATGAAGTTGAATTTTAAATTCCGCATGCAATTTTTTTTTATAAATTCTATACTTACGATAATTTATGTCCTATTTTTATGGTGACTTGTGAATAGAAAAAAAAATTCGCTATGTCTTTGTCTTATAAAAAATTCTTTGTAAGAAGAGAGAAACGTAGTCGACTGATTAGCACTAAATTACAGCATATGATAATTAATTTAATGAAATTGAAATTTGCACTTTTAAGTACAATTATCACATTAGTTGGAAAAAGTCCTTCTTTCCCTTTCAAGCTGTTGTTGCTGCTGTATATTATGTGTTGTCAATGGCAGTGCCGTGTTTGTTTGATTTCCTCGAAAATTGATTTTTTTTTGTTTTACTTCCTTTTGACTAAATTTATTCGATATCCAAAAAAATTCACGTCAATTAAATTTTTTTATCATTTATGCTTGTTTCTTCTTCAATACTGATTAATTCTGATAAGATAGCAAAATAATTTTTTTTGTGTGACTTTCGCGTGTATTTTTTTATGTCTCCTCGAAAAAAAATCTATTTTTTCTTCCTTAATTTCCACTCACAAGGATCAATTAGCAAAGAAAATTTGCACTAAGTTGTATGTTAAACAAATCAACGATAACAAATAAACTAAAAGAATGCTAAAAGCTCAAAAACGAATTGCCGTTATTACTTGTTTGAACGTACGAAAGCAACTGAAATGCGACTGTGCATTGAGTGTAGAATTTATATAGACACGAAAATGTTATACAAGTGTGCCTGTGTGGAGTTTTTTTTGTTTTGTTTATCATTTTCGCTGTGTGAATGCTCGAGTTAAAATATATTTTGTGAGCGTTTCGATTTTGACTTTTACATATCGTGGAGGTTTTGTGGGGAAATTTCGTAGCTGGTTGTTCTTAAAACTATAAATTTTTGAACATAACCTCAAAATTTTTGTGAATATTTTTAAATTAAATTTTTTCCAAAACGAGGGCGGTGGACCCCCAAAAAAACCCTGAATACGCCCTTGGCTTGCATGCTGTTACCAATTGAATTAAAACTTTCTTTTAATTTTGTCAAAATATCGTCAAATGACCTCTTCTTTGATAATTTGGGGGGGGGGGGGTTACTTAAAAGTGAAGTGTAAATTTCTAACTTTTTTAAAATTCTTACGGGATTACAAATTTATTCCCTCAAAATACAGTCTTAAAAATTGCATAAATTACCTACCAAGGGAGATTTTGACCCACTTCCTTCACTTTTCTTTGTCGTCTATAAGTTTTTAAAAATTTATTTCCAATTTTTTGGAATTTCTATTAGAGTCTAGCTACAAAGAGTATAAAGTGTTCAAAATTGGTAATTTTGGACTTGCTTACTTTACTTCGCTGGCCGTACAAATCAATTGTGATCCATAGCCTCCCTTAGATGGCGCCTGAAGCTGGCTCTATCGCTGGTTCCCACTTGCCTATTATCAATACCAAATGCAATGCTGTCTCTGTCAACAGCTTCTTTCCAAGAGTTCTTAATTAATTAAAGAGTTCGTAATTTTGTACATGGTGGGAATATCGACAGATATCAGACCTCAGAAGGCAGGGTATACCGTAGGGGTCATTCACTTATGACGTCCATGATTTAGGGGAGAGGGTGGGTCTAAGATTTTGTGACACTTTCAATTTAATCCCATTTTTTGATGGATGTCATAAGTGAATGACCCCTTAGGGTGTACATTACCTCAGGGGTCAGTTTATTACCATAGGAGTAAGGACCTTAAGTACTCCTAGAAACTGACCCCAGATACCTTTTTGCATACAAATATTTTTTGAATTTAATTTTTTTGCATTTCTAAGTTTAATTTTAAAACGTAAACCACCAATGACTAAGCTTCTGTACCAAGTAACCCAAAAAACCCAAGAAATAAATTTTTCTCCCACACCAAATTTTCACTCGAGCTCTTAAAGTTCTTTGCGACACGAAAAAAAATTAACCCTTTGTTTGTATGTGTGTTGCCACGAACAACGAAAAACATTTGTACAAAGATCATTAAAATGAAAATTTCAATTTTTCGTGCTGTATCTTCGTTATTACCACTGTTGCTGTTGCTCAAAAGCTCACGACTTCTTCTCAATAAAAAAAAATTATCTCTTTGAAAACTTTCAAATTGATTCAAAGGAATTTTTTTAATTCTCGCGATATGTGATTTATGAGAAATTGTTTAGTTTTGCGTCAATAGCTAACATTACTTACTAGAAATGGATGAAATATCCCTCCGGTGACATTGAAAAACTGTCAAAACAATTAGAATGGAATGTCAATACGATAAATTGAATAGAACGCAAACTGTAACTTGATAGATTGAATGTAAAAATGGATATTGAACTCGAGAGAATAATTAAATATAAAAAGTTTTTTTTCAACATATCATCGAACCCTTTGTATTGAAATTGTAAAACTATCATGCCTAATTAACGCGTAATTAAATTGTCTGGCGCAGTTTGTGCATTTTCACGTTAATGTGATGATGAATTGATTGAATATCAATTGAGGAATTAATTTTTATCTCTCTTTTCAGTGAATAGCATTTTAAGCTAGCGTGGATTTACTTTTGATTGACTGAATTAATTTTTAATCCGATGGATTAATTTTTAATCCGATGGATTTAATTTTAATCTGATAGAATAATTTTAATCCGCTGGATTTAAATTTATTAAATCTAAATTTTAAATCAGCTGATTTTCTGAATTTCACTAAAAATGTGTGCAACGTGAATTCTCATGTTTATTTGTCAATAAACTTCCGCTGAAAAATCAATTCGGATCAGTTACTAATTACTGCTAATTGCCCTTAAATTCTACGATATTTAGTGAGTATATTGAAATTATTTTAGGCAAAACTGTTAATTGTAAATTTACTGTTTTTTTTATTGAACACCTTTTTAAGTTAGCAAAAAATAATTGAAAACGCTCACTTTGATCCAAAATTGTATATATTGACATACTATGACTAGGTTGCTTTGATATATTTAACCCTGAATTTATGGTTATTTTTGTGTATTTAAAGGAAGTAAAGGGTGGATTTTGGGGGTCAAAATCATTACTTCGTTGGAGAAATTCTATAATTTAAAAGGGTTTTTTAGGAAAAATTTTTAAAATTCTTCAAAAATTTTCAAATTTTTTTGTAAATTCTTAATTTGAAAAATTACTAGGTGTAAGGTTTTTCTAGTTGTTGAAAGTTTCAGGTAATCAAAAATTTGTGATAATTAGATTCCTAGACAGAATTTTTTATAGGGTACCAAATTTTTATTTTATCACCATACTGCAGTGGTTCTCAAACTGTGTGCCGCGGCACACTAGTGTGCCGTAGAAGATACTCAGGTGTGTCGTAAAAATATTTTAAAAATTCTAATAATATGTGCTTTTTCAAAAAATTATAGATTTTTACTAAAAAACCTGAACTAAAGCATCCTAAACTCAAAACTAGAGCTTTATTTTTAGTATTTTGAACTAGTACTAAGATTTTATTCTAATTCAATATAATTTTGAGCATATTTGCTTATTTGGTGTGCCGTAAAAGTTTTTCTACCTAGAAATGGTGTGCCGCGAAAAATTTCTGCAGTCAAAGTGTGCCGTGGCTCAAAAAAGTTTGAGAAACACTGGCATACTGCTTGATTCGAGTTCCATTACAATTTTAAAAGTATGGTATCTGAGCAGAGTGGAATCTGGGGTATTTGTCAGTGCTAGAGCCTCTGTGACCGAGTGGAGTTTAAAAATAGACCGAAAATCTATTTTTGTGAGTATGTGGGTTCGATTCCTACCAGAAGCCAGAAGTAGTTGATATGACAAGGATTCGCATAATGCTCATTTTCCTTGAACCCCTCACTCACTTACAGCCTTCGTCTTTGAATTTTATGAAAAGCTGTCCTTTTCTAATTTATAAATTTGTTAGATATGACTTTTGGCCCTTCCTGTTAGATAATTTTCAAATTAAGTATTTTTTTGTTTTAAGTGTCATGAATCTTCAAACCCCATCCTTTTAAAATGTTGAACGTCATAAGGGAAATTAGTATTTATTATAGTATTTTTAATCAGATTTTTGCTCCCCTGGACAATCCCCTCTCTTTTTATACAAACACTTAATTAGTATTCTTCTGAATTCTCAGAAAAGTGAATAATTTTCACAATAAAATTATTCTAGAAACACAAATTAAAATCAACAAAATCATTGTCAACAAAAAAAATAATAGAATAAAAAGGAAGCGCAAATAAATCTCGTTTAACAACGCAACATTCGGTGTTGTTAAAAGAAATCACATTGCAGCAGCATATAGAACTGTATTTAAATCTTTTCGACATGCTTTTGCGTTTCTAACGGCGACATTTATTAAGCAGATTTAATTCTAACTTCATTCTCTTTTCACTAATAAGTGAAGTAAGAGTGACAGTTTTTATTATTATTATTATTATTAAATACTTTAATTATATTCCAAGATGATTATATTATATATTTCTAAAGAAAAAAAAATCGTCGTCAAATTGATCGCATGCGGCATCATCATCTTCATTAAATGAATCTCTGATCAAGGCAAACATCCACATGAGAAAATAAAATAGATACAATTTATTGCACACATCATGTTGACGGAAATTAACGCAATGAGTGCAGAATAAAAAAACACTTTCTTTTTTAAAATTCTTCTTGATATTTTTAGAATTTTTTTATAGACAAAAATAATATACAATTGTGGGATTTTCCATTCATATGTTTGAGTCGATCCAGGGGCGTATTCAGGGAGGGGTTTTGGGGGTTAAAACACCTACTCTTTTTTGGAATTTTTTTCAATTTGCAAGGTTTTTTAAGAAAAAAATCCCAAAACCCCCTCTAATTAAAATAAAAAAATTGCAAAATCCATCTCTCGAAAAATTTCTGGATACGCCCCTGAGTCGATCATTCACACACATCCATCCCGTGCTGGTGTTTCTTCGTGTGAGCAGAATTTTTTGAATGAAATTGTAAGGCATAATGTCGTCAGCTTGGTAAAAATAATTTCAAGAAGAAGAGTATAAGGGGTATAAGGGGGAGCATTTGAAGTCATTCACAAATGGCGTCTTATATTTTGAGGGTAGTGAATGGGGGTCTAGAACCGTATGTCACAGTTTCAACCACGTCATTTATGAAAGATTCTTTTTTTGCATGCTTCTTTCATGATATTTCAGCTAATTTATAGATAATAGACCAGGCAATACCCTACAATCAGGGGCAAAAAAAAAGAAATTTCATAAGAATTTTTTTTGAAAATTTTATGAATTTTATGAATATAATAGTATTTTATATGATTAATTGAAAAATAAGTTACTAACAACAAAAAAAATTTTTTGGGCCACCCTCATAAAAATTTCTGGCTACGCCACTGCCTACAATAGATATATTACAGATACTTAGAAACAGGCACCTGGTTAACTACTCTATCTTATATAATCTCTATATGACCTGTATTAGCAACAACCATGAATGACCCAGAAACAACCTTGAAGTCTTATTAGTGGCTTTAATTCACTTTTCTGGATTATGTTGTGTCTTACCCTGGAACTTTTTTGGGGTATATCCAAGCTTTTGTCTTTACGATAAACCATAAAGTAAATTTTATCCTAGTTACACCTCTAGATTCGTTTGCAAATCAAGTTTTGAAGGTCAAAGTTTTCTTAAATAATTTAAAAATTCAGAAATGGAAGAAATCAAAATTAGCCATTTTTAGCGTTATATAATAACAAAACTACCCCTCAGCTTCTGACTGGTCACAGACACAAACAAATTGTTATCCCTTAAGGGGCCGTTCATAAATGACGTTACACAAAAATCGAGAGTTTTTGACCCCCTCCTCTCCTCTGTCATAAAATTTTCATACAAAAAATTGTATTATACGGTGTTAGAACCCCTCCAAGGACGTCATTTATGAACGACCCCTTATAAAATGCCTTACACAAAGACTATGAATTAGACAAAGGCAATAAATTAGCAGCTGGACGTAGATTTAGCTTGAAACTAATCAGAAATCCTTGCAACTCAAATGCGCTATAAGCCCTTCCTATAAATCTCAAAAAAATCGTAACTTATTTAGATCAAGTGTGAAAAAACAGCGATAATATTTTTACGCGTTTCTCGCCTCATACAAACGAGACATATGGCAGTGAAAATGCGAAAAAGGGAAAGTCATGTTTATGTTTATTTCATTTGCTTTTGTTATTGTAAGAATTTTTCTTTTTCAAAAATAAAAATAAAATTTTCATTTAAATAGACAGTTATTAAGGAAATAGCATTTTTAAATCATTGACGATGTGCAGTATGAGAAGGTAAATAGATTTATAAAGACTGAGCTGAATTTATTTAGTATAAATAAAACAATTTTTTTTGTTGATATTCTCATAACATCTAATGGCCATTAGAATTGTAAGTTTATTGCCAACAAATTCACTGCAATTGTTGAATGCATAATTGCGTTTAGAAAAAAATAAAGATTAGCAAGGCTGTTAATTTAGATTCTAATAAATAATTTAAATCAAGCTTCAAGAAATATCAAATTACGGAACGGCTGATTATAATATTTCAAAAAATAATAAATTTTACTTCCCACAACTCATCAATTAATCGAAACAATGTGTCATGATTCAATTGCATCTGAATTTATTGATCTTATTTCATTATTGAGTTGATGATCTTTTCCAAATGTGTCGATTTTTCATGTCGAATTGTATTTATGTGTCATCTCTACAGGTGTTAATTTGAAATGAATCTAGTAATTGCCATAAAAAATCTATGAAGGAAGAAGACTGCCTGTCAACTTGTTTGTTTTCTATGATATTTAATTTTGAAGGTGTCGCTTTCTATGATCTCATAGAGATCATACTAGACATGTGTTAGATTTAGTGTTAGTTGTATTATCCTTTTAGCGTAAATTAAATAAAGTCAGGAAATGATGAAAATATAATGACTTTATTTAATTTCATTGAGATTGTTTTGTTTAAATATAAATTATAATTAAAAAATAACTAATATAAAAAGAAGAATATGGCGAATTTGGCCAGTTTTAATCTACTTGACATAGAAATATTGAATGTCCTTATAGTAGCTCCTTTATCTAAGAATCCAATTTTTATGACAATCCTATAATCCTGAGCAACAAGGCCCCATTTGACAGACATTTGGAATGTAATTACCTACTTTGTGTCACTAGAGGGGCCACTGGGGGCCCGGGCCCCTAGTCCAGAAATCAAAAATGCATACAAAAAAAATTTGATTAGAATTTTTTTCAAAATTTTATGATAATTTTTGGCGGTTAATTTAATTTAATTCGAATTTACTAATTCAATAATATTTTATCCTTAAAAATTTGGCTGTAGCCCAGGTCGCCCCCCTCTTGCTATGCTACTGAACCCTGTAACTGAATGAAACCTTAACATTGAACACTTTCTGATAATATTGAATATCAAGCAATAATAAAATATGTAAGAATCTGTAAGAATATGACGAGTAATTCTGGAGAAAAAATATAGAAAGCTCCAGAATCCATAAAAATTGAGATCTAAAACGAATCACTAAATTCATCACTTCTATTTCCCTGAATTTAAATGAATTTCAGTGACTTGATCTGGAATTTCTAAAAAAAAATTAAAAGAAGAAAACCCAATAGCAACTTTTTGATCTACATCATGCACAGCCGAGACACAAAGTCTCAAAATAATTTAATCTATCGAAAATTCCCTATAAAAGAAGTATGAATGAAAAATTATTCATTCATAAATTTCCCAAATATTCCAAAGCACTTGAAATTTGTTCAATTAAAAAAATATGAAAAATCACAAACAAGCAATAAAAAAATCTGATTCAGAACATTACAGCTTTCATTGAGCAGAAAATTCATGGAAATAAATTATAAAGATTTTGTTTTTATTGCAGAAAATAAGGAAAGAAAAAGTTTTGCTAAATCTTCTTCTCATTTCTTTCTCGGAAATTGAGCGTATGTCACTGATCAATCTTTGACTCTGAATGCTAATTCAGTCATAAATATGAGATTAAATTAAGCTGTTTAGAATAATTAAAGTGCAATCAATAATAAGTAAATGTGTTTTATTATTTAATTACATGAATTGAAAATGCGTCAAGACTATGTGCACTATGACTTAATGTGAAAATGTTTTAAATATGCAGATTAATAAATTATTTCCATAAAGCATTTCTAAATGTCATATCTTGATCATTAATTAAATTTAGTAGAAAGAAAAGTTATGAATCCTGTGGAAAATTCTATTTTATTGCATTAGGAATCATTTGGATATAATGTAACGTTAAAAGTAGTCATTATAAATTCCATCTTGTTTTATGAAGCTCAACATGAGATTGGTCATGAATAGGCCACCCGAGTATATGACCAAAAATATTAAGACGTTGGTACGAGTCCTAATCAGACACCGTTATTTAAGTTTTGTGTTTTTTTCTGCTAGTTCTCAAATAAAAGTGTTTTGGTTCGAATATTTTTTTGTGTGTCTAGGCTGAAAAAACAACTTGTGTCAATACTTTTAGCATCTGATATGGGTGTACCCAAAGGGGGTCTAATGGGGTCCAGACCCCCCTCAAAAAAAGAACTTAGTTCACAAATCCAAAAGAAACCGTTCACAAATGAGTAGATTGTATCTGCTTGGTTTTTCAAAGGACTGTCCTCTATTTCCTTGAAAAATGTCTGGTCACTGAGTGACCGTCACTCAATAAACGGTTTACCACACAGCGGTTAAGCAAATAATATACTTAGAACCATATGGTTGCGGCGTGGTAGCCAAGTGATCGAAACTCATTGAATATTTACGAAGAAGGCGTTTGAAGAAGTATAATACTATTGGACCAAGCAATACCAAACAAACTGAATATATGTCCAGAAATAAAATAAAGATTCAACTGTTGCTTGTTGCAGCAACAAAATTGCAGTAAAATTTCTACTAAATTCAAACTTAATTTCACACATTTCCTTCTAGATGTCATCACTTTCTACATGCTCCATCAAAATCTCCATTCTCACATAATTTAAACTACATTTAGAATAGCTCACGTCTCTCTATATTTGCATAAATTGAAATGCATAATTTCACTCTATAAAAATAATATTCTTAATTTAAAAATTTCACAATTTAATTCACTTAAATAATGATAATAATCTACAATATACATGTTATTATATCATGTCATTTATTAATCAGCATGCAATCCTTAGAATACAAAGAGTCATAACTTCTCAGACTCTGACTAGTCAGTTGACTGGAAAATTTTAGACGTGAGATTATTTGATTGTTTGTGATGCTGAAATCGTTTTATCCAAATTCCTGATAAGTTCACTCTGGAAATGCGCAACAGTTAGCGAACGAAAGAGATTTGAATGCAATGGTAGCAAAGCGATGGTATAAAACAACATGGAACAGTATGAACTTTAGCTATTTTAGTTTGAATCGTGATTAGAGTTGGATCGAAGTAAGAAAAAAGAGACATGTTTACAAACATTATTTTGTTATCACTTTTTGCAATCATATGTGGAATAAATGGGGAAGGTTGTCACCAGAATTTAAGAGAACATCAGAATGCATATAATCTTTTAGATGTTCCAACAAAGTATGCAGGTGAGTTCATTTGTTTTAGTAACAATTTAAAAATAAAATTATAATAATTAATAATAATAGTAATAATTTTTAAAAATAATTCTAATTATTATCCAATGGGCAACAGTTCTTATTCTTCGAAATCAAAACTTCGAAAATGTAATTTTTTTCAAAAAAATATTACCGTTACAAATTTTCGTAACTAAATATAACGGTTTTTGAAAATTCAAAAATTTTTACACTTCGAATATTTTCGAAATAGCTTTGAATTTCTAAAAAAAAATAACGGTTACTACTACTGTTGTCATCCATTGATTATTATTATAATTATTAATTTTATAATTATTAAATTATTAAATTAATAATTATAAATTATGATTATTAATTTTAAAATTAAAATTATTATAAAATTATTATTATATATCCAAGGATACCTCACCTAAGTGGGTTATCTAAGTGAGTTACCTTAGGGGTACACTATCTCCAACTAAAGTACCCTAGGGTATCCTAGTTCACACTACCTACCCTACCCTCTCCTACTGGGATGCCCTAGGGTAATCAACCTACCCTACTCTAGGATTAGAATAGGTAGAGGCACCCTAGGAAGATGGTAGGGGGAGGATATGTAGGGGTACTCTAAGAAATATTATTAAAGAATTCTAAATTTTCTTTTAAAGAAATTAAATTATCTCTTTAAATTTTTATCCTTTTCCTTAAATTACAGATTTAAGAAACTTTAAAACTTCTCCAGACATGATGACGGGTCGAGGATTCGGGAAACGAAATGATGAAAATATACAATCGAATTATGGAATGGAAAATGAAATAGAAGGTAAGAACAAAACTTAAATACGAGTAGAAATTGATGATTTTTTTCTGTAATTTCACAGAACTAGACATGATTAATGACTACGAAATAGATGATGAAAACGTTCAGCGATCATTCCCCTATCCATACTTTCAAGACTCATTAAAGCTTCCTAAATTTTTGGATAAAAGTGATTCATCCGTTCCCATTAAAAATCATCAATTACATTTGAGAGACGGCAGTTTTACACGACACGGCGGAGAATTTAATGGGGCTAGAGGATTTGGAAAGCGAAGTTTATTTCGTTAAGTCACTTACAGATGATAGAAACAGGCTAGTTCTTAATTTCATTCACTTATGACGTATACCTTATAGCTATTGTCTTTAGTTTGGCATGTTAACATGACTAAAGTGTTTTTATTTAAATTTTCATTTGACTATTTGCTCGTTTCAGAAATCAAGCTTTCATCCTGAAAATCCTGCCGAAGACTAAAAACATTCAACGATCTAAAACTTAAAAATAATATATTTATATGTTAAAGAATACTTTTCAAATTATCTAAAAAGCAAAAATAAAATTGTTTATTTTATAAAATTGCATACCTTGGAATATGTATAACTAAAAATTTTAAATGAAAATTCTTTAGATAATAAGGAGACGGTTTCTAGAGCTTCCTGGGGTACACTTCCCAACCTTAGTAGATAGGGTATACCCAAGAGTACCTCTACCCACTTACCCTACATCTAGTTAAACTACCTAGGGTAGTTTACTATGGGTACCCTAGGGTAGGGTGGGATATCCCAGGTAGCCCTAAAAACCAGCACCAGAAATGTAAGCCAAAAACTCAATGACTATAAAAGTTGATAGATGCAACAAAAAATCGTAGTCGAATTTCTACTAAATTCAAACTTAATTTCAGAAACTCCCTCCTAGATGTCACCACTTTCTACATACTCACTCACAACCGTCACAACATAGATAGTACATATTCTCACATAATTTAAACTACATTTAGAATAGCTCACGTCTCTCTACATTTGCATAAATTGAAATGAATAATTTCACTTTGCAAAAAAAATATATTCTCAATTTAAAAAATCTCGCAATTTAATTCACTTAAATAATGATAATAATCTACAATATACATATTATTATATCATCTCATTTATTTATCATCATACATAGAATATAAAGAGTCGTAGCTTCTCAGACTGACGAGTCAGTTGACTGGAAAATTTTAGACGTGAAAGATGAAAATAAAAATTTTCTTTGCATTATTTTTGGTAATTTTCGCAAGTGTCGAGGAAGGAGATTTTGCGGAAATACCAAAGCCTGAGAATTGTGAAGGCAAAGATTGTGAGAAAAAGGTGAAGGAATGTCAGCCAGGTTTCTGGGGAGAACCGTGTAAAAAATGTGAATGTGCTGATCGTGCTGATACTTGTGATTATTCAACTGGAAATTGCTTCTGTAATTCTAAAGGCGTAATTGGTGATAAATGTGACAAATGTGATGAGAAAAAATTATACAAGGGAGATCCATCGACTGGAAATTGTTATTATGATCTCGATAGTTCTATTTATGTTTTTAAGTTGAAATCAGCAGCCAATAAGCACCTTACAAAGATTAATTTCAAATTTTCACCAGAAGATCCAAAAGATGACATAAATTTCTCAATCAACTGCTCTGAAAATTGCAATCAATTTGAGTTGAGCATGATTGCAAAGGAAAACGGAAAGGATGACAAAGTTGTGATCAACAATGAGAAAATTGAAGGAATGAAAGTTTTTGAAAAGATTTTATCCCACAAAGACTTCAAATTTGGAGTGGAAAAGGAGAAGCCAATTACTGAATTTTTCATTCATGTTCAAAACTTTAAGGCACCAACTGTGTTTAATGTTAATGTTATTCCTGAGTCAAAGAAGCATGATACATTCTTGACTTTCTATGAGGCTTAAGGTTGATGATTTAAAGTAGTGTTGTTAAAGTGCCATGGTGCCTGGGACAGTCATGATTATATCTCAATCAGGCAACTCAGCAGTTAGAGGTCTACTGGTTTAGATTAGGGATTGTCGATTTTAGTACTGGTACCAAAAAATTTGTATAGTATTGTGGGTACCCTAGAGCATACCCAAGAAACAGATCCATGGGAAGGGGTCATTTGCAAATTACGTCAAGCAAAAAACTGCATTTGGAGTGTTACCAATTCTTCAACACTCCCCCCCCCTCTAAACCCTTAATGGCATTTGAAAATAATTAGTCTAAACAATACAAGCACCTTAACAGAATCTCCTCTACATTAGAATAATCTAGATGCCATTGGTATCTTAGATAGCTAGAGACATTCACTAGCTCACTATATATCTAGGTGTCTAGGTAGCTAGCCTAAATGAATTGCCATAGATAGGACTAGGTTATGATTTTTTCTGTTCCAGGCAAAAAGGCAGATAACAACACTGATTAATAGATTGTTAAGGAATATGATCATTATATGTATTTAACACTAAGACTAACTGTATTATTATTAAGCCTGCTGTATTAAACATACTAATGTAGTCGATCCTTAATCTATTGAACCGTTCTTGAATATACTAACTGAGCGTGCTCACCAGTAAACTCTAACCTTGCTCTGATCTTAAGAGCATACTCATTGTCTGTTATGGACAGCAATGCTACTGTATTCTGCTTCTTAATCCCTACTGCTTAAGTATTCACACCTAATGGGAATTCTAGGATATTACCAATTACCAACACATCCTCTAAATTACTAAGTATAGCCTGTCATAAAATTTACAATAACCATGCCCAATGCCCATTCTTGTCTTATAAATTTTACTTTTAACAAACATAAAAAAGATTTTTATTTGTTAGTGTGTAATGCTGAAATGATCATGATATGAATAAATAATTACCATATATTCAAATTATTCTTTCGCATTTTATTCTACCAACTGCAATGAACAGTTAATCACTGTTTGTTCTTCGTTGCGTTTACATCGTGTCTTGCAAGAATAAAACATGTTGAGAATTTTTGCAGTTTTTGTGATTTTTTTGATCGGAAAGTGTCAAAATGAAGTCAATAATCCGATTGTGTTTTATGATCTTAAGACTAAGGAGCCTTTTGGTCCACCAATAACAACTATTATTCCATATTCTGAGAATTCGAGTATTAATATGTCGAGTATAGTGAATGTAAGATTGCCGTTCATTGGACAGCCATGTAAGTATGAGAAAACATCAATAGTCTGGGATAAGGTCGATAATATAGTGACTAACCTAGTCATAAAAATTTCACAAAATCCTAACCTTAAAGAACCCCCCTCAATCCTTCCATAGGTGGCTGTTTTGATTATCAATGCGGTTGCTGTGCTGGAATGTCAATGGAGCAGTTTAATTTCAATCAGAGAAGTAAGAGTCACGTGCATTTATGCAATTTCATTTAATTTAAATAATGGATCTAAATTCCATATTTTATCTACATAATTCTAGTGTGTATGAACTTCACATATGATCCATATGAGTTTGCTATTATGATGGATATGAATATGAATGAGAATAGTGTCTATTCTAATATGATTTCTGGAAAGAACCCGAGTCCACTTTGCTTGCCTGTTCCTACTGGACGTAAGATTATATTGACAAATATTAAATTTAGTGCTAATTAACTGAAACTTTGTTCTGACTCTAGCAATTCCACTTGGCATGGAGATGTGCGTCAAGTTATTCAACATATTCACACCTGGTTACAATCTTCACATGTGTATGGATGTGCTAGCACAAATTCAGTCGTCACCAATGATTGTAAGGAATTTTTAATCATTATTAGAATGAGAGTCGACACAATTTAAAATGTTGTCCATACGATGGTCAAAAGCACGTAGCTAGAGATTTTTCGGGGGATTTGATACTTAAATTGATGAATTTTCCAGTAATGGGTTATATATCCCCCAATAAAACCCTAGCTACGCGTCTGGAGTCCATATACTTAGAACTAAGCGAACTAACACAAAAAATTCTTCAAATCAGCCAATAGACAGCATTTAAACTGTGACTCTGAATTTCTGGCAGGGCTGATAATCAAAGGCACAAAGGCAATTTTTATTTGAGCTCTTGCACTCTTATTTTGGGGTCTACCACCGATGATCAAGATTCGTCTTGTCTGTGGCTATATTCTAACATAAATTTTGAAGATTGGTCCTCAAAACTGGTCAAAATAGAAGCAAAAAATGACAAAGGCATTGCCTTCTTAATCCCTTAAATAGTATTAAAATGTAGGCACTTTTAAGACGAATCTTTTGATATATGAACATCGGTGGTAGACCCCAAAATGGGAGTGCTAGAACTCAATTAAAAATTGCCTTTGTGCCTTTGATTATCAGCCCTGCTTTCTGGTAGCATGCTAATAATATTGATGTCATACCTCTCAAAATCACATATCATCACTAAATTTTCTTCTTTTTTAAAATTATTAATTCAGATTCTTCATTTTGACTGCATGAGATTTGGACGAGATGGACCAGCACTGCTTAAGCCAGAAGAAAATGGAGGTTTAGAACCAGTTGATAGTGGAAACACTGGAGAAGAGGGAATGGAAGAGACAATGGTTGTATATGATCCACTTCCACCAGAAGAAGATATAAGGAAGAACAGAACTAATGTGAATAAGAATTGATGTTTATTTTACGATTTCTGTAAGAATCATTAAATAAATAAAATAGTTAAGTTATGCAAACTTATCAGAAATCTACCTGATCAACATAATTTTTAATGGCTGTCGGGAGGCATCCGTATGTTGACCAAATGGAGAACACTAAAGTCAACCACATGGACGTCACTCGACAGCCATTAAAAAGTGTACCGATCGGACTTGTATGTTAAATAAATGAAGCTTAATTGCTAAGATCAAGTCCTAATATCTTCGAATTTTCTCATACTGTTCCTTTAAGAGCTCAAACTCTTGATTTTCCTTATCAGTCATTCCATCACAGTTGAAAGCTTCTCGAAATTCATCGCGTGCCTTAAACCAGATGTGGAAAAATTTATACTGAAGATTCATTGCATCAAACTGATATGAGCGGTGCTTCATGCTGTTCTTCAGAAAGTAAGAATTAGCGAATGAAAGCCAATACATTTGTGGATTGTTGAGTGTAAATCCAGGCAGTTTTCGTTCTTTAATTCTGTTATTCCTTTCCCATTTGACATAGTTTTTATATCCCAACTGGATGCTGTCGTATTTGAATGTGTATTCAAGTCTGAATTCCTGGTTTGAATTAATTTTTTTGGAATGGTCATTAATCTTGTAGATTTATGGACATAATATTCATACTTACAGATTTCATATGCTTCTTTAGACCCTCATTAATGCTTCTTACAACCTCAGTAAATAAAGTTGCTGTATTATAAAATCTTGATCGATTTTTGTCATAGTATGGATATTCAAGATAATCAATTGGTATCAAGAGTAAGTCACTGACCGAAAAATACTTAATAACATTGAATTTACTTAATTTATAAGCTCTATAGAACCATCCACGTTTCGATTCACCGTCAAGCTTTTCTGCATACTTCTTTAATTTTATTGATGTCTCTAAAATATGTTCCTTGCCTCTTAGTTCCAGTTCCTCATAAATTTCTTCCATTTTAGAGTCGTCAAAGATTTCTTTACGGCCTCCTGGGAGGATCACAACTTTCTTTAACTTCCTCACAACATCATCTAGTATTGTCTTATCAAGTTTCTTGTCTGTTTTGACCTCTGCAATAATTTCATTAACTGCTTCCCTTACAAAGTCCTCAATATCCTCAAAGCCTTCATTCTTCATATAAGTTTTTGCGTAAAGAGAAACTAGAACTGGAGAGAAGTTTGTTTCCAAAATATTAAGGCACTGTTCCTGACGTTCGAAATGTTGCTGGGTTCTTAGCTTTTGTTCATGAGCTTTGTTGATGGGATATGGCACGTATCTGGAATGATATTGAGTAGACAAATGATGCAATATTGGATAGAATATTTAACTTACGTGTGCTCAAAATCATACAAAAATCCTAGATGAAAGACATCCATCAAAATCCTTATCGGAGTGTTTTCCAGCAATTCCAGTGTTTTTGAAAATAGTTCCCAGTGCTCAATCATTACTTCCTCCTCCTCAAGAATCGGCTTTGAATGCTCTAGATATCCGTCATTGATTATTTTAAACCAGTTCAAACTGAGGCTTGAATTTGGCATCAAAATTTTATTGATGAGCCTTATTTTTAAGATCATTGGCGTTAGCTTCTTGTCTGACGGAAAAATATTAAGCTTCTTTTCTAAATAAGTCATCAAATGATTCACGGAAGCATTGACAAGAGCTTCATCAACACGAATCATGAAATCAATTTCCTTTAATCTTTTCAAAAAATCCTCTTTTGCCTGATTTGGATTCTCAATCATAGCTTTATGTATAAAATCCATATCACGATTAAACTTGAAGCAAATTATTTCACTGTCTGGATCTCTAGGATTTCTACATCTGCTCATCGTGTAAGCTAAGAAAAAGTCCAACTTCCATGATGGATCAAAGATGTTTGTTGTAATATTGACAAGATCTGGCCACCAATCTGCTCCGTCAATCAATGGTAATGTCTTGTTTTTTAAAAAGTCTTCTACTTCCGATTTTCCATGTCTTTTGATATATTCTGTGGAGTTGAAATATTTTGAGCATAAGTTGAAATGTTGACCACACGACGGTCAAGTGGTGACCGTTTGGTTCTAACTTTTTTTTTAAATTCATTTATTTATATTAAGCTTTAATGCTGAATTATAAATTTTACATAAAAATATTTATATTTTGCAGATATTACATAATTATTTCATTATTCAATTAATTAATTAGCATCACGATAAATCTCAAAATAGTGTTCTTTCAGGCGACCCATCAGGGCCCTAATGGCTTCTTTTTATCACTCAGACATGAGATCAACATTTCAATGTGTGCTAATCAGCTATAAGCGTCTGGATAGCACAATTTTCTTACCTGGATCCACACATTTTTGATAAAAGTTCTTTGCAATTTTGAAAACACGTCGGTCACTTTTATTGATTGGCATTTGCAGCAATTTCTTCTGTCTTTCGTGATGTAATTTGATATTATCGAAAAGAAAGCCTGCAGACGATATTTACAACAATTTAAAACTTGTTTAACTGTGTTGAATTATCATTTATTTTTGTGAATTTATATTTAATTCATACCTGATCGTTCCTGCTGTGTCTGATTTCTAATAAAACTCCCCAATGCAAATTCCTTAAAGTCATTGCATGGCTTAATCGATTTATTAGTTGTAACAGACTTCAAAAGACGTGATGCATCCTGTAGACACACTTTAGTTCCGCAAATTTCATCTTGTGGTAGTTTATTTCCATAACTTCTTGCACTATAAATTTCACATACTGAACAGCTCACCAATAAAAAATTCAACAAAATTACTTTAATTTTGCACATCGAGAACGGTCAATGATGTTTCCAGAGCGGCCGTCAAATTGGTACTGTCTGCTTTCTTTCTTTCTCTGCCTTTTTTTGGGATTTATTTTTGTCAATGGATGATATTTATAAAAAGAAAGAAAGAAATGTACATTTGCCGGTTCTGTCACTGACCTCGCGAATATTTCTGGTTTGAGGATTTAAGAACGACTAAATAAAGAACATTTTTACCGATCGAAAAACGAAATGAAGAAATTATAAGATTAAGGGATCCAGTTTTGTTGCAAATGTGATTTAAATCATTTAATGGACATCATTTGTCAACTTTCTGGTACAGTTAGCCACGCTTTTTGACTTGAAATGCTAGTTCAAAAGTAAGTTAATATTATGTTTGGACTGAGAACAGGTGCGTAGCGAGAGGGGGGGGGGGGGGGCAAAGTGAACCACTCAGAGGACAAATTTCAAAAATTGAGGACAGTCCTCTGAAAAACCTAGCAGATGGTCAGCCTAGCCACTCCCGAAGCCTTGTAAGCACATTTTTTGGTAATTTTGGCACTTTTATTTGTAATTTTAGACTATTTGAGTTATTTTAATATAGTAAAAAATCAATTTTAGAAAGGTTTATTAATCGTAATCATCAAAATCATCATTTCCTCCGTAGCTATGATTACTATAATTATCATCAAAATCGTTTTGATCATAAATATCATCGTCAACCTCTGAAAAATCGTTATGTTCGATATCAGCACTAGTTTGGTCATCATTATCTATATCCCAATGTTCGCTTTGATCACAATCTTCAAAACTAAGCTCAACGTCCTGTGCATCACTAACATTTCCTTCACTTAATTGCTCTTCATCGTAATATTCACGACTTCCTTCATCAAAACTAAGCTCCGGGTCATGGACATCACTAGCGTTTCCAATACTAAAGTCGTGAATACTATCGTTAAGCTCTTCTTGTTCGCTCAATCCATAATCATTTTGATCTATTGAATTACTTTCAAGATCATTACTGCTTTGGCTATTTCCTTCACTTAATAGCTCTTCTTGACTGCTTTGACTAGTTCCTTCATCAATACTAAGCTCATCGTCCTGTACATCACTAACATTTCCTTCAGTTAATGCCTCTTCTTCACTGTTTTCACGATTTCCTTCATCGAAACTAAGCTCTACGGGCTGTGCATCACTAACTTCATCTAGTGGCTCTTCATCGTAATATTCGTCACTGCTGTCGATCAAGTTGTAATCAGGCAGGATTGGTCTGAGTGGATGCATTTGAATGAAATACCGGTATGACCTTTCTGGCTCAGAAAATGGATCAACTTCAAGCATTGGCTGTTGATTTTCTTCTTCCGCTTTCCTAAGCGTAACTTGTTCGGATATTGCTTTTGCAATAGCTGTAATATCCTCGTCGGTAACCACATCCAGTGGAACAACTTCAGAAGATTGAAAAGTTCGTCGACAAACTGGGCAATTTGCTCCATTCTCACATCTAAAAAAATAAATTACAAAGTAGTTACAGAAATAATAAACAGAAATGATTCATGCACTGCTATATTAAATACTCACTTGTTTATCCAATCAAATATGCATGGGGTGTGGTAGACATGTCCACAAGGAGTACTGGACACCTTAATTTGAGTTGATACAAGCACATCTGTACAAATACAGCATTCAAGCGGCATTTTCCAAGCAATATTCTATGCTGTATTCCAAAAATTCAATCACAAACTGTAGATAAGCCTTAACTTTAATTAAATGCAATAAAATAACTAGGAACTTACTTGTTTTGGCACTTAAATTAATTATTTTCAGGAGCAAAACTGCTCTTTATCAACTTTTGATCGCTACTGATGATATTTTCGCTCTTTCTCTATTGTTTCACTGAGAATTACTGAAATATGATGCCTATTTAAAGCTGACTGATCTAAACACTAACATAAAGTTATCTTTACTATAATGTTATAATGCCAATTTACGCAAATTAAATCATTTTAAAAATTAAATGCTTTTTTTGAAAACCGTACAATTTTTGATGAGTGAAAAACATTTGCATGGTTTCAGTGTTTAAAACATTTGTATTGTTCTGAAATTCAAATTTCAAATGGCCGTTAAAATTGTTAATTTAGAAAAATGAAATTTTATTCCGGAATTTTTATTAATAAATGAATTGACTTATTAAATGCTTTGTAATTGACACTTATGTGTGGCTAGCGCTTGAAAAAATACATCGAAGATTCTCTATTAATATCTAGTATCGACGATTTTGAATCCATCCTGGCCACAAAAAGTCACAGATCTTGTCTTGGAACCATTTTTGGATTCGATCGTATGTTAGTGGATTCTCAACAGCTTCATTCTGTCGTTCTGCCTGCTTTTTCAGCATTTTAATATTTTGATTAGCACTAATACACAATTCCATGACAGATCCAAGCATGACCAAGATCTTTTTATGCTCCATTTTGAGTTCCTCAAATTGCTGATTATTTGCGCCAGATGTTGCTCCATCCATTTCATTTAAAGTCAATAACGGAATGACATTGAATGGCTGAAAATTTTCAACACAAACTGGACAATTTCCGCTGTTTCCATCACTGAATAAAATATTGAAAGCATGAAGATATTTTACAAAAAATTATGAAATTAAAAACTCACTTTTCAATCCAATCCAACAAGCATTGATTATGAAAAACATGTCCACAAGGTGTGCTTGAAACTCTTAAACCTGTCTGAAACAGTTCCTCCTCACAAATACAGCACTTAACTGGCATTTTTGCTTAATTATTTTTTAATGCAATTTTAGCGTGGACTGAAGAAGCTTAACTGTTGAACTGTTTTGAAAACCGTACAATTTTTGATGAGTGTAAAACATTTGTATTGTTCTGAAATTTGAAATTTAAGTGACCGTTGGTTTTTAATTTCAGTCCAAATCCGAATTTTCTGATTACTCAGCTAGCAATTATGGATATAACTCACGAATAACACATCATGTACATTATTATTTGCTGAAAAATGCAGCATAAACAGAATCAAAATTTATTGCTTACTTTTAGCGGATATAAGCACTTTTAATATCGTTGCATGTTATTACACTTTAGCTTCCTATGAAGAAATTACAGTTGAATTAAATTTTAATGTATAAAGAAACATTGGAATCAGCCAATAAATCAAAAAGTCACTAATTAATGCTTAAATTAAATTCCAGCTCGTCGTCTTCCAATTCACCAACAATTTCGTTAATTCCACTGTCATCATAATTCGATGAATGTCCATTTTCAATACAGTTTTGATTGTAGTAAATGCCTCTTTTTGGTTTTTTCATGCGTTCGACATGCATTTTAAGGCTCTCGATAATCGCTTCCCTGGTCTTTAATTCAACATGAGATGAAGATGGAGATAAATTCAAAGATCCAGCTTCTAATACTGTCAATCTGTCCTTAATTTCAGTCAAACAAGTATTTACGTTGTTCAACGAGTCCTTAATTGACAGCAATAACTTTTTAGTCTCGACGTGTGTGCTTTGATTAACAGCACCAGATGTGCTAGCATCGATTCCATCCAAGGTCAACAAAGGAATGACTCTATTTAGATTGAAATTGCCTCTACAAATTGGACAATTTCCCTGATTTCGAATGCTGGAACTAGATACAGAAAATGATCAAAAAGCACGTGAATTATGAAAACCCTAAAACTCACTTTTCAATCCAATTAAAAAGGCATTGTGTATGGTAGACATGTCCACAAGGTATCGTGGATGTTCTACTTCCTGGCCGTAACAATAATTCTTTGCAAATACAGCACTCAAGTGTCATTTTTGCTGATTTAACTTTTGTTATATTTTTGCTGATAAAGCTGATCCAACGTGCTCGAATGTTTAGTGACGAATGACTGATTGAAAATGCTATTTATGATATTGATGATTGGGTTTTTGATATCTAGATGGTTAATTTAGTAACTTTAGTGTCTATTTTATGAGATTCAGTAGATAAACTTATCGGAAAATAGCTGAGAACTGCCGAAATTTAATTTTAAGAAAACTTCCAGGCTACTTCTAATGGAGCTCTTGTAAAATTCCAATATCTTCCAGTGGAAACTCAAAAAAGATCCAGTAAAAATCCTCAAAGAACATCCAGAAGACTTAATTAATGAAAACAAAACCAATTTACTTCCTTAGATCGCAAGATTTATTCAGAAATTTCATTTTAAACTGTGTAGGATACAAAAAATTAGGAAGATGACTTAATTTATCCATAAAAAACATTAATAAAGTAATAAAAATTTAAAACTCATTGGAGTAATGAGTCACACATATTATGTGCCCAAAAATGCTGATAAAAACTTATTTTTTTCGTAGATCACATTTTTGATTCCACTTGAGGCACTCATTATCTTACTGAATAATGTCATCAAATTTTATAAATGCAACGTTTTAGTTCCTTTAGAACTCGCCAAGAATCATTCTGTCTGAAATGTCATCAAATTTCAAGGACAAGGTGATCGGCTTTGGTGGCTGATTCTCGCTGGTCGAATTTTGTAAGACTCGATCATCTTTGGACATTGCGTTCTTTCTCTTCAATTCACCAATTTGTTGCTGTATTTCCAGCATCTGTTTGGCCGCTTCTGCTCGTTGACTTTTCAAGTCCTGGATCTCTTTCTTTAGACCGACAATTATTCCATCTTTTGCCTTTAATTGATCAACAGCTGGATTTCCACCGAGAAATCCTTCCTCTTCCATTTTAATGATTTTCTGCTTTAATTCAGCATTGTCATTTTTCAAATCAGTTACAGTCGTAGTTAAATTGTTTAAGGAATCAATGACAAACTCCATTAAGCTTCTCGATTCAGCATCTCGCTTCTCCAAGTGCTTAACATAATCATAAATTGCGTCTATAGCTTTTGTCTCGTTGTCATCAAGTGAGTGTAAAGGAACAGTTTTGCTAGGCTCGAAATTTGATCTGCACACCGGGCAAATTCCTTTGTTGTTGTTCCTGTAAAATAATGTTTGAGTCATAAAATGTAGCAATTTCATAATTAACTCACTTTTCGGTCCAATCCTTTAAACATTGTGTGTGATAAACGTGTCCACAAGGTGTACTGGATACTTTCAATCCTGACTTAAGCAACAATTCACTGCAAATACAGCACTCGATCATTTTTTTGTTTTTGAAAAGTTTTTATCTGTATTTGATGAAATATAAACAAATTGAGAAGATTTCCGAAGGGATGATCACTTGGAACTAATAGCTGTGGATGTACTTTATGTTTTTAAATAGAATAAGTTTCTTAATATTCCTTAATTACAGTTTAATTTGTAAACTATTATTGAATGAATTTCAATGTGCTCGAAATTGAAATGATGATTTTAACGTACTTTTTAGTTTTGAAAATTTAGAATTGGAATTCTTTCGTCAAAATTTACTTTTTCAGTTTTCTCAGTTTTTCTGCATTTTCAATTAATTATAACTTCTTTACCGTATTTATACTTTCATAAGCTATCGAAATACTATCTAATTTATAACAATCAGCTATTTAAAACTACTTAAATAGACCTTAAACAAATCTTTCGTTAAATTCAAAATAACGGTCATTTGAAATTCAAACGGTGCGTTCAGTAAACAATTTTTTCAATTTTTACATCGACTGAACGAACTGTGAGAAATAGCTGAAAACTTTTAAAAGGAAAATTCGGAAAATCGATAAAAATGAACGCTAAGGTGAGTAATTCATTCATAAAATGCACTGAGATGAAAGTGAAAGTAGTGCAACTTGTTGCATGCATAGTGCAACAGCTTGAAATAGTGAATTTTATGCTTTTTTCCGCAAAAATTGGTTGCATAATATTTTGCAGAATTTTATCACGTACATCTATTAATTTTATTATTTTAATTCCAGACAACACTCCGTTTATTGCAAGCTACACGCCAATTCTCAAGATCATCAGCAGTATGCAAAGATCAAGTTCATCCTGGATATAACAAGATTAAGGCAATCCAGGAACAATTTCAGGTTAATAATAAGGATTGAAAATTGTATAACTAAGTAACTATAATTAAATATAATTTTGTAGAAACCAGACGGACTTCCAGTACACTTAAAAGGAGGTGCAATGGACAAAGTTCTTTATGCCACAACAGTCGTATTCTGCGTTATTGGAGTTCTCGGTTTCGGACAAGTCGTCTATGATCTTGGATTTGCGAAAAAGCAATAAGCTATTTCTCTAAAAAAAATAAAGTCAATATGAATAAGTAGTCGACTTATCTTGTCGATGCTATGCTGCTGGGATTTTACACACACACATAAAAGTACATAAAATGAGCATAATGTGGATACTTAAGCATTTACAAATGATAATTCCTTCTTAAAAAGCATTTATGCGTCTTAAAATCAACTTATCTACCTTAACTCCGCATTTATTAAGTCAATATTGTGAACTATGAAGTTTTATTTTTTTTATGTCACAAAAATAATATATTTAAAAAATCCAAAATAAAAAATTGAGCATTGGCATTGATGAGAATTTCCAAAATTCTGAAAAATTGAAAGCAAATTGTGTTTTAAAATTATTTATTGATAAATGTTGATTGTAGTATAACTGAGAAGGATACGATAGACATCCTGGCTACAATAAATTGACCTGGGGATGGTTTCTCGGTATACACCTACACTTACCTACTAGGGTATCCATACACCCCTACTAGGGTTATCCATACACCCCTACTAGGGTTATCCATACACCCCTACTAGTAAAGTCATCATTCTGGTTAAGTAGTTATTCTGGGGCTTATTATATAATTTCATTCAAAATTTTATTGTCCAACACCAAGCAGCATCACAGGAGGACCTGAAAAATTTATAAATAATAAAAAAACCTGCAGATTCTTTTATTTCACAGTACTTTTATTTCTTTAGCCAACAGAATAGTTTATAACAAATATCATCGTCCTTTGTCATCCATTTTAAATGATTTATTTTTCTCAATATTTGTATAAATTAATTAATTTGCAATGTATCAAGATTTTTTTTAAGTTTAGTAAGATATTTTAATTCTATGCTTCTTATACGACTTTTTTGAGCTTTTCAAGCTGGATTCTCCTTAACATTTTAAGACATTTAATGTGATAATCTAAGTTGGACTTCTAAAGCTGTAGTTTTCATCTTTTTTAACATTTTTACTTTATTTTTTTTTGTGATCAATTTATCGATCGAAATGAAATTTTCTACGTTTTACATTTATCTCGCATGCAATAATTATTAATAATATTTTTATTTAATATTCATAGACATCTATTTACGGCTTTTTTTGGATATTTCATTAATAATTTATAAGGGATTTTGCGCCTTTCATTTTTTATCTACCAATTTTTTTTAAATTTTACTTCATTTTCACCTTTGACTAATTTTTTTTTATTTTTTTTAAAAAGGAAAAAGGTTTAAGCGTTTTTCTTTCTTTTTTATCTCATAATTTTTTTAAGGAGGTGTACAGTGATGTGTGAATTTTGATCTGCGGTGTTCTAATTTGGTAGCAATTTATGGTTTTTTGGAGTTTTAAATTAATTAACATAAAATTCAGGAACAAAAATTTCCAACGTACATTTTTTATTTGAATATTTCTTCGTTAAATTTGTTTCGTTAGGTTTTTAAAAGTTTGTTTACCCTGCAAACAGGGTAAAAACTATGCAAATACTTCATTATTCTTTCAACTCTCGAAGAGATAAGACGTGTTTTGATAATTATTCTTGTTTTTTGTCAATTTCGACTAAAGTGAGTATGTAATCAATTAAATAAGTCATAACTGTAGTCATTAACAATAATTCTAATCTTTCTAGGAATAAATATCAAAGGAAAAACAAATGAAATCTTCTAAGCTTTTGTTTTACACTTTTAATTACCGAAATCACCATCATCTATGAGATTTATAGTTCATTTATAAGGATACAAAACAGTCACTCTTCAAAATTGTGAAAGCAATAACAAATCAATGTTAACATTCAAAGTTTTATTCTTGAAATAATCCAATAATTATATTCAAAAAGATGTATAAATGTAAACCTATTCATTCAGAAATAATTTTGTGCTAATATTCTAATCTGCACTTTTGTACAGCACTCTCAAGAATTATATAAAAGTCCATTGTACTACCGAAAGAAGAGACAAAAGCCGATTATTAATTCCGCATCACAAAGTTTAGACATCACTGCTTAAAAAGTTTAAAGAAGGCTAATAGATAAGTAAAATGGATGGATGCATAGATAGAAGAAAAAAATCGTTTCCCCGACGCCCACAATGAAAACCCTCTGGAATTTATTTCATCTCAAAAAGGAGAGAAGAGCTTTTCACATTAATTTTTTTTTGTTTATTTGGAAAAATATATCGTAAAATATGTAAGCTCGAAATCAAATTGGTTTTAAGATCATCATCATATAAGTAAATGTTAACTCAATTTTTTCATATTTTTTAAACCCCTTCATGTTGTATTTTTTTAAAAAATAATTTTACTTAGGTATAATGTGTGTGTTTTTGTATAGTAGGTACATACGTAAGCATTCAGATACATGAATATGTAAAGGAAAAACTTATCAGGAGAGAGAGAAAATAAAGAAATTCGGTAAATTGTTACAATAAAGAGATAGATGGAAGGATAGATTGTCTGGAGTGTTGTTTCTTGTTCTTTGTTTTTGTTTTCTCATTTAGTAGTTCTATTGATAAATATCCCTTTTAGGTAAATACATAAAACATCAATATTTGTGTCTTTATTATTATTGTTATTATTATTTTCTTCTGTTTCTGTTTTTTGTGTGTATAAATGTTATAGTCTTGTCATTTAAATTGTTTTTTTTTGTCTTTTTCTTCTTAACATTCGAACCCAATAAACGGTTCTTCCTTTTTCGGCAGACTAAATTCAACCATCTTAAATGGTTATTAATACATGAGGATTGTTGTTGTGGAATAATTTTGTGATGATTCTCGGATGTGCTCTAATGTTGTAGAAATTTTGGGAAATGCTCGAAACAAATTAGATTATGGCAATGCTACCTCGATCTCTTTAATTTTCGTTCTGCTTCTCGTAGGCGACTTGAAGATGTTTGCTGTCATGGCTACTATGGAAAATGTTCAATGAATACAAATTGGCAAGAGACGAAGGTTTCTAGGCATTATATAATTGATGGTATCATACTCGAGTGGCACATTGCAGGAGCATAACTAGAAATTTTCGAGAAGGTTTTTTTTATGAACTGACAATTGGTGTTGGATTATTTTTGGGTCGAGGAGTGTTTTGAACCTCTAAGTCCTTGTCTTCTGGCTAAGCTTCTGGTACAAAGCACTCTTTATGACAACGCCATGCTCACGGCAAATCGTCTTGATACCATTATGGTACTATGATGGCGAACAAATCAGATTTACCGGAGTTTGCCGCTCATCATAGAGATTCAGCTGTGATTTGGCAGTGGAAAGGGTGTCGCCAAAGAAGGAGATCATTTTCATGATTTGGATAATCGGCAAGATTCTATAGACATTAAATTATCCAAACCTTCCAGTCAATCAACCAAAATTGTTCCGCTCAATATGCAAACTTCCCCGATAATGCACTGAATTCGCTCAATTTGTTTAATTTAAAATTGCTGTAAGCATATTCCATATCCATATATTGAACATATTCCACACATCCAATTGAAGCAGAAAGCAATATTGTTGTGAATTTATGCTCAATATGGCAAGAGAAAAATATGTTAACACAACTGCTGAATGTGATACAAATAAATATTAAATGCTTTTTTTCATTTCCCACTCCTGTTCTCGAGAATCAACAGAATATTTTGTAATGTATGTATAAGCTTAAATCAATTTTCTCTTATTATGTATAATTTATATTCATTATTCTCATATCTCTCTCTAATTTGATAATAAAAATTTGTCATTTTGATTCATGATCATTTTCATTTCGTCGCATTCATTGGAACCAGGCATGTGAAACAAAAGAGAATGAAAAAGTGCGAAGGATGAGAATGAAAAAGAAATGCTAAAATAATTTATATCAACAACATTTTCATTTCAAGTATCATCAACATAATCTAAGTACCTTGTAGCATAAAATAAAATAAATAAATGCGCATCGTCATGAAGAGAACTTTTTTTTGGCAAAAATAAAAATATTATGTTGTCTTTAAGAGGTTTTAAAGGATTTTCATTTGTAAAAAAATATCAACGCTTCAAATGGGTGATCCAAGAGATGCTTGATCTTTCAATGGCATCTCATTTTGAATTGATAACCTTGAGATACTTTAAGATACTGTCAAAAGCTCATTGTGCTTTAAAACAATATTTGTCATGTTGATGTCGAGAATTGGTACTTTTAGGGTATTAATCTTATAATGGATGGAGCTTTTCGACTAGGGGTGGTCTATCTAAGGGTGAATTTAAAGATCATAAGAAGCCTCGTTAGTTTTAGATAAATTTAGCTTTTTCTGTCAAAATCTTAGTATCTGGGACTATGTCCAGGACATATGGTGTACTCTAAGGAACCCTCATCTGACCTAACTGTACTTAACGACTAGTATTCCCTAGACTCTAAGGTAAGGTAGGTGAGGTATCTCGGATAGTCTCAGAAACTGATTTCATGGATCGAACACTGCTGTAAAGCGTTGTTCTGGGATTGGTTATCCACTTCTAGATATTGTCGAGAAATTTTCAATTATATTCAGTGTTACACAGCTACAAACAGAGCTCCTCTTCTTCCTAAACATCACATGTGCTTCAATAATGCTCAAAAAGGCGATTTGGCAGTAAATTGTAAGGAAAATGTCAAATATGATCTCTAATCACCTTTATAATACTGCTTGGGTTTCGCTAGATAATCAACTATGATTTTTCTTGAAAATATAGACCCATCTTTACCGTTGCCACCCCTAGCCCCCATTAGATAATGGAAATCATCAATAATTCTATTCGGATCGTCAATGTGCAGACAAATTCAGTCATTAAATGGTGGGATTACTCGTCAATTACTCTTTGAGTGATGCTTTGTTCAATTGATTATCGTATTGTATGTGATTTTTTATTTCTGTCTCTCGTAAATGTTTTTTTGTGTTATCGCATTGGACTTGAAAATATATTTCGTTCCTTGGTAATAATGTTTATTGTTTTCATCAAAATACCATTGAACTTTTAACATAAATAAGGAAGATAAATTACTTCTTATTGATGATGTGATAATGTCTTAAAAATTAACGTCAGTTCACTTTACAAACTGATGTATTCGGTTAGCTAAGGTTTTATCGTCCCAAATCATTTAAAAGTTCAATCGTATATATACATACATTATTTTTTTGTTTGTATACATAATAACGCTAATGATATTTATAACTCTAATATGCTTTTTTTTTGCTTTAACAGTCATTAGACATTCAATTAACTAGCGGATATTCTTAAGCTCTCAATTTATATTTTTCTTTCTCTCTTTAATCTCATTTTAGTTTCCTTTGTGCTTAGTAATTTATTAATTAATTTACCTTTATGTTGGATCTATAATGGAAATTGATTTTCTTGTTTTATGTAAACACATTAAGAACTCCCAGTATGCCTTGCAGTTTAATCAAATTGATTTTGCTTGTAATGTTGTTTATTTCTTAATACCAAACTCATCTTCAGATTTTCTTTTATAATGTTCAGGAAATGATGCTCAAAGATATTGTTTAACATGCTTTTGTTGTTGAAAATCAATTAAAACTTGTACTTTATTGAATAAACAATGCAGCAGTAAAGTAATTTTTAAATTTTATTGTAAACTTAGTTGTTTACCCTTTTGTGGTGTCTAAGTTGCATTCCCCTTTGTGTTATTGTTATTTTTAGTCGTCTTTTATCTTTCAGACAGTAAACATCAACAAAATTTACCTTAATTTAATTATTAAACTCATATTTATGCTGTTTAACCAAGTTAGAATCAACACAATCACTACATTTTGATAATTTAATTCAATTTATCTTAAAATAAGAACATTAACTAATTTACCAAATATTTTCAAATTAAATTTTTATCACTGCCATAAATCTCTCGTAAACAAGGCAAACAAAAAAGTTACATAGGTAAAAGCATCATCACTCATCAATAAATCTAATTAGTGTTACATGAATATACGGATTCCATAATAGCCCACGCGGAAAATCGTATTTTCATGCAATTTTACTCCAAATCTTGGATTTAAGTGAGCTTTTGAAAAAGGTAGACATATCATGGTGAATTAAATTAAATTTAACATCAATTCACGTTAGGTTCTGAGTTGTTAGAAGCAGATAATATCAAAAAGTATTCGATTATATTGAATTTTATTAAAAGCTCGGGTATATTGAGCTACTAAGGTCATTCACAGGGTACGGTACACTAGATTCTATAGCGAATGGGATCGCATTGCCTCTGGTTTATCAAATTTCTAATGAATTAGTAAATTAATTAAATTATTCAACTAATTAATACGGATTTTGGTGTTTTGAATTATTTGTAAATGAACAATCAAATTAAAATTTTTAATCAACGAATTAGAATATTAATTAATCAATTTCCATTATAGATTCATTTTCATGTTTAATTATTGTTTAATACTTAAACTATCAATCAAATAAATATTTATGCATTTGTGTTTGAAGATAATTGAGATTTAGACAGCTTTTGTATTTATATTGAGGTTAGGTTGATAATTGTGTCGGGATAAGGTTCTCTAAATAGTGTATCCTCGGAAAATCAATTGTATATACTCAAGTGTATATCTTGGGGTATACAAAACTGAAAATTTTAGCATTTAGCTCTAAATTACACTCTCTAACCCAACAAACTAGGTCCAGTAATATATATTGTTTTGTTTGGTCTTGAATTGTGAGTTTAAATGCTTGAACTACTAAATTTATTGTAAAGTTCAATTTAAAAATTGTAAAAAAATCTTCCAAATCCTAATTGCCTTCAAACCCTCAAATGCAATTCATCTAAATTTCATAATTTTATTTGTTCCTTTGCAGCATATGCTTGTGTGTGTATATGTAAATATGTGTATGATATACAGTGATTTAAGAGAGGATGAAAATAATTTTTTTTATTAATAAATATATTATTATCTTGTGGTTTATAAAGATAAAGCCCAATAAAGAATGAAATGTCTTCTATTTGTATGCATGTGAAAGGATGAATGTGAAAAAAGATTCAATTTTATTATCGAAAAATAGCCACAGACAGTAAAAATTGCGTGAACATCGAATATAAGTAATTTATGTATCTCTCATTTTATTTTATTATTTTTTTTTGTGAATTTAATTTTTTTTCGAGCAATTTTCATTTATTTTTTACGCTTTTTTTCTGTTTTCCATTCATCATGAAAAAAGTTGAACACAATGATTAATTTTTTATGTTTATTCTTTTTATGCAAAATTTCATTATTTTTATATTTATTTTCTCGGCTTCACTGTAAATATCTATGGAGTTTTCATTTTACTTTCTTCTTATATATTGTAAAAATGCTAATGTGAAACGCAATCTATCTAGTTTTTTCTGGAATTATTTTTTTCCGCAAAATGAATGAGGATGGGAGGGAAATTGTTCAGTGGAATAGTGAACATCTTATGCCGTTAGGTTTTTACATCCAAGATAGGGTTTAGGATAGTTAAACATGGATATAGGAAGGGGTGTACCTAAGATTATGTTGTGCACTCCAAATATAATGGTATTTGTGGTATATTGGTTGCCCTAGGGTATATCCCTGGTATAGGTTGAGTATATCTCTGGTGTAGAACCCCTAGGGTAGCGTATACACTAAGGTATAGCGAGTAACCGACCCTTAAGGATATAGTTTGAATATTTCCTTCCTAGGACATCCTCATGTTATTCCTATCAGTACCTTTTAATAAGAATATATCCCCAGAATTAGAAGTCAACGCAGAAAATAAGGGATCATAGGGATTGGTCCTTGCGTTGCTCTTCTAATGGAACTAATTGAGGACATATCCTCAAGACACACCTCTAAGCGTGTTAGCCACAATCATTCAGATTTCGAGAACCTTTACAATCATCCATTGACAACCATCACATTAATAATTTCCATTCCACTGAGAAAAATTCCACCTCACCTTCCGAATATTCAGGCATTGATTATCAAAGATGGTCATGGATTTAATGTCGAATCTCAACCAAGAAAATGAATGGAAATGGGAGATAAAATGAGAAGATATTAAAAAGGACGAAATGAAATCAAAAATTGTGATTTGAATCGCACGAATAAATTTTGGCTATAGCCGTTTTTATATCGAATTGAATAAATATCATAGATTTGATGAAAATAAAGGAAAAATTAACATAATTTTGGGCTAAAAGGTCGCAGACAGAATGTAAGAAAAAATACAAAAATAAAATAGAATTTGAACCTTTTTTTAGGTCATAACTAAGGAATGAAATAGAATAAAGTTTTTGAGATCCCTTTTCTTCTCATTCATATTGTAGTTTACACATATGATAAGAAGAAATATGTCTTAAAAAATAAAAGTATTCGGAGGGATGTAAAGTGAGACGGCAAGAAGTATAAAATTTTAACTTCTTATGCATTCAATTCAAATTTATAAATTTATATTTGCTTGTGTGTGTATATATAGTTTTAGGTGGCTGAGTTTCATCATTTCATTTAGTCCGTTTCAGTTCTTTTTTCTTCAGCTGAGCCTTCATATCTGACATCCATGTAACTGTAAATAAAAGAATGGGAGAAAGAACAAAATTTAATAAACATTTTATATTGATTTTTTTTTTGTGACTTTGTGGAGCTATAAAGGGCTTTAGATTGAACAATTGATAGAATATTGGGTTGATATTTGACTTTTAAGTCTATTTGGTAAATGGAAATGTTTTAATGTATTTTAAAAATTTGAAATAAATTCGTTAACTTCAGTTTTCGTCAAACTTTCGTTCAGTTCGTTAAATTTTACAGATATTTTGATTTTTAATTTTAAATTAACAAAAAACTAGGAAATACAGGTAAATTAATTACAATTTGTAGTTATTTAGACTGAATTAACGTTCCTTCCAGCAATAAGCTACAATTTCATAAGAAATACCTGAAGTTTAAACAATTTTCTTCATTTTTTCATGATTATTAATAACTTTGTCCTTCCAAAATTGTAAACAACATCCTTAAATGCTCGGAAAATGCTTTCTCATGAATCAAAGTCTCAAGAAATACAAGCAATTTAATCTCACAAAATATAAATTGTTTACAAAAAATTAAGACACAACTCAAAGTGAAGGAAGTTTGAATGATAAAAAGTCAGAGGACCGGAAAGTCTTGACTAATTATAAGATTTTTTTTCCATGACATTGTAGAAAATAATTTGTATCCAGCAGACAGGAACAAACAGACTGATAAGTAAAATGTAAACAGCTCATCCCACCAACAATTCAACAAGCTCTGTGACATTACCAATTCAATTTAATTCAATGCTGTAACTAATTTAATATATTCAACAATTAAATTTCTTATTTGAGATTTATGAATGGAGGTGTAAGACTGATAGAAGTAAATAAAAAATTTTCCATTATACAGTCGAGAATGAAATTCATTAAATTGTGCTTTGTAAGGGAAGCTCATTCATTGAATTTATGCCAAGGTGAAATGAGAACAAGATAGAATGAAAAGACAAGATTTAAAGACACGATTCATGTTCTCATACACATAAAATACACTAGAGAAAATATGAGACAAGATTCTTTATGTCACGAATGTACAATGAAACGAGAAATTTGCATATCATGACATTTCATACCCGCAAAATGAGATGAGAATGAAATTTTTGGAAAAATAAAATGAACATCACGTGATATGAGAAGAATAAGGATAGTGAAAGACATATAAGGGCATAATTTAAATGCGAAGAAGAGATGCTAGCTGAGTTGGATAGAATACGGAAAAGCGTTATGTTTCGACTTTCCAGGAATCAAAATTAGGTCGTTGAAGGTGAATATTCTGATTTTGAGCTAGCTTGGGGATGAACACAACCTTCCATTGTAGTTTACAGGTGGAAATAGGGGTGCATCCTTTGCTGGGTCAATCTTCCTCCTTATTTGAAAAACCTCTCCCTAAAACACAGCCTGGATTTTCCCCTGGGTAATAATGTCATGAACAGATTGGTTTGAACCTCCTTATAAGCTGTAGGTACAAAGCGCTGAGCGATATGCATTCTCACGTTTATGCCAGCGATAAGTGATATTGTAAGGGATCGTTCGGATATTGCGTAATGCTTAAGGAGGATGTGGGCCTTGGGTTTGTTACGCTTCATATTAAATTTTTAACGGGGAGAAGAAAAGGGTCAAAAATGGTCATTTTTAGCATTACGTAATATCTGAATGACCCCCCAAGGCTGAAATCAACGCTCCAATGCTTCCTAACTATCCCAAATCTTGCTCATGTCCCGTGTAATTCTGTGAATGCATTATGATCTATACGAAAAGGTAAGAAACATTTTTTATCCAAAAATCTGAGCCACACGAACAATCCCAAAATATCCATCATTGTAAATTGAGTTACATCTTTTTCGTAGCATCTCAAAAATTTTGAACTTTAACCTTTATGTCTTACATATTTTCAGAAGGGTAGCCTACACCCATAATACACAAAAGTATTTTTATCGATAAAATCTTCAAGACATAAAGAAAGTGAAAAGTTTTGCGATTTTCATACAAAAAGTTCATTCTCAAGAAATCCTATAAAAGATAAATCTCATGAAACTTTATCATATCAGCACTCGGTGGTTGTTTATCTATCCAATAAAATTAAAATCACAGCAACAATTTTCTTCCCTTTCAATCGTTGTCAAAGTTGATATAAAAAAACATTCTCATATCTCCTTTCAATATTTTATTTTCTTCATCTTGTGCTTCACTCTCTGCATTATTTTTCGTGTCATATGCCCTTAAGGAATTGACAGGTATGTTTGAAAATGTCAAATGTTGAAATAAACAACTCTCAATGAGAAACTTTTCAATTTGCTGTTGAGTGAAAAGGAACAAAAAAAGAATGTGAAAATCTGTGTGTCTCATAAAAAGTTTCATATGCGGATATTTTTAAGGCCACAAAAAGAGTCTCATGGGGAGAAACTAACAAAAAGTGCTGCAAAAAAAATATAATAAAAAGGTGGATTCTCTCTTTTTAATGTAAATGTTGACATTTAATAATATGGAAATATTTTTTTTGTGTTGAGGGAAAAATTTAAGTATTTGATGAAAAGTTTTTCTGCTGATTCTGTGGAAAATGTGAATTGTTTTGCTGCTAAATGAAAAGTTTTGTTTGAAACAGCTACCCAGGGAAAAGCTTTGTTGAGGTGTTTGCTTAATATGAGTAAATTTAAGTAAGTGAACTAATTTAAAAAGATGGAATTGAGTAAATTTACCCATAGGGATTTGGATCTGCAGTTAAAAGTATTTAAAAGTGAAAGCTTTTGATTAATTCTGTATTTGTTCACAAAATGAGAATGTCCATGAAGAATTGGGCATTATAACTGATCCAGGCTGGATTTTCTGAATTTCAGAATTAGTTTAAATCACTTAGTGCTGTTAAGATCAATTTAGATCTACATTTGATAGGAACCAAACCACACCATTGTAAACAATACTGTCTCTAACCTAAATGGGTTCATCCAGATATTTTTCAAAAGGGGTCTAACCTCCTGGGGGAGTTCGAATTCTTCTCATTCATTCCTACTTTTTAATAGGAGCTCAAACACACCTAACACCCTCCCCCCTGAATACTCTGCTCTCGAGTACCCTAGGTGAAGGATAGATAGGTTAAAAATTTCAGTACTAAACTACTGCGTTACCAAGCACTTGCGTTAGAAGAGCTTGGGTATTAACTACTTGTTGAGAATATATCAACGGTCATTTTATATTTGAATTGTAAGAGCAACTACAATTAGTTGAATTCCCCTTTTTGAGTTGTTTTCCCCTCTCTACGTAAAAGTTAGTCTTCACTAGAACTCGTATGAGACAACATCGTCTCTTATTAAATAAACATTAAGTCACTTTTAATTACATTACAATCGTGCAGTTTATTTATATCAACATTGCTATTAAGTCAAAAATTCAATAAACTTTTTGACATCCAGTTAGATCCAGATTCAATCAGGAAATAATCTTTAAACACACTCAATGATAAATCCTTTAAAAATCATAAAGTAGCATTTAAATTATTCATATCCTTATCCTAGAATCATATAACTTTCCCATCATAAAATCTCCATAAAATGCTTCATGTTAGTAAACGTCTCATGTGAGTTGTAAAAGACTTAAAGAAGAAGAAAAAAAAATAGGACAAGGAATAAAGGATGCACATTAAAAAAGAATGAGGAATATAAAAGATTGAAATTGAGAATAGCTACGTAAATTTCTCGTATCATGAAGCATTGTGTAGACATAAAGGAGAATGAATATTAAATGATAAGCTGAGGGGCAAGAGGACAAATCTATCAATTGATCTATGTAACGACAATACATTAGTGCTTACCTCGGATGATGTAAAATGTCTTTTATCAAGCCTTTCAGGATCTGATAACGTGGGATCATTGGGTACATTTTTGAGGAGCTGTATTCCGCCTGAAAGTAAATAAAAATAAGATGTATTGATTTAATTGACTTAAAAGCAACAATCTACGTCACACAATGTGGGTGACTCAATCTTCTTTAATGGCAATCGTGGGCCATACCTTTAATTCCCTGATTAAATTCCGTAAGCCTTGATATTTTTTCAGTAGACGATACAAATCGTTAATCATTTGTGTATTCTCATGTTCTATTTGTTGTGTTGTCATGGGATCTAAGCGCTCTAAACGTTCCTTTTTCTCAGCCGCTTCCTCCGTCAGTTTTTGTGGTGTTTTTACTTCAGATTTTTGTGTCTTTTCCATTATGGAGCAAGCCCTCATCACAAATGCTGGAACGGTTTCTTGTTTCTCTTGTTTTGGGATTTCTACAAGTGTCCAATATTGTGTTTCGAGTTTTATGACTTCCTACACACAGACACATGACATACACACAAAAAAAAGTACAATAAACAGAGCGACATGTGAGAAAACAATCTCTGACACACTCAGGAAGGTTCAGGCAATCAACATTAAAATTAATTTTGAATGAGAGCACTCAAGGCGATGGAACTTGGATGTCACGATGTTAATTATTAGTGATTTTATTATTTTAAGACAGTTCGATTTATTTTTGGATTAAATTAGTTTATTTTTGTTCAGTTTAGTTTTTTTTTTAAATTTTGGGTCAGTTCAGTTCATTTTTGTTCAGTTCAGTTTATTTTTTTGTTCATATCAGTTCATTTTTGTTCAGTTTAGTTCATTTGTGGTCAGTTAGTTCATTTGGGGTCAGTTCAATTAAATTTTCGACCAATTTAGTTCATTTTTGTTCAGTTTAGATAAGTTTTGTTCAGTTTAGTTCATTTTTGGTCAGTTTAGTTAAGTTTTGTTCAGTTTAGTTCATTTGTGGTAAGTTTAGTTCATTTGGGGTCAGTTTAGTTAAATTTTTGACCAATTTAGTTCATTTTTTGTTAAGTTTAGTTCATTTTTGTTCAGTTAATTTTAAGTAATGACCAGCATGAATTAAGTTATCAGTTCCATAACCTTGCACAACTCCCACTCACACCTACATACCTTTATCATTACTTTAAGCATTGGATAACGATGAAAGATGTTCCGTTGACTCTTCGAGTCGCTATATTTTGTTATAAGAGCATTAAGTGCCTGCTTTGCTGTTTCATAACTTGCCTCAAGACGTACACGAAACAGTATCAGTCTTTCATTGATTTCAATTACTTCCTCACGACTAAGACCGCTCATCGTGCCTTCGTCCTTTACATCTTGAACAATACGACGTACGCTTTGTGTGAATTTACCCATCAGATTGCTGCCACCTTAAAATACACAGAAAGATACATATATTAGGATATAATGCTACGCCTTACGAATGTATTTAATTGTGCCGTTGCTTGAGGATATTTGTTCTTTCTTTGGTCTATGTAATATGGAAGGGTCATCGTCTTAATCATGATACTGGGTTATCTTCTTGAAAGAATTTCATCAACTTTTTTGTGGAGCACGGACATACTGTCACGTGTGACTTTGCATTTAAACATGTTTAAAGATCTCTGTGGGTGTTGATGTCATTTGTGGACGACCCCACTTATTATGTAACGCAAAAAATGACTTTTCAGAACCCCTCATCATTTGTCACTAAATTTCCATGAAGACAAGTGGAATCAAGGCCCGGAGAGCTATCGTCAAAATTATGATTTTTCACGTTTTTTTAGAAATCAAAATTGTAAAAATCATGGTTTCTACGATTTTTTTATACAAGTGTTCATATTGACACAGTTATTGTGTATTCTTTAATTAAAACTAGTCGGATTCAAAATGTGTCGAGCCTAATCCAACAAAGTGGATGATCTTCAACCCATTGACCACCAAGATAATTGCCCTACTTTACCACTTCCGTTATACACACATAAATTTAAATTTTTTAAATATTCATGATTCGAAACAAAACTGCTAATTTGCATGAAATTACTAAAATAATAAATTTGATAATTAATTATAATTTGGTAGCTTTTTTGGGATGAATAAATTAATACTTTGTGCACCGCCTAGATTTGCATCAAATTACGAGGGTTTTCCAAATATTGATTGGATGCCTAAGGGAAATTTGTTGTTTAAAATTAATGGGGTTATTCCAACGAAATTCTATGCAGTTAAAGAATATCGCAAAAATTCAAGAAATTTATAAGAAATTACACAGAACAAGGCAGAAACTTTAAATTTTCTGAAGGTCAAAGTTATAAATATTTAATTCAGTTTAATTCCTGTGAAAATGACATCCGAGCAGGCTAATAAGCACCTCAAAGCAAAGCATCTTCTAATCTAAGACTTGGTTATAAAGCATTTATAAATTTAATAGACATGAATTACTCAGGTACGAAAAGCCCATTGAACAAATTAAACTTCTTATTACTAATGATTTATTATGTAAATTATGCTATTATTATTAAAATAAGTTCACCCTCCATAATACAACTATAAATGCCTTTCGAGTATACCGTAGACAAAAATCTCATTACCGAGAAATGATTAATTTAGGAAAATTCTTTATTTTCCCATCCAATATCGATTATTGTGAATAATTCAAGAGCTTTTTTCCCTCCTTCCATCTTCATTGAGTATTTACATAACCATTCAATTAATGAAAGGTCTTAAAAATTTCATATCCCCATTCCTCCTGCTTCCTTCCTATAAATTGCTTTAATTTCTAATTTAACAGTTTATTCACTCATGATGATATATATTTTACGATTTTCATCCTTCCTATCTTAATTTAGACTTTCTTGTTTACTATGGAAAAATTTGTATCAGAATTAATTTGTATTTAAATTGAATTTTTACAAAGGGGTAGTTCGTAAATTACGTCACTCTCTAGGAGAGCAGGGGGTCGACGATTTTATGATAGTTAGAATAAATTAAATTCAGCTAGGAGGAAGTGAGTCGAAAAAGTTATTTTGCATGACTTAATTTAAGAACGACCTCTTATGTAGATGAATATTATGTAAGCTTAGCTTCATCAGACTTTTGTCATATTCCTTACCGCAGGGGCGTATCCAGGGAGGGGTTTTGGGGGTCAAAACCCTATCCTTTTTGGGAAATTTTTACAATTTGCTAGGGTTTTTTAATAAAAAAATCCCAAAATCCCCCCTAAATTTTCCCTTCCATACAAAAATAGTTCAAAACCCCTCCCTCAGAAAATTTCTGGATACGCCCCTGCAGGAGGATTTTCAAATTTTTTGTATGACAAAATTTAGATCAGAAAATTTTTTGAATGTTTTTCTTCAAAAACTCTTGAAAATTGAAGAAAATTTTCCATCAAGGGAGGATTTGTTCCCCAATCCCCCCCCTGGCTACGCGCCTGCACCCCTGTAAGACTTACCAGTGTCGTAGCAAGTTGAATCCGTGACGAATTTTTCAAGATTTTATACCTTTTTACATAAGGGGTCGTTCGTAAATCCAAATTTCATTTCAAATTCTCATTTTACTTTGAGAACGACCCCTGTGACCCCCACCAGAGCCTCAGTCCTTTCACCTCCTCTTGGAACGTCAGTCTTCCTTACAAAATCCGTAGCTCTATCCAAAATATAGCTCCTTGGGATGTTGCAACTCTTTCAATTTTAGCGTTACATAATTTATAATCATCCTCTAATTAATCCATGAAGATATTTGCTTAAAATCTTCTTCTTCTCATGAAATTTTGTGTTACAAAAGTGAAAACTTCCTTTTGTTATTTAAATTATTCTTGACGTGTAATTACACATGAGTAGGATGAGTTGTGTAATACTAATGTCGCATAATATCCTTATCATATCAACAGCACTCTATGTAATGATACAGATTTTAGCTTTTGATGGGAATCAAATCTATATCCTCATAAAACAGGTTACAAATATCTAATCTATTGCCTAACGATGGTGCCATAGAGGTCGAATATGAAAGCAAGAAATACACAGTGTGACTTTAAAATGTTCATTTATTTTTAGTGTTCAATATTCGTCCTGGATTTTACAATTTTATAACAACATTACAACAGGGATTTATCTTGCACTTTTCAACTTCCAACAGCCTTAGAATCATGGAAATAGCTCTAAATGACATGAAACTCGATACAAAAGTCTATTTTTACATCCTCTTTAAGATAATTACAGAAAAAATTTTTTTGACCCCCAAGCCCCTTCACTGATAGCTTCAATATCAAAAATCTTGCTTTTTTAAAAGAACAACACACCAAATGCCTCATTCTTGTGTCAACTCTCATAATTTTGCACTTATTCAAGCTGTGTTAAGCTCTCTACTCAAAAATAATTGATTACATATAATTTTAAACGTAAGAATCCCAATTGTCATTGACACGGGAATTGCCTCAAAGACATTCAATTAAATTGCAATTTTTCGCCTCATTCATTGAAGTCGCTAACAATTCATTACATCGTGCAGATGTAATAAAAATCCTTCAATTGTTTCAGGCATGACAATTACATTGTATAATGCTCTTTCATAATTATTTCGCTTAAATACTTCTATTTAGTATGACGATTGTCATGCACGAAAAATTGTAGAATCTTTTTAGAATGATGAAATAAAACAATAGAAAAGATGGGATTACTTTTGGGAAGTGAGATTAGGTTTGTTTAATGATTCTTTACTAGAATGGTTCTACGTCAAGTATGACTGGATGAAATATTTAAAGAAGATTATTTTAGGCTTTTATGGGGATGCTTGGGGGATGCAAGGGGAAATTGTGGTTGATGATTTAAGTGGGCACTGTCGGGCAGGTAGACAGACTTATGATATACGTTATATTATTAGGTTGAGGATAAAAATGCCTAAAATTACACATCAGCACCAGTGTAACTTCTAGAAGGTCCCAGAGTAAAGCATACCTATATCCAAATAATTTTTTCATCAAAATCCACTCCAGAACTCAACAATAACCAAATTTATTGGAACTGCGCATTTCAAGTCTATCAAAAAGTGTACAACAATTTTATTGTGAATTACCAACGACAGAGCATCACAATTGTCTCTTTCATACGATTCAATTGGCAATTGAAAACATATTTCTGAAGAACAATTGATTGATCGATCATCATTGTGTATTATCCATGAAGAATAAAGTATTGATGTTCAATATTTCAACTGGAGCTTATTTTTAAAAAATTCATCAGCACATATATTGGCACATAATGGAGCGTGCTAATAGGTCGTGAATTATTGATTCTATGGGCGTGTGCGATGAGATTATCTGATTTTTATCTGTTTTGTTTTTATGTCCTGGAATATTCATAATAAGATTTCCTATGACTCATGTGGATTTTTTTTGTTGAAGTCATTTACAAAGTAAATGACAAAATTTGTCGTAAAACAATTGAGATAATTTTAGTTTGAAATTCAATAATTATTCATCATCATGGATTTTCATTATTAAATGAAATGTATTAGACAGATGATTCATGTAGCATTCAGAAATTGTAAATTTGATGTAATATTCGTAAAATTGAATTTTGGGACACAAAGGATGTGAATTTGACAGTTTGAATGGATAATTGGGACAAATTTTAATTAATCTAATCATCAACTAGTCATGCAAATATTATTACATAGTCATGTGAACTATTTGGATTCAAAATGACTACACCGAGTCATGTGAACTATTTGGATTCAAAATGACTACACCGAGTACAGGGGCTTAGTTAGGGGGTGGTCCTTCCCCCTCGATATCAAATTTCAATGCAAAATTTTAATTTTTTTATTTTTAAAATCGAAAAACTATTTTTTTACTATAAAAATTTAATACAAAGGTTATAATACAGTGATTTTTTCAAAAATAAAAAATTGGGCTCCCCTTCCCCTTCAAAAATTCTGGATACGCCCCTGAGTAAACCTGTAGTAAACCACTGGGACAGGTTTTCGGGTATATCCTAGGTATACCTCAAACCATAGGGGTATACCCTCAGGGATTATTTAGATATGGAGTATACCCTAGGGTATACCCAAGAAACCAGCTCCTGCACCACCAAAACACTTGAAATCAATGATTTATGCAGCTTTAAGTTGTATACTTTAAATAACTAAACTTCAATCTTGCTTCAAGCATATGCAAGATACTGTATAAATTCTCAAACAACTCAAACAAACATCATCATGACATATGCAAGTAATTTTTTGAGGACATCAATCCATCATCAAAAGATTCTTACAAAAATATGAAAAGTATCCTTAAAAAGTTTTTTTTTTGCATTGAAAAAATTCCATTTCGAAATCTTTCCATTTAATCTTGGTCCTTGCATTTTTGAGCATCTGCAGCATTACAACAGATAAGGAATGATGCATGAACAAGAGCTTTCATGCATGAAAAAAACTTTTCATCTTCAAAATATATTTTTCAACCTTTTTTTAACCAGAAAATCTGATGGAAATTAAATATAAAGAAATTACTCATGCCTTTATCAACAAAAGCCATCATTCGTTCATTCTGTACCCACAAAATTATTTTTTTCTCGTTCAAAAATTCCTCAACATTGACTTTATAGATGAAACGAGCATTCAATGATCCAAAACCGAATGATGTATAGGAAGTATGAATGGAATCTTTTCGTCCTTTTCCGAAATTTTTTTTTGTTCGATTGAAAGTTTCAAAAATGTGAATGATGAGAAAAATGTGAATGGATGATCGAAGGCTTCTTAGACTATACCAGGAAATTGTGCTTCTTTTTTGTTTCATTGAGCACTTTAATATGGTCTATTGAAACATGTTCTGCTAATTGTAGGTCGTGAAATTCTTATTTTTCCTTCCGATGCTTGATTGATGTCTGCTTAGATGGAAACGAATCGAATTTGACAGAGTGGAACTCCGTTCCAGCATTTATTAATTGAATGTCACTAGAATGGTGTGTTATGTAGGATTGTATTTGGAAGATTTATTGTGCATTGTCTTTTTAAATACAAGATTATTAGAATATGGAGGAAATTTAGTTTTGGATAAATTAAAAATCTATCTTCTAGAGCTAACTCAGCTTCAGAAGCTTTTCAAAAGGTAGGAGAGGGATCATAATGACATTTGGAGTATGTGACTTTTAAAACCCAACACCTCTAGTTAGCAGCCATAAAAGATTGTGAAACATCTGCATCAGAAACTGCTTCATCAAAAACTAAACATAAGAGATCCTCTTTTTATGCTTAATCTTATTTATTACTAATTAATCTAGTCAGGTTCTATTTTCGGGTTTCTTAGCTTTGGTATGAAGGATGGCGGCTTGCTAGACCAACATACTCTGTAGTATCTAGAGCCATGCATGATTCCGTCCCACCAGAGGTATAGCAAGGGTGTTTTAGCACTCAATTTTTCTTCAGGGGTCTTTCGGATATTATGTAATGCTTAAGAGGAAGGAGTCTCGGGTTTGTTACTCTTCATATTAAATTTTTCCAATTTTCTAACGAAATTTGTTACTGGGCTGGGTTTTTCGGTCTACCCCTGCCCCTGCCCCTGCCCCTACACCTACACCTGGTGTAAAAAATTACCCCCCAAAAAAAAGCTTTTTTCTAGCTACTCTGCCCCACTATGTTGCTTAGATTGACACCACATAGCATAAATAACACTCAAAAATAATACAAAAATCTCTTCGAAATCCATTTTGATCCAGTCAAAAAACATTCAATTAAACTTTATTAACTCAATTCCATCTATCTAATTCATAATTTTTTTAATGGAATTTACGGGATGCCAGAATATCGTGATCTTATTCAAGGTTTTTAATTACTCTGCTATATAAACCATAACGAATAATAGAGATACGCCAAGGTAATAAATAATCCAAAATTAAAACACTATAAATTTTTGTCTATTTTCAAACATCTCCAAACACAGACGCACAGTGCGCTATTAACGAAAGTATTAAACGAGAAGAACTGATCAATAAAGAAAAATCGAAAACTCATAAATTTTAATTATTGTCTTAAATTAGCTCATGAAAAGTATAATCAATCAATTGCTTATGAAAATGAGCATTGAAATATTTATGCCATAAACCTTCAAGAGATGAAAGCGCCTGATCAATAAAAAAGAATTGTAATTGATTTTTTTATCTTAAAACAAAACATAAAAAAAGTTTTTGGTTCTTTTTCTTACTTTTTTGTTTTGATTTTTCACACAAAAAAAATATTTTTCAAACAATCTAAAAATTGAGTATAGCAATAACAATCTTTGTACATGCTCTTCTGTCCTGAAAGTTTCGCAAACAAAAAAGATATGGGATATAAATTTCATTGAAAGATGCCATGCAACAATAACAGTGAGAAGGAACAGAAGCACTAACAAATAATTATTATTGTCTATAAAACTTTTCCGACAGACTTTTGGCATGTTATACCTTATTATTGCAAACATTTGACCGTAAATGAATTAAAATAATCTATGCCTGGAATATCTGCCGTCTATTAAGGAGGTCTAATGCTGATATCCGAAACATAAGAACGAACGAAAGAGGCAACATAAAAATAGATCATCGGGTGCAATTCATCTTATTAAAAAATATTTTCGCTACCCTGCTACATGCTACATGGTTTTCTTTGGCGTGTACAGCAATTTATATTCCTAACCTGACCTCCTCATGCTCTTTTAACTTTTGAGTAAGGAACAACCTAAATGGGATGAAATATTGTCATCATTTTGGGTAGCTTAGTTGGATGGGGTCTTGCTCATTTTTTTGTGGATATTAAAATGGATGGAAAATTTTTGTTGAAAATGATTTTTCATGATGAGATGCAATAGGATGAGGATGTCTTTGGGAATAAATTGATTGAGTAAATTTGGGACTTATGGTGTTAGGAGTTTTAATTTTGTAATATTTTGGGGGATTTTAGAACTTGTTAGCTGTGATCAGATAGAATTGCAATCAGGGGCATAGCCAGAAGTTTTTCGTGGGGTATGTTTTGAAATGCTTTTGTTTGGAAGCAAAAAATTAAATTAGGGAGGGGGCTGGTATTTTTTCTCGCAAAATTCTAGCAAATTGAAGAAAATTTCCATCCAGGGGAGTGTTTTGAACTTCAAACCCCTTCCTGACTACGCCATTGACTGCAATAAGTGCTAAATTGTCAAGGTAGCACCGTGGAAATGCTATGTCAATACGATATAGCCATCTATTTGGCTACAACGTTTTTGTTGCTATCATTTAGACACCTTAATGATGATGACGTCATTGCCACTACGGACCTATCTGTATGGGGGTCGTTCACTTATTACGTTTGGTTTTTAGGGGGAGGGGGGGCCTCTGAGATTTTGTAACAGGTCAAACAAGGAAATATATTTTTCTGGGAAAATTTGGGCCTAAAATTTCGTTTTTTTGCGTAAAGTAATAAGTGAACGACCCCATGCTATATAAATCTAGTCATTTTTCACTAAAACTAAACAAAGTGTCCCCAATATTGGTTTAGAATTAGATTCTTAAACAAATAGCAGAATTGTCTCAAATTTAATTTTTGCAGAAATGTCTCACTTATTACGTCCATCAAAATCATGAATTGTCGATCTCCCAGGAGATTGGCAAGTTTAAAGATTGTGTTTTTAAAAATATGTTACCCTGGGTATCCTGAGGACCCTTCTAATCCTCAGACATAAATTTTGATTCCCTAAATCTACCATTCTCCTCAAATTCCAAAGAAAATTGCCAAAATTCCAGATGTTGTGCTCAACACCCTTCCTGAAAAAGCTCCTTAACCTTTTCTTCATTCTCTTCATATTTAGCTAACTCACTAAATTGCTTCATAATACACACCGTACACCATTTGATATCATCCGAAAAAAAAAATAAATGAACATTTATTCCATTCTGTTTTCTTTCACTGCGTGCTTCTCACTCTCTTTACAATTTTTTATTTTTGCTTGCTGTTGCCAAATGACGAAGAAAAAAACGGCGTGTTTATGTTATCTCTTTAAATTGCTTTATTGTTCGCACATATTTAAGATGAGCGGTAAATATAACGCATACAGAAAAAATAATAGATATAAGAAGAGCCAAAAAATGAGAAAAGAGAGCGAGAGGAACGAAAGGAAAAGTGTATCATCGTCGTCGTCAAATGTGACTATAATGTTTCTCATTTCATGCTGATTCAGCAACATCACTTGCTTGCCTTTTTTTGCTGCTAGCTACAATAACCGCATGTGTTGGTTCTTTTTTTATTGTATTGGAACTTCTCATGTTATTATTTTTTTATTCTCTATAATTTTTATCACATTTTATTTGGTGTTGAGTATAACATGATCAGCATGTTTAGTTATTAAGTTACATACTTAAGTGGAATTGCTGTATTTTCCTTTGTTATTGTTTTTTTGCTTTGTTTTATTTTGGTTCTGGCGTGTTTATTTAACTCTGGATGGGTGTTTATTATCACAAGGAGTGATAATTTATGTTAAATATTTTGTTTCTGTTTTATGTCAGAGACTAAAGTGAACGAAATTTTCCACCGCTACGTTGACTTTAAAATGGCAAAACGTCAAAAAGACACCCCATCCCATTGATAGTGTCATGATAGTGGATTTTGTTTTACTGGACCATAAAATCCGTGGTTTCAACAGTGTGCTGCTTGGGTTTGTTAATGAATACTCTAATCTACAGGACAGAACCAACTGCTAGGTTACAGCCTTAAACTAAAATCATAAAAATCCGCAGAGCAAGAAGTCAATCTCAAATTTTGAATGAAGTCGAATTAATTTTTTCCATACAAAATTCAAGTCAACTTCGAGCTCTGGAATTAAATCGATTGCTAATTCCATTAAATATGACGCTTCTTTATCTAAATAAATTTAAATCACATTAAAGCACTTGATGATTGAAATTCTTCATCATCCTCCTTTTAAAGAAGAAAATGTTAATCACAAATGGCTGATAATGTCAATTTCTTCAAAATGAGATCTATGTAGGGTGACTATCTAATTTTTATGAAGACACAGGATATTTGATAAAATTTTTCAAAAATACAAGAAAGAAAGGAAAATTTGAAAATTAACGAAAATTCTCGTGAAAAGCTACAAGATCTGGAATAAAATTTACAAATTTATACAAAAAAGTATTGAAAATTTCAGCACTGTACATTGAAAAAGCACACAGATGGTCACCCTATTTTTATGTCTTTTAAAGAAGGCAGTTTTGAGAAATCAAGATATTTGAATGAATAATTTGATTTCCATTTAAAGACTATCATAAAGCTTTTGATGCTATACCAACAAAAAATGCTTTAGATTCTAGGAAAACAATTTGACATCTTTAAAAGGATTGGATGAGATGTGGGTTGAAAACAGATATTGTAGATAATCTTTCCTAGAAAATCTAATTAGGTTTCATAATATTATTCAATGAAAATTCTTTGGGCGTTATTTTAGATGGTTATTGTAGACATTTCAGCATTCTCTATAAGACAATTTGAATGAAAATTTCAATCGATTTTATAAGGGTGTTACAAACGGGGCTATTTTTGACCCCTTCCCCTCCGCGTAACAAAATTTGAAGAAAAAAACTCTAATTCACAAAGATTTAGACCAAAGATTGATAATTAGTCAAATTTCTAGCACAGATCTAGTTCTTTGTTGGCCAGGGAAAATTTTAATCAATTTTATAAAATTGTAACAAAAGAATACTAAGCCCTATTGAGTATCCTTAGATTGCCTTTTTTCTCCACTTCGAATGCAGGTGCGTAGCCAGGGGGTGTCCACTGGGGCCCAGGCCCCCAGTCCAAAAATCAAAAACTCATACAAAAAATTTTTATAAGAAATTTTTTTGAAAATTTTATGAAATTTTCCTATATAAAATATAGGAGTATTTTATATGATTAATTGAAAAATGAGTTACTAACAACCAAAACAAATTTTTGGGCCCCCCTCATAAAAATTTCTGGCTACGCCAGATGAGTCATGTACCCATTTATGGGGGTACCAAAGCTTTTGTTGGGTCAAAACTGCTAATATCGCTTTTGAATTTGTAAATTAGCTAGAATCTTATTTATAAGATAAACCTTAATGTTATTAAACACACTAATTAGGCAGCTACATGTCTAACTCGATAATATTCCCAACATAATTGCCAAAACAACTTCACCAAAGCTAATTTTCTCAGAAAAAAGAAAAAAGTCAAGAAATCAAAAACTGAATTAAGATTTACAAAGAAGAGATGAAAACTTTTTTCATGTAAAAAGAATTGACAAAAATACAGAAAGCCTCAAGAACAAGAATCCCCATAACGAGGCATAAAGTCAATCAAGAAAAAACCAGAAAAAGAAAATTCAGTCAACATTTTCCATCAAATCAGTAGAAGAAGAAGAATTTCCTCTAATTAAACTTGATAAAATAAATTTTATCTTAACATCATTAATTAATTGAAGGCAAAGAAAACATTTTTCCAAAAGAGCCTCAAAGCCACAAAATTTTGTAATCGATATGAGTACAGACGACAAACATTGTGCCGCATCTAAAAATATTTTAACATCCACAGCACATTTACTGTAACACATACTTTGTGATCATTTTCGCAAACATTTGTGTACATTTTTTAACTACAGCATTGAGAGTATTTATAGTCAGAGTTAGAATGAAAACATTCAGCATGTGAATGCCTCTTTAGTGTATTACAAAAAAAATGTGTCAATATATATCGACTCCACTGCTCGCATACACCACGCGAGAGAGTGAGAGACTCAAAACTCATGGGATTGATATGTGTATAAGTATGCAGGCAATGCTAATTGAGAAACTGCTTTGTATATATTTTTTTTGCATGTTTATAACTTTTTGTCTGTATCATACGCGGATTGCTGCTTTTTTTTCGTCTTTAAAACTCTACTTTAAAGCAACAGTGAGCAGTAGACGCTCAATGAGCTTAGACATAAACAAGCGGGAATAAGAAAAAAAATTGAAATTAAAAATTTTCGTGTTTTTCGGAATTGAGAAAAAAATAATTTGAAAATATCATAAAAAGTGAAGCTGATTTTTAATCAAATTTGCAGAAAGATATATAAGTACAAAAAGTGTGAACGCCTGGAGAAACTCCTTAAATATCACATCTTTTTATTATTGTAACGATTTTAATGGTTTTCATGTGAGTGCCTGTGTCACAGAAGCATAAAAGCATACTCAATTTTTTTTATTGATTATTGAATCAAATAAATATAAAGCAGACATAACATTCAAAATTTAATCATCAGCATCATATAAGGTACGTATCAAGAAAGTGCTGACATTGTTGCGTGTGATTCTGTGAAGTTAGATTGAGTTTTGTTAACATTCATGATAGAATTCACGTTTTTCGAGTTTTTGATTAAAAATATTGGAGATTAAAAAAAATCGAGACAATATTAATTAGACATGATTTTTTGATGAGCCTCCGATGCTAAAAAGATATTTTTTGGGTATTTTGTAAAATTCTGTATGCTCAATTAATTCGCACATTAATTAAGCTGTGTTAAGTAAGGTAACAAAGAGGTTTATGAATATTCAATGTGCTGCGGAAGTGTTTTTCGCTACCTAAGAATTTATTATGCAATTTTCATTGTTGTGACAATTTTTTGGGGTTTTTAAGATATTGAAAATAATGCAATTTATTTTTTGCAAATTTTTCAAATTTTTGTATGTTTTTGGATAAAAAAATTGTTTTTTTCTAGTTTTTCAATTTTTTATAATTTTGTTTATAACTTTTTTCAAACTTGTTAAAAAATTTAACTTTTTTCAAATTTGTTAAAAAATTTAACTTTTTTCAAATTTGTTAAAAAAATTAACTTTTTTCAAATTTGTTAAAAATTTTTACTTTGTTCAAATTTGTTAAAAATTTAACTTTTTTCAAATTTGTTAAATTTTTTAAACTTTTTTCAAATTTGTTAAAAAATTTAAACTTTTTTCAAATTTGTTAAAAAATTTAAACTTTTTTCAAATTTGTTAAAATTTTTTAACTTTTGCTAAGTTTGTTAAAAATATAAATTTCTAAATTTGTTAAAAAATTTAACTATTACTTTTTAACTTTTCTAAAATTGATTAAACTTTTTAATTTTTTTCAAATTTGTATTAAAATTGTATGTATAAATTTTACAAATTTATTTAAACATTCTAAATATATTTTTTTAAAAACTTTCATTTTTTCAAAAAAATTATACCAGTTTTTTCAAATTCTTCATTTTTTAAGTTCTTTAATTTTTGAAGAAAAAAATTCAATTATTTTACTGAAATTTACTCAAATTTTTTTAATTTTTTTCTTCAAATTATTATCTACGAACAAAAATTAATTCATGACATCCGGCATTCTAGAAAATCTTAAAATTTTGTGACAAAAAAATGAATCAAAAACCTCACGTTTAAGAAAGTTGTTTGTCCTTGAAAACATAGTCAATTTATCTAGAATTGACTCAACAAAAAATTCCATAAGAGTGGTATTCACTTGAATTCCACAACAGTCCGTCTCAAAAACACCTTACTCAGCTTACATTTTGTTCTACTTATTCATAATCACATAAATATTTGACACCAAATATTCGTTGACATTCAAAAATTTAAATTATTAAAACATTTCAACACCCTCAACATTGAATGTTGTCATCAAGAAAAAATAATAAATTTTTGTGCAAACTTCACAAAAATCATCCACGAATGACCATCAAAAAATTTATAGTTTATATCTTTATGTCATGAATTTTGTTGCTTGTACATCATTAAAACTTGAGATGATTTTATTATTGATGAGCGGATAAATTTGTGTTCCTTCATCTTTTATGAGTGGAATGATTACGATGAAATTAAAGCAAAAGAAGGTCGAAGAAAGAATTGATGAAAATTTAAGCGAGTGATTGAGTAAAAATGGCTGAATTGACAGAAGTATGAAAGTGAAAATGTTAAAGAGTGCGAAGAATAACGAACGTGTATTACATAATTGGAGAACAAGAACAACAGCTGATTTTGGAAACTTGAAATTATAAATCATCAAGTATATGGGAGAACCTGATTATTTGGATCGTTTAAATTTAGAATTTTTTGTTGAAGATATCTTTTTTGCATGAAATCAACGGCGTAGCCAGATTTAGTGATTGGAGATATGTAGAAAATTTATGACTCGTAACAATTTTGGTTTTAGGCTCTAGTTTAGAGGCTTTTGATGAATTAAAAATTTTCACCCCGTGAATCAAATTTGGTTTTCAGAACTAAAGCTCCGGGGATCAATTTTTAGAGTTACCTGGGATACCCTATCCTACCATGGATATACTAGAATACCCCCAGTAACCAAAACCGTTAAAAGTTAGTTAAAAGCTATCCAAAAGTTAGTCAAAGCTAGTTTTTAACTAACTTTTTAACGGTTTTTGTTACTATGGTACCCCATTCTACCCCAGATATCCTAGGGTATACTAAGATACACATTAGGTAACCTAGGACAATCTTCCCATCCTACCCCTTCTCCTAGGATGTCCTAGGGTACCCCACTTATCACTGCTTAGGGGGGTTACCCTGGAAAGCGGCCCCTAGTCATCTTCCTTCCTATGCTACTAAAAAGCTGCATAATTTTGAAAATTTCAATATTTTAAGACATTCACTGACTAAGGTGCATAAAAAGCAATAATTTAAAGACCCATAAATATGGCTTTATATTTTTACCAATTTCTTGGAACTGTCATCAAACATTGACCTCAGCAAAAACTAGTCATATTAATATTTATGACGTAGACTTTTGTTATTGACATTGTGCTTAGCTACAGTGTTAAATATTGTGCATGTTTGTGTTTGTATTTTGAAAGATTTATTGCAAGACTCACGTAAACTTTTTTGGTGTTAATTTTTAAGCGCCACAAAAAGTTGTGATGTGTGACTGTAAAAAATAGTTTCTTGGGTAATTTAAGAAAATTTTCAACAATTTACAATTTTGGAGTTAAAAAACCTCAAATTTAGTTCCAAGAATTTTATGATTAACCCCGAAAAAATCTCAAAATAATGATTTTTTCTCAAAACCATAAACCACTAAATGTCATAAATTATAACCACCAAAAAATTACTCCAGTGGCCTCACTTAATAAACATCAAAGCGATTCTTAACCTCAGACAAAGATAACTCTCAAAACACGTCGAGTCTGAGCTTCAGATTACAGATTGTGCTAGGCATGACGAAAAACAAGTTTCTGTAAAATGTCAGCTAATTATAAAGAAGAATTTTCTTCTGTTCTTCTTGAGATGATCTCAATTCATTATGAGATTATAATTAAAGTAATTTTGAGCTTTAAGAAAAAATTCTTTTTATCTTCTGCAATTAAAAAAAACTCTAGAAAATTCTTTTTTAATGATTTTTTTCTCTCTTTTGAAAAATTTTCTTTCCATCGTCTTGAAAAATTAAAAATGAAGCTACTTTAAAGATGATAGAAGTTCTATGGATGGAAAAAGATTTTTCTTCAGATGAATTTTTCTCGTTGATGATTACAGGGACTTAGTCAGGAGGGCTCTTGTGGGCCCTTTGAAAATTCAAAGCTGATATAACAAAGATTATTGAAAAATTAGTTTAAAAATTTTTTGGACCCTTCCTTATAAAAATTTCTGACTACGTTCCTGGTTGAGCACATTTCTACGTTTGATGATGTCCATATAATTTTTACACGTTTATTCACTTAGCTTTTCTAGTAATGTTTTTATTTCATAAATTTTTAACGTCTAGCTGCATGAAAATACTGTTTTTCTCTAAATACTTGTGAGTGACAAAGTTATTCTTGAATTTATAGGTGGATATAGATTTTTTTCCAAGGGGCTGGGGTATGTTGATTTTTTAAAGTCAAAACTGTAGTTCTTACTATCTTTTCACTATCTCTATTTACAATGTCAATAATGTTTATATCCTCAAATATTTAAATTAGCTCTTAAGAAGATCACGTGATGGTCACTCAACAAAGCTTCAAGAATTGCATTGACTTCCTTTCACATCCTCAAAAAATCGAAAAATTTCCATTATTTAACAATCCACTTAAAACAAAATTTTTTTCACTTGAAAACAGGGGGAAAACTACTTGATGAAAAAAAATTACATTTGGGGGGGTTCGATTTTTTGGATATCTTTTCGTCAATTATTACCGTTTTCGTCAATTATTAGGTTTTCAAAAAATAGGTGATCTAACCTTAACCCCCCTCCTAGAGATACCCCTATAAGACTTTCTGACACCTTTTCCACCAAGAAATATTCAAGGATTTGAAATTATTAAAAAACAATTTTTTTCCACCAAGTGATTTTCCCCCTGCTTGCAAAGTAATTGAAAATCATTCATCATTTACTTCCTCAGAGATAAGTGAGTGATCATCATCAGTTTACAGTTGAGTGGAATTTGTACAATTTTTCAATTAAAACTGAGCTGAATGTTTGCACTTCATTTGCAATAATATTAATTGTCTAGAAATCCGCAAGTTCTTTTCAAGATTTAATCGAGGTGTGGGAAAAAAAGTTTATAAATGCACTCAGGAAAATTAAGCTGCTAAGAAGTTTTAATTTTATTAAATATTTTTTTAAATGTTACGAGGATATTGGTAGCACTTCCTTATTGTTGTTTGAATTTTTACTTTGCAGTCTATATCAAAAAGATTATATAGGATATTTTGGACACGATTATTATGTTTATTCTGACATAATATCGTGATTTGAATTTTTTTGTGTGATATTTTGAGCGATGTTCTGCATTTATAAAATTGTTGATGACTCAAAAAAATATTTGGATTTTTTTTTGCAAAAACTTTAATGCCATCCATTCAGACGTTAATATCCGTTTTTACGAGTCTGAATGACCTGTCGTCAAAAAACTTATTTTCCTGAAAGGCACAAAAAAATATTCTGGTTTGGAGTCGTTGTGGTGCCAGCTTGGAGTCAGCACTATATCGGAATTTTTTTTGACTCCGTTCGGGTTTGTTTGGTTAGGTTTTAATTGAAAAAATAGTAAAAAATTGCAAATGCACCCCTAGTGCCTACTGATCACCCACCAAGTCCACATCCCCTCTCCAAAAATCACTCATATCGATCCACAAAATCACAATCCCCCTTCAAGACTCAACAAACAAAATTCTTCAATACTTCAAACGCAATAAATAATGTCAATTAGCTCTCAACGATTCATATTTCATTAAATTGAGCATTTAAAATCTCAAAAGACGTGAAAAAAGCTCTGAAAGACGTCTTAGATTTCACGATGATCTCTCTTATCAAATTACATCAGCATAAAAAAATTTGTTTTATGATAAACGAAGATGTAAGGCGAACATAGAGCAGATAAGAAATTATTGCAGAGTAAATAAAGGAAAATGTGAGCTTGGAGATCATGTGGAAGTCTAGCAGAATTTTTTTTCTCGGCTGATATTGTAGATGTTAATGTCATTATTTATTTATATTACGGCGTTGTTTATATTACATTAGGTTTCTTATATTTAATTATTTAATAACATTTTGCTGTAGTCTGATGAGTGGAAATGTGTTGTTTTGGGTGGAAGTAATTGATATGTTGATGATGATTTATAATGAGATGTGAAAGCGTCAAGATGTAATCTGTTTGGTTTTGGTTAATATTTTGGCAAATTGAGAATTATTGGTGAGGTGTAAGTCTTAGAAACATGAGAACAAGATAAATATGAAGATTTTGTTTTAAATTTAGATAATTTTGGCCTGACCCCCCTCGTCACAAAATTTTCTTACAAAAATTTTCTTTGTTTAAATTGTCACAAAATCTCAGACCCCCAGCATTTTGTAGTAAATTTCAGTTTCTTGGGGATTTAATGACAATTTTTTCATTGCTATTCTAAAAAGCTAGCACCTAATTAGCTTGTCAATTAATTATATCAATAATTAGCCAAATTCTTCGGTAAAAAGCAATTAAGAAAGAAATTGACCTGAAATTGACTTAAAGAAATGCCCAAAGCAGCCATTTTTGTAATTAGCAACACTGTAGAGATAACATCCAAGGCTGTCTATCTGTTTGGATTGTTTAAATTTTGATGTGCGATGTATTTCAATCACTTGTGTCTACCAGATATCTACAAAAATGCTATCTACTTTGGAGAGAACAATTACTAAATATTATTAAGGTATAAAGGGTTAGGGGGTATGTCTGGTTTTTAGTATGAGCAGTAGCGTAGCCAGAAATTTTTATGAGGGGGGTCCAAAAATTTTTTTTGTTATTAGTAACTCATTTTTCAATTAGTCAGTTAAAAAAATTTCGATTTGTATGAGTTTTTGATTTCTGGACTGAGGGCCTAGGCCCCCAGTGGACCCCCCCCCCCTAGCTATGCCCCTGAGTATGACAATAGATTTCTATAATCGCAGTGCCTCCAGCTTTAAGCTGGGCCCTTCACGCATTATTATTAGGGGGTGCCACCTCGAGATTAAAATTCAATATAAGTTTTTATTTCTTTTACATATTATTAAAATCGAAAAATTAATTTTTTGTATAAAAATGTCAAAATTAGTAATTTAATTCAAAGGTAACATGATAGTGATTTTTCAAAAAAGGCATCCTCTTCAAAAATCCTGACTACGTTCCTATAGTATGGCAAGAGTATAGTGGCCTTAGATACTAAAGCTTTATTCCTTAATTCTTCGTGACATCACACCCTAGATAATATTTTTGACTCAATCTATTAGAAACAACGTCTTTCCATGTACACAACTGATTATTTTTGTTTATTGCTTACTATTTACAAAACAAACCAATTTGAAAACTTGTATGAAATCTCATTGCTTAAAATAATGCGATTAACTTGATTTTGAAAAATAAACAAGCTTAAAATTCACCACAGAAACATCAAAGTTGTCTAGGCATTCTCATACCCAGCCTCTTGGCCATATTTTATTTTTAATCCCGAAAGTAATTTCAATACCAATTAATTTGAAACTCACGGCATATAAATTTTTTCTTCTCAAAACTTTAAATTGCGTCTCCTTGTCGAAAAGATTAATTGGATTTTTCTTATAATAGAATTGGATGTCAAGTTTCGTCATTAGCGCATTGTTGAATTAAAGCGTTAAAAATAAATAGAAATAAACAAAGTGATAGCATTGTGTTTAGCATTAAATGCGTCGCTGAGCTACTTTTTTTCTCACTTCACAAAAAATAAGAAGAAGAATACAAAAAAAATAAATATTTGAGACCATTTTTCGTTGATGCTACAATGATGCGATGAAAAAGTTTCACAGAGAAGAAAAAAATTTCTAAGTCACTTAAAATATTTGGAAGTTTGACAAAATTGACTCTTTGTTAATATTTCACGTAGCAAAAGTTTGAGTTTTAGAATTTCTCAGAAAGGAAATGCTTCAAGAAGTTAGAAAGTAAATTTAATTTCAAAGCCTATAAGGCTTATACGCATTGTCAAAATGTTCTGAATTTCTTTATTCATTGTAAATGAAAGTAAAACAGGTGTGGAATAAAAATGTTGGTAAAATTGAATGTTCAAGAAAATCAAGAATTTTTTCTTTTCGTTGGGGATTATTGGCCTTTTTAGAACGTCTATGGTGGAAACAGGAATGAAACTAGTTGAATGTTAGAACATTTGTTGACATTACACATTTACTGATGGCGTCTCTTTTGATAGCCGTCCTGTATTTGCACCAGATGTTCGGATATATTTTGATTTAGATTTTTTTATGAGCTATGAAAAGGATGTAGCTAAGGGATGATTCTGATGAGGTGCAGACCCATACTTAAGTGTCGATTTATCAGACTCCATACAGAACCTAGAGAATTGAAGAAAATTTTCTGTCGATGGGTAGGGACCTCCTAGTACACGTCTACATAGCATATACCTATTTTTTTAGTTTGATCTGTAAAATAATCAACGAGGTTCTTTAAAACTAATACAAATTAGGAATCATATTTTTATATCTAGATTTTTGTCAAATACCCTAGTCAGAACTGAAAAAATTCTGACTACTGACCAATTCCACCAATAACAAGGCTGACCATCTGCTTGGTTTTTCAGAGGGCTGTCCTCTATTTTCATAAATAGTCCTCTATTTCGGTTAAAATGTCATCTATTATAGTAAATTGTCAACTTTTTCGGGTCAAATGTCTGCTATTGTATTAACGGTTATTAGATTTATGTTCCGGGTTATGTCAGTTTTGTTGTTGCTTTGCCTCCTTCTTTACGATCGTACCAATCAAAAAAATGCCAAAGCATTCATAAATAACGTTCAATTTTTAGGGGGAGAGGAAGATAACGCTGTGTGGTACTTCCATACAAAGCAAAAAATTTGGTTTAAAAAATTTACAGAGGGGGAGGGGGTCTAAAATTTTTTTTTGCACAGCGTCAGTTCCATACCAATAAATAAAAACCAACTAATTTCTGGTATCTTTCGAATATTTCCCTAAAATTAATATTAATATAATTGAGCCAGCGGCACTGTAATCCCGATTGTCATTTAAACATATTGTCCCAGAAAATGTTCTTACTCACCTTAGTCAATCCATTTACAAAAAAATTTCATTTACACTTAGCACTAAAATAAACAATCTAAATTACAGTTCTTGTATAATATAATCTGACCCAAAACTATGAAAACTATCACTTCCATAAAAAATTTCTTGTCCCCAAAAAACACCTGAAGGAATAAAAAGCAACACACAAAGTCATGTCTTGTGAAACAAGCTTTGTAAGTCCACTCATGCTTCTCATTTCATAAATTGTGTGAATTTATATATTTTTTGGGGAAAAATAAATGTCGACTACTGTGTTCGTATTAAATAAATTACTATTTCTGCACCGGAATTATATTAACAATAATATAAAAAAGAATGAAGACTAAACTGTATATGACAATGTTGTTTACCCTCGAGTGCCATTGAATGTGCAACAATGGATGTGAGAAACAAGAAAAAAAAATACATTAAGCATACTCAAAAAAAGAGAGGTCTCAATGAATATTTTAAAATATAATACAGTAATGTAAACTCATGACTCATCGTTCATACAAGACATTAATGGAAGTGCAAGTATATTTAAAACAAACTTTTTCCATTCATCAAGTGTGTGCCATTTACTGATATGATATGACTATTAATACAAAATAATAAACATGATGTGACAATAATGTAACATTGACTTACAATATATGTATGATGATACTATAAAAGAGTCCTCGTCATCATCATCATCATCTGTATTGAATTATGATTGAACGACATGCCATAAAGAAGGAAGCACAATAACAAAAAATTCTCCTCACAGGCAACAAGAAAAAATATCCAGTTGCTGACATTAGCAAAAGTTTTATTGGAAAAACAAAAAATTAGCTGCTGACCGTAAATGTTGTCATGGCCGTAACTCTTGTAATTAAAACTTTAACCCTCGAATGATGTGAATATTTTTTTATGTTCGGACATGCGAATGTCTGAGTGGATGTGATACGATAACTTCTTGTTTTTTTGTGTGTGATTATTTATTTGATTTTTATGGATTAGTTCTAGTTTGGGTGAAATTGAGTTGTTTAGTTTGAGATTGGACATGATTGGGGAGCTGTCTTGGGGTTAATTAAAGAAATTTCTCATGAAAATTGAGAGCTTGTTTAATTTTTAGATGAAATGAGACTAATTTTGCCTTTCTGATCATTTAGAAACTTTTGATTGAATTATACGTAACCAAAGAATCACCGTCATGTCTATGTGACTTTATTCCGTTAATTTATTCCATTAACCATTCAAGTCTGATTGTTTGAGAATTTATGACAAGAAATATACGTAAATTGTACATTTTTGAGCTTATCTCGAGCGGAACTCTGTGCAAATTTCAATCTATGCCATCAAGCAGAATGAAAATAGTCGTCACGGTGCCTTAAAAAATTCTTCTTCTTTCTGACGTATTTTCGATAACTAGGCTGACCATCTGCTTGGTTTTTCAGAGGACAGTCCTCTATTTTTTTCATTTTTCAAAAATAAAAAAGATTTGTAATGTTCTAATTCGTCCAGAAAACGAATCAAGCTAGTCGACATGGGGGATGTCCTCTATTTTTCTTGAAAATTTCTGGTAACCCTATCGATAACATGATACCCTGAGTAGTCCTATGTTGGGTTGGGTTGTGAACATTTTGGCTTATAGAAGCATCCAAATTCAGCAAAAATGTGGTGGAATCTGAGTTTTAGCTGAACTGTGTTTGTGGTAGTGACATAAGCCAGGGGAGTAGATTGGTGGATGAACACCCTCCTCCCTTTTAAAAACTATTTAAAATTGCTAGGGTTTTTGAACTAAAAATTTGTTTCAGAAGTTAATGAACTTTAACACAAGTCTCTCAATATATTATAGAGCTTTGAGATTCCAGAAATTCTATTGAATTTAAATATACTCCATTTTCTGTAGTTTATACGGGAATTCCTTAAAAACAACTCAATAGAACAAAAATATTAAACAAAACTTCTTCTTAACATTCCATAGCTAAACAAAAACATTTTCTTGTTAATATTTGCATAAATTGTTTCTAAGCCTCAACCCTTGCAGCAATTTGGAACGAATCTTGCGGGATTTTTTTTCCATCCAAATTCTTCCACTTTTCCGACCAGAAAATGAAAGATTTAGGGTGGAAATTTTTCCTGGCTTTTTCTGGCAAAAATCCTGGGTGAAATTCCGGACGGAATTTTTCCCCCCAAAATCTGGCTCGAAAAATGAAAGAATTTGGAAGGATTTTTTCTTGCATTTTTCTTCCCAAATTCGTCCATTTTTCCAGCCGTGAATTTTTTTTGAAAAATTTCAGTTTCGGATTTTCGGACGAAAATGGGCGGAAAATTTCCTTGGTTAGAAAACTGTTAAATAAATTTTTTAATGTTGAATAATTTGAAGAAGTCGAATGAATAAACAAGGATGACGCGAAAATAATGGCCCAGACAACTTATAGATCCATAAATAAGTGTTAGGTTAGTTTGTAAGGTTTTGGGATTATAAAGACCACCCCTTTATATATTATCATTACTTAATATTCCAGTAACTCAATAATTTATTGAAAAAATTACTTGGTACTCAGATTGTTTTGAGATTTTATGACTAATAAAACAAGGAAACTTTCTTTCTATGAAATTTCTTGACAAAGGTGGGAATGGGGTCTAAACACTAATTTTTGCGTTATGTAATAAATGAACGACCTCTTAAGTATCAATTCCAAATTTAGGATATATTATTTGGGGGTTTTGATCAAGATTTTTTCATATATATTTTATTTTGTATCATTTTCAACTTTTTGCCACTCGTTACATTTTAAAAATTAGCAAAGAGCAACAAAACCCAAAACTAACAATTTTATCCAATTTTAGTTAAGCAAAATTAATTTTTTTTCCAAACACTCGTAATTTTATGAAATTTTTTATTCCAAAAAAATTTATGAAATTTTGACTAAAGAACACTAATTTTTTTTCAAACAAAAACGATAGAATAGGCACCTTTCCATTCTAGCTGAATCATTTTTGTATAGGCATTACCTAAATCAATACGTACTTAGTCAAAGTTTAAAATATTAGGTGTAAGAATTATTTATATTTAACTAGGAATTGTCTATTAAGGTTTTCTAAGATATACCTAATAATAGCTTCTGGAGACAGCCTGAATAAAAAGAATAATTTTTTAATGCTTCCCTGTAATTTTTGAATATTTTTTCAATAAATTCTAAAGTTAATTTATTTTATTAAAATTTAATTTTAATCTAGTTAAAAATCCCTCAAAAAAGGTAAAAAACGAAATTTCATGTTGAAAAACTTGTCTAATTAATTTAATTAAATGCTAGGATTCAGCAAACTTATTCACGAATGCCAAAACATTGAGAAAAGTACACGAGAAATTGTTAGCAACTTAAATATGTCTTTTCGCCATATAATATTTATATAATTTCAGATAGCGGTGGCTCAGAGGATAAGTTCAGGACTTTGGTTTCAGCGGTCATGGGTTCGAGTTGGCAGAATTTGGGCGGAAAATTTCCTTCAAGAATCTTTCATAAGAAAAAATCGGTAAAGTGTTAGAAAAATTATTAGGAAGGTAAAGAAGTATTAGAAAAGTAAAAAAGTATTAAAGGGGAAGGTAAAATAGAAGAAAAAAGAAATAGGAGAAATAAATTTTTTGATTTTTGCAACGAAAAAATCCCGCAAGATTCGTCCATAAATCCCGCAAGATTCTTTCAAAAATCCCGCGATATTCTTTCCAATTCGTTCAAAAATCCGCCCGGAAAAAGCATCGTTTTCCGGGCATTCTCGTGCAGTTAAGGCCGAAATCCGGGGTATTTTCCTCATAAATTCTTGCATTTTTCCTTCGTCCAAATTTCCGGTCGGAAAAAAATCCTCACAAAATCTGCCAGATTTTAGTGATTTTTGCCGCAAGGGCAAGGGCTTCTCGTCTCTCCACAAATCTTTGTCTTTAAAGAATCTGCAAATTTATCATATTCCAAAAGGTCGACAATCAAATAAATTTCTCAATTATTTACCAAGAAAATCGACACACCTTAACCTTTCTTTAAATGATTACAGCGCACGCTATTACCAATTACCCATAATCCATTCTCATTTTAACTTCCACGCATAGCGTGTAAGTTATTGGTTTTGGTTTTAGGTCGATTTTCATGTTTTTTCAATTTTTTGAGAAAACTAAGCATTATTGGCCCCAACAACCAAGGTAATAAATGTTGGCCTTGGAATTACCTATCGACTGGTATATATACTTTTTTGGTCAGTTCCGCTGTGCAGGCACTAGGTCCAAAAAACACGTGTCCAAAAACACATCAAATTTTGTGACCATACTTTTCTCGTCAGGAACCATATTTTTTGATGCGGTTTTCGATGCCAATCTATCAGGCAACTAGTGAACCGTTCGGCAAACTGTGGCGCTTCGCGTGATTTTGAGGTTAAGTGTGGTTTTAACCTCAATATCTGAGAGTGACTAAAAACCACGTGGTTTTTTAATTTTTTTGGGAACAGTAAGCATTATTAGCCCAATCATTCTAGTTTTTATTATTGAGATTAAAATTACCTATCGATTGGTATATATACTTTTTCGGTCAGTTCCGCTGTGCCTGCTCTAGGTCCAAAACCACGTGTCATTTTTCATGTTTTTCATTTTTTTGAAAAAACTAAGCATTATTAGCCCCAATAACCAAGGTAATAAATGTAGGTATTGAAATTATCTATCGACTGGTATATATACTTTTTTGGTCAGTTCCGCTGTGCCTGCTCTAGGTCCAAAACCACGAGTCATTTTTCACGTTTTTCATTTTTTTGAGAAAACTAAGCATTATTAGCCCCAATAACCAAGGTAATAAATGTAGGTATTGAAATTACCTATCGACTGGTATATATACTTTTTCGGTCAGTTCCGCTGTGCCTGCTCTAGGTCCAAAACCACGTGTCATTTTTCATGTTTTTCATTTTTTTGAAAAAACTAAGCATTATTAGCCCCAATAACCAAGGTAATAAATGTAGGTATTGAAATTATCTATCGACTGGTATATATACTTTTTTGGTCAGTTCCGCTGTGCCTGCTCTAGGTCCAAAACCACGAGTCATTTTTCACGTTTTTCATTTTTTTGAAAAAACTAAGCATTATTAGCCCCAATAACCAAGGTAATAAATGTAGGTATTGAAATTATCTATCGACTGGTATATATACTTTTTTGGTCAGTTCCGCTGTGCCTGCTCTAGGTCCAAAACCACGAGTCATTTTTCACGTTTTTCATTTTTTTGAGAAAACTAAGCATTATTAGCCCCAATAACCAAGGTAATAAATGTAGGTATTGAAATTATCTATCGACTGGTATATATACTTTTTTGGTCAGTTCCGCTGTGCCTAATCTAGGTCCAAAACCACGTGTCATATTTCATGTTTTTCATTTTTTTGAGAAAATTAAGCATTATTAGCCCCAATAACCAAGGTAATAAATGTAGGTATTGAAATTATCTATCGACTGGTATATATACTTTTTTGGTCAGTTCCGCTGTGCCTGCTCTAGGTCCAAAACCACGTGTCATTTTTCACGTTTTTCATTTTTTTGAGAAAACTAAGCATTATTAGCCCCAACAACCAAGGTAATAAATGTAGGTATTAAAATTTCCTATTGACTGGTATATACACTTTTTTGGTCAGTTCCGCTGTGCCTGCTTTAGGTCCAAGACACGAGTCATTTTATATGGTTTTCAATTTTTTGAGAAAACTAAGCATTATTAGCCCCAATAACCAAGGTAATAAATGTTGATATTAAAATTTCCTATTGACTGGTATATATACTTTTTTGGTCAGTTCCGCTGTGCCTGCTTGGGTCCAAAACACGTGCCATTTTAACTTCCTTCTTTTTTGAGTCAACGAAAGCATTAATCAATACGTTTTTGCTCTCATATGACAGATACTGGAAATGGCTATTACCTGAGATATGTTTGGTTCCAGCCAGTTCCGTTGCGTTGGAACTAGACACAAAAAAACCGTTAAAAACCAAAAATTTGTATGAAAAATTTCTATGCGATGACTTTTATACAGTTTCTTCTATTTGATACGATAAATCATGCCCGATCGTACCTAAAAACTAAAAGTTGCTACATAACATACGAACTTTACGGTCGTTTAGTGACCGAAAAATGCAAAAAAACATGATTTTTTATGACAGTTACGTCATTTTTGATTACTCACTGTAATTAACATTTCAAGCATTAGAATAGGATTTTAATGAAAGATCAACATCTACATTTAATATCCGCTATGTTGGTCCTTTTAGAGCCTTCTGTAAATAGTTATAGCATGAAGAAGATTGTTATAAAAGTTATAACGTAAAATTAAGTAACGTGAATTTTACTTAAAAATATTGTTTGAATGAATATAGACCAACTAGATCTCATTTTATTGGAAATAGAGGCTCTAAAAGATTGCTGGATCTTATTTTTATTAGGCATAGAGGATTTAGATTTTCTTGATAGTTACTGGATCTCATTTTTATTGGAGACAGGATCTGGATCTAATTTTTATTGGACACGCAGACTGTAGATGTTTACTGGATCTCATTTTTACTGGACATAGAGACTGTAGATGACTAACTGGATCTCATTTTATTAGAGATAGAGTATCTGGATCTTATTTTTATTGGGCATAGACATTTAATTCACACACCTTTTGGAGGGAAAATTTCAAACATATATTGACCGTTATAAGGTTTGAATTTTAAAGAGAGCGAGAATAGCTCAAGCTCGACTTTACTGTGATCTATGTAAAAACTGTGATTCTAAGCAAGTCGAGCGAGCGTAGCTCAAGCTCGACTCTACTCTGATCCATGTAAAAACTGTAATTCTAAACAAGTCGAGCGAGCGTAGCTCAAGCTCGACTCTACTCTGATCCATGTAAAAACTGTAATTCTAAACAAGTCGAGCGAGCGTAGCTCAAGCTCGACTCTACTGTGATCCATGTAAAACTGTGATTCTAAACAAGTCGAGCGAGCGTAGCTCAAGCTCGACTCTACTGTGATCCATGTAAAACTGTGATTCTAAACAAGTCGAGCGAGCGTAGCTCAAGCTCGACTCTACTGTGATCCATGTAAAAACTGTAATTCTAAACAAGTCGAGTGAGCGTAGCTCAAGCTCGACTCTACTCTGATCCATGTAAAAACTGTAATTCTAAACAAGTCGAGCGAGCGTAGCTCAAGCTCGACTCTACTGTGATCCATGTAAAACTGTGATTCTAAACAAGTCGAGCGAGCGTAGCTCAAGCTCGACTCTACTGTGATCTATTTAAAAACTGTAATTCTAAACAAGTCGAGCGAGCGTAGCTCAAGCTCGACTCTACTGTGATCCATGTAAAACTGTGATTCTAAACAAGTCGAGCGAGCGTAGCTCAAGCTCGACTCTACTCTGATCCATGTAAAAACTGTAATTCTAAACAAGTCGAGCGAGCGTAGCTCAAGCTCGACTCTACTCTGATCCATGTAAAAACTGTAATTCTAAACAAGTCGAGCGAGCGTAGCTCAAGCTCGACTCTACTGTGATCCATGTAAAACTGTGATTCTAAACAAGTCGAGCGAGCGTAGCTCAAGCTCGACTCTACTGTGATCCATGTAAAAACTGTAATTCTAAACAAGTCGAGCGAGCGTAGCTCAAGCTCGACTCTACTGTGATCCATGTAAAACTGTGATTCTAAACAAGTCGAGCGAGCGTAGCTCAAGCTCGACTCTACTCTGATCCATGTAAAAACTGTAATTCTAAACAAGTCGAGCGAGCGTAGCTCAAGCTCGACTCTACTCTGATCCATGTAAAAACTGTAATTCTAAACAAGTCGAGCGAGCGTAGCTCAAGCTCGACTCTACTGTGATCCATGTAAAACTGTGATTCTAAACAAGTCGAGCGAGCGTAGCTCAAGCTCGACTCTACTGTGATCCATGTAAAAACTGTAATTCTAAACAAGTCGAGCGAGCGTAGCTCAAGCTCGACTCTACTGTGATCCATGTAAAACTGTGATTCTAAACAAGTCGAGCGAGCGTAGCTCAAGCTCGACTCTACTGTGATCCATGTAAAACTGTGATTCTAAACAAGTCGAGCGAGCGTAGCTCAAGCTCGACTCTACTGTGATCCATGTAAATAATAAATAGTTCGGACGTAGTCCGAACTAGGTTGAGCGAAGCTCACAAATTTTTACGACCTGAACGTAGCGAAGCGGAGTGAAGGCGTGAAAATTTTCCCAAGCCGTACGTACTGTATGGGTATACGAGAAAAAACACACTGTACATAGAAAGCCACGAACTTCCATGTTTTTACACGCTTTATATTGACTCACTCTGTCTATTTGTTAGTTGGTTTGTCATGATCAAATCTTGCAATTGATTTTTTGACCACTTCTACTGCTCCAATCGATTAATTTTTTGATTCTTTTTTACACTTTTTTGATATTTTATGATGTTTCATGATTTAAATATGCTTAATTATATTTTTTTATGTCATAAAACAGCAAAAAAGAGTATATTCTGATTTTTTTGAGTTTTTGTATGAAATATTGATATACTTCACAAGAGCAATAATCTTTCACTATACGTATATATACGAATATTTGTCACTAATAGATGTAGTTGTAAAACTGTTTGGATAAAATTGGTGTATAAATACAGCTATTGTGACTCGTTATATAGGTTTATATTGGTGAATGTAGTTTTGGGGAGAAAAATCTTTACGACTGTGAGTAATGAAAATACTTAGCTTGGAAAAAGGAGTTAAATTGTGAAAGTAAATAGCCAATTTTTTTTAGTCCTTGTAAAAAAATAAAGTTTGTATTCCAGTTGTGATGAGAGTATGAATTTTTTTGGTATTTTACATTTCATGAACATTAATATCAAATATTGTAACAATGAACAATATATAACAAAGCTGTGTAAATGATATAATTGTTGTTGATCACCAAGTACAAGTAAAAGGTTGAAAAAGCATGACTCATGGAATTGTCATGGTGGTGGGATAATCAGGTTATAAGATTAAGATATCAGGATATATGAAAAAGTGTTGGTAATTTGAGTTATAAAAATAGTTCGAGCGGAGCTCGAATGTAAAAGTTCGAACATAGTTCGAACTAAGTTGAGCGTAGCTCACAAATTTTTACATCCTGAACGTAGCGTAGCGAGTGAAGGTGTGAAATTTTTTCCAAAGTTGTTAGAAGACTGTGGATATGTGAGAAAGGGTTGGTGATTTGAGTAACTATTGAACGCAATTTCTACAATTTTAGCAACACAAATATTCAATCGTAGTAGTCAAAGTTTTCTTAAAATAATTTAGTACAAATTCATATCTTAAACAATTAACACGTCTTTTGTCGTCAATAAAATACAGTCCACTCTAAACCAAAACCATCGCATTTATTATTGATGTACGCAACAAATTGGTCCTTCGGGCCGGATTTATATTTAAATGGATATAACCTGATCATCAAGTCAAGAAAAATCACGTTAAGAAATTTTCAATGATTGATTAAAAAATTTGTATTGAAGTGAAGCTGAAGAGAAGAACAAGCAATTATCAAGTCAAGATGTCGATGAAAGGAATTGAAGACAAAAAGGCATTATAGAAGATTTTGAAAACATCAGAAGTACATAGGAAACATTGAAAGAAGAAAACGTTGACTACTACGATTGAATATTTGTGTTGCTCAAACTGTAGAAATTACGTTCAATAGTAATAATAGTTCGAGCGGAGCTCGAATAAAAAAGTTTGAACGTAGTTCAAACTAGGTTGAGCGTAGCTCACAAATTTTTACGTCCTGAACGTAGCGTAGCGAGTGAAGGCGTGAAAATTTTCCAAAGTTGTTAGAAGACTGGATATGTCAGAAAATTTTAAGTTAACCCCTGCGATCTATAATAGTCGCACGAACGGAGCGAGATTCGACAACTCCTGTGATCTATAAACAGTCGAACGAGCGCAGCGAGATTCGACAACCCCTGTGATCTATAAACAGTCGAACGAGCGGAGCGAGATTCGACAACCCCTGTGATCTATAAACAGTCGAACGAGCGGAGCGAGATTCGACAACCCCTGTGATCTATAAACAGTCGAACGAGCGGAGCGAGATTCGACAACCCCTGTAATCTGTAAACAGTCGAACGAGCGGAGCGAGATTCGACAACCCCTGTGATCTATAAACAGTCGAACGAGCGGAGCGAGATTCGACAACCCCTGTGATCTATAAACAGTCGAACGAGCGGAGCGAGATTCGACAACCCCTGTAATCTATAAACAGTCGAACGAGCGGAGCGAGATTCGACAACCCCTGTGATCTATAAACAGTCGAACGAGCGGAGCGAGATTCGACAACCCCTGTAATCTGTAAACAGTCGAACGAGCGGAGCGAGATTCGACAACCCCTGTAATCTATAAACAGTCGAACGAGCGGAGCGAGATTCGACAACCCCTGTGATCTATAAACAGTCGAACGAGCGGAACGAGATTCGACAACCCCTGTGATCTATAAACAGTCGAACGAGCGGAGCGAGATTCGACAACCCCTGTGATCTATAAACAGTCGAACGAGCGGAGCGAGATTCGACAACCCCTGTGATCTATAAACAGTCGAACGAGCGGAGCGAGATTCGACAACCCCTGTGATCTATAAACAGTCGGACGAATAAAAAATTCGAACGGAGCTCGAATGTAATAGTTCGGACGAAGTCCGGACTTGGTTGAGCGCAGCTCACAAATTTTTGCGACCTGAACGTAGCGAAGCGGAGTGAAGGCGTGAAAATTTTCCCAAGCCCTTAGAAGACTGAGGATATGTGAGAAAATTTTATTTTTTTATACTGTAATCTATAAACAGTCGGACGAGCGAAGCGAGATCCGACAACCCCTGTGATCTATAAACAATCATACTAGCGGAGTTCGAACGAGACTTCGAATATACAAAAAAACTGTAGAGTTTAATCACAAAAATTCGAGCGAAGCTCGAACATAAATAGTTCGAACGCAGTTCGGACTAGGTTGAGCGAAGCTCACAAATTTTTACGTCCTGAACGTAGCGAAGCGGAGTGAAGGCGTGAAAATTTTCCCAAGCCGTATGTACAGTACGGGAATAATTTACGGTGAAGTGATAAAAAATTTATAGAATACTTTGTGTCATAAACTACGGCTCGCCTTGGGATCTATATCAACTGGCGAGCGTAGCTCGCCTTTGGATCGGTATCAACTGGCGAGCGTAGCTCGCCTTTGGATCGATATCAACCGGCGAGCGTAGCTCGCCTTTGGATCGATATCAACCGGCGAGCGTAGCTCGCCTTTGGATCGGTATCAACTGGCGAGCGTAGCTCGCCTTTGGATAGGTTATTGCCGTTGGCGAGCGTAGCTCGCCACGTGGAAGTTTGTGGTGTGATCTATACATCGTGTTTTTTATCATTTGAATTACTCAATAATAATAATATTTCATAATTTCATCGGATATTTTTATTATGAAAAAATATTGCAAAATCACGACTTTGGTCTACTTCATCTCTTACTGTGCGACTTTTTCACATTTTCATGGTCTTCTTAAAAAACAACAAGAATAATCCGCAGTAGTAAATAAACAGCACTCAAATGTTGCACAATAATTCGTAAGAATATGATAAAGTTACAAATCCGATAGTCTGTTGGTCTATAAACTTTTTTCTTTCGGGCTTTTCCTTCATCTTATTCGTCATCATCATAATTTTGACCTTTCTCATAGCTTTACCAATTTTTTTCCATGTTTACTTTTTACTCCGTAAACAATTGATTATGATGATGTGAGCTTTAAGGTTATATCTCGGGTGAGGTGGTTGACAGGGGTGTAGCCAGAGGGGGATTTGTTCCCCTTTTACCGGAATATTCTTTAATTTTCTAGAGTTTTTTTAGAAAAAAACTGAAAATCAGCCCCCCCCCCCCAAATTTTTCATACAAAAATTTTGAAAATCCTCCACCTCATCGAAAACTATCTTGAAACACCGCTGGTGGTTGGGTTTGTAGCTGCACGGGGAGATTGACAATTGAGTTTCGACCGAAAAGTGGGTATAGTAGTACTGTAAACCCTAGCTACACCACTTAGTGGGACTTGTCTTGTCGAAGGATACAGAATGGATCACAATGATCCAGAAAGATTCTCAAATATGATCAAAAGTCAGTTAATCTGCACCCTTGACTCTCATTTTAACCTACAAAATACAAAACAGCCTAATAATTTATGAGATTTTGAATAGAAATTTACAAAATTCATTTCTTGAAGAATTTTAGCAGTGCTTTAAAATATTTCATAAAGTTTTTGCCAAAGCGGAATATTTGATGCTCATAGCAGGGCGTTATTTATTTCTTCAAAGTGTCAGACTGCCCCCAAACAAAGCTTCATTAGGAAGGGTTGTCAAAAATCCCATTCCTTAATGGACGTCATTTTTAAACGACCACTTTGGTTCTAACCAAGATAAAATTAAATAAAAGTTCTTGAGGGAGAAAGTTGTGCATTGCACGAATAAAAAAAAGGAAAATAAATTGTGATGGATTGTAAAAAATTTGTTACGAACAATCAATTTGTTATCATATAAATATTTCATAACATTTTTTTTTCTACCCTCCCATATTTATGTATACATGAGAATAAATTGTTACTGAATTCTTATTCCATACATATTTTGATGTGTAATTTTACTTTTAAGTGGAATCAGCATTTAATGGATGAAGATACAGCTTGCTGGGTGGATGAAAAATGTGGCGGAAAATTTGTGGAGGTGGAATATCGAGACGGAACATTAAGTCTGATCAATTGTAAGGAAAACATCAGAAATTTTACATTTAGAGGAATTATGTGGGAAAAAATTGAATTTTCAATAATTCTGATTGTGGATACTTGTAAATCGGAGATTGTTTAGTTTAATTTTAAATTTCTAGTATGTGGGTTGAGTTCTTTGAGTTGTAGGCATTTCTTTAAAATTCAGCACGTTCTAAGATAATGAAGCTTTCAGTTTACATGCAAACTTATTTCAGTTCTACAACCTTTGCTGTATAAATTGTTTGCAATTTTGAGGATTTTATTAAGAAATTCCTTGAGAATATTGTTGAATTGAAAAGAATTCATGAGCGTATGCAGAAGGGGGGTGGGTCCAGTTTTTGAAACTCAGTATAAATGGAACCCATTTGAAAAATGAATGATTTCTTCAAATTGACCAAACCTAACTAACTATGAATCCAAAAAAACATTGAAAAAAGTTGGTACAATCTTCTTGAAAAATGAATTTGAAATCTCTAGACCCTCCTCTGGGTACGCTCATGTAAAGATCTAAATTACCAAAGGATAAAGGTTCACTGTCTACCAGAGGCGTATCCAGAAATTTTTCGAGAGAGGGGTTTTGAAATTTTTTTCTATGAACGGGAAAATTTTGGGGGGGTTTGGGGATTTTTTTCTTAAAAAACCCTAGCAAATTGAAAAAAATTCCCAAAAAGGTAGGGGTTTTAACCCCCAAAACCCCTCCCTGAATACGCCCCTGCTGTCTACTAGATGTTATATCTGAAATTAGTTCCTTATCCAAAAATTGAATTAAATTAAAATTAAAGCCTTACCACAAAATAATATTCCAGCATAGGGTTGGTGTGGTGACAGCTTGGAGCTAGATTTGAACTCAAATCCAGCACTAAACTGGCACCAATAATAATTTTTCCACCTTTTTAATTACAATCTTTCAAAAATTTGAGAAAACCAGGAAGTATTTGGGAAATACCCATTCAACAATTCCAACCATCTGATAAATTCACAAATCCTCTACAAAATCTCAAAACCAAAACTCACAACATTCCGTCTTAATACCAACAGCAAGATTTGGCAATTAATGAATGCCGAAAATGAGAATTTAAATCTTATTTTTTTAAAGGAACAACTCTAAGAAGTTGTAGAATTTTTTCAAAAAGATTAAAGCTGTACGATTAGCATATTCATATTATATAACTGGAGATTAATATACACCAAAGTTCAAAGACGTCTTGCCTGTCTGTGTATTATTTGATTTGAATATCTTTGATATTAAATATTCAAAAAGGTAGATTTGTGAAAATTGGAGTATAAAAATAAAATAAGGCTGGGCTTTTCGTTGGAATTCTTGCTTTTTTTAATCATAAAAGGTTAATTTTTCATAAACTTTATTCGGGGGTTTAAATTGTATTTGCCGGAGTGAAGGTATGATACGTCTATTAAATAATTCAACTTTAATTTTGATTTTCAACAAGAATAGAATTTAATGAAAGGATTGAAAATTGATTTTGGGCCTTTTTGAGGTTATGTAATCAAGATTTTTTTAAATGACCACAATTGGCGTTCAGGTTAACCTCATTGGAATTTTTAATGACATCTTAACCAGCTTATTAACTAGATATCAAAATTCTTCTGCGATTTTATCACAAACTGCATTTCAGACTTGAATCCAAAGCTGTTAAAGGCATTTAACTCCCATTTTTTAAGTATAGACATTAAGATTATCTGCTGTATCATGTTCCATCCCACAAGATCAAGTCCAGAACAAGTTTAAACGATTGACATCTCCGTTATGATTTTAACAAGATTCTCAACTCAAAGTGTAAAGTAATTATAGCATAATTGCCTATGTTTAAGGCTCTTCATAATAATTTTGTAATAGCCGGAAGTCAAAAGTGATATTAAGGTAATAATCATTCGCTAAGTGGCATTTAATTTGAATATCACGGTAATGATAATGTGACAGTATCTCAAGGAAGCCATAAAAGGTTCAATTAACTTTTGAGACTTCATAAAAATGACATAAATAAGGCGTGGTAATTTCAATATCATCATAAGATTACTAAAGGGCAAGTCGCCTGGCATTTTGTATCATAGAATTTTTATGAGCTTCATTAATCAATTAACACAAGTAATCAATAAACCAGTTTGTAATGAATTCAATGTTATGAATTGTTCTTCGTATGTTTAAAACATCAATTTCATCATCTGTATGGAATAGGAAAGAGTTCATTGCATATTTATGCTGCTGTTGAGTGTGTTTTATAATTATGAATGTACATCATTATTACAGACATAGTATCTCTTGCAAGGTGTGATAACTAAAGACAAGAATTAGGTCTGGGTGGTGTTAAATCATATGCAGTTAATTCCGTAAGCAAAACTTGCTTGGAGATAAATATTCCGAGTGAGAAAATGGATTTTGTTAACGTTTCCACTATTTCAGTTACTGTTAGACTTCATTAACGGCTAGATATAAGAATGGCATCTGGTGATGGCAGTATTCCCTATTTTAGGAATGCTAGTCTTTATTGACAGGTAATGAAACAACAGACTGATTATATGTTCCGTTTTAATTGGCATGGTGTTGACTTCAATCCTAGTCTGATTTTAATCTCACGACATTGTGGTAAATTAATTTTTTTCGCCATCAGGGGTCTAGAACTACCCTACCCTTTTCTGGGTACATACCCTAGGGTACCCCATCCATCCTGACCTTTTTTCCCCTAGGATATGAAAAGTGGGTGAGGAAGGTTATCCCAGGTAGCACTAGAAACCGGCTCAAGAGCACCGTCACGTCACTGCCAGTGTCCTAATGTTCACTGTGACTCTTTGCCAGACATTTTGAAGAAAAATAGAAAACATACCCCATGTCGACTAGTTTTATTCGTTTTCTGGACGAATTAGAACATTTCAAATCTTTTTTTATTTTTGAAAAATGAAAAAAATAGAGGACTGTCCTCTGAAAAACCAAGCAGATGGTCAGCCTACCTAAGCACGGCAATATAATATGTACCATTAGAAACAAAAATTCAAGAATACAGCTTGTTGTTCAAAAAATATAACAAGGATTCTCAAAATGCTCTCGACATTACACCCACCTTGTCTAAATATCAGAATCTACATCCATATGAAATTTCAAAAAGTTCGAAGATCAAATAATAATAATAATAATAATCCCAATTAAAAACTACACAACATTGTATGAGCACACGAGTATCTACTAGAATTCATTGGCCTTTTCATATGAAGTGGATTGCTTCATTTGGTCTGTTGAACTGCTTATCATTTTGTAATACATATTGTGAATGTAATGATGAGGATATATATTTCTATATTTTTCATAATTTTCTATCAAATATTACCAAAAAGTTTTCGGTGCTCTAGTTAAATTCATTTTAATTATGGTAATTGTATGATATTTTCATTCAAAACAGCAATTTTATTCTATTCCACATTATATCATCAAAATTCATATAACTGAATTTTTGTGAATAGAAAATGATTATTTTCATAAATAATGCTAAGAGAATTTACATCCACATTAAAATAATTGAATTTTTTGTCATGAATTTTGCGTCATAACTGTATTGGTAACATTATGCATGTTAATACCACGCACATTTGTTAATTAAAAGCTTTCAGTCAATTGTCAATTTCTCGTTACCTAGTGACACTTTTTTCCATCCTTAAACGTTGCTCAGGTTACAAACTTTAATCAACAAATACCATTCATTAAAATATGACACAGGATAATTACTCAAAATCTGTATTACTCCTAGCCACTGAATTATCCAATTAATTACAATTTCGATTATTCTATTTGAGTGGCTATTTCACTGTAACCATTAATATGCGTGCGAGTGTATTGCATCATCATCATGGATGACTAATTATAATTTCTCTATGCTCGAGTAGATGATATGAGTATGCATGAAATGAATGTTGGACTAATATTCCTTACAGATTATGTGTTATTGATTTTTCGTATTATTAATCTTCAAGCACTGGTAAAAACCCAAAATACGATAAGAGGATGTACGGTTGTGATGTCCAATAGGGGGAGGAAGGGAGGCTTTGGAACTTTGAAATACTTTTTAGAGCAATTTTTGAGTTTGTTGAACATTTTGTGGTTGAAAATGGCTTTTATGTCTTAAAATATCAGTTTTAAATGACATCACTTATGAATGAATCCCAAGGATTACATATATGTATCATAATATTTTTCAGATGAGCTTCTTCATTTCTGTTCATTCATTTAAAAGCTTTCAGTTGAGTATCATCATTTTTGGATTAATTATAGACAACAAGTAAAGTGATTGATTTGACTTTAATATTGCAGCAGATAAATTTGTGTTGAAATAATTATAATATTTTAGTAAAGAGTAAGTAATTGGAATTGTTTTATTTATTATCTAATTAGATAAGAATTTGTGGTTCACATTGGAAAATTTCAATTTAACTTTATTTAAAGCCCCTGTCTCACTTATCATAAAGTAAAATTATTCAACAAAAACTGACACTGAGACCCCATTTCCCTTAAAGCGTTGTAGTGGAATCGACCCCACGTCCTCACAAACGAGCAGGGGCGTATTCAGGGAGGGGTTTTGGGGGTCAAAACCCCTACTCTTTTTGGGAAATGTTTTCAATTTGCTGGGGGTTTTTAAGAAAAAATCCCAAATCCAACCTAAATTTTCCCTTCCATACAAAAAAATTTCAAAACCCCTCCCTCAAAATATTTCTCGATACGCCCCTGCAAAGGAGTGATACATATATCCTGTCTGCTGCCTAACCACTCGACTACAGAGTGGTCAGAGTGATTAGACATCACAAACCTGAACGAAATTGTGGCGGATTTCAAGGATTATCCAGATTTTCCAACACCCTACTCTTTAACTAGGGTACAATAATGCCCTAGGGGAGGGTAGGTTGTGTACTCTAGGTTATACCCTACCTACTTGGGAGAAGGGTACCCTGGGAAGCTCTTGAAACCAGCCTCTGTTAATATATAAAATCGGAAAAAATCGTGATTTTTACGGTAGTGTCCAACAATTGATACTTTAATTAGATAGTATATTCTGAAAATTCGTTCCTAAAACTCTCGCCAATTAAACAACAATTAAAACATGATATCAACTTATGTCTTAAATATCTAACTAATTCCATCTGACTCTATAATCTCATCCATCTCACTAAACTCAGTCTGATATTCCATAGAGCTTCACATCAATTCCAATTATAATTGACTACAAACCTAATTAGATAGAATTATCGTCTTCAGCAGAAAAAAATCTCATTCACATCTTCAAATACATCCCATTGTTAAAGAAGTGAGACTGAGTCGGAGTAGAGTGTCAAGTTTTAATTTTTAAATCATTATGCAAATATTTTTAAAATTTAATTTATGGGTTTAGAGCTCTTTCGTGCCGAGTGGCTTAGATGAGAATAGTCTTTAACGATAATTGATTTTTTTTTGCTTTAGTGCTTCATATCCATATTAAGTAGTTTTGAGTCACGCCGAGTGTAAACAAAATTTATTTTATGAATGATTTTTAATTGAATTTTCAAGGTTAAGGTTCAAATTTAGATTGATTTTAGAAATTTTTGTTTCAAAGTATTGCAGAACTATAGCTTCTAGTGTGACCCAAACCACTTTATTAATGACATTTTTTACTATGAATTACAATGGAAGGCTGTAAGCTTCATTTTCAGTACCTGTTGATTCAAAAAAAGACAAGTTGATCTGCTAAGTCTCGAATTTATGATCATTGTGTTTGTATAACAATTTTCAGGCATTAAAGCAAAGATCACAATGCCATCTTAGTTAGGAATTAGATTACATCACAAAGGTCTTAGTTAGGAATTATTTGCTTTTGAGAAGGAGGAGGGGTCGGATAGGCATCTAACCCATCGGATATCACCCCCTAATTACACAATTGACACTACCAAACCATTATAGCTTACTCAGAGTTTCTGTATCATTTGAAAGATTATTGTTGACTTCCAATAGACTTGCACATCAATTCTAAATTATAGATACCCAATTATAAATTAGAAAGATCCAGAAAATCAAATTTCATTTCCAACTCAACAAGACATCACATCAATCTTCAAATTTAGACCATTTCCTCAAAAATCACCGCAATCTTAATATGATTTTTTCAAAAAAAGATCACAACCCAACTCCAGAAGCAGCAGACAAATTTCCATTTATTGCATCTTTTATATACAAACACACTTAATGGAATGAAATTGTATAAAAAATACACATCAATCGGTCAATGAACAGACTCTTTCAAAATTGAATTCATTGAAACCGAGAAAACCTCAAAAATGCAAATATTTCATTTGAATATATCACTCAGTGGCTGCTCATCTTCTGTTTATACATTTCTTTCAACCATAAAATAAACCATGAGGAGAAAGTAATTTAATTTTGGAAGACTTTTACAAAAGTTGTTTAAGTTGAGAAAAGAAATTGGAGATTCTCGTTTCTTTTGAAGAGGGACTAATTTTCTGCAAAATTATAAATATCAAACTACCCACTCGCATTTTTGCATCACGTGTGTCTAATTTCTTGTTCTGTTGGATATCGTTTGTGGAATTTTAAAATGTTTGAAAATGAACGTGCAATTTGAATTCTGTTGAGTGAGTTTATTCTTAATGGATGCGTGGATGTTTGCATTTCAATTGCTTTTTACGTCAATTGAAGCAAAAGGTATCTGCTAATTGAGTTTGCGAATGCATGTTAGTACGAATTTTAAACAATAGACTCAAAAGAATTGTTCTACAGTTTTACCTTTGGCTGCACAAAAAAATTGTTTTTGTTCATGATTGTAAAGTTTCTAAAGCCAATTTTTAATTTACAAACCGAGTTGTTTTCAACTCCATTCCTGCTTTATAACAATATCCTATGTAATTCTAAAAGCTTTTTATATCATCAAGGATCTAAAGTGTTCTGGTTAAAGAATCTACATACCAAAGTCAGAAACTACAATCCCACCGAGCCACTTCAGCTTACAATCTCATTTACTAGTTCAAATAGTCCCATTACAAGAATCATTTAACCTATCTCCCCATATCATTAAAGAATCCAAAACACACTCATTAGCCAGCAATCACAAAAGTCACATTTATTCTCACAAATCGGAAAATTTTTTCACATCCAATTTAAATAGGGTTACCATACATCTTCAAGAAAAATAGAGAACATCCCCCATGTCGACTAGCTTTATTCGTTTTGAAAAATGAAAAAAAAAAATAGAGGACTGTCCTCTGAAAAACCAAGCAGATGATCAGCCAAAATTTAAATCATGTGATTTATTCGACATTGTTGATCGATATTTTGTATGATTTAAAATTTAACAATACACTTATTTCTATTAAGATTAATTACATGTGTAGACCCCAGGGGGTGTTAAAAATTTATTTGAATGCTCCTTTGTAGCTTATCCGGTTCTCAACTGGCCGAATCATTTCAATTCACAGACAAACTTAGAAACAGGTTCCTTGCATTATCATACTTAGTACAGACAATATTTTATTCAAATCATAACTCATTCGAAACAAGAAGTTGGCATGACAACAGCACCAGAATCAGGAGAGTTTTTGAGGTAAAGTGGTAGTTGATGCAAAAGGTGTCATAGTTTGTGGATGCTTGGGAAATTTTGAACTGGTAAATGGAAAAGGATAACTTTTTAGGTATGTTGTCGGTATCGAGTCATGTGAAGGCAAATCTGCCATTTTGAGAGAAAGGCCTTTGTGACCGAGTTGTTAGAAAATTGGCCGTAAATTTAAAATCCCCTCTTTTATGAGGACGGTGGTTTGATTTCCACCAACTCTAAATCATTTCAAAAATTCAGGCGTGTAGTCTGGGGGGATTGGGGTATTTCCCCCACTCTTCACGTAAAAATTCTACAATTTGCTAGAGTTTTTGAGAGAAAATCCAAAAAATCCGCATGGCTCTAAGCCCTATCCATCCAAATATCCACAACAACATATTTTCCTTCTTTTGACTCCAACCCGTCTAATTCAATTGAACCATACTCCAAAAATTGTTTATAAAAAAGTTCATGTATGCTATAAAATATGCATGAGAAAATAAAAATAAAAAATGTTAATATCAATAAATGTAGGCTGTGAGTCATTCGTACATCATGATCGTTCATCTCTGCCTCGTTGTCATCTTTCTTATAAACAAGAAGTGGAATTTTTGAGATGAAAAATGCCGATGTGATGTTTTAAATATATTTCATAATAAAAAGAAAAATGAAAAATTTTCAAGAGTCAAGAGTGTTAACGACAGCGCATTTTAAAAGTCGATTGCTAATACTATGGATGAATGGACAGTGATGACATTTTGCTGTCCGGAAATTTATATTTTTTAATTTGGAATTTTTTTTTCTATTTTGATTTTATTCTTCGAGCGTGCTGTTTATTAGCTTTATAATTAGCTTTTATGAGATATTTTTGCTGTCTTTTTTATTTGAGACCACGGAATATTAAATGCGGGAGAATTTAATCATTAAATGATGCAATAATCATAAAAATATTTATTCTTTCTATTATTTTGACATTCAATCATTAAAAATTGTTGAGATTCTCAATTATAGCTGAGGCACTCAGACTTATTGGCACCAATAAAACTTTTAGACATTGTTTATTTTATTAATTTTGATGTTTTTGTTTTTGGAGAGCCAATTTTGTGTAATTAAGGCTGTAGTCGGGTATTAAATTATTCAGAGGAGCAAGTTCAATGATGTTTTCATGCAGCTATTAAAAATTAGACTGTTATTTTTATTGCTTCTGTCAATTTTAATATTTTTTGGTCGGTTGGAACCAAATTGGGACTCTATGGGATGAATTAAGACTCTTTGAAGTTAAATGAGACACCTTAGGGTCAATTTTAGCTTTTTAGGATCGATCAAGAATCTTTAAGGTAGAGTGAGCCTCTTTATGGTTGAATGAGCCTTTATAAGAGATCGAACGAGGCTCCTTAGGGTCAAGTGAGTCTTTTTATGGTCCTAAAGTGAGGCTTTTAAGCACATCTAAGGCTCTTATAGGTCATATGAGACTTTATAGGGACCGAGTGAGCATCTTTGTGGTCAAATGAGGTTCTCTAATATCGAATGGATACTTTTGGAGTTAAATGAGACTTTAAAGTCGAATCAGACTCTTTGAAATCAAATAAGATTGCTTAGGATAAAATGACCCATATTTCACCCACTCTAGCTTCTTGGAGGCACACTTAAGATGCAAATTAGTTAAAATAATCATCAAGTTCTTTAATTTCAAAAATCCCCAAATTCTTCATTTTCCATCTTTAGCAAGTCTACAAAACATTCCGTTGCATTCTTCTTCCACACTCAAGCCTATTCCATCTATTAATAGACCCACAAAGAACATCCATCACCAACGCATTATTCTAAAACAATTGTACCACAAAAGAACATGCAAAATTTAGAAAACTCAAAGAAACGTCGTAGAATGAATAAATGAATGAAAAAAATGCGAGACATGTCTGTTTATTACTTATGGGAATGGCAAAGGCCTGACTCGACAAAACATGCGACACAAATTACAAGCAGAGCAGAGAGTAAAAAAATTCTATTAAAAAATATTCATTTGACTGAATAAAAAATTATTGTCATCCTCAATAGACCGCGTCGAGGAATAATTGAAGACGCAAAAAGTTGCTACAAAAAATTTTTTTTTCAATCGCAATTCATTAAAATTAAATCTAAATTGATTAAAAATCATTTTTAGATTGTTGATTGGCATTAAAGATAAACATTTCTGTATATGTGATGCGATGCCCATGAATATTTATGTAACTTGAAGTTGATAGACAAAACAGACACACATGTGTGGAGTTGTGAGTTCATTCGACTTTGGAAGTTGTCGCAATCGTCATCTGCTTGAGTATAATGAACTTGAAAGTGCTTAAAGTCATATGGTGTGTGTCTTTAGGAAATATACTGTATTTAAATAGTTTGAAGAGTTGCATAATTTAGTGAAATATTTGTTTTAGGTTGACAATAAGACGCCGATCATGTGATTGGGCAAAATGAGTTTGAACTTTTAAAATTATTTAATTTTTTTTAACAAACTTTAAAATTTATTAATTTTTTTTAAATTTATTAAATTTTTTAAAAAATTTATTGAATTTTTTTTAATTTATTAATTTTTTTTATAATTTATTAAATTTTTTTTATAATTTATTAAATTTTTTTTAAATTTATTAAATTTTTTTTAATTTATTAAATTTTTTTATAATTTTATTCATTTTTTTTAAATTTTTTGATAAAAAAATGTATAAAAATTATTAAAACCTGGATTTAAAAATTAAATATTTTTCCATATAATTCTAGATTCTAGAAATCAGAAATTTAAAGAGTGTGAGCAATATGAGTTTTTTTCAAGCTAAATCAATCTTGCTTATCAGTTGAGAACTTTATTTTTTTAATCACTCAAATTCACAAAAATCCAGTTTAATCTCTCAGTTTTAATAGAAAAGTCAGCTTAAAAGCTACAAAAAATGAAGTTCATCTCAATTTTGTACTTTTTTGCAATTATTTTGGTGTGTAATGCTGGATTACTTCGTAGAGTTGTTAGAAGTGAACCTGTTCAAAATACAATTACAACAAATGATGAAGTAAAAAGATCTGAAAGCATTGAAGTCGATGAAAACACATCAAACCCAGGTTAAAAAAGCTAATAAATGAAAATTTCGACAAAAAAGTAATAAATTAAATTTTTAGATGGCAAAGTTATATGTTTTTTTAACCCTGTACCAAAGTGCCCTCCAGGAAGAGTATTTGTCGCCAATAAATGCAGAAGACCTGTGACATAATATAATAATCTAATAATTATGAACTTTATAGAAGCCTGAATTACAGAGGCATGTCTAGAGGGGGATCAATACCTCCCTGAAAAAAGAATTCCTCGAAAAAATTCTGACTATGCTTTTTTTAAATAATTAATAAAATTATTTAAATAAAAATTAGAAAATGCTTTCATTATTGCGTCAATTTTTTGCATTTGGTCTGCACTGATTTTGTCCGGATTTTAAAAATTTTCCGGTCATTATTTCCCAAAAGTATTACTCTCAAAAATGTAATATTCATATTTTTATTAAATGTGACTTCAATTATGTATTAGAATGAGCTAATTCCCCATTTTTTCTTCTTGTTCCCTTCAATCGTATAAAATCAACTAAAATTCTGTGTGATCTTTCAGTCATAAAAGAGAATTCACTTTAAAATAAATTAATAATGAAGTTTACTTTAATTTTCTACATTTTTGCAATTGCTACAATTTGCAATGCTGAATTACTTCGTAGAGTTGTTAGAAGTAAACCTGCTCAAGATTCAGATAGCACTGAAGTCGTTGAAACCACATCAAAACCTCGGTCTAGAGCTGCGTTCTCTTTTGGCTATTGTGATACGCAACAATAATAATAACATTAACAACAATTTGTGATTGCCCTCCAATAACAGAATTAGTCAATGGTGTATGCCAGAAAGTTACAACAGAGAAAGTTCCAACTCTGTCCAAATAGACAGAATAAAAAATATTAAATCATAAAAATTTTAATTTTTCATAAGATGCTGATTATGCGATTGGACAGCGTGATTATGAATTTTAAAATTATTTAATAAAATTTTGAAAATTTTCGATTAAAAAAATTAATTCATAAAACCTTGAAAAAATTTTTTAAATGCTTTTGATGACCAAAATAGAATTTTTGATCAGAAATAAATAAAAATTTCAATATTTTTCTACATAATTCGTATAAAAAAATCATTAAATACCCCAAGCAGACAACAAATCAGCAATATCAAAAAACATTTCAATCACAATTTCTCAGAAACATTTTTCTCAAGAGTTCATGATACGAGATGACAAAGTTGAGAAGAAAATAAATATTTTCGAGACATAAATAAGATTATTTTCTCATGAGAACTTCAAAAAGAGCCATCAATAAAGTTATGTTTCTGTACACTTCATCGAAGGATATTAAGTTTTTTTTATTAACTTTGAAGTATCTGATTTCATTGGATTGTTTTGGTCGCTATCAGAGGCAGGGGTGTATTCATGGGGGGGGGAGAGGTTTGAGGGTAAACCTTCCTTTTTGGGAACTTTTTTCAATTTGTTTCGTTTCTAAAAGAAAAAAATCCCAAAACCCCCTTAAATTTTCCTGTCCATACAAAAAAAAATTCAGCCCCCTTTCGAAAAACTTCTGGATACGCCCCTGATCAGAGAGTTTTTGAAATAGTGACGTCGAAAAGGTTTTCGTCACCTGGATGAAATCCAAAAAAAAATTCAATCCTTTTTTATGAGGTTCTATGATTTTGGATCATTTTGACTCGAAAGAAGTTAGTCTTCCATCCAATAACTCCCAGACTACATGTCTGATCACCATGGAAGCTGGCAGGGAAGCTTGAAAAAGGTATATTTCAAGATCTGTAAAAATTATTAGTAAATTAAGAAAAAGTCCCATCAAGGGGTGGTTTGACCCCTAACCCTCCCCTAGCCATGCACTTGTAGCATTACTACAGAGATTTTGCACAATTATTTCACTAAAATACAAGAACGCAATTTTAAAAAGAAGAAAAAATTAAAAACTTTTTTTGATTATTTTGTTATTTGATATTTTAATGCTTCCGAAATTAACAGAGTATAAAAATAATTTCGTACAATTAAGCTCTTGAGATAGTAAATAAATCTTCATGAAATTTAATTGAGAAGAAAAACAAACACCAATTGAAGATTTAATTCGAATGGAAATATTAATATTTCATCAAAAATCTTTTATTGGTTTAACAAATTCAAGTTTGAAAAGTTTTTTTTTAATATTTTTGTTTGGGCGTAAATTGATTCTTAAATTGGAGTTTTTGAGTTTTTAAAAAATAAGATTGAATATATTTAACTGTTTTGCTTATCATTTGAGACTTTAATTTTTTTAATCACTCAATTTTATTTTATTTTATTTTTTCTCGTGGGATTTAATCACAAATCGTAAAAAATTCACAAAAATATATTTTAATCTCTCAGTTTTAATAGAAAAGTCATCTTAAAAGCTACAAAAAATGAAGTTCATTTTAATTTATTATTTAATTGTGATTTTTTACTATTTTTTCATATAAAAATTTTAAAATCGTAATTTTTTGATTTTTATTTGTCAAAAATTCATAAAATCCATAAAATTTCCTATTTTTACGATAGTGTCTGACCTAGGGTCTGACCCTTGACTTTTTCCACAATTTTTAAAATTTCCATCATGTTCCCATCGAAATGTTCTCATCATTATTCCAACCTCGACTCCAAAAGAAGATCAAGAAACACTAAAGCTTTTAGCAACCGCTACCAATATACCTCAATTCATGCCTTTTTAAATATTCATCATTATCTGAACGACAGATAAAAACTTGTGGAAGATCTCATGAGATACATAATAATTTTCTGCAAACACGCATCTACTTCGACGTATGTGATATGCATGCTCATTAAAAATATTCCTTCCGTGAAAAGAATACAGCTTGTGTTGAGATTTCTTTTATTGCAGACTCAGATAATTAACCTCAGATTAAAACGGCAAACTCAGCTGAAAGGAAAGAGCTTGTCTTAAGAACGTACCGCATTTTAATTTATGTGCTAAAATGAAGATGTTTTCATATGGAAATGATTGAACAGTTAACGGTTGTTTGATGAACGTTTGGCGTTGTTTTGAGTGGCAAAACTCGACTTAAATTTGCAAATAGCTAGGGACGTACTCAGATTGGAGTCGTCCCTCAAAAAGTTACAGGCTACACCATTCCTAATAGTAAAAACTAGTAAAAATTCCGATTGGAATTTAATATACAAAAATATTTCAATTATTTTATGCTTCCACTAAAATTCCAGCAATAAACTTAGCCATAAAAATAAAAATGCATTAAAACAACATAAAATTTAATTATTACGACAATAAAGTCAAATTTTAATTGAATGTCAAAGCTGAAAATTTGCAAAGTTATCTCACGGTTTCTATGACCTTTATTACTATAGTCATTTGATTCATCATCTTATACAATTGTTGTATGCTGTAGTTTTCGTAGCTAATATTGTGCTATCGACTCACATAAAACCCATAAATCCTCTTTTGTATTTGTAACGAGCCATAACATTTTGTAGGGCAATAAACAGTAAAGATTACATTGATTCGTGGACAGCGGGGATAAATGTGAATTGGTAAGAAGTTATGGGATTTTGAAGGGGTTATAGCGCAGTTTTTGAAGGTGATTAGATTGTGAAGATTGGGATCCGAGGCCCCAAAAGGGGGGACACCTCCCATGTTATGCCACTGGGTCTAAATTGTATGTAAAAATTCATAAAAATTCTAAACCAAAGCTTAAGTGATCTCATTTTATAAATAACATCCTGCGTGGTCTCTGGCATAACAAGGGGAGGGCAACCTAAACTGTAGCGTCGACCATCTTTTACAAAAATGTGCAAAATTTCATATAAAATTGCAAAAAATCACTTTATTGAGGTTCAATTTTGCTGTTTATCTCGAGTGCCATAAACCATTCCTAGTTATTTGAATATCCAGGAATTTGGAAGCTTCAGTCCATCATCCAGAACCCCCAAGAACATCCCAAATTCCCATAAGAACCAAAAAGTCAAAATGTAACCATTTCACTCAAATTCCATCCTCAAAAGCCATTCAATTCGTCGCCTACTTGTCTGACACGATAACATCTCAAGTAGAAATTAAGTCATTTAATTTCAAACATCATCCAACATCCGACAAAAGTAGCAAACATCAAATGAAATGAATTCTTTTGTAATAGAAAATAAATAAAATGTTTTCCAAGAATTTACAATTTTCATTACGCTCAAAAAGGTATTGAACAAATAAAATGAGAAGCAAGTCATGAAAGGAATTTTAATTAATTTTATTAAATAATAAAATTGAGCTTTAATGAAGAATATTGACCTCATTAAAAGCTTCCATCTCTTCTATAGCTTTTTATTGCAAAAGTCAATGGAATTTTATTGTTCATGAGACATTCAATCGATAGATATTTTTCATTAAGTATGGAAAATTGAGACATAAAGAGACGTCATTGAAGACGATATTTCTCTCTGATGTGTATTTTGGACGACATAATGTCATCCCTTAGGGCATCATCAGTATGTCCTACCTTTGATCATCATTTTTTCTTCGATACATAATTTTTATGAGAGGATGGGATGTTGATTGAGGATTGTCTCGTTGTTCTTTATCGAGTGGGATTTTTTTCATTTTGAAACCACATCCTGTTCGGATGTTCGACAGGAAAATTAAATTTTTTTGTAATATGTATTAGCTTGAGTTACAGTTGAGAGATATATGTATGAGAAATATGGTGTTGATAAAAAGGATAGTGATTTTTAGAGTAATTGACAAACTTTTGGTATGGATGATGTAGATATGACTGGACCAGTTAGCTATACAGTCAAGAAGGGTGTCTGGGTTTTTTTTCTCAAAAAGCTCTGGCAAATTGAAGCAAATTTCAGTCAAGGTAGGATTTGATCCCAAGAATACCTTTTAGCAACGAATCTGTTCAGGGGTGTAGCCAGAATTTTTTTAAATATTGGGCTGATAAGCTTTAGTTTAAAAATTTGTCACAAATTTTGGAGATTAAGGATTTTAAGCTATTATTGGAGCTAATCAAAAAATTCCATGAAAAATTCCTTGGTCTGAAAATTTTGTACTGAGTTTGATTTTTAATTAGGGGGCTCAGGCCCCCAAAAGTCCTGTGGACAGTCATGCAGTTCGTATGAAAGGTTAGAAAAGAAGGAAATGAGGACATTTTCTTTCATTTCTGAGGTATCGACAACTCTCATTACGTCATTAAATCATATCCTTAGTAGATAAGCCTCAGAAATCCGAAGTATGATAACTAGCGTGGTAACTGAGTAGCAGGGATCACCTACTGGGTGTAGTCGAAAATTATTCAATTTAATTTGATTAACTAAGCTAAAAGAAGATTCGAATCTTGCCCTAGAGAGATCATTGAGTCTTTTACAACAAGGAGTGAGTAGATGAAGTCTAAAGCTCTATTATTTGATTGAAATTTAAGAAACTCAATAAAATAAATCCCACAAATTTAAGAACCAACTCAAATGTTCATTCAATTCAACAACCATTCCAAAGAACCACTTAGTACAATTTCCCAAATTTTACAGCAATCAAGATAACAATAACCCCAAAATTGAATGAATCACGAAAGAGTGTATAACAAAAAAAATCTCAAAATGTCAACTCAAATCTCATTCTTTTCTGCACAAAAGGCACAAAAAAGTAGGTCTACCCACTCTTAAGAACCTTTTCATACTTGAAACAAATTTGCAAGTTTCAGCATTTTTAGCGCATTTTCCTTAGAAAGTAATGCGCTTAAAGGTCCACTTTGGCTGGCTGGCCTGCTGCCTCAAAAACTCGGCAGGGGAAGCACGTAGAGACTTCGGGTTTTTTGCATTAAATAGCTGCTATTTCGTAGGGGTGCGCAACGTATTTAGTTTTTTGAAAATCCTCACCTAAACTTAATTAAATTAACTTTTCTGTTTTTGGTGTAAAAAATCACTGACGTTGGATTAGTCAAAGTTTAACGTGACGCTTAAAAAGAATACTTATATTAAAAAACCCTTCAAGTCGTGGGTTCGATCCTCTCCGCGGGCAACTTTTTTTGTACACTTTTTTGATTCTTTTTTACACTTTTTTGATGTTTTATGATATTTTATGATTTATTAATGCATAATTAAATTTATTTGAGTCATAAAACCGCAAAAAAGTACATTTTTTCATAAATTTTATTTTCTCGAAATGTAAATGTATGTAGAACCATACAAATGTTGCTGTCATTACTTGTGAAGTATAAGTGACAGATTTAATTTGTACTAAAACCATACAAATGTTTTGAAATAGCTTCCGGAATTTTTTTCAGCTACAACTATATATTTCAAGCATTTATGCTATGTTTTCAATTCATTTGGGGAAATAAATTAAGTGGGTACTTATTTTTACATTCTGAATTATGGATTTATTTACTGATCTGTGCGGGAAAATGCGCTTAATTCCCTCGATGTATGACACGAGGACTTTCTACATCTTTTTTTCTCAATATATAAATAATTTTTTTATGCGAATGGAATTAAAGTCAAATTATATTTTTCACAAATAACAATTGGAGAATTAAAGGTCTAGACACGAACTACGTGCCTTGTTAAAATTTCATTTTCATTGAATATACGCTTCATTGACTTTTATTGAGTAAGAGGCTTTTCTATGGATAAAGTTGCACACACACACAAAAAATAATAATAACAGATTAAGGCTCGCCTATGGGAATGAATAAAAACAAAAGTATTATTATTAATGAACATTTATTAAACATTTATTTAGGAAGTAGTTATAGAGAATCATTTGGGGAGTGCTTTAGGCTAGCTTTTGATGGAAAAGGGAACTTTTTTGTTTTATTTTTGTGCTGTGACATGCAAAAATGACGTTTTCGTTGAGTTTTAATGATCACTTTATGTGCTTGAACTTTTATTTCAAGCAGTGTCGACAGTCAAGTTTCAATTAGTGAACTTTTGTGAAGCGATTCTGTCAAAATTTCAATAAACTTGAGGAGGTATTAAAATATTTAATAACAGCGGTGTGCGATGCTGTTTGAAATTTCAATTTGGAGCCATTTGGAGTTCGTGATCTTAATAATTTAATCGGCAACGTAGGATGTTCTTAAATTTAATTATCCCGAGTAGCACATTAATATGATTGGCATGTCAGGTGATTTAGATGGAGCTTTGTAAAATTTGATGGGATTGAGGCCTTAAGGGGTGGATTCTTACTATTACATGACGGATCATATAACACCAGACACCTCTCATGCCTAAAAGTTGGATATCATTTGTAAACGACCCTCAAAAATTGATAGTCAAGGGTATAATTCTAGTAAATATCCTTTAATTTTATATCTTGGGTTACTCTTAGTTAGACTGGCAATCTGCTTGTTATTTTTCGAGATCGACCAGGATTTTTAAGGTAAAATTCCTCTCATGTTCTGGATTTTAACGAAATTTTGATGGTCACCATACCCTTAGTACATATCTGGGGTTAACACTAAAATATATGTCTAAAATAGATACCTGATTATAAGATTCTCATTACTAATCATTATTTAAGGAACATCCTCAGGTCCATAAGGTAGGGTATCTCTCAAGATCTCTTAATGTATGACAGAGAACCAGCCAAGGGTACCAAACTGATCAAAATGATCAAAAATTATTCCACACCCTTGAACCTCTCCAAATATCATAAGAAAATACTATAAAATTCATAAAACCACATTAAATCCCATAATATAGTTCCTCTGCTCGGATTTTCATGAATACAGAAAATCAATTATGCACAACAAACTCGAATCCCATCAAGTTTCCATTCAAAAATTAGCTAAAGTTTATGACTGCATCTTCTTCATCAAAAGCATTCATCTCTAATGTCTTTGTTTCATGCTCTCATCACGTCTTTGTTAACACGAAGCCTTCAAAATATTTAATTAGTCACATGAGACGAGACTTGATTAGAATTATAATGTCTATGATTGCATCAGCAATAATAATAGTAAAGAATTTAGTGTCTATACTTAAAATATGATGTCATCGTGATCAGAAAATTAATTTATTGAAGACAGAAGAACTTCCGAAAAGATAATATTTATATAGTTCCAGAATATAATTTAGGACAGGAAGAAACAGACAGAAACATAAGAATTATGACTCTGTGGCCTTTTAAATAAACACATTAAAGGAGATAAATCATATTGTTTAAGTTTCATTGTTTTAATTACTTCCACGCACAGCTGAGAGTTGAATGGACTTTTAATTTTGATCTTTAAGTGGAAACAGATATCTGCTCCAAGGTTGGAGATTTGTTTCATTTTTGTCTCGACTGGATGAGTTGTTTCACTTCATTTTTGCTTAATTGCTTTAATAAGATTTGTTGAGATGATTTGCATGATGCATGGTGGATTTGAAGGTAATGCTGTGACAATTTTGTGAATGGAGAGTGATTTAGTATATCACGTAAGTTACTTTTAAACTTAAATGCAAAATTGGGCTTCATTAGCTATTATTTAGCTCTGGCTAGAGTGTATCCTAGCTCCTCCCCCAGGAGTATACCCTTATGGTATAGCTTAGTACCCTATGGTTCGTCCTGGGGAAAACCAATATTAAGAACATGCCTCTGGTGTAGTGTATAATCGAAGGTATATCAATTAGCTAAATCCTGGGGTTCGTTTACCAATAATGTAACCAAATCTGGACCTATATTGCACTTCGTATAAGGTTCTAAAATCCATCATTATAAAAGACATCATTTGTGAAGAAAAAGAGGTCGAGAAGTGAAGGATCTGAAGTTACTTATTACTCTTGGTGCAGGGGCGTATCCAAAAAAAAAATTCTAGGGGGTATTCTTGGATTTTTCTTTTAAAAATCTTATTATATTGAAGCAAATTTCCCTCAAGAGGTTGTTTTTGGTCCTGTATACCCCCTGCCCTAGTGATTCTGATCATTTTCTAGGAATTTGTCAATATAAGCTCAAAAATATTAAATCTTATTTAATTAATCCATTCACCCCGGTAGTATTAAAGCTCAATTTCTTAAATCAGCATATAATTAGATATTTTATTCACGCCCATTTAATCAAATTATTACCGTTTATTGCTTCCAATCTCAGCGTGTTAAAATTGTATTAATGAATATTTTGAGCACAACATTTATTCATGAAGAAGTTGATATTTATAATTTTTCGAAGGTTATTTTCACCTTTGAGTCATTTAAAGTCTTAGAATAATTTCCAATCTAATTTGGTTCATAAAAATAGAAAATCATTGAATGGAAATTCGAAGAATTATACAAATTTCAATGACATTTTTATTTTTACATAGAACTTTTGATTGGTAGTTGCATGAAAAATTGGAAAAACTTAAGATTTTTCCAAGTAAATAAGCTCAAATTGAAAAGTTCACAATTTTCCTCCAAGGTATGCTTACACTCATTCAAAGTTGAGAGCACTGGAAATCCCCATCAGTATCAAGTAACTAACAGGAAGATAACTTGGCGTAAAATTTTTACGCCAAAAAGTGGCGTAAAATTTTACGCCAATTTTACGCCACGGCGTAAAATTTTACGCCAATTTTACGCCATGGCGCCATGTTTTTTAGCTTGAAATATATTTTTTAGATTTTCTAAACAGATTGCGAAATTTTAATTTGTTTTTAACTGTACATTATTAAAGTTTCTTTTTGATAAACAATACATCATGAGAAAGTAGAACATGACGGTTTGACAATTTTTGCACTGTAAAAAATCACGAAAATCTCCTTTTTTGCTACAGAAAATTAGAGAAATGTAAAAATTGTCGATTCTGAATGTTGTTCTTCAGTCAATAACTCGATCACAAAAATCAAAATGGATCAGAACTTTCAATCTCTTACATCCGAAGAATCAAAAAATAAAAAAACTAAAGATCTTACAATTAAATAACTGATATTGAGACCAATTAGACAAAAATCTATCATTTTGTTGTATCACTTTGTATTATCATTCATCAATTAAGGAGATATTTCGATTACTTGAAAATTTTCATTTGTGATCGAGTTTCTGAAACCTCGGGGTTTTGAAGGTTGAGCTCAGTCTCCGGCTCGTTTGAAAATATCGAGTTTCCGAGCATCTGAACTTATGTGAAACTGCAATTGTTGAAGATGAGAATCATTAAATTGCATTAAATATGAAAATGTTAAACTTTAATGGACATTAATCAAGCATTTTATTTATTTTTGTAAAATTAGAGAATTGAATGACTTTTAAAATACTTTTAGTATGAAAATTTATCAAAAAATTGAAAAATGAATAGAAAGAATTCGAAGAAACTTAAGGCTCGCACGAGCTTCTTCATCGATTCCTGAGCTAAAGAATTCTAATCGAGTTATGTTTAAGCTTTTTTCTTACTAATCCAGATTAAAATACAGAATTTTTAAAATATTATATAATTTTTGACGTTACTTACTATTTTATGACGTCTTAATAGAATAATTTTAACTAATAGTTACCATTAATTAGTATTTTATGATTTTTATTTGTTTTTGCTTATCAAGCCCCTATAAGTTAGCAATATTTAATAAATAATGTTTTAAAGAGTAAATTTTTCTTTAAAAATTTCCACTAAAATCGCTCCAATTAATATTTAGTATGAAAAGTTGTTAATTTTAGTTACTCCCTGATGCACTGTGTAACAAAAGTAAATTCTCATGATGCATTGTGTAACAATTATCTAAATCAAAAATTTTTATTTTTCTTGTGTCACTAGCGGCGTAAAATTTTACGCCAATTTTACGCCAGTGGCGTAAAATTTTACGCTTTTGACGTAAAAATTTTACGCCAAGTTAATTTCCCCCTGGTAACTAACTTTTGTATATGTTCTTGCTATTTTGGATTGTTAATTTGTAGATTTTATTTAAAAGTCAATTAATAATAGGAATCGAACCCTAGACTACACGTAAAAAGTGATCTGTAAAACCCACTCATAGATCCCTAATACTCGGTCACCAAGATACTTACATCAGTCTTTGGCTACATGTCGTACACCTGTCATACAATTAGTTCCAAAACAATCCCCATTCTCAAACCTATTTGCTTTATATGGCTTCATATGTCTACATCTATTATGCCATAATCTAAGTTTCCTTTTAAGAATCGTAATTTTATCAAATAAATCAACTTAAAAATCGATCAAAAGTTCAATTTGCAAAAACTATCACGTACCATGTTACTTTAAAAGTACATGAAAAATTACCGCACGATGTTATGAATAAATTTGAAATAAGCACATCTGAATAAAGCAATTCGAGCATTTTGTCATGACTGGATCTAAAAATATATCACACAATTGTTGTCCTTCATCGACTACAACCAGCATAAAATACAAAATAATATAATCAATAACGTCTTCTCCTTCAACACTTTCAAATGGATTAAAAAATACATTTTTCCTCAGATATTTGCAGAATGAATTCATAAACGACGGAATGATGAGAGAATGAAAGACATTTAGAATCAAGAGATGAAGAAGAAAAGAAAAAAATTGTTTATCACTCGATCAACATCAATTCAGTTTAAAAATTAATTTCTCAAAAAAATACCTCTCTCAATAAAGCGGCAGCGAGCGCACACAAAAAAAAACTTTTTTATACGCGTTTCGCTTCGATAATTGATGTGCCGCATGCTTTATATTTTCTGAATTTAGAGAGAGAAGAAGATAAAAAAAATACAATACAATCGGTAAGGGCCTTGAAAATATACATTTTTTGATTCTTCTATGACACAATGACTCGAATGTAGAAGAATATGAGGGAGATGAAAATAATATAAGTGAGATAGAGTCGTACACATAAAAAGCTATGATTATACAAGACCCCATGCCAATTTTTTTTTCGTTTTCATTCTCCAGCTACCGTCACACAGAATTCAATTCATCAATTTTTTTGGGGGGGATTTTCTTGCTTTAATGATTCAAAAGAGAAGAAGAATTCTTGTTTTTCGGTTTATGGTGATTGATGGCTTAAATTGTCATTGTGAAAGATACTAGTTGAGTTGTTACTTTACATGGGGGCTTGCTGGCTGCATATTTGATATTGATGAATTAGTTTTGACTGTTTTGAAATGGTTTATAATTGTCTATTGTTCTTTATTTGAACTTATGGTAAATTGTGAAGCATAAACTGTGGCTTTTGATGATTCAGGAATGAAAGTTTGTTAAAAGCTTTTGAAAAAAAGGTGTGGTTGTATGAAGGGATTGTTGGGAATTATCATGTATCTGTTTAATAGGACAGCAATGGATGTTAGCAAGGGTGTATCCCAGGCGCATAGCAAAGGGGGATTGGGGGACAAATCCTCCCTAATGGAAAACTTTCTTCAATATGCTGGGGTTCTTGGCGGAAAAAAATTCAAAAAATTTTCTAAAAAAAATCCCCTCATCGTAAAATTTCTGTATCCATAAAGATATTTTCAATTTGATACGTTCATGAATATTGCCTTGAAATACATATACAGATACTTTCTATAGAGCTTCTTGTCCGAGATGTAGAGGGGGTCTTCTTACTCTTAGCTATTTATATTTTACTAGAATTTTAAGAAAATATATCAATAACCCTAAAAGTGCCTTGAAAACTAGTTTGATACACGTTTATCTGAACACATCCATAAATTCTGTCTATGATATTTTCTGAATCATGTATCATTTGGGTGTCTGGGTTCGGTTGCTTGGTTAACCCTAAGCTATATTTCAAAAGGGGATATACCTTAAAAGGGGATATGCTTTAATCAAGGGTGTATTCAGGGGGGAGTTTGGAGTTCAACCCACGCCCACCCCCCTTTGAATATTTTTTTTCAATTTACTAGGGTTTTTTAAGAAAGAAATCCCAAAACCCCACCCTCAAAAAATTTATGGAAACGCTCCTGGCTCTAGTGTATTCGAAGCAACCAACCCTTGGAACTAATATTCATTGTATGATGAACAGTCTTTTGCAAAATTTAATGATATATATTAGCATAAATATTAGTCCCAATTAAAAACTGTATCACTAAATTTTTCAGACCCCAATAAAAAAGACCAGTCACCAAAATATCAAGCATCTCCAAAAATTTACAGCCAATTAAATTTACCACCTTAAAAATTACGCGATATTTACAACAAAAGAATTCTCTCGAAACTAATTTAACCAAAATTATTCAAAAAAATTACTTCAACATTTTTGCATGCCACACCACTCTAATTAAAATTTAAGCATACTTTTAAAGAAGATAGCGATCATTTAAGTAACACAATGAAACCGTGTCATAATCATAAATTGTATCTCTTTTGGCGCTCTTTAGCTTCAAATGACTATGTGAGCTGAATATTTTATTATAAAATAAGTTGAGGAATAAAAAAAAGTATGTATATTCAGAAATATGTACACATTCTGCACATAATAATGTGTAAAAAGCCATAATGAAATGATGGCAAATATTAATTAGCATAAAAATGCTGATGTGGGGTTATTTTAGACAGAACTGCTGATGTGGATTAATAATATCGCCATCATGTGGATGATAACGAACATAGCCGCAACACCAATTAAGGGTTATAGCTTTTCACTCTTCAATCCTTTTTTTCCATATTTGAACAACTGTAGGAAGTGGATTTTTTTTTGTCAAGTGTCTTATCACCTACCAGATCCAAATCGAAAGCTGCTGACTTTGATTACTGAAGTGTAATGAGCAATTAGGATGGATATTTTGGATAACAATGATTTGTAAAGTTCAATGTCGATTTCTTTTTTATGCTTTGGTGCCTTTGCGTGGGCCAAATGTTCTTGAATGATCTAAATAAATTTGCAAATAACACTTAATCATTATTTTCTCGTTAAGTTTCTTAATTAATGACACAGCCTATTTCGTGATTTTTTTGTTAAATTAGTTTGGGTCTGATTGAGATTGTATTGAAGCAATATTGAAGTTTGCTGAAGGTAGAACAGATTGAAATAAGGATTGTGTAGGCATTCTGTCATTATTGTGCAGTTGTTTGCAATTATTTGAGTATGAATTATATGATTTCATGATGAGGCGTAGCCAGAGAGGGATAAACTCGTTTCTTTCAAAAACAACAAGGTTAAGTCATCAAAAAGTGAGGTTATGTCACTAAAAGTGAGGTTAGGATACAAAATTTGAGGTTGGGTCACTGAAAAGTGAGGTTATGTAAATAAAACTAAGGTTAAGTCACTAAAAAGTGAGGTTAGAGTACTAAAATTGAGGTTGGGACACTAAAAAGTGAGGTTAAGTTACTAAAGCTAAGGTTAGGTCACCAAAAAGTGAGGTTAGTTTATCAAAAAGTGAGGTTATGCTACAATAAGTGAGGTTAGGTTATAAAAAGTGAGGTTAGTTTATCAAAAAGTGAGGTTAGGTAATCAAAAAGTGAGGTTAGGTTATCAAAAATTGAGGTTATGTCACTAAAAAGTGAGGTTAGGTCACCAAAAATTGAGGCTAGGTTACAAGCATTAAGGTTAGGTTACAAAAAGTGAGATTAGGTTACCACTCCTGCTTCCAAGCTACAAGGTTACATAATTCTCCTGATCTCATTCAAAATAGCAAATTCAAATTAAAAACAATCTTCTAGTTCCTTCATCTCATAAATTATCTCCACCAAAAGACGCAAAATTTTTGGCAATTCAACTCGACATCTTTTAAAAATACTTCCAACAATAAATCACTTTTACTACACACATTAACGTCAAGTGTTTCAGCATCCACTGCTCATAAGAAAACATCTCAAATTAATGTGCGTCTTGAAATTTAAGGCAGCCATCAGCTGACTGCATTTAATTAAAGTTCCATTTCTCAAATGTCACATGAAAATAAATACGAGAGAAAAAAACTCTTTGTAGTCAATGAGGAAAACAATATGTTTCCAATTGATTTCTTTAACTCACTTATCTCTCATATTTTCTTATTTTATTTTCTGCACATTTGATTCTGCACGTTCATTCGATTTAAACAAGCAAGCAAGCAAGCAGGCAAGTGAGTGAGTGAGGGAGTATTCATGAAAAGAATAAGAAGACATCAAAAAGAGAGAAATGAAATTTATTCTTGTTTATATTTTTTCGGGTTTTTTCTTGTATAGCACATAGTGCGAATAGAAAAATGTCTGGAAATTCCATTTCAAAATACTTCTATCGACTTCTTTTTATATTTTTTTCTACGTTCAACTCGAAATATTTTGGAACAATTCTTGTTTTCGGCGTTCTTTTTTTATTCTTCTATTTGTTTTGTTCCGTTCTGCTGTTTTGAACATTTTCTTGCTAAAATGAATAGGCCTTTTGTGGTTGTTCTTGATACTTTTGGCATATCGATTGATTTTCTGTCAACTAGGAATTTTTTTTTCTTTCTTTCAATTTATATATGAACAGTGATAGGGGGAGGATTGGGAAAATGTGTTGAAAGTCATGGACAATAGCTATTGAGAAAAGCCAGTTTTAAAGCAACAACTACGGAAATTAGGAAACTTTTTATTCGCAAGAGAGACATGAAAGAGACAGAAGAAAGGCCTCGGCTACCAAAGGCTGCCTGTCTTTAAGATTTAAGCATAAGATGATGCACATGAGTTAGTTTTTGCCATTTTTTAATGGATACTGATTAGTGGGCTCACTTTTGAAGTCTAAATAATATTTTGAATAATGAATTCCGAATGGGATTTGAACCCAGGTCATACGATTTTCGGTCCAATGTTGCTACCACTGAGCTATGGGGGTTACTCAGAAGTTTGACAGAATACCTATTTGAACTATTTTCTGGTATGAACAATACCCTTAAGTCAACTTTTAAGATATCAAGTTCTCAAAGTTCACATGAGATTCAGTGCCCTTTTTACATCTGAATTGAATTTTCTTACCCCCTTATATGAGACCTTTGGGTACCAATTGATTTTTGGTACTTCCAGATTGATGTCAAATATTGAGAACTCAGGGAAGGAGGTATCATAAGGTATCCACCAGACCCTTTTAGCCAAAAATTCTTCAATTTGCTAGGGGTTTTGAGAAAAAAGCCTAAAATAACCTCCCCCCTCAAAATTTTTTCAATGAAAGCCACTGGTGTCCACTATGGAAGGGCAACTAATCAGCCCCAGGAGAGGAATATGATTGCCATAATGATGACTAAACCACAATTTCAAGATTTAAAGTCACAAAATTATAGTCCCAATATTCTCCCCATACCTGCTCATACCCTGTCACCCACAAACTCAAATCCAAATTCTTCACAGTCATGCAGTGAAAATATGAAAGTAAGATCTACCCTCATATTGTGTATGTAAATGCAAAATGGTTGATATCATTATGGAAAAAATAGAAAAGAATATGAGAAAATAGAAAAGAAATTCATGACTTTCAAATAGACAGAATATTGCTCAATAATGATGATGACAGTTCTGTATAAATAATGGTGATATATGCATACTTTAAATTAAAATAATATGTAAATGCATGACACGATGAGTTTTTTTTTGTATTTCATTAAAAATAATCATCTCTTCAATATGCTGTTTGCTTTAAATATGTAGACATGGTGCAAGTTCATTCTCTCACCATGTCATTAGCATCAACTGTTGTACTTGGCTTTTATTCAAGAAGAATTGTGGAATAAAAATTATGATTATTCATCTCTTTTTTCATTCCCGTTTACCACATCATCTGCTTTTGTGCATGCACGTTTAAATCACGTTTTCAGCGACTTGCTAAACAAGATGAGAATATTTTTTTATTTTTGCCTTTCGTATATAATAAACGTAAATGACGTAATTTTTTTTGTAGGGAATCGCATATGTACATTGATACGAAATTCTTTTATGAGTAAAGTGTTGTGGCTTTTTTGCTCTTGTTTCGTATCGTATCATCATCTTTGTGGGATTAAAGTGCAGAGAGTTTGTTGACTTGTTGTAGGATTTTTATGCAGTTTATGTTCATGTTCCTTCTTTTTGAAACTTTTTGTGGTTTTTTAAACATTTTTTTTTTGAATTTCTCATGCTGAACTTAGAGTTGCCACCTTAGTTGCTTCAAAGGTATCTGGGGTAGACCAGCTGATTGATTCTACTCAATATAGTCACTTAATAAAACAGTTAAGTGCCATTGGATGCTTCAGTGTGGTTTTGTAACTCGAAAGTCGACGGTTCGAATCCCAATATTCCCAAATTCATGCTTTTTGGTAGAAAATCGCTATTAAAAGCATGAGATTGGTTAAAGCTTCAGGTATGGTTCGGTAAACATGTACAGAATGGCCAATATAACCAGAAAACTGTTACTATTAGGCCTAAAGTACGATATTTTACTACCTAAGGCACGGTCGACATGACTTCCATCTAACAATCACGTAATTCACCTTCATTCCTCCCAACAGAACCACTATATCTATACCTCATTTATTGCTTATTCACAACGATATCAACAATCACAAATCAACAGAGAAAAAAAACTGGAATCATACAAAATGGAAAAAAGAACCACTCAAGGCAAATGCGATAATGTTCAATGAATGAGTAGATTTACGAATGTTTTTGAATCTGATATTTTTTTCATATTAAAAGTCGTCATCATCTCCGATAATGTATGTGTCAATTGAAACATGAGTCATTACCAATCGATGATGATGTGAATTACGGATGTAAAGTATGGGATATTTGAGATATAATATAGGAATTGATGTAAACATTGAGGCGTGTGTGTTTGGATGTAAAAATAAGGATTACTGGGGGGAGAATACGAAGGTTGGAGTGTTTCCAGGATGGATACAACAAAGTCTATTTTAAAAAAACATTTTTGATTTTTTTTTAAAGTTTTAAATTTATTAAAATATTTTTAAACTTAAATTTATTAAAATAATTTTTAAATTTAAATTTATTAAAATATTTTTATATTTATTAAAATATTTTTAAATTTATTAAAATATTTTTATATTTATTAAAATATTTTTAAATTTAAATTTATTAAAATGTATTTAAAAAATTTTTGGAAAAAAGCTTTTTAAAATTTTTTTTGAAAAAAGCCTTTTAAAATTTTTTCGAAAAAAGCTTTTATAAATTTTTTTGAAAAAAGTTTTTTTTTAAATTTTTTTGAAAAAAACTTTTTTAAATTTAAGTTTTTTAGTTTAAATTTTTTAATTTTTTTTAATTTAAGTTTTTAAAAATATTTTTTGATATTTAACTTTTTAAAATATCTTTTGAACTTAGATGCTTTCAAAATTTTAAAAACTGTAAAAAACTAGTATGAAGTTTAAGAATTTTTTGGACCTAAAATTTTTTAATTAAATATTTTATAATAAAAATATTAAATTGTTGATAACGCGCAAAAAATGTAATGTTCTCCCTCATCGACATGTCTAGTGTAAAATATCACAAACAATTTGTTCACTTGAACTTATTTAACCATTCACAACCAATTCGATATTACAATTCTCATTTTTCCTTCTCATCTCATTGCAGGCGGAAGCATAACAAGTGGAATAAAATCCGTTTATGACGACAATGAAAAGAATGACTTCTAAATTGATCATATTTCTTACAACATGTGTGCTCGTTCTAGTACATGCTGATATCAGTGGAAGAGGTAACATTTTTTTTGTAAAAAATATATTCTAATAATGCATGCATATGAATAATAATTTTCATCTCATATAATAAATTTGTGAAACTTTGCGACTAGTAACAGACTGACGTAAACTTTTGATTAGAATTGCTCACGTGAGCCTTGAAATGAATTTTTATTTGCTGTTTTATTAGTCATACAATTACATAAAATTGCTAAGGATGAGATTTGCACTTGTAGGTGTAGGCATCGCTTTACAAGGTTCAATAACTTTAAGTGCAGTCGTCATTTTATCTTAGCAATGAAATTTTACTGCCAAATTGAGATTCTTTTTAAGTGTTGGACCTTTTTTTGGGCATTTAGTATTATTATCATTATTAATGTCCGGCAATTGCTAAAAGCTGAGATTTTGAATTTAATCTGATTTCTGGCATGTCTTGAAAATTAGTGGTCTATTTGATCTTGTGGGTCGGGTAATGTAAAAAGAGTAATTTTATTAAACTTGAATATTATAGTCAATGAGAAATTGGGCTTGTCATTAGGAGATCCCAATGAAGGAATCTGGAATTTAAATGGCATCATTTATGATTCAGAACTAATTTTAAACCAAATGAATTCACGAGTCATGATGATCAGCCTTGACCATTTTATCCCGACCGGTTGATGACCGAAACTTTACTAAAAATAGAAAACTTGCTCACTAAAATGAGATTCTGCTGAGAAATAAAAATGATATGAGATATCTCGTATTTAATTTCTTGCATATGCTGTATAAAAAGAATGTCAGATGGTCAGAAGTTTTTTTTATTTCGAGAGACAAGTCTTTTTTTAGAAAAAGTATTTATTAAGAGCTTTATATATTGATTAAGTGTTTTATTATAAATTGCATAAAAATAAGTTTTGGGGAAAGTTTGTAATTTAAAAACTCAAAAAATTTGAAGATTTAACAAATTTAAAAATTTAACAAATTTAAAAATTCAAAAAATTTGAAGATTTAACAAATTTAAAAATTTAACAAATTTAAAAATTCAAAAAATTTAAAAATTCAAAAAATTTAAAAATTCAAAAAATTTAAAAATTCAAAAAATTTAAAAATTCAAAAAATTTAAAAATTCAAAAAATTTAAAAATTCAAAAAAATAAAATAAACCTAAAAATCTAACAAATTTAAAAATTCAACAAATTTAATTATTCAAAAATTTAAAAATTCAATAAATTTGGGAAAATTTTAAAAGTTAAAAATTACAATAATTACAATAATTCAACAAAATTAGAAATTTAAAAGTTAAAATTTAAAATTTCATAAAAAAGTAATTCAAAAATAAAAAATTTGCTTTAATTGTTTAAGTTATTCACACCAAGCAATTGATCATCCGAGATTCCCAAAAAAAACTTGTCATCATCATTACATTTAAGTTTTTCTTTTCCATTTGAGCCTTTTCAGTTAACTGAACTTTATCGTCTATTGAAACTTGACGAAGGTCAGGTGACGACAATTTTTTTAAAAACTAAATGTAAAGTTGAATTAGCATACGGATGACGAGATGAGTCTGGTCACAGACAACAACTGTAAATGTTTGTGTTTCAAATTGGGAAATACCCAAAATGTTAATTTTTCGTCACGTTTTTTGAATTATTGGAATTTTTTTCTCTCATGAAAATAAATTAGTTCATTAGAATAAATAATCTCGTTCATTCTAAATTTATTTGACTTTATAAGGAAATATGACTTGGATTATAATTTGTGTTTTAATTTATTTTAATTACTTTAGAATGTTTTAGGAAAATTAAATAATTTGAACGAGAAATTCTCATTCATTTACAAATGACGTCATTTTTCAAAAATTAGAATTAAAATTAATTAAAAAATTATTATAAATCAAAAATTAGTATTTTTGACCCAATTTGTTATATTTCCTCTAAAAATCTTTAAAAATGTCTAGAATTCATTTTTTTATTCAAGATTTCACGCCAAAAAATGAAGAAATATTGTGTTTATGAATATGTATGAAGAAAAATTATGAGCAAAAAATATGAAATATTAAGAAACATTTCTACGAACGTTCATGCAGAAGAGCTCTGCAGAGTTGTTAGATTTATGTCCACCATTTCTAAACCTGTTGCACGAGTAGAATGAATTATGATGAAATTTTTTTTCGTTAATGGTTTCTTTAACTTTTCGACTCTAGAAAGCATATTGAGAGCATAATAAAGAACAGGAGCGTACTCTTGGGTGTTTGTGGTCAGAAATCCAACCTCGATGGAATTTTCTACGTTTTTTAAATTAAACATTGAATTAAACACACTCTAAATTTTTGCATCCATCCAAAACTAGTGATGCATCCACTGACTGCTGATTTAAAAAATATTTCAAAATAATTAAATAATATTTACCAATTTTTTTAAAAAGAATAACGATAAAAAATTATTTGAAAAAAATAACGGTCAGAATATATTTGAATTACCCCTTACATTTTCACCCTCAATTTCTGATCCCCCAGACCCATCATTTAACTCCCCCTCGTACCCCAACGGTCAAAAAGTTTACACCCTCATTACTCCTCTCTCTTCTAAAAGCCTCGTCATACACTTTGTTCAACTCCCCCTTTTCCTTTTGAGAAAATGCAATAAAAATAAATAAAAAATCAAACCCCCCTCTCGAAAAATGTCTGGCTATACTTCTGATGGGGAGCATGCTTAAACCATGTTCATTGTCTGACTTAGGAATGTTTTTAGATAAAAAAAAATAAATTAAAGGCTTTTTTAAAGCTTCTTTATATCATAATTTGATTTTTTTGGTGGTTCAAAACCCTCCCATGACTAGACCCCTGATCAGATGGTCAAGTATATGAAAACTTGAACTATATCACTATACAACCACCCTGATTCCATAAAAGTACTTCTTTCAACATAAAAATCAAGGTTCAATGCACCAAATACAGAGCAATTTTTAAGAAATAATGTTTTTCAATTTACACTAAGCATCTTGCATGTTTTAAATCATACAAAAATCCATTAAAATATAAAAATAGCAATTTATGTGTTTAGAAGTTGTTAACCAGTAAAAAAATGTGAAATATTATCCCACACAAGCTGCAATGCATGCAACAGACTTCTTTATTGTTTTTCCTGCTAACTCATTTTTACATGAATGATATAATGTTATATGGCTTAACATGTGTACGAAGAAGTCATAAATGTGATGTAAAATTGCCAATGGATGCGGACGAAATTAAATTTAAGTGAAATAGCATGAAGAAAAATTACAGCCATTTTATGCTGTTCTTTGTCTAACAAAAATAATTTATATTCATGACAACAAAATTTTAATCTCAATTAAGTAATTTTTCACTTTCCGCCCACATTTTCTGCTCTATTCTGTCAGTTCCTCGCACTTCATTCATAATTCATTAAAATTTAGACGAAGTTATACAAGTTAATTAAATTATTAGTCAACTAAAGTGATGACACAAAAGTGCTGTCACATAAAGTGACATGATATATATAATTTCAATAGCTGACACACAATTTGCCGTGATGATGACAGACACTCATACTCTTTTCTCGTAAATAAAAAAAATACCAATTTCAAGTTACCCCCAACCATCATCATCATCTACAGCATCAGAAAGTATCAACGATACCACAACGAAAATTAAATTAAATGAACAATTTCTTGTCTTACTCATCATCATCTCTTTTCTTCATTTGTTTCCCCTCCCTTGATTTTCTATCCTTATTGTTTTGTAAGGCTTTTTATCCTCCTTTTGTCGAGTAGGTTTGAAATTAAAAAAGTCTTTATCTTTTTGACATTTTAAAGGGAATAGAAAGGGAAAGAGGAAATGTGTTGGCGTGAGAACATTTTTGTCTGAGTAGCTCAATAGAGATGTTGATGTTTGGGAAAATTTAAGACAATTTTTGAATAGAATTTAATAATTAAATTAAGTGTTGGAGGTTTCTAAGTAAAGATGCATCAATAATAAGATCAAAAATACTATTCAAAGTAAATTAATAAACTTTGAAATGTCATTTTGTCGAGGTTCTTAGTCATGGGCATACCCAAGGGGGTTCGATTTGGTCTGGAAGCGGCAACCAAATTCAGACTTCAATTTCTTATCTAAATGTTAAGTGTCTTTCTTATTTTAGGTTTTACATAGTAAAATACAGCCATTAGCCTTGAATGTGGCAAATTTTAAGACAAATCCCTAAATAAATACAAAATTGAACCATAATGTGTCACTGATCACATCCCGAAAGACACATGTTCTAGAAAAGGGAAGAAATAGCGACTCCAGACTAGCGTGAATGTGGCATGCCAGTCTCACGCCAGCCTGGTGCTGTAATTTTTCACCTTTTTTACGCCGTGTGCCATTTAGGCATGCTTTTTGTTTTAGACAAATTTTAAATGATCCCAATATCAATGAACCTTATTCTCATAAAATATATGCAACAAAATTACCAAGAATGACATATGTATGAACAATGGACTTAAAGTTGACTTAAAGCTTTTGAAATTTCAACAATGAATAATTCTAACAATTATACATGACTGACAAAGAATGACAACCAAAATAATAATCATTTCCTACCTCAAAATTCACAATTATTCTAAGCATCTTTGGTATATACGTTAAATCTGTCTTTGCAATATCTGCCTTGATCTCAAGGCTAGAATCCTTATATGTAATTAACAAAGAAATAATTTGTGTGATTCTAATCCAAGATAATTGGAACTAATAAACTTCCTTTAAAATTACAAAAAATAATGGAAGTAAAAACTTGCCTTGACTCAAGTTTGAAAGATATAATGCACTCTGTGGTTTTGTCGTCACTCCCATATACATATTACACATGCTTTATCCACACTCTTGCTTTACGCTATGCAACACAAAAAAATATAATAACAAAAGCAAATCCTATATAATAATAAAAATGATATTAATAAATGATGCTGACGATGTGATAATACAGAGAATGCTGAGTCATACATAACGAAGGAAGCAGCCAAAGAATTAAGAAATAAATTAAGCCATATTAAGAACGATGGGAATGGTGAAGAGCAACAGGACGATTATGATGAAATTTTAAAGGAGATAATCCACTCGATACAGATTCATGGGTCGAAAGAGCAGCAACCCAAGCATCATCAGACGATATTTTATGAGAAAAAATATTTTGATTATTTGCCAAATGAAATTTCTGATTCTGATGATGCGACGAGTGAGGACTTAAGTCATGAATTAGATAAGAAGAATGTTGAATATAATTCATTTGAAGATGAGCAGCATATGGTGAATTTTGAAGAAGAGGAGAAGGAGAAGCTTAAAAGTGGCAAGAGAATCGTTAAACGAGATGTGATGCAACAAGCTGGTGAAAATAAAGCAAGAGAGAAACGACAAAACTATTATTACGTTCCACTGAATCATTATAATCCTTTCCCTAGATTTCATTTTTACTATCCTTCCCAAGATCCTTTCTTTACCGACATTTTCAATCATTTAGCCTCTGAATCCCGTCAACAATCCTTTCCAGTTGCACCCCCACCACCACAACATCAGCAAGGTTTTAATCCATGGACACCACAAAATAATCCCAACTTGAAATTGCATCAGCCATACAACTTCTATCTGCCTGCTGTTTCAACTCCATCACCAACATACTTGCCTGCTGGACCAACAAATCGTCCTAATTACAAGTAAGAAACTTGCCTTCAATTTAGACATTATTTAACCCTTTCTCCTCTCTTAGTGTCCCATTACCACCAGACAACCAAGGCACCAGACCATCAGGTCCTTCAAATGATCCAGTTGATGACCGTTTTGGTGGATTTGAGGAAGACGATCGTCCAATTTGGGGAGCACAAAACATCATACCAAAAGGAGAATCCGGTTCAAAAGGTATTGGTATTAAAAAGCCTGGTAAGTTAACTTTCGTGCTGCTTTTCTAAATTGCTTGAATTTGCATGAAAAATCTAGTTTGGAAGAAAATTTAGATTTAATTGGGAACATTCAAAACTTTTTGTTGACAATCTTCAATTTTAATCCAAATTTTGCATGAGAAACAACCCAAACTTACTTTAAATTCAACAATATTGATTACTTTTCATGATCTTTGTCAGCTAAATGTTTTACAAAGCCTAATTAAGCAAAATCCAGCTTTATTTTTTAACGGATAAATAATTTTTGAATATTTTGTGTAACTGTCGATTTTTGAAATGGCATAACACTGCTCTTGGCATAGAATTTTTGAAAAAAAAAAATATTTCGAGCCCCTAACAGCAGTATCCTAGAATATTGCGGTCCACGATAATTCATAGTATTCCAAACTAGATGAAAAAACCATAAATATTATGCATGAACAATTTTTAATATTTTTCCCTTTAAGATTATTCGAATTTCTGGCATTTAATTTGCATGATTTCATCAAAATTTTAAACCTAAAAGAGCATGAAAGTTATTCAGATCGTAAACTTTGTCTTGAATTTAAAATTTCTAATTTACGATAAATTTTAATATTGATTCAAATTTAATCCTTAATTTAGTACAAGAAAAGCCCTTCCAAACAACACAACGTCCATTTCAACAAAATCAACCAATAAGACCTTCAAGACCATCAAGACCAAATGAAATTCCCGTAGATGATATATTTTACACACCAGATGAGAAACCAGATTTGGAGCTAGAATTTGCCCCAGAGTTACAGGAAGACGGTAAGAAAGGACAATAAATAAGCTGGAAATATAATGAAGTTAAAATTTCTTCCTTTTCCTGTTTGTTTCTTGTCGCATTTACAGTAACGTCGACAACTAGAGCATCAATAAGACGACCAACAAGAAAGAACAGACTAAAGAAGGAAGGTTAGTGTAGAAATGTGAACATTTGAGGAGATATTGTGTATTTTTTGAATGAATTGTCTGTGGTTTGGGTGTCTGTCGTGTCCTGAAGGGCATATAGCGTTAAAAAAGCAAAAAATAGCGGTTCCCGGCCAATGTGAGTATGGGATGAGGTTGAATTCGACCTGCAACTGCTATTTATCCCCTGTTTTAAACTTTATGTCATTCGAGTATGGAACTGATATTTTATAGAAGTTCAAGTTCCTAATGTCTAAATCTTGTACGACATTAGTGAATTAATCCCATTCCAAGAATTTAGGAACTAATTTCTGACTTTTAAAATTTTTCCTAAAAAAGCGCCTTAAGTCCATCCATAAAATCTCACTTTTCAGTCCTTATTTAATGCCATTGTTCTCCTCATACATTTTTATGAACAGCGTATCCTTATGGGACTCTATCTCTATGACATTTTGTTCTTCCTTTGCACCGTATCATGTAACAAGTAACAATGAAATTACCTAACTGCCACATTTCACATTTTTAGCTTCCAGATTTCTCTAACTAAGAGCACATTTTGAGCGATGAAGGAACAAAAAAGAGTATAAAAAGGCGAATTGATGATAAAAGAAGAAAGAAAATGCACTTGTCATACTGTCAACTGCATGTTATACAGCACAATTTTTTTTGAAATTATATTTATGATACTGATATACTAAAGAAGATGTTATGATGAAATAAAGGATTCCTTTTTATAATTTGACTTCTTTTTATTTACTAAAAATAAGAGAAAAAAGCTTTATGGAAAAAGCTCAAGGAAATGTTTTTGCATGAAGACTTTTTATTATTTTTGAATGACTTTTCTTGCAGGGTAAAAATGCTTTAACATTTAAATCTGCACATTTTAGGCTTTTATGCATCTTTAATAATTTATTTTAACTTATTCACATATTTTTAAAATTTCGCACATTTTAATTTGAGTGTTTCTCTTTAGCTTGGGTTAAAAAGTAATCGTAAATTTAGTAACTGATATGGGAGATTGACTAAATACAGGCACGTTGCTAGGGGAAGGGGGTTGAGGTATTTATCTTCCCACATTTCACCAGAAAACTCTTCAATTTGATATGGATCTTGAGAAAAAACTGAAAATACCACCCCCATCGCCCTTTAAAAATAAGATTCAATACCTTAAATTTGGTACCAAGCTGGTATTCAGTTCAGTTCCATAATGTCTCAGTTAGTGAGCTTGACCTCTATTTTGCATTTTTTAAATGAAGACTAAATCAAAGTTATACATAACTTTAAGATAGCTAATATTTTAAAGGGGAGGTGTTCAGGAATCTAAGGCAGGGCCGTATCCAGGATTTTTTATTGAGGGGGGGGGGGGGGGGGGGGGTTGGGTTGATTATTGGTTTTCAAAAATAGGGGGTTAACATGCACCCCCTCTGGATACACCCCTGTCCTAAGGACCCTCTATTACCTACGCCCTTTAACTCAATTAAATTGAATCTTAAATTTAAACACCACAATTCAGTGAAATTGAAGCAGAAAAATCAATAAAAATCTCGAATGCTTAAAAACAGATTGACCCTGAAACCTCTCTTCTCGCATATTTATTCAATCAATCAACGAGGATTGAAACAACATTTATTCTGCCAATTAAAGTAACATTGATAAGAGCTTAGTCGATTGATTCCAGATTATTAATACGGAAGCAATTGACTCGAGGGAAAAAAATCGATTAAATGTCGTTTGATGATTGAAAAATCCATTAAGATCAAAGGATTTAGAACACGAATACGAAAGTTCATTAATATGCAATCAATGAAGAATGAATTTAAAATTAATCTCGACTTTGTCAAAGTTCTTGAGCATTAAAAAGGAATTAGAATATTCTATGCATGCTCTGTACAGTCATGCAATGGATTGAAATTAAAATTCTAAATGTTGTCGAATCAATTTGCATTTTTTTTTCATTGCTTAATGCTGAGCTTTTTCATCATGTAGGACAGAATTCGTGATTTTATTATTTAATTTTTGAATGAGAAATTATTAAGCAGAAAAGATATTTTTTTTCATCCATAACTGATGACATTTTTTTATGAATTTTAGGGGGTTGGAAGTGGGGATATAAAGCTGGATAGTTCAAAGATGTTTGTTTTTATGAATTATTTGTAACTGGAGGGGGGTCTTAAATAAGGGATGGATTATCAGTTTAGACTGTGATAAACTCTCTTAGTAGGGATATGATGTCTGGACCTAGAAATTATCTAATCTAGACAAATTCAGGGTTAAGACACTCTAATACTCAGAAAGAATATGATGAAGCCTGAATTTCTGAACACATCTTTGTCATTACTTGTCTAGATTAAGTCTGAATGTCCAGCAATTGAGCCTGACGATGTCGAGGGATAGAAAATATTTTTTTTGAATCTGCTGACGTCTATCCATGGCATTTGCAGATTGCAAGCTAGGCTTTGATCTGAGTTGTTTCAAAAAATTAAACTTAGAGGTCAGTGTAAGTCGTCAGGACATCACCATGTTGTTGTGGTAACAGAAAAATATAATAAATACGAGAAGGTGTCTTAACAGCTCCAGAATAAGATTTCTCTAGTGCCTCGTTAGATACGCTTTAAATAAAATACACAAAAAAATCCAATAATTCAATTCACATCACTTCCTAACGACCCCCCTCCCCAAAAAAATTCTTTTGCTTTTTCAACTTAACGATCCTTAAATCTCCGAGATTTTCTCAGCACGAACATTTATTTCACATTAGTTCAATTTAAGCAATTCCATTTCTTTTTTTGTTAGAGCCTTTTTATCATTGACAATGGAACATCATTCGTCTGTTGTCGAAAAAAGTTTACTTAAATATTTTAAAATGCCTTGCTACATCCATTATGAATAACAATTGTTATTGATCATAAGAGGATGAAAATTTAATTTCAACATTCAGTTTGAGGCCTCTCATTTTTTTCGGATGGAATATGAAATGAGTTTGTTCTTGTTTTCGTGTCTCTTAAATTATTAATTGAGTCAAAAAAATGTGTTTTTTGGTTGCAAAATTCGCGCGAGTCGTGTTCTCACAGGAAACATTTTTTGATGCTTTAAAGCTGATGGAGGAAAATAAACTTTATTTTTTTTTTGGTGGAAAATGTTTAAAATATTTACACACCTATGAGGGTTTTTGGCATGTTATGGATTATTTTGGTTGAAAATGTGAGTTATTGGATTAGTGGTGTCAAATTTTGTAAGTTTGGGATGTATTTTAAAGCCAGAATGATGTTGTTTGGAATTTAAAGATTTTCTGATGCTAAGCATTTAAAGAATGATAGATCTGACTTGCCATAACGACAAAAGTTCTTGTGATGTTTGAGAGATCATTTTCTCGGGCTAGTTTCAAGGTCTTGGGTAGGTAGGGTATACCATAGAGTACCCCAACTACCCTACCCTAGGGTAACCTAGTTGGATGGTAGGGTAGGATAGGGTTGGGTAGGTTAGGCTGCCCAGTAAGATAAGGTACACCAAGCAGTACTAGAAACTGGTCCCTGGTAAGAATCGAACCGAAGCCTTCTCAAAAAAGATGCTTTCTGATTCATCTGTTGCTTATCTATTCAGCCACAGATGCATTATTCAAGCACTGACAGATTTGCCTTATTTTCGATCCTGTTCTGCTTTGACACTACAAAAAATATTCAAAAACTTCAAAATTCATCTAATAGAATAACAACGAAGCTCAATTTAGTTCCCCTTTAAAAAATACAGTTACTAAAAAGCCTTTTTAACCCAAGTCATTCAAATTCAGATCATCCTCACGAAAAAAAACCAGCAAAAATAAAATTGTATATGAATAAATTTTATCATCAGAAATTCACGAAACAATAAATTGGAAAATTTCTTCCAAGGAAAAATTTTCCTCGCGCTGTTCATTTCGGCACTTTTTGCACACCAACCAACAAACATTCATTTTTATGATGTGAACAACTTATAAATAATTTATAATTCAAATATTCAAATTTAGATTTGCGAACTACAACACAGCCACCATCAACAACATTACGACGTACAGAACACATAAATTCTTTATATTCGCAACAGGTAATGCCTAAAAAACCACTTCCAGCATGCGTTCAGGCAATCGTAAATTGTTGTTCAAAGTATGATGATGTTGTGAGGCTACCGTGCTTTGAAGCACATAATTGTCAAGGATCATTCTTTGGTCGCAGTCCATGCAGTCGTGATATTAAGCAGTCAGCTTTTAGAGAGGTCGAGAAATATACAGCATAATTTTTTAAATGTGAAATTAGTTTTTTTGAGAATAAAATGAGGACTTTTTTGTAATTTTTGTAAAGGAGTTTGCTGTCTTTTTATTGTTTTTTGTGGTGCTGCTTGCTTTTTTTAAGATACTAGATTCTACAATGAACGGGATTGTAGTGCCTGTGACTCACCACAGCATCACTGGAGCCCTTTCACATTATTATTATTGCTTCCTGCTCAGCTTCTTGCTCAGGAGGGTTTGGCAGTAGTACAGTAAAGGTTTTTGGTGCCTGGGTCATATAAGAGTGTCCTTTTCATTGAAGTTTAGTATCCTTTTCGTAAGACACTCTGTACCACGTTCCTGGGACCGGCTTCTAGGGATAGATGGGATTGGTACCCTTGGTATCCCTAAAAATCAATCCCTGGTCACCTAACTATAAAGAAGATCACGAAACATCCAAATAAAAAAGGATAAAACTTCTCATCCAGTTCAAAATATTTCTGGATACGCCATAGGACTTATTCATTCAAGGCCATCACTACAGCATGTGTGAAATGAAACGAAACTTTCTCCGTTGGTAATAAAATAAAGTATCCCAGAGTCAGAGTAGAAAGCCTTAATGAAGCATAAAAATGAAGATTGAACAGAAAAAAGTTGTTGCGCATTTCATTTTCATTCTGTTGCTTTCTTCCATTCTACCGCCCGTGTCATGTGTAGCATTTTTTTCAGGGGTTTTTTTCGGATGTTAGAATGAAAGTTTTGTTACATCCAAGGAGATTAAGATTAAGCGGGATATTTGTTATGTCTATCTTTAATTTGTTTTCTTTTTTTCGGCCTGAGACGTTCTTTTTTGCAGGCAAATGAAGAATTAATGAATTTTTTCTCTCCTTCGTACGTTTTGGTTCTGCCTTTTTTTGTGGAATACTAATGAAGAAATTAGAAGATGGAAAATATTTTTTTTTCTCATTTAATTTCAGGCCAGAATAGGAATTGCCTCATTTAAATAGAAATATTATAACATAAAGGTGCAGAAAATAAGGTTTGATTAATTGGCATGTCTTGAGTTTTAAATTTTGATTAATGATGTCATGAATATTCAAAATAACATCATTCAAATTGGTTAGAATTATTATTGAGATGTTATTTTATATTTAAATGATTTCAGATACTTTTATGGAGTGTGGGAAATTTGCAGGATTAAAATTAATTGTTAGTCAAGGTGAGTAGAGTCAAAAATTCAATTTTGCAGAATTAAGTGACGTTCAGACATCAAAACGATCAATAATCCCTCAAATTTTAGAGTTCCTTGTCCAATCACAAATAACACCAACAAATCAAATTAAATCCACTTCCATTCACACCCTCACACCACCCCTGATCCCATCATTCACCATTTTTTCCCAAATACAAATTCTCAGTAAATTCATTACACAAAATGTCGGTGAAATTTACCTTTCTTTTACAGATTCACAATTGACATTTTCACACAACGGGGAGCAAATTTGAATAATTTGAAATTATTTTTGTGTGTATTTTATTTATTTTGTGTCAGTACCGATGAAATGGAAAATTTATATTGATTGATTATTTTGTTGCCCATGCGTTGCTTACGGTGCTTTTTTTTGGTTCAATGTACGGAAAATTAATTGGAATCTTTTTTGTTGGAGATTTAATGGGATTTGAGTTGTTTAGGGGGTTAGTTCAATTATTTTTGGTTAGCTATGATCTCGAGTGGCACAGCGTAGTCGTCAGAGTACAATTACGTCACCGTGTTAATGACAAAATATCACAGAGACATGAGAGTATCCTGGGGTCAGTTTTCAGAATACCTGAGAAACTGGCCTCTGATGTTTGCCTAACTGGAACTTTAGCAACTATTCCCACAAACTACAGCGATTTTTCAAGACTTTACAAAAAAAATTCATTAACAAAATTATTATTTTTCAATTTTGATTTTTTTTAAAAAAATTTTGACTTTTTTAAATTTGATTTTTTTTTGAAAAAATTTGAATTTTGTTTAAAATTTAATTCTTTTAAAATTCGATTTGGTATTCTAAAAATTCAATTTTAATTTTAAAAAATTTGATTTGATTTTTTAAAAGTTTAATTTTCATTTAAATTTTTTTTATAAAATTAGTTTTTAAAATTAAATCAAATAATTTTGTGTTTTAGAAACCTTTATTTTATTATTTTAAATTAAAATTTAAAAATTCATTAAAAAATTATTATTTTTCAATTTTGATTTTTTTTAAATTTGACTTATGTTTAAAATTTGATTTTTTTGAAAAAATTTGACTTTTGTTTAAAATTTGATTTTTTTTAAATTCAATTTTATTTTTTAAAAACTTAATTTTAATTTTAAAAAAATCATATTAATTTTTATAAAAATAGTTTTTTATTTGATTTAACTTTATGTTTTAAAAACTTTGATTTCATTTTTATTTAAAGCTATATTAAAAAATTTGGTATTAATTTTAAAAAATTGATTTTAAATTCTAAAGGTTTTTTTATTTTTTTCTTTAATCTTTTACAATTTTTCCAGATTTTCGAGAGCTTTATCATCTTACCCTTAGCTTACAAATTTCAGCAAATTTACCTCAAATTGAAAAGTTAAGCATGAAGGTTCTCAATGAAAAGAAACATAACTTTCCACTCTAAAAAACATCCCCAAACCATCTCTATCCAATTCTCAAGAAATATTCTACACAAATCACAAAAAGCACCTTCGCCCATCAATTCTCTGAAAAAAAATCATCTCGATTTATTTTTTCAAACTTCCAAAAAGCTTTTATTGATGTTTAGGCCTCCTGCCTCAAAAAGTTGAAGGTCTCTTCCGAGAGAACAAACTCTAAAAGAACCGAAAAAATAAAATTCAATCATGAAAAAAAAAATCTCTGGAACTGAAAACATCATCTGTACCACAATCATATTCCCCTTCAAACTTGCACTTCAACAAACTTTTTTTTGAGCAGAAACATTTCCATTTCCTCACTTTTCAATTTACTTTCTTGTGTGTCTTTTTATGGCATGTTTATCTTACAAAACAGCCACAAACTTTACGGAAATCGATTTTTTTCTTCTCTTTTTTTTTGAGAATGAAGAAAAGCCGAAATTTTTTAAGGTAATTCTTATGCAAATGTTGTCATTGAGTTGGCACTAATCGGAAATTATTCATGGATTGTTTCGTGCCATTTTTGCATATGAAAAGTTGTTTTTCGTGTTAAATGTGTCAATAGCAATACAGAAAGGTATTTGCACGTGGACAAATACTCAAATGGAATTTTAAATTTTTTCCAGGGTTGTTTTCTCAGATTCTAGCATTTGCTAAAAATTTTGAAGTACTAAAAATTCTTTTGTCACCTGGGGTAGGAGTTAAGAGACCAGATTCAAATTCACACTTCCCAAAATTAAATTTCGTATGGCTTGTTACTCAATTTTGTTACCCAACCTCCACCAGTGGTTCTGGACACAGTCTTCCTCTCTGCTATACTACCCAATCCTCTCCCTTTTAATTTGCAATTAACTAATATTGTAGGTGTTTTCAAATATTTTTATATGAACTTAAGGGGTATTTAGGAATTTTTCTCAAAAAACCCGAGCAAATTGAATAAAATTTCCATCGAGGGTGGTGCTTTAACACCCAAATCACTCCCCTGTATACACCTTTGGGATAAAATGTCATCCAACGCAGACTAAAAATATTTTTTGAGCTTAAACGTTGTCTAACATATTCAACCAGACACCCAGACAATTCGAGATCCATTAAGAAAAATATTGGCACCTAGATGGTCTCTAATTCAGTCTTAGCATGTTTGAACATTAAAAGAAGACAATGATTAGTCACAGGGGGTTGTTGTTTGATATACTTTAGACCCTAGAAGCATACCCTAGAGCTATCCTCAATCAACCATCCCCCAAATATAATTTTCATTCTATCCAAGTCATATCATTGTCAAAAACAGGAATAGACTCAAATTTTTGTAAAGTAGGTCCAAAAAGCCTCAAAATCAGACAACAACTCTGTTTTCCCAATTTTTTCCATACAAACTTATTTTAATCAATATTTTTTTTCTCGAGTACATAAATTTTGCACGCGTAAAAAAATGAATAGAAGTAAAAATGTTCAGCATTCATTTGATTCCTTTAATATATTTTTTTCTTTTATTCAATTCTCATTCTAAAAATGGAAACAGACGAAATTACATTTTTTTATTTCTTTTCATCTCATTTTCTTCTGGGAATTGATTTAGCGTTAAAAGCTTTATCTTCTTCACCCACTATTACAGGCAATAATTTTATTAAATGGTCATAAATTTATTTCAACAGATGCGCGCTTTTATTTCCTTTCAACTTCATTTATTTCATGCTGATTGAATTACTAGCCTAGGAGGAAGAAAAGGCTGCCTTGCGAGTGACTCAAGCGAAAAACAATTAAATGAGAAAATTTAGTGCACTAGACACAATATGCGGATGGATGGAGGAAGTTGATAAAGTTAGATGCAATGGTGTATATTTTTAATTTGAAATTGTCATTTGCGAATGAAGTTTAATAAGGTTGCAAGTGTGCATTTAAGTTAATTTCATTAATTCGTAAGCACAACATGAAAGTTCTTAGATTATTAAAAAAATAAATTTAACACAAATTCAATAAATCATATTTATCCATATTGCCATACAAACAGAATCGTTCTTATCAGACTTGCGTCATATCATTTCGAAAAATTCGACAATCTTTACGAAAATTCAAATTTAATTCGACCGTTGAAATTGTAAAATTTTCATTCACATATTTTATGATTTTAAACGATACTGATATTAGCTAGCTTAAAATTAAAAACAATGTCAACTAAATGTGTTAATCAGCTTTTGAACTAGAAATTTAATAAAATCAAAGAGTTTTTCGCAAAAATATTTTTTGGAAATTTATTCACTAATATTTTGTTGACATTTTTGATTTTGCTAATATTTTATGATTCAAAACTAACTTTATAACACCTATGAGACGTAAGAAATAACATATTTAGTGAGTTTAATCATTTAAATGCTCCACAAAACTTAATTAAAGATTTAATTACTTTTCTATTTTAACGGAAAAATAATTTTTAAATTTTTCAAATTTTCTTGTAACGGTCGTTTTTTGATATGACGTAAGTCTGCAATTATATAGTTTATCCTTCAAATAATTCAAATCATGGGAAAAAATAAAAAAATTTCTTTGACCAAAATTCACTCAAGTTTATTACTTTAAATATAATTTTCCTATATTTATAGCATTTTTGCATTTACAAAATTATACTTCAATAATAAATTTTTTAAAAATACTCAAATGATAGAGAAACATAAGTTGTATTTTTAATTTTAAATGGAATTCATAATTTAAATAAATTTTCTTAATAATTCTTATCGAATTTAAATAATCTCCATATAAGGATTATAATCGTCCATACAAAAAAGATTATAAAATTATAATCTGCGATAGCCTTGCATCTAGATCTATCTAATTTAAATTAGTTTATAATCATTTATAGAAATTCAAAAAACCCACTTAATATTTAGAGATTTTAAATCTACATAATTAATTTATTTTTAAAAATTTTTAACCAGATCAATTTGAAAAAAAAAACTCAGTAAGAATGAACACAGAAAAGATTGAGGTTGAATGTGAAAACGAGTAGCAGCAAAAAAGCTGAATTTTCTCTGACTTTATATTATCGACAAACATTGGCAACAGTTTGAAGCAATCCTTGTCAAAAAATAAATAAAAATTTATTGTACATTTACTTTTTCAGATGTGCTCGTGTACGTGAACATGATAGTGAGCATAAATTTTCATTTTCAGAAATCCTCTATAAAACTATTTCAGTACCTTAATATTTATTTCGTTGTTACGAACATTGGAAATAAAAATTAATATCACAATGGATGTACACGTTTATGTGGATAAAGATAATAAAGTGAGAGACTTAAGAAACAGAGAAAAAACTATCACGACTTATCTATCCTTTATTGCCACAATAATTCTCACCATATTGATTCTATTTCTACAAATCGATTCCAATTTTCTTTCGCACATACACAAAGCCAGCTAATGCTACGAAGATGAGCCATTCGATGGCATTAATTCAATTACTCTAAATCCGATTGAGTTCATTCTTTCTTCCACTTTCTTTTGCTTTCTTTAACTCAGCGGAAATAGATTGGTACTAAAAATTGTAGGATGACAAGTAAAAAGATGTTGCAGCTTTAGTTAGAAAAGTTTTTGTGATTTGAAACTTTTCTTGCTGTATTTTATTAGTTTGAGATTTAAAGTCGTGAAGTTTTGTTTTGAATGGAGTGAGATTTTGTGCTGTGGCTGGGAATATTATAGAGCATGATGTGAGGAGACGTTTGTGAGCTGAGATGGGTAGATGGAACAATGTTTAAGTCATTTGGTTTTTGAAAATTATGATGTTGAGTCAGTAATCCTAGGTTCAAGTCCTAGCAAAAATATTTTATGTTTTTTTTAGAATTATTGTTCCTAGGGATGAGGCTTGAAGGTTTAAAAAGTAAACTAGAGATAGAAATGTCACAAATGACGTAATTCTAACCAAATTAATGGGTCGTTTGGATATTACTTATCCCTAAAAATAGCTATTTTTGACCCCTTCCTTCCTCTCCGTAAAAAATTTCGTTAGAAAATCCAAAAAAATATGAACCGTAATCAACCTGAAATTCTCTCCCTTCTCCTAATCTCCCAAAAAATTTAAAGAAAGTCCTCGTGTTATAGATCGAGTGACTTCAGCGCATTTTTGTGTTAGCGATCAGTATTTGATTAGCAAAGTACTTCGTATCAAATAAGTCAATCATGAATATTTTGTGACTTAAATAAATTCGACGGCTCGATAACGGTTTTTTGGCCTTCAAATTTTCTAACGGTCAAAATATATTTGAAAATTTCCCGCGTAAATGCACTTGAAAATCATTAATTACAGTATAATTAACAATTTGCACGGTGAATTTTCATATAATAAAATGGTTTGTCATTTAACGGTTTTTTGCAATTCAAATTTTCTAACGGTCAAAATATATTTGAAATTATACCACTTGAAGTTGGCTCTATTGTATTGAAAACAAAAAAATCATTAATTATAGTATTTAGCGTTGGTTTTGAGATTTTTAAATGTCCGGGGGGCCAATAACTCGATGGCACGGAGCTAATGCAAAAAACTAGAGCTCTCTACGATGTCTAGTTAAAAAGTTTTTCTTTGCAGCCGACCAGCCAGCCGAACAGACAAAGTGCATTATTAAGCTACCTTTTCGAAACAAGTTTCAAAAATGCGCTAAAAATTATTTAAAATTGCTAGGGTTCTTGAACTGAAAAAAATTCATCCCCCCATCAAAATTACTGGCTACGCCACTGGTAAGTAATGTTCCAGAATTCGTAGGTTCAGACCACCCCATGGCACTACGTAAAATCTGAAAGACACCTCAGCTAAACATATAAAATCCAGTCCCATTCTTAATCCTTTTAATCCAAATTACACATAATCTTCCAAGAAAATGTCAACAAACTTTTACACATCCTCATTCCTATGCCCGAAGCATCAAACCGCCTCATATATTTAAATATTCTCATTCATAACAATATTTTGTGTTACAATATTTTTCATATTTAAATAACTCACAGCAAAATCTACGCTCGTTACCTTTTCCACACCCCAACTCGAGAGAGAGACTTGAAAATACTAATGACACTGAACGAATCAAAAATTAAACGATAAATTTAAACAAGAAAATTTCTTTTGCTCTGTTTTGTGTCGCAATCAAGAAAGGTTGTGTAAAAATATTTTATATTTTCTGATTCTAATGATGTATGCATCATCACACATTTTTTGTTGGGTAGAATTTTTTTTGGGATCATTTTGTGCTTATAATTTTGAGCTTTTCGAGGAAATGGAAAAGGTATTATTCAAATTAAATTTTCCAAAAAGTTTTAAAGCGCCCTAAAAAGTTTACACACGTGACGTCATTCCGGAAAGAAACTTAAACTTATGGGATGGAAGCAATTTTGATTATTTTCTTACATCGCTTCCAAAAACAAAGTCGTCGAGTGAACTCAATGAGAAGAATTTTTTATGGCACTAATTAATCATATTTATGTTGGTTAATTAATTAACTTGGGAACTTCCCATCCTAAATATGTCAATTTTAATTATTTCTCGTCTGACTAAATACTCGTTCAACAATCAAACTTCTTTGTTTGTTTTTGTAGCGAATACTTAATTTGCTCTGCACTAATTTTCAATATTTAAATTAGATGAGTAAACTAGTGTTTGGAGGAGCAGAGTGAAAGAAGCGCATTTTTTATTTAATATTAAAAAATTATAGTTTTTTATTATTCAATAAAAAAACAATTTTTAAAACATTTTTAATATTTTATTTTTATAAGAACCAATTTAATTTTTTTTAAATAAAAATTTTTAAATTTATTAAATTTAATTTTTTAAGTTTAACCTTTTTTCAAAATTTAAATTTATTTCAAGATTTATATATTTTTCAATATTTGAAAATTTGTTTTTGAAATTTAATTTTTTTCAAAATTTAAAAATTTATTTTTGAAATTTAAAAAATCAGTTTTGTGTATATTATTCATATATATTAAGAAATTTTCTTAGTTTTTCAAATGGCTCGGTAACTGAGTGGTTAAACCATTTAGATACTATTTAATAAGACATCGGTTCAATTCTCGTTCTTAAAAATTTAAAAAATATGTTTAAAAACTTTAAAACTTTAAAAAATTCGTTGAAAAAATTCAAAATTTTTAAAAATATGTTTACAAAATTCAAAAATTTAAAAAATATTTTTTAAATATTTAAAAATTTAAAAATTATAACTTTAAAATTTTAAAAAATTCGTTGAAAAAATTCAAAAATTTTAAAAATATGTTTACAAAATTCAAAAGTTAAAAAAAAACATTTTTCAGCAACCTTAGTATTCCTCTTATGTAATTGTAAAGCATTTAAAAATTGAAGAGTCTTCACAAAAACGCTGCTCAATTTTTGTCACCGATCCTTCAAAATTCAGCATTTAAATACCCTTAATTGCAGCCACTTAAAATGAATGCATAACCATAATTACTCCCCCAATAAAATTACATTTAAATACTTTAATTCCCGACTAAGTGTTCATAACCGACGATCCATTTCATCAGGCGAAAAATAATTTCAGGAAAAACCAGTCATTACATAGACATTGTCGTCGTCAAGAACGACAAATAAAAAAAAATACAAGAGCAAGAAAAAATCGATAGCATTTAATACTCACTGGCATCTGATGAACGATGTGATATTCCTCGTTTTATTTCGTGCTTGCCCATATTTGTCTGTTGTGCTTGTTGCTGATCAAAACTACTCTGCGAAATTAATTGCGAAGATTCTTTTTTAATGCCACTTGATGATGATGTCTGTTGCTCCTCCGATGCTGTTGTTAAATTTTGTTGCTGTTGGTTTTGTTGCTGTTTATTTGTGCTGCTGCTGCTACTTGTACTGTCTTTTGTCTTTTTTTCGGTTGATGATTTCGATTTACAATTTCTGCGAAATTTCGTGCGAATATTTCGAAGTGGTGGATATGACGGGTACTATCGTCCACCAATACGAACCCATCCACGATTATTCTCATTATTATTGTACCAAATACCTGTGGATTTAAAAAAAATAATGATGTTTATTAAAAAATGTGATAATTATTAGTAAATTTTTGATTTATAATGTTAATTATCATTAAATTAATTATTTGCTTATATCAGTAAATAAAATTTTATTATACACACATTCATGAAAAGCAAACAGCTTCTGATTTTTCAATAGAAATGCACGATTTAATTGAAATTCTCTTTATGGTTTTAAAACAACAAAAATTGATTAAAAATTTTATTTATTCATCGAGCAATGTTTTTCAGCAATGTATGTGTTTAACAGAACTAACCGCAATATTTTTGGTGAAATTGTGGATTGTTAGGTCAGAAAATTAGCCTCAAAGCATGATTTTCTGCCATTTTATTGTGAATTTGAATTTTTTTGAAATTTAAATGAAATTATTTAATTTTGCTTACTATGATCAATTTATTGTTTTAAATTCTATGAATTATCATGAAGGACGTGGCAGTAGAGAAGTATGGGGGGTCATAACCCCCTCCATAAAAGATACTGGCTTCACTTCTGTGTATTACATAGCCTCAGACACTCCAGCTTAGTCAGAAGAATTTTAAATGTGTTTTCTGAAATTTTTCCTAAAAACCATTTTCAAAAAATTCAAAAATTTAATAATTTTCCGGCCTACGCGTCTATCCAGACCTTTCCCCCTCTAAATGCTAGACCAAATAAGTGAATAATCTCCAAATCATCCAGATTCTCCAATATAACACCATCATTAACCATCAATCACCCTTCATTCCCTTCAGACAGCCAGATTCCCACATAAAACAAAAAGAAACAAATCCAAATGCTACAAAAAGTCATTAAACGTATTACAATTTGATAGATTAGTACTAACAACCCCAAAGTACACAATAAACATCACACACAAAAGTCAATCTAATATTCCATTTGTTACATTTCTAAGTGAGCTGTACAATCAATATCAATAAAGATTGAATCTTATAATATTCACAAAGGGAAGTGTTGTGCATGTATGCCAATGGATCTTGAGAGGATATTTGGTGAAGAGTTTTGAATGGAAAGTGTTTGATTTTTTCGTTCGTTTACTTATTACGTTCGCTTTGTGGGGGGGGGGGGGGGGGGGTTGGTTGGTTTCTTTTTTTTCTTGGAAAATTTGTAACAAGGGGGGAGGGGGAGTCTAAAATTTCGTTTTTTTTGCGTAACGTAATAAGCGAACGACTCCTTATGCTGTTCATGAATAATTCAATATTATTTTGACTTCTACAAGATGAAAAGTATTGACTAGTATTATCCCGATCGACATACGTTTAATATTCCATAGATTTATATAAACGACCATAAATAGTATAAGATCTGTCACTAAGACATCCTATCGACTCACCATCTGGACCAATAAATTAAAATCAAGCAAATAACAAAGAAGCAAACAAAAAAGAGTAAAATGAAATAAATCAATAAAATTATATAATTTTTCTTGTCTCTAGTGCACTCGATAGGAAGAAGAATCACCAAAATCCGATTGATGGAAAAGGAAGAAGGACAAAAAAAATGTTTCCCATCTTGTCTTTTATTTTTAGCACAATCAATTCGAATAACAACAAGAAAAGTATTATATTTTATTGAAAGTGGAATGAGAAAAAAAAACTTCTGTATTTTTCCACTGTTGAGAGGCATGTGGAACAAAATCTCTCCTCCTCTACATCCACTACAATTCAATAGCAAATAGTCACAGTCTTTTCATGGAAGGATAACATAAAAGAATATGTGTGTGCATGCAGTTTGGTTTATGTGAGTAATGTTTATTCATCTATATAAAAAATACGGACGTATCACTCGATGGAAATTGCTATGCGTGTTTGTAGAACTGACAGCGTAAATAAAGAGAGCAATTTGATGGATAAATTGATGTTGCAGGGCTGTGGAAGTTGGAAAAGGCTTTAAATGTTTTTTGGCATATTAAATTTTTATAGTAAGAATTTTGTTCCTTAGGTTGACACTGTTCTTTGGTTTAGAATCTCAGAGGGAGTGGTCTGAATTTTTAAAGCAATATTCTGACCAAGTCCTCCAATAAATGGAGTTATAGAAATTTTGATGACTTTTTTTTTGATTAAAAGATTAATACCTCTGGATTATTAGTTACCAATAATGAGAATCGAACCCAAGTCATCACATCAGTTCGAATCCTTTTAATATTTGTAATTATTGAGAGTTCGACTTCTGGTGGGAATCGAACCCACGTACTCAGAAAAAGAGTGATACAGATATCCGTTCTGTTGCCTAACCAATCGTTTGTAGAAGCCTTACTATTGCACTAGCAGATTCGCCTATATATACTTTGATATTCCAGATTCCACTCTACTCAGACATCACAATATCCTAGCAGAGAAAGAGCATACCCACTGAGCACATTACGGTACAACTGAGCATTGTCTTTGTCCTAATTGACGATAATAAAGTAATAGAAGCAGGGGTTCAAGTATGAGTAGACTGACCATCTGCTTGGTTTTTCAGAGGACTGTCCTCTATAATTCTTTATATCCTCTGATTTTTTTGCATTCTTGGCAAATTTTCTCTATTTTTTGACCCAAAAATACCCAAAATAAGGTACTTTTTGCCTAAAACTTGAATAAATTCTCTCCATTTTTCTAAAAAAATTCTGATCACCCTAAGTATGAGTCCTTTACTAGGACAAGAGGACTGGTCTAAGCTACACCCTCCTTGGGGAGTAGAAATAGTTATGTACATATCTAATCCACAATTTACATCTAAACAATAACACCCACTTCCAATTTATTTATTAATCCGTTCAATTCAATCCATAAAATACTTCAATTTCAAGCACATCTGCATAAAACATCGATATAAATTCTCTATAAAAAGCTCATTATTTATATCCTCCAAGTGCCTCTCCAACTAGTTCATTTTTTTCTGCACAAATTCACACCGTGCACAATAATAGACACAGAGAGCTAAGCAGAGCATGACAAGGAGCAGAAAATTTATATACAGTTTATATTTATTTTTTTCTTCTTTTTTTTCAAACAAAAGAACCAGAAAATTGAGAAGAACAAAAGAGGCAAAAAATAATAACAACAGCAACAGCAACAATACATGAAACTATTAGATGGAAGTTAGAAGAACAATTATTGAGCATATAATGGAGCAACAAGATAACAGATGAAAAGTTGATATTCTCACAATTTATATACAGCATACAGCAACATCAGTGAGCGATGAGATGTTGGAGAAAAAAGGTTTCAAGAGAACAACCGAGAGAGATAGAGAGTAATAAAATGATAAAGAGAAACATTTATGGGATACGTGAATGATAGAATATTGTGTGCGCCCCAGACACGTTATATAACAGTGCCGAATGTGTCCTTGAAGGAGATGTAAGCACAGAAGAGCCTAAGTAAATCTGATAAAAAATATTAAAATGAAAATGTTCGTTAAACAAAGGAGGCACTCGATGAAGAAAAAAAAACAATTTTTAGGGATGAGCAGTGACATGAGAATGAAAATTAATTTTATGGGAAAATTCAGATCGACGAAAACTTTTTTTTTTCATGAATAATATGAGAAGCACGAAAATGATTTCAAGCATTTCCGAAAAAAAAAATTCTTTCTGGCATTCTTATTCCTCCTTCTTTTCTATCATGCCTCGTCTCATTCCAATTTACAATCTAGAAAATCTCATTCCTTTTTTGTTACGATATGGAAGGCTCATACCACATAGGACAAAAAAAATCATCAGAGCAAATATAAAGGAAAAAGAAAAGAAGTCATATGCGAGGAGAAACCAACAATAACAACAAGTCGAAGATGTTTCCAGCATAGGAAGTGCACAAATTTATTTTAAAAAAATTCCATGGGTGGTAAATGGATGGAAAGCATATCTGGATAGACCGCAACTTCCTTATTGACTCTTATTTAGGAACCCTGTATAGTGCTGCAGGAGATGGAGTACTATAGAACTTTAAGTTTGAGTTGGATAGCGGAAATGGTTAGAGAACAACTTGAATCTAAGTAAACTTTGATTGGTTTGTTTTTTCTTGCGTATATCCCAATGGGCGACAACAGTGTAAAACGAAGATGTAATTTTTTTCAAAAAATTATGACCGTTACAAATTTTCATAAGTAAATTTAACGGTTTTTGATAATTTAAAAATTTTAACACTTCGAAATATTTTTGAAACAGTTTTAAATTTCTAAAAAATAACGGTTAATATGACTGTTGTCATCCATTGGGGTATATCCTATACATTTTGGTATATCCTGGAGTGATCTGTTTGGTGTTCTCTAAAATATACTTTTAATTGAGGTTCTTGGCACCCAATAAAGTAAAAACTAGATTTTAACCTGAGATATACGAATGAGTAGCCCATTTATAGGTTTTAATATAGACTATGGCATGCTTGGGGATACATATTAAATTATATACACTTAGTTATATCTTGAAACGCTAAATTCAATGCTATATCTTCGTATATGCTCTAGAATATCGACCAGTGCTTCTTAAACTGTGTGTTGCAGCTCATTTGTGTTCAAAAGAGTTCTTTTTGACATTTCTGGAATGTTTTACTAACTCGATACTGCTAATTTGGTCTCTAGTATGTTAGAAAATCGAAATATGACACCTTATCAGCTTAACTATGGATTATACTAGTTGAAGGAGTAAACCTGAAAAACTGAGTACTCTACCCTACTTTTATCAAATTCTGTTAATGCAATCTATCTAAAAATTTTAAGTTTGTCCTTATATTCCACAAAAAATACCCAAACCACCCAAAAATATCCTCAAACACTCCCCAAAAATCAAGTTTAAAGAACTTTCAATTTTCTCTTAAATTCTTCATCTTGTTTCCATGGCAAGTGTAAGGAAAAGTATCACGAACAGCATGAAACAGAATACAAAAAGCAAAGACATTGCGTGTAATGTAATCTAGAATACTTTTTATTCATTTTTTGGGAAGGATAAAGGCGCAAGTATGACAATCATTTTATGTTGCTTGCCTCTTGTCTTATTATTGTTACAAGAAGGACGACAAGAGGAAGAAAATTTCGAGTAATAAATTTTGTTTTGGAGCTTTTTGAAGATTTGGGATTCATTGTTGTTTGAGGGAGTGGGGGGATGGGGTTGAATGATTGGGATTGAATAAAAATTGTGGGAAATGTTGAATTGTTTATAAAAGATAAAAAGTTGTCAGTGGCAAAATAATATCAACAGCAGCAGCTTTAAGACAGAAAAATTTCAATAATTATCTAGGGGTCGCTCATTTATGAGGTCTAAAATTCAAACGGGGTCCAACTTCTATAGGGAAGGGGGTCTAGAATTTCTTCTCATACGTTTCTTTATTTAAAGGTCTTAAAAATTCCATTTTTTTTATTTATTATTTATTATTAATTTTAATATTTAGGGGAGGTTCAAATCCCTTTGGACCACTCTATGCAGCCAAGGGAGTTCGAATCACTCTTCGAGATTACAATTTGAATGAAAAAAATCACAATCCTCATAAAAATTGAAAATGTATGAGAAAAAATCGGATTTTCTTGAGATTGGACCCCTTCCTTGAAAAATTTCTGTGTAGTATTTAATACGATTATTTGAAGAATGATTAAACTTTGTTGAATTTAAAAAATAAACTTAAAAAATGAAGAAAAAAAATAAATAAAAAAATGAGGGATGTCTGTTTCACGTCAACTTTTTATTTAAACGTTTTTGAGATTTGAACTCAAGGATTTGAACTAAGTTCATAACTTTTTTTTCCATATTTTTATACATTATTATCTGTACCTAATTTGTGGCAAATGTTCTACTTAAACATACAAGTTAACAATAAAATATTTGTAAAATCAAATACTTTACATGCTTCAAATTGAAATATTTTATTGTTAGTTAATTTCATCCATTGTTTTATAAAATTATAATTACCCAAAAATTCAAAATTAATTTTTTAATTTTAAAAAAATTTGTGAACTTTACTACACGAAATTTGAAATATTTTTCCAAGATTTTTTTTTAAATTACGTAATTTATCAACAAATTATTATTATTATTATTTTACCAGAAAAAACTTCAATTTTGTGAAGGACGTCATAAGTAAACGATCCCCCTAAAAAAATTTCAACATTCTTTTCAAACAATTTTCCCTTCAATTTCCACCAATCAACAAAATAGCTTAAACATTTCAATATGCCTCAATTTCCCTCACAAAAGTTTTAAATGATTCCATTGAGACTTTCCCAAACACGTCATAAAATCTCATTAATTACAATTTTTTTCCTATTCATTCAAACCGAAAAAAAGAGGAATTAAATTTATTGAATGAGAACAAAAATGTGAAGATTCCATTCACGTTTTCATCTCGTCAAAAATAATCAGATTCTCTATCAGAGAATAATCAAATTCTTTATGGAAAGTGTTTCACACCGAAATGAATAGATTTTTATGTAAATTTAGATCACAGCGAAGCGATATCAACAGTTTGAGGCGCAAAAATGATTTCAATCTCAAAGACGAAATTAAATTTTTTACAGCCGAGTGAATGCTAAACGAGATTTATGTTCATTACGGGATTATTCATTTGGTTAGATAAAGCATCTGGTGGAGTTTCTATGGCTAATTTTTTTGAGTTAGAGAGACTGGATGGAATGTCACACTTTACGTTGATGCTACATTTTAAAAATTAATTTCTTTTCTCTGTCGCTGTGCCATTCAAATCAAGATGAGAATGACTGCTTGAACATTTAATGGGATATTTTTCCACTTTACCGCACCAAGTCCTTCACATCTCAAATATCATCTTCGTCATCTTTTAATCTGGTTCATTTTACAAAAAAAAGCTCATTTTCCTTAATATTTTTGTCTTCTTCTTGTTCCATCATAAGCAATAAATGCCAGAGACAAAATTTAAGGATCATTGCACATTTTCATAGTTTCACACCCTTTGAAATTTTGGAATAGCTTTGGGACCTTGTTTAGTTACTGTTTATTGCTGCTTCTATCCAGTGAAGTCATCTTGACCCTATCAGACTCTCAACTAGTACCCCAGGGTCAGGTATCTCAGGTATCAGGGTACCCTAGGTTGCCCCAGGTGTTGTCATTAGGTTATACCCAAGAAATTGGTCCCTAAACACCGTAACATAAACAAAATAAGCCCCATTCTAGCTGCAGTTCAGAAAAATTGTTTAAAAATTCCAGAATTTTTTCAAGCATCATCAAATAGATTTTATTTTTTAAAAAAATATTTTCTTATCCAAATTTGACGTAACCAAGGGATTCATTAAGAAAGTAATACTTTCTTCATATATTTTTCTTCATTACCAATCTTGTTTTACAGCGATAACTTTAGATGTTTGTGTTTCGAATCTACTGGCAATTTTTCTTCCTCCCTTTACTTTGCAACTCACTGAACTTTAAATTTTTCAATAAATTCAAATTACTTTTATTCTTTTACGCTTTAATACAATGTTCTACTTTCGATACTGAATGGAACAGATAAGGGGGAGGTAAATTTTATTATGATTCGATGATGCTAAAAATTCTATGTCGTAGCACAAAATTACATTAGATTTTGTTTACTGTGAATTTGTAAGTTTTGCAGCATAGCAGTTTACTTAGCAAGAAGTTTTCAGTTGGAAGTTTAGTTTAAATTTGAAGCTTAATTGAATTTTTAATCTGGCAAGGTCTTTTAGATGTGTCTGGGTCAGGGATGAAGCCAGAGTCCAAAAAATGTATGGGAAATATTAATAAACTACTTATAAATTAAAAATGTAACGTAAAAAAATTCCAACTCCCCCCCCCCCCAAAAATAAACCCTCTTTGAGAAGTTATAATCCCATTCGATTATAAGAACAATCGGACCCCAGAGACATATGCAGGAAGTTTAACCCCCAAACCCTTCCTCTAGAAAAATTTCTGGCCACGCAAAGTATTCTGGCTACCCGGGCGTACTTAGGATCAAATGACGTCCATTTAAGAAGGACATTAAAGAAAGTGTGTATTTTGTAGATTTGTGACCATAATTTTTTCTCAGATGACTGCTACTCAAACTAATGTGTGTCACAGCAAACCAAATCATCAGACAACTAGCTCATGGTCCTTAACATCTGCTTGACCTTTAGTATGTGGACATAGACTGAATATTAATATTAAATTTTTTATAGGAGTCCATAACATTCCAAGTAATTTTGTAAATTGACTAAATCTCACATCATTTCCAAAATTCTATCCACTTTTACCTTTAATACCTTCAATTTTATCACATCGATAAGAGCAACATCTTTAAAATTCTAAAGCTTGTATCCCCATAAACATAAGAATTTACGAGAACAACTTTCAAACAATTTCAATTATCGATCGTATATTAAAGCTCCTACTTGACATTAGTCGTTCTATAAAAAAATCCATTAGATGACAACAAAAGAGTTTAACATCAGAACAGTTTTTCTATTAAATCTGATGCCCCAAGCTGTTAAAATATTTTTGCACATGAATTTATAAAAAAAAAATTTTTATCATCTGACTAGTCTGCAAATAGATAAAAATCTCGCATGGATTTTCAAAAATAATAAGCTTGAGGCTGTTTTCTGAAACGTAATCTGTGATGGCATATTTGTGAGTTTTATGGAATGTCTTTCATGTATGGGATTAACATATTATTTTGGAAATAATGGAGGTATGGATTGAGAATATGGGGGGGATGATTAGCTTGATAAAATATGAATGTAATAATATGAAAAATAGGAAAATTGTATAAAATAGGATGTAGTGCCATAATTGAGTTGAATCTAGGGTTTATATAGGCGAATCTGCCAACTTAGTATAAATGTTTATATGGCCGATTGGTTAGAAAACAAGTGAAAAAAATATAAAAAAAGTCAATATCGAGTCATGGGTTCAAATCCCATCAGTAAACAAAAATTTTATCATCATATCTTCATCATTATTTTTTTGAAACTCTTCCTCTTGAATAAATCTTAGTTTAATCCCATTTTTTTGCAACAATCATGATACATTTCCATCATCTTAACAAATGTTTCTACTACACATGCAACAGCCAATCCTTCACTCACTACATTCTATAAATAAAAACTCTATTGCAGACAATTGATTCGAATTGAATGGGCTTTGGCACATGAGAACTCATAAGCTCTTTAATAAAGTAAGTGGGATGTAATGACTAATAAAAGTCTTTATGGAATGATTCAAGAAGTAAAGTAGATAATCTTCAGTTATTTTTCTCAGAAATCCTTGTCTATTTTCCTTTCTATGAAGAATTGTTAAAGACTTTTTTCATCATAAAAGTATTAAGTACGTGTTTACAGCAAATCTGCTTAACCTTGATAATTTTTACACATACCCAGAAATTGGAGGATTGAGGGTTGGTTTGTACTACTTACAAAAGAATATTGAAATGTATGGAAATTCCCCATCAGTTCCTTATGGAACTCAACAAAAGAATAATAAGATGTAAGCTGGAAAGTTAAGATGGCAGGTTAAATTCAGATTTTAGAGTGCACTTTGAATTTAAAATGAATATTTTAAGAAATAGCATTATTTGAACTATTTTGAACAACTTGTGAACAACAACGTATTTTTATTAACGGTTCCTTTTCAAAAAAAAATAAGCGTTATTTTTCAAATATATTTTGACCGTTATTTTTCAAATATATTTTGACCTTATTTTTCAAATATATTTTAACCGTTATTTTTCAAATATATTTTGACCGTTATTTTTCAAATATATTTTGACATTATTTTTCAAATATATTTTAACCGTTATTTTTCAAATATTTTTAGAACGTTATTTTTCAAATATAATTTGACCGTTATTTTTCAATTATTAGTTTTTCGTCACGATTCTTACGTTGATTTGAAATTGTTTGGGGTTCAAACTGGCTCAAACAGGTTTAAGGTTTTATACGTCATTCGTGAACATCCCATGTTGGGTTAATTTAACTTCAACTGCAGAAAATTTTGACAAGCTTTGAGAATATACTGTTAAAAATTCTCAAAAGGATTTTTGCTGTCCAAACAACTCCTTTTTTCATCTTAAAGTTAATTGCAACATTTTTCCTATAGCCACAAAGTCATCCCTCTGTCAGAACCAGACATCCTTCCCAGATAACAGACAATTCACCCTTCAACAAAAATCTTGTTCATTCCAAAAAAGCTGCATCCCAAAGAAAATCATCAATTTCAATAACAAAGGAGCCCCGTTTCTGCTATTCATCGAAATCAAGGTAATGAAGCCATTCTGATTTGAAAATGTAACAAGAACTGCAGCAGCGAGGAAAAAAAGTTTTATTATAGCAAATCTTTATGATTCTTGAGCGCCAAGAAAATACTAAAAATGTCAGGCAAAGAATATTATTGATAGCTGTAAAAAAAGTAAAGTTCATTCATCAAGTTGGATGTAATATTATTGATTGATTTTTCTTTTACTTCTATTTTTTTGCTTGATTTCGGAGGTAAATAAGTATGAGTAAACTTTGTGAAATTTCATTAAACTTTCATAATAATATTGACTTGGAATCAGATATATGAAAGTCGAATATTCACATTTTCTGTACTGGGGTTTGTTCATAAATTAGGTTTGAATAATGGAGAGGATGAGGATCTGGATTATTAAAAAAATTTCGAGGGGGTCTTAACTCTAGAGAGGGGTTCAAAAAGTTTCTTATACAAATTTGAACCCCAAAGGGGTTTTTGGACCCCTTTTGGCACATCCTGGCAATAACCATGCTTATTATGCTGCATTGGCGTATCTAGGGTGCTGCATTAGCATTTTTTTTGGAAGGGAGGGGTCCTGGACCTTTTCTAAGGGTAATATTTGTTTTCACAAAATAGGGATATTGACCCCCACCCCCTGTAAAGCTATATGACTAGACAAGCTGGTTCTAAAAATCCTATTTTCTATTTCACGTCACTTTCAATCGTCCCCAATCGTCTTGTGAGACGGAAAAGTTCCTCGAAGCAACAATTTCCATTGAAATGTCTGTTAACATCTGTTCTATCCTATTTACATTATATATCTTTCTCTAGATATCCACAGACTTTACTTTTGGGGATATGAAAGAGTAAAAGCAAAAAAAAATGAAAAATTGAAAAAAAAAAATAAAAAGTTCTGTTGCTTCATCAAAGGCACTGTTTTTTCACCATCATTGTTTCTTTCCCTTTTTTTCTCATGACTGCTTGTGCTCCCTTTTTTGTGTGTATGCTTGTTCTCTCTCACTTTCAGCAGATGTTAACGAAGCTTCTTTTTTTGCTGTGTGAAAAATCTTGCTATTTGTGGTGTTCTTAGTAATTTGTCTATGAGAATGTTTTTTTTCTCTGGCAATGAGCGTTCTTTAGAATTTTGAGGTTAGAAAACTGTTGATCTGGTGGAAAATTTGCCATTCTTTTTTAGCTTTTGGAATTGTGGCAATAATTTAAAGATCTGGTGGTTTTGTGTGAAAATAATGGTGGAATATTATTCGGTGTTTTTGTGAGAAGTAAGGATAATGTAATGCATGGTTCTGACTTTTTAGAGACAATTTTTTTTTGACTAATGCAAAAGAATATCAACAGTTAAACGAAAAAGGCGATTTTTTATTTTTAATGGGGTCGTTCACAAATTACGTCACGCTTTAGAAGGAAGAAATAGTGACAGTGCAAAATTTAGACTCAAAATACAAAAAAAATTCTGTGTGGAAAATTTGTGACAGGGGGGGGGGCGAAAAAATCGACGTAATTTACGAATATATGAACATTTTCCGGTTCCTTTACATTTTCTGAACGGAAACGAAATGCAGAAATTAGTAAACTATTCAATCCTGATCAGCAAGAGTCCAGATTATTCTGGATCTGATAGAAACCATGGAATCCATTGATTTAGTTAGGACAAGGTTCAATTCCCACCAGAGACCTCACCTCTCAATCATCACAGAGATTGTTCTCAATATGACAAAGATTCACACAATGTTCTCGACATTACAAGTACTTAACTATTCTGCAAGACCAAAGAGATATTTTTATCAGCCAAATCAATCTTTATATCATTTCTCGAGATTCTGTCTGAGATAAATTTCTACTCAGAGACGAAGAAAAAACTACTTGACAGAGAAAATTTCCCTTCAAGCTAGAAAATTATCCATCATGATGCAAAATTGATGGAAAAACTTTTTCATCACGATTGACTACATTTATAAAGATTTTTTTTTCTTGTTAAGTAAAGTGCATAAAAGAATGTTTAGGCACATTCAGCTGAAATTTAGAAAGTACAATTTTCTGAATTATGTTTAAAAAAAATAAAAAAAATAAAATTCAAACTAAATTTTAAAAATATTAAAACAGATCCTAATCAAAAATGTGTCTGCCCAAATTACAAATTCAACATCCCAACTAGCTTATCACATAGAACATTCCATATTTCCATACCATTCATTTAATTACTGAGGTCACACACAATTTTTTGATTAAAATACGAAACCAGAATTTGTTATTTTATGCCTGTCCAAATGCTACCTTTTGCATGTGAAATATTTTCGTACGTTTGCTATTTTTAACTAACAATTGAGTGTGTGTGACTGTTATCAAGTAAAGTCTGACTTAGAAAGAATTAAAAGCAAAAGGCTCATCCAAACTTTTTTATATGCACAAGCAGGACCTATGACAAGGGTGACCAGATATTTTTTGAAAATATAGAGGACCAAAAATTTTTATTTCAAAATGTCAGCCTTCCTATGACCAATTAACCACTGATCTGCAAAGTTCTATGAATTATGAACCAGTGGTGTAGCCAAAGTTTCAAGTGGATTGTTATTCAAATTTTTGGTATGAAAAAAAATGTAGACCAGCATTTTTTTGAATTTTTTCTCTCAAACCAAGTTGCAAATTGATGAATTTTAATAGATTAGTGTAAGAGGGTCAATTTTCTCAATCTCAATATGAGGCTGTTTAGTGCCATTTTTACTTTTAACTCAAGCAATAAAAATTACTTGTGCCTATTACTAGGCAACATCTGCGATAAATTTCTCATGAATACATAGATACAGACACCAGGTTAACAACATTGCTTTTCATTAAAAAGAAGGGTTTATTCTGAGTTCGTTGGGTGAGCTCAGCCAAGATATGAAATTCAGATAGATAAAACATAGAAAAACAAAATTTGTTTTGACAAGCTTAGTTTGATTGAATTTTCCAAGCTTTCAGGCTTTAATTCACATGAAAATTGTCATTTTTGAAAGGAATTTTATTAAAATGCATTTAAAATATTCCAAGGTCCAAGTCCAAGCTTGCAAGCCCAGAAATTCTAATAATCATTTTTTTTAGAAAGAAACATTTAAGCAAGACAAACCAATCAGTAAGCTTGCGGCTTGAGCTAGCACTCAATCGTTTGTCAAACCCCCCATGCATTTTACAGTGGTATAAAAGAATGTCATCATAATGGAATTTTCCACTCGAAAGCAGGACTGTACATTAAAAAGCTCACAAATAAACACAATAATCATAAAAATAATGAGCTAAAGGACCAGTCTATTGAACCGGAAGGACTGGAGTTCTGTTAAAAGAGAATGAATTGCACCACACCCTCTAGACCCAAAATTTCTAGTCAAAATGTTATATGATGAGCTAGGGGCGTATCCAGTAATTTTTTGAGGGAGGGGGTTTAAAATTTTTTTTGTATGGACGAGAAAATTTAGGAGGGTTTTGGGATTTTTTTCTTTAAAAACCCTGGAAAATTGAAAAAAATAATTCTCAAAAAAAGAGGGGGTTCGACCCCCAAAAACCACTCCCTGAATACGCCCATGTGATGAACGTATTACATATTGTAAGCCTTGTGAATATCAATAAATTCTTATATAACCACCAATGAATCTAGTCATAATCTACATCTGAAACTTGTCATACAATAAACACCCCATAACCTAAGTATAATTATCTGAATAATCAAAACTTTCTAATTATTCCATTAAAAATTTATATTTTCGGCGAAAAATCTACCACCTTATGTAATTCAATGAACTTTACTTGAGTTAATTGGTTCATAAATCTAGATGAAAAGATCTCAAAAATAGCGAGCTAATGATAACCACTATAAATTTTTATAACCATACAAGTTTCACTTCATTAATTTCACATTTCAGTATCTCATATTTTCCACATCCATTAATCATTTTCTCATTTTTTATCTCCCTCCCCCATCCCTCAACACATGGAAGGAGCAGCTTTAAAACTGCGCTAATAATTTTCACGTTTAGCCGAAAAAAAGGAACCCAAAAATGTATTTTCTTTCTACTTACTAATCATTTTTCAAATTGCTATCCTTGAAATCCTTTCTCCTGTTGCAAATAATTATTATGAGTGGATTATCCAGAGCTTAAATGAGCTTGTATATAATTTATTTATTTTTTCCCTTTTTTCTTTTTTGTTTTTCTTTTTTGCACTTTTTTTTTGTTTAACACAAAAAATAAATTTTGAGTGACTCCTTTTTCTACCCTTGACTCGAGGGGGGGTTCGGTAAAAAGAAATTTTTTATTAATTATGTTCACTTCTAATTTGAAAAAGGTAAGACAGAAAAAAAAGCTTTATGATGTTGCCATAATAACACTTTTAATTTTCATTCTCTTTTAGTTCCTTTCTCTCTCACTCACTCTAACTCTCGATTTTCCTTTTTCCACTTTTTTTTCTTGTAATTTTATTTTTTTTTTGTGATTTTTTTTCCCTTTTATCAAAACAGAAAAATATGCAAATTAAGATTACAACTTTAGGCTACAGAGCACGTAAGAAAATGTGAAGAAGGAATTTTTCTTCAGTCAGTAGGAAAGGAAAAGTGAAAGACGAGCTTTGGTGCGAGAGAAATAAATGAGGAGAAAATGAAAAACTTTTTATTTTTTTTTGCTATCTTTAAGTTTTTTTTCTCCTCTTCTAAGAACAAAAAGGAAACGCACAAATACACACAACACGGTTAGTGATGGTTGATTATTGATTGTAAATTTTTGTGGTCCGTATGCGACAAAGGTTCTCGACTGAATGTTATCTCGTGAAAATTCCTCACTGATTTTTCAAAATTTTCTTCTCTTTTTGCTCTCCTCGAAAACTTTCTCACGCTGTTGCTAAGCTTCTCTCGATGCTCTGTAAAGGGATGCTTCGGTTGATCGAAAGCTCGTTGACTTACATCTATTGTCCTGAGCTTTTTTTTGATGCTGTTGCATGTAGGAAAGATTTTTCTGTTGCGTGAGAATTTCTTGAAGATGTCGCTGTGATTTTTGGACATGCGCGGATGTTGGATTTAATTTTTGAAATGTCTACACGTGCAGCGTGAGTCAGACTTTAACGATTTTTATCTTCTCATGCATAAATATTTATGATATGCAATTAAAACATTTATGCGAGGGAATTCTGAGCTTAAAATTCCAATTTTTAGGAAAGTCCAAAAACCAAAATTGGGAATACCCCGAAAAATACACTTTTATGGAGTCAAACTTATTTGTATGCAAAATAATCTCACAAAAATAGAAAAATTAGCATTCAGGTTGTTGAATTTTTGGCATACAAAATATTCTGAACAAAATTAAATCCGTGGGAATTCCAGAGATATGCTGATTTTTTTATGGTTGAAGTTTTTTTATTCGCGGCACATTTTAAATCGTTTAAGGAATACTAATGTCCAAAAAATGTTATGCATAAACTTAATTTTAGTTGGCTAATCTAGTAGAATTTATCTTTCTATATTTCTATTTAATAGACCAGGATCACAGTATTATACTTGGTATTGGAAATTGGAAATTGGCAGCCAGTGATAGAACCAGCTTTAGGCGACGTCTGAGGGAGGTCATGGATCACAATTGATAGGTACGACCAACGAAGTAAGTAAGTAAGTAAGACCAGGATCACGTTTTTTAAATTCAACACTGCAAAAAATTACTAAATTCAAGTTTTTTTGGGAAATTTTCCGGAATTCAAAATTCAACAAAATATACAATGTATGACTAATCTAACATCTGACAAAACGTTTTGCATGCAAATTAAGAATCCGCACCATTTTTAGCAATGGCATTAATATTTTTATGATTAAACTGCTAAACCTGTTGAAAAGAATGTTAAGCTTTTAAATTCTACAGCATCAGATGAACAAAAATGCTCTCACCGTCAAAAATTCCAATCAACTTCAAAGGCATCAACAACGTCAGAAAGTGTTAACAAAGTCATTAAGAGTGCGTTTTGGGGATTTCATATTGTGAGGATAATTTGAGATTGAAGTGCTAACAAGATTTAAATTAGAATGTTTGCACACTTGATTGGTTCTTGATTTTTGATTCCGGAAGTGTGGATGGATGTATTGTTGCTTAGTGATCAAGTGACATATTAAATAATTTAGAAGTAAAAAGGGGGAAAACTACTTGGTGGAAAAAAACTCATTTTTTGCCAAAAAATACTGCTTCGTACTTTTCGTACTTTTTACAAATAGAAATAGGGAAAATGTTCAGAAGTTCTTATATTAAGGTTTCACAAATCTAAATTTTTCCATTAAGTAGTTTTCCCCCTGACAATAAATTAAAAACTCAAAATGTCGTTCACGTCGACTGGAGATTCCATTCAAGTGGCATTTAGAATCTTCAGTTATAGATCTGTTGATTTATTAAGAACTTTTTGGTAATAAAAAAATTATCATAAAAAATTTAAAAGTTTTCTAAAATTAAAAAAAAATTCTGGAACTTAAAAAAATAAAAATTACTGAAACTAAAAAAATTTAAATTTTTTTTAAATTAAAAAAATTAAAAATTTTATAAAATTAAAATAAATAAAAATTTAATAAAATTGAAAAAATTAAAAATTTTCGAAATAAAAAAATTTAAATTTTTTAATAAAATTAAAAAAATAAAGTTTCTGAAACTAAAAAAATTTTCGAATTTAAAAAAGTTTAAAAAATTTCTGAATTTAAAAAAAAATTAAATTTTTTATAAAATTATAAAAAATAAAATTTTCTGAAATTAATTTTTTTTAAAAAATTTCTGAAATTAAAAAAATCTGAAATTAAAAAAATTCAAAAAACATTTAATTTTTATTTTTCAATTATTTTATTTTTTCTCTTTTACTAAACTATGTTTTCCTTTATTCATCTAATTTATGTATCGCTATGTTCCATTTACTACAAAGAATTTTCTTCTTTTAATAATTTTTTTGTGTTCTTGTTTTATGTACAAAATGTAGAACTTCTAACTGACTTAATAAATTTGAAAGTTTTCAATTTCTTCGTCATCTAATAAACGTATTAATTTTCTTCTTATTCATTACTTAAAAAATAATAAAGAAAAAAGTGAAAAAAAATTTTCCATCTTTTTGTTTCCTGGTTTTCCTATCTTATTTACTTTTCATTATCTTTTGTTTAAATATTAACAATTTTAGTTATAATGAAAAAATGATGATTAAGATTGGCAATTATTTTTAAACAAGACTATTTTTAGTGGACATTATTTTAAATTGATAATTGATTTAGTTTTTGATCTTTTTTAAATTATTTTATTGTATATTAATTGAAAAGAATTGATGGTGCTTGTAAATGTCTGTTAAAACTGGGAAGGGTTTCTCGGTGTATACTCAACCCCAAACCTACACCTACCCTGACCTTAAGGTTTCTGTTAATTATAGGGATAGAGTTTGGGTATTGGTAGGTGTAAGCAAATGGTCCTATGGTCCATTCATACTGTCCACTTCCAAAATTTTTAAAGTTTTGGCAGAATTTTTAAAAAATTTGATTTTTTAAAATAAGTTTTCTGTTTACTAAATTTTTTCTTGAAAACTTAAATCAGAAAGGTGTACAGAACGAGTTGGAAGGTCCAAAAGTATATCCAAGGGCCGATTGCTTGGTATACCCTAGGATATATACTACCCTAGGGGTTACCTTTAAGGTAACCTTTGGTACATACACTAGAGTATCTCCTAGGTAGCCCAGGGGTATGGCCTAGTGTAACCTAAAAGTTTACACTAGTGCATACCCTAGGGTATATCGAGTAACCGAGCCAAGGTGGACCGAGAGTCAAAAATCATCCTCGACTGAAAATTTTATTCAATTTTTGCACCTATTAGGATCAAGCCTAAAGCAGGACATCCCTTCAAGCTACACCATGCAGACATTTCTCAAATTAATCAAAAAATAAATTTTTGATGTGGATTTTTACATGAAATTAAATATTCTATTATTTAAACTTACAAAGTGGCACAAATGAATCAGATTTTTGCCTTCGCTTTCCAATTATCTTCTCTTTTATTCCTTAATTGCTGCATTTTCTTTACTAAGTTTGAATTTTAAGGTAAAATTTTATTTTTTTGACTCAAACTGTTTTACTATTTACGTATAATGATTTTGTGCAGTCAATTCACATTTTGTGATGAAATTTATTATTTTGGGGTTGTTCATGAATGACGTCTATTATTTGTAGCATTCATAATTTTGAATTTAAAATTGTCGTCACTGTAGGGATGGTTGGTAGGTTGTGACTGAACTAGGGAGGGGTCGAAAATCCTAATTTATGATGGACGTCACTTGTGAACTGCCCCTTTACAAAACTGTCTATTTTAATGATAAAAATGTATTTTGTTGCGTTGGAATTTGTACATAAAATTTTTTAGAGATGGTCTTGTGCCTGAAATTTGTCGACCTGCCTAATAATTTGAAATTCCTCAATTTTTTTAACCATCCCCAAAAATTCAGCAAGAATCGTTCAATCTTCCACAATTAAAAACTTCCATAAAAGTAAAATCAGAAAGCAAAAGCATTGCTAAAATTTTCATTGTTTTAGTTTTTTTTATTAAATGATTTTTTTCACCTTAGCGACTAAAAGTATTATTGCATATTTCTAACTTCATTCCATCCATCCATATTCTGCTTTTTTTTGTGTGTGTTGAACATTCAATTTTTTTTAATTTTAAGATAATTTTTTTCTTAAATAACAATCAACAATTTATTTTTTTTCTGTGAATTTTTTTTTCTTATCAATCGGGTTCAATTTATTACAAATTCATAATATTTTCTGTCCTTACATACAAAACTGCCTTCAATTCTCTTACTTATTTACTTTCTTATAATATAGTTTTTTTTACATACAATTTAGTTTGTTTTATTTCATTAAACTAAAGCATTGAATAGAAATTAATTCGTTCATAATTTTTAATATTAGATAATAATTATAATTAAATCATCACATAATGTTTTCATTTTCTTTTAAATATAAAATTAATTAGCAGATGATAGAGTGGACATTTCTAAAGACTGAGATTGAATTTGATAACCTAAAATAAAAATTTTAAAAATTGAAATTTTAAGATTTTTACATTTTTCTAGAAACCAACAAAAAAATCACGATTTTTCCATATAAAAATTGTAAAAATCATGATTTTTAAGATTTTTTTAATTTCTAAACTCTTCATTTAAATCCACCTCAATCTTCGAAATATGTCTAGCTTAGTTCTTAATGTTTATTTTGATGTTATATTAGTTGAGGAATAAAATTATTAAAAAGATAATTTTTTATTAAAGCAATGATCATTGAACATTTGACTTAGGAGTTGGTTAAAGAAGAATATTTTGGATCAGTGGCACGAGCATGCCAGAAATTTTTTGGTCCCCCCGCCGGGAAATTAGATTTTTCAAATTTTTTGTATAAAAAAAATTTAGACCAGCATTTTTTTGAATTTTTTTTCTTTTAAAAACCCTAGGAAAAATCCTACTGCCTATGCGCTTGTTCAGCTGCTTAACACCCATTTTAATGGGATTTTGTGCTATGTTGAATTACTGTTCTGACCCCTCGATCCATGCAGAATATTCATTTTGCATATAAATGTCTTTAGAATAGACCTAAAATGCAAAAAAAAACATAATCCGGTCGGTGTGGTTCCAGCTTGGTGCTGAATTTGGGTGTAAATCTTACTCCAAGCTAGAATCGCTCCGGCTCCATAAGGAAACATTTTTTGTCGTACCTCTTGGGTAGGAACTGCAATTTACTTTAATTTATTGATCAATTAAATGTCAAAATTTTACTTTAAATTAATTTTATTCCTCACCCGAGCAGCACACTGCTCAATGCTTATTTATTGCCCAATTGGCAATTCAAACCTGCTTGTTCATTGAGCAGTGGATGCTTGAGTCAATGTTTTTTCGTTAAATTAAATTTAAAAAAAAGTCGCATCACAATTGAACTATTTAACAACATTACTCTCGCATTACTTAACAATTCATTAAAGAAAACTTAATTGAAATAATAAAAAAATAATATTTAATTTCTCATCAAATGAAAAGGAAAGAAAGACATAAATTTAATTTTATAAGATTTTGATGTAAATGATATTTTATGGACCCATTTATTATTTTTATTGCATTTTATTTATATCATTGAATCTATACAACTTGTTGAATCAAATAATGGAAAATTTACAGAGATTTTTATTGATGAAATTATGATTTCACTAATTTAAAGTCGAAAATAATAAAATAATTATTTAAAATTTAAAAAATAATTTTTAAATAAATTGGGATTAAGTTGAAATTTGAAATTTATTTTGGAGACTTTTGAAGCTTTTTAAATTGAGTAATACTCAAAAATGACAAAATTGACTTGAAGAAAATCAGATAAAATTTCAAAAAAAGTGTTATTAATTTAAAAACCATGCAATTTTTCTAAAAAATTATCAAATTAATTTTTTAAGCTTCAAATATCAATCATCCCACAAAACACTTAATTTTCCGATCTAACTTATTCCAAAAAATAACAAGAAAAAATTCTAAAATTAAATTCAAAAGAGTATGATTTAAAATATATTAATTTCATAAATTGAACACTTTAAGTTTTCATTTGAAAGAAAAAGTTTTTATTTTGATTTAAAAAAATAAATCGGAATTTTCATTTTCATTCACAAATCATAAAGATTTTCATCATAAATTATTATTTTTTTCTTATTTTCCATTATCATCACTTAATAAATCATACATTTCAAGAAGTCAAAATTGTTCAAATATTGTTTTTTTCTTCTTTTTTTGTGTGGGGAATTTAGTTTTGTTTTATTGAAGATTTATGGCTTTTCTCAGCAGATAAGTGTAAATATTTCATTTATTTTAAACATTTTTGAGTTTTTAAGGTTAAATAAATTATAATCAAGAGCAGGTACCTGCCAATGGGGATTAGGGGACCACTGACCCCATCGAAGGAAACATTTCTTCAATTTGCTAGGGTTTTTGAGAAAAAAATCCCGAAATTAACTCACCCCCTCCCAAAAAAGGACCAGTTTTTGGGAAAAATAGAAATTTTGATCTAAAAAACCATGAAATCTGATTTTTATGCATTTTTGGAAAATGCCACTTGCAATTTGCTTTACAAAATAATGTAATACGGAAAAGGGGGTCTGAAAATTCCACTTTTTGATCATACATGCATCTAGATTTATTTACGACATATTGCACCTTAAAATCCAGAATGATGCCTTCTTACCAACTTCACGTTTGATTTCCAACATTTTACAACATTTGAACAATTTTCAACTTACAGGCAATAATAATTACATAAAAAAGCTCTCATATTTCTTTCTTTCTCTTTTCTGTCTACAGAACCTGAGATCAAACTTAAAAAAAATTGTAAGAAACAATGCTTGGCATTCTCATAACATGTGTATGTGTGTAACAAATTAAAAAATAGTTTGGAAAACAAAACTAAACGAAAAAATTAGGAAAAAATTAACACTTTTTATTCGAGCGAAAGAAATAAAAATTTATTTTTTAGCATTTAACATTAGTTCATTCATCGTCTGTATTGAAAATTAATAAGCTTGACAATTAACTACAACATTTTTTTTTATATCCTCAAAAACAAAACTTTTTTTCGTCCTCAACATTTTCATCTTTTTGCTTCAAGCATGCATTTTTGATTCCGAAAAATTTTCTTTTGTGCCTTCTTCTTAAATCATGTTCTGATGTTCCATCAATGAGTTTTTTTTACTGTATTTGACTTGGTTTTTTCTTATGATTTACATTTTTTACTTTAAGGATTTCTTTTTCATTTTTTTCTACAAGTAGTTTCCATGTTGGCATTTGATAAACGCCTACAAGAGATTAAAGAGAAATAAAATGTTAAATAATTTTGATAATAATTTTTAAATTTTAAAAATTTGATTTTCTGAGGCAATTTTATTGACTGACCTTAATTGACCCCTCGAAAATATTTTTTAAATTTTTTGAACCCTTTTATGATAAAAAGACACTTCAATCCATCCATTCTAACCCCATTCTCTCGAAAAATTCAAACAAATGTCTATTTATAGTTAAATTTAAGCTCAATTTTACAAAATCTTCAATTCTGATCTTTTTGACGTCATAGTAGAACTTCTATAAATTACCACAATTATTTTCAGCGTGGCTTACGTTTTTTTAAAAAAAAATTTTTTGATGCCTTTAACGTCGATCTATTTGGCACGTAGCAAATCTGCTCACGTCATAGTTTGAAATGCTTATTGTGGATACAATTAGCCAAGACTTCTAATTTAATGCGTCATATTTTCATGACGCACTCAAGTGTTAATAATTCGACTGCTTTTAATTTGAACTGCTTTCATTGAAAAGTCATTAAACTGTGGTTAAAAAATTCAAAATCATGTCTGAATTGAGGTAATTTGAAGGTGCAGTTTTAATTTTAATGAAGTTTTGATGATGTTGAAGATAAAGATTATTTTCACTAAGATTACAACGCATTACACATGAGTAAGTGCACGTACAATTTTGAATGTTTAATCAGAAAATTCTCAATATTTTGTAGTTTCTTGAACTTGCTTAAACTAGGAAAACTAAAAGGCAGTAGTTCTCAAACTTTGTGCTGGGGTACATTAGTATGCCTTGTTGGTTTGACAAGTTTTCTTGATTATCCACAAAATTAACTCCAATTTCTTCAAATTTTAGCTTTCTTCAAATTTTATAAGCTTCAAATTTCTACTAGACACACCTGAGCTACTTTAGCAATTGACACTAGGTTAAAAATAACTATCGTCAAATCTTGAAAACGGTTATTAGTGAACCGTGAACTACGAAAAAGAGGGGAGTATATACTCTTATTTTAAATTCTGGGATGGTTTCTAGGGGTACCCAGGGTACCCTTCCATAAAGGATACCATAGGTGGATGGTGGGGGTAAAGAGGTAGAGGTACACTAGGATATACTCTTGTAGGGTAGGGTACCCAGGGTAGCACTAGAAAGCGCCCCCTGTTTTGTAAGTTATATTGAAATCAATCTGATTCGGCAGAGTACACCCATGCTGCTTCTAGAACTAGTATTGAAAGTGATAAAAATTTAAGCAAGCATGGCCTGCACCCCGCACTGACTTATTATATAAAGAGGTGAAAATTTTTAATTTAGCGCCAAAATTTCCTTACTTTTGTTGCTAATTTCTTCAAAAATTACAAAAACTTATAAAACAGATGTCAAACTTGCACCTTAAAATCTCATAAAATCTTCTTCCTAATAATTAATCTAACAACCAAGTCTAAAGTAAGTACACGAACCACCCAACACGACTACTTTATTTGTCACAATTAATAATTAATGACTAATTAAAATTCAGTCATTGAAGTATCAACAGATAGAAAATTTTTCTTTCATGTCCATTTTGACATTAAATTAAATTTCTAGAAGAAAAAGCTATTAATTTTAATTACGATGTAGACAAAACAACTTCCAAGAATTTTATAAAATTTGCTAAAACTTTTCATTCATCCTTCCTCCCACACTTAAGATGCCTAAATTGTTCAATTAATCACTTCTATCGCCCATATCAAAAAAAAAGTAGAAAAAAAAGTTTTTAATACCTTAATGAACCCACGAATTGCACGAATTGCTTGCCCTCGCTTGCTGATACTGTCCATGATTGTGATTAGCTGTCGAATGTTGTTGTTGGACATCACCGCCATTTATCGTATCCGCCATTCCTTCTTGATTGTTGTTTTGAAAATTAAAATCTAAAGGTCCATAACTGAGTTCGTGTTTTATTACCTTTTTTTAAAAATGCGCGAGGGGAGAGATACAACAAAAGAAGTAAGAAGTTAGAATGATTGATTGATAGATGGACGGATGGGTGTAGGAAGAGGATGATTAATTAAATGACACTTACTTCATCGACGTTACAATCCAATCCGCCTTGAAATGACTCTAAATTTAAATTTAAGTCATCCAAATTTGCTTGATTGTTGAGAACCTCAATGAATTGACCCATTAGAGTGGAAGGTGTGTTATCTAAAAAAAATAAATAAATATTAATGACAATGTCAGGAGTAAAATTTCCAGTCATTCATCTTACGTCCGATATGTTGTGTTGTATTAAGATTTTGTGTATTATTTAAAGGTGGACTATTTGATGATGGTCTCGGCAGTCGATTTTGATTGACGAGCATCGAGTAATCGGGTGAAGGTTCACTGTATGCTGGTGACATTCCGGTAACTGATCCTGGTGACATACTCTAAAATAAATACGAAATATTGTAAGACTTCTCATATCCACAGCACATAGAAATGCCAATCTTACCTCTCGTGTGTTATTCTGTAGCAAATGAATTGCTTGTGGAGGCTGTTTCAAGCCATATGTCGTTGTTGGCATAGTCGTGTGCATTGAATATTGTGGTGGCTGGTAGGGTGGAGGTGGTGGATGATGTAAACTCGCTGTCGTAAACCTACTCCATCCGTACGATCAGTTGGTTGGAAAGAAGGAAGAGAAAGAAAAAATTAAATGGTAAAAAATTGACTGTTCTTGGCTGTCATGACGTGGATACGTTTTATGTGGGATGCATTTCATTGAGAGAATGTTTTCTTGGTAAGGTTTTGAGCGCGATTTTTTGGTTTTGTGGTATTTTGGGGATTAATGTGAGAATTGAGATGCTGGTTTTTGGAGAAATTTTGACTGAAATTTTTGTAGATTTTGAGTTTTTAAAATAAAAGTTAACTTTTTTGGAAGTTTCATGTGGATTTTGTCAAAATGTAGACTCAGTTTGTTTCTGGAAGATTCCAATAAGTTATTAAGGCTTCCAGAATTTTCCATTAAATTCTTAATATTTCCAGAAGTTCCCAGAAATTCAAAAGACGTCTAGAAATATCTCAAGACTTCAAAAAGGACTGAAATTTTCCTGAGCGCGTACGACTTAAATTTTGCAAAAAAACAATAGACTTGTACATCCTATGTGCTTTACTTTTAGTCAGGAAAGTAGCCAAAAAGAAGTGATCCAGTGTAATTCAGATTGTTCTCTTCTTTAAGGAAGGTTTCTGGCTCAGTCATTGCTAAGAGTCATTCCTGCTATACTTTAGTCTTAAATTCCTTCAAAAACTGTAAGGGTTGAACTGTAATGATTGTCTGAACAGCGTTCTGATGAATCTCTGACTTCAAAAAACAAGTTTAATTGCAGTATGACGCTCAGGTTATATATTAGCATTATGCCATATACTTGAGTGCCCCCCGATAGCTCCTACTAGAAACATGCTCGAAGAACTTGGGTTCGAATCCCACTCTGCATCCGTTATTTGAAATTTTTATTTTTCCTCTTAAAAATGCAAACTAGAAATTTACTGCTTCACTTCTATTTGTCAGCACCAACCACATAAAATCGCGCCAAAATAACCCCCCATCCACAAGAAAAACATCCTCTCAATTGAGCAAAAATTTATGGTCATTCATCCTACTATATCATGCATTAGTCTGTAAGAATAACTAGATAATAAAATGAACTCATGCAACTACTCTACTGCTATTAAATGTCCATAAAAATTCTCATATTCTATATATAAATTTTCGATAGATAAATATTGGCTAAATATCTTTCGTGCTTCAACTATTTTCAAAGGAAAATTATTATTTGAAATGCTCAAAATAGGAAGGAGACATTCTTAAGGGCAATTGAAATTATTGGGGAAATGCATCATGCAATAAAATAAATAAAAGTTTTTAATAATATCAAAATTTACTTTAAAGTTGAAATTCTCCACAATTTGTTAGTATAAGGATTTAACCCTCGACAACGGTTAATGATGATGATGATAATAATGATGATAAACAAAATAATAATAACTTAATACTGACCCATTAAATAAATCATTTTGTAATGTTAACTCATCAGCTAGTGAACCGGCTAAGTCTTCAAGTATTGGATTTGACGTTGCACCATTACCATTGGCAGTATCCGTATCCACAAAGCAATCCCAATCATTTTCAATGGCTAATGATGGAATCGGACTCAGTCTTCCCACTGAACTTGCATTTGAGCTTGCCCTTTGTCGGAAATCAGGTGACAATTGGAAGTTTGCACTTTTTTTTATTCATTAGTTAACATTTATTAACGATTGGCACATGTTGAGGAATAGATTATTTTTCATTTCAATGTTTCATCGTGATGATAATAAAAAAATTAAATTGCAATGTAACGAAATTTCATGAAAATTAAAAAGAAAGGGAAAAAATGAAATAAATTTAAATAATAAAATAAAACAATTAATTTTTTTTAAACCTTAAACTTAACAATAAAAGAAATTTGCGTTGGGGGTGTATTATGTGAAGGAAAAAATCAAAAATTATACATTCTTGTTCTAAAAATCTGGGTTTTTACAGTTTTATAAATTTTTAGCAACAATTTATTCACTAAATTATAGCCACGAGCTGGGGAGTACCCAGAATTTTTTCAAAGAGGGGTTCAATTTTTTTTTCAATTTTATAGTCAAATTTTTGGATTTTTTGTTAATTCTAATTATACGTGAACGATAAAGGTATCAAATTAGAGCTTAAGAAAAAATTATTTTTCAGAAAATAAATTTCCATTAAAATTTTTTTTTGAGAGGGTCCATCGGACCCCCCTAGGTACGTTCATGATCCATACCCACTCCCATGATTCAGACCCTCTGGGTATACCAATGGCCACGAGTCATATTAATCTCAAAGAAAGATCATCATGATTAAATAAGAATTGACGAAAAAGAGTCTTGTTTACGCGACCTTTAGACTCATTTTACGATAAAAAGTTACAAAACGAGCCCGCCAAATTCACGTCATTTATTCACGAAAAATCCATTATTGTGAAATCTAAAGTCACTTTTCATATGCAATCATTTTGCGATGTTAAGTTTCTTTTTCTTTCTGTTGCCCACGTTAAGTGTGTTTGAACATGTGTTGAAAAAATACAAATAGGGTCATGCACAAATGAGGTCCTTAATATTATAAATTTTTAACAAACTAAAAAACTCAAAAAATCCTCAAAAAAGGAACGCAAAATTTTTTTAAGTGCATCAAATTTTATTTACGAAGTGACAATTTTTAATTTCAAATTTCACAACAAAGTTCTCCTGTGCTCCCCAAAATCATGAAAAACTACAAAAGAAACCACCAAAATCTAAATTAAAATACGATTCCTCTAAAAATAGTTCTCGATTCTCGAAATAAAATTTGGCATTTAAAAATTATTTTTGGTTCAAATTTAAATAAAGACAGTCGAGTGTGTAGAATATTATCATATTTGTCTCATGATATAAATGTTGTGATGATGAAAACAGTTTTGGTAGTGACGTAGTAAGAGCTTTGATGCTTAGGATCAAATCAAAAATTTGGCACTTGATAAGATAGTTTTTGTGATCTTTTAAACTGGATTTGTGCATGTTTATATGTGATTTTTTAATTTATTCTGTATGGCTGTGGTCCTGGTCACCGCTTTTTCTAAGCTGCTAGGTTTTGATCAAAAACAAATTCCCAACTACCCTGAATGGCATATGGCGTAAAAAAGCATAAAAATGAGACACCAATGAATAAATCTGACGAGAAGTTGAATCAAGTAAAGCCCTCGTGTGACATCCAGGTACTGACATTTAAGACAACATTTCTAATAGTCCATTAAAATTGACGAAAAAATAAAAATTATCAATAATTAAAATTAAGCAAAAAATCATCCTAAATGATTATCACAGCTTTATTACAGTCACATGGCAATCGTAAAACCCAAAGTACGAATTTGTTTTTGTTCTTCTTCTTCATATTCTTTAAACTTTCTTTTCATAAACAACATCTCATGATATCAACTGTTTACGTGAACTCAAAATAAGTTTTAACAAAACGACGAATTGATAATAAAGAAGCACGTGTGGACGTGTGAATCATAGTATTTTCTCAAAATTTCATTTTCAAACGTACTAAATCATTCCTTTCAGCAATAAACAAGCTTGCGCGTAAATCAAGTGTGATAATAGATTTGATAACATTGCGAATTTGAAAAGGCAATACGTAAAATAATGAGTGGATTAAAAATATTTAATAAATTGTTCATGGACTTTCTATGGAGTAATTAAGACGTAAAAGTTGTCGGATGTTTTGTGAACTATGAAGTTTTAAGTGTTTTGATTGATTTTGTACAACTTAGCGAGTCATTAAATTTGAAGGGATCAAAGGTTTTGAAGCTTATAATTTTTTAATATTTTTTAAATAATTTAGGACTCAATAGTTGAGAAATTTGCAAAAATTCAATAAAAGAGGGACAACTGGGTATTCCCAGACATATCCATCAATAATCAGTATTTTTAAATTATTGAATTAAATTATTAAATAATTTTAATAATAAAAGGATAAAAATAATCCTAGAAAAAACCATTCAATTCTAGATTATTCACGCCTATTTCTATTATCATCTGATTTATTAGGCTATTGTTCTGTTTTTTTTTTATTTTTGTAATCATTTAGATGACATCACATTAAAATTAGACACATCTTGTAGTAAACATATGAATGTGACGAAATATCGGTACGTAGATGTTTTCTTTATAAATTTACTATGAAGCTGTTTTCATTGACTAAATACAAATTTTATTTTGAAAATTTTTCGGCCGATTTCACTAAAGTGGATTATCCTCGATTTCGGATTATCCACTTCAGTATTTTTGAAATATCTTGAATATTTTGGGATTTGCAATATTTCCGTTTTTGGTTTATAATAGTGCAGGATAAGTGTAAAATTTCCATATATTAAGAATATTTTTCTCCTCACTAGTTGGAAAGTTATAATAAAAATTGTATTTAATCCTCTGGATTTGACAAAAAAGTTAAATAATACATACTTCTGAAAGAATTACCAGAAGCTTAGCTATATAGAAATTTCACACATAGCCCACACAACTATAAACCAAAATCGGAAACATTGCAAACCTAAAAATATTCAAGATATTTACAAAAAACTGAAGTGGATAATCCGAAATCGAGGATAATCCACTTTAGTGAAATCGGCCGTTTGTTATTGTTTTATGTGTGTTTTAAATTTTTTTTAAAATAATAAAATAATTCAATATTCAATATAATAAACTGATGTAATTAATTTATAATTAGTTTATTTAATAAATTTAAATTTAATTTAATAATTTTAAACTTCTTGATAAATTTAATTAAATTCTACAAAATTTAAAATTCTACAGAACAAAATGCAAAAATTAATTAAAAGTTTTTGATAAATTTATTTAAAATCTAAAACAAATTTAAAATTCTACCAAACAAAACGCAAAAATTAATTTAAAACTTCATGTTCTAAGCAATACTAAGGCTGTTTTTGAATAAGCTAAATCAAATGATTTTTTATTTAAATATTTCTAGTCTAATGCAACATTTAAAGCTGATTTAAGCTAGATTTAGTTAGGGTGACCATCAAAGTTTCATAAAAAACCAGGACAGTTCTATAAATTTCGTAAGAATCAAGGGCAGGATACTATCGTAAAAATTGTGATTTTTTATGATTTTCACGATTTTTTTATAATTTCAATTTGAAAAAATCGAAAAAATTACGTTTTTTATTTCTAAAAAAAATCATTATTTTTTAAGGATAGTGTTCGAGCCTTGGTAAGTATCTAGGACATGAAGAAAAATTTGAAAATTAACTTAATTTTAATTATTTAAAGAAATTCTGAAAAGCTTAAAAAAATCTACGGAAATTTATTTTTAAAAAACTATCCATGTGTCTAAATTTGAATTTAAGCTTAAACTTAGTTTTAAAAAAATGATTTTTTTTTCTAAGGATACTTTTATTTAATCTACGAGTTATTTTTAATTCCAAGTATTTTTCCTGAAGGATCTTCAGATGAATTATTCAAATTGTCACTTAAATCAAGAAATTTTAAATTTTTAAATAACTTTTTTTATTCGAATTCTGGACTGATTTTAGTAAAAAAAATAACAAATTTTTGACGAATTTTGAATATTTATTTAATTTTATACAAATAAAATTGACCAAGATCCATCAGATTCAACTGAATCTATGCCGATCTAATGGACCAAAAATTCAATTTTAATAATTCCTTTAAACTCAGAATTGAATTACCCACGGTAAAGAGTATGCAAGAAAGTAATCGAAATAAGATAAATATTCAGTTTTATTAACTGAATTTTAATTGTGCCTACATTAATTGCTAATTTGTTGCCTAAAAGTCATCTATATAGTTTAAAATGCGAATAAGATTTGTGTTACTTGATAATAATTAAAAACTAAATCACGTCACAGAAAGTGAGGAACTACTACAATCTGCTATTATCAAAATAATTCTAAACTTTAATAAAGGGAAAAAACAGTCATAACAGAATTTGACGCAATAAGAATCAATTCTACAACATTGAAATGAGATCAATAAAAAAAATCAAGGAAGTAAAATAAACATTCAATAAAAAGATTTTGTGTAAACTTCAAGACTCTTCTAAAAATCTACGCATTCCTTCGAATTTGATAAGTTAAGGTCATATAAAAAAATTGATTAAAAAAAGAAGCAAGCATTTCATAGATTTGATAGATACCTATGAAGAGGACTCTCTGGAAATATATCCAATCCTTCACTCACACTGCTGCCGGGTGATGAGTTGACGTCATTCAGAACAGCAGATACGTCTAAGTCGAATGAAAATTAAATTACCCTGAAGACATCAAAAAATAGAAAAAAAGTCATGCTTACTTGTTATCACTCCATTTCTTATTTGTTCGACGCGCTTCTTAACTCGCCCACGTCTCTTTTCAAATTTCGACGTTTCCATAGATGCAGCTCGTCGTCTCACAGATTTTCCGGGCTTTGCATCTGGATTTAACATCCACCAGGATGATTTGCCAGTTCCTTCGTTTTGTACTCTCATAAATCGATTGTGTAGTGACAAATTGTGACGAATTGAGTTCTGTAGATTGAGAAATGAGATGTTTGTCATCATAAAAAAAATGAAAAATTTGCTTTTATGGCATTTTGAGGATGTCATCATATAAAAATAAAAAAATCAATTTTACTTTCACTATGTGCGCTATGAAAATTCATGACTTTATAATTTTCTCTCGACGTTGTAGGGGACACAAAAAAAATTTAAGACACTTGTAAAATATAATTTTTTATCGTTATTGCCGTTGAAGAGTAAAAATTATGAATAGAAATTGGTACTTGTCAGCTTTTGATGGTTACAACTTCTTTTTTTTATCATCCCTTATTCTTATTCTTTATTTTATTTTCCAGCGACATAAAATTAATCAATGATGTGTAAATAAATTTAATACAATGACTGTAAAAAAATGTTGAGATGGTGATGATGAAGGATAAAAAAATTGACTCATTCACTCGCGTTATTGTCACATAAAAAAATTTCTGCGTTGTAAATTGTGAATGATGATCGTTGGAGGATAAAATGTTAAGGTGGATGGAACGGAACGGGTGTAAAAAATTTAATAATGACCAAAGTGGTAATAATTTTTTTGTTGAGTTCTTTATGGAGGGTTTAAACATGAATTGGTGGACATTATTGGGATTTTTTGATGATTATTTAGGTTGCACACTTTTTGGAGGGACAGTTCCTCTTATTGAACAAAAATCCTGTTTCCCACTTTGAGTATAAAATTTAACAATAACTTCATGCTTCAGGCAACTCAAAATGATGAGAAAAAGTTGAATTTCAACTTAAGTTTTTCAAATTTTAATAAAAAATATTATAAATTTTAGCATACCCTGCCTTTTGAAGAATGAATTGAAAACATGTGAGCAACCACAAAAATTTGCTAGAAAATAGTAAATGACAGAAAAAATCGATGAATAAAACCAGTTTCTGATGAATTCTGAGAGCTACAAAAGTCCAGGAGCCGATTTCTAGAGCTATCTGGGGGTATACCTACCTACCCTACCCCTTCCCTCTATCTAGGATAGCCCACCTATCCTATCCTAGGATACACTACCTACTTTTTATTATTATTTATTAGCAACTCAATCGTTAAGTAGTACTTTACCCTAGGATACACTACTTACCCTACCGTGGGGTAGCATAGATGGAGGGAAGGGTTAGAAAAGGTAAAGTACCCCAGCAATTCTTAAAAACAAGATCAGTTCTCCGTCGCCAAGGAAGTAAAAGAGTTATTGGAGTTATTGAATCAGGGGTTAGCCTTTGTTGGGTCAACACCCCAACACGTCTTGTTAGAAATCAATATATCAGTTCAATATATCAGTTGAAGCCTTCAACTTGAAGGACTTGCTTTAAAAAATATTATTACTTTAAATCTTACATCTTTAAAACTCTAAACCACAAAGAAAAAATCATCTAATAACGCAATCTAATATTTAAACCCAAAAAACTTTTTCCTTGTGACTTCAAACCCCCGTCATACCTTCCATCTAATTTACTCACTTAAAGACACAAAAAAGATTCATTAATTCAACTTTGAATAATTTCAAACTTCAAAACCGTCAGCAAGAAAGAAAAGAGGACAGCAATAGATAAAGACAAGACTTCCCATCCCCATCCTTACAAATCTAATCCACTTCCCCCTCTATTTTTTATAAAAGGGCGAAAAAAAGCGAAATTGACAAGAATGAACACAGTAGAAACATGAAATATGAATAATTAATGAAGTTTATGTTCAAGTGGTTGGAACTGAGTTAAAGTTTATCCATCGCGCATCTCATCTCAGACTGAGATTGTCATAAAGCATGTAACATACATACTTTAATGAAAAGATTTTTTTTTTACATTTGGGAATTTTTTCTTATTCCTCTTCATTGCACAAGTCATCGTTTGTTGGTGGAATGAAAAGTATGTAAAAGGAATTTCAACTCCCCCCACTCTGCACACATACAGAAGTGAGTATAAAAAATATATTATCATATAGCACACGAGAGAGAAGAAAATGCGGCGCCTTTGAAACGTTTTCCTTCTCATTTCTCAAAAAAAAAAATCTTTTTGAGTTAAATTTAGTAAGAAAAACTTTTTGTTCAAATCTTTGGCGCGGCAGTGAGTAAGAGACAGTTAGGTATGCGAGGGAAAACTAAAGTCATCAAAATAAATGAGCAATATTTAATGTCCATTTTTCAGAGGCTATTCACATCACTTTATTTTTACATCTCTCTATTTTTTGTCGACAAATAGACATATTGATGATAGATCCGTGAGATGAGGAAACTTTTCATTCAACTTCCTTCGCTTTTCATCGCCATTGAGTTTAGTTTTCATTTTCATTTTAAATTTTTCTCTCAAAAAAATTACTTTTTGTTTGTAGAAAAAAGAATTTTTCATTGAGGAATTTTTGCGCTACTCACAGATAATCTGGCAAGTTAATCGTAAAAATTAAGCAAGCGATCATTCGATAAAAAAGCACCATTCAAAAAAAAACTCGTAGGAATGTGTTACATGCTAATTATTTAAAATGAAACACGTGCTTGCAGACATGAATGTGTGAACGATTTTTTTAAGCAACGCGTGCATGAGATATAAATTTTTAATACGTTTGGTCATAAAAGAAAAAAAGATCTTTTTTTTTCTTGGCATGAAGAGAACAAAGTGTGTTAAAATTTGTAAACAATCGGATGGCATCACACATGACTTTTAGAATTATTATTAATACGCAAAAAGGTAAGGCTTGTGCAACTTAACCAGTTGATTGCTAAGATTTAAGATGAATTTATTTGTTTGGAATTTTATTTATTTTGTGGTTCATAAAGGTGCATTTTTTTAAGATTTATGGATGAAATTTTTTATAAAAGGTGATAATTTTTTTAATTTTTTCAGTTTATGGACTTTGCTGATTAAAAAATCAAAAAGCCGTTATACAAAATTGCATCGCATATTTCTGTCTGATAAAAATTAGTGATCTTACCAGTCACGTTTGAAAGTGAGGTAGGGGAGGGGGCTACTGAGGAGGCAGTCAAATCGCCTACAATTCCCCTAACTGGGACTAAAATGTTTAAAGCATCTGGACTGAGATCAGAAATTACAAACATTATTGCTTTGGGAATAAAATATATCAGCAGTTAAATTTAGATCCTGCATTTTTAAATGGATCTAAATTACTCAGTTGACGACATTTCTATATATAGCCTTAAAAAACGAAGCATCATGCTACGTTTTCATGGGCCGGTTTCCCTACCCTATCCTGCCAAGGGTACCTCTGCCTTGTTGAAGCTTGAAATTTGGGTAGCACTAGAATCCGGCACCAGGGCTACATAGTTGAAAAACAATTAATTGGTAGTTTAGAGTTTCGAACCCATGACCGATAAGTCAGTTTATCAACTTTTGAGTACCAAAGTTCAAGCCCAGTGAGCCACCAAACCACTTTAGCACACTAAACAACTCTTAACCTATTTGAACCTAAAATTGATCAACATCCTTCAAAAAGTTCATTCAAACCAAAAATCCAATGTCATTTAACCTTAAAAAAATCCATAATATCATCATCCACAGCACATCAACACTCATGTCAATGAATTTTTATTTTATCAAAGTCACCTACAAATCCACTTCCATTTTCATGAACTAATAAAAAAAATAATTTATCCTCGACGTACATTCACCCTCTCACTTAAAATTCAAATGAAATCCTCACAGTTAAAGAACAACATCAAATTTTCATTCATCCATATATTATTACATGATAATAAAGTGTTATTACAATAACTCTACATCATCATCATCATCATCTTACATATAGAATTTCAACCACAAAAATTTTTTTCCGTCCATTGCAATAGAAAATTTATATTTTATTCTATTTTATTTACATTTTAAGTAAATGTATCAGGAATATTTGATTTAATCCAAATTTGATATGTATTCAAATTACTTTTTGACTATTTTTTGCTCATTCTCGTGTGTGCTGTGTACAATCTCTCCTCTTACGCTCTCAACAAAATATTATACGAATCATCAAACGTATATATGTAGCTTGGCTGACTACAAATGGCCTTGTGTATTACGATATCAATTTTTGAATACATTTTCAAGTGAGGCTTTTGAATAATGAATTATTTTGGGGAATTTTGGAGGCACTTTTGGTGGCTGACTTAATGTCATGGGGGTACCGCGTTTATATTTAGGTCTAGGGGTCATAGTGAGGTCCTAAACTCGACATACTAGAAAATTCTTGTTTGAAATTTTTTTGTAAAAAATTAGGGGTGTTTTTGGATTATTTCTAGGAATACCCTAGGATCTGTTCATAAGTGACGTCACACAAAAATCAAGATTATCAAACCTCCCTCCCCCCTCTGTCATAAAATTTTCAAACCAAAATTCTTTTGTTTGAACTATCACAAAGCGTCAAACTCCCCTCTCCCCTAAAAAATAGACCTCATTTATGAACGAACCCTTAGAAAACTGAAGAAAAATTTTTATTGAGGGGATACAAACCCCCCTGGATATGCCTTAGAATCAACTGAATGACCATATTCAACTTGGGGTTTTGGGGGTCAGACTGAAAGTTTTCATTATTATAACTTAAAATTTGCGCTTAATCCACTCATCCTCAATCCAATCTCAACAACATTTTCATATCCAAATTAATTTCAATGTAAATTCACCAAAGCAAAAAACTCACTTCAATTTCATTTGGTTCGATAGTTTTTCAATCCACAATCTACATCCTCAATTTCGAGGTCATTGAAATGAAATTTAGCAACAAATAAAAACTCATTTCATCGACATCAAGTAAAGTGTCAAAAAATTACGCACAATTTATCGATGCTAATAAAAATTCCATCAAAATGTGCTAAAATGAAATGAAAGAAAAAGAAAAAAAAAATTTCTTTGAACGGAGAGGAGGGAAAATATTTGCAGTTTATTCAAATGTGAAAATTCCCTTCTGTCTGATGATGCAGACATACACACCTTCCCTCGTTATGTATCATGCTAAACATTTGTGTATACGTTCAACAAATTCAAAATGTCATTGAATTTTTAGGGTTTTTTTTCTCTCTAAAGTATTGGCGCCATTGAGACTATTCGACAGATATAATATTCCACAATATTCGGGTTAATTTATCATTTGTCGGTGTATCAAACGCCTCTCGTATGATTCTGTAGCATACGGAGGAAAATCGGTGAGTCAGGAGAAGAAAATTTATGAATTTGGAGATGAAAAAATTCTTTTTTTGGGAATATAGCAAAAAAAAATTGTGAAAATCGAAGAAAAAGTGGTTGAAAATTCCAAAATTTCATAAAAACTAGGAACCTTTTTTAAAATTTTTGTTTTTAATTTTAAATTTTTTAAAATATTTTTTATTAATATTCTTTAACTTTTGATCTTAAATATTTCTAATTTTATAAATTTTAAATTTTTAGTTTTAAAGGTTTTAATTTTTTTGTTTAAAGATTTTTAATTTTAGATTTTAAAATTTTTAATTTGCGATTTGTGTTTTAAAACTTTTAATATTATATTAAGTATATTTTTAAATTTTGATTTAATAAAGTTTTAATTTCTAAATTTAAATTTCTTGTTTATCTTTTTTTAATATGGTTTAAAAAAATTATATTTAAGTTTAAAAATTTAAAAAAAAATTCTTGTAAATTTAAATGAAATTTTGAAATTCAAAATTTTTAAAATTTGAAGCTTAAATTTTTAAAATTTGAAGCTTAAATTTTTAAAATTTGAAGCTTAAATTTTTAAAATTTGAAATTTAAAATTTAAGTTTAAAATTTTACATTTTTAGAGCTAAAAATTTGAAATTTAAAATTTTTTAAATTTTAAATTTTTTAGATTTGAAATTTTGACATTTTTTAAATGTTAACTTTTTTGAAATGTAATTTTAAAATCATCTCTCAAATGAGCAAAAGAAGCAGCAAAAAGAGAATTTAAAAAAATTCCAACAAAAAAATTTGAAGCTTAAATTTTTAAAATTTTAAATTTTTTAGATTTGAAATTTTGATATTTGAAATTTTTCGAATGTTAATTTTTTTGAAATGTAATTTTAAAATCATCTCTCAACTAAATGAGCAAAAGAAGCAGCAAAAAGAGAATTTAAAAAAATTCCAACAAAAATTCTTCTTTTTTAAAAAAATAGCAATTGATTTCAATTCTCAATCCCATCCACACACTTTCAAGCATCATAATTTGCCATTCATTTCACAGACAATTACAATAATCTGAAATTACAAGTTGCTATTGGCTACAACACATCGGAACTCGTAGGTGTGAAAATTTTTCTTCCACCTTTGATCTTTACATCTTCAAATGCATCTGTAAAATTAAGTGTCATTTACAATTGTCATGTCCTGAATGGAGATTTCGCATTGTTATGCATGAAAAATTGAGGGGAAGTAGCTATTTAATATGAAAAATATGAGAAGGATTTCGATCATGAAGGAAAATTCTTGTTATTTTCCGGTTGTGAATGGAATCAAAAGAGTCTCAGGCACTCGAGTTCGTTTTCCTTTGATATACTTTTTTCAGATTATTAGCAATTATTCATGTCTTAATCAGGGGTGTTTTTAGATTTTTTTTTTAAAAAAATATTTCAAACTTGATAAAAAATGACTAAAAACTGAGCAAATTTGAGCAAAACTTGAAAAATAACAGATTTAAAAATTTCAAAAATAACGGTTTTTAAAAATTTAAAAATACATTTTCAAAAATCGAATTCAAAGTCTTGAAAACCGTTAATTTACAAATGTCAGTAACAATGACTAAAAACTGAACAGCATTGGCCAAAATCTGAGCAAACATGAATTAAAAATGTGAGCATCAATGACCCCTTAAATTCACCTCTGTCGCAACCAAGACAACCAATTTAATAATAACAACGCGTACACATAAAAAAAGATAATCAGTAAATAAAAAATTGACATGCGAAAAAACTTTATTTTGTGTATTTGGAGCTACACGTGGACTTAAATTATATTATAATCTTAAAACGTGCTAATAATGTTTCAACGCCTTTTTTCATTTTTTATATATTCTTTGTTTTCTCTATTGACGCTTTAGATTTGAATTCAAGTATGCAAAATATTCTACATTCCACTCGAATCGAATGTATTTTTTTTGTCGGACCTTGGAAAGAGAGAAAAAGTTTTTTTGGAGGTTATTACTGGATTTTTTTGATATGGTCAGTTTTATGGAATTTAATATGGAAATTTAATGTTTTTGCAGTTTTATTGCCTTAAATGTATCTATAAAATTAAAGTAGTAAATTTGTCAAGTCTTGAATAAATTGATGCTTTATTTCAGGATGTATGCGGATGGCAAAATATACGAAGCAACAATTTTGATAAATTTATATAATTTTAAATGTCTGGGATTATATTTGAGACTGAATTTTAAATTAAGATATTTTTTGTTCTTTGTGATTTTTGCTACAATTTTGTGCTGAATTTTGTGATGCAGTAACTGTGGTTTATTAAAATTCTGGTTGTTTTCGCACAAAAAAGTCTTCAGAGGCCGTTTCGTCGCTCTATTCTATTAAATACACTATCCCAGGATTATCCCTATGCTGTGTATAGCTCTGGTTCATCCATTGAGTAGTGTGTACCCTAAAGTATAGCGAGCAACCATCCCCAGTGTTTACTATAATCACGAATTAACTACAAACTGACCATCAACTCAAGAACTCATCCATCTACCGATATTATTCAAAGTGAATCACCTTCTTAGGTGATAACATGAGATGTAAATGGAAAACCCAACAAATTTACAAATTCATCTTCAATTACAAAGAACTGTTAATTGTTTGAGTCCATTGAGTTTATTCACAATTCAATATTAATTTAATCCGCATCAGCTTCCATTATTGAGATTGTCACATGTAAGTAGGAATAAAATGTGTTTGAATCAGAGTTTTGATTTACAGTTGTATGCAGGTTTAGATGAGTGGAAAGTCTCACCAGGCTCCATCAACCCTCCCCCTCTCTATTCCATTACCGCCTTTAGCTGTATTTTTAATCTTGACTAGAATATCAGTAATATCACATTAGTAAGGCATCTAGGAAAAATAACGACGTAATCTTTCATGACCTACTAAAGACAAACATTGAATTTGAGCAGAAAATAAAACCAAAATAAATTTGAAAGTAATGGTCAAAAAGTATTTGAATGATCATGATCAAAAAGTTTAAAAAAAATAACGGTCAGAAAATATTTCAAAAATATTGGTTAAAATATATTTGAAAATAACGGTCAAAATATATTTGAAAATAACGGTCACAAAATATTTGAAAAAAATGTTAATTTCTCACCGTGGACCTTTCTTAAAATTTCCTGGATGTCGAAAAAAATAATCACATATAAAAAAAATTCTTTAACTAACCCATCCTACCCTTAGCCTTAAAGTTAATGAATTAAAAGCCATCGTAAATGGCGCTCATATAAAACTGAATTGTATATATAAAATAAAGTGACTAGCTGTGACTAGGTTCAAAGAAGAATTCCATTCATGAGTAAATTGACCCATTGAAATGAATATGCAAAATTATTCGTAAAGAAAAGGAATGTGAGTCACAAACTCATCAGAAATGCTAAACGGTATATAATAGTAATAAAATATATGCATATGATTAACGAAATAAATAAAAGCATTTAAAAGAAAAAGAAGACAAAAAATAAAAAAAGACACAAAATTAGCAGAAAAAGACCAATAAAAGTAATTGAAGGCGCCCAATTAACATAACAACTGACCGTATAAATAAAGACATTTATAGTTTGAATGAAAATTTATTTATTTTGTGGTTGTCGTATATCTTTTGTCATAAACGCATGTAACGGTGGTTGTAAGTGAAATTCCTTCACTTTTTGCAAATTCCTTCCTTCTTTCTTGTCAGTCCGTTGATGATACGGCAATTAGGTCAAACTGTCTCATGAAAAAGGAATTATCATCTTTTGTTTCATAATTAAGGCACTGAGGGGTGTATCTAGGAATTTTTTAAACGGGTTCAATAATATAAGAAGCAAATTGACAGAAATTATCAATCAAAGACCCCAAAAACCACCTACCCCTGCATACACCCCTGCTTCTGCCTCAAGGAACTGCAAAATTTTCACAACTCAATTCTATTCTTGTCTTTTGTTCTCGAACAAAGGGAAGTGATGTTATGACTTGGTATATCTTTATTAATATGTTTGGTAATTAATTTGATAAATGTGTGGAAATTTTATGAGTCAGAATGTGAAGGCTTTAAAATTAACTGATGAGGTTATTGATGCTTCATTAGTGATGAAAGAAATTATTTGATTCTTTGTTTGAGAATTTTTGGTTGGAGGGAGTGTCCATTGACTTTTTATGACTATCTTGGGGTATTTTAGCTTGAAAATGTAGTCTGGGGCTGGTTTCTAGAGCTACTCGGGGTACCCTACCCTACCAAACACCTTTCTTAAGTAGAATATATCCTAGGGTGACCCTACTCTACCCCTTTCCTAATCCTAAAACACTTTAGGGTAGGCAACTATGGAACCTGGTACTAAACATACTTTAGTTGCCGTATAGTCAACGGATGTAGCTCGAGTGCGTTTCTGAACGACAATTTGTTGCGATGACGGCTATATGGTCAATTATATCAGCATAAAAACACAAGGAAGTTTGCAGCCGGTATCTCCGTCAAACCACCATATGCCTGTTAATTGATGCAACTCGGGTTTATTCCCTTAAAATCCATTGACACAATTTCAATCGTTAGAAATCTCCTTAACACCCCCAACCATCCTAATTAAGTTAACAACTCTTGAGAAATAACCATAATAGCACAATTTCAACATCATCAATAGACGACAATCGAAAATCAATAATAATTTCATTAAGCAATGCTTCTTGTCGCATGAAAAGGAAGGAAAAAAGAGAAGCATCTTCATTAAAGTAATTTCTTTTCTGTTTGTTTTCATGCAACGTCATTATTCGATTTGTTGTCATAAATTTATCAATATCGGTTGGTATCAATACATTATATGGAGATGTATATTACATTATGTACATATATAAAAATGTGTGAGGGAGATATTACGCATATGATAAGTAAAATGATGTAGGGATGAAGAAGTAAAGAAAAAGTGGACGAAAGAATTTACGAATATGACAAAAGTTCATGCATATACACATTAAATTTTATATCATCTCATCAAAACTACTTGAAATGAATTGCCATGTCGATGCGAATGGTCAACACTGGTACAAAAATTGTTATAGGCGCACAATCAGAATTGTATAATGTGAAAGATCTTTTCCAATTGGATAAGTTTTTGTGTTACAATGTTTTTATCGGCAAACTATTATTATTGTCGATGTTCTCCATGCTATTATGTATTGTTATGGTATATGGTCCATTTGTGAAGGCAAAAATTGTCGCCTGGTTTATGGTTATCCCTTGTGGGGAATTTGTATTACTTTTTGCGTGAATTTTAAGAATTAAGAGGATGAATCGCATTTAAATTACAAAAGTATATAAAAATCCGTCAAAAATCTGTCACGTTTTGCTAATATTGTAAAAATCTGCTAATATTCTGCCATTCCTACAAAACAATATCAAAATCCGCCAAAATTCTGACATATCTACAAAATTATAATAAAATCTGTCAAGTTTTAAAAATTCCGCTAAAATTCAACCATTTTAAAAAGTAATGCAAAAATTTGCCAAAATTCTGAGATGTCTACAAAATTAAAATAAAATCCGTCAAAAATCTGTCAAGTTTTCAAAAATCCGCTCAAATTCTGCCATGTCAAAAAAGAAATGCAAAACTCCGCTAAAATTCATCATCATTTCTAAATTTTTTTTCTAAAAATCCGCCAAAAATCTGTCATGTAAAATAAAATCCGTCAAAACTCTCCAAAAAATTTAAAATATGACAAAATGTTGTTTAAGATATCAAAATTCTATCAATTCCTCCAAAATCCGCCAAAATTCTGTCATATCTTAAGAAACATTAAAACTTTGATCAATTTATTTCCAGATCTCATTGAATGACATCCTAAACCACAACTAAATCCCCACAAAATCACTCAAAGGACATCTTCACATGTGAATGGATGAGAGAGAAATACAAGGAATATAAAAAGCAAATCAAGCAGAAAAAAAAGTTGAAGTGGGTTTCCAACAATCAATTGCAATAAATGTTAATAAAAATTGACATAACAGTTGCTCATTTATGTTTTATCTGTATCACTTACTAAATGTATGTAGTTTTTGCAACAGATAAGACGAGTCCAATTCCTTAAGACCAGACCAAAGAGAAATTTTCTCTCTTTAATTGCAAATCAATAAATAGAATTTCTATAACTATATCTTATTTATAATGAAATTATAGCAATTTCTACTCAATTTATTTATCAGCATGAGCTCTTGAATGCTTATCGTAGAAATTAGTTTTTAAAGCGTGGATAAAATAAGAAGAAATGTTGATAAAGTTATGAAGTGCGATACACGAGTTATTGAAGATAATAATTTTTTAAAGGCGATTTTCTTCTTTTTCGATTGAAAAGTAAACAAATGTTTTGTGGTATTTAGAGTAAAGTGAGGTGAACAGTTTGGAATTTGAGTTGTGGATGAGGTAATAGACTGTTAAATGAATCGTAATGTAAATCAGTTGTCTAATGACTTGACAGATATTTTGTGATAAAATAATTTGGAGGAATTTTATGAAAACCTTACTGAAGCGTAGCCATAAAGGGGTAGTCGGACCTCTCCTCCTCCCCGGTCGAAGCTTTATTCGAAAATATTTATTCTACGCCCCTTAACTTCAGAGAGAACTTTAGATCCAGGGGCCATTTGCTCGGTATACCGCTAGGGTATACATTACCCCTAGGGGTTTAGCCTAGGGTATCCCTAGTGTATATCCCTGTGGGTTTACCCCTGGGGTTTCCCCTAGAGTATAACCTAAGGTATACCGAGCAACCAGACCCAGCAACCCTATCTTCAATACACGTCATTCATGAATGTCCCCAAAAAAAAACTTTAAGTTCCTTCAAAAAATCACTCAATTAATTCAAATTATTTATTTTACAACTCAATTACTATTCAAAATTCCTGACTTACTCTCGTCACTCATTCATTCATATACAATACAAAAAAATATTAATAACATAAACAAGTTTAAATGTCATTGCAAATGTGATAAGATGATTCAATCTTGCACGCATGTGGCCACTTGGAAAAAGAAGAAAATTGTTTGTAAAATTTACGACATGAGAATTGATGATAATAAAGATTTCAAAATATATTTCAGCATAGAACATTTTGGAAGGAAATGCTGATTTGTTTTGAAATTTGATTAAAATGTGTCTAAATGGAGTCGCGTGTGTTTTTGTTTACAATTTTTTATTAATTTCACTGGGGAATTGTTGGAGTGAATTTCTTGTGGTTCTTCACAATTAAAATCCATCAGAAATTTTTAATATCCTCAGCCAGTGAGATTTCAAGAGTTTTTGATGCCCAGAGCGGAAGTTCAAAGCTCAAGACAATTTTGAAAATTGTTTTAGTCACGCACTATTTGTAAAGTATGACTGACTTCTCAATATTGCTCTTTTAAATCAAAGCATCCAAGGTCGCGGAATCAGTTGCCCTCTTATGGGTTTTTTGACTTTTCCACACGGTGTCCTGTGTCAAAGCACCCCATTGCTATGCTACTTTCAATTAAATTTAGGTATTTATTTAAATTTGGAAAAATCTACATCAAAAATCCTATAAAATCCATCAAATCATAAAAACACTAACTTTGCTATCCACTCAAAAATTCCAAAGACACTTCTATCATTTTTTGCACACGAATAATCTAAATAATTTTTTTAGGTCAGTATGTATGGATTATTAAAAGTTATTTGCTCCTTGAGTACATTGATAAGATAAGAAGTCTCTTTTGTTTAATAATAAATAGTCATAAATTTAGTATCGCAAAAAAGTTAAGTTTTTTTATAGTACACGTGTAGCCTTTTTGTAGGAACTGGTACAACCAGCTGATATTTCTTAGTAAAATTATCTTCGAATTGTGAAATAAAAATCGAATTGACTTAGACTTACTTCATAAATGACGTCTAACATTTAGGTAGGAGAGGGGTCCAAAGCTTGGTATTACCTTAATACAAGATAATTTTTTTTGAACGAAAATCATGTGACAGAGGGGAAGGGGGTCTAAAAATCTCGTTTTTTACGTAACGTCATTTATGAATGACCCCTTAATGAGATGCAAGAAAATGCCAAATGTTTCGATTGCACCGTATCATCTTTGTCTCTTTGAAGTTGATTATCATATTTTTTTATGGACGGAAATCTTGTCTCGGAGTTAGCTTCGTGCGATGTTATATTAATTTTTTTTGGGTACGTTGATGACTCATGAGTTTTAAGTTGAACATTTAATGTGATTTTATAGGAAGTTTTGATCCAAATTGGAGGTTTTGATTGCATTATTACTAAAATTTCCAACCTGTTGAAATTCGTCAACAATTTTTCGATATTTTCAGGTGATTTCAGTTCCTGGAATTTTGGTTGCTCATGGTAAGCCACAAACAAATCAAAATATTGCTGTTGATACCTAGCGAAATAAATAATACGCAAAATAACGGAGTCATCCGAAAATTCCAACCAATTTAAATCTTAATGGTCATATGCTTAGTGATTCTTAGTTATTAATATGTTTGGAGTTCTATGACTCGACTGTATTTCGTGGAATTGTTTGTAAACAAAACTTCCATGTGCCTTTTAATTTTTATGATATTTTCAAATTATTTTTGTTTTGTTAAAAAGGAGGGATTCAGATTTTTATTGCAGAAAATGATTATTATATTTTTCAAAATATTTTTATATTTCCTGACAATTTTGAAGAATTTTTTAGACCAAAAAATCACTCAGTACCCTAAAATTAGATGATCTTGTAGTAATGTCCTCTTCATTTTTTATTCAATTTTTAAGGGGTCGTTCATAAATTAGGTGATCGTAAAACATGACTTTCTTGTCTTCCTGCTCCCTTGGCGCAAATTTTCTATACAAAAATAATTTTTTTTTCGTTTAAACTGTAACAAAATCGTGACATAATATGCGAATGATCCCTTGGGGTCGTTCACTTATTACGTTACGCAAAAGAAAACGAAATTTTAGACCCCCTCCTCCCTTGTTACAAATTTTCCAAGAAATTTTTTTCTTCTTTATTTGACCTGTTACAAAATCTCAGAACCCCCCCCCCCCCCCCTAAAAAGCGAACGTAATAAGTGAACGACCCCCTTACTGTTTTTTGAAAAAAATTCCATCTAAATATCCAAAAATAATTATTCTAAATAAAATAAAAGCGCACGATAAACGAACTTTATTGGATAATATTCCTGAGAGTCATAAACACCTGAGCTAAGATAGTTGCATACTTTTAATCCAATTCACTGCAGCACATTTGCTCAAACAACATGTGAATTAACCAGATATACAAAAACAAATGAATATGCACGCTTAATAATTATTATGAATTTTTCTAAAAATAGTCTAAATATATTTTAACATTTTTTTGCTAATTTTACACACATTTATTGGTTGAACATCTTAACAATATAATTTACCACGCAAAAAAGAACAAGACTTCCGAGAAATTTACTACAAAACTCATCAAAACAAATTATCCAATGACTCATTCCAAAAATCACAAAACATCCCGCCAAAAATATCATTCGATAAAAAATACAATTGCAATATCATGTCACACAGAGACTTCCGTGATTCTACAAAAAAAAGTCACAGTAAAAACTTGTTAAATCCAGCATACACAAAAAAATAACATTCACCTGCGTAAATCACACGTTATTATCAATAAAAGGCTTTTTCTATGGAATTTACACACAATTATAAAGGAACACATTCGAGTGTTAATAAAAAAATTTCTGGTTTCATCGAGTCACAAATAAGCCTTTGTCAAGTACAAATTGAAGCGATAATTTGATTTATTTTTTTGACAGCATGAATTGCAGTCTTTGTCATCACATCTGACACGATGATGTAAATGTCATTTAATTGATAATGTTTCTTGCAAATTAATTGACTGAAATAATGTGTCGAATTAAAAGTCAGCAATTAGATGTCACTGGATTGATTGTAAAATTAGTAAAGCAATTAGAAGGCATATGTACTCATTATTTACATCAAAACAGCTGCAACAATAGAGAAGAAATCACGAAATGGAAATCAGAGAGGCGAAAGGTGAATTGGAAGTGGGGAAGAATGAAGAGAAAAAGAGAGCTAAATTGATGGGCATTTAATTTAATTAATACTTTTAGAACGTACGATTGATGTGCCTGTTGATGATAGAGACAATTGCAAATCAAGTGGAAGCGTTAAATTTTCCTCTTTTCGGATGTAGAATGGATATAAATTTTTTTCTGGGGGCATATCTCATGATTTTCTGGAGTAGCGAGTGATTGATGTGATTGTGATGGGTTGGGAGCAGTTTAGGAGATTGTCGTGTCTGGTTCTTTTAGGATGGATTTGGGGTGGTGATTTCTGGGTTATGCTTTAATGACTCACCAGTCTGGAATGATTTTTGGGCCTCGTTTATCAAGAAAGCCTGGGTAGATGCCATGTCTGGGGGATATTCAAGGGGTAGGGGGTTTGGGTGTCAAATCGCCACCTATTTTTGAAAAAACCTTTAATTTTCTAGGGTGTTTTAAGCAAAAAAATCCCAACCAAACCCCCTTCCCCCTCCAAATTTTCCCGTCCATACAAAAAAAAAATCAAAATTTTGTGTCATGTGCTAAAACTTTAATTAAGGAAGGCTAATAATACTGAATAAGGGTATTAGCGAAACGGTGAATGCAACTGAGGGCACTGTGAATCCAATTGAAACGGAATCTATTGTACCATAATTAAGGAAGACTATTGTCAGGGACATTATTGCACCTGAGCCTGGAAAATCATGGATTTTTTCAAAAATGCGCTACATCCACCTCACTCCCCCAAATCCAAAACCAAACTTTCCATTTTCATCCCATTTCGAAAAACTCACATTAAAAGAATGAGGAAGCGAAAGGATCTCAAATAAATTTCACATGCTGATGCGAATGATAATAAATCACAATATAGAGGCATGATATGTGTTAGAACAGAATGATAATCGAAGTGATGGAAAGAGAAACAGTTTTAAGGATTTGACGCAATTAGGCATAACACATATCGATACATGCATGTAGAGCATGAAAGGACATTCATTCTCGATTTTTCCAACTTAAATACTGTAAAGCAATTTCTCCTTTTTATTTGACCATTGATTGAGATAAATTGACAATCTTTTTGAAATGTATTGGACGTGCTGGAGATTCAATTTGATAACATTAGAGGAGATGGAGGGAAATAAAATTTATTTCAATTAATAGCTCGGCTTATCCTTTCTCTGTTGGATGTTTCTGTGACACCCCTTTTGTCTTCTTTCAGAATATTTGCATGCTGTGGATGGGTTTTTGTTCTGGATGGTCTTTTTTGGAATTAAGAGCCGAAAAGGGGGTAAAATAGAAGTTTGGTTCGAAAAATGAGGGAAAATTAGTTCCAAATTTAATAAATTGTTATTACGACTAGATTGGGTCAATTAGGGATCTGAAGTCATGAAAATTGATCCAAATCATCTCTTTTTGCTAACGACCATCCCACTAAAAAAAGCTTTTGAACCTATAAAATTATAGCGCCACATTTTTCATGAAAATTTATTGCAAAATCTTTGACAGATTAAACTTAGTTGATGCAATAATTTGCCAGAATATTAAGTCATTAGCATTGTTGTCTTTTTGACTAATTTATGAAAAAGAGGAAAAATTTATTGCGCCATAAAAATGAATTTTTAATGATGTAGTTTGAATTATTCAATTGCTCGGCTATTTTATTGCTTTACATCAATCATAAATGTTGCATATGTGCCAAAATATTATGAATTGATTATTTAAGGAGCATGTGGGAATTTTTCATTTTTCGTGTCTCAGAAATCATGTACAACTGGAAAATTGAAATAATTTTTTTTACTTTTAATTTTTCAGGTCCTAAGTTGAACTTTGTGTCTTATTTGATAAATATTGAAGTAATTTTCTAAAAGCCTTAGGGACAAAGCTACTTTGATCAGAACAGTGATGCAGGAGTGTCAGCTTAAGGTGCATACTGAGAATTTGTACAAACTATGTGACAAGACCAGCAAAGGAGTCAGATGGAAAGCCTTTTGCTGTGATCTAAGCTCAACATAAGAACATGTTTACTGTGATCGTTTATAAATGAAGTCACGCAAAAAACGAGATTTTCAAAAAAGTTCTGGAAGCGTCACATAGCATTAGACCCCCTCCGCCTTTAACATTGAATGTCATTTATGAACGACCCATTAATTTGGTATGCTGATGATAAGGCACCATTCGGTACCATTTGCTGTATGCAAGAAAAACAATTGAAATTATGAAAATTGTTTTAAAAAATACGAAATATGTCCAACTGTCTTAAGGTAATTCCCCGAAATCCTTTTGAATATATTTTTGGACATGACAAATCAGAAAATCTAACAAATGAGTTGATCAGAAAATGCACTTAGCCCATATAGTGCTCAAAATTAAAAAAACTAAATCATGACTTAATTACAGCTAATCAATCTCAAAAATCATAAAATTAGTTAAATTAATTGAACCGCAAACTACTATTTTAAGCAGCACATAATTAGCATCTACCCGACAGTCTAGGAAGCAAAAAAAATCACAATAAATTTACATTAATCTCTGACATACTAAATTAGGCACCGTCAAGCCTAACATGGAGAATATTTTAAGGCCTTAACTTTTTTCTTCAAATCCAAAAAGTCAACCATCATTTTTCTCATCAACCTGACTAGCCATTGATTGAAAAGAATAAATTAAAATTACGTGCAAATTTAGGAATTTTTCAGCATTTGCTACGTGTACAGTTTTCAAGTAAAAGTTCTTAAATATCGCGAGACAGAAGAAAAAAAATTCAAAAAAAAATTTCAAGGTTATTCAAACAGATTTCGATCAAAAAAATTTTAATAAGCTTGAAGTATAATGAGCATGAAGAATTCCAACACAAAAGACACAAATACCATGAAAATAAAAAACTTGAACAATCAGCTGGTCTGTCTGTAACTCAATGAACTTTAGAGAAATCTTTTAATTATATAATCCGTAAGATCAATTTTTTTATGGCTGGCTTGACCACGTGTCATGTCTGACCACTTCTGGTCTCCAGTCGTAACTCTTAAAATCTCACCAAATCTAGAACTTTAAATATTTTGTATGTAAATATTGAACATCGACTCTACTCATTGCCAAATTTTTAACAACACGAGCTTCAAATATCTTTTTTGTTCGTGCTTTGTACAGACCGAAAAAAATGGCAATAAAAAGCTGAAGGAAACGCATGATCGGTTACCAAGGTGAAGCTGAACTAGACGAAGGTTCAATGAACGCTGCTGACGATAAATTCAATTCCTTATCTTTTTATTGCTATACATGCGAAATAAAAATTAAATTCTAAAAAAAAATCAATCCGATATGAGCAATTTATAAACTTTTTTTTGGGTTTGGTGATAAGCTTGTTGGCTTTAGTGGATGTTAAGAATTTATGGCTGAATATTTTAAATTTTATAGGTCGACTTCTGAGAGTTAAAATGAAGCTTTTGAGGAAGTTGATGCAGATATGGGCAGATGAGTTGAGTTTATGGGTCTTTTGTGATCTTACAAAGAGTATTTTATAGTTAAGGATGGTTTTTTGACTTTTGTGTGCTGAAGTGGCTTGGTGACACAGTGGTTTAATGCTTCGTGGCTGAAAAACTGCAACATTGACCCAGTGGTCTTAAGTTTGAGGATTGGTAACGCTTGGTGTCACTTTTTAGAATCAAAGATACTAGATTTGAAGCTCATAGCCTCATTTTCTGGGTTCAACAGAGAATTGTCGTCAATTAAGTGGTTTCTGATCGTAATATAAACTGTAGATCCAAGACACTGACGCTATAAGCTTGTCAGGTATTCATACCTAGGATATGTTCATACCTGGTTATACCTGGGATAAGTGACATGCTGAACTATTGATATGAACTGCCTACACACTTTTTGGAGGATCATTGGAATCTACTCAACTTTTTATACAGCTTCGGACAGAATTTTACTCATTTGATTGACTAACTGGTCTATGACTAGATTGAATTAACAAAATCTAGGTAAATATCAGAGATATAGCCAGAAATTTTTAAAAGATGGCATCCATTTTCTAAAGGAAGATCCAGAACAGTTTTCTGTACATTTTTGATTTCTAAAAAGGAGTCCAAATTTTTTCCCCATTCAATATCAATCTTGAAGGTGTAACCAACTTAAAAACCTCCCTTGACCCTGGTAAGTAGACAATTCCATCAAACACCACATCCATACCTCAAAAAAGTGCTTATAAATCATTTCAAAATTCATTGACTCCAAAAAATATCCAAGGACAAATCCAACATGACACAAATAAGTAAGTTTAAATATCTAATATTTCGAGTAAAATAATTTGCGAGCATTAAACTGGCATTGAATTTCATTTCAAATTCAGCCTTTTTTCTTATCAATTCGCAAACATACATATTAGCAAAAAAAAAGTACGAATATGAAAAAAATTCCGAAAGACCTGAATGAATTTAAATTTTGTTATCAGCGATATTTATTCTAAGAACAGAGCGTCTCATTACGTTAGATGTGCGCATTTTCGTAAGAAAATTTTAATTGCTTAAAAGTAATTTTTTTCTGTATGGAAAAAAAATTCCCGACAGATTAATTGACGTTGAGAAATGAGACAATCGATGATGTATTGGAAATTTTCATGAACAATAAGTCTCAAGTCATCCGCAACGTGATCTATGAAAAATATTTAAATTTTAAATACAATTCTATCCAAGATCCGTTACTTGAAATTTTCATTTCATCTGCGTAAAATAAAATCAAATTTTACTTTCAAAATACCATCATCCGATCGGATTGTTTATAATTAATACAGACGCAGAAATGAAAATGAAAATTTTAATACATGCACAAATGCTTCAGCGTGTATGTGAACTCGTTGTGTGTTGAAAAACCGGTTGAATAAACTCAAATCTAATTTCAACTAATTTAGTTGTGCCATAATCTTTAGGCCTTTGAATATATCCAGACCCCGAGTAATACAGAAGCTGTGTGACTTGATGGAGATTTGTCTTTTTTGGAGCTGAGTTTGTATAATTTTTAATATTTGACTGTTTTATTATTATTATGATTTGAGAAAGACTACATTTTTAATGTAATATCAGTAATGGGTCGTTCATGAATGACGTCCAATTTTTAGAGAGGAAGGGGGTTCAAACGATGTGTGACACTTCCATATAAAAGAAAAAAGTTTGTTTGAAAAATTTGTTGCAGGGGGGAAGGGGGTCTCGTTATAGAAAGATATAATCTATAGTTGAAAAGTAGGTGCAAGGGCAGGGGCGTATTCAGGGGGTTGAGGGGGTTTGACCCAAACCCCCCCCTCTTTTTGAGAATTTTTTTTCTCAAATTTCCAGGGGTTTTCCAGAAAAAATACCAAACCCCCCTAAATTTTTCCGTCCATACAAAAAAATTTAAAACCCCTCCCTCAAAAAATTTCTGGATACCCCCCTGTGCAAGGGTGTAGCCAGGGGGTCTTTTGGGGTCAGAAACACCTGCCTAGATGGAAGACTTCTTTAATTTACAATTTTTTTTAAAAAAATCCTTAACAATCCAAAATTATTCTATTCATGCAAAAAATCAAATACTTTTCATTACACATCTCCGTAGTATCTTTATGAATGGGTAACTTTGGGTGTGTATATACCGAGAACCCCACCAACCAAAGATGTATTCAGAATTTTTTTGAAAGATACTCTCAAATTTTGGATGGTACAGACATTTTGAGGGGTACAGACATTTTGAGGGAGTTATATCACGATTTTTTGTCTAAAATTTCCATCAAGTTAAAGCAAATTTCATTCCAAATAAATTAACCATAAAGATTCTTACTTAAAAATGCCCTGAACCTAGTACATCCCCCAAAAAATTCAGCAACCTAATAAATCCCTCATTCATTCCTCGGACATATTCTTTTCATACATAAATTATGAAACAACGCTAATTAATAGTTTACAATCGTAAGTTAATGTTCCTAAACTTCACCTCTTTTCGTTTCATTTTTATCTTTTCATGTCTTTTCCAATGAACACACTAATACTTAGTTTCAGTTAAATCTACAATATCTCATTACATTGTTTTATTTTAAGTATACAGAATTCTAAACTAATTTCATTAATTAACGAGCATTAATTACATAAGCTGCGATTCAGGTGATACAGAACAGAAAATTTAAGAAGAAAATACCCACGTACTGGAATCGATGATGAAAGTTTTGTAATAAGTTGTGAAATGGCTTTTTTGGTACATCCAAGAAGGAGACTAAATTTAAACTTTTACGTGAAGTTGGATGAGAATTTTTTGTAGCAATTTTTATGGACTGAATTTTTTATGAATTTTAAGCTCAATTTAGCAATAGCGTCAATTGACACACGACTAGACTTGTCTGGAGATAAACAGAAAAATTCAACTTCAAAACTTTTTGAAATTCCAAAAATCTCGTCTCTCATAATAAGCTTAAAATATCAATCCACAATCCAGTCTGTATCATTAAGCAGAAAAAAAATAACTTCACGCCTGCTATTTTTTATCTCATAAAGTACTAATTCCAAGAAAATTAGATTAATGGCATAGAAGCAATAATAAAAGTCTTACGACCTACATCAATGCCTTGAAACATTTATGCGAAATGAAATGTATGAAATAATTTTTTTATTACACAATAAAAATTGATTTGGAATTACTGAAATGGTAATTTTGAAGGTTTAGTGACGAACTTTCTGTTGGATTGATTGGTGGGAATTTCTGGTGATGAAATAAAGAGTTCAATGAGTGTACAATTAAGTCCATAGAGGGGCGTATTAAGAATATTTGAGGGGAGGTGGGGGGTGCCTAATTTTTTATTTAACAAAAAATAAAAATAAATTTTAAAAATAAAAAAAATAAAAATTTGTATTGAGTGGTGTGCCCGGGCACCTATGGACCACCCTTTGGCTACGCCCATGAATCCAGCAGCATTGGCGAGTTTTGTGGCTTATTAGAATTTAAAGAGTGAAAGTTCGTCAAGCCATTGTTCTCTAACTTAAGCCAGAGCTCTAAGTTGACTAGGTTTAAGTCGACTCGACTGATTTTTGAGCTCTTAATAGTGTATTTAGTGGGATTTGAACCTTTTCATAGCTTCTTTTCCAGTAACTATGATTCAAAAGAGCAATAAGCGAAAAAATTCCCTGACGAGACTCGAACTCATAATCGTCGTAGTAATTTGATATCGAAGTACTTAATCACTAATCCATATAGCCAATTCAGCTCTGAATTCTATACTAACTAATATAGACTACAGCCAAACATGCAATATATAATGTAAAATTTACAAAACACTCTTGATAAATTCAATAATTACATCCATAACTAGTCATAAGTATGCTGGCTAGTTATTTTTCAGAAAAACAGAAGACTTTTCTCTTGCCACTCGATTTTTGGAGCAAAAAGACCAAAATCAACCTCAAAAAATTCAATAAAATGAAAATAGTATAAATCAGTATTCTGATAACCAACCAGATATTCAGCCTAGTCATAACCCTACACAATGAATAACCCAGCATGTTTTAAAAAAAATCCAACAAAAAAAACTCGTGACTTTTCGGATCAATGACGCCATTTAACCCAAACGTAGCATGGATATTTAAAGATGGTACTGGTTTTAAAAACTGAAACTGGAAGTAAATTTTCAATATCATTTGTAAAACGCGTTTTTAAGGCTAAATGGCTACAACTTCCATACCATTATGATTTCAATAAGAAGCTGTGGAAAAAATCCACTTGTATATTCAGGTTAGAGACATAGTGAAAGTAAAATGATATCCTTCAGTAATTTTTATAGATAATCAAGACTCAATTAGTCTGACATGTGTGGCTTTAATCCCTCAAGCCACACCTCAAAATGCTACTAAAGATTATTCATAAAAAAATTAAAACTCACCTTCCATCCAGCACTACTATTGGAATCACCTTTGTCTTTAAAATATGGAACATTCTGTACCATCCACTCATAAATTTGACTTAATGTTAATCTATTGTCTGTCGATGAACTAATTGCTTTTGTTATAAGATCTGCATACGACAAATTTCCCCATGCATTGCGTCTCGATGAATTTTTCTTTGACGCTGATGACGGTGTAGGTGGAATTCCTGTAAATAAATCAGATATAAATTCTTTTTTTAAAGCAAAATTTGAAAAAAAGATGACATTCCAGACATTTTGGACATTGAGAAGATGAGAATGAATAATTGCTCTCTCACTAAAAAAGCTGTGGAAGTTGAAGCGAGAAACTTCTTTTTTTTGTGTATGTGCTTGAAAGTCAAAATGATATTCGTCATAAGCGAATGACCTTGATGTGTGTTAACTATATTTATAAATGAATATTGTATCTATAGGAAAAAGTCGTATAGCTATATTAATTAAAATTTTTTTTCTGTGGCGCCCGTTGACTCTAAGACAAAAAGAACTCGATTTTTTTGACAATTTTTTGAAGAATTTTTAAATAATTTTTTTTACTTGGTGAAGATCTTTCAATGCTAGCTAATTAACAAATAAGAGGATGAAACTGAAAGTTAGTTAAGAGTGATTAATGATCGATTGGATATTAAGAGAGGTGTCAGAACTGAGTTAATATTTGAAAAGTAGAATGAGATATAAACCTTGGGGGGCTCGTTTACATATTACGTTCGATTTGTAGGAGGAAGGAAGGGTCTCTGATTGCTCGGTATCTCCTAGGGTAACCCAAGGTGTATGGTTTAGAGTAATCCTTAATCCTAGTGTATAACCTAGGATAACCCTAGTATATACCTCTGGGGATACTCCTGAGAGTAGCGTACATCCTAAGGTATACTGACCACCCCTGTGATTTGGCAACAGATTAAACAAAAGAAATTGTTTTTCATTGAAAATTTATAACGACGAGGAAAGAAGGGTCTTAAAACCCGTTTTTCCATAAAGTAGTAAGTAAATGACACCTTTGCAGTATTTGTTTTTTTTTAAACGTTAAAAAATTTAAAAAAAATTTATTGTTATTTTTTCCTATTGAAATTTTTTAGAATTTTTCAGTGGAGGGACTCAAAATTTTCGAAACATGTGAACTAAGGGGTCGTTCGCAAATTACGTCACGCAAAAAAACGACTTTTTCGACCCGCCCTTCCCCTCCTTGTCACAAATTTTCCAAATAAAGAAAAAATTTATATTTGGACTGTCACAAATTCTACTACCCCCCCCCCCCCCCTCCCTGCCTAAAGCGTGACGTAATTTGCGAACGACCCCTAAGATGAAATTTTGCAAGTACTCCATGTGAAATTTAATTTTTTATTCAAAATTTCTTGAAATTTATCCAGCCAAGTTTAAATTTTGGATTGAAAACAAGAAAGAAAATTCACATTTCTAATTAATTCTATTGATTTTTTGAAGCTGAAACTGAATATAACAGAATTTGAAAATAAATTTCATTTTCCAACGGTTTTTTGCTCAAGTTTCAAGAGATTTGACCGTTATATTTAGCAATTAATTTTTAACATTTTTTTTTAAATCCCTAAGTATCTTATTTAAGTGTAAAATTGAGGAACTCAATATAGGCGCAAAAATTCCGCATTCAATCCAAGGAGCTTGATACACTTGCTACAAAAAAAATATGTCAAAAAATTCCACAACTTCAATTTGATTCCTCAATCATCTCCAATTTCATCCCACACGTGCAATTTCACATTCATTATGTGTAACAAATTAATCAAATCCTAATATCTCCTCGCTTAATAAATTCAAATCTTCTTTTAATTAACCACATAAATTAACAATAATTCAACCAAAAAATCGTATCTAATTAAGTTTTTTTAAAATAAAAATCTGAGCTCATTTTCGAGACAGAATAAAAATGTTGAATTTAAAATTAGTTCTGATATCATGAAAAGAATGTGGATGTTGAAAATATATAAAATACGGAATAAGCATCTCACACACATGAAACGTAGAATTTATGTGATAGTTACGCGTTTTAGTGACCTTACGCAATATTAAGATTGTTGGCGATTTTCTTTTATTTTTATTTTTGATTCGTATTTTTTATTAGAATTTTTGAGTTTATTAGCATCAATATAAATTATCATGGCATTTATAATAGCTTAAATTTTTTATTTTTTGAAATATGATTAAGAAAAAAATGACAAAAATCACAAAAAAAACTAGAATTTTTTTAAAGTTCAAGGAAATTTGAGATGATTAAATTTGATTACAACAATCAAAATGGAATGTTTTTGAATATATTCTTATTAAAATATGCTGTGTCTTTTATTTTGAGATTTTTTGATGCCTGCTGCTTTATTTTAGAAGCTGGTTTTGATTGGTAATAATTTTATTTATTATTGTACATAAATTTTCATCAAAATTTAGGTCTGTGAGATATTAATTTGCGTTCTTAACTATTTGGAATCTGTTTTGGGTTATGTCGTTGAAGAAACTGCTGAAATTCATAATTAGACAGAACATGCCTTTCTTTAATTTAGAATTATCAAAAATTCATAAAACTCCCTCTCAACCCTCTTGAGACATCGTTTTTGACACTCTTGTGGCTCTAACTAGACCCAATTTGAATTTTTTTCTAACAACCATCTCTACACCCCATCTAAATTGATGGTCACCCTCCAATATACATTATGATCAGGGGAGTAACCAGAATTTTAAGTAACCTCCCAATTTAGGCGTTAACGTAATTTTTGAACGACTCCAAATGATTTTTTCAAAAATATTGTAAGTATCTTCTGTCAAGTAGGAGTAAGAGACATCAGAAATCCACCAACTACACTCCTGTCTTTGACACCCCCTTGATAATTTTCATATAAAATTATTATACAAATCGACTGCATTTTAATTTATCACTCACAATATTGCAGAAAGAAATATCGAATTAATTTTGATAAATTTATTCATATCAATAAAAATGTAGTTCACGAGTATTTCCGACATTTTTCTTACATATTAAATGCTATACAATTTATCACAACTTATGTAATTTATTAGAATTAAATAATATTTTTTCACACTTGTATGAAAATAAACGAAAAGTGTCCAAAAATAGATTTTAGTAATTTGTTATTCCAAATTCTTTCGTATGATATAATATTTACATCATTATCTCTGTTTGAGGTGCTAATGCTAATTGTTACAAATTGAGAATGAGTTGCATTTTTTGGGTGGGACTTTAAGATGTGAAGAATTCTTTTGTGTGTTTGATTAGGAGCTTTTCACGTAGAGTGCTGCACAGCTTTGTTCTAAAATGTTCGGTGTCCTAAGAAAATGAACAAATTTTTAAAAAGTTTTTTGATCTTTATTTTATGAAATTTGGTGAATTTGGGGGTTTCAAGGATATGTGCCTTGAGGAATTTTTAGAAGGAGTATTTTATAGAAATTTACATTTTGCAACACAAAAAACAATTTGAGCCAAACATTGACTAGGACCCAAATATGGTTTTCTGTGGTTTTTTGTAGGAAGTGTTTGAAATTTTTTGTATGGTTACAATGGGAGGATCAATAAGGATCCTTCTCGAAAAATCCTAGTATATTGAAGAAAATGTTCTATCGAAGGGGGTTTTGACTCCTATAACCCTCCTAGATACCTCCCTGTTCCAGATCATACAAAAAAATTGGAGCCCCCCTTCCTCCATCTACCTCAGGAGGGGGTCTCCCTCATAAAACGACTCCCAAGAAAGTCTATTAATTACAAAAACATTTTTAATAATAATATTTTTAAATACTCGACTAAGTTTCAACACAATTTGTATCAAAACAAAACTAAATTGTTGCAAATAATTCATGTTTTATTCCGTAGTTGCTTAATCTCCTTATAATATCATAAACAAATCACTCAATTATTTTCTAAAGCAAAATTTCTTGCAACATATGAAAAATTACTTGGGGATCGTTCGGAATTTTTGACACCTTACTCTGTAACAAAATTTCATTGGAAAATCAAACATATTGTAACATTCCCAGGACCCCCTCCCCCCTAATTGTTACGTTATATCCAAATGACGCCTTGATTGAATTTTAATGCCAATAAATCCAGATCTTTAATTTAATTCTAAGAATGTTGTAAAATAAGCCATTTAATGCACACTTAGTCAAACGCGAGGAGAAAAACGTGAAGTAATTTAGTGACTCACAAAGCTTTCAATTAATTATGCAAAATCTCAAATTATCATATTGCTGCATTAAACAAAACGAGTGTCGATTAAGCTTCACAGATTTTTATATCAGCTACAATAAATTAATTACGTTAATCTCTCATTAAATGGCACACGTGGAGTAAATGTTATCAATTTTTATAATCGCAATAATTTTTTTGAAATTACATCACTTTTTTGATTAAATATCAATCTTTATAAATGCAGAGTTAATGCAGTCGCACTGTTGATAAGAAAACAAGGTTAAAGTTGATTATCATTAAAATGGAAATGGGTGGAAAATTTATGTAACTAAGTTGATGTAAATTTGATGCAGAAAATTTGAAAATTTACATTGAGATTGATTGGATGTGTTGAATATGTAATGCAGAAATTTGAGTAGATTTGTACCTTGTGATTTGAGTTAAAATGGAAGGAATATCAAATTTGGTTAAGAATTAAAAGAAATAATGTCGAAATATAGTTTTGTTTTACAATGTAAAATTTACATCTTTATGAGTAACCTTTAAAATTTTCTAAAACATGAAATTTTCTGAACTTTGAAATTTTCAAAAATTGAAATTTTGTAAAATTTGAAATTTTGTAAAATTTGAAATTTTGTATAATTTGAAATTTTGTAAAAATTTGTTTTTAAAATTTGAATTTTTAAAAATTTAAAATTTTAAAAAAATTAAAATTTCAAATTTTTAAAAACTTTCTTTATGAGTAACAATTTGTTAAAAATTTTCTGAAATTTTGTAAAACTTGAAATTTTTAAAATTTGAATTTTTTAAAATTTACAATTTTCATCGATCAAGAATTTATAGAAGATTCTATTCAAAAGAACTAGATGCTCAGATTGATATTCTTACTATTTTACAAAATATACAAATATTTCCACTATTTCTAGCTCAGAAAAAATTAATATTCAAATTTATTATCAAAAAAATATCACTGTATCTTGTGTCTACCAAATGAGATCCAATATAAAATTATTCATACGCATAGCATAAAATTTAAAATAACATCGTTATTAAACTGGAATTAGAATTCTAAATGTCAATACACTATTGAATATCCTTCAACTAAATAAGCCGGTTCAACAATCTGACTACTTAAAATCTCTAGATCATCCAAAACTTCACATCTTCTGAACCATTAAGGAGAAATTTCCTTCATAAATGACGCAAAGGAACATCCTGATTCCCCATAACTATTGTAATTAAGACCCAAAATTATATAATTTTAGTAATGAAAAGAAGCATGAAGCTAAACTAATAAAGCAAAAGAGAATAACTAAAATGATGAAAAAGAAACGCAACGACTGTTAAAAATTCTTGGTTCTAAAATAAAAATTGTTTTCTATTCATATAACTCTAATTGTCAAGGTCAATGTTATTTGAAGTCCAGAAAATTTTCTGCTCGTGTACGCTGAGCATTCTTAAAGAATTGAATGTTAAAATGTCAAGTTGTGCCTGTAATTCAGTGTTTCTTAAACTTTTTTGAGCTCGTCACACTCAACGATTTATCTTTTATAAAATTCCTATTTTTCTGACACACCTGAAGAATTCTGCTACATATTAGTGTGTCGCGCAGCATAGATTGAGTAGTTCTGTTGTATTTTATGAGATAATCTGAAAGTTTTATGAATTTATTGGCACTTTATGATTGAAATTTATAGAACACAATATTAATATTATAAGTTTGAGAATATCAAGTGATTTTAATGCTATTTTATGTGCTGGAATCCTATTGTCATTTAAATTTCGTGTCTATTCTAAAAGAAGCGTTGATTTTTACGCATTTTTGCTAATTTTATTTTATTTGGTACTTATCCATGGAATGGCTAAATAATGAATATTTTATCAGCACTAAAAATGCTAGCATTAGTATCAAAAAAAATTAACGTTGTAATAGGAAAATCCAATAATGCTTGCAAAAGAATCTACGCTTCATGTCAGATAGAAATTTATTAATTCACGCATTGTAAGTTACTGTTTTGAGTTAAATAATGGATGAATATTTTCTGTAGATTGTTCCATCTTCTGTACAAACACAGACATCCTTTAAGATTCAAATGAAGCTCATCACGATCAAACATGACTCTTTAGAGTCGAATGAAGCCTTTTAGGGTCAAATAAAGTTCACCAGGGTCGAATGAGGCTTATTAGAGTCGAATGATGGTGATTACGGTAGAATGAGACTCATTATGGATAAGTAAAACTCATTGTAGTCAGATTAGGCTTATTAGAATTGACTGAGACCTATTGGAGATGAATAAGGACTGTTAATGTAGATTGAGGCCCATTAGGAACAAATGTGGTTCTATTCGAATAAAATGAGGCTCTTTAGAGCCAAATGGAACACTTATAGACATATCAAAAATTATATTTTCCAGATTTTTCTTTAAAAACTATCAAACATTAAAATTTTCCACTATCAGTATTACATTTCTCATCCCTCAATAATCTCAAACTTTTTTATTCATCAGCAAACCACAAAGGAAAAAACTTTACAGATTAATGAGAAAATGCAAGTCAGCCATTTATTCCTGATAACGTCTACTGCATTCTGTTCATCAGTACAAAAAATGGAAATATTCTAACAGAGCTCTAGTTCTTATCACTGACATATCAAGATCAAGAATTTTGAAACGCTGCTTGCTGTGAACTTGGCCTACTTTCTTATGACGTGATAAAGAATATAATGGCATGATATTGTTTCATAAATTATTTGTAATCATTAAATTCCCTTTACAATGAGTTGGTTGAGGTCATTTGTTGTCAATTGAACAAGGACACTAGTTATTGATCTCTTGATTGGGGACACTTATTTAAAAGGTCCAAAGTTAAGGGGGGCAGAGGGTCTGCAGTTTATTAGACTCTCTATAAAAATTAGTTTTTGGATGAAACTTTGTCAGGATTTCAAAAATCTAATTTTTGATGGACGTCATTTATAAAATTGTTATGTTGACATATAAGCGAGGTTCTAAAGGTCACTAATAAAAAATTAAGTTTTGGGAAAGTTTTAATTAATATTTTAAATTTAAATTAATTTTTTGGAACAAACGATACAAAATTATTGTAATTTTATGAGAATTTTTGCTTTTTTTGTTAAAAAAATTGACAATTTGCTTAAATTTTAAGTTTGAGCTTTTAAGTTCTTTAGTCATAATTCGAAGTCATAAAAATGTTGATAACATTTTAAACCAGATCAAATCGGATTTGTTTTAATTCCCATAAAAAAATTTGCAAACGTAAAATTCAATCAAAACTACAAAAAAATTCCATAAAATATCTTCTCAAAGATTGTGGACATAAAAAAAGTCAAACCAGAAGTAAAACAGCCGGTACAGTCAAATATTTACCGAATCATGATTCAATGAGTAACTAGTTATTACCGCTTTAAACTCAGATCAGACAGCAAACCTACTTGGTAAGAAAGAAAAGTGCCGCTGTTAAACAGAAACTGCTCTTGACTACAGAGATATCACAAAATTTTATTATCTTGAATCATAACTTAAATTATTATATTTTGCAAAAATATTTCAGCAAATAAATTTTTTACTCATCATTATTAAGATATAAATTAGTGTAAATATTTTTTCTTTTGGTTCCAACTCACTGATTGAGGGAAATTAGGTGAATTGGAGTTGAGAAATGAACAGCATGTGCATATGAGCAGTATTTTCTGGCCGATGGTTCACACTTTGAAAATAAAATTCTGCAAGTGCAAATTGACTTGTTTTGGGTTAATTTAGACGAAATTCGTGCTGAGTGTCAAATTTATATATTAAAGACGATAAATAGGGTTTATTTACAAATGATGTCCATCATCAAGTAAGATTTTTTGATCCCCTCTATATTTTGTGACCGTTTAATATCCCTTTTAAGTTGGACGTAAGTGGTGAACGCGCCCAGAAAGATTGTGTTAAATATAAAGATATTGTCAGGGGTTGTTCATAAATGCCGATCAATTTTTAGAGGAGGGGGTCTGACGCTGTGTGACACTTCCATATAAAAGAAAAGGGGGAGAGGGTCTAATAAGGAGAAATAACTGAATTTTGTCTCAAAATTTCCAGTTCAAATAACCAATTTTAAATACCTAACCTCCAATAAAAAGCGCGCTAAAAAGAGCACAAAAGTGAAAATGTCTACGACAATTTTCAGTGAGAGATAAAAAATGAAAAGTACAGAAAATGAAAAAAAAACACACAATATTCCCTTAATCTTATCACTCGACAACAATAATTTCATTTATATTTTCTGTGCGTAGTGATAACAGCGACCCTCACTAGTCTTACACGAAAGGAGACATAAACGAATGTATAGAAGTGTGAAGCTGGTTTGGAAATTTTCCACAGCAAAATTCGAAAGTTTTCTTTCCATTCATGCTTGAGCTTTTTAATTTTCAATACGTACAATTTTTAATGCGTAATATCAACACAACAGTAAATCGTGTGTGCTGAAGAAATTTTAAGTGCACGTGTATTTGTGCATGTGTGTAGGCTTACGATCAAATTATCTCAAATTATTCGTTTTTTTTTTATTTTATTTCTGTATTGACTTTTTATGCACAAGAAAAAAAAATTTCAGAATCAAAACAAATCGTTGCATGAATTTCTTCTACTTCTTGCCTTACTCTCGGTCATGTTTGTTTACAAAACAAATCTGAATAATTTTTTTTTGTTGTTTTTTAAATTTATGCGAAACGTACGATACGTAAATAATAGTGTAAAAAAATATTTTTTTCTCACATGTCGTCACTCTATTAACTTCGCCATCATCGTTATCTGTACTCATATGAATATTTTTTATATATATTGCAAAAATAAGACTCGTATGATCGCAAAAGGCGAGAGAAAATCTAGTTCATTTATATAGCCAGATTATATACTTCCTTAACGTCATATCATGGCAATTAAACGAATGGTGAAATGATTTTGAGCTAAATGAAATTTTTAAGACGCATTTTAATTTTTTTTAAATGTGAAAGAAATAGAGGCTCGATTCTATATGATCACTGGATGACGCATGAGTTGAAGTATTTCTTTTTTGTCACAATAATCTGTCATAATAGAAAAAAAAATGTTTGTGCCTTCTGACACATACTACATGCTTTCTGATACGTAGTGCAGTCAAAAATGTGAATTGAAATACAATTTTGTTTACGTAATATTTTAAGTTTCTAGTTTGTGATTTAATGCACAATCTCGTGCATGATTTTACATTTTTGTAGATAAGTTGGAAAACAAAGCTAAAGAATTTCATATTTTTTAGATAATTTTAAATGAATAAAAAATTTTTAATTAATTTAAAAAAAATTAATTACAAATTTGAATTTAAAAGGATTTTTAAAAGTTAGAAAAAATATAAAATTTAAAAAAATTTAAAAAAATTTAAATTTGAAAATTTTTATATTTTTTTTATTTTTAAAATTTGCTTTAAATTTAACTTCGAAGTTGAAACTTTTTAAAATTGAAAGAAAAAAACAAATAAAAAAATTTAAAAAAAAATATTTAATAATTTAAAAGTTTACTTTAAATTTTAACAAAAATTTTTACTTTAAAGTAAAATTATTTAAAAATTTAAAAAGACAGAAAAATTTATAACTTTTTTAATTTAAGAATCTAATTAGTTTTTTATTTGAAAACTGCCATAATTGAAAAAGTATGGAATCAAAGAAAATTAAAGAACAAATGATCAAATTAAAACCCATTTAATCCCAGTCAAATTCATTAAAATAAATAAGGAATTTAAATAAACTCAATTTTTTAAAATAAAAAAGATCTTCAACGTTCTAGAAGGATTAAAAAAGTTCAATAAATTCCACAATGATAATCAAAATGCAAATCATCTTGCACACGATCAAGAATAATGTGACAAAGTCTGAAATGTGTTTGAACCTTAGTATAAAATGAAGATTAGAATATTTTAGGAAAAAAGTTTGTGAATAATAAAAAATGCACTAAAAAGACCGGATTGATTTTAAGAGATCAACAAAAACCAAATTTAAATTCAATTATTTTACTGCATTTTCAATTAGTGGTTTATTTCTATTTTTAAACTATTAATTTATCGAATTTTGTAAATTAATCCTGGATTTAATTAAAATAATTTAATAAAGTAACAAAAGGTTTTTGTAAAAAATATTTATATCGCAGAAAAACAGTTCAAATTACAAAACACAATTTTAAGTGTAATAAAATAATTGTTTTGAATTTAATATTTTAAAAAATGTTTGAAAGACGATTTAAATTGCTAGAAGTTTTCATTCTTAAAAACGATAGAAATCCTAGTTTTTAAGACTAAAAAAATATTATTTTTTAAAAAAGCAGATAAATTTACGGAAAAAAATTCAAAATTCAAAATAAATTATACATTTTTTAAAAACATTTTATAAAAATTAGAAATTTATAAAAATTCAAAAAATTTAAAATTTAATTTTTTTTAAATTTTAAATTTATAAAAATTTCAAATTTATAAAAATTCTAAAAAAATTTGAATTTTTTAAAAAAATTTAAATTTATAAAAATTCTAAAAAAGTTTGAATTTTTTAAAAAAAAATAAATTTCTAAAATTTGAAATTCATAAAATTTTCAATTTTTTTTAGTTTCAAATTTATAAAAAATTATAAATTCTGAAGATGGTTAATTAATATTGCTTGTAAAAACTATAATCTTTTCTCAAATATTTTAAAGTTTATGTTTTTTTCAAATATGAGCAAAAAAAGAGATTAAATGATTAAAAATAGACTCGCAGTATTTCATGTGCCTAATCATCACATAAAAATAAACAAAAACTAAAATAAACAAAAAATAACTAACATTGTATCAAAAACAAAGAAATTCACTACAAAATACGCGAAAAACAATTCATTGATAAAAATAAAATGCCGGTTATGAAAAAATTCTCATAAGTTTACCGTTAATTCCAGTCGATCAACAAATCAATCAATAAAGTGCATGCCGTTGCAAAAAATTCCATTTTGTGAGAGAGCAAGTAAAAAGTCCCCGACACAAAGTTAAAAAAATTGCTTACCAGTAACAGATTGCTGATTATTACATTGTTGATTATTCTCCGCGTCATCGCCCTGATCAACGAAATTTTCAGGTCGCGGCAATGGCCATGTGTTTGAGCGCGCACGAACTTGTGGCTCAAATGCACCTTCCTGCTGCAGATCAGCCAGTGAATCCATTTGATCACTAAGTCCATCGATTATAGGCGGCGATGGCCATGGGTCTGAATTAAATTGATCCATCTTTTCTTGATTTGTTTCAATTATTATAAAATAATAATTTTTTTATTGACACTTGAGGTCACTTTGCAAAGTCCTTGAACGACTTTTTATTACTTTTATTATTCTTACTATTTTATTTCTACTTTGTTTTAATGTTTAATGATTTTTCTTTCTTTCTGCTTCTGTATATTAATGACGACGATGATCACACTTGTCTCTTTATGATTTCTTTCTTTTTGGCTTTATTTGTGTTGAAAATCACAAACACACACAAATGTTTTTTTTGTTCACTTTACAGCTGTTCTTTGTGAAACTTTCACATTAAAAAATAGTTTTTTTTCTTCTTGTGTTTCTCTTCTTATCAATTCTTTTTTCTCACACACTGCTTTTATTTCACGAAAAAAAAATTACACAAAACTTCTTATTTTTTGGAGTTCTTTTACTTTTTTTTTAAAACTAAAATAAGAAAGAAAGAAAAGAGAGAAAAATTAATTTTTCAGTACACTTGCACTAGAGTCTATAAAATAGTGAATAAATTAGAACTTGACGGAGTCTTGAATGAAATCGAAATGAGCCAAAAAAGCGCAAAAAAATAGTTCTCGTGAATAATGAAATTGGAGGTGTGACTGACTTTAGTTGCACGATATTCAGTAAGCTATATACTCAGCCATATCACTTTTTAAATAGACACAATATTCTTTCTTGTATTTGTGTCGAACGATCATTTAAAAACTTTTTTTATTAATCAGTTCATCGAAGTTTATTATAACGAGCTGCTTTAGTTTAATAGTTGTGAACTATTAAAATATGTGCTGATAATTCACAAACGAAAAACTATAATTATTATTAATTATTTTTTGTTGTATAACCAACAAATTCAACCAACAAACTCACATTAAGTGAGAAATAAAATCTCATTTTATTAATTTTTCGCGCGAAGTACGAAGTTTTTAGCGAGATTTTTTTCTATGAGTATTTTTTCGGTTTGGGTGGTTTGTAGACAATTCGTCTGATATTTTGATAAGGATTGCATGTGTGTTACTTTTAACTTTTGTGTTCGTTTTTTGCCATGTTTTTAATTGTTTTGGCTTTTCTAGAGTTTTAAAATTCGATCTCTGGGTTGAGATATTTTGAAATTACTTTTTGAGGTGAGGATGTCAGCCATCTTGGATCCGCCATTATGGAAATTTTAAATTTGAATTTTTCAAAGCCGTTAAATATTAATATTATTTTTAGAAATGTTTTGAACATTCAAAGTTGATTTTTCTTTTTGAAATTATCGAGAAATGGAAAAAAAATGATTTTTAACCACAAAAAGTAACTTTTTAAACTATTTAACCTCAAAATTATTGTTTTTCAAGACTCCATCAAATTTTTATCTATAAATTGCATAAACTTAAAAATTCAATAATTTTTTTCAATTTTTCCTACATAATTGTAAGCAAAATATAACAAATCATCCCACAACATCCCAATAAATGCGCTCTGTACCCCCAGCAACCTCACCACAGCATCTTATCTCTCACTAGTCTCTTTTTTTGAGGAATCGTTTTCAATTTAAGACGCAGTTTATTTTACATACATGAATTTCTCTCGCTCTCTGTTATTTTTTTTTTGAAATATTTCTTCTACCAACACAAGTTGACTCAATTCTTTTCTTATGTGTAGCTTTTAAAGCGGATCGGTGTACTTTTTCTCATTTTTCTCTTCAAAAACTCTTTGTGAGTGAGTTGAAATAATTTTTTTAAAAAAAAATCTTTTATTCTTCTTATTTTAAGTCAAAGACTCGTGTGTGATCATTATAATGACGATGATGATTGAAGTAGAAGAAATAACAAAAAAAATCGCAATCGTGTATAGCGAGAATTCGGGAAGCAGCGAGAAAAAAAATTGAAATGGAATTAACAAAAAAAAAAATCAGTTTGGTTTCTTCTTCAACTGGATGGAAACTTCTTTAAACACGTGATCGCTTATAATTTGAATGTATTTATCATTTAAAACCGCTGTACTTTGAGATTTTTTAAGCGGTCTCATTTTTATGAATATTTTTTTATATTTACTTATTTTATTCTCGTATTTATGATCTATTAATACTATTTTTACGGTCTTATTGTGTTAGATAATATCGACTTATGGGATTTAGACAATCGACGATAAAAGTTTGAACTTGGATATTGGAAAAATTTTCTATAATCTCTAAAGCTTATCTTGGATCTAAAAATTAAATTTATTAAGTAAGAAAGTTGATAAGAAACTAAATTTTAAAAAGAAATTCAATTCAGAATTATTATTTTATGGATTTCCCAAGTCATTTAGCATTTTAAAAAAAGTTCGTGACGCAGTTAAAAATTCATTTCAGTATTTTTATGGCTAGATCGCCACACCTGGGCATATCTCAATGATGGAATTTTTTTTTAAAAAAAATTTTTTGTGTCTGAAGTGAATTTAGAGTTGAAAAAAGATGTTCACAATTTTTTTAAATCATCTGTCAACATGAATTTTTGTGTTTGATTTACGAATTACGAGTTAATTGTGTTGAGTGACGTTGTGAGGAGGACATTATTCGAGAACTGACTAGATAGATTTAATTAAGAAATTTTAGATGGGTTTTTATCTAAAGTTGAAATTATTATAGAAATAAATTATTTTATCTAAGGAGTGTCACTTATCTACAGAATCTTCCAAGTTAGATAAATTCTCGATATCGGTATTACAAGGGTGTATCCATTGAGGGACCAACCCCCCCCCCCCCTGGATACTACCCTACGGTATTGGAATCTTTTTTTTGAACTTTTCTGATAATTCGATAGAATTCTCCTATTTTTCAGCTTCTTCAATCTAAAAACCCTTTTTGTGCATCAGTTATCAAAATAATTAACTATTACCCCCAACGAGTCATTTTAGATTACTTCTAAATGCTTTCCATTTACTAATTTATCCCAAGCTAACTGTCTAATCCATTTTAAATTAAACTCATCATTCCTGTCTAAATTTATTTAGCTCAATTTAAAAAATAATTCTTTTAATAAATTTTAAAATGAATGAAGTACGAATGCTTGACATAATTCTCATCAGAACTACTTAATTTAATTTGCAATAAATTGACCTTTAAATTTTTAAATTTGTCCAAATTTATTGTCTTCAGGAAAAATTCTACTTTTTTGTGCTACTGTGAAATTTAAAAGATTTTTTTACAAGAGACTGAGATATTTTTAGATGAGAATATTTTATTAATGACCTTGTACCTGAAAACTTGTATTTTATTCTTTTCTTTATGGAAATGTTCAAAAATATCAAAGATTTTTTCTATTCATTTCTATCTTTTTGAGAATTTTTTGCTCATAAATTAACTCAAGATTGGAAATAAATAACTTTAAGTTGACTTTATTTTTCAGTCTTTTTAGTCGGTCAGTAAAGTGATGTAGAATTTTTGAAATATATTTCTTAAATTGATTGAATTTTTTATAAAAAAATTTGAATTTATGGAAAGATTTTTTATTTTTGGAATTTATGTTGGAGGACTTCTCAAATGACATTCATAAAAAATGTGACATAAAATATTAAAATTTTAATCATTTTTCAATTCTCTATTTTCAAAATTTCAAAATATTGTATTTTTTAAATTTCAGATTACTAAATTTTTGGAATTTTAAATTATTGATTTTTATTAAATTTCAAATTATTGAATTTTTAGAATTTTAAAATATTGAATTTTTTAAATTTTAATTAATTGAATTTTTCAAACTTCAAATTATTGAATTTAAAAAAATCTAATTATTGAATTTTTATAATTTTAAAATATTAAAATATAAAAATTTTAAAAATTGAATATAAATTTTTTTGAAAAATTCAAATTTAAAGCTTTTAAAAAGTTTCACTTTCAAATACTATTTTTAAATCAAAAATTAATTTATATTTTTTTAAAAATCTTACTTAAAAAATACTAGTCAAGAATCTCTCATTATTCATCAAAATACAATAAATCCATGACAAAAAAAATTCAATTCTAAAAATCCCAAAGATTCTGATTGCAGCTGCGACTCAAAGCTTAATCAATTTTAATGCATGTATTAACTGCAATCGAATTCAACATGTACTACGTTCCTGACAGTTCTTATTTTAAATACAAAATTTTAATACGTCTCAGCCTTAAAGTCGCCAAATATCAAATGTTTATCCCCGTTTTTTATACTTAATCAATTCAGCATCGAAAACCTAACTCAGGAGATTCCAAAAAAAAGAATATTTTAATTTTTTGATCATTCAGTAATTTTCCATAGCATATATACATAAACTAATACTCGAAAAAGAGATGTGAGGATGAGAAGAGGAATCTAAGTCGCTTCTCTGCTTTTATAGGAATACAAAAAAGTGAATGTTGATAATGGACTTTGGACGTCAAAAAGGAATTGAATATTATGATTATGAGTCAAGGTAAATGATGGATCGCTGAACTGGATTTGATGATAAAATTGTAGGGAATGTGAATTTCAATTTGGAAGTTTCTAGAAGCTTCGTTGGGTAAAATTGAGGTAGTCGTGGATTTTTATTGAGATTTGAGTTGGAATAATTCTAAATTCTCTTTTGGGGGTTGTTCTTGACCTCTGACTACCCTGCTGGCTGCTCTCTATATTGAAAAAACCACCAAACCTAATGCTTCACTTCAGTGCAAATCAGCAAAGGCAATCAAAGCATTCTGACAGATTTATAGCCTCACGATAAATATATTCCAATAAAAATGTCACAGTTCCTTCACCTATGTGGCCTTGAAATTCATTTTTACCTCATTTTTACAAAAAAAAAAAGACACTTCATATTCATATCGTGTAGATTATTATCAAGCAGTCTTGAATATTCAATCAAGAAACATTTTTTTATCTATCAAATAGAAGAGCTCTGATTTCACTCGAAAAAACCTGTAGTTTCCTACTTCATAGTAAAATAGCATATCTAGTGCCGTTATCGTTGGTGTCTGTGAAGTTGGGCAGAGACATATCGAGTTGAGAGTTGAAAACCATTTCAGAATTTCGACATATTTTCGACAATTTCGACAAATTTTTCCTGATTTTCGCCACCCTCAGGATTTCGAGATATGACACCTTGAAATTTAGGCCTATTCTCTGCCCAACTTCACATTTCAAGTACACCTATATGTGGTGGATTATTTAAAAAAGTAACAGTGCCTGATTTTCGACACTTTGGTAGAACTTTTCGACACCACTTTAGTTTTTCCCAAAAACTCTCTGATAATGCCCTGGTTCAAAAGACCCTATTAGCGGTTTTTGAAAAAAAATCTTTGAAAAATTCTTAAAATTCACTATGATTCCCAAAAATTTTGAAACTTTTTTTATTTTGTAGGTATTATTAGTAGCTATTTTTTGAATACAAAAAATTTCAAATTATGGAAGTTTTATTGGCCATAAACTCGAAAAAAATGCGATTTTTTGGACATTTTGATGCACTGTGCCTACCTATGGACATAATAAAATTTTTGAACTTCTAATTATTGTAGCTCTTATTTAGATCTACAAAACATTCATACATTGTTTTGAATAAAAATATGATCTAAGGGGTCAAAAATGGAATTGAAACAAAAAAAATCAATTTTATGAAATTTTTGGGGTATCTGAATTTACACTTCATTAATCGGCTTCTATCACCTCAGAATAACTATAAATCTTTTTTCTTTTACTATTTTCATAAATTATAATATAAAAGCTTTAAAATTATGTATAATATACCATACTTTTGTAGCTTTCGAGAAAGTTATGGCCAAAAAGATTGAGGTGTACTCCGAGATCGCGACTAAATACAGTACCTCAATCTTTTTGGCCATAACTTTCTCGAAAGCTACAAAAGTATGGTATATTATACATAATTTTAAAGCTTTTATATTATAATTTATGAAAATAGTAAAAGAAAAAAGATTTAAATTTATTCTGAGGTTATAGAAGCCGATTAATGAAGTGTAAATTCAGATACCCCAAAAATTTCATAAAATTGATTTTTTTTGTTTCAATTCCATTGTTGACCCCTTAGATCATATTTTTATTCAAAACAATGTATGAATGTTTTGTAGATCTAAATAAGAGCTACAATAATTAGAAGTTCGAAAATTTTATTATGTCCATAGGTAGGCACAGTGCATCAAAATGTCCAAAAAATCGCATTTTTTCGAGTTTATGGCCAATAAAACTTCCATAATTTGAAATTTTTTGTATTCAAAAAATAGCTACTAATAATACCTACAAAATAAAAAAAGTTTCAAAATTTTTGGGAATCATAGTGAATTTTAAGAATTTTTCAAAGATTTTTTTTCAAAAACCGCTAATAGGGTCTTTTGAACCAGGGCATTATCAGAGAGTTTTTGGGAAAAACTAAAGTGGTGTCGAAAAGTTCTACCAAAGTGTCGAAAATCAGGCACTGTTACTTTTTTAAATAATCCACCACATATAGGTGTACTTGAAATGTGAAGTTGGGCAGAGAATAGGCCTAAATTTCAAGGTGTCATATCTCGAAATCCTGAGGGTGGCGAAAATCAGGAAAAATTTGTCGAAAATGTCGAAAATATGTCGAAATTCTGAAATGGTTTTCAACTCTCAACTCGATATGTCTCTGCCCAACTTCACAGACACTTATCGTTGTCAAAAAAAAAATGCGAAATGACAAACTTTTTTTTCTCCGCTTAGTTATCAATTTGATTACTATACACGCGCGAGCATATGAAAGTTATAAAGATTATTTTTGTTCAACTTTTTTTCCGCGATAATTCGTATTTTTTTTGAAAATTTTTAGTTTACATTCTATTTATAGGCAGTTGATATTTTAAGGTAGATTATTTTTAGATATCATTGTCCCATATTACTGACACAGTCAATGTAGCAGTGAATTGCTAATGATCAACTTAATGAGTCAAAAAAAATTTAGTTTATCGACCGATATGAATCAAACTGCACTATGACCTTAAACTACAATTATTGTACTTTGTAGCGTACTCGACTAGAGTGATTTCATTTTCATTTTTTTGACACTATTTTTTCGTAATCAAAATAATGAAAGATGTGTGCGGATTCAAGGTCTGTGTGATTTACAAACATGTTCTAAATTGGTCAAATTGTCATGGTCAATTTTTTATGGATTTGGGAGTCAAATTGTTTATATTGTTCATTTTGTGGGGTAAAAGTCTATCTGGATGAAGTGGCAATGTGCTGGATTTTTTTGGGGGAACCCCAGGGGCCAATTTCTTGGGTATACCCTAGAATATACCCTTGACATACTAAAGACAATAGCTTGGCAATACAAATGATTTATAAAATAACCAAAAGTCTCTTCCGAGAATCGAACCCAAGATAGCTGTGTCGATGTTGCAAATTTTTAGACACCAACAACCAATCTACCATAATCGACATACTACTTGGAACCACTTCAACTCAACAATAAACCTTTATCAATTTTCATCGCAAACTCAAACAGATTCCACAAAATTCGATATGAATTTCATGAACTTACTGGAACAATATTTTTTGACAAATTAATTTTTTTGCTACTTCAAGCTAGCGACCAGCATTCCAATCAACAGCAATTAATCATTATTCACGTTTCTGTTTTACCTGCCAAATGTAATTTGTGCCTTGAATCAATTTTTTTAAACTTTTTTCACTTTAAATTAATTTTTTGTTGAATTTTTTTTCAAAGTTTACAAGATATACAAAATATTTAAAAAAAAAATCAAATGTTTTTTAAAAATTCAAATATTTTTTAGAAATTTAAGTATTTTCTAAAATTTAAATGTTTTTTTAAAATTCAAATGGTTTTTGAAAAAACTTTTCAAATAATTTTAAATAATATTCATAAATTTTTTTTAATTTTAATTTATTTAAATTACAAATATTTTTTTTTAAATTTTAATTTTTTTAAATTACAAATATTTTTTAAAAGTATTCAACTATTTTTTAAAACTTAAATAAATTTCAAATATTTTTTAAAATTTCAAATATTTTTAAAAAATTCAAGTATTTCTTAAAATTCCAAATAATTTTTAAAATTTCAATTTTTTTAAAAAATTTCAAATATTTTTAAAATTTCAAATATTTTAAAAAATTCAAATGTTTTTTGAACTTCAAATAATTTCAACAAATGTTCAAAAATTATTTAATCATTTCCCTATTACACATCACAGTACCGTCCAATAATTTTATAGCTCACACATGCGTCACCCTTGATTAAAAACCTTTTGTGATAGCGCTAGACAGAAGCAAATCTCAAACTCACAGCCATGTCAATGTCCCATATTATTTTCTTTTGTAAAATAAACAAATTTAAAATTTCATTTTGCCGCTAATTTTTACCTCCATACATGTTTACTTTCTAAAAATGTCAAATTTCAGATTTACTTCGACGAAACAAAAAGTTAATGAGCACCGGCCATTATCAACAGCAGCATCGAGCACGTTTATTAAAAAATTGATGTTTTAATCACTTTTAATACTGTTTTTGTTATTATTTTCATTATCATCATGCGGCAAATGAACAGAAATAGGAATTGTGAACTTATTTTAATACAATTGGATGGATGATAAAATAGAATTGAGCACAGACATTATCATTTATAGTATTTAATTAAATATCATATGCATTATCTCATCAATAAATATTTAATGATTAATTAATTAATTTATGGAAGCAAAGAAGCTCCAATCTGACAAATGTTCGGGGTTTAAACTTTATTTTTTTTTGTTCGAGAAGAGATGAGAAGAAATTTTTTTTGATTTGTTAACGAAGTGAGAATGGATCTCGGAGATGTTCTTTTATTTCTGTGCGATTTTTGCGTTTCTTGAATATTAAATTAATTCTCTTTTTTGTTGTATTTCTCTAAAGCGTAATTCCATATGTATATTTTAATGATATTCTCCACACGACAATCGACACTTTCATCTCTGTATGGATCATATGGTTGTGTGTATCATTTATGTATTATGGCATATGATATGTGTGCGTCTTGATCATTGAAATTTATATTTGAAAAAAAAAATTGGATTTTGTCTAGCGCTTGGTTTTATTGCTTTTAAAAATTGGCAAGTCCCTTAGGATCACTTTTGGAAAATTTAATTTAATGAAACATTTTGCTAATCTTACTAGGAGTTTTATATTGTTTAATGATAAGATCACTCAACTGGGATTCATAGGACGTGAGTTCAATTCCCAGCTTGAGAATTCGTCACCCAATTACCTATTAGATCAATGTTTTTCTCAAGAACCACTATTTTAGACACTCTAACCCACCTTCCCTATAATGCTTTTTCCATTCTATAATCAAAATAGTTGATTGCTTTCTAATTTATTAAGTATTAATGATATAATATTGTAATCTAAACAGTAACTAAGCACTAGACTATAGTATAATTCAAAAATCCTGAGACTCAGTAAGGTAACCTTGTCCTTTTTCGAATCAAAGGTACTAAAAATGAAGCTTACAGGAAAAAATGTCATTGTAGGTTACAGGAAAAAATGTCATTAATTAAATAGTTGGGACCTCACTTTAAGTTATAGGTTCAAAATTCACTGAGTATGTCTGGACGGCTGAAGAACTGGATAGAGAACAGTATAAGTAGCATTTGATAATTGGCAGACGGTAGCCAGATATAAAGATAGTTATAGGCGTCAAACAAAGGGAGGTCATGGACCACAATTGATCTGTATGACCAGCAAAGTAATAAGGTAAATGATGTAATGAAACATCAGAAACAATGCCTTACACATTTCTCAAAAGAGGAAAGGTAATAAAAATTCTCAATAAGATCATTTACTCAAATTTGCACTAATTTTCAGTTTCTGCAACGAAATAACCACAAAATGAACAATTGATTGAATGACTTTAGGGGATTTTTTTTATTGTTTCTGATGTTTTTCAACCTTTCAATTTTTTATGGCATTTAAATTCACAGCACACAGAAGTCATCAGATTTTAATGAGCTGTTATCAAATTTTGTGAATTGTTTGCATGATTTTAAAAAATTCAAATTTCAGAAACTAATTTAAGGATACTGAATTGATCAACTTACTAAAAGGTTAGAGGACAAAATTTCAAAATTATTCCAAATTTTTCTAATTCATCCCCCAAAAGTTCCAAAACATATAATCAACCCCCTTAAAAAACCCACAAAATCCACCCAATGGGAAATACGCACAAAAGTAAAATCGAACTCGTGTATTCACACAAAAAAAAGTTGAAATTGTTCCATATTTCGAGTGAGTAATGATTGTAAAAAAGTACTTGATAATGATAACACGAAGGCAGCATTACATGAAGGCGATTATTTTATATTTCGCACAGACACACACACATCGTCCATCCACATATATATTTTTTGAATTAATGATAATGCCCAGTCGCATGTATTTATGGGAAATGAAGAAATGTGAATGATAATTTTTATGATGACTGCTGTGTGCGTATTGATACATTTGATATTGTTAGGTAATCATGTAGTATTTTTCAATATTTTAAGTTCCTTATCCAAATATTTAAATCAGAGATAATATTCATCCAGTTATGAAGAATCTCATCAGCTTCTGTTGCTAAAAGCTTAAAAGACTGTTCCATGTGGTCGATAACAAAATAAAAAGTCGACACATTTTATTATTATTTATCGTACACACGTTCATGTGTGTAAATATCGCGGTAATTTACAGATATCTCAGTTATATATGTAGTTATACCACCACTGACAAGCACCACATGCAAAAGGAACTGTATACATTTGTGCTATTTTTATAATAAAAAAACTCAATAATTTTAATTTTCAATTTTTTTTCGGTTGCTGAGGTGGCCCGCAAGCTGGCACTACGAGAATCTCTTTTTCTTTTCTTTTTCGCGGTGCTTGAAATATCCGAACGGAGGTGCCAAAATTTATATTTTCTTTTTGAACATTAAAATAAAAGTTCTTTTTCTGATTCTCGATCTGATGACATTCGCATTTGAGACGACTTCACGCGCTCTCAATTAATCGTTCATCATTACATTGTGTCACTGTCAATTTAATACACGCTTAGTCTTTTATTTAATTAATTAACACACTTTAGACCGCTTAGCGAACGTAGAAAAAAAAATTGGAACCGCGTGGTGATGATTTTTTATTTTAATTTCAAAAATATATTATTTCAAAATTTTCTCATATTTATTTTTTTTTGGCTGCGTGTGTACAGAGCGCAAATTAGGAGGAAGAAATTTTTTTTTTCAAAAAAAAATATGCGACTTGATATTAGACTTGCCTTAACTTCTCGCGTATATGAAAGAAGAAAAACTGTATTTTTTTTTGTTGTGTATATAAAAATATTGAATTTAATAATATGCCGAAGAGGAGAGAATCGACAAAAATGGACTATCGTCTACCGGAATTGAGACTTGACTGCCGTCACTCTGTAGCTCTGTGTAGCTGTTCGCATACAATATTTTATTTTCTCGGAGCACACAAATGTTCATTTATGTATAGAAGTGGGGAAATTGGTGTATGGATGTATATAGACGGAACGTGTTGATATTCGGATTTGTTATCGTTGTATGTACTGCGCATACACGCGCTCATTCTTCTTACTTTGTGGATGTATAAAGAATTTTTTTATATACAAAAAAAAATGTTAACAGAGCTTTGCTTGTTGAATTTTCGCTTTTATTTATCATTTACATTCTCCAATCTTTGCTAAGGCCAGGGGGCTGACAGCTTTAATTACAAAGTTTGTAACGTTTGTAACATTTGTAATGTTTGTAATTTTTGTCACGTTTTTGTAATTTTTGTCACGTTTTTGTAATTTTTGTCACATTTTTTGTAACTTTTGTAATTTTTTTTTGCAATTTTTATGAAAAAATTGATGAAAATCCTTTGAAGATTATGAAAATTGGTGGAAAATTATTGGAAATTTATAGAAAATGGTTCAAGTGCTGGAAAATTAAGAAAATTGTTTTAAATTTTTGGAAAATGGTGGAATTTAAAGAAAATGTATTAAAAATATTGGTAAGGGACTTCCCATCATTTTGTTGATTCCACAGATGGATTGAATCTTGAAAAAATCGGACTATTTTTATCTCTAATGTTTTATTTTTTAAAAGTTTTATAGCTGTAAATTTGCATTTTAACTATTTAAACAATGCAAGAAACATTGTTATTATGTTTCTTTAGCTGTTCATTTTCTAAATCGATTGTAACTTTAATTACATCAATCGGCATCAATCGTAATTAAGCAAAATATTCTGTATGTTAATATGGATTATGATTAAAAAGAATAAAAGACCAGTACAATAGTTGAATGAAAACTCTTCTCTTTTTTTTCCTGCTTAATAAGTGTTTTATAAGTTAATTTAAGAATACAGAATCATAAAAGAAGGTGGAATGTACAGTAGAACAACAATAAAAAGTTGTCTAGATGTCTAAAATGTGGAAAATATTGTTTAGAAATTCAGAATTTATTCTACCAGTACAACGCTTACAAAAGGCCAACTGTTTTGTTAATTAAAGCATATAAAAGTTAAAAATGTCGTTAAAAAGATATATTTCACCGTCTTATATAAGTATATGTAGTCATTTGAACGTCTATATAGCTGAATTATGAGAAAAATTAGTTAAAATTCGAATTTTATAAATATGATATTCGTAGAATCCCTTATTTGCATTATTTTCTATGAATTTTCATTATTTTCTAACAATTTTCATCATTTTCCACAAATTTCAATAATTTTCCATTCATTTTCTAAAATTTTTTTTGTAATTTTTGTCACGTTTTTGTAATTTTTGTCACGTTTTTGTAATTTTTGTCACATTTTTGTAATTTTTGTCACATTTTTTTGTAATTTTTGTAATTTTTTTTGTAACGTTTGTACTTTGTAATTAAAGCTGTCCGCCCCCTGGCTAAGGCACACACAAAAAATTCTGCTTCTTATTTTATTTTTTTCATTTTGAGAAAAAGCGCAAAAAGATTTTTTTGCTTAAGAAATTCTTCATTTTTTAAAAAAGTTGATATTAGCTTATTTTGTGATTGACAAGTCAAACTTTATTTCAGCTCTTTTTGCTCATTTTAATTAGTTTTGCAATCTCCACGTGACTTTTCATTGACAAACTCACAACAAAATACAAAAATTGTGTACACAAGTAAAGTTTCTCTCATTTTTTACTGTAATTCTTTTTTATTTATATTTATTTTTTGACATGATAATTAAATTATTTTTGCACAGTTTTTTCTCTCTCTCGACTATTTCTCTTTTTTTCGAGACTTTTTTAGATGTGTTCATAGTCAATGTACTCAACTCTTTATGTCGTCGTTGTAATTGCTTTATTTGTCGGTAATTTAAGAAGTTTGGGCAAGGGTTGAGCATTTTTAAATCAAGCTTTTGGTATTTTTTATTTTGAAAAAAATATTATTTTTAAATGTGAAAGAATTAACAAAACTATTAAACAATTTAAAAATCTGATATTAATTCTGGTAAAGTATTTTATTGGAAAATAAAATTGACAATTCTGGTTCATGTCTATTTTATTCATACAGGTTACCAACAGGGGCGTATTCAGTAGCTAGGGGAGTTTGGGGGTCAAAACTTCTTAAGCTTCTTGAAGAATCCCCCTGAAAATTTTCTGGTTACTGCTTTGACCAGCATAGAATGTTAAAAATCAAAAATAATCTCCAAAAATCCAGGAAACTACAATTTGTGATTTTAAGCATGGATCAGAATTCTTTCAAAAATTCACAATTTTATAAAATAAGCACACAAAAAGTGATTTATTTTTAACAGAGTTTGGTCAAAACCTTCAAGTCCTCACAGGCCGTAGCATCCAATCCATGGGCGTATCCAGAAATTCTTTGATTGAGGTGTTTTGAAATTTTTTATGTTTTAATATCAAAACAACCATCTGGATATACCCCTGATCCAATCCTTCTGTTCCCTACAAAAATGTCTTTTATAAACTAAATTTTGAAATTTAAGGAAAAATAATTTTAATTAAAATCGACGTTTGGTTTGGCTAAATTGAGTTACCCCATGTTACCCCTCCCTTGTCATGCCACTAAGAAGACTCATCATTTAATTCCTCTTGGCCAAAAATTGTTCAATCCTGGTCCTTTTCATCAAAAAAACTGTCGTTATAAAGCAGTGGCATGTGGCTTCCACTAAAAATTATTTTCATACCAATTTCACAATAAGGAATTGTTTACTTTCTCAAAAAGATATTGAATTTCGGTCTTACTCAGTTGACATGGAAACTGTTTAGGTTCAAGATCAGAGTTTATTTTTTTATTATCTGAACTTTATCAATAACAGAGATGACCTTCAATGTTTATGCAATTGTGTAATTTTTAAGACTTTATGTGGAAGTCGTCTATCAAAAATAATATTTTTGAACTATAGTATTCAGGAAAGACAGTGAGATTAAGACTCCGTATATCAGATGGCTTATCGAGTCAAAATCAAGGTGTTATTAGAACTAAAAAAATTAAAATTTTAAATAAAAATTCAATATTTTAGCCACTTGTGTGTAGGTCGGCCTACATATCTGCTTGGTTTTCCAGAGGACTGTCCTCTATTTTTTCCATTTTTCAAAAATAAAAAATATTTGTAATGTTCTAATTCGTCCAGAAAATGAATAAAACGAATCGACATGGGGATGTCCTCTATTTTTCTTGAAAATGTCTGGTAACCCTACTTGTATGCCACCTGCTACTTGATGCTTCACTGTCTATTTTACTGTGAGTTCATCATTTCAATGTGTGTACCGATCTGGTTGAACAAGAGATGAAATTTTGAAAATATCAAAGACAGTCTTCAGTCAATGTTGACAATAAATTTTGAAATCCAAGTTTGAATGCTCATACTTGATCTAGGCACAATGGAACATTACTTGAGTAAGGTTATTACTCATTTTGATGAAAAATTTAATTTCTTTTAATACAGAAAAATGATTTCATCCTGAAAACCGTGCTTGAAATACGCGTGCAGGAACACATGAATTATATGACTGTTCATTTAGTTTATAAAAAAAATTTCATCATTATATGCGACCAAGGAACAGTCACCATTATTTGAGTAAGTTTTTTTGACTCATTTTTTTTATAAAATAAAATTATTTCATTAATAAAAAGGCACTTTTAAGGAACGTATGTATATAAACGCGTGCCCAAGCACACGAGTTTTATGAAACATACATTCATGAGATCAAAGTCCATTTTGACAAAAAAAATTATCTAGGTAGTGACTGCATTGTGGTGAGCCTCATATTTCAATTCTAGTAAAATGATATCTATTTTTATTTTTTAGTTTGCAAAATTGTGAAAATTGTGGATATATTTTTTTTCTAAATATCAAAATTTTACTTACTTTTTTTCCAAAAGAAAAATATTCATCAAAATATTCCCACATAAATCACAAAAGCTCCCATCCCTATGTCAAAACCTCTCATCTGTTTCGCTTTGTTTTGGTTTAAAATTTGCACTAAAAAGAGAAGAAGAGTCAAAACCATTCGCACATAAAAAGAGTGACTGACTTCTTTTTTCTACATTTTCAAACTATTAAACAAGCTCGTTTCTACACATGTAGAGGTGCGGAAGAAGAAGTATAAAAAATAAATCAAATGCTGCTACGCTTTTCGGCTTCAAAATGCCTCCACGTGCGTAAACACAAAAAAGTTTAATTTGTGTTCTGAAAAGGACGTAGAGAATAACTAAAGCTGTTTATGAATATTAAAATTTAATTTATTTTAATGATGACAGGTGCGTGGTCACGGGAGGGGTGGGAGTTGATTGGGGGTAGGTAGAGACCCCATGCAACAAATTTTTAAAAATAAATAAATAAAATAATATAAATTTAAATTATTTCATGACCTTCAAGAATTTTTAGGCCGGTTTTTAGTGATTCCTGGTCTACTTTACCATTCGTAGGTAAGGTATACTCTAAAGTACCAAATTTATCCCTCCCTAGGGTACCCTTCGGTACCTTAAGTAAGAAAATAGGAGGATCTTCGTATGTCCTCTGTCTACTGGGACTTGATAGCTTAGGTAGCCTTAGAAATCAGTTCTTGACATGCCACTGACTATCGATGAAGTCCTCAACTGCTTAACAAAACCAGAAATTGAAGTGAGTTGATTAATTATGGAAATTCCTGCACTTAAAGTTATATTTTTGTACATGAAAAATTATCGACATAAAAAAATATTTCAATACACAAAAAAGAAGAAAGAAAAAGTCGCTATTAATATCAACATATAGCAACAAGCCATGTGCCAAGCCATGCGCGCGATAAAAGTGAGATAATGTCAATATCTATTTACTGTTGATGTCATTGACGGCGTGAAAAACTGAATACATTCGAAGGGGCGATAATTACTCTCCAACTTGGCAGTCAAATACAGCTGAAAATTTGTTATTTTTCCTTCGATCGGAAAATTTTTTTTGGTTGAAAATTCAACAAGTGTCAACACAGAAACAAGCAATGGCAAACATAATACAAGCACAGAAAAAAAAAATTCTCGACATGTGGAAAAACAAAAAAAAATACAGAAGCAACGAGTATTTTGTTTGGCTTTGGAATTGGTGTCTTTTTTTGCAAATTTGCCGGAGGATGAAAATCAAAACAAACAATTTCCATTTTTTCTGTGATTTCCTTTTCACATGTATGATGAAAAAAAAATCTTTTTTTGTATGTAACATTCCGACTGAAATTCTTATGTAAAGTATTTTTAAAGTTTCCTTTTGATACTTTCCATCTCACTCGTAAGTCTGTTTCATTTTCCTCTCACACACAAGATTCATTTTTTTTATTTACGAATTTCATTTTTTATCAATGATTCACGTTTATTGGAGTAAAGAAGAAGCCAAAAAGGAGGAAATTATCATGATTGAGATATCTTAATATACAGAGTATTAAAATTAAGAAGGATGATAGGATGAGGCGCATTTTTTTGAATTTCTAGGAAGGCGTGGGTATATTTTGTCATTTTTAAATTGAACCTGAAAGGAATCCTGCATTTTCGTATTCATTAACTGAAATGGGTCATTGACTCAGGAGTTAAAGTCTTGGGTATCAGCTGTGCTACTCTCACAGTGATCCTGGGTTCGAAACCTAGTACAGACAACTTTCTGTTTTTCCAATGACAATTTTGTTGGAAATGATGCTAAGAATTTAAAATATAGCCTCCAAATAGCATATATGTGCTTCATTTTCAGTAACTATGATTCAAAACAGGATAAGTTGCGTAACTGAGTCTCGAACCCAGGATAGTTTAGTCCCGAATGACACACGGCTTATAAGGGATCGTTCACTTATTACGTTATGCAAAACAATGAATTTCCAGAACCCACCTCCCCCTTCTTGTTACAAATTTTCGAAGAAAAAAATTCCTTTACTTGACGCGTTACAAAATCCTCAGCCCCCCTTTCTCCTAAAAAGTGAACCACCCCTAAAAGGTTTAACCTAATTTAGTGAAATCTGGCTTTGCAAGAGCCCCTCGTCGGTCTGATGTCGTTATTTTTAGAATTTTTTACTAAGTGTGTCTTTTAAAGTTTGCTTTCTAATTTTTCAGATATCGAACCCTAAACCACTATACTGCCAAGCCACTTCTGCTAACTAATTTTTGTAAAACTACCCACAAAAATCTTTTAATAACCATATTTAACTATTCAAATTCAAAATTATTTAGCTGAAGTTATAACTCCCAAAATCCTCTTCAAGGAGACGGTTCTGACTGTTCAAATGCCATTCACTGAATAAAGTATGTAAAAAATCCATATTTTTAATAGACGGAATTTGAGAAACTTAATAATGTAAGCAATCACCAAATCAAATTCAATTACTTATTGATAAAAAAATACACATGGATATAAAACCCATTAAAAATGACAAAAACTAATCAATCAATTCATAAACGTGACATACAAAATTGATATTGATTATCACTATCACATGCAAAATTATAGCCTAATTAATACAATCCCGGATTTCACAGATAAAGTTATAAAATCTAATTTAATTTCAATTTTGGATTATAAAGTGATAATTTCGGAACCGGATAGAATATTCTGTTCTTAATTTTTACCATTCCTCAATGACGCACGGTGCCGTTAACTGAGCAACCAAAAAAAATTCTCCACTAATCATTTTATCACGAGCCACACATTCGACTTCATATCAGGTCATTAATCTAAATAATGAAGCTTCCTATCGGCACAAAGTGAAAATGTAATGCACGTGTATCGAGCACAAAAAAGCGCTTTAAAAAGAAAATTTTTCTGTTTTATTTTTAGACAAGAAAAAAAAAGATCTTATTAAATACTTTTTTAAAAATACAATAACATATCGTACAGATGTTTTCACTTTTATTTCTTCCTCGCATGCTTTTCTCGATGTGCGTGTACTACATTTTCATTTAACCTTGAACATCACACTCGTATCGAGTGGCTATCATTCATTTTAGAATCAAATAGATAAAGGGGACGTGTGGATGTGGCGTAATGCTGTAAATTTACAATTTTTGACACTTTTTTCGAATTTTTAATTGAGAATTTGTAAGAATCATAACAAAAGACTGACTTTCCACGTATTTTCAGCTACTTCCCCTTCCTTATTGCTTGAATGACTTCAATGGATTTATTTAATTATGACGTCCAACATTGAGGGGATCTTTGACTTTAAGACAGTCTTTAAAAAATTATTTCGTCTCTATAAAAAATTTTAGCACCTTGTTCCCTCAATCATCACTTATAAATGACCCCCAAAAAATTTTTTTCTCTCTTTCACATAGATGAATGTGTATCAATGCTAATGCCGAAAAAAATGCTGACATGTGCTGTGAAAAAATTAAGTTTTTGTGGGTAATTTAGAAACTATTAAATAAGGGCTATGATAGCAATTGAAAATAAATTGATCATCAATTTTTGTTAATGGATTGTAAAATTAGGTGAATAAATAAACATGATGAAATTTTAGTTAAGTGTTGGATGTTTAAAATAATTTGTTTAAACGGTCATTAATTTTGTTTGATTTAAGGTTTTTGGGGGATTTTGACCTTATGATTTATGTATAGTTTGTAGATTTAAGGTTAGTTTATGATTTTTGGATTTATGTTGCTGACAAAAAAGGTTATTGAGTTACCTTGGTTATCTACCATAAGTAAATTTGGGGGTCTGTTTTTAAAGCTACCCAGAGTAACCTACCCTACCCTATATATAGGATACTCTAGGGTTGGATAGGTGGTATATCCTAGAGTAAGGTAGTTGGGGTACCCTAGGGTGTGGTATCTATAGCATGGTACCCAGATAGCCCTAGAAACTGGCACCTCGTACACATTAAGTGTGGACCCTAGGAATTTAATATAAATAAGGTCATACTTAGGGTATAGGGCATGCAGCAACACCAAACTCATTTTTGTTCAAAATTTTGGGTGCTTAATATAAAAACAAGATGAAATTTGGTATGTAGGTTCCACGGGAATACTTAAATATGAAACTGATACAAAATTAAATTCCGAGGGGTATGCAACTACACCAAACTCACTTGAATGTCATTTTGTCTCGTTGTTTAATGACCTCTAATAAAAAATACAAATTCACTTACAAAACTTTAATCCAAAATCATTCTCAGTCATAATTCACATCATCATATTTCTAAAGTTGACTCTAAATCACTTAACGACTCAATTCCCGTCAATGTGTCGACAACAGCTGAACAAGAAATCTTTAATATCTTGACATTTTGCAATCAATAATCTCTATCATCATTAAGGATTGTAATAAATCATATATAGTTTGAGAACATCCACATTTGGCTGTAGAACGTGTTGATTTTCACGTTTTTTGAATTTTTTTTTTGAAGTATAATAAAAATTTTATTCGCGATTTTAAGCTTAAGATTTATTAGTGACTCATTTTAAAAAGCTTTGAAGCCAGCAACTCACAAAAGACACACGAATATTAAAGAAAATTCAAACTACAATCGATATTCAAGTATGAATAAGAATAAAAGTGAACAAAGAGTAAATTCTGTCACTTAGACATTTTTTCACATTTATTTACACCTTTTTTGTAGCTTTACGCAACGATTAAAAAAATTAAACAGAATTAAATTTAAAAAGTAAACATTTCAAATCGATTAGAGCTTTAATCTGTTGATAGAATCTCCATTGGATACTGCAGTGATGATTTTATAGTTGCAACAAGTCCACAATGTTGGTAATTAGCTGTCAATTTAAACAATTTATTATCTCCTGTAGTGTTGTACTTCATGTCTTACTTATTAGTTGCTTCATTGATTTTTTTCAACGATAAATTATTGATTGCTACATGTGCATTTAATATTATTAATGACATGACAAGTTCTGGGAAGGAAATTGTAACTTCATGTGAAGAAATGTTTGTTCCTGTCAATTCCTGTTTTAAAAACCATTGGGTTGTTTATAAGGCATTAACACTCAGTAAAAAGATTTTTGATGTTTTAAAAATTGTTTCAGGACTTCTTCACATGATATCTTGGATCTCCCAGAAATATCTGGTCTATTCAGGTTAGTGGGGTTTTGATAGTTAACCACCCAGAGTACCATTTAGGTACCAACCTATCCTACCACCCATCCTTCGTCCAGGATATCCTAGGAGTACCACCCTACAATACTAATTCTCTTTTCCTAGTGGATGGTAGGATTAATCGGTACTTTAGGGTACCATGGGTAGGTAGGGGTACTTATGGGTACCCATGGTGGTATATAGCCCTAGAAACTGGCCCCTGACAACATATAGTTTTCAAAAAATCTAACAACAATTTTTCCATTCATCCATAAAATAGGCAGCCCCAGCTATATGGAATCCACAAAAATATTACTAAGAAACCGAACTCTGTGTGGCTTTCAAATGGTTGTAAAATGGAATCTTGTGTCGCTCAGGTTAAAATCTAGCTAGTACACATTAATTACCTTTAAGTTACGTTATTAAAAACAAGATTTTAGCCATTTTTACGTAATACCAATCTGGTATGGCTATTCTATTTACTCATTGATTCCAAGAAAATTTTCGTAACCTTACGCCATAAATAAATTTATAGATTCTGATGCCTACATTTATTATCAATATCATACGTCTTAATTAAGGTCTATTTTATAAATACTTTTATCAAAAATAACAGCAAATCTGCTGAGAAGGAAAAATCACAAATAAACAATTGCGTATTTTTAAAACTGAAGAAATAGAAAAGTGAAAATGGAAATTAAACCTTAGTAACCTAAACCATCAAAAGCTATTCGAAAGTTAATCCTTTTTAAACCTAAGTCTCGAAACCATAATCAGGTCTAGACGTTACCAAGATTAAACACTTGATCACCAAGCAACATCAACTCAAAAAGTAAAAGAATCAATGTGAAATATAATTCCAATTCTGCCCATAAAACTCAATTGATACTTTAACAAACAAAGATCCCAAAAACAAAGCATTAAAGCGAAAGTCTCTCCTAACCAACAAAACTTTCATTTCTACCGAACATAACATAAATAAATAAGCAAATTAGACATTCGATAACCTTGAACTAAGCATTGAAATTGTTTCTGCTTGGATACTGCTTGAATGTCAAAAACAATCTCGATTAAGTCATTATGTTGGCATTCAATTATGTAAAACTAAATTGTTGGAGAAAAAATTATGAGAATTTGATATTATAATCCACAGTGAATGTTTGTTGAAGCTTTTGAATGAAAATTAATGATTGCTTAGGGTTGGAATATAAATACAGAAATCATAATCTTTAATAAGTAGGATTCGAACTTGGCATATCCTAATTACTGGATGTTATACTTATTTTGTTGGGATTTTTAGATTAATTATTAATATTTGTAGTCTAGAATAGCAACAAGGCTCATGTAGCATAAAATCCATAAAAAACAATCTAAAGTTATTCAGTTCAAAAATAACGGAAATAAAATATTTAAAAAGCGACAGTTTAGCTTTAAAAAATTGGAGATTTTAAAAATTTTATGACCGTTATTTTTCAATTGTTTTTGTAGGATTCATAGTTAAGAGCTTATGACCTTGCTGATACTTGAATACTCTAGGATATTTGTAATAAATCCTAGTTTTTACGACTTTTTAAGACAAATAATTATTTTGAGTGATAGTAACTATATTTTAAGTTTTTAATGCCAATTTTACATGCTTTATTTAAGACTGACTCAAAGTTGTCTCTGTCATGATGTTTACCCAGCATCAGCTTATGCAATGATTACAATTTCCATTCAAATTTACAAAAACTCCAATTCAACTTGTTGAATTATCAAAAATGCTTAATATTTTCTCAATTTTTCCATAAATTCAAGACGTATTTAATTTCCTGAGAACTTCCCACTTCCACCAGTTCAAAAAATAAAATCACCCAAAAAAAGATATTTTCTTCCTCAACCTTAAGCTACGCAAATGAGAATAAAAATTTCCCTTACATCTTCACTTTAAGCACGTCGGCGTGTGTCCTACAGCCAAGAAGAAAGAATAATTTCCCATTTAACGCCAAGCTATAAAGATGTTCCATTTTTCCAAAAGTGAAAAAGGAAATGAAAAAAGAAAAGAAAAGCGCAAGAAAAGTTTCTATCGTCTCTGATTGGATGCTTCCGAAAATATAAGCTCCTTTTCTCCCCGCCGAAAAAAAAGTATCTTTTTTTCTTCATTTACGTTCGGCATTCAATGATGTGACGAGCTCCCCTTAAAATGCGATGATGCAATACATGAACATGCGCAGATGGGGGGTATGTATAGGTAAATGACTATGTACAAGGATATGTGGCGCTAAAGATTCTTGAAAAAGCTCCAAAAATATACAGTCGAAGAAAAGTTTTTAACACGCACACACGTGCAGCACTGGCTGAGTACATAAGACACAAACTTACGACTTTTCTTGAAAATTGAAATTAATTTTTTTTTAGATTTAAATGTGTACATAAATTTTCATGAGCTATACATAAAGTAGGTAAAGCTTTCATGTGGATTATTTATGTACATTCTTAGGTATTCAAGTGAAAGCCCTTAAGGATTTTTTTCTTACACATGAGAATGATGATGAAAATCCATTTAGCGTAGTAATTATATTTATTACAACAGTTCTGTTACGGCAATTGCTTTCCAGGAAGACTTACACAACGGAAGGTCTTGATGAAGATTAAAAGCTTTTAGATGAACAAAATCATTTATTTGTGCATACATACGTGGGTTGGAGATGAAATTTTTTGTACTTAATTGATTTGGGTTCTCCATGGAAATTCATACTGCGTTGCTTTTCATGATTGAGTTTGATTTCATGCCTGTTAGCTATAAAGGTAAGCTTTATGGAGGGGTACACAAATTATTATTATTTTCTTTCATTTTTGAATTTGGTTATGAATTTTTAATATTTTTTATGAATCCATGTTGGGTATCCATGAGCTTTTTGCTGGTTGTTAAAATGCTTTTTTAGAATTTTTCAAAATTTCTGACCAAATATATTTTTTAACGTAAAAACTGAGGGATAATATCCTTAAGTATCCTCCGGCATGCACTATTTTTACCCAATAAATGTTTTGATGTTTCCGACAGAGATTTTAGTATCAAAAATTTCAGGTTAGTTTTCTAATGTGTAGTCGACTAAATAATTTGAAAATCCTGATCGAAAAATCTAATTTGGCACCGACAGACAACCATGAGGGTACCCTTATGTCTTTGTGACGTTTTTCTCATTAACAAGGTATCATGGCAGGGGTGTAGCAACTATATCATGTCGATTGGTAATCAGCAGGGGTGTATTCAGGGGAGGATTTTTGTGGTCAAGCCCCCCCCCCCCTTTTGGATTTTTTTCCAATTTGCTAGGATTTTTAAAGAAAATAATCCAAAAAAACCCCTAAATTTTCCCATTCATACAAAAATAATATAAAAACCAAAAATCAAGTAATCACAAAAAATTAAATCCCATACCCATACCCAAAAAAATCTAATTTCACCTGAATACAAGCTTTCCAGTTAAATGTCCTAATAATGTAAATTTTCACCTTCTTGATTCACTCTAAAAATCAACCATAATCTCAAAAACGATTACTAAAAAATCTTTAATAAATTAGCATTTTGATTATGAAAACGAGACAGTCAGCTTCAAGAAAGAAAAAATCTTTAAGATCTTAAGTGTCTGCATACAAAGTTTCAATCGGAATCAATAAAAACTAAAAATATCTGAGCTAATTCAAGCAGTTTGCATTACTATCATACTAATCTCCATTTATAACTTTCTATATAACCATTCCAGTGGTGTAGGAAGGGTGGGGTGACATTGGATATTTTATATTAAGGAGCACAAAATTGGGAACCATTTATAGAAAACTTAATACAGAAAAGTATCTAGACACCAAAAAACCCCTTGTTACACCCCTGAACCATTCCCATATTGAATGTCGTTCTTTCAGCAGCACAGAAAATGAACAAAAAAATCAATGGCTTAAACATTTTGCCAAGATGACGACCGATGAAATCAAAAATTCTACTGAAGAAGTAAGAAGATATGAAAAAGGAGAATCAACGAAAAAAATCAATTTATCTACATAAAAAAATATTTTTGGCACACATTCTTGTTGCTGACTTTTTTTTTAGAAAAAGCTATAAACGATGCCTTAATATTTATTTCTAATTTTGGAATTGCAAACACACGTGACGACTTAATGGATTTTATGATGAGATTTTTTTATTTTGAGGTGGATTCTAATTTGCATATTTTTTGTGATCAAGATTTGTTTGGAATTTTTTATAGATAGCGATGTATAGATTGAGCATGTAGTAAGTTGGCTCTAACTTCCAACTTCAACCTGGGTTCAAGAATATAGTCAACTCTCAAATAATACCTTAAGTTCTCGTAAGCAACATGAATATGGTTGGTTTGAGTACCCAGACTATTCTATATGGTTCTATATAGTCCGATTGACTCTGGATGACTTGACTTTTTTAAACAAAATAGCATACGGTGTAAACAATGAAATATAGCAGCATCCTGAGTAGCACTTGACCAGTGTGAATTCCATCGAATCTGAACCTCCTTAATATAACCCAAATTCTTCTGTGCTTCAACAGCACCCAAAATTTCATAATTTTCCAGATCATCTAAAATTCATCAGCAAATCAGATTTGAATCACAAACTATTTACAACTCCAATCATCGGAAAAATGAAGCATAAAAATAAGAATCGAAAATTGAACGACTAAAATACACACAAATACAAAATAAGAAGATTCTTTTTTTTTCTTTTCGTCTCCAAGAAGACTTTTTTTTCTCTATGGAAACGTAATTTGTTATTTCTAACACTTTAAGTGAAGTATTAAGATTTATTGAATGCATGAGGCAAAATGAACAAGAAGACACAAAAAAAAATTTTTTTTTCATCTCCCACTGTGAGACGAGTTTTAGAAAAAAAAATTGTAAGTATAGGAAGCAGCAGTATAGGAGAGAAGGAGAGATGATGGGGAGACAGGAAAGTTTTTCGCACAGTAAAAGCAATAAATAACGTCATTTCATTCAATATACATAAATTTGTCCATTGCACAATTGTCGGATTCACAGACAATATTTTATCTTTTTCTAATAGAAATATCCATACGTAGATTACAATAAGAAAGGGGTCTGGATGGATGTTAGGTGATTTTTTTTTTTGGTGGGAGGAGGCAATGGCGTAGTAAAAAAGAGGGTCATAAATGGGGTGTAACCCCGGTCACCCCCTGCAATATCACCGGTCAGGGACATAACTTTAAAATATTAGGGGGGTTTTGGGATTTATTTTTGAAAAAGCCTTAGTAAATTGAAGTAAATTTTCCATCCAGAGGGATTTTTAGAACCAACCCCCACCCCTTCCTTCCCCCCATCCACTTTCTGGCTGCTTAGTCTACACTGGCTCCTAGCATCTTATATTAAAATGACTAAAATTGATGAACAATGCCCAAACCCCTTACTCATTGAGTTCAAAGACATACCCAGGTTAGGTTCAATCCCCCTTTGATCAACGCTTGAAAATAGACAAATTTGCAGACAAAACAGACAAAATTTTGAATCAAACGAGTGATTTCTCGTCCCCATTAAGCTGCATTTATATAATTATTCAAAAAAAAAAAATCTCATTAAAAAATCTATCCAAAAACCATCAATTTTGATCGTCACGCAACATCCACACAACCCCAAACACATCCCTTTCAGTGGACGAAGCAGAAAAATGTTAGCCGCCAGCATCGAAGCTTGAAGATTTAATTAATTTGCCACACTTGACCTCCATCGTCGTCGTCGTCGTCTTTTGCTGCCGTACACATATGTAGACATAATACCAAAAAAAATTTTCACTGTCAATTTCATCCAGATTACTTTAGTTGGTAGATTTACATTACGTTAAGGCCCGTATGCTGGCGTTGGAATCATGAAATATTCACAAAAAATTCTTTATGACACACAAGGCAGCAGAAAGAAAAAGTTTGAAGAAAAAAAAGTGCTGAAAAATTGCCAGAAAATCAGAGTTTATTAAAATCATAAATTATTTATACACAAGCTATAACGTAAGAAATGGATGGAATGGGAAGAAGCAAGGAAAACCCACCGTTTATACATTCTATTAGTTAAAGAGACAGAAGATGAAAGCCAGAAGAAAATTTATCACTCACTATATTTCTTTGGATGATATTATTATGATTGTGGGATGAGAATGAACTTGATACAACTGTATTAAGCGTGTTGCGAGGATTTATGAAAATTTAATAGCTTGAAATGTGAATGAATTTTTTTATAAACTTATTCATATAGATTTTTTTTTGTACTTTAGCTGATTAAATTCGAAGGGGTTTAGATTTTTATGGGATTAAATAAAATGTGACACTGGATTTTGAGGAGATGGATCAAGATTATTTGTAATTATTTATGTATTTAAAGCCATACTGGCTGTTCATTAATTAGTTTACAAGAATACAAAATAATCTAAATTTAGTTTTATGAAATCAACCGTTATGAAATTTTTGAAAATTCTACAAAAAAACCGTTAGATACAACATTTAAATTTTTTCTACAAATTAAAGGTTCAAATTTTGAACTTCAGAATAAAAAATGTAAACAATGTAAATAAATTAAGAAATTCTGATAAAATAGAAAGTTTGGAATTAAATCTGTACAAATATAAATTAAAGATCATTCAGGAAGACGTCTGATAGTTTATTTTGTTGACTTTTGGTAAGATGCAAATAATTATTTAAAGTTCCGTTAATTTGGTGAGATAAAGCTTGATCCACTTATTACTTTCAGCTTATGTATTCACAACTGCTCCTTCATATCATTGTATCTATTTATATTTAGGAGGTAATAAGGTCTGGTCCACCCCCCACGTTTTTAAGCTATGACACACTTGATTGTCTTAAAAACAATTGCAGCATACTAATGTACTTGTCACGACACACAGTCTGGAAAACACTGATCTAGATTAATACATCTTTGTCTAATATAAAAGTAACAAAGGAAGGACAACTGGTCCAAATTTCTGATTTGTTAAAAATCATTGCTATGATAGGGGTCATTCACTTATGACGTCCATCAAAAATGGGATTTTTAGAACCCCCTCCATCATAAGTGAATGACCCCATATCCTTTCGGTCGTTCTCGATCAATTGAAGTTGGCACTCATGATTATAGACGGTTTTGGTTTTGATCTCTATGGTCTTTATTAGGCAGTCTCAATTTTCCATTCTCGAGAATTTTAGGAACCGATAGAAAGCCTAGTCTCAATTTAGACACATTCTCAAAGTAGAAACCGACATAATTCCAACTTGATCTCCTTGAACTTTGAAACATCACATCAGCTGAACTGCACAACTCCACTTATTAAAGCATTTTACAAATTAATTCACAGCTAATACCTCAAACTCCACATGACATCCACAAAGCATAACTGCATGTTGTTCCGCATTTTATGCAGCTAATTACTTGGAATTTTTTCCTAGCTCTAGTAAATAAAATTGAAAATATTGTAGAAATTATAAACAAAGCAGAACTAGTTCAAGGTTACTATCAACTCTGTTCCAGCGTACAAAGAATTTTCATTCACGTTGAGATCAATCGATCTTAATTTAATTTAATCTTGACATTACAGCAACAAATAAGAGTATGTGTTTAATTATGTAATGAAATAAGATAGAGGAATAGAATAAGATGAATAGACTTTATATGAGCATAAACAGTCAGTGTGCTTGGCACGTGTAGAAAACTAGTCATAAACGCTAATAGGACAACTTTTTGATCGAAAACCACGGAATTTAATATTAAAATTTGAATTCAGCAATTGTATTTTAATAGTTTCAATCTTATGGACATAATGGTTAATAAAATGTCTACTCAAGCAGGTTTTATCGTCTCTATTCTGCACGTTCTAATCTGATTCTGGCATTTTTAGTAAGAACTTATTTTATTATTATGTTAATTCATTACACACGTCTATAGACTAATTTTTATTTGATAATAAAGAAAAAGAAGATGTGGGTCAGCAGTGATATCAATAAATAAGTTTTCGCGGGTAACATTATGTGTGTTTTTATTAGAAATGGTTGTGTTTATAAACATTGGGCAATATTATTGGGGATTATTGGTATTTTTAAGATGATCATGGTATATCCCGACCTCCAGAAACCAAAATTTTTGTGATACTATGGATTTAGTGGCATAATGAGGTTTTATAGGAAAAAACCTCAAAAGGGGGGAGGGGGTTAAGTAAGGTACCCTAAGTTACACGCATTATTTCTAGATTTGACATTTTTGGATGTACACCTGAAAAGATATCAAAAACCTCTAATACCGCGGCACACAGTTTGAGAACACCTGAGTTAAAAGCTAAAGTAACTTCAACTTCCATATCTTTAATCATCCTTATCACCTCTTTCTCCTTATCTCCACTACACTATGAGTTGACCTCATTCTGACAGACATTTCAGCAACAAAGAACTCGAACATACAAATTGCTTATCCGAAAACGTGCCACGAAAATGATTGTAAATTTCATTTTACATCATAAAAAATAATTTATCTTATCTGTTTCGTATCAACAAAGAAAGAAAATACTTTTTAAAAAACACACGCTTTATATAGAAGACTAAAAACCTTAAAATTTTATAAAAAGTAAAAAATAATTTAAAAGTTAAAAAATACTTTTTAAAAAACACACGCTTTTATACAGAAGACTAAAAACCTTAAATATTTATAAAAAGTAAAAAATAATTTATATGTTAAAAAATACTTTTTAAAAAGATCACGCTTTTATATAGAAGACTAAAAATTTTAAAATTTTATAAAAAGTAAAAAATAAAATGTAAAAACACGCTTTTTCTATAAATTAGAAATTTAATAGAATTTTTTTCTTTTTGCAATCAGAGACGTAATAAAATTTTTTTTTCTTCAAGAAATACAGAGATGTGATCAAAATTTTTTTCAAAAAATACAGAGATGTGATCCAAAAATTAATGACTATAAAAGCGTGGGGCGTTCAAATCAATTCGCAGTTAAATTTTACTTACGCCCCACGCTTTTATAGTCATTAATTTTTGGATCACATCTCTGTATTTTTTGAAAAAAATTTTGATCACATCTCTGTATTTCTTGAAGAAAAAAAAATTTTATTACGTCTCTGATTGCATAAAGAAAAAAATTCTATTAAATTTCTAATTTATAGAAAAAGCGTGTTTTTACATTTTATTTTTTACTTTTTATAAAATTTTAAAATTTTTAGTCTTCTATATAAAAGCGTGATCTTTTTAAAAAGTATTTTTTAACATATAAATTATTTTTTACTTTTTATAAATATTTAAGGTTTTTAGTCTTCTGTATAAAAGCGTGTGTTTTTTAAAAAGTATTTTTTAACTTTTAAATTATTTTTTACTTTTTATAAAATTTTAAGGTTTTTAGTCTTCTATATAAAGCGTGTGTTTTTTAAAAAGTATTTTTTAACTTATAAATTATTTTCTACTTTTTAGTCCAAGTATTTTAGTATTGAAATCGATTTTTGACCACATCTATATAACACAAAATACTATACAACCCCTACTGTAATAGATTACAGTAGTATTGGACTCCACTTCGCTCCGCTTCGTTCGTCCAACTGTTATAGATCACAGTAGTGTCGGACTCCACTTCGCTACGCTCCGTTCGTCCGACTATTATGGATTACAGTAGTGTTGGACTCCACTTCGCTCCGCTTCGTTCGTCCAACTGTTATAGATCACAGTAGTGTCGGACTCCACTTCGCTACGCTCCGTTCGTCCGACTATTATGGATTACAGTAGTGTTTGACTCCACTTCGCTCCGCTTCGTTCGTCCAACTGTTATAGATCACAGTAGTGTCGGACTCCACTTCGCTTCGCTTCGTTCGTCCAACTGTTATAGATCACAGTAGTGTTGGACTCCACTACGCTCCGCTCCGTTCGTCCAACTATTATAGATCACAGGGGTTAACTTAAAATTTTCTCACATATTCACAGTCTTTTAAGAACTTTGGAAAATTTTCACACCTTCACTCGCTACGCTACGTTCAGGATGTAAAAATTTGTGAGCTACGCTCAACTTAGTTTGAACTACGTTCAAACTTTTTTATTCGAGCTCCGCTCGAACTATTATTACCCAAATCATCAACACTTTCTCACATATCCACAGTCTTTTAAGAACTTTGGAAAATTTTCACACCTTCACTCGCTACGCTACGTTCAGGATGTAAAAATTTGTGAGCTACGCTCAACTTAGTTTGAACTACGTTCAAACTTTTTTATTCGAGCTCCGCTCGAACTATTATAACCCAAATCATCAACACTTTCTCACATATCCACAGTCTTTTAAGAACTTTGGAAAATTTTCACACCTTCACTCGCTACGCTACGTTCAGGATGTAAAAATTTGTGAGCTACGCTCAACTTAGTTTGAACTACGTTCAAACTTTTTTATTCGAGCTCCGCTCGAACTATTATTACCCAAATCATCAACACTTTCTCACATATCCACAGTCTTTTAAGAACTTTGGAAAATTTTCACACCTTCACTCGCTACGCTACGTTCAGGATGTAAAAATTTGTGAGCTACGCTCAACTTAGTTTGAACTACGTTCAAACTTTTTTATTCGAGCTCCGCTCGAACTATTATTACCCAAATCATCAACACTTTCTCACATATCCACAGTCTTTTAAGAACTTTGGAAAATTTTCACACCTTCACTCGCTACGCTACGTTCAGGATGTAAAAATTTGTGAGCTACGCTCAACTTAGTTTGAACTACGTTCAAACTTTTTTATTCGAGCTCCGCTCGAACTATTATTACCCAAATCACCAACACTTTCTCACATATCCACAGTCTTTTAAGAACTTTGGAAAATTTTCACACCTTCACTCGCTACGCTACGTTCAGGATGTAAAAATTTGTGAGCTACGCTCAACTTAGTTTGAACTACGTTCAAACTTTTTTATTCGAGCTCCGCTCGAACTATTATTACCCAAATCACCAACACTTTCTCACATATCCACAGTCTTTTAAGAACTTTGGAAAATTTTCACACCTTCACTCGCTACGCTACGTTCAGGATGTAAAAATTTGTGAGCTACGCTCAACCTAGTTTGAACTGCGTTCAAACTTTTTTATTCGAGCTCCGCTCGAACTATTATTACTAAAATTACCAACACTTTCTCACATATCCACAGTCTTCTAACAACATTGGAAAATTTTCACACCTTCACTCGCTACGCTACGTTCAGGATGTAAAAATTTGTGAGCTACGCTCAACTTAGTTTGAACTACGTTCAAACTTTTTTATTCGAGCTCCGCTCGAACTATTATTACCCAAATCATCAACACTTTCTCACATATCCACAGTCTTTTAAGAACTTTGGAAAATTTTCACACCTTCACTCGCTACGCTACGTTCAGGATGTAAAAATTTGTGAGCTACGCTCAACTTAGTTTGAACTACGTTCAAACTTTTTTATTCGAGCTCCGCTCGAACTATTATTACCCAAATCACCAACACTTTCTCACATATCCACAGTCTTTTAAGAACTTTGGAAAATTTTCACACCTTCACTCGCTACGCTACGTTCAGGATGTAAAAATTTGTGAGCTACGCTCAACCTAGTTTGAACTGCGTTCAAACTTTTTTATTCGAGCTCCGCTCGAACTATTATTACTAAAATTACCAACACTTTCTCACATATCCACAGTCTTCTAACAACATTGGAAAATTTTCACACCTTCACTCGCTACGCTACGTTCAGGATGTAAAAATTTGTGAGCTACGCTCAACTTAGTTTGAACTACGTTCAAACTTTTTTATTCGAGCTCCGCTCGAACTATTATTACCCAAATCATCAACACTTTCTCACATATCCACAGTCTTTTAAGAACTTTGGAAAATTTTCACACCTTCACTCGCTACGCTACGTTCAGGATGTAAAAATTTGTGAGCTACGCTCAACTTAGTTCGAACTACGTTCGAACTTTTTTATTCGAGCTCCGCTCGAACTATTTTTATAACTCAAATTACCAACACTTTTTCATATATCCTAATATCTTAATCTTATAACCCACCACCATGACAATTCCACGAGTCATGCTTTTTCAACCTTTTACTTGTACTTGGTGATCAACAATAATTATATCACTTACAAAGCTTTGTTATATATTGTTCATTGTTACAATATTTGATATTAAGGTTCATGAAATGTAAACTACCAAAAAAATTCATATTCTCATCACAACTGGCATACAAACTTTATTTTTTTACAAGGACTAAAAAAATTGGCTATTTACTTTCACAATTTAACTCCTTTTTCCAAGCTAAGTATTTTCATTACTCACAGTCGTGACTCAAAAAAATTCAAAAAATAAAAATGTATTCTTTTCTGCTGTTTTATGACATAAAAAAATATAATTAAGCATAATTAAATCATAAAACATCGTAAAACATCAAAAAAAAGTGTAAAAGGAATCAAAAAAGTGCAAAAAAAATTTTTAATATTGGTGAGACTTGAACCCAGGAATGTTTGGAAAATTCAAATTTTTTTCAAGAATATCCGTGAGAAAATGACATCATTGATATTGGATTATTTTCTCATATAAAACTTCATAAAGTCAATTACACTATAATTAAGCATTTTTAAGACTCCAAAATGGTGAAAGATTGTATTGTCATCCAAAATACGTGTGCATGAAAAATTTCAGCTTGATTGGAGCAGTAGAAGTGGTCGAAAAATCGATTGCAAGATTTGATCATGACAGACAAACAGAGTGAGTCAATATAAAGCGTGTAAAAAAAAAACGTGTTAATGTGAAAATTTTCACTAGCTTTTTTCTTGGTGTAGTGGAGCCTGTAGATGTGTAAATTAATCATTTAATAATTAGCAAGCAACACACTTCCTTCTTTTTGTGTTTAACAAAGTTAGTGGAATAAGAAACAAAAATTAAGACTCGTGTGCTCAGTCATGTATGATGACGAGCTGTTGCAGAAATTTGTTTGAGTCTTAAATTTCTATTATTTTTGTACAAATCAAACAAGGATGGAAATTTACGGTTTTCGACTAGCTTGGTCACCGGCTGCCGACCTAGCCATAGACACCTCCTCCTTTGAGCCATCTACATCTAGTCCAACGTGATAAGATTTTGCAACAAAGTTGCTAGTGACTGCAATTCCTTCAATGATTTGTTTTCAGTTCAATAAACCAGAAACTAGATGCTACATACTTAAAAATATTGACACGAAAAAGGAGACAAGGAAGCAGAAAAAGATGTCAAAAGACATGTGTGACAAGAAAATATTTCACAAAAACATCATGGAAATATGCTGAATAGCATTAATACCTGTAGAGTAAATTTTTATAATGTTTGTACTTAAATAACAATAACGATAAGGCAGTCAGAGAGAATATTCTGGGGATGAAAATCATCTTCACTCAACCATCAAAATGATTCTTGTTCTTCTCCATCCACTTGCCCCGGTCGTTTGGATATGTTGTAAGGTTGCTAATCAATTAGTGTAATCTAATTCATTTCGATTCAGCTGTCAATATCTTTCCATATCATTTTTTTCCACTTCTGCTTCTTTTTTTACTCTGTCACCCTTCTTGGGGGTTGTTTGTCTGTTATGTAACTCAAAGGAAACTATTTTTTTAGCAAGCACAAAATTTTCTAATAAAACAAAAATTCAAAGAGTGTCAAACAGCTTCAGACCTCTTTCTAGTGAAGTAACCAGGTTTTTGGTTTCAGGTACCAAATTTAAAGAATTTGCATCCTCTTATCAGGGGTTTTGCGTCGCATTATATTGGATATGCAACTTTTTATATGGGATTTTGTGTCTTATTACATAAGGAGCTGGAGCTAAGGCCGGTTTATCGGGTATACCAGAGCTCTTTAGTAATTAATTAACTAAGAGTAATCAAATGCTTAAAAACAAAATAAACTCAACATTTTTGGCGAGAATTTTTAACGGTTTTTTAAAATTTGAATTAGCAAGTAGAAGAAGAACTGCAAATTCCTTTTCATTTAGTATGACAAGGGTATACCCTCCGATACCCTAGGGTTCCTGGTCTCAATTGCTCCTCCCTAAGTTACGCTACTGTTCTCTACGTTACTGATAAAATACCCCCTTATACTTTATTGAACAATTTTCTTCATCTTCTATCGTCTATTGCACTTTAATGGTATCATAGATGTGGACATAAAATAAAAGTCATTACCATAAGTTACACAAAATCGATAAATAAAAAAAAATCTATCTCTGCTTATTTTTAGATGCGAAATGTTTTGAAATGTTGTGGGATGGAAAAGGAAAAAAATTGGCTGCAACTTTGTAATTTCGTGGAAGTTGGTGGATTAGGGGGATTTAAAATTGAGATTCTGAGCTTATTGTGCTTTGCGTTTGCTAATTATTCTTGCGACTCAATTTATTTTTGAAATATTTTCTTGAATTTTAGTATTTCTTCAACCTTTTGGAACTAAGGTCAGTTTTGGGGGGTCATAAATTTTTTAATTGACTATTTATTGTTGTTTTTGAAAATTTCATGAAAATCTACAAATTTAGGTCCAAACTACCTATTCCTACTCTACTCATACCCTACTCCTACCCAAGGGGAAAACAACTCAACGATTTGGACCTTTATGTCCATTTTCATTCAAATTTCTAGAAAAATCGAGTAAATTTGTGGAAAAACGGTGAAAATTTTTAATCCAGGCTGGTAAGTTGTCTTCTCACCTTACTCCTACCCCCTAACCCCCAAAAAATATTCACACCATTCCAAATCAAAATTAAAAGTCCATAAACGTACAGCGTAAATGATTCAGTGATTATATCTCAATTGATTGATGTGATTTTCAATATATTGACACAATTCAATACAATTTGCGCATTTTCAATGCAGTTTTTATCGCTGCACACACGCGAATGAAATCAAAAATTGACTAAATTAGCCTTGTCCGTCTCCAAAAAATCTCTCTCTCCTGGTTGATATCGGGTCATTCATTATCAAATTAAATTTATTTAAATTTTTTTATTTGCTGACTCTCTCAGTACGAGAAGATATTCAGCAGCTGTGCTGTATACACATGTACTGAGCGACTCTATTGATTCTCATGTCACGAACAAATAATTTTTTTCGCATGTTGTATTTCATTGCAATAAAATTGCAATTGCGTTGTGTGAATATGAAAATGTGTAACAGTAAAAAAAGAGAATATTTTATTTTAAAAAAAAATCAGAGGAAGTAAGGAATGAATTGGTAATAATGGGTCATACGTAATGACATTTTTGAATGTTGTGAATTTTTTATTTCTGATGTGTGGAAATATTTTTGAATGTTTAAAATAATTCTATGTTTTTTAACTTGCAAAACTTTGCTGAAATTGTTGTATTTTATGATGAATTAATTTTGGAGCTGATCATTAATGATGTCAAAAATTGAATTTGTATTGCATTTTTACTGAATGCTTTTATTATTCTAGGGTACAGTTCTATTAACCGGGATATTATGATTCTTTTTAATTAATATTAAAGAATTTATATAATTTAATTCATAATTTAGTTTTACTTTGTGCCAAAGAAAAGGAAAATAGCAACAAAAATTAAATATTAATATTTATTCTGTATTTTTCTAATGGATTTGATTTTGTAACGGCTTTTGTTCACAAATAAGTAGTACTAAATTCAAATTTTAGTACAAAAATAAGTATTATACGTTTGTCCAGAAGGGTAACTTGGGGGTATACGTAGTATACCCCAGCTATTGTCATTAGTATGGTATGGATATATCCTAAATACAAGCTCCAGTAGTTCATCAGAATAATAACCTCATAAAAAAGCAAATTTACACCAGCAGATTAACAATATCTTATTCTCCTCCCACAAATAATTCATTCAAGATGTCTCACAAAAATTTGTTAACCAAAACCACAGCCACTTAATTTTCCAACAGCACACAGCAAAAAAATAAATAAATTGTTGATCATATTCTTATTTCTAGCTAATAAAAAAGAGAGCAACAATCCACTTACAGCAAATGAGATGAGTGAGAGAGATCAGGAATGTTAAGTGGTAAACAGAAGAGGAAATTCTGCTGGCAGTCGACAAAAAAAGAACCAGCAAGTGAAATTTGAAAAATCTATTCTGATGTATCATCGCGATTACATGACATTGCGTGTACGACTATAAAATCAAATAAAATAAATATTGAGTCAACGAGAAGGCGGAGAGGTTACAGCACGAAAAATGCGAGTAGATAAATCTATTCAATCTTCAGAAAACGACCCTCTGGAATAACTGAATAAGTTTGCGGAAAAAAAATTTGCAAAGAAAAAGAAGAAAAACTTTTTTTCCCTCCTATCTGACACAGAACGGTAGATGTAGATAGATATAGATAGATGGATGGAGGAGATTCACAGAAGAAAGTAAAGCGCAAGAGAAGGAAAGATTTCGGTGAGTGTGGATGGAAGGGGAGGATGTGTAGAGAAAAAAGTGAAACGATGATCAATTCATCGTGAATTTCACCGTCACTTGGGCGCCAAAAAACTATACATATTAAATAAATTTTGCTTCTATCTCGTTCGCAACAATTTTTGCTATTTTATGAACGAGTTTTTTTTTGTCTCGAGGGTTGAAAGGTAGAAAACGAAAGGATGCTGAAGACTTTTTTCGGGGAACTTTAAATTGTTGAAAATAAAAAACTTTTGCAGTTTATTTAATTGAATTGAGGAATTTTTTCAATTTTGTAAATTGCTTTGTTAATCGAACTGATTACTGTTCATATTTGATTCCTGTTAGGAAACATTTGATATAAATTAGCGACTCTATATGAAATCTCAATTCACTTGAACTCAATTTTTATGAATAGTTCATGGTAGGATTGATAAAAATCAGCAATAAAGGAGCAATTTAGAAAATATACCAGTTACAGAATGATTTTTTAGATCAATTGAAAATTTACTTTAAAATGTATTTAGAGACCATTCATAAATGATGCTCAATATTTAGGGACGGAGGAGGTCTAGAGTTTTGTGACACTTCCATACAAAAGAAAAGAAATTATATGAAAATTTTGTAACAAATTGTAAATTTCATCAATACAAAAAGTCAATCGTAGTAGTCATTGGTTTCTTAAATTATTTTAGTACAAATTCACATCTTAAACAATTACCACGTATTCATTTCTTTGTTGTCAATAAAAATTCAGTCCACTCTAAACCAGAACCATCGCTTCTTTTATTGTTGTACGCAACACCAGTGTAGTATCATGAGCATTGTGCGAATCCTTGTCATATCGAAACACTCTATATAATGATTGAGAGATCGGTCTCTGGTGGGAATCGAACCCACGTACTCAAAAAAGAGTGATATAGATTTCCGGTCTTTTGCCTAACCACTCGGCCACAGAGGCCTTACTCTCGCACTGGCAGATTTGCCTATATATGCTTTGATACCCCAGATTCCACTCTGCTCAGACACCACAACCAGATTAGGCACGACTCTTACACCAAAATTTTAAATGTCTCACGTCACTCAGCTTCATTGTGTCACTTATAACAAATCATTATCCAGAAAACACCTCAAAAATCAACTCATCTATATTGATATCAATCTGAATTTAAATAAATATCACTCTTTACAGTCACCATGTCCATCTCAGCATCTCTACCTAACTCACATTTCAATCATCTTTAAAAGTTTATTCAACTTTCTTTCAATTTTTCTTTCGATTTTTTCCAAATAAGTTTTAAATTATTTCTCATCGATTTTATTTCCTCATAAAAATGTATCTTGTCTCCGAATAAAATATTGATGTCCTCAAAAAAAAAAGAAAAATTTCAAAAAGGAAGAGGAAAATTGAAACTTTTTCAAGGATATTCTTTCTTTTGTATGTCAAATTTTACAAAGAAAGTCAGTGAAAAAAAAATCAATGAAAAAATCATGTGTGTCGATGGATAAAAAGTTTCGTACAGCCGCGAGACATAAAAATTGCCGTAATCCATTTCGTCTTCTGTCTATAGTGTATTTTAAATCCATTTATCTATTTACATAGACATGTTCGATTGAATCTACACATTCACATGTATGAACGACCCCAAACCTCATGCCAAAAAGAAACTAAGAAAGTTTTAGCAACAAAAAAATGATCAATCAGCAATGCCGCAATGGTCCGTAAAAATAAAAAGAATGTACGCACATCGCTATAAAGATGATTTATTATTATGAATCTATCCCTGATGGATATTGATGCAAAAGAGTAATTTTACTGCCAATAACCAAAGAAAAATTGCATGGCGAAAATTCTAATGAGAATAATGTATTAATATATATTCACATTAGTTATGACTAATGTTTTGTATTAAAGTTAATTTAGACGGAAATCATTTTTTCTTGCTGGCTTAAACAGTTTTGATATTTTTATGATTGAATATGTTGGGGTGAAAATTATTAAGGTCCATTTTATTTTAAATCATTAAATAATTACTCTCTACTTAGCATGGGGATGTAGACATGTGATTTAATAAACGTTTGGAACCAAACACGTGTTTTAGGGATACCCCTACCTACCCTACCTTCTCTCTCCACCTAGGGTACCCTTTTGATGCTCCTAGGAGTATAGGGTTACCTAGGTTGCTCTAAGTGAAAATAATGGTAGGATAGGTAGGGATATCCTAGGGTATACCCTCCCTACCTGGTGTTAGTGTAGGGTAGGGTACCCTGGCTACCCCCTAGTAACCTATCAATTTATATATTGCAGATCAAAATTCATCATGAATTATTCAATTTCATCTCCAAATCCCTCACATTTATGACTAATACATTAATTCCAAGAGAAAATTTCCTCCATTCAGATTGAGTCCGGATAGATCCATTATACAAATAAAAGACATTAATAGATGCATAATTACAATGTAGCAAAAATGTTGAAGTACGTAAAGTAAAGCAACTAGCACATTAACATCAATATTTCCTCATCGTCGATACTCTTTCTTTTTTGTCGATAGCTGAGGGATGGAAATAAAATAAAATAATGTACACAGGAAAATGCTTATTCAGTAGCATAAAAAGGCCAATAGACGAATAAGAAGGAAACATTCAATGAAGAAAATCTTCTTCGTCTTCCTTCAATAAAAGTGAATTATGAACTTTTCATGTGAGTGTGGGTGGTGTGGGAACCGATAGAACATGAAAAAAAATTTGTGAAGACGAAAAACTTCATCGCAATTTTTCTCTTTCAAGTAACTAAAAAAAATTTTCTCTATCATAATTTTTCTTATTCTTCCTCCGAAAGTGGGATACTAAGCAGTAGCAGCAGAAGCATTTCCACACCGTGAAATATATCTATTTTTCATGATTGTAGTTAGGAGAATGAAACTTTTCTTTCCTCTTTTGCTAGCAGTGAATTTATTGAGGGATGATTTGAATAGGAACGGTTTGACTAGGTTATGGACAGGTTTGACTAGATTATAGGGGAAGGGCTATTTGTAGGGATCTAATAATTGAGCTGAAGTGGCTCAGTGCTGTAGTGGTTTAATTGTTTGGAACCTAATTTCTGCACAACCAATACAGAGATCGTGGGTTCGAGACTCGTCCAGGGAAATTATTCACTTGTCCTTTTTTGAACCACATATACTGGAAATGAAACTTACAGCCTTACTTTGTAAGCTACAGGCAGAAATATTCTCAAAGAATGGTTCGTATTCACTATAAACTGAAGGTTTAACTTGAGTATGATAGCTTGACGATCCCTTACTTCTCGTTAAGCAATCATAAGCTGAGAAACGCTCTAGCGTAGCTGGTGTCTTGGGACGAACTATCCACTTTACCCTGAGGCGTATCCAGGATTTTTGTTTTTCGAATCATAATCTTATTTTCTTGATAATCTTATTTTTAAAATGACATTTTTAGACTTGTATTGGTTTTTCCAAAAAAAAAATATATAGGGAGACGGAAAGGGGGTCTTGGATAAGTCCCTGGGTGTACCTCAGAAAACATTAACTAAGTATATTTTAAGAGATATTAATTAAATGCTAAATTTATTAGATAAAAGACACTTAGCAGTGGCGTAATCGGAAATTTTTTAGGGGGGTGGGAGTAGAAAATTTTTAGGGGGTGGGGGCCAATTTTTTTCTAAAGAGGAGTGTAAATCCACTCATCCACCTTCCTGGCTACGCCATTGGCACTTAGTTTAAGCAATTATCCAGTAATAAGGCTGGTCATAGATCACAATTGGTCTATAAGACCACCAAAGTAAGTAAGTAATTAAAAGAACCCATCTCAAGTTAAATGCTCCCTAACCACAACAATCCAAATCCACAACTATCAATCCAACTTATTTTCATTCCCTTTTAGCACATGCAAGATGTGAAAGAAAGTGGAAAAAGGGATACAGCATAAAATAGAGAGAGAGTGAGTGAGAGAGAAAACAGAGTGAAGAGTAGCAGCAGCAGCAGTAGGAAGGGGGATAATATTATGGGGGTAATCGTTTTTCACCGTTTAGTTACACAAAGACGACTTTTGGGCGCCACAAAAATTGGTTTAATCCTCTTATTACGTATCAGGTGGAATGAATTTTTCAGTTATATGACATGAACGCCAAAAAAATATCTCGAGTTTAATGTACAGGATTTTTATATGATCCCTTACTATATTCATAGATACATATGACTAGCTATGTATAAGAACTCGTATGTGAATATGAATGAAAAACTTTTATTTTATTGAGACTTTCTTTTTTCTGCTCTTTTTTGGTTAATAAAACTTCGAATGCGATTTGACATTTAGGGGTTGTTGGAATGAGAGATAAAAAAGTATGACAACTTCTTCTTCATCCATTTCTCGCTCTCTAATATTTGATGTAATGGAACTCATTAGTCGAGATGGAAGATAAAAAATGAATTGAACATTTGCAGCCACAATTCTTTGATTGTTGACGTTAAATGGACGATTTTGTGGTAATTTCTTAGCTAGAGAATTAGTTTTTTTCTTCGATTCTCGTTTGGATTTGGATTAGAGAGATTTAAATGGATTTAATGGATTAAAGTTTGTTCTGCTTGATGTCGATTAATAGAATTGTACGAGTTTTCAAGGACTTAAAGAGGTGTAAGTGATCGCCAATAGACATTGAATCTACATTTTTGATAACTTTTTCAAACAAATTTTATTTTTTAATTCTTGTTTTTAAATTTTTAAATTTTTGAATTTTTGAATTATAAAATTTTTAAATTTCAATTCTATTTTTTAAAATTTTGAATTTTTAGTTTTTTAAAAATTTTAATTCTTGTAATTTTTAAATTTTTTAATTCTTCACATTTTTAAAATTCTTGTATTCTTGAACTATTAAATTTTTCAATTTAAATTCTATTTTTTGAAATTTTGAACTTTTACTTTTAAAATTTTTAATTTTTGTAAATTTTAAATTTTTGAATTTTTAGTTTTTAATTCTTGTAATATTTAAACTTTTTTTATTTTTGAATTATTAAATTCTAAAATTTAAATTTTATTTTTTGAAAGTTTTTAGTTTTTTAAAATTTTAAATTCTTGTAATTTCTAAATTTTTTAATTCTTCAAATTTCCAAATTCTTGAAATTTTGAATTTTTAATTTTTAAAATATTTTTATTCTCGTAATATTTAAATTTTTTATTTTTGAATTATTAAAAATTTAAATTTAAATTTCATTTTTTGAAATTTTGAATTTTTAGTTTTGAAAATTTTTAAGTCTTGTAATTTTTAAATTTTAGAATTTTTAGTTTTTAAAATTTTTTAATTCTTTTAATATTAAAAAAAATTTATTTTTTAATTATTAAATTTTTTAATTTCAATTTTATTTTTTGAAAGTTTTTAGTTTTTTCAATTTTTTAATTCTTGTAATTTTTCAATTATTTTATTCTTATAATTTTTAAATTTTGTATTTTTGAATTTCTAGTTTCAACAAAATTTAAATAAAATCATACCACGACATGTCACCATCAATGACACTTGTGTGATCTATAAATAATTTTAATCAATTTTAATTAATTCATAAGCATCTAATTAAAATCAGTCGCTAATTTCTGTTATACACGAGTAAATTTTTTATTTTAACAACGACGCAAAAATGTCATAAAATTGTCAGTATTACGACTGGATGAATATTCAAGCATATTGAAAATTAAAATTGCTTTCAAATTTATTGCCTTAAAATCCTCACAACCTCATCCCCTTGAATTTACCAACAATATAAAAAAATCCTCTTTTACAAGTTTCAATAAATAAATTTAAGATTTTTTCTTTTTCACTCTTTTCCTGCAAACATTCCGAAAAAGAAAAAAAATTGGTGATTAATGAAAATCATTATAAAACCATTGAATAAAAAAAATTCTTCTCCATAAAACTTCTGTGTATATCTCTTTCAGCATCGTCGTATTTTTCGCCTGGCATTTTTCTGACTATGGAAAATAATTCAGGGAGAAAATGATTGCAATCATCGCTTTTTATGCATAACTGAGCTGAAAGAAAATTGAAAAACTACCGAAACGCGACGTCGCCAATATGACCGTTTTAGAAAGAGATTGGGAGGGAGAAAAAAAGTATAAAAAATAGGGAATGAGTTGGAAAAAATTTTGGTGTTCTCGCAAAAATTGTTTATTGCGTAAATTTCACGATTTTTTTTATTCTCATCTTTTTTTTCGCAAATTCTGCTCAATAGTTTTTTTTGGGAGATATAGAATGAAGTTCAATTGAGATGGAATATTAAATTTTTTTTACATTCTCAGTGTCTACGTCTTATCGGAAATAAAATGTTGTAAAGTGTTTGCTTGCGGTCGCTTTATTTGACACTAAGTTTGTAGCTAGTTTTTTGGGGGGTTGAAGGACTGCTGGTTTGTCTTTTTGGTGAATTATACAATTTTTCCGAACGACACATGACGTAAAAAGGCGTAAAATAGTGGAACTTGGAAGACATGAGTCTAGCACAGTGATGCCCAACCTGTGTGCCGCGGCACATTACTGTGCCGCGAAAAAATTCCATAAACCTCAAAAATACCTAGTTTTTTGAAAATTTAAACCTTTTACACTAGATAAGATGGACCCAAGCGCCGAAGCAAAAAAAACGTCGATACAAAAAACCATTGGGTGTGCCGCCAAAAATATTTGGTCTATAAGTGTGCCGCGGTGCAAAAAAAGGTTGGACACCACTGGTCTAGCATGAAGCTGGATTTCACCGAATCCTCGCTGAGATTGTGTCGCTATTTTTTATGCATTATGCCATTCGGTTTGTACCAAAAATTTAAGGAAGATCAAATAAATGCGTACCAAGTTCAGCGGCTAGTTACTTGGAATACCTTAAAGACACCTCCCAGGGTATAGCAGGGGTATACCCTAGGACTACCTCAAGGGTATGACTTAAGGAAATCCTAAGGCTATTTCAGATTTATGACCAAGGGATACAACATGAGTAAAGCCTAGTGTTATCCTAGATTGTACCTTAGGAGTAACTAATGGTAGTGTTTGTCCTAGAGAAAACTGACAAACCAGCTTCAGACTAACTAAAATCTCCTGTACTTAGATTATAGACCCACATCCAACTTCCATGACTACGCCCGTGGTCTGAATAATGTAATAAGAACAAAATAGCAACATGGTCTAGATATCAGGGACCCTTTGTTCGGAATAACCTATGGTACCTTGATATTATCCTTACTCTTAATTCAAATCCAAAAATGCGCTATATTCCTCCTTTTCCCTATCCCCTCTCCAAACTTGAAATTTTTTTACGACACTTTCAATTCATTCTCGATATCTTCGCTGATATTCCATTTTCCTCTGCTTCTTTTACTGTAAATTTACAGCGGGCATGAAAATTTTCTCCGATAAACTTTTTATGCTCCTCTAAATTTCCACTGTAATGGACATGAAATTCAAACTTATCGGTGCCTTTCTATCTTACATTTTAGTTTTTCTTTTCTTTTTAGTTCTGTCCGAATTTCTTTTATTTCATTTTTAGACATATTTATGTATATTGATATTGAAGGTCGTAAAAATTTCCTCTAAAATTGATTTAAAGTAGAACGTTTGTCCTGTGGCGTTGCTGACTTTTTTTTCTGTTGAGTTGTCATTTTTTATGAGGAATGCTTGGATGTTACGTCAATTAGGATGAATGAGAGCAAAAAAGGGTAAAAAAATTGGAATTTATAAAGCTACGTAACATCCAAACAGCCCCTCTTTGATTTGACATCGTCAATACGAAAAGAATCTAAAGACAAACTTTTTCCATCTGATTCAAGTCACTCGATTGATTTCAATAAACAGAAACGACAAGATTATTTCCATCGATCCATAAGAATTTCAACTTTCCTCCTAACTGCTCGCGTACAAATGACATTGAATATGATAATTTTCTGCAAAAACTTTTTACGGCATAAGAAAAAAAAAGTCAAACATATCAAAAGAGTTTGACTTGATGCCTTGCAATGATGATGACACTCATCAAAAGAAATTTTCTGTTAAAACTTTTTCCTCCTATCTTGTGATGTCGTTATTTATATATAAATACATCTATCCACACATCCTATACATTTTATAAGTCATTTTAAGATCAAATTTAACTTTATTGGAGATCATCATAATTTTATGACATTGACGACCATAAACAGAGACGAAAATTTTTTTCTTTTCTTTAAATTGAGCTGTAAAAAAAATAACGTCAGCTATTGAGAATTACTTTTTTTAGCTTCTTGATGCCGTTTGAAAAATGCTATTTGTGGGGCTCGTTTACTTATGATGTTCGACATTTATTAAGAAAAGAGAGAACTGGAGCTAAGTAAAACATAGAATGCATGACTACTTGAGACTGAGGGTAGACCCCCTTGCAGTAATTTGAAATGGAGCTCCTTAAATGCCCACTTTTGGCTAAAAATAGCAAAAAAATACACCAAGTTAGAAAAATATGTCTAAATTCTGTCAGAAAAAAATCTACCAATATTATTCTCCGTCAATATTTTATGAGAAAGTTTACAATTTTCGAACAAAATTTAACCGTTTAAGATTTTTTCGACTACTTTTTATCGTAACTTCCTGCAAGATTTATTACAAACTTCCACCATGGGCGTACCCCATAGGGGGTTTCCGAGTTTTCAAACTCTTTTTTCAAGAAGATTGAACCAAAGTTTTGTTTGATTCGTAGTTAGTTAGGTGTAGTCAATTTACAGATATCAATAGTTTTTCAAATGGGTTCCACTTATAATTAGTTTTAAAATCCGAATCCCCCCCTCTAGGTATGCCCATGACTTCCACTAATTAGCATCAGTTGCATTTAGTATTAGTTTCCAGCTTTTATTTATGCCTAGTCTTGGCCTACATATTTTGATATACATCATTTAGAAACGACCCCTTGGGATTCAATAAAAAATTCCTCCTATGTACAAATAAATTTTCTTTTTTTTTTGCAGCTTTGAGGAAATTTCTTTTACTTTTTATATCCACGAAGAAAATTTTTTTAAGTCATTTGGAAATAAGAACATTGTTTATTGGTTTATAAGGCAGATAAAAAATGAAAAGATAAATTTTTTCTTATTTATAATTTATGCAATAAAATTTGTTTGATGTTGTCTTAGGGTTTTTGAGGATCTTTCAGTTTTAATTTGGGTATTGAATCATTTTATGTAAATTAAGTGCTTATTAATTTCTTTTAATTGCATGGTCATTTAATATTCGAGCTCCAGGTCGACTCGGATCTTATATAGATACGAGTCATTCGACACATAGCAAATTTTAGACAGGAATATGAAACGTGTCCAGGGTTAAGGGTCAACACCCCCCTCGACGGAATATTTTCTTCAATTTGTTAGGGTTTTTGCCCAAAACCGCTCTAAATTTTAGCATCCACTTTAATAATTTATGGCTACGCCCTTTAATAACACAGAACTGGTGTCCAGAGCCACAATCCTATGAACCAAGGAAAATGTCCTAAAATTCAATTTTTGATGGTCGTTCCTTTTGAACAATCCCAAGACATAGATCAGCAAAAGCAAAGTATGAATTAAGATATTTAAGAACATTTTCTCTTTTCCCAGAACAAATTATAACGAACAGCAAATGAAATTAATGACACAAGAAAAAAATTAATTTCCATTTTCATGACCACACAAGATGCTGACCGAAGTGATGACGAAGAAGTATTTCAATTTCCACATTGAATAATGAATAATGATTCTGAATGATGAGCTCCTTTTGTTCATGCTTAGAAAAGAGAAGAAAAATTTTTTCATCTTGCTTCATTCAAGCACTTCTGACTGATAAGATATTGATTCCTTTCAATATATCCTTCTTCTTTTGTTAATAATCACTTCTTCTAAATGATAATGAAAGAGAAAGTGGAGAGAAAGTTCGTTCCTAATTCATTGAATTTATTCCTCTTTTCATATGTCATTTTCATTTTATTCATTTCAGTTAAGTTGTATTATGTATACTTTCTGTTCTATAGAACATCCAAATGCATTGAAGAAAGAAAAAAAAGTTGTTAATCTCTCGATGTCAATCAATATGAATAGAATTTTCTTTTGCTTTCGTTCTATTCCATAGAAATGAAGATATAAATCTATCATCATGTTCATATATGTTGAAAGACTTCATAATTATAGGACATTTCTATAATTCCATATGTGTGTACATACTCGATTGTCGTATTTGTCAACGATGGGGGATGAGGAGAACGTATTACGTAAATTCATGAGAATTCACTTAAAGTCATGCAATAAATTGTGATTTTCTATATGTGCTGTTTGGAATTTATTATGGATTACCTAGATGGTGAGTTTGACATTTTGACTTCAATTTTTGAGATTTTCGAAGAAAATTATTTTTTGACAAAATTCAAGCTTTTTGAACAAATTCAAGCTTTTTGAGCAAATTCAAAATTTTTTGGGTAAATTTAACTTTTTGGGGGAATTTTAGCTTTTTGAAAAAATTCATACTTTTTAAACAAATTCAAGCTTTTTGAACAAATTCAAGCTTTTTTGAAAAATTCAAGCTTTTGGACGAATTCAAATTTTTTGGGTAAATTTAAGCTTTTTGAAAAAATTTGACAAAATTCAAAATTTTTGAAAAAATGCAAGCTTTTTGAACAAACTCAAGCTTTTTTGAACAAAATAAAGCTTTTTTGAAAAATTCAAGCTTTTTGATAAAATTCATGCTTTTTAAACAAATTCAAGCTTTTTAAACAATTTTGACAAAATTCAAAATTTTTGAAAAAAAATCAAGCTTTTTGAAAAAAATTCAAGCTTTTGAACAAATTCCAGGGGGAAGATAACACGGCGTAAAATTTTTACGCCTGGCCTGGCGTAAATTTTTTTAGGCATTTTCGAATAAAACTTTTAGTTACATATTGTTAAACACATATCACACAATATCCCCCCAGATATTACCAAAGGATTAGCAGTTATTGGTCAAAAAGAGTTTGGTGTAAAAAATTTTTTTTGGCGTAAAATCACTTTTTTACGCCGTGTTATCTTCCCCCTGACAAATTCAAGCTTTTTTGAAAAATTCAAGCTATTTTAACATTATTTCCATTGAACAAAAATGCGCTTAACTTCTTTAACTCCCAAACTAAAATTATTTTTCCACCCATCTGCACATCCACAAACTCGTTTATTTATATTATCCTTTATTGTGTAATATTTGAAAGATTATTAAATAACCGCGAGGCATTACGCAATGATATGAGAATTACGAGTGTGCGCCCGCCAGTCAAAATTCTCATCAAATTTATGGCGAAATTTACTTTAGCTGGATTTAAATAAATATTTGCAATGACGATGAATTTTTCAATCAATTTTCATGAAAAAAAAAATTCTTTTTATATCCTCATGAACTTTAACTCTTTATGCATCATTGAGTTTTTCGCGTATTCTTTTCTAAGAAAAATGATAACTCGGAAGTTGATTGTTATGTAAGGAAAAAGTTTTTTTATCAGCAAGATGGTAAAAAAAAGTTTCATCAGATTTACTACATATTTTCAACTATAGATTCGGAAGTTTTCTTGGATGTTCTGTATTCATATGTTATGGAATCTTTATGCAGCTACTGGCTTGAAACTGAATTAAAAAAATGTTTACTCAGTTTATTATTCAAAAAAAAAACTTGCACAGCTAGAACAAATAATATTAATTTCTAATAAGTTTTTCGTGAGATTCGAACCCAAGTCTTTCGATGTACGGCAACATGCTCCTAGCATTAAGCTATCGAGTACTATAGACATTTTTAAATTTTCTTGACAAAATACCAACTTAAACTGATATTTTTTCCCAATAATAATAATAATATCCTTCTTAAAACCTAACTTGAGACTAGTCTCACAAAACTAACTATGTACTTCCTTATTTTATTCTCTTGTTCCTCTTCTAAACGAAAAGTTTTTTGATTTAATAAAAAGCCCAAGCGTGGAAACAAATGAAAGAAGTAAAGGCAATGAAAATTTAGGGGTTGTTCATAAATTAAGTCCTTCAAAAAATACCCCTTTCTTCCTTATGTCACATTTTTCTAAAAGAAAAACTATTTTTATGGAGTATCACAAGTGATATTTTCAGAAAACTTTCAAAGACAGGATTTTCAATTTTTTATTCTTATTACGTTACGCAAAAAAACAAAATTTTAGACCCCCCTTCCCAGGGGCGTAGCCAGGATTTTTTAAGGAGGGGTGCCCAATTTTTTATTTTTGAAAAAAATCACTGTAATGTAACCTTTGTATCAAATTTTTAAAAATTTGTATTGAATTTTGATCTCGAGGAGGGTGCCCGGGCACCTAAGGACCACCCCCTGGCTACGCCCCTGCCCCTCCCCCCTTCTTACAAATTTTCCAAGAAAAATATTTTTCTTTGTTTGACCTGTTACAAAATCTTCAAAAACGACCCCTAATTAAATTTAGGATTTTCAAAAATTTGCCTTCTCGCACGCTAACAAAAATGTACGGAAAAGAACGTCCAATAAAAAACTCTTTGTGAACGCGACTTTACATTGTTCAGTTGATTTGAATTTCAGAAAACCGTTAAAATTCAAATATTTTATATACGTTAAAATTATATTATTAATTTCTGTCGTCAATTCGTCTTTTCCACCAACTCAGGTCACCCTTCTGCTACAATTTTGGTACAAATATTCGACATAACTTGCAAACGAACCCCATCCGTAATTTACAATAAATCACTTAATTGAACAATTTCTTAACGTAATGATATAAAAGTTGTGAGATGAAAAATGAACAAATGTAGAATCGACATACATTAGAGATTCAAGAACATAAAAGTTGCTTATGCGATGAAAATTTATTGCAAGTTGAAAGAAAAGTTAGATGATTTGTTTTTTCATGCTTAATTGGCCTAATTGGAACAAAGTTTTATCTTTTTTAAATAAATTAATTATTTTCAAATACGTCGTCGATTTTTTTTGCTGATTCTATAATGACAAATTTCCTGTTCTTGCTTGAAAATTAGTTTATAATGAGCACCATGTGATTTCTTAAGGAAGCTCAAAAACTTTTCTTTTTCTGGATAATTTTAAGAAACAAAAAGTTATAAAAATGAAAACTTATAGAACTATGAAAAATGCAATGAGAATGGCACGTAGACAGTCGCACGTAAGCAAATGAGGCTGTTTTGTTTACTTTGATCAGACAAGATAGCGATATTGAACACTTTACGGTGAGAACGACACGTATGGCATATATTTTGGATGTAGATTTAATTTTTTGAGTTGAAAGAATTTTTTTTAATTTTTTTTTAATTTTTAAGATTTTTATGAAACGTAAGCAAACTTTTAAATTTGAAAAAAATTGATTTTTTGAATTTTTTTTAAGATTTTTTAAATTTTTTTTTATCTTTTTTTAATTTTTTCAAATTTTTTTTAAAAAAATCCAATTTTTTTTTGAAATTGCTGTGACGACTTTAGACAAATTTCCTGAAAATCTTAATTATATTTAATCAATGGTGGAATGAAACTCGAGTGTTTCAGTTCCAATATATCTTTATTCGCAATATAATTAATGAAAATTTTGAAATTATTTGTCGACTCTAGTGTCGTCAAAAAGAGAGTGATGAAAATGTGTGTTGAAAGTTCAAAAGGGGCATGAAAATATGAAAATTCAAATAACTAATGACCGTTATAATTTTGAATTCAAAATAACCGTTAATAAAATAAATTTAATTCAATTTATTTGTCGCAATTAGTGACAAATTGCCAGGAATTTTACTCACAATTCTACACAATATCACATCACTTACCTTAAAACACGTGACTAAACAGTCCAGACAATAACTTTTGAACTTTGTTGAGGAAGTTTGAAGGAAAAACTTTGAGGACGAGTTGCACTGACGGTGTGAAATTGAACGAAATGCTTCAACTGGCACGTAGACAGTAAAAACAATTAGTTTTCAGATATTGACGGATTTGAACGCACGTAGATGTGCTGAAAGTGAATGTTCTTATTATTGTCGACGCTAAGGCTTGACAAGAAAATGTGTTGTTGCAAAAATTGAATAAGAAGTTCAATGGAAGATGTTCTGACTGGAGAGATTGAAAGATTTAAATTCTGGGTCAATGATAGTTTGGTTTTGACTCCAAACCGAGCAACACGGGGTATATTTGGAATCCAAAGATCAGTTGATCAGATCAAAAGTCAGTTGATCAGTTCCGCCACTTTGAAATCGATTTAGAAGCCCACAAGGAGTTCGGATTATTAGCTTTGGATTTTTTATGGCTGTCTTTGCCTACTTTGTGTCACTCGGGTTGAATATATCCGTGTAAATAAATAAATCAGCACCAAGTCACTTTATATTAAAAATTCAATAAATACTTTTTTTTAACAATTTTTTGAAAATTGTTTCAAAGTTTACTTAGATCTGCAACTTAAAAAGTTTAAAACTTTTAAAAATTTCCAGCACGAAAATCAAGAAACTTTCTCCAAAATCAGTCAATAAATAAATATCTTATCAAAATTACGGTACGAAATTACTTTGTTTTGATGCTATAAGAATTTTACTCGCATGATGGCATTTCTCCGTACCAAAAGTAACAAGAAATCAAGTAGATTTATTATTTATACCGCAACCGATTTGCGGATTATTGAAATTCAGGCTACAATTCAAGAAATTCTTACTCAAGACGATGAAATCTGTCGATATCAATTGTAGCAGCATCGTATTATGATTGATTGATATGAAGCCTATATTGTAGTATTTTATGACTATATCCATCATATGCTGTACAATATCAGAATTCAATCAATTTATATATGTACATATATTTCATATTGATATATTCTCTTCTCTATGCAAATATCGGCAACTTTCCTTTCTGGAGCAATCTCATTCAAATCAGTCAACATATGTGAATAAAAAAGTCATTTCATGTCAAATATACATCATCAAAAGTGCACAGTCATTTGCGTTTCTTTTCTCTTTTTTGTATGATGCTCGACTTTTTCTTACTGTCGGTGAATGAGGAAAATGAAGTCAGCGGGATTTTTGCCCTCTAGATGTTCAGTCATTTATTTATTTGATGTTCTGAGTTGAAGATTTGGGGGAAAACATGAGAATGTTGAAGGAAATTGAAATTAAATGAACTTGAACATTTAAAATTTTTGATGAAATTTCAGAAAAGTGGAGTTCTATGCGTCAAACAATACCCTTAAACTTTCCACTTTTAAGATGAATTTTTTTCAATTGATAAGGTTTGAAAAAAATGTAATTTTAGAGCAACTTAGTTTTAATAATTAAAAAATTTAAATTATTTAAAATATTTAGTAAAAAATAGTAAACTTCTGGACAATTTTTATCGAGTGAGACTTGAACCCGTGGTCTTACCACAATTTTCGGTTACATGCTTTTACCAACAAAGCTATCAATGGTAATTCAAAAGATTGGCAGAATGCCAACACTTATAAAAAAAAATTAAAAGCATGATTTCAAAATGGTTTTTGAAGCCACTTTAAAATTATTTTAAAATTTAAGAACACATTTTTATATATTTTTATTTTTTAATGGTTTAAAAAAATTCAAAAAATTTTTAAATTATTTTTTTAATTTAAAAAAGTTATTAAGATTTCAGTTTAAAAATACCTAGTTTTTAAAATTTTACATATTCTGCTCTCATCAAACTGACTTCTTGGTAACAAAATTTCAACATCAAAATTTAAATTTAAAATTCTTCCTGCGATTGAGTTCCAATAATTCTCACCCCCCTCAACCGCAAGCAACAAATTGATTTTTAAAAAATTTCTTTTTTTTCTACAAAATTAGAGGAAGAATAATGATTTTTTTTCAGGCTTCTCCATTACACAAAGTAACAAGAAAAAAAATTGATGAATATAAAGAAAATCGATATGCGTCAAAGTATAATTCCTTTTGTGTATACTTTATATCGTCATTATAAGAATTCAATTACAAAAGATGACGGAAAAGAAAAGAAAATGTTGAAAAAAAAACTTTTTTAAAGCAAAGAAAAGGAAGAGAAAAAAATAATTAAAAAGCTTTCATTTCCATAAAAGGAAGGCAAATAATATGTTTAATTTTTACATTCACTGCATGTACATTCACAAAAAAAATGAGATTCTTATGCTGCTACACTTGTTGCTCTTTCTTTCGACAATTTTTTGCTTCGGGGTAGAGAATCTCTCATTCCTTGAGATCCTTGCTGAAAATCTGGATAAATTTACTCCAATTTAAGTTTTTTTTTAATTTAATTTTTTAAAATCCGTTTCAATTTGAATTTTTTAAAATCGTTAAAATTTGAATTTTTCAAATCCGTTAAAATTTGAACCTTTTAAAACCGTTAAAATTTGAATTTCTCAAAGACGGTAAAATTTGAATTTTTTAAATCCGTTAAAGTTTGTATTTTACAAAAGCCGTTAAAATTTGAACTTTTCAAATCCGTTAAAAATTGAATTTTTTAAAGCTGTTAAAACAAAACAATCTGACCAAAATATTTTCAAGGAAACCATCTCAAATAAGATGAATGTAATGTAAAGAAATTGTGGCATGTAGTTACTTACTTATGTTGTAGCAAATTGCAATCATTAAATTTAACAATCTACCAACAGCAATATTAACACAGATTTCATGTCAACAGCAGCCAAAGTACATCATGCACATATTATTTTTATTATGGTTCTGTATGTGTGTGGTGAGAAAAAAAGAAGTAAGTATAAGAAAGGAAGCGGAGATAACATTTTCATTGCCCCTTAATCTCCCTCCACTTCATGCCAATATTGAATAAATGAATGGATGGATGGATGAATTGATGTGTATGGCATACTTAAGAAGGTAAGAAATAATAGAAAAAATGTGAAAATAAAGTAGCGGAAAAGCAGTTGATGGAGACCCTTATTATTTCCACCACCTCATGTATAATCGATATTATGAAGCACAATAAAAGAAATGAACAATCAAATGCTTCTTTTTCATCACCAACATCATTGCCATTGTCATTAAATTACAGGAAAATAATAAGAGTGAGAAATGACGTGAATTTTAAGAAGCATTTAATAACATTTTTAACGGATTTTTAGAATTCAAAATTTTAACGGTTTTCTAAAATTCAAAATTTAAACGGTTTTCTAAAATTCAAAATTTAACGGCTTTGAAAATTTTAAATTTTAACGGTTTTTGAAAATTCAAATTTCAACGACATTTAAAATTTTAATAGGTTTTAAATTTATAATTTAAACAAATCATCCTCAAATACCCAAACCATCATTACTACAAACTCATAACTCATTAAAAACCTGTTAAAAAAAGTGAAAAATGAAGTGAAAATTGTCAATACAATAGGGGCATGTAGAAAGCAGTTGGGGGTTGTAACAAATGTTTGCCTCTCCCACCACTCACTTTATTCCTTCTTATTCCTCGTTTTGCGGTTAACTAAGTGACTTGCCTGGTAACATTTTTTCCTGTCATTGACGTTACAATTTCTTCACTTTATTGAATTTACACTCCTTAAATGAAATTAATTTCAATCATAACGATGACGATGTGATTCTTCTGACGATAGATGAATGATGAGAAGCATGAAGTCATCTAACAGCAGCTTCTGTAAATTAATACAATAAAAAAATTGAATGTATTGGGAATGAAGATATAAAATTACATCTGGAAACGATTAGAATTGATGAGAGTGATAAGAGGTTGGTTGTTAGGGTTGATGATGACAATTATGAGACAATTTATGTTGTGGATAATGGTTGTGAGGTTAGAATGATGCTTTGAAGTCTGAACTAGTTGAATAATGAGGTTTAAAGATAACTTTTATTGGATACTGGCTTAAAAAATAATAGTTTGAGGCAAGAATTGTGTCACAAATGATTTTTAAGTAATCTTTAGTGAGGAGATTCTTAAAATTGATGCTATTCATTAAAAATCTCGATAATAATTACAATTAGTAATAAATTATGCTTTAAAAACTGCAATTAATTACAAATCAAACAACTTTTGAGTATAACGGTCAAATTTTATTCAAATTTTCTAAGATACATTTTCGCATCAATTGAAGCGAAAGTTTTTTCACGTTTGATTGTTTTTGTGTCAAATTTAATTAAAATTTACTGTTTAGAGTGGTTTTAAGGGCAACATTTGAGTATAATTTAAAAAGTAAGTACATATTTGATGTATTTAACATGGTATTGCCATAAAAATTGAAGTTTTGCAGCTCTAAAAACTGAAAAATATCAAAATATTGCAAAAAAATCAACAAAAATTCAAAATTTTGTCTAAAAAACTTCAAATCTTTTTCATTTTAATAAAACAAGTACGCAGCCAATATAATTTAATCCCAAAAAAATCCATTACATCTTTCAAAACAGTCACACATCCAAAATGTCATTAACAAATTCTCTTCATTTCCATATTCTTCGTTTTCTTCCATCTTCCATTCATCATTAATGTAATAAAGCAATATTGAAATGCATGATTAGCTCTTGTCAATCATGTGAAAGAATTTATTTTTTTTAAAAAAAAATAGCAGCCACACAGCATGGGTGATGTGTCAAACATAATTTCTTGTTTTAAATTTTCTTATCGCTTTAGCGATGAAATGAAAAACAATATTGCCAACGATAGATTCAATGAAAGTGTTCTGGATTTTTTTTTTAAATACTGAAAAAAGTTTTTTGATTATTTTGAATAATTTTTTTATCGCACGATGAGTGAGAGAAAAAAAGTAGGGAAAAATGTCAGTGTGACGAGAAAGGGGAAAGGGGAAATTTGTGACTTTTTATGTGAGGGGTGAAGAACTCCGTTGAGGCATTTTAATGAGAAATTTTCTCATACTGTGATTGAAAAAAATTAAGTGAATTTTTTTAGGGGGTTGATGTTGTCAAGCTGATGCAGATAATTCAATTTAAATAATCGGAGGATTTTATTGAGCAATTTTTTGGTGGATTTTTATCAAAATTTTATTATTATCTGAATTTTATATTTTTCTGACACAAGAAGTGGATGACAGTCGGTTAAGAATCAAGAAATTTCTTGTTTGGTGTGAATTGTGGGGGTACGAGGGGCTCATGGAAAGTAGGTTCAAGGGAGAGTAAAACTTTCATTTAACATTTTAACGGTTTTTAACTTTTTTAAATTTGATCATTATTTTCAAATATATTTTGACAATTATTTTTCAAAAAGTTTTTGACCGGAATTTTATATTTTAACTAAAAATTTACCATTATTTTCAAATATTTTTTAACCGTTATTTTTCAAAAGGTCTTTAGATTTTTCAAATACTTTTTGACCGTTAATTTTGAATTTTTTGGGCTCACGTCTTATGTGGGGAAAATTTAATGGCTAAATCCGTATTTTCTAACCCGTGACTCGTATTTTTGTTAATTATACATCTGTGTCAAGATGATAGATGACACATAAATAACACCGTCATTTTTACTATGCACTCTTTTGTAACATATTTCTGAAATGTTTGAATGCAGTAGGAATAAACTTTTTTTAAAAGAAAATGACGAACAAACCAAAAGCACTAACTGGACTATAAATAACTCATATCTCCTCAGTTTCAAACCCTCGAACATTCATCAATTCATAAACACTACGATCAATCCATGTGTACATAAACACAAATAGCATCAAAATCATCAACCACCAGACAGTGTCTGTTTTCTTATAGCATGTCCGCAGTACATATCAAAATTGTGCATGCATACTCGATACATGTAAATTATATCCCTTGAGAGAAGCGAGAAATTCACTCTGTATCTGTGAATATGAACCGTACACTACTGTTTTTTTATTTCCTCTAAAAAAGATTAGTGATTTTCATACATTATTGAAAACAAAACAGTAAGTCGTTATAAACTGACTCTGATAACTTTCAATTATGAGCAGAAAAAAAAAAATATTTCCATCTGCAATGCCTTAATCCTCCAATCAGTTTCTAAAAAATCGCTCATGAAGCTAGTTCTATATCCTCAATATTTTTGTTTAAGAACCTTAACATAGTCGATGGATTTTTTTGAAGATAATTATTTTGACATAATCGCGTTACCGCCAGCCACGGCAATATTGAATGAGAATCAGTTCATTCAACCAAGTGATTACATACCTTCGTCAATTTACGGCGATTTATATCAATATTCAGGAATTGATGAGATTCCATCATACACAGAACTTACAACAAGTTCACTCATCTCATCGACGGCTACACAGCCATCCGAATTGGAACAATTTTTAATATTTGATTGTGATGATGCGTACAGTGTGACAACGTTTGACAATTTACCAGATCAAACATTAATGTGCACCGACTCGTGTGCCGCATTCATAAAGGAAAGTTCAGAAATTTTACGAGTAAATTCATTAAAAATTCAGCAGCAAGATGAAATGTCATTGTCGTCATTTGAGGAAGTGGCAAAAAGTGATGAAAAAGTTTTCTTTAGCTGTAATTTTGGAGATTGTCAGAAGACATATTCGAAGCCAGCTCACTTGCGGGCGCATTTGAGGAGACATCTTGGACTTAAACCTTATTTCTGTAACTTTCCTAATTGTTCGTGGAAATTCTCTCGTTCTGATGAACTTGGTGAGTTATAAATTTTTAAGGCACGGTAGACTTTCGACATTTCATTAATTTATTTTTTGCGTAAAAAAGTTTTAAGGTTCATTAATAAGTTATTGGAACCTTTTATACTATTATATTAATGTTCAAGGTCAAATAAATATATTTAATATTGTCAATTGGACTGCTTCTAAATATTATGTCCTCTACCCACAGCTCGACATCAACGATCTCACTCAGGTAAGTTAAAAAAATTCGATTAAATATGAAAATACAAACCTCAAGTGACAGGAGACTCCATTTTGAAGACACAAATGTGGATTCCATTTGTCTGCAATTGCTCAGTTTGCGTCACTTGGGTTTAAATGATAGATTTCCTATATTGTGCATTATTTTTTGGAAATTTATCAAATTTATGACAAATTTGCATTGAAATTTCAATAATATAAAATATGTCGTCAACTTAAAATTAGACTCTTTATACTTTACTACTTACTTCCATTAAATGACATTGATGGCTACCCTTGTAGAAGAGGGTAGGATAACCTTAGTTACCCAAAGGAGATACAATTGTCTATTTTGTCCGACTTAGACATACATTTAGCTTGATTTTCTCCAATTTTTTTATAACAAACCCAAGATGGACCAGATTCTCTTGGAATAGCTAAAAAACAGACCCTTGACCATTTAGCATCATAAATAATCAATGATCTTGAAGTCTTAGACACATATTCCTCAACCTCAAGAAACTTAATGCTGTACGCAACGTAGGAATAACCCCACAATAAAATTATTCATTCAAAAATACCAGACACACATCAATGATGTCAATAAGTAAACACATCAAAAAAAGTATCAAATTTCAATTTCATGATAATTTTCCGCTGTCAAATGTGCATCTGTAAAAACCCGTTAATGAAGCTAGAATTTGTTTATCACTAGCAACTACTTAGTGTGCTTATTTTTCATTCATTATATTTTAATTTTTTGTAAATTTGATTGAAATAAGTTGCTGTTGTGATTCTAAAGTGCAGTAGTGTCTGGTGTCTTGTGTAAGATAGTAAATTTTGGTTCAGAATAAATAAATAGTAGTTATGTCCAACATTTAGAGAATTTCCGTCTAGAGTCTATATAAAAAAACTTTTGTTTGAAAATTTTATCTCAAAGGAGTTCATAAGTCCATGTTTTAGACATCAATTCTTAGTAAATTCACCTAGAGTATCATAGGATAGATGGTGCACCCTAGGATACCCTATGAGCATTAAAAAGGTATCCTAGGTACCCCAGGACATATAGTGTACCCTATCTTCTCCTACTAGGATACCCTAGGGGACCCCTCATACCCTACCTAGGATGTAGTCCTAGAAACCAACATCTGACCTATATATCCATAATAACATGCAAATCTACTACTTATCATGCTACATTACCTCCTTTAATCCACAAATTAACCTCAAAATCATCATTTTCTCAAACTTTTCTTTTCATTTTAGGTATCAAACCATACAAATGCTTCTATTGCTCAAAAACATTCTCAAGAAGCGATCATCTTAAAAAGCATGTGAAAATTCATGAGAAGAAGTTAAACGGCAGCAAATTAAAATTCATCTGGGATGAAATACCAAAGCAGAAACCTGGAAGGAAAAAGAAAATCTTAACAACACAATAACAACAGTTTTTCCCACAACTTCATCTTCTATCTCACAACTCCTTATGTTGTACAAGATAATCGAATTAAATTGTTTGAAGCATCATCTTCATCTATTCATAAGAAAATTGCATGTATTTTATATTTTTTTGTGAAAGAAGAAAAAAGTTTACATAAAGTATGTATGCATGCAAATAAATTGTGTGTGAAAAGCTTGAAACACCCACTTGTTGATGTGATGTCTCTCATTCAATTTGCATCATCTGAAGCTCGTCTTTCAGGAGATTCTTGAAAAAGGAGAAAAGATTGTTTGATGGAAAAATAAGATGGAATTTTTCCTGCTTTGTGAACGTGAGAATTTTGTTCTTAATGCTGAAGAATTTTGCATTTTAAAGCTTGCTTTTAAATTTCACAATATGAAGTATTTAAATTGAATTATTTGGAATTGTCTGCTACAATGTTAAGAAGACTTTGAATAGTAGTTCCGATCGGTACACTTTTAAATGTTGTTATAATGGTGTCGGTTTAATTAGGGGTCATTTGGATATTATATAATGCTAAAAATGACCATTTTTGACTAATGACCCCCTCATTGTAACAAATTTTATTAGAAAATTTAAAAAATTTAATGTGAAGCATAATAAAATCAGAGACTTCTATTCTAAGACAAGGTTAGGGGAGGGTGGGGGGTTGGGTTTGGTCGGAGATTTTGTGACACTTTAAATTAAACAAATTTTTTGAATTAAAATTTTGTGAAGGGGGGGAGGGGTGTCTAAAAATCCCATTTTTTGACGGACGTCATAAGTGAATGACCCCTTATAGTGTCAGAGTGGAATTTAGGGTATCAATCCATAAGTAGGTGAATCTGCCAAAGTAAGAGTAAGGCCTCTGTAGCTGAGTGGTTAGACAACAGACCTGGTATATGTGACTCTCTTGTTTGTGAAGACGAATGTTCGATTCCCACCAGAAGCCGATTTCTCAACCATTGCAGAGAATTTTATCGATTTGACAAGGCCTCACACAATAATATTGCAATAATCTTGGCATTAAATTTGGTGATAAAGAACATAGAACCAGATATCCTTAGTCAATTTTATTAATTTAATTATTAAATTTATTAAGGATGCTCAAATTAAATTTATTTAATTAATTAATTTAATTATTTAATTTTTTAAGAGCATAGCCAATGGGTTGTCTTTGGAGTCAAACTCCTTTCCTGTAAGGAGATTTTCTTCAATTTTTATGTGCTCTTTGAGAAAAGAATTCCACTTAACCTGATCGTTCATTAAAAATATTCAAAAAACCCCTCGAAAAATTTCTGGGTATGCCTCTGGATTGGAGCTCAGATTCAAATCTCATTTAAGACAACCTTGATTACAAAATATCATAAAATATTCCAAGCGTCAAGTAAGTTTCCTCTTGCGAGTCCATAACCCATTTTGAGTAGTCCCCAAAGGTAGACTACAAAAAAATTTCATTAAGAACAGTGATGGTGCTGTCCACACGCCAGCTTAATGCTAAATTTGAATTTAAATTTCATTTAAAGCTTCAATCCAGCACTAGTCACCTCCTTTTAACCTTTCATGAGTCCATTCAAAGACAATAAAAGAGTCACCTAAAGCTAAACTATCCAAAAAGAAAGACAAAAAAAATCACTACAAAATAATTTATTCGATCCACATAAAATTGTCATGATGATACAAATTGAGGGCACTTTCATCCCCCACATTCCATTCAATTTCGAGTAAAACAAAAAATTCTTATGTTTTGTCTTTTCAGCTATAAGAACATTACAATAAAAAAGATAAGCAATTTATTTTCATTATATGCTTTATGCTTCTTCTCTCTTTTATATTTCATTACGACAATGGTTTTTTGTTGTTATGGCAAATAAGAATTTTTTTTGTTCTCATGACGGTTTTTTTGTGTGTTATAAGAATATTATAAGTGTATTTATTTATATTTTCAGTTTATTTCGGGGTAGTGGAAGGACACTTGTTGATTATCTCAGATTATAATGTTTCTCATTTTTTTCTGCTACTAAATGTGCTTCATGTGGAAATCACCATTCTTCTTTTTTATGCTATTCATCTTCCCAAAACTGCTGTGTTGCTTCTTTCCTTTTCTTTGATTGCTGATATGAGGGAAAAAAATATTTGTTGAGCTTAAAAGTTGATCAGCGAAATTTGAAATTTGTTAAAATTTTGTGGCTGAAGGAAAGAAAAGTCATCGAATTTTTTAGTGTTGGTGATTTTTTTCTTGTGAATTTTATGAAATTAGTAACTTCCAGAATATAATTATACTGAGTCAGGTGATGAGCTTCAAATCAAAAATATCAAGATAATTAAGGTAAATTTCAAGGTATTAATGATGCATCATTGGTCCAAAACTAAGACCAAGGCAGCAGATACAAGAGCCCTAATTTAAGGATGCGCGAAATTGATTAATTTGGATCCGAGGGGTCCAAATCTCTGCAATTGCTGATATTGTCATAGACCTAGTCTGATACTATAGAGTTTCGAGTTAACAATGGTTGACCACAGGGGCGTCAACCCCCCCCCCCCCCCCCTCCCTCTGAAAAGTCATGAAAAGTCAATTTCGAGCAACTTAGTATACATTTTCCACTTTTGAGATTTCAAACCACCCCCCCCCCCCCCCCGAAAAAAAATTCCTGGATCAGAGGCGTGACCATCAACCTTTTTTTTTAGAAAATTGGGATAAATATTCTAAATTTACAGCTTTTTCAGTGAAAAAATCGTTACCATCCAGGTGCGTATTTAGGGGTGGAGAAGGTTTGAGGGTCAACCAGTCCATTCAACCGCTTCTAAGGTAACGATTCATAAGCTGGAATTTCTAAGTGATTTGTATTTCTGAATTTTTTAATTCTAATTAATTAAATTATAGAATCGTAAAAATAAAATAAACTAAACTAAACCCCCCTCTTTGGGAAATTATTTGCAATTTTCTATGGTTTTTAAGAAAAAATCAACCCCTTTTCCCAAATTTCACATCCATATAAAAAAATTCAACCCCCCTCGAAGAACTTCTGGATACACCCCTGTTTCCACCACGCACTTATTGAGCTATGATTCTAAATTTAAGCTTATTTCCTAGTGGAAATTTTTCCACTTGTTAGTTTTCCCTTTCTGAAAGGTCATGAAGTTTTTTGAAAAGAGAGCTATCTGGTTCCAAAGCAGGATTCGTGATTTTTCTCCAAAAATGAGGTCTGTCCCACCAAAAAGTGCGCATAATATGAACATAGTTGCCATTATGCATCTAAATGACAGACGTATGTAAATGATTACCTTATGTAGTTTAAACATTTTGAACCTATCAGGATAGTATTGGTTTTTCAAAAAAAAAAATGGAGGAGGGGTTTCAAAAATGTGTAAATATTGACACTGAAACGCAATTTTTTGGAATTTGAAATAATATAATTTTCCAGCCTGTCCTTAACTTAATAAATCGTAAAAAAAATCGTAAGACGATTTACAAATATTGAAATAAAAATTGACACAAAGAAATACCATAAAATAAAATAAAATCTCTTCTTCAGAAAAATGTATCAAAGACAAATCACACAAAAAGGACTCAACATCAAAGCAATTGACATTTAAAAAATCTTTTCCTTATAATCTGATGTAAATTTCTTCTTCCATTCTGTAAATTTCAATAGCAAAAGGAAACGAGAGTGGACAGTGTAGTATAAAAGAAAAAGGAAGCATATGACAAGGTTTACAAGATTTTCATCTTTTCAAGCATCCTCAATGTAAACTGTCTGAAGAATTCAAATATATACTTAACCAAGGGTTCTTCAAGTCACTCTCTCAGACTATATAACAATCCACTTTATTTTATTGCGAAATAAAAACATATGTTGCACTTTCGACCTTCCTTATTTTTCCCATCTCCAGCTCCAGTTTCTCGTTTGATGTATAAAATTTTTTTATATCCCTGGCATGAACATTAAAATAAATATTGCCGGCAATTTTCCCACAATTAAAGGGCTACAAAAAAGAGAAGAGGTTTTTTGTGGAATGAGGATTCCGTTATTTATGTTTGTAGGATGAAATGAAGACAGATAACAATGTGGGTAGTGATGGAGAGGGAGTTGTTTGAATGTTATGTAACGCGCAGGAGAGTCAGGTGTTTTTCTACGATTAATCAGGGGTGTAGTAAGCTTTTAGGGGGGATTAATGTTTTATATGGATGGATAAATTTCTTCAAAGAGGGATATTTTAGTCAGAGGTGGTATTTCTCGATAAGGGGGGATTTTTCCTTTTGAGGGGGGATTCTTCAGTCAGAGGGGGATTTTTTAGTCAAACGGGGGACTTTTTCAGTTAGAGGGTAAGGGGTTTACGGCAACGGAGGGGATTTTTCCTTCTAAGGGGGATTGTTTCAGCCAAAGGGGGGATTTTTTAGTCAGAGGGGGTTATTTTACGGCAACGGAGGGGATTTTTTATTTAGAGGGGGGATTTTTCCTTCTACGGGGAATTTTTCATTGAAAGAGGGAAATTTTTCAGTCAGAGGGGAATTTTTTAGTCAGAGGAGGAATTTTTTTAGGTAGAAGAGGGATTTTTCAGTCAGAAAGGGGGAATTTTTCAATAAAAGGGGGATTTTTAGTCACAAGGGGGATTTTTAAGTCAGACGGGTGATTTTTTTCTCATTAAAGGGGGATCTTGTGTCAAAAGGGGGATCAACCCCAACTCCATTCTCCCCCTTTCATTCATTATACAAATTTTAAACAGGCAGGTGGAGGAAGCAGCAAAAATTGCCAATCTTACCATTCCGTAACATCCAAACTACCCCCCAAAATGTACATAAGGAAGTGAAGGCTTTTTGTATGTTATTTAATTAACATTATTTTATTACCTCGATTGCTAATTTCTAAATAATTAATTCCATGGAGATTTATTTCACCTTTTTGACATGACACGGCTGGCATTTTCAGGCATTATCTTCAATCTTTTAATAGGATTTTTTTTCTATGTAATAAAATTGGTATTAAATAAAGTTTAAGAATGGAAGGAAAAAGGGTTGAAATTTGATACTTTTCTCTGTCTAAAGAATTTAAATTCCATTTCTGTAAATTATTTCATCAACTCGTCTCCTTGGTTTGTTAATCTGATACATTAAGTTGTTATCAACAGAGTTTTTCCCTTCCTTTTAATGCTCCTCTTAACTTCTTGTTTTATTTCTTGTTAAGAAGATGAGGAAGTTGGAAAGAGATTTTTAAGACAGATAAATTGTGGAAATGGAAAAACTTGAGGATTTCTCATCATTTAGAGTTTTTTTTGTACCTTTTTGTGGATGTTGCACTCGGAGGAAAATTTTGAAAAATTTTGAATGGAAAATATTCTAATAAGATGTACTTTGAGTTGGAATGCTCGACTGTGGTGTCAGTTTAAGCATGGAATTGTTGTAAGCCTGGTGGAAGGTTCCCTACGGTAAACTGTATCAAATGATAACTCTTATGATTCTATTCAAAACAGATAGTAAGTTTAAGTTGGAGTTCTGCTAAACTTCTGAATGGTACGCAGGGAATGGTACAATAGGCTCCAGTTCAATAGGATTCGCAGTGCCCTCAGCTGGATTCATCGAGTCGATGACACCCTTTTACATTATTAAACTTCTGAATAACATTCGATAGCTCAGAGGTAAGATACTCTTACATAAACAGTAGGACGTGGGTTCGAGTCCCACTTGGGAAAAATTATTCGGAAGTTTACATTGTTCTGCCAAATATTCCTTAATTATCATAAATCAAGTTCTAACAAGCGTTTAGGATATTTTGTCAGTGTCTAGGTTACTTAGTGTAAGAGTTGGCATCTGTTGTTTTAATGATCAGATGTAATCACCAGGCAAAACTGATTGTCAATCTGGAATTTTTTCATTTTTGATTACGGAGGTTCGATTCTCATCGTAGCCTGATCTCTCTCAATAAATAGATTTTGTGTTTCTATACGACTATATTCCTGGGTTTGTTCAGTCTGTTACAAAGACTTGACTAAGGCTTCCAAATTTTCCAACTTCTAATCATCTAGATTCTATTTTGAGTACTTAGATAAGTCAATTTTTGGTCATTTTTAGGGATAAAATAGTTGAATCTGGACGATTTTGATCCCAAAAAAAGGCCCAACCTGTGTGCCGCGGCACATTACTGTGCCGTGAAAAAAATTTAGTGTGCCGCGAAAAAATTCCAGAAACCTCAGAAATACCTAGTTTTTTGAAAATTTAAACCTTTTACACTAGATAAGATGGACCCAAGTGCTGAAGTAAAAAAAAGTCGACATAAAAAACCATTGGGTGTGCCGCCAAAAATATTTGGTGTATAAGTGTGCCGCGGTGCAAAAAAGGTTGGACACCACTGATTCTACTGAGCAATCAAGCCAATAGTCAGCATATATTAAGACGTGTTAGCTTTGATTCTTAAACAATATTCACGACAATTGAACGAAAATAAAACTGTAGATGATCAAAATGGAGAGCAACCTTCATGAATGTTCTCATATAAGTCACTGTTCTTAGAACAATATTCAGCTAATCCTCTCATTCACAGCAGCTTACCAATATTAAAAAACAACCATCAAACTTCTCATATAAACTTTTCATCTTAAGAAGCTTCATTTAATAAAATTTTCTTCGTTTAAAATTCATCAGAATCCACTTCAACAAACTCATTAGAATTTTTCCTCTCAGTTCTACCTCCTTAATAAGTAAATCAGCATTTCAACATCATCATTATTATCAACTTGAAGCATCGCAATTATTCATTCAGACTTTCATGATATCTCTTCATCATTTCTTTTTCCTTTTATTTCTTCACTTTTAAGCTTCAAAATTGAAGAAGGAAAAGAAATTTTCTCATCATGGTTACGAGAAGTTTAAAGAAGCACGGAATAAAAATAAAAAGATATCAAGAGGATCTTTTTGCTCCATTTCGAATCTAATTTGTCTTGTTGTATTCGCTTTATTTGTAAGGAAATTATTGAATGTGTCTTTTAAGAATTTTTTCTTCACATTTTAAGTAGCTACAATGAGGATTGAAAGAAGAAATAAAAAAGAAAACCATAAGCAGATAAATTTATTTCCTTTTCTCATAATTTTTTTTATAATTGAAATAATTTCTTTTCGGAAATGTCTTGTTGATGATGATTGAAAGGGATGGGAAGGAAATGTATGCTTGAAAAAGTTTCTAATTCTGATGAAAATTGAGGAACTGGAAGAAGAAATAAAATTTGCTTGCGTGAAAAATCAATCCTATAACAACGAATTTGTTAGCTGAAAATTTTGAATAGTTGGTTGTCATTAAGATCGTTACTGTAGCTTTATGCATAATTTGGAACCTTTTTTCAAGCTTGATAGAAAAAGATAAAAATTTTAGATTTATTTGAAAAAATATTTCATTTTCTTAAATTTGCAACTCAAATAGAGACAAAAAGATTTTTTGAAGTTAAAATTTTGAATTCTTCTAAAGTTAAAATTTTGAATTCTTCTAAAGTTAAAATTTTGAAGTTTTTAAAATTAAAATTTTTAATTTTTTAAAGTTAAAATTTTGAATTTTTATAAAGCTAAAATTTTTAATTTTTTAAAGTTAAAAAGTTTAACCTTAAAAAGTTAAACTGAAATTTTAACTTTAAAAAACACAAAACTTTAACTTTAAAAAAATTTAAAATTTTGAATTTTTTAAAACTAAAATCTTGACCTTTTTAAAGTTTAATTTTTTTTAATTTTTTACTTTAAGTTGAAAAAAATTCTGGAATTTAAAATTTTATTTTATAATTAAAATTTTTAAGTCTTTTTAAGCTAAAATTTTTAATTTTTTAAGGTTAAATTTTGAATCTTTGAAAGTTGATCTTAAAAGTTTAACTTTAAAAAGTTAAATTGAAATTTTAGCTTCAAAAATTCACAATTTCAACTTTAAAAAATCAAAATTTTTAATTTCAAAATTCAAAACTTTAACTTTAAAAATTTTTAGTTTTTTTAAAACTAAAATCTTGAATTTTATAAAGTTAAATTTTTTAATTTTTTACTTATAGTTGCAAAAAGTTTAGGAATTTAAAATTTTATTTACAAATTAAAAATTTAACTTTTGAATGGAAATCAAAAAGGTTGAATTTGAAAACCATTTACTTAAAAAATTTGTTAAAAATATCATTCATGAACTTTTTTAATAAAAAATGAGTTGTTTCCAAAATGTTCTAAAACTTAAAGTAATTCAAAATTGCTGAAAGTTTTCAATTTACTCATTTGAATTTTAATATTTAAAACACTTTAGATTTCTAATAAAAAAACTTAAAAATTAAAAAAAAACTTAAAATTTAAAAAAATACAATTTAATTTTCAATTAAAATATAATTTAAAATTTAGAAAAAACTTAAAATTTAATTTTCAATTAAAATTTAGTTTAAAATTTAAAAAAACTAGAATTTAATTTTCAATTAAAATTTAATTTTCAATTAAAATTTAATTTTCAATTAAAATTTAATTTTCAATTAAAATTTAATTTAAAATTTAAAAAAAACTAGAATTTAATTTTCAATTAAGATTTAATTTAAAATTTAAAAAAAAATAATTAATTATTTTCAATGATTAATTGATTAATTTTAAAATCTAAAGTGAAAATTTGTGAGTTTTTTCTTGAGTATAGCCCCTCTAATGCGCTATTGACTGCCATGTCCCCAAAAAGTATGTCAAATAACATCAAAACTTTTTCATCACATAATTTTCTACCTTCGCAACCACACACAAAAACCGTAGGTAGCAGAAGCAGTATCAATTACCAACGTACGCAACGTGTGTAGATATTAGAAAAAAAAATTCAACAAAAAAAAAAATGATTCTCTAGACGAAATAATTCAAGCGGCATTTTGTGGATGGAGAGTTGAATATTTACTTCTTTTGCTGGTGTTTGGCAAGTAAGTGACATTTTGATGAAAATACTTTTTATATATTTCATCTTCTTCCTCATCCACATCCACTTCCTATCACTCATAATTTTCTTTCCTTCAACAAGAAACTTTTCTTTCGTCGTTTCTTCATTTTTTTTGGGGGGAAATTTCTCGCCATGTCATGCGGTGGGGAGGAAAAAAATGTGCGAGATGTGACATTAAACAAAAAAATTTAATATTCAGTTTTGAGAAACTTTTTCCTTCTACAATTTCGGTTCAATTGAGTTTAGGCTTAGGTAGATTACCTCACGACGCATTTTAATTCCATAATTTTGGAAATTTTTCTCATCAAAACAAGGAATGAGAAATGCGTTGAATTTTGACCATTCAGTTTCTTTGTTGGCTGCTTGTGATGTTTCACAAAGTTTTCTTTTTATTTTTGTTATTATTCAGCACAATGGGATTTTGAAGTTATTAAAAAGAATAAATTTATCTAATCGACCGTGAAATTTAATTCAGAAAATTTTCTTTCTTTATTCAGCAGTCACGATGGTTCTTTGAATTTTTACATGGCGATAAAGAAAGAAAGGAAATTGACTCGTGGCGATTTTGTAAGTGATTTCTGTAAATAAATTATTGATGAACTTGAATGAATGAGTAAATTTTGAATTAATTCAAGGAACTCGAATTATTTGGGCAACGCTACGTCGTCATTATAATTGCAAAATGTCAAAATGATGTGGGGGTGCACTGACGGTTAGCCGCAACGTGCCGCTCGGGCTTTTCATCATCAAAAACAGTTAAGTTTATAAGTGTGGTTCATAACACTCAGCAGATATTTATGCAAAATGTCATTTATTAAAATGGCAGTTATCTAACGGTCGCTTGAGATTTGAATTCAAATTGAAGCAAATTCATAGCGTACCCCAATTTCGTAGCTTTTAGCCCCTTGACCATTAAAGTATGGGAAATATCTCATAAAATTGTTCTCGAGCGGCATTTTGGTTGAAGGCAACGTAGTGTCAGTCTGGTGTCGCTGTCACATGTCGATATATCCACCACACGGCAATGGCAATGAGAAGATAGCCATGCGAGTAGATAAATCGATAGAGAAGCGCCAACAAACTGACATTACGTTGCCTTTAACCAAAATGCCATTCGAGAACGATTTTATGAGATATTTCCTGTACTTTAATGATCAAAGGGCTAAAAGATAAAAAATTGCCGTACACAGGAGAAAAAGCTAAGAATTTGCTTCAATTTTAATTCAAATCTTAAGCGACCGTTATATAACTGTTATTTCAACAAATGTCATTTCATATGTCAATTTTCGATGGAGCAAGATGTCTCAGTAAGTACTCCAAGTGATATGTTCCTAAATGGAATTGTGGAAGGAAATATAAGAAAATAAAATAAAGGAAGGAAATAAAATTAAGCAAACTATGAATTATTTCCTAAACGTGAGCCATATCATTTTTCAGATCCAGTAAAGTAATTTATTGGCATCAGAAACACAAAGTTTTTTCCTATTCCTTCAACCGTTTTTTGGTAGAATTTGGCCAGAAAACGACAAGTCTCATGAACCAGATCCCATTAATAATTTCCCAATCCTAAAAATTCATCTTCAAAGTAAAGTCAAAAAAATATTTAAGACGAAAATTTTTCCATCGTCACGTTTTTCAACATGATTGAGCATATTCCACTGCATCTACTTTCCCACAATTTTTCATCGTTCGCTTTCTTCATCCACATTTAAGACACACAAAAAAAATTGTTGGGAAAAAATTTTCATAATTGATTTCATTAAAGCTGTCCTGTCATTTCTAATTTTTCACTTTTCAAGACATGAATAATAAAAGAAGTTTATTAAATAGCAAGTTTGAGCTACTTGGAATATAAATTGTCAAATGTAAAACTCATTGTAGGAGGGCGAAAAGACCCTCGACAAAAAAAATCTACATATCTGCTCATAAATTGCCCGTCATCTAATGTAAAAATGAATTTAATAATGCCAACGTCTTTATGTACACGTTTTGGAGGCGAAATTAATAAATCTTCATAATTTGGTTCCTTTCTGACTTCTTTACATTCTTAAGTCTTCATAATTCGCTCTTTGATCTTTTCTTTTCTCTGACTTTATATTTGGTAAAAACTTCATTAAGCATTAGGATGTGAAATGAGCCTGTGATTAACCTGCAATGTTCTATTGATGCTTCTTTTACAGCTTCTGATGAGTTTTCATCTTCTTTTAATTTTTTTCATTGCTGGAGGTTGGTTTTCATTTGATTCATCTTCAAAAAAATTTAATTTTCTTTTTTACCTCCGCGATGCTAATGTGAGACTTTTTTTTGTTAATGTTTATAAATATACATGAAAATTATATTATTCTTGATGAAAATTAAAAAAAATTAAATTTTTAAAAAAAGAGTGAGGAAGATTTTATTTTAAGTACGGAAAAAATTGGGAGGTTGATGACACTCGAGGCGATTTTCCACATGTGAAGCATTGATTTTGTAATTTAGGAACTAAAGTTTGTTAAATCTTCAACAAAATCAGGTGTAAAGTTCAGAACACAATCGTGAATTGGATAGATATCTAGATTTCTGTTTCAGTTTTAAATTTTAGTTGAAAATTTGAATTTTCGTTACAGAAATATTTTTAATTCAATAAGCATGAAGTTAACGTCAATTTTTGAGAAAATTGAATTAAAATTGACAGTTGGAATGTTTATTTGTAATTTAAGAACTAAATCTTCAGCAAGATTAGGTTAAAAGTTCAGGTTAAAAGCATAAAGTTGAATTTGATAAATGTGGTGTCGCTCAATTTTTTACTGCAATATCTAGATTTCTGTTTCAGTTTTAAATTTTAGTTCAAACTTTTGAATTTCCGTTACAGAAATATTTTGAATTCAATTAGCATGAAGTTAGCGTCAATTTTTGAGAAATTTGAATTAAAATTGACAGTTGGAAAGCAATTGAGAAAAGAACGTAGATATGACACCAAAAAAGCGGAAAATTGGCTGAAGTCACCATAATTAATAAAATAAATTTGAAAACAAACCAAAAATAATTAAAACTTGCTTTAAAACCAACTTAAAAGTTGAAGAAAATCCAAAGACAAACCTTTTTCGAGACATGTCATCACTTTTAATCCAAATGAGTACGGAGGACCTTATAAAGACCCAAAAAATATGTAGCTAGAAAATTGTTCCAAAAAACCTATTAAAACCTACATCTAACTTGCCAACCAGACTAATTTAACCCCTCATAAAAATCATTAAACAAATCCTCTAAAAATTATGCTAAAAAAGAACACAAAAAGTGATAAAATTACATCCGGCTTAACATTAATGCTCTTTTCACATTTTCTTTTTACATAAACGCATTAAAAAGATTCTCCGAATGAAATTTCTCACATCATAAAGAAGTTACAAGCAGATTAATTACACATGTACTTGACAATATCAACTCGTGTCTTTTGTATGAACAGATTTACCCCTGCAAAGCAAAATTGATATCAAAAAGATTAAGAGATATACTCTTCAAAATGATTTCAAGCATTAAATTTATGATATGTGTGTTTAAATTACATTCTCATCTGTGTCACGTGAAGTACTTTTCCTCAATCTTTCCATATTACTAAGTGTAAATCTCATTTTCAAATTAATCGAATTTGAAAGAGATTTGTTGTGAGTTGGAAACAGTTTTTGGTGAGTTGAAGTGGGTTAGTGACGCTGTTGGTAACTGATTGTGTAGTTATGTGCTTGAATATAGCTTTTGACTTGGGTTCGAAACTCAATAAATGAATGTTTGCCTGGATAAGATAACATATCTTGTTATTTGTGTAATAAATATGTAGCAGATAACTGTTTTATGCTTACATTTTGATAAAATTTAGTCGCCTCGATGGTGAAGATGGAGTTGCAAGATAAGCGACTTTATGGTGGCAAAAATGTAGTTTTATGGCAGTGTTTTATTGTAATTTTGCAGGTATATCCTTAATATTTAATAAAAGTTTGTAAAAGGCCTACTTTTTTGAGGTGTAGAAGCACTGGAGTTGGATTCTTGGGTATTCCCTTGCCATACTGCTAAGACAGTAGCTGGGGTCAACACACTAGAGTGTTGTGGGTCATAGTTTGAGTAGCACCTTCAATTTAAAGAAAAATCCAAATCACAGAGCTTACTCTGTATATTTCAAAGACACGAGTTACACCAATAAGTGGACCAATAAGCAGGATGACTTAATGAAGTTATCCACATGCTATTATACTCAAGGGTAAACAACTCCGCGGTTCCGTGTTGTTTCATACAAAAACTTGCATTTCATATAAAAACCACAGAAAAAATATTATTTTTCATTTCTGCTGGTACTTGTGAAGTATATAATTTCATACAAAAGTTGACTAAAACCACTTTTTTTACTATTTTTTGCTTTTTTAATATAACAAATTATATTTCTTTTTTCAATTTCAAATTATAATTATGAATTCTTACATTAAAAAGCAAAGAAATAGAAAAAAGTGATTTTAGTCAACTTTTGTATGAAATTACATACTTCACAAGTGCAAGCAGAAATAAAATAATACTATTTTTCCACAATAATTTATACTGAAACCGGAAAAAACTTCCTAAAAATTGCAAGTATCACACACAAAATCGCCCAAAAATATTCCAAGTCAGGCTAAATTCCCAAGACAAATTCCATAAAGTACTCAATAAACGTTCATAAGAAACCCCCACAAACCAAGTCAAAATCTGAAAAGTTCATTAATAATTACAACCACGACATATCTATAGAAACTTTGTCTCAATTATGTTTCAACTCAAACTGCCGACTTTCTCATCGATAAATAATAAAATAAGATGATATGAGATGTGATGAAGAGTGAAGACAGTGATTGTAGGTAGCAAGCATATGTAGGAGGGGTGGAAATGATAAATGTGTGAAAATTCATTCGTTAAAATGCGAGAAGGCATGAAAAAGAATCCCTCAAATATGTTATGAGTAAAACATCTTAATATAATAATATACATCCCGTAATTTATATCATCATCATCATCAAAATAATACCTAACATTAATCGAGGCATGAAATTTTCTCCTTACATCCTTGCTGTATCAATTTCAATTTTCTTTACCTCGTGAAATTCTTGAAAAGTGCTTAAAGGAATATAAAATCTTTTACTATGACAACAATTTTCATTCGTCAGTGATTTAGATTTTCATAATCTTTTCTGCCTGTGAATTTTTTTTCTTCGTGCACAACTTATTTAAAGCTATAAAACATTTCTTTTTATGCTCAATCGAATGTGCCACTTAACATTGAAGATTTTTCACTTTTTGGTACAAAAATTTGCCTTCCTTTCCTATGCTTGCTTGACTTTTTTGGTGATTCAGAGTTGAGACACTTGACTGACTTCATTTCCTGTCCAATAATCTTCAGAAAAAGGTAAAATTTTATGTGACACACGTTTTGATTATTCTATATTTAATAAATAACTTTTTAAAAATAGCTTTTGTCAGTTTTACAGCTTATAGGTGTCCATATAAAAATTGTGTATTATTTTGCTGTGATAAAAATTATCGAAACATCCATATGAACATCATAGGAGCTTTAAAACCAAAATCACAATCTTTCAAAATCAAAATCACAATGGTTTACATCAGGGGCGTAGCCAGGAGGGTCTGGGCCCCCTAAAAATAATTTTGAGCCGTGCTCTCGCTGCGGTTCAAAATTATTTTTAGGGGGCCCAGACCCTCCTGGCTACGCCCCTGGTTTACATATATTTAGTAGAAATCGAACCCACGTCCTTATAAACGAGATCCGGGGGTGTCCTGACGGTGCCTTGATGTAGTTATCTGATGACAAAAAATGATATTTGTCGTGGACTGCTACAAATTTCCAGTCATTTGTCTAACCATTCAACCAAAATTGCTTTATTTTAGCTCCATTAAATGTAAACCAACCTTGTCTAATACAAACTTATTCCACAAACAAACCTACAATTTTTCCTTCCCCTAAATTTATCAGATTTTAAAAAAAGTCAAGCATTGTTGCACTTGTTAATGTGAATTGACGTAGAAAATAACTTTTAAGGACGATATTTGCATAATCTAAATAAATAATTCTGCATAATTTTGGCTCATTATTTTTAAAATAAAGAGAGATTTTTTAATAATAATACTCGAGAAACAAATGATATGAACATCTTTAATGATTATTTTATCTAAATTTTTTTGTTGCTAAGAAATGTGTCGAGTGATTTGAGCTATGAATAATACACTTGAAGGATTTCTTTAGAAATGAATAAAACAGAATCACAAAATATAGATCAAATTATTTGTAAAAGAAGCTGGTGGTAATTACTTAAAGTAATTAAGGAACTGAAAGTGATCATCACATAAATTAAGGCGGGACGATAATATTGATTTTGAACTGCACTTAAGTTGTTCCTAAATTACCCTTTTTGACTGCTCTTCTGGTCCCTTATAAGCAGGGTAACCACACCACATGACCTTATATTAAATAATTTCATATGGCTATCAAATAAACTAGAAATATGTAAATATTAAAACTTTATTTTGATGCTCAAGAAACATAAATTTGAATATTTAGAAGAAAAAATAAGGAAATAAAAGAATTTACACAGTAATAATACCGAGTGGGACTCGCGTTCTTAAGATTTAGATCACATACTTTCAACACTGAGCTATCGTGGGGTGCTGAGAATCTTGGCAGAATGCCAACTTAAACTATTAATTTGCTCTAAACAGAACCTTTGGTGTTGTCGTTGATGCTGTCTGACTTAGGACAGCTGTTTCATTTTAAATAAACATTTATTGTACAAAATTTGAGGGGAGGGGTTCTGACAATCTTATGAACATCATTTATGAACGATCCAAATGAAATTTTCTCATAAATCACCAAAACAATTTAATTTTTAAAAAATCTCTTTTTAAAAAAATTCTAATTAGAACAGCATCATCAACCGGACCAACATATCCAATAAGAATTTCCACTCAATTCTTTTTCAGTCCCATTTCAATTTCCAGTACTTCACCCAATCCAATGCACTAACGCGCAAACATTAAATCTGTTTATGTTTTCATTCCGTCTCGCTCGCACAACAGTCATTTTCCAACGGATCATGCACGACTGAACTGAACTGAAATGAAGTCGAGAATATTTCTGACTAGTCACAAATAAAGGAGTAGCTAAAAAAGAAGTTTTTACAATATTTTATTGAAATTTTGTATTTTTTGTCAAATAGTAAAATATCCAAATGTCCGGTAGGCCAATTAAATGTGTAGTCGTTGGTGACGGAACAGGTAAATAGTGAAGAAAACATCAAAATTGCATTAAAATTGACATTTTATGTCCACAGTTGGAAAAACATGTATGCTAATATCACTCACAACTGATAGTTTTCCATCGGAATATGTGCCGACAGTAAGTCACAGTGACATAAATTTCCAAATTATCTAATCCTTAACAAGTGAATCTTTAGGTCTTTGACAATTATAGTCTACCAACAGTCGTGGATGGCGTTCAAGTTAGCATAGGTTTATGGGGTAAAAAAAATTATAATTTTTTCTAATATTTTATGACTCACATTCGAGCAAAAAAAATCACTTCCCATTTCTCTTTACATTTTTCGTTTCATCATCGCAACAATATTATGAATGAAAACAGACACAGCAGGTCAAGAGGACTACGATCGATTAAGACCTTTGAGTTATCCACAAACAGACGTTTTCCTCATTTGTTTCTCCGTTGCAAGGTACATTAGTCAAAAAAAATTATGAAAAACATTTTTTTCCATGTTTATATTTAGAAGAAGAAAATAGAAAAATAGATAAAAGTGACTTATGGTCTTGTGCCGCATTTCCACTCTCTACTAATTCATTTTAGCCCTTCCTCGTTCGAAAATGTTACATCAAAATGGTATCCAGAACTGAAACATCATTGTCCAGAAGCACCAATTATTCTCGTTGGTACCAAAATAGATTTAAGAGATGATAGGGAAACGTTAAGTGCATTGGCTGAGCAGGGATTATCGCCTTGTAAAAGAGGTATGTAGATTGACTAATTTTTTTTATATTCGCAGGAAGTGACAATCATTGTGTATTAAAAGTGACTCAATCTTCACATCTGTATGAGAAGAAAAAATGTTAAGTGATTACTGTGAAAAATAGACTATAAAAAATCTGGGGGTGGTTGCTGGCTATTGTGTGGGATATACCTTACCGTACCCTATACCTGGGTTTACCTGAGGTATCCTAGGGTACTCTAGAAGTAGGGTAGAGTAAGGGTTGGTGGGGTACCACTGGTATACCTTACGTACCAGGGTATAACAGGAAAAGTACCATGAGTATTTCTAGAAACCTACCCCTGGGTACCCCAAGGCAATACCCCTGTGGTAGGTCAAACCTAGCAACCGACCCCAACAACTGCAAAACTAAATCGTAAAACAATCAGCAGAACAAATTATAATGAAAATATTTACATCGCAAATTTCTTGAAATGTTCAACAAAAAAAGATTGTGATTACGTGATGATGATTTTAATCATTTAATTCGTCTATAAAATGACAATGAAAATTAATATGGATTGATCGGAATTTATTCAATCGATGTTAAAGTCATGGGAGGTATCAAATTTTATTCTATTCATAATGTCAGATTATTTTGGATATAATTGGTAGACAATTCGACGGGTGCTTTGATATAAAAGGTGAAGAAATAATATAAATGGATTTTCTTTGGGATGTGTTGAGGTAGAGTGTATATTGTTATATTGATGTATTGTTGAAAGAATCTTACACAAATACTGAATCTTAAATTGGAGAATTTTTCAATATTTATTTCAAATGTGTCTGTAAATCTAAGAATTTTAATTAGCAAAATCCGACAGCTTGAAATGTTTACGCAAAATTCTGAATAATTTTAAAGATTTTTTTAAAATAAATACCGAGCAATACACTACATTGAGGTCAATTTATAGTTATAATAATGATTCTGGGAAGGAGCGTAGCTGGGAGGACCAGATATTACACTTAATCTTGATTTGTAGACTAGATTTCCACAATATAAAAATTAGAGTCTTGAGGTCTGGACCCCAAAAGTGTCCCCCTCCCTAGCCACATCCATGATTCTCCTTCAGTTTTCATGTGTTGCTCGGTAAAATTCGTTCAACATTTTTCTCATGCCACTCAATAATCTCCACCAATTATTAAGTCATATACTAGACAAATCATCTCTAAATGCCCATCAACTTCCACCGATAACTCATTGGCACCAGTTAAATAGATTGACGACACAAAGCTCTAAGCTTACATTTTCTTATTCAAATTATTATAGGAATGTAAATTAATATTCCATCTATAGATTTGCAAATTGAAGCTTGTAGACGTTGAATCACAAAGAATAAAAATAAAAAGAAAACGTTGCTTTTTAAAATATCAGTAAATTCACTCATGACTGAAAGAAATAAAATTTATGCGTGAAAAGATCTTGAAAAGGAACTGAAGCGTTTCATATTGAATTATTTCTTTTGCTGGAACAGAATTGTTTTGTTATGAGATGGAATGACTGTTTTGTAGCTTGAAGGAAGTAGTGAATGAGAAGAAAACAGCTGGAGAAATTTAAACAATATTTAGTAAGAAATGTAACTTTTAAAAATTATAACTTTTAAAAGAATTTAAACTTCAAAAAAAATTGGAAGTTTACAATTTTAAAAAGTTTTTAAACTTAAATATTTCTTTTTTAAATCTCAAAATATTTTTTTTTAAATTAAATATAATTTAGTGTTTATAAAAATCAGAAATTAAATTTAAAAATTTTCAAAATTTAAACAATCTAAGTACTTCACAATTTTAAAATTATTATTTTTTGAAATGTCTAAATAATTAAATTTTAAAATATTTAAATTTTTAAAATTTCAAAATATTTAAAAAATTAAAATTTCAAAATATTTAATTTTTTAAATTTCTAAATATTTAAATTTTGAAATTTCTAAATATTTAAATTTCAAAATATTTAAATTTTGAAATTTCAAAATATTTTAATTTTGAAATTTCAAAATATTTAAATTTTGAAATGAAATTTTTTAAATTTTTAAATATCTAAATCTTTTGAATTTTAAAATAAACAAATAAAAATATTTAAATTTTTAAAAAATATAATACTAAAACCAAACCAAAATTCCAAAAACCTCAAAAATTCTCAATCTTATAACCCGCAGCTTCAGTATTCAATCCACAATGTAAACATAAAGAAAAATAATTCTTGATAAGACTATAAAAAGATTCGAATTAATTAAACATGAGCAGCTGAGATGTTAATTAGTTTCAATTAAATTTATTACTCACTCTCTATCAACTCTGTAGCTAGAAAGTAATCACTTGATGTTTCCATTCAGTCATAAATTATTGCTTTAAAAAAATCATCGACACTATCAGTTTCTAATAAATTCTTTGTTGCTTTTTTTATTTCCAGAACAAGGACAAAAATTAGCTAATAAAATTCGTGCTGTAAAATATATGGAATGTTCAGCGTTGACTCAAGTAAGTTTGCATTCAATTTAAATGGAATAAAATTTTTAAAAGGAAGCAGTTTATTTAAAAAAATTATTTCTGCAATTCTTAATTTAAGTAGTACAATTGATGTCGTTTCTTATTATGCTCTAATTGATATTCTGATCTTGAGTATTCATACACTGAGTTTGTTATGAATATGTTTTGTCTTCTTCTTGCATAATTCGATTTTGTACATATACAAAAAAAATTGTGTCAATTAAACAATTTTATTTGAAGCAAGTGACACAGCCAGGAGGGTAATTGGGTAAAAAATTACTTCCTCTTCCGGAAAAATAGGCCAAAACAAAAAAAGTAATTTAAAATTACTAAAGCTTTTAAACTGAAAAATAAGCCAGTTTTTCCCTTGACCCTAGTTCCCTTGACCAGTGATGCCCAACTTGTGTGCCGCGAAAAAATTGCAGAAACCTCAAAAATACCTAGTTTTTTGAAAATTTAAACCTTTTACACTAGATAAGATGGACCCAAGCGCCGAAGCAAAAAAAAAACGTCGACACAAAAAAACCATTGGGTGTGCCGCCAAAAATATTTGGTCTATAAGTGTGCCGCGGTGCAAAAAAGGTTGGACACCACTGCCCTAGACCCTAGAGTACACCCTGCTCAGGGGCGTATCCAGAAATTTTTCAAGGGAGGGGTTTTGAAATTTTTTTTGTATGGAAGGGAAAATTTAGGGAAATATGGGATTTTTTTCTTAAAAATCCTAGCAAATTGAAAAAAATTCCCAAAAGGGTAGTGGTTTTGACCCCAAAAACCCCTCCCTGAATACGCCCATGACCCTGCTATTGCCTTAAATTTGGCAAGGGTATACAAAAATACCGACTCATAAAATATAAATCTAATTAATTTTGAACTTCTCTTAACTGAGGGTATCTGTCAGGGGTGCATTTATGGTAGGGTTGTAGGAGCCAATCCAATCCTTTTTGGGAAATTTGTTTGAATTTTTTAAGGGTGTTGAAGAAAAAATCCCAAAACCCCCTTAAATTTTCCTGACGATACAAAAAAAAATTGGATACGCCCCTGGTATCAAAGGTTTAGCTAATTGGGTGATTTTTTGACTTTAGAAAATAAATTTTCTGTATGAAAAAAATGTCAATCGAAGGCAGTTTTGAAACTTTTCTTAAAAATTGAAGAAAAGTTTCTATCAGGGGTCATTCACTTATGACGTCCATGATTTAGGGGGGAGGGGGGTCTGAGATTTTGTGACACTTTAAATTAAAGAAATTTTTTGAATTAAAATTGTGTCAAAGGGGGAGGGGGTTCTAAAAATCCCATTTTGTGATGGACGTCATAAGTGAATGACCCCTCAAAGGGGGATTCATCCATAATCCATCTCCTTGAATACGGACCTTTTGATCCTCAAAGTCACTATTTCAGCCAGATTTCTATTGCTCCGCTACTGCCCACTGCTTAAAAACCATTTTTGTTTGTCAAAATTTTTATATCCGCAAAAATTCAACTACGGTTAGCATTTTTAATTCAATTATGCGTTATACAATCGAGACTCATTAATTAAATCAATGAATTAAAAAAATTCTTCATAAAAAGCCAGGTAAATCCGCAACTACATAAGCCTGAGAATTTGTAATAATGTCAATTCAACCCTTTTCTCAGAACTACCTGAATGTTTATCATCTTCCGAAATCTTTTGAGAATTTTTTTTATGCCTTCTTAAAAAATGTTTTGTATTTGACCCCATGCTATTATAATTTATCAATTTACAGTAGTAAAGCATGCAACTGTAGGTCGTCAGATCAATATCATAACCCCTCTGTCTACACGAGACCCTCATTATATCCAACAACTACTCAAATTATTATTTTCTTGTACATTTTTAGAGAGGACTTAAGCAAGTATTTGACGAAGCAGTTCGAGCAGTTCTTCGACCAGAGCCCATAAAGAGAAGACAAAGAAAATGCATTGTTATGTAAAACAAGCAAAAGAAATTCTTTAAGTCAAGCCAAGTCCCAAATAGAATCATCAAATGAATACTCATCGTAGAAATTATTCAGCATATTCAACATAAAAGGCATTCAACAACCAAAAAAGTAAATGGATGAATAAGAATCTCCAATTTTTGATATAAAAGAAAATGATTTTTTTTATACCAAAAAAGATTTTTTTTTTGTGAACCTACAGCAGAAACATTTTATACACTTACTATATAATTTAGTTAGCTTTTTTAGACGCGACTTTTAGGACAAGAAAGGAATGATTTTTTTGTTTGTTAGATATTAAATTTTTTTTTATATAGTCAGCAATATTGCATATTATATTGATTAACAAGTTTCTTTTAATGATTATCATTATTACCGAGCAAACTTGATGCCATAAGCCATTGAACATTTAATCAAAATGCATTTCAGACGTGTTTTTTAATTAAGCTCAAATGAATAAGCTGGATTGTCCTTTAAAGTGGTGGAAATGAAAGGGGTGTTGGTGGGAAAATTGAATATGAAGGTATTGAGTCCAAAAGTTGCAATTTTGAATGAATTTTATAGAAAGTTGTGAGAAAAAGTTGCTGGAAAAACTCCTAAAATGCTCAATTTTAGTCAAAAATGGAGAATATTCTTACATTATATTTGGGGTCATTCACTTAGACCCCCTCCCCCCTAAATAATGGACGTCATAAGTATAGAAATATAGAAAAATCTATTTTATGCAAGAATCTAAGCGGACTTTTAAAGCTCGAAGTCGAAATTCTTTTTCAGTCTAGTCTACTCGATTTGATACTCTTACATACAAAATTAGACTGAGCTCAGAAAATAAATCCACCAAGATTCTTACATAAAATTAAATTTTCTGCAAGAATTTTGACGGATTTTTATCTGATGACCAAAAAATGTAAGAATATTCTCAATTTCTGACCAAAATTAAATGGTTTTGGATTTTTGCAATGTCAAACAAATTATAAATTTCGAGGACTTCACTTCAAAATTTAGAAATTTTAACTATTTCATGTCAATGCCTTGTTAAAATTCATCAACTTCTGAACAATTAGAATTTAGAGTTTATGGATTCAACAAATTCACAAAATTTCAATACTCAACCAAACAAATCTCAATCTCAAATTAACAAGTCTTATATCAAATTATCTACAAAATTCTGAAAAACCAGATCTGAAACACGAATAATCACACATAAAAATACTCATAGTATAATCCACTATTAAATATAACAAAAATACACAATAATAATTAATCTGTTAATCCACAGAACTCATTAAACTACCATCTGTTTAATTTTTCACCAAAAAAGCCTTTCATTTCCACTACCACAGCATTAAAAGGACAACCCAAAAATTTATTATCATCACTATCAAAATACTTATGTATTGACTATCATTAATTAATCATTAATTAGCTTAATAATTTAAAATTTTGATTATGTTTTATTAAAAACATTTTTTTTATCATTTATACACTGAGAGAGAAAATTTCAAAATAGAAAGACATTGTAGGAATTGTGGGGAATTTTTAAGACATGAAAAAAGAATTAATTTGAATTTTATTATAAAAAATTGTAAATTGGCAACGAAGAAAAGTTTCTAAAAAATTTAAAATTTCCTCATTTGTACTAAAAAAGAAAAATTTAAGTATTTCATCCTTCCTCTCTAGTGCTGTATAAAAAGCACTTTCCTGTGTCAAGCTATCCTTTATAGACTGCAAAAAAGAATTAAAATTAAAAGAATGTCGATCTTATAAAGTTTTGATACCAATGAATTGCTCTCGGTGTATAGGAATTGAAAGAAGAAGTGAAGAAGAAGAGAAAAGTTTGTTTTGCTTAGAAAAAAACATCGCATATCGTCAAAAAAGGCCATAATTAGTAGTTATTCATATTAGATAAGACAAAGAAATTGTAAAAAAACTGAAAAAAAAACATTGATTTTTAAAAACGAGGAATTGGTTTCCAAATGATTTGAAAATTTGTCAAAAAATTTTAAAATTATAAAAATTTAGAAATTTATAAATTTAATAATTTTTAAAATTTTAAAAATTAAAATATTTTTTAGAAAATTTTCAAATATTTAAAATTTTAGTATTTTCAAATTTTTAAAAATTTAATATTTTCAAATTTTTAAAATTTTAATATTTAATTTTTAATATTTTCAAATTTTTAAATTTTTTAAATATTTTGAAATTTTTAATATTTTCAATTTTTTAAAATTTTAGCATTTTCAAATTTTTAAAAATTTAATATTTTTTAAGTTTTAAATTAACAAAACCTATAATTTTGGAAATTTTCAAATCATTTTGAAAGCAAATTTCAATGTCATTTTATGGGATTCAAAGTACTTTAAATTTCCTATAAAATTGACAAACTAAAAACTTCCAATACTCAAAGGAAAGAAAAAGCAAAAATCTGAAAAAGAGAAGATTAAAAAACATTTAATTTCAATTAAGTACCAATCCTGTTACCACATAAACACCCAAAAGAAAAACTAATATTTTTTCAGAGATTAAATTTTATGTACTTTGGAATGATTAACAAGTTCTTATGAATTATTCTACATATTTCAATGAAACACTTTCTCAATTACGTATGATGTGAAGGCTCAATTAACAAGTTTTTTTAATCAATAGCATCATCTTTTATCATATTAATTTTTAACAAAATGAAATGGAAGCTATTAATCAAATAATTATATTAATGCGTATAGGATTTGAAGATTTTAAGTTGGTTTGATATTTAGGACTTGTTTATTTTCAAATTCTATAAAAATTATACTTTTATAATTTTAAATTTTTAAAATTTTAAACTTTTGAATTTAAATTTTTGAAATTTTAAATTGTTAAATTTTTAAAGTTCTTAAATGTTTTGTACTTTTTTATAAAAAAATGAATATTTTTTTTAATTTAGTAATTGATATTTTTAAATTCTTTAATTTATTGAAATTCAAAAAATTAATTTGAAAAAAAACTCCAACTTAAAATCTCAAATCCTCTCTCCTCAAGATATTCTTGACTTTTTATCATTATCATTCAACCAATTTAATTAAAAAAAGTGAAAAATTTTATCATATTTTTGTGTCATATGGCGAATTCTTTGGATGAGTGGAATTTTCAAAAAATGAGCTTTTAAAATTTGATTTATCCAGTGTCAATGATGTCAGTCTTTCAAACATTTATTTCGTAATTTTAGTTTATTTATAGAGTTTTAATAAGCAAAAATAGTTGGAAATCATAAAATACTAATTAATCTTTATAATCGATCTATTGAAACGCTATAAAAATAGCAAGTTAAGTCAAAAATTGAAAATTTCTTTTTAAGAAATTCTGTATTTTGTCCTGGATTAGGAAGAAAAAAGCTTATTTATAACTCCGTAACAAAATAAAATTTTCAAAAAATCGAAATATCTCTTTAATTAATGAATAACGATACAAAGTGATGCTACGAGACAGTAGATTTTTGTCTGTTTTATCAGTTAGCAGTGGTTATTAGATGATAATATCTTCAGTTTTCTCTATTTTTCGATTCTTTGGATGCAAAAAACTTAAAGTTCCGATTTTTGTTACGGAGTTATTGAGTGAAGAATCAAAATAACTTAATTAATACAAAGTTTCAATGCCAAAAATGAATTAAATATGATAGTTTTTGGATTAATACATCGATTTAAATCATAAAATGGATAGCTTTAATGGAAAGATTTAGTAAAATTTCGGTTCTTTGATCAAAAATTTCAAAAAATCATCCAAAGAATCCGCCATATACTAAAAAAGACTTTTTGGAAAAACAATTTTTAAGAAAAATTTTTAAAATGCATATTTATTATTTTTAATGAAATCAAAAGCAGCTATGAATGTTGACTATATTCTTTTATGATGCATTTATTAAGGCTTTAGCTGTTTTTGGTAAAATTTTAATTTCTTTTTGTGCCATTTTCTAAGACTTTTATGCTACAATTTTCAAATCAGTTCCACTTTTACCTGTTTTAAGGGTCAGACACATCAGAAATGTTCAAATTTTACATGTTTTAAAACCCAAAATTTGAATTTTTTGAAAGTAACTAAATTTAAAAACGTTAAATTTTTGAAATTTCATTTTTTTAAAATTAAATATTTTTTTTTAAATTTTCAAATTTGAGTTTAAATTTTCAAAATAATACTTTTCTAATGTGTCAGACTCTTGACCCCATTAAAACAAACAATTCAAAGATTTTCGACCAAAATTCATTTAATTTTTAAGCCATAACTCATTCAATCATCTTAAAACTTCAGACTTTGTAAACTTAGGGATTTTTTAACTTTACATTTTCCCAAAAACTTTTCAAGTCTGAATTGAGACACAAAAAGAACAATAACTAACTTAGTTTCTTACATACTAATAATCCCTTTCACTTTTAATGCATTTACAATCTGTTATTAATTACTTTTATTATTACATTTACTTTTTCTTTTGAATAAGAAATGCTTTGTATCAATCCTATAATAATGAAAATGAGGAAATGATGGAATCTTAATTAAAATATGACAAAAAAATACTAACAACTGCTATCTAATTAGAATGTTTATTGTGAAATAGAAACGAAAAAGTGGAAGGAAAAAAATAATAAAGGACGAAAAAGTACGTTTTTAACAAAAAAATAAATTTTAAATGTGTTTTTTCTTTCATTTTTATAAATTTTCAGATAGGTTAAAAATATTTAAAAAATATAAAGAATTAAATTTACCAAAACAAGACGATAAATTTTGAAACTTTCAATATTTAAATTATCAAATCATAGGATTCAAACCTCATCCAATCCAGATCAGTTACTTCAATTGGATTCCTAATTTTAAGACTAATTTTTGATTTATTTCATTATGACAAAATGCAAATTTATACACTTTTTTGTCAAATATTTTGATTTTTTTTCGATTGTTTTAATTATTTTAATTTTCAACATTTTTCATATTTCTTAACAAAAAAATAAATTTTAAATACGTTTTTTTAACTATTAAAAAAATTCAGATTGGTTCAAAAAAATTAAAGCAACCAAAAAAAGTCAATATATAATAAAGAAACCAAATATTTAAATTATCATATCAAAGGGATTCGAACCCCATCCAATCAAAGGAATTTACTTCAATTGGATTCCTAATTTTAAGTCTAATTTCAGATTTATTTCACTATGGCAAAATGCTAATTTATACACTTTTTGTCAAATATTTTGATTTTTTCAATTTTTTAAAGTAATTTTAAATTTTAAGATTTTTCATATTCCTCAATAAATTGCAGACTTAAATTCATAAGAATTCATTAACCATTACCTTTTACAATCCAAATTTATTTTAATAATATCTACATCATAAATCTTACTTTTCTTTAAATTTTAAATGGAAATGAATGATGAAATTTCAGGATTTGTAACATGTTTTATATTAATTTTTAAACTTTTTTCATTTAAATTTTAAAATGATTGTTTTTCTTTTATACTTAATTTTGCCAAAAATGTTTTTTTTTGCACATTTAAAAATCTAAAGCTAGTCAAGACTACAATGAGTTCAGGAGGAGCATGAGCGTCTAGACTATCATCTCTAAAAAAATATTTTTTGATTAAAGATTGTTAATATTGAAGTTTAAATTTCAAATGTTTAGACATCCCTAAAAAGGTCTATCTGGCTACGAAGGGGCGTACTCAGGGGGGTTTGGGATCCAATTCTTTAATTTTCCATTGTTTTATAAGAAAAAAAATCCAAAAGCTCCTAAAAACTTCTAGTTACACCCTTGTAACTACGCTCTGGATGTCGAGGCTGTTTGGAGTCTAATTTTAAATTATTCGTCAAATAAAACTTGTTACAAACCCCCCAAAAAATCCTCATCAATATTCAAGCTGATTTTTCATTAATTTTTTCAAGCATTTAGCCTTAATAAATTTTTATCATCTAATACTTTCATATCAGAACATAAAAAGATTTGCAAGTTTTCATTTGTATACTTTAATTACTGCACATCTAAATTACTTTCCTGATCTAATCATTAACTTCCGTCAAATTAAATAAATCATCAAGACTTTTCACTGTCGGAAAAGTTGAAAATTATTTTATTTATTTCCTCTCAAATAAAAGCAATTAAAATTGTAGAATGGAAGGTGTTAATGACGATGAAAATTAATCTCAGCTGAAGTGAGCTTTTTCCTACCAAAAAAGCCGTTCAACATGTTTCCTTCCAATCGACTCTCGCTGCTGACTCAGTCGCCGTTTCCTCGAACAAATTTTTATTTGGATTATGCGTCGTGTCATGAACATCTGAAAGATTGTGTTAAGATTTTTTGTTGCAAGGAAAGAAATGCACAGAAAAAGAAAAGAAGTAGAAGAAGTTTAGAAGCATCTAAATGGTATTGGATGGAAGGCTTTTCCACTATAGGCAATGATTCGTTTCTTCCTTGCTGGAGAACAAACGGACATGATGATACATTCCGATGGAAGGGATAAGGATGTGGTCAACGTGTAGGGCTTGGAGCGCCAATTTAAGGTTTTCGACTTATAGTATCCACTTGAAAACATCTGATGGAGGGTTGATTGGGAAGATGGAGAAGAATAAGATGGAAAATTAATGGAAATGGTGTGGTGAAATAAAAATGAGAAGATGTAGAGGAAGTGAAATTTGTGAGATGTAATCAATTAAATCCAGAAAAATCGTATGTTTTGAATGTAATTGATCATGATTTGCTTGATAGTCAGGATTTGGAATTGATCTTTCTAGTTCTGGTACCCTGAGTGAAGAAGCTTACAATTTGTCTGCAAGATTTCTAGTTATGATCATCTAAATGTCATTTTATCCTCATAAATAGCAATTAATTGAGGAAAGTGCGACATTTTGCAGTAAATTTCATTTTTTGCCATCAGACAACCGGCAAGGCATCATCAGGATACCCCTACGTTCCTTTGACATTTTATCATTAACACGGTCTGGTCAAGTACGATACCCACTTTATTTGAATTGGGTTTTGATTAAACCTAACTCTCTTTCTCTGCTTTAGGAGGCAGTAAGCATCCTGAAATAAATTCCTAACCTTAGTTTAATGGGATTTCTTATCTATTCTGCTCATCTTAACTCTAATAAGCAGTCTAACTCTCCTTCTCTTCAACTAGAATATAGTCTACCATACCTTACCTTACTCCAGTGGTTCTCAAACTTTTAGAAGTGCGACAAACTAAACCAACGAACCAAGTTTTGCGATACATCTCCAATCTTTTTGGTTCGGCACTTAAATCTATTCTAACTAGTGTAAATTTAAGGTAACCAATACACCTGCAAGAACACTTCAAAATACTAGGTGTCGTGGTGCATAGTTTGAGAAACACTGCTTTTTGTAGCTCATCCTTAATTACCCTCCTTTAATGCTACCTCTGCCTTTTAGCTTAACTTAACACAATGATCCACGTTACTCACAAATTCATCCTTCCTCATTCCTTCTCAAAAAATAATCTTCAAAAAAGTTCTTCACAAAAAATATAAAAGCTCTCAGTACATTTCATTTAATTAATTAAACTAAAACTTTTACTATGTGGCTGCGAGCCGCCAAAAATTTATTAATCAACTTACGTGACAATAAGGTTTTTATACTTTCAAAAAAAGTTAATGTAAGCGAGCGATGTGTCGAGAATTTTTATCATAATTTTAATATACTTTTTTAAATTATTGCTCTGTGTCACTCAACACTATGAAGTAGGAACGATGAGTATTCTAAAGTAGCATTACGACACACAAAATACTAAAATTATTTTCCTTATAATAAAAAAAAATATTAAAAAATTTTCACATGCATGTCGAAAAATAGGTATTGTGTGCGACGGTGGTGTGGATGGCAGGTGACAAGTTGTAGGCATTATTTCTTGGCACAATTTCTGTATTAATGTCTCAAAAACTGTATAACTACATAATGTAAAGTTGAACTTTACTTTTTCTGGTGTAGCGTGATTAAGCCATATCCAATTTTCAGCTAGCTTTGATTTTTTGTATTTTGTATGTTTTTGTTTCTGTTTGTGTGTAAATAAGAAGCGGAAAATTTGTTTGCTGACTTTCAAGTGCTGTAATAACTGAAATTGACTGTTTTGACTACATTACTGCCAGGGTGCAATCATTTTTTGAAGAAAAAAATTATACACTCACAAAAATATTTTTAAAAACCAATTTTAAACTTAAAATTTAAAATTATTTTTTTTAAATGCTGATTTTTTAAGAAAAGAAATTTAAAATGTTTATTAAAAATTTAAAAAATATTTTTAAAAAATTCAAAAATTTAAAAAATATTTTTAAAAAACTCAAAAATTTAAAAAATATTTTCAAAAAATTCAAACATTTAAAAAATATTTTTAAAGATTTAAAAAATATTTTTAAAAAATTCAAAAATTTAAAAAGTTATTAAGATTCCATTTTTAAAACTAATTTCAAACTTTTCCACATTTACAAATTTAAAAAGGTTTTAAATTCTCTTCTATGAGTGTATATTTTTAAAATATTGCACCTGGCTACTACAAAAAATAATAATAAAATGCGGTTCCTTATTTGAAATTTTTCAGCAATTTCTTTTATTCATTTTTGAACATTTTTTGATCCTTGTTTTGTGTGACAATTAAAATTTTTTTCTTTTCTCATTATTTGTTTTATAGAATTAATATTAATTATAATATAGTGTGTTTGCTATGTGTATGATGTTCAGATACATGATTCTATTATTATTTTCGAACAAGTTTTTTTTCGAATAAATATTTTTCTTCTTTTTCGGTAATAATTTCATTTTCAAAATTTATAGTTTATTTTTTATTATACTTAAGTCGACACTTTTGTTATATGTACGTTGAGAATTTCAATAAATTTTTGGTACTTTTGTGGTGAAGAGAATTTTTCATATGTGTATTTAGACATAGGTGTGCATATTTGGGGATTTTTAATGAATATACCCTGGAATATTCTTTAATGTAGCTTCTGGTGTGTATTAAGGATGAAGTTTTAGTTAGTTTCTTCAATTCCTGGTTTGAATCTGGATCAGGCAAGCATTTTTTACCTAAGCTAGATGTAGTTTGGGCCTGAAGGTCATATTTTAATTTATTCTGAGCCAGACAAACACTCAGATAGCAGCATTGTCCCCTAGGTCCTAGTTTTGTTCCTCATAATTATTCACAAATGCACACACCTATTATTAGATTTAAATTGAACAATTTGAAACTTTAAATTGGTCGAAAAAAATTTTAAAAAAATATTCACGGTATCTACGTGTGGGACAGAAAACAAATCTAGCTATATTTTTAGAATACTTTACTCATTTTGTGTCTATGTTTTATAATTTATTTAAATTATTTAACAAAACAATTCAAATTCAGCATGATGATGTGATAAAAAAAATTAATTTATTTTAAGAGAAATTTATGAAAAAAAAATTAAAGACCCCATGGGCATCAATGAGTTTACTTATTATTTATTTTAATTCTCTGAATAAAATTTACCCTAAAATTAAACACACTCAATAGAAAATAACAACTGATGCTCTTAAAAATTTATTTTTTAAACATTTTTTCTTCAATTTTATTGGAAAAACAACACATTTTATAGAACTGACCAGCTCAGCTTCTTCTAAACTTCTACAACAAAAAAGCAGATTTTTTTTTATAAAATTTAAGCTAACGAAATATTCACAAAAAATTAATTGAATTTAATCCAATTTTCTTCATTGCAAAATGTGTCATTGTATTTTTTCTGTGCTGTAATTTTATTTCTTTTTTATCAAAAATTCTCATTTTTATATTCAAAAACACACAAAATCTACAAGTAAGTAATTTATTTTTTACTTCTTCTAAGTTGTTTTTTGTGAATTTCTTTCGTAATTTTTTGTTAATAAGTTTAAATGTGTTATGCATCCTAACCTAGAAATTTTAATTATTTTCATACTTTTTCGGGGTGATTTGAGTTTTGTGGCTGATTTTAAGGGTATTTGGGGTCGTTCTAGTCTGATCATCATTAAAATTTCAATTTAAATTTTTTTAAAAAAATTTAAAATATACAAAAAATGTATTTCTAGAATTTAGAGGTTTTTTATGGACAGAGATGTTGACTTGGGGAGTCAAATCACCTCAACAGTATTTTATTAAATTTTAAAAAATTTGAAATTTGCTTAAAATTCAGAAAATTTATAAATAAACCCCTAAAAACTTCAATTCACCCAAAATTTAAGCAGAAAATTTTTTTTATTCACATTTTTTATTTTCATCAAATTTTGAGGTGTGAAAATTCTTTTAAAATTACATTATTGAATATTGGATGGATTTCGACAGACAAAAGATTATTGAATAAATTTTATTAGACAGAAAAAATTGATTCTTTTGAACACCTGTGTCTAATTTTATTGTAAAAAATGATATTTGAGTGAATTTTGTCAATAGATCGATACGAAAAAATTGAGGAATCAACAAATTGATTTTATTGAAAATTCTTTGACAAAAAATATTTAAAAATTGTTGAATTTTCAGACAACTTAATGAAAATTTTTCCAAAAAAATTAAATTTTTTATTGTTAATAATTTTCACATCTCATTTGGAATGCATTTAATGGTCTCCTAAATATTTGTTACTACTTTATTGTTTCGTAAATTTTTTATAATAAATTTTTGTTTTTTGTCAATTTTAAAAAAATCTTTAACTTTTCTCTAATTTTATTTATTATTGAAATTTATTGATTTGATTCCATTTGCTTATTTAAATTTGTATCTTATAGGTTTTAAATTTGTGACCCACAAATTGTGAATTGTTATGAATTGTTTACGTAGTTTCGAAAAGGTTTTGTGTAAATTTTTGAGAAATTTGAAGAAGATTTTGAATAAAAAGATATTAAAATAATCTTAAAGTTTAATAATAATAGATTATTTTTGCAAAAACACTTTTTTTTGAATTTTGTAAAACTTTTGTTTAATGTTTTTAATTTAATTTTTTTTTAAACTTTTAAAAGTTTTTTTTTTAAATTTTTAAGATTTAAGAAGAATTTAAAAAAAATTAAAGATTTGGATTTGTTTTAAATTCAAATTTTTTTAAAAATTCAAAATTTAAAAAAAATAAAGATTTGTATCTTTTTAAAATTCAATTTTTTTTAAAAAATTCAACTTTTAAAAGTTTTTTTTTTTAAATTTTTAAGATTTAAGAAGAATTTAAAAAAAATTAAAGATTTGGATTTTTTTTAAATTCAAATTTTTTTAAAAAATTCAAAATTTAAAAAACTAATTTTTCATAAAAAAAATTAATAAAACATTAAATAAAAGTTTTACTAAAATCAAAAAACCAAAAGAGTTTTAAAAAATTCAAAAAAATCTAAAAAAAAGTTTTAAAATTCAAAAATTTAAAAATATTTTAAAAATTAAATTTTTTAATTTAGAATTTTTTCTATTTTTCTATTCAAATATCCCTCAAAAATGCTCAAATTTTTAACTATTTTGAAATTCTTCTTCCCAATTATTTCTATTTTCAATAAATGAGTAATAATCTTTAAATTTTCATCTCTCTATTAATAGTAATGGCAAGTATAAATATTTTCTTTTTCATATCATCTCATCATCATAATCATAACTAATTTTATCATAATAATATTCATCAATGTGCTGTGTCTGTGTAAATAAGTGCTTAATAATTAAATATGCAAATCATTAGAATTGAGATAGAGAGGAGATATTTTGCAGTTTTTTTGAATTCTTATTCCTTTATCAATTTTTTATTTTCAAATATTTTCTATAAATTTTTATTTCATTTATGCTTGCATGAAAAATTAATATTTTTTTTTTGAGAATTTATGCAAAAAATAAATTATTTAGAAGTGTTGCTCACTACCTAAACTGTTTGCTGCTATAGCTAGATTACCAGTGGATTCGCCAGTTGGAAGTGGACTCTGTGGATATTAATTTTAAAATTTTTTGTTTTTTCTGCAATTTTTTTTTAAATACAAATTTCAACAAAAGTTTCTCGAGAACACAAAGGTTGATTGAATCCAATCAAATTATAAAAAGAAATATTGGAAGACAAAATAAATTTACTAAAAAATCTACAAAATAAAAAGTCAAAAAAAAAAATAAAAGAGAGAAAGAAAAATCAAGAAAAAAGAGAGGAAATAAAGTCAGTAAAATTTTCTACAAAATTCAATAAAACATTTTTCAACTTAGGATGAGTTTTATGGATTATTATTCAGAGCTGGTATCAAAAATGTTAGATGAAGGTCAAGATCGTAGCCAAAAAATTTTAAGGAGCAAGTTTTGATATTTTTTTTAAAAAAAAAATTAAAATGGTGATTATTCTAATTTTTCTTTTAAAACCCTAACCACTTCCCACTTTGATTGATGGCACACGTCGTGAAAAAAGATGCCCGGATGGAACCGGCCTCATACCAGATTTACGCTGGCCTGATGCCACATTTTTCGTCTTTTTATGACGTGTGTCATCAGAATACATGTATAAAGAAGGATAATTAAGGTTTTGACCCAAAAAGTGGAGTCTATATGGCTACGCTCCTGGTCCTATATGTTAAGGCCTTGCTTGAAACCGAACAAAATTTCAAAAACCAAAAACGACAAAGAATTTTAGTTTAAAACCGAAATTATCATGTACTTATGATGAATTTTTGGATTCGTTTAAGTACCATCCAAAAAATATTAGAAAAATTGATCCCAAAATATTAGTTAATTCATAAAAGTTACAACAACATTAGTGACCCATGCAACCAGCTCCACTAATCCACCAAAAACCCTTTCCAACCAAAAAGAACACCAAATCAAAAAAAATCATGAAATCCATCTAGAAAACAATCCACACAGAAATGCTCTACAAAGTATCAACTTACAAAAAAAATATTCATAAATGAATAAACCAAATTGAACTTAAAGTAAAGAAAAATAGACTTTTTTTCTCAATAGAACGTATAAAGATATTCCTACAAGAAAAAAATCATGAAAATAATTAAAAGAAGAAAGAAAAAGGAAAGAAAAAATTATAAAAAAATAAATAAAAAGTTTTTTTTAATTTTCTTGTGATTTTTTTTTTCTTTGTTCAAATTCAAATTCTTAATTATTATTAAAAGCGGAAGCTTTAAAGGCTCAAATTATTTTTGTTTTTAAAATGGCAAGAAAATTTTAGCTGAGAGACATGAAAATGGAAGTTGAGGATAATGTTGAAAATAATTGTTTAGTTTGAGGCTAGGTTGTAGTCAAACAGAGACGTAGCCAGGGAAGTTCAAGGGGGTCCGGACCCCAGTGGTATAGCAAGGAGGGGTGACCGGACTTCGGCCCCAGGCGCCATCTTAAAAACGCCCATATAAAGGGACGCATTAAAGTTTTTTAAGGGTGCAAAAATTATTTATGGGGGCACAAATTTTTGATTTGACCAGAGTGACCGAAACCCTTGCTACACTACTGCCGGACCCATCTTCGAATCAATTTTTAGGTGGGAATTTTTTGCATAAAGGGTACCCAGGGTCATAACATGTGTAATTATGGAAATTTAAAATTATTACATTTTTAAATGATGGTTCAAAACGTGTTCATTACCAATAATTTAAAATTTGCGCATTGATTGACACTAGACACTTTATTTATTGTCATTCTCAAAAGTATGACTGAATTATTTTGTGTTAAGTTTAAATATTTTCTATTAATTAAAAATATTTTTCAATTTAATATACTTTAATATGCTTTTATTAAAAAATAATTAATCGAACATAAATTTTTAGGTGGTCTGAATTTGGGACACCCCTAGCTACACCCTAGGATAACCACCATTCAAGTGGTCAAAAGTTCGAATCTTGGTCTGGCATTCTTAGATATTTTTACTCCAAAACCCTCAAAAACTACAATAAATCGACAAAAAATTTGCCAATTTTCAAAAATTATGAAGTTTTGTTCACAAATTTTTTTAAAAAATTCAATATAAAATCATGTTACCCCCCTCAACCCCCCATTTTCATATCCCTCAGCTCAGCAATATTTGTTAACTAAAAATATTCATCAAATTTATATTTTTTTGCATCATTTTGTAATAAATTTTTTCTTGATTAATCATGCGAATAATGAATAAGTAAAAAAATTATTTTCTAAATCTAATGTGTGAGATATGGAAGTACACAACAGTAGTAGAGTAGAATTTTTTTTGGGAATAGGAGGAGAAGTAGGAAGCAAAAAATATTTGTTTCTCATTTTTTTAAAACTCGTTGATGGTTACCTGACTTGGTGGCGTTATTGGAACCGGATGGTCAATATTCTTCAAATATTCTTTGTCGTCAAAGATTTTCTTGTCACCACCACCTGGCCGGTGCTTCATATTATCTAATGATCCAATTTTCGGATCCGCCTTCACGTCGATCTTTTGATTAACAATCTGAAAATAAATAAAGAAATTTTGTTGAAGAATTTTTGATTTAAAAAAGGAAATTTCCATCACAAAAACTTTTGAAATGCTGCAAAAATTTTAAATTCTTTTTTGTCGTGAAAAATTTTCAATTGTGTTTAAAACTATTCAAAAATGCACAAGTGCGATGTGAAATTTCAAATAATGTGCAAATAATTAATTTTAATGCGAGTTCTTTGAGTGCTGATTTGAAAACAAAAAATGTCTTAAAAAACAAACTTCCGTTCGTTCACCAAACTTTTGCTTTACAAAATTTTCATGCTTTTTCAACTTTTTTACTTACGCTCGATTTTGCTCGTTCATCACGTGCCTTAAATTATATGAATTTATATATGTTAAAGTTATGAATAAAGAACTAAACGAATATTAAGGATTTTATTATAAGAAAATTATGAGAAATAATGAACGTTATTGTGTCATATGATGCAATTTGGAGCCTTAAAATTTGTTTTGAGTAGTTTGCGACTAGATTTGAAAAGTTTTTAATAAGCTTGATATTAAATGTTTGATTTTTAATGCTTTTGGAGTTTATTTATACAGAAATATTTTAGTGACAAGCTTGGATTATTTAAATTTTGATGAAAATTTCTAAGAAAATTAAATTGATTCAAAATTTCAAATCCTGCCTGAGCAAAAAAGCAAGATTTCTGAAAAATTCCTAAAAATTTCTAAGTTATTTGACGAGTAGCTTCAAGATTTGTAAGTATTTCTTAGATACATTCCCTAACAGGCAATGATCGTGATCACGTGGCGCGATCGTGATAGTGATTGCAATCACTAGCATCATCACAAGTGATTTTTCATGATCACAACTTGTGATCATGATCACTATCATGATCAGAGCATGATCACTTCTGAAAAAATGCATAATCACTGATCATGTTCACTGATCATAATCACTGAACGTAATCAGATGTGGTATGAACATGATCATTTCGAAAATTTTTCATAATCACTTGATCGTGCTCACTGATCATGATCAGTGAGCGTAATCAGATGTGGTCTGAACATGATCACTTCGAAAAATTTTCATAATCACTTGATCATGTTCACTGATTACGATCACTGAACATGATCAGAAGTGATTTGATTATAATCACTCCAAAAATCTTGCACAATCACTGATCATGTTCAGTGATCACGATCAGTGAACATGTTCTGAGTATGATCACTCCAAAAAACTTGCACGTTCACTGATCATAATCACTGATCGTGATCACTGAGCATGATCAGATAAGGTCTGAGCATGATCACTCCGAAAATTTTCATAATCACTTGACCATGTTCACTGATCATAATCACTGAACGTGATCAAATGTGCTATGAACATGATCACTCCGAAAATTTTCATAATCACTTGACCATGTTCACTGATCATAATCACTGAGCATGATCAGATGTGGTCTGAACATGATCACTCTAAAAAATTATCGTAATCAGTTGATCATACTCACTGATCGTGGTCACTGAGCGTAATTAGATGAGGTCTGAGCATGATCACTTCGAAAATTTTTCATAATCACTTGACCATGGTCACTGATCACGATCACTGAGTGTGATCAGAAGTGATTTGAGCATGATCTCTAAAAAATTTCCAAAAAATACTTTTTTGTTTGATCACGATCATGTTTGATCATGATCACTGAGCATGATCAGTAGCCAAAAAAATTTCATAATCACATGATCATAATCACTGATCACGATCACTGAATACGATCATGATCAAACTCAGAGATTTTTAAGCAAAAAAAGTTAATTAAGTTAATTAATGAATTATTGGATGTGTTTTAAACGTTGAAGAACCGTTATTCCTTGAAATTAGCATGTTTAAAAATATAATAATTTAAATATGTCTTTTGCCATATTTATATTATTATATATTTACAGATGGTGACTTCAAGGAAAAATGCGAGATCTCGAAAGTTAAGCAACGCAAGGACGAATTCAAACAAAGATGGGTGACCGGAAAAATTTCTAAGTATCAAATTTTAATAAAATTTAATTCTACTAATACAAATTCTAAAAATACTTTAAAAAATTTCCGGTCAACTTAAAAAAATGCGCAAAAAATTGGTTAACTTAATTAATTTTTTTTGTTTTTTCATGATCACTAAATCACAAGTGATCACGATCACTGATTACGATCAGTGATTATGATCAGTGATCATGATCACTATGATTATACTCACTGATCATGATCAGTGATTATGCAAGTGAAAAAATTGTATGCAAGTTTGCAACTTGTATACAAGTTGTGATCGTAATCAGACGCGATCGTGATCATGATCAGTGATCACGATCACAAAAGCGCGATCGCGTCGGTACCGTACCGACATCACTGAAATGTATGGAGTGATCATGAAAAATTATCATGATCACAACCTCGTTTCATGATCACAAAAATACGATCTGATCGTGATCATTGCCTGTTAGGGATTGCTTCCTTGGTCAGTAGAATGTCCATCTGCTAACTTTTTGGTGGGTTAGTCTCGCTTTGCACCCAAATGTCCTGCTTTTTCAAAAAATTCATGGCCTTGTTTTAGGAAGTTCTAAAAGGTGTGAATATGATTTTTACAAATTTCATCTTTTCCCACTTTTTTAAGCTTGAAATCGAGACATGTTCCTCTTTTCTGTCAAAAATTGACAGCCCATTGATCAGGGATTTTTTTAGGATTTTTCAAAATTAATCATAAGTGATTCCTAGATACCTTGATTCGAAAATAACTTTTTGAGATTCTAGTGAGCCTCCAAAGCTCCAAATCTTCAGATGACGATAAATGTGCCGTGAATAAAACATTTTGAGAAACACTAACTTTAGAGACTTAAGGATTTTACTGGGCATCCTTACGGGACACTGTCGGCTCAACAAATATCTCTATGATATTGGGGCTAGTAGGGATGTTTTTTGTAGATTATGCAAGGACAAATCAGAGACTTCGACTCATCTACTTTGCGAATGCAAAGCACTAGCAGAACACAGAAGAAAACTTCTAGGTTCCGAGCTAGTGGAAACAGCAACTATTAAAAGGACCAAGTATTCAATTTTATTAAATTTCATCAAACACTCCGGTATAGCGGAGCTACTAACTTCTGTTTAAGTTTATTCGCAAGGAATGGTACAATAGACTCCGGTTCAATAGGATTCGCAGTGCCTTCAGCTGGATTCATCGAGTCGCTGACACCCCTTTTACATTATTATTATTATTATTAACTTTAGAGACACAACTTCCTACCACGGGGACCTGAGTATGATTTCCTAATGGAGTTTAAATGGAATTTTTTGTATTTTTCAGATGGCGCCCGGAGCTACGGCCCGGGAAATTTGAGATAAATTCACAAACACAGTTTCATAAATTTCTTTTAAATGAGAATTCAATGTTATCTACGATGTATTTTTTGTTTTCTTTTTTTTCTTGAACATCATTCGAGTTATCAAATATTTTTTTTGTTTTATCATATGACACAATAATTAAAACAAAGGTTATCATAACAAATGAGATAATTAAATAACTTCAACGTAAAAATGTAAACAGAAGCACTCGAAAGTAGAAGCAATAATTTTCAGCCAAAATAATTTAAAATTAAAATTTTTTGAGATGACAACTTTAGTAAAATTTACAAGTCGACTGAAATTCCTAAAATAATTTAGCTTTTCATCATGCACGCATTAAGAAAATATAATAAAATTTCAGCTCTCATCTACGAACATGCTTCCATAACTTTAGTAAATTTTTCATCAATGTTAGTTTACAAATGATTTTTTTTTGGATTATCAAGCATATGAAGTAGTTTTGGCATTGACTTTTCAATTTATTTCATGCTAATTAGGCATAAACAATATTCAATTGTTTAATTCTTCTTGTTTTGATATGAAATATGGTATTTTAATTTGGGGTCGATCACAAATGACGTCTAAATTTTGTGTGACACTTCACACATTTTTTAGACAAACAAGGAGGAAAGGGGGTCCAAAAACTTGATGGACGTCACTTGTGAAGGACCCCAATCAGCAAATTTATGGCAATTGAGTCGAATTTATGTCATGAAATGATGGTCACAATAATTTACTTACTTTAACATCTCCTCCACCTGCAGAAAAGAAGGAAATTGAAAAAAAATTAACATCCGCTCATGACAAAGTAAAATAATCCAATTTGTCATACCTGGCACGTATCCCAAATTGTCTTTTGATCCCACTTTTGGTTTCGCCTTTTCCTTGAAATCTGTTTTAATCTCAATAATGCGCTTGTCGCCTCCACCTTTATATCAAGTTGTTTTTTTCAAGGGAAATTAAAGGCAATTAATTAATTCATATCAGGATAACTATTCATGCACGTACCTGGCTTATGAGCTGCATTTTCTAAGGAACCAATTTTTGATTTTGCATTCCATTGGAGTTTCTGGCTGACAATCTTGAGTGAAGAAGAAGAAGAAATAAATAAAATAAAAATTTATAGCAAATTTCTTGTGATTGACATGCCCACATTTTTTATACAGCTTGTGTTCTTATTTGCAATAAATCTCGTCATAAGTTGACTTATTCATGCGTAACGCGCTTCATGCAATGTTATTTTTGGATTGAAGGTAAATTTATGAGTGAATTGTTTTTGGTATTGTTGGGATTATTGGCAGATTATACCGATTTATTGGAAATTTTGTTTAGTTTTTCAAGGGCTTTGTGGAAGGTTTGATGGAATTTGTGGAAAAACTTTGAAGATATTTGAGAAAATATACGGAATTTTGAACAACTTCGAAATATTAAGAAGTTTAAAAATATTAACAATTTTTAAAAACTAAGAATTTTGAAAAAAATAAGAACTATTAAAAAATCAAGAAATTTTGAAAATTTAACAATTTTTGTAAAAGAGAATGTTTTTTAAATAATAGATCAACAATTTAAAAAAATTAAAATTTTTGATAAAATTGATTTTTTTTAAAAAAAATTATAAATTTTGAAAAAATAAAAATAGCAAAAATTTAAAAAAATAAGAGTTTATAACAAAAATTAAGAAAGTTTCAATAAACTTTTAAAAAAATTGAAAATCTTAAAGAAAAGTTTAAAAATTAAAAAAGTTTCAAAACATTTTTTAAAAAATAATTTATTAAAAGACATGAATAATTTTATCAAAAATATAAAAATTTCAAATAATTATTCACAAACATTCCACAAACCCCAATAACATGTAATTCCCCAAACAAACATAAAATTAATTTCCAATTCACTTTAGTCAAATTAAGTACCATCCTAAATTTGCATGCTACTGTATTCAAATAAAAAGTATCATAATATTAATAATCCCCGTAAAAGTAAACTCATAAAGCTATTAAAGCAAACAATCACTATGGTAATTTGAAAAATTATTTACTTATTGGTTTCTTACCTTTTTATCGCCGCCTCGAGGTGTATAGGTGTCATTCTTTGCCTCAATCCTTGGACCTGCTTTAAAATCTAATTTTTTTGACTCAATTTTGATCTGTCCACCACCTGAATGAAAGAGTTTTTTAAAAAGAAGAATAGAAAAATTTTATTTATTAAATTTTTTGAAATTTTAATTTTTGAAATTTTTTTAAATTTGAGTTTTTTAAATTTTAATTTTTTTAAAAAAAATTAAATTTAAATTTAAAGTTTTTTAAATTTTAGTTTTTGAAATTTTTTTAAATTTGAATTTTTTAAATTTTTTAAAATTTGATTTTATTAAATTTGCATTCTTCAAATTCAATTTTGATTTTAATTATCAAAACTAGTTTTTCAAATTAAAGAAAAATAATCTATTTTTAAATTTACAAATTATTTTTTTAATTAAATTTTTTAAATTTCTAAATTATTTTTTGAATTTTTTAAATTAAAAAATTTTATTTAATAAATTAATTTATTCTCAAAATGTTTGTTTAATAACAAAAAACTCAAATATATTCTCAAATACAAAAATTTTCATATCTACGCCCATAACAAAAATGATAAATTACTGTACATGTTTACAAACTGTAAAAAATTTATCGAAACAACAAAATTTATTATTTAATTCATGTTTACATAACTTCTGGGTACTAAAATTTCTCATTCTTAGGGGTCCTCATTTTGAAAATTATCATTTTGTTCAAATTGTTCGTATTAATTCAAACCATAGACCCTCCCCCCCCCCAATTTTTGTTTTTAAGTAGCTGGAATTTCTTAATTTCACTAAACTCACCAGGTTTGTGCTGGGCATTTTCCAAAGATCCAATTTTGGATGTAACCTTCTTGAGGTTTGGTGATGGTGCATTGCCAACTTCAATTCTGTTCATTGGAATTTCTGAATATCACAAGAAAAATTCACATTTAATATTTTCACTCAAAATAATCACAAAAATGTACAGCATACTTTTAATTAGAGGCTCTGGGTGCTCGTCTGGACTAACTTTCACCGATAGTCGTTGCTTAGAAGTGCTTCTCGATCTAGTTTTGGGTGTAATACTTGCTGGACGTGTCTGATAACTTGGAATTTTTGTTGGTGATTTCAATGGTGAATTTGGAGAATGTCCATTTTTATCCTGACGGGATTTATTTGGGATTAATTTAGATTTTATTGTGAAATTCAAATTTTTTTATGAATTTTGGTATTTTAGTAAAAAAAAGCGGAAGTTGACCACAAAATGTGTTTTAAAAACCCAAAAATATTTTTTGAAAAATTCCAAACCTTTTTTAAAAAACCTCAAAATAAAATTTAGAATTTTGCAGAATTTTGAATAAAAATTCACTTAACAATAAAAAAAATTTCTTTTATTTCAGAACCTTCTTAACTTTCTTAAATGAAAATTTCACTTCTTTTTTCGGTTCCTTGGATTTTCTCTTTCTATGAGTTTCTTTAAGCATTTAAAATGACAAATCGCAAGCAATCACGACAACTTTCTTTGCTAAATTACTATGATTTTTTTCGAGTATAATTTTTGTGACTTGCTCGATCGATAAATGCAAATAAACTGAAAAAATTATCTTCCATCCAATAATAATAAGATCATAAAAAATTCATTCTTTTTTTTCTCGATCATTTTATGGTGGAAGAATCGATCAGTTTCGTGACTAACTGGAATGTTGTGAGTAATTTTTGTCATTTTGACGAGACTTTGTGCGATGGTTAAGAGGGTAGTCTGATGGGGGTAGACCCCATGGTCTCAAAAAGAGAGGATTTTATCCTGAACTGTTTTCTTCACGGTAATCCACATGAAATGTATAATAAAGAACCAAATGGCTTAGACACTTGTCAAATTTAAGCTTTTTTGGGTACTTTCAGTAGATTAGTACCCCTTGATTCCAAGTATACTGTTTATATGGTTCACCGTATAGACAACACTTGATCCTGACCATTCAGCCATAAAGACCTCACTCTCAATTTACAAAACTCATCTATATATCCCCCAGATTCCACCTCTGCTCCAACACCACACTAAGTCATTTGCAAAATCTTACAGTCAATGATGAGACAGACAATTGATGGATGTTCCTCAAAAAAATTTAAAACCACACCCGAAAAATAAAATCAAATTTTTTTCTATATTTTTTTTGTTATGTGTGTCTTTGCGACATAAGTAAATTAAGTAAAACAATTCAAGCGTCAAATTACACTCATAAGTTTTTTTTTTCTACTCGATACACGAAAAAAGATAGTCTTGAAGATCACTTTTTTTTGGTTGATGTGATGACTGTCGAGTTCAGACTGAAATGAATGAAAAATTATTTCACTCACCTTCTCTTGTGTGCTCTCATCAACACCACTATCATTATCACCTTCTAGAAAAATGTGAAAATAAAATAACAATGTTAATGAATGTGCAATATAATTGTAGAAATTATGAGAGATAAGATATCCCCAAAAAAATGTTTTGTTGTATGATAAACTCTTGTTGTTATTGCTGAAAACATAAATCGATTACATTATGCTTTTAATGTTCGTAAGTCGGACGATAAAAAACGAATGCAATAAAGATAAAAGAATTAACGAGAAATTTCGTATCATTTAGTGACCGACATTTAAATATAAAAAATATAAAATGCTTTTATTCACACGCAAGTTGAAATTGTTGAATTTTTATTTGTTCAGCAAATTTGCATGCGGATTTATGACTTGTTTATTGTTTGCTAAGGGCAAATATGGGGAGATTTGTTGAAAATGTTTAGAAGAAGTGTCTAGATCTCTTGATAAATTTATGAGAACTTAATGGAAATTTTTTAAGTTTGTATACTTTGTGATTAAGACAAGATGAGAACAGTTTGAAATCTATGTGAGATAGCCTAATTATGACTTTAAGAAATTGAAACAGAGTTGCCATTTCCATGGCTTCTGACTGATTCAGTCATATTTCCAATTTTAGCTTACTAGTGTATCGTAGACTCTACTAAGAAGTGAGATTCAGTTAGATTCCAGAATTCTGACTCTAAGACTGTTTTCCAGGGCTATCTATTTCCAGGCACTAACCTACTCTGGATAGGTAGGGTCTACAATACCATTGCCTACCCTAGGGTACCCCTACCTACCAACCCTAGAGTACCCTTACACCTACCCTACCCTACCAATCCTATGGTACCTAGGGTATACCGGGGAGCCTATCTTGATGTACCTTACCTACCCCTACCACACTTCTAGGATGCCCTCTATTAGCAAAAGATAATCCCCTCCTTTTCCCACAAACTTACTTGAAGGTCGATTATCCTTATTTCCAACTTTTACATTCGAATTTTTACTCAGATCCAAATCAATAGACTTCTTTTTCTCGTCCATAAAATTTTTCACATTATCACTTTCAATTCTCTTTTCAGGCACTTTCTGTTGAACAGGAGCACCAATCAAATTAGGCTTCATGAATGGTAAATGATCTTGAATAGTAGGCTGAATGTGACCATCTTGATTAGGTCGATGCACATTTTGTTGATGTTGTGCTTGCTGCTGATGTACATTTTGTTGCTGTTGTTGCTTGATATTTTGTGATGGCATTTGTACAGGTGGAGGAGACGGTTGATGTTGTTGGTTTTGCTGTACGGGTGGAGGCATTTTTGGTCTATGCATATCCTCAGGTGATTGACGTTGATGTGCGGACGGTGGCGGAACATTACTCATTGGACGTTGACCCCTATCATAATCATTCATGTCACGCACATAATCATTGTGTTGTCGATTGCTATCGGCTTGTGAAGGCGGTCGATATTGTGGTTTTGGGGACATTCTCTGTTCAGGCGAGACTGATTGATTTGATCCCAATGCTGATGGTGGTCGGGATGGAATTGATTGGACACTTTCACGTCTATTCATTTCTGCTGACTGTTGATGATGCACTGGTTGAGAAACTGGAACTGGAATTGGTTGTTGAATAGGAACTGTTTGAGGCACAGGCACTGTTTGAGGAACAGGAACTGTTTGAGGGACAGGCACTGTTTGTGGGACAGGAACTGCTTGTTTGACAGGAACTGTTTGAGGGATAGAAACAGCTTGTGGGACAGGCTGTGGTCTCATTTGTGGCTGAACATTTTCTTTACCACTCATTGGTCTTGTATCATATGTCTCAACTGGTTTATGTCCATTTTTGTTACTCTGTGGAGTTGTCATACGTCCCACAACGACATCGTCGTCATCATCATCCATTGACAATGAGTGTGGTTCATTGTTATTATTATTTGTGGCTGTTGTGAATGTCTTTTCTCGATTTATTTCAGCCATCATGTTAGTTTGTGGATGCGACTGTTGCTGAGGATTTCTTGGATGTTGAATTTTCTGTTCAGGCACAACAGCTGGTCGCGCAGGAGGTTGTTGTTGACGATATTGTTGCTGTTGTGGTGGCTGCTGTTGCTCCAAAGACGATTGATTTACGAATGTATGTCTGGGTGGCTGTTGATAGCCTTGTTGCACACCAGGAGGTGGCGCTGGACGATATTGCTGCTGCTGCTGCTGTGATTGTATATGTGATGGTGGCAAATTGCGAATATTCGATTGTTGTTGCTGCTGCTGATGTGAGGGCTGTTGATTAAGCAACGGTCTAATGTTTGGAACTAATGGCGGTCTAATTGCAGGTGGTTGATTTGGAAAATTTGATTGCGATTGCGGTTGCTGACCAGATGATGGTAATCGATAACTTTGTGGGGCTTGTTGTTGTTGCGGCTGTGGCTGATAATTAGGCGCTTGTTGGATATTTTGTTTGTTAATATTTGGTGGATTTTGTGGACGAGTATTTTGATGTTGTCCAGTGACTCCTTGATTTGGATTTTTGGGTATACCCGGATCAGGTTGAGAACGTGTCTGTTTGATTTTATTTATCATGGATTATTGAATTTTTTATAGCGTATTAAAAATTTATAGCATAAAATCAATCTAATTGAGTTATAGCCTAGCCCTACTCTAGTATTTTAATGTGCAAACTTGATTAATATTTTAAGGCATGGAAATGCTGTCTGACATTCAATATCTCAATTATTTACAAATAAATTTACAAAATTCAATTAAATAAATTGAAGTTGGAATATACAAAGGAATCATGCTAGTGAATTGAGGAGCATGAACATGATTTTGGACATTTATGGAGGTATTTCCATGTAATGGAATAAGCTCGTTCATGCCAGAGTTTCCACTCCTTTTAAATATTATCTTTATTTAATTTACAATTTGCGTGATTCAAGCTAATTGCTAGCTTTAAAATAAAACGTGCTGAACACTACATAAAATGAAAAATTCTTAAAACTAAGATCAGGGACCGGTTGCTCGGTATACCCTAGGGTTACTCAAGGAGATCCCTTAAGGTATACCAACCAACCGACCTCAAAATTGCTATTTGGGTAAATTATTGATGTTTTACTCAATATATTCAAGAATTCAATAAACTTATGATGATGATGAACCACAATACCCTCAAAAAAATCATCCAAATAGCAACCCTGACCTTCAAATCTAATCTAAAAAAATTTAATGTTCCATAAAAATAATTTATGTCGTCCATTATAGACAATTTTAATTAAAAAGAAGAGAAAAAAATTTATCGGACTATAAATTTTAGCAAATTGAGCTGAATAAAATGTTGTTTAAGGATCATTAACTGCGATTGTTTCTGAAGTAATAAAGTTGTATGCATGTTAGAGTATGAATGGGAAAAAGTTAGTTTTTAAAATTTTAAAGCTGAGATTTTTATGTGTTTTTTAAAAGTTTTCGAGTGTAAAGATGAAAAATTATTAGAAATGAAACTTAATTGTAGATTTTTTTGGAAGAAGAATTGCAGAATTTTTTTAATTATAGTAGATGGCGCAAAACAGTCACACTAATGAATTTAACCTCAAAATCCCATTTTAGACTGCACTAGATTGTATCTTGAAACTCAATTCACATCAATACATATTAATTGATGATTCTAGCTCTAATCGATAAATGAAAGTGAACGGAACAATCAGCCTTAGAAAGTTCTTCGACCTTTTCATGATAAATGAACAAAATTGCATTTCTTCTTCCTCTGCCATTAATTAACTATTCAAACTTAATCCGTCAATAGAATTTCCTAGGCTTTTAGGCCATTCAACCATAAATTCATCAATTAACTATATATGAGCTTTATTAATAGTACAAAGAATTCTACAAACAATTCAAAGTACTAATAAAATAGAATTAGTATTCAAAATGATAGTTTAATGCATTGGTATTACATATATGGCAGAATAATTAATTGCATGTCATTCTATTTACACCAAGTTTTGTGACTTTTTGTTGCTAACTCATTGAAATGGAATAGAATAAATGGGTAAATATTTCGTAGTATGTGAAAACTCGATGGAAATTTCCCACTATTTTCAACAAAATTTTGATGGAAAATTTAAAATTTAAACATTTTCCATTAAAAACCAAAAGAACTTGAGTCAAAAAATTTACAACACTCATAAAAAAATATTTTTAAAAATTGTTTCTAAAAAATATTTTCAAATTTAAAACTTTAAAATTTAGATTTTCAAAAATCATATTCACACCAATTTTAATTGTGTGTGAATATATTGTTTTTGGTATTTCAGTGAAACTACTTTTTTGGACTTGCTGCTTCAGGCTTACGGAATCGACCCATAGTGATCAGTATGGAAAGTCTGTGCCTAAAATTACCAATTTAACAGTGAAAACCGCATCTCGATTGGTGCTTCCAGTGCCGAGAAATCGCAAAAAAACGCTTTCTGTCATTTAGCAAGTTAGTTAGCAAGTTAATTTCCGCGATAACTCGATTCAAACTCAATATTAAGGCTTCCGGTTTTTTGCATCTGATAGATATTGTGTATGGCAAGAGCTGTATAGTTTTTGGAGTCATGGGATGCATCCAGTAAGGCACACGGAACGAAAAGGTGCGATTTTTGGTCAAATTATAGCCGATTATTGCAAAACACATTTTATTTTTTCATAGAAAAGGAATATTTTGACCAAATGAGCTGAAATTTGGTATGCAGGTTCCTTAGCTGTGTCTGAATATGGAACCGACGCCATTTTGGATTTCGAGGGGCTAGAAGCTACGCAAAATTGATTTTTGCTTTAACTTGGACCAAATGAGCTGAAATTTGGTATGTAGGTTCCTTAGCTGTGGCTGAATAAGGAACCGACGCCATTTTGGATTTCGAGGGGCTAGAAGCTACGCAAAATTGATTTTTGCTTTAACTTTGACCAAATGAGCTGAAATTTGGTATGCAGGTTCCTTAGCTGTGTCTGAATATGGAACCGACGCCATTTTGGATTTCGAGGGGCTAGAAGCTACGCCAAATTAATTTTTGCTTTAACTTTGACCAAATGAGCTGAAATTTGGTATGTAGGTTCCTTAGCTGTGTCTGAATATAGAACCGACGCCATTTTGGATTTCGAGGGGCTAGAAGCTACGCTGAACTCATTTTTGCTCTAATTTTAACCAAATGAGCTGAAATTTGGTATGTAGGTTCCTTAGTTGTTCCTGAATATGGAACCGATGTCATTTTGGATTTCAGGGGTAAGAAGCTACGCCAAACTCATTTTTGCTTTAACTTTGAGCAAATGAGCTGAAATTTGATATGTAGGTTCCTTAGCTGTGCCTGAATATAGAACCGACGCCATTTTGGATTTTGAGTGGCAAGAAGCTACGCCAAACTCATTATTGCTCTAATTTTGACCAAATTAGCTGAAATTTGGTATGTAGGTTCCTTAGCTGTTCCTGAATATGGAATCTACATCATTTTGAATTTCGAGTAGCAAAAAGCTACGCCAAACTAATTTTCATACAAACTGTGATATTTTTGACTAAATAAGCTAAAACTTTACGACTTTTCATAAGTCTTTTTAGTAACATAATACTAAGCTATGAATGAAAAATTTGAAACGGTGTGAATATGCCCATGAAGCGTGATCGCTTCATTACTAGTTTGATTTTTAAATTTGGTTTATTAAAATTTGATTCTTTAAAATTTGATTTATTAAAATTTGATTTTTAAAGTCTAATTTTTTTAAAAACTTGATGCTTAAAAAGTGGATTTTTAAAATTTAGTGTTTTAAAAATTTGATTTTTAAACTTGATTTTTTAAAATTTAATTTTTAAAATTTTGTTTTTTAAAATTTAGTGTTTTAAAAATTTGATTTTTAAACATGATTTTTTAAAATTTAATTTTTAAAATTTTGTTTTTTAAAATTTAGTGTTTTAAAAATTTGATTTTTAAACTTGATATTTTTAAATTATAGTTTTTAATACTTGACTTTTTCGAATTTAATTTTTAAAATCTTGATTCTTTTTATTTGATTTTTAAAAACTTTATTTTTTTTAGTTAATTTTTTTGTTTTTTTAATTTCATATAAATTGAAAATTTGCCTAAATTTTCATATATGGTTCAATGGCTAAATAGTTAAAGTATAGGCTGCAAACCTAGCTTCTCATTCTGAGCATTTTGTCTTGGAATATTTTAACTTTTTAACATTGTTTTAAAAAATTAAAAATTTGCAAGGATGTTAAATTTAAAAAAATGTTTTTACATTTTTTAAAAAACATTTTTAAAATCCAGTTTTAAAAATGTTTTTAAATTTTTCAATTCAAATTAAGAAATAGTTAATAAATAATTTTTATGAGTGAACCAAATACTTTCAGGCTCATCAAAAATAAAGTTTCAAAAGTAATTTACATTATAAGTGGTTTAAGACTGCAATTTTTCACCAAAAACTTTATCCACAAACATTTCATTTCCAGCAATTTATCAACTTTAAAAAAATATATTCTCAAGCTTCTCAGAAAAGCTTTAATTTGTCTATGAAATTAAAATGAAAAATCCAAACTGGTTCTGTTATAAATAAACCAAGTTGTTGTATTAGTGTTTCAATTATTTTTGTTTTACTCTCAAGAGTCCTCAGTTCCAATTATCGAGAGCAAATTAGAAGCGGAAAAATAAAGAAGTACAAATAATTTTGAAAAAATGCCAAAAAGTTTCATCTTACCGTTAATGGATCCATTTTTATTTCAATTATTTAAAAGAATTTTTTATCGATTTTATTTGGACAAAAAAATAGGTTCAATAAACTTTTCTTCCTACGTTGAGGTTGATTTTTTATGCCTAATTTAAATAAATTTTTTTATGTCTTTTTTAGATTCCTTTTAAGTAATCGATTGATGTATCGATTGATGCATGTAGAGGATATAAATTTACAAATGTGCTAAACTAATGTCTACAATTATTATCATTGTAAATTTATCAACATTTATTACATTCAGACAGTGAATAAACTAATGCACACACGAAATAAATCATATTCATACACAACATTGCAGTCGGTAATAAAAATTATTATTATTTTATTTTATGATTCCCGCACAATAAAAAATCCTTTCGAGCTTTTGCACTTGTGCCACTTGAATATTTCACACTGAATATTTTTTTATGCATTAAATAAGCATGTTGTAGCTACAACTATGCATTCTTATGATGATGGCAGCGAGCTTGCTTGTTAAATGACTATTATTATCTGAAAATTGAAAGCACTATGCCGTTTTTTATATAATTTTTGATGTGTGGATGTGATTAGGCAGTTGACATGTTTTGTGGACACCTTTTTGGTTGTTATAGACATTTGTTAACAAAAGTGTCATTGGATTTAATTGCAGATAGTTAGAATGAAATGCAAATTAATTGGGGTCATGATTATTTGTGTCATTCGGAGGGATAAAGGGGAGATAAATCCCCATTCGATAGAAAATTTTCTACAATTTAATAAAAATTTCAAAGATCCTTTCTAAAATTTGTCAGAAATGAGATTAATCTAGGTTCGAAAAATTTACGGCTACACCCTTGATTAGGGGTCATTCGTTTATGCCATCCAGAAAAGGATTTTCTCTTTAATTAATATTATGAAATATTTAAGGAAAATTTGAGGCCCTAGTAAAATTAATAAAATTTTGCACCTCCCCTTCAGTCGAATATAGTTCTAACTTTAGTGCAGAATACACCTGTAATACATGGGTTCCATCTAAGGATTTTCATCAACTGGTTGCCAAGCGGATGCGACCCAACCACCAAAAAAAATTCGATCCAATCCGATCCGTCTACATGGCTGCCGTGTAATTGCCATTCTGCGTATCATCGACTTCAAGTCGCCTTGACTGCGAAAGCTCTTACGTAGCAGCCATGTTGATTGAAACATCATTGATGCTCAGAAATGAGATTAATCTAGGCTATAATATACCGTAGTGTATAAATAGTGGTAGGGAAGGTATAGTCCCCCATGTAGCCCTAGAAACTTGCTTCATAGTTGCATAATGTATAGTCAATCTTTTACATAACGTTTTTTGGTAATCTAAATCTCAGAATTATGTTCAAGGCTAATCGAATTATGTTGAGTAGCTCATTAAAGAAGGCAGATGAATGGTGGTTGAGAAAAGAGACAAATAAGAAAATCCCAAAAAGATGTCCACAAATCAAATTTCCAACCTACATAATATTTTAATTCACATTAGACATTAACACTGAAAATTATTTTCCACCCTGTCTGATTTTATCAAGCTCTTTTTTACGTTCCAACTTTTTGTAAAATTCCAAAAACAAAAAAATATCCGCAAGAAACTTTTACCGTTTCACAGCTTATTTAACACTGAGAATTATAACAAGCAAAAAATAATTTTAATCTTTTTTTCGCGCGCAAATTCTTTTCGGTTATCAGTTTTTTACCCAACCACTCCGGTGTGCTTTCAAAGTAAATCTGTGCTACTCACACAGTTCATGAAAATAATGTAAAGGAAAAAAAGTTTTTCGTTCCAAACAAAATTATTAATGCATACTTTTTCGTGGTTTTTTGAGAGTCTTCCATTGATCAAGCATAATTTGGCATGAAAAGACAAGCATTATTAACTGAACAGAAAGAGGCAATGCGATATTATGACCTATTTTGGAAGGCAAAAAGATGATAAAATAAGTATAATAGTCATAATATAATGCTTTTCAATATGTTTGATCAATGCCTGAATGAGGATGAAAAGGAATATAAACTATTTATTTATTACTTTCGTTTCTTTGGCTCTTTTCTTTTTCTTTTTGGTTTAGGCACATTTTGTTGCTTTGTGGAAATATTTTGAGCATGATTTTTGAAGGAATTTGTGTCGTTGGAAGATGGGTTAGTAGGCTGACTTGGCTGGATTTAAAGTTTAATTTGAATAGGGAGGAAGTTTGACAAGTTTTTATTGAAGTTTCTGTAGTTTTGATGGATTTGTGTCATTTTTATGGAACTCATGATTTTTAAGAGACTTTCATGATAGTTTTAGATTTGGGGTAACTCAAATTTGTATTTTAGATCTAATTCTTTCTCCATCTGTTGACATACAGTTCCTTACCCACCCCATCCTTCATTCTGATTGTGTGATCTCGTATTTGAACAACTACATATTATGACTATAGAGTCCAGATTACAAAGACCTTAGGGGTCGTTCGTAAATTACGTCACGCTAAAAATCGACTTTTTTGACCCCCCTCCCCCCTTGTCACAAATTTTCCAAAGAATTAAAAAAAATTCTGTTTCGACTGTCACAAATTCATTGACCCCCTCCCCCCTAAAAGTGTGACGTAATTTGCGAACGACCCCTTAGCATCGAACTTGAGTTCAAGGTTGTAGTAGGTGAATGATGAATATAGCCAAGTTAGGGGTGATTAATAAATTATATCACGGTTTATAGGGAAGGGGGTCGGAAAATTTGTGAAAGTTCAAAAAGGAGTCGTTCATAAATGACGTCCATCAAAAAATGGTATTTTTAGACCCCCTCTTACAAAATTTGCATACAAAAAAATTTATTTTGTATGAAGGTGTCACAAAATTTCAGACCCCCCTCCCCCCTATATTGTGGACGTAATATATGAATGACCCCTAGAAAAGAATATTGCTTAGGAAAATTTTAATTGAAAAGTTAATTGAAATTAGTTGAAAATTTTAAATTGACTACTAGAATGTTCTACAGTCATAGATATCATCCCTTTTGGAGAGTTTTATCAAATCTGAGAGTAAGATAAGTATTCAGAGGGTCCAAGCCTCATCCCCAAAGTTGAAATTTAATTTGAAAAATTTTTGGACCCCTCCTAAAAATTAAAAGTCAATGAGATGAAAATTTCAGGTCCCTTTAAGCAGTCTGACTACCCTTTGAAAAAGATTTGGCTCTACCTCTGCAGCAAGCTGTCAAAAAATCTGAATACCCACCAAAAAGTCGCCATAATCATTCAACTTCTCCAACTTACTATTCTTCATTTGCTATCAAGTGATAGCTATTATGTCAAGCATTCATGTCGTTGTCGTCGGCTTTGACTTATCGTGGAAATATTCGTAAAAAAGCCTTTTTGCATGACATGAAGAAGCTCATTTGACATTGAAAAAAATAGAAATAAAGAAAGGAACCAATCGCAAATTTTCAAATGAATTACAATTTCAGTAAAGAGTTTTTCGAAAAGGAAATGATGGAAAATTGTAAAGTTGCAGGTTATGAATACTTCAAGGAGTTTTTTTTGTGGAAAAGTCATTAAAAAGTCTTGTTTCGTTTAAAATTGAGTTGTTTTTCGTGACTGAAGATGTGGATTGTTTGATGATATTATTTTGTTTTGGACTAAAGCTATAGAAAATTAAATATTAACAGGTTTGTTTTTGAGAAAATTGTAGGTTATCATAAACCTGTCTATTACCTTCCAAACATAACTTTTTACATCATACAAGTTGACTATCACTGGCTTAAATGATTGCTTTACATTTTTATGCAAAAATCTTTGAAAATAACCCTCAATTTAGTCTCAGACATCAAATTTATATAATTCTGAAATTTATAAGCCACAAAGTCCAAATGTTCATGAAAACTGAGACACCAACGAAATTTACGGCAAGCACGAGGATCATCATCAATCAAACTGTGATAAAAATAATCACAAAACTGATAGTTTCTTTAAATAATATTATTCAACTCGCTATAATTAAAAGCAGCTATGATAACAGTTACTAAGTCATAGTCTGCTGTATATTCTTAGAATTTTTCGCAGCAACCTGCTCATTTGTTTCAACTAAAGTATAAATTTACACGCTATTACGTTTTAGAAATTCGGCTTCTCTGTCACAAGCTATGGATTAATATTTTTCATTCGATCATTATACATCGATTTGTACAGAAGCTTGTCTGTATTTTTATCCTTCTATTTTTATTCTTTATTCGGTCACAATGAATATTAATGCATCATCAAATTAGCAAAAGGAAAGAAAATGAGCAACAAGAAGAAATTAAACATTTGAATGGAAATTGGTTTGGGAGAAGCAGAAAAATTCAGAGCTGATGCTTATTGGGAAGTAAGGAAATGCATTTGAGAGATGTAAGCATACAGGATTGATCTTGTATTGTAGCTAGTTTTGGATCTTGTGTCATACGTTTAAATATTAACTACACATCGTTCAGGCAGAAATAATATTAAGAACCAAGCAGTCCTTACATAACAAATACCAACCATTTGGATGCAAAGTTGATGTCATTTTCTAATATTTTAACAAATTTGTTACGAAAAAGTATGAAAGACATCTCCCGAACCCCAAAGGACCCCTCTTGCCTACACCAATCGAAGATGGGCATCCTAACCTTTAAGAATAAATGCATTTAGCTTCCAACAAACCCTGAGCTGTGATTGAACTTAAAGAATTGAAGCACATAATTCCAATGTCACTTCAGCCATTTTAACGATCCAATTTCAATCTAATTCCAAAAAATCAGTGCCAAAAAAATCGAAAGCTTTCATTAGTATAAAGGAAATGTCAACACCTTGAAATTTCTTGCCTTTATTTTATACAATCCTTCCTTTCCTTGAAGCAACGACACCGAAATTTATTTCACCTTTCTTCTACTTATTTTTGCAGTCAACAAGAGAAAAAAAAGTTTTTTTTTTTGGGGTTTTCAAGGTTTTTATGACAAAAGAAATAGAAATGTCATAAATTTAAAGCTTTACTTGTGCCTTCAATAGAACATACATATAAAGTCATACGATCAACAAAAAGGAGAGAATTTCCATATGTTAGCATGTGCCTAAAACAAGGAAATTTACAAGCCAAATTTATTTTTTTGAATTTCAATATTTTTTTGTATATCCACGTATGACTGCCTATTGTACGAACTAAGGCATCTAATTTAAATCAGACAGCTAACAGGGACAACGATATTCCTAACTTTCACAAACAAAACTTTTACTTTTTTTTGTCTTCGGCTTTACTCTTTTTCGAGTCTAATAATGTCTAATGTTTTATTCCTAATAATGTTCCTATTTAGCAAGATAACACGCATGATTTATCGTTAAGTTGAATGAAATAAAGAAATTTCTCGTGACATGTAAATCAATATTATTAAGCATATACAAACAAGAAAGGGGTTTCCGTTTACTCGCATTTCTTTTCTGGTTTCCATTTAAGGAATATCATAATTACAATTATATGAACTAAACATGTCACAAGGTTGGGATTCTTTTGGGTTGGGCTGGAGGGTGATTCTGAAATTATGGTAAGTAAGTTTATTGTATTTGCACACAACGTCCTCACTCCGCGAAGCCCCTTGATAAGATTATGTATATCAATTTTCGTCTAGCGTAACAATAAACCCTGAATAGTTGATAAATGAACCACATAGCTCGTGTAATATCCAGTGACGTCCATTTGATACAATCTAGTCTCTATGATTCAATCAATTGGATTTAACTAAATAAACAGGACCAAACCCAATATTTAAGGATACCTAGCAAAGGAGGCACATTGTGAACTTAGCTTCGTGACTAGATCGGTTGAAAATGACCAAGCATCCAAATAATCATGACTTGAAGATCAAAACTAAGACCATTAATTAGCACGTATGATGGTCAGTATAACCATCATTTCTTCGGATACTGTAGTTCCTTCCAAACAACTTGTCCCGAATGGGAATCGAACCCACTTTCTCACGATTTTCGGTTGCTCTTACTACTAAGATATCGAGGGTTGCTTAGAAGCTTGGCAGAATTTCAACTATTTTCTGCTCTGAACAGGATATATTTGGTTCATTGATGTGAATTTACTATGGGAACCTCCAACAGAAGCCATTTTATCTGCTTTTCTATGGATAACACTACTGATAAGCTATAAGTATCTTTAGCTTTGACTTTCATGCCATACACTTTAATTTAGATACCAAAGAGATCATCAACATCATCTTTAGCCAGTGGCGTCATATGGGGGCCACTGGGGCTTTGGCCCCAGGCGCCGTCCATAAAACTCAAAAAATCTTATTTAAAGGGGTGCTTTGAAAAACCCTTAAAACCCTAAAATAAAGTACATCCACCTTGCATCAATTAGTTTACTTTCTCTTCCGTCCATTTAATTTCATAACACATTACAACTAGTTGTAACAATAAATTGTCCTAATATCACATACAGCACATCATTATAACGACTTCATTCATTCCATCCAAGTTAATTAAAAATGTCAACTAACGCCATCATCATAGCTTTAGCCTCTTCTTAACATTAGTAAATAAATTACACATCATGACACATTCCATGTGTCATTCTCAGTTTGACTGAAAAATTTATCCAAATGGCACGTTGACATGAATATGAAAAGCTCTTCTTCTTACTCTTGATAATAAAAAGCTCAAAACAGCGTGTTGAGCTATAAAAAATTTCTTTAAAGCAAGTTATTAACGAGTGCAAAAATCTGACGCTAATTAAAATTATAAATCATGTATGAGAGGACATGCAATATGTAAGCGTGAAAAAACCCACAAATATGACTTTTAATTCGCAATTAGTTTCTTTCGTGATTTATAATGAAGAAAAAGTAAACATAAATTAAAATTATTATCATAATGTCTGCATTTGATAGATGAATCAAAGTCAACAATTTAAGGTCTGAATGGCTAATTAGCAGTAAAACTTCTTAAATATATTTCGTCAGTGACCGAGATATTGTCATGCAGATTCTTTCGCGTTCATTCCAAAAGGTCACGTTCGATATTTTATAAATATTTATATAATTTGGTCTGTCGGCGCACTCGTTTGTCTTAAATCATAAACTAAGCTTTTTTGTTGGCGGTAAAAGCTGCGGCGGTTCTTTTTTTCGGGTGGAAAACAAAACACATGAAACAATAGCAACAACAGCAGTGTATGACGAAGAAGAAGAAGGAAAAATGGAAACGGCAGGCAGTGGAAAGATTGAATTTAGTTGAATGAGGGAAAAATCAATAAAATGTAATTATTGTGACGTTGTTTATTTCTTTTGATGTGAATTTTATTTTATTTTGTTTTAAAACGCATTGCACTGCATGGAGTTGATGGAAGTTTAGATTGAGGACTGTGTTTGGTGCTTGCTATGAAAATTGTTTTCTTTTTTGTTCAGAGAGATTGTTTCATGTGTCAAATGCAGTAAAATTAACTAGTCTGGTCAAAACTAGAGCTTGAAATCAAATCAGTTAAAGTCAGCATAACTAAACTGCAAACTCAACTTGACTTCAAGTCGAGTCCAATTCCAATTCCAAATTGACTTCCATCTTTGGTTTAAAATTTGAAAATAAAGTCTCTATAGTGATATGGGATTCGAACCCACAACTTTATAAGAGATGGTTACGGATTACCTAAGAACTCGATCATTGAAGACTTTAATCTCGAAGCTGATAGATTTGCCTGCATGTAGCTCAACTGACTTTTAAGTATTTTTGATCATATATACATATTTGATCATTTTGATCAATATTGCATCCTTGGCTCGATTTTAAAAGGGCGGTTCTCTTGGGTATACCCTTGCCATACTAAAAACAATAGCTGCGTTCAGAATAGCCAGGGGAGTGCTTTGAGTATCCAAACACATCCCTCGATGGAAATTTTCTTTAATTTGCAAGGATTTTTCAAGAAAAAATCCCAAAATACCCCTTAAATTTTAGCTTACATACAAAAAGAATCAAAAAACCTCCTCGAAAAATTTCTGGCTACGCCTTAGGTTAGGTATACTCTAGAAAATGACCCCCAATTCCATTCTTCTCAGATACCACAGGATCTTATTCCTTGACTAGAAAATTCGTCTTTTCATGTCTTGATTCCATAGAATTAACTCTGCTCAAGCATAGTAGCTTAACATCAAGAGGGTGACTAGACCAGTACTTTAGAGTCTCAATGCAAAAGCTAAAGATCCTTTAATATTAATTTTGTATCCCCCAAGTTCTAAAACTCCTGGCTATTCCTCCTATTTTACTGTTCTGACACAACAACCGACCACATCAAAAAAATGTCAAAAGCATAAGAACTTTGTCGCCTCACCACTTCCTTTCCATAATTCTAGACATTTTTATTATTTTTATGGACATGTCTACAGACCAAAAAAAGGATATGAAAATTTAACATTAGAAACTCGTAAAATTTTGATGACATTTTCCAACTAAAATGTTAATTAATTCTTACTTTGTACCTAATTTTAATATCCAACCGTGATAAAGTTCAAATATTTTCCCAACACACGCGTGTGTCTTTCTATGTCTTAACTTCCCGTAGCTACTAAAATAAACCCAAATGTCATCGTTTTTTAAAAAATTCATTAGCATGTTTTTATTATGAAATAATTTCACGTAATTGAGAAAGTAATTCCATTCATGAAATGTCAAAATGCATTTGGTCTTCAATCAAATTCAATGCATTACGTATTTTCTCGTGGTCTATTGATTTTTATCTATGAATTATTAATCATTTCATCAAGGTTAAAAGCAACGTGCCACCATGTTGACAAACAATTTATTTTTGTCGATAAAGAACCGCTGAGTTAATTATAGTCACATAAAATTAAAATGGGAATTGATTTAAATATTTAGGGAGCTGAATTTGAAGAATTTGAGGGTTTGGATTCCAATTCTAAGAATGATTGGCATGTTAATCAACAGATTAGTAATCCTAGTGAAATAAATGCTTCATTTGGAAGGCATACTGATGTCAGAGATTCTATGAATTTTGAATGATCTATTTTGTGTCGCTCGAATAAATAATATCAATAATATTTTCAAAATATCTCTAGAAATCAAGACATTAGCCTAGCCATTAGTTTGGAAAAGTAAGCTTATTGCCATTGGATCAATTTTTGAAGCAAATTTTGGTTTTATCTCCTTATCTTCCAGCTTAAATGACCCTAGTCATACATAGGGGTCTTTCAGATGTACTTTCTTATCTACTTAGTGTGCCTAAAGATTTGCCAAAGAAGTCGGCATCAGAAGTGACAGAACCAATCAATGTTTAACACAAAAATCTTGCCGATTGTTCAGACTTCTCATCAAGCGACACAAAACTCCATTTCGTTTTTACGTGGCAGCCCTTGTCTGATTTGTGTTACTCGGGTCGAAAACTCAGAAATGTTTTGATCATTTTATTAAAAATCTGCAGTTCTGACTATAGTTACCTCAAAAGTCACATAACATGACCAATTTTAAAAGTTTTACTGCCAATATCCCATTTATGAATTATTTTACGCTCCTTTTCGAATGCACTAAGTCAAATCAAAAAACTACAAAATTCCCCATAAAATCACCATCACCAAAACATTTTGTTGATAAGCAATTAACATAATAAACTACAGCTCATTCAACAAAAAAACATAGTTACAAGTTAAAAGCGGCGTTAACGATTTTGTTAGACACTGATTGCTAATATGTGTGTGGAAGTGAGCGAAACTAAAGGATATTTTATTTTTCATACACAAAAGCAATAAATATTGTGGGGAACTAAAGAAAATGAATAATAGATTGAGGTCAGTAACAAAAAATAATTAATAATTTTTTCATTCATTATCGACATGGTCTTGATGACACCGGATTACATTATTATTATTATTCACATTTAAACAAATTTCACATTGCACATTTTCACATTCAGAATTAAAATATTTACTTTACAAATACCTTTCTTTGGTTTATTATTAATTTAAAGGCACTAAGCTTGACGTGTGTGGTGCTCTTATAGAAACACAACAAAACGATTCGACGAGCTAGAAGGGACTGCTTTGGATCGCATTGCTTTTTTGAGGACAATGACAGGAAACTACTGACTCTAACGTATTTTTGAAAAGCTCTGTCACGTGCGCATGTGCTGAATATCCTTCCTGATGACTCATAGAATTTTCGAGATTTCCCCAACTTTTTTGTTGACAATGTAAAATGTAAACAGAAACTTGACACGAGGATGTTTGGATGGTTGATTCAAGAGTTTATCATACAGCATTTGAAGTCACTTATCCTGTTTCCTGTAATATTTTAGATACACTCCCAAAAACTCACCTAAAAAGAGACAAAAAAGAAAATTTTCATTCAATAATTTTCCATAAAAAAATCACAAAAAATATTTTAATGTCACACACAACGTAAACAGAGAGAGCGCAACATGGAGACAACGCAACATGCCAACGTGACATAATGACGACTCTCTCACGCAGACGCAGTGTTGTGTAAGCAAACTACGATAGCATAATCAGTTGCTCCATAGATGGAAACACATCCGACAACAACAAAGTAAATATATTTAAATACTTCCTTATAAGTCACAGAATTATAGACACAACATAATATTTTTTATCGATTTCTTCTCTCGAGCGGGCTGATGAAGCCTATTTTGGCATATATCATATTTCAAGTTATTTAAAAGCCACTCGTATTTCTTCTTTCTAATGACTCTCATGCCTGCCTTTGTAGCTTTAGACATGAAAAAGTGAAAGTCTAAACAGAATTAATATGGAAACTTGTAATTCCTTGTGCCAGTCGTGAATTTTCACTGCTTTCATTTTCACATCGCAAAGAAAACGAAAGAAATTGATTCGATTAATTTTTCGCATTTTTCTGAGTCAAATGAATTCATTTCTTATTTATTGACTCAAATGCTTTCATCGCATTTGTCGATTAGTTGTGGTAATAAAGTATGAATGTTGATTTTCTCGTTCAGAGATGTGATTTGGTGAGTTAATTTGCTTCTATAGATGGAGTGTGGTTGCTTTATATGGTTAATAAGTGAAGCATAGTGGCATATAATTAGCTTTTTAGAAACTCGAGTTGATATTTTATTGAAAACTTCAACAATTTTTTTAAAAATTTAAATTTTAAAACAGTTTTTTAAAATTTTGAATTTTAACTGTTATGAAATTTTTGAATTTTAACGGATTTTCTCAAAGTTTTAAATTTTAATAACTTCAGATTTTTAAATTTTAGTAAATTTTCAATAAATTTTCAGAGTTTAGTAAATTTTCAGAGTTTTGAATTTTAAAACTTTTCAAATTTTTGAATTATAACGGTTTTCAAATTTTAACGGATTTAAAAAATTTGAAATTTGACGGTTTTCAGAGTTTTGAATTTCATCAGTTTCATGTTTTTGAATTTTAATGGTTCTTTAATTTTTGAATTTTAACTGTTATGAAATTTTTGAATTTTAACGGATTTTCTCAAAGTTTTAAATTTTAATAACTTCAGATTTTTAAATTTTAGTAAATTTTCAATAAATTTTCAGAGTTTAGTAAATTTTCAGAGTTTTGAATTTTAAAACTTTTCAAATTTTTGAATTATAACGGTTTTCAAATTTTAACGGATTTAAAAAATTTGAAATTTGACGGTTTTCAGAGTTTTGAATTTCATCAGTTTCATGTTTTTGAATTTTAATGGTTCTTTAATTTTTGAATTTTAACTGTTATGAGTCTTTCAGAGTTTCAAATTTAAACGGTTTTTTAAAATTTTGAATTTTACCGGATTTAAAAATTTTGAAATTTAACGATTTTACAGAGTTTAGAATTTTAACAATTTTTGAATTTTTGAATTTCTAACGGTATTTTAGTTTTTGAATTTTGACAGTTATTAAATTTTTAAATTTAAACTGTTATGAAATTTTTGAATTTTAGCGGATTTTCAGAGCTCAGTTTTAAATTTTTAGATTAAGATTAATGGTTTTTTAAAATTTTGAATTTTTACGGATTTGAAAATTTAATGGTTTCCAGAGCAGGGGCGTATCCAGAAATTTTTTTAGGGGGGGGTTTTGAAATTTTTTTGTATGAACGGAAAAATTTAGGTAGGGGTTTTAGGATTTTTTTTCAAAAAACCCTAGCAAATTGAAGAAATTTTTCCAAAAAGGGGGGGGGGGGTTTGACCCCCAAAACCCCCCCCTGAATACGCCCCTGTTCCAGAGTTTTGAATTTTAACGGTTTTTGAATTTTTAACGGTATTTTAATTTTTGAATTTTAACAGTTATTAAACTTTTAAATTTAAACTGATATGAAATTTTTGAATTTTAATGGATTTTCAAAGTTTTTGATTCAATTTTTACTGTTTTAAATTTTCAAATAATTTTTAAGTTGAAAAATTTTAGCGTCCAACTTTCAACCCTGCAAACTTCCATTCATTCAACATTCGTCACTATCTTATATGTGCGTATGCTATGAAATTCATTCCCGCTCTTCAAACTTTGTGTATTTTTTTCTTTTTGTTATAGCATTTACAGTAAATAGTTTTATTTGCTCATCGATCTATTCATCGACATCGGCATTACAAAAGACACGTTATCTAATTGAAAAACGATCAATGGATTTTACTTAAATATTTTTTTTCTCACTCCCTATTTTGTATGTCTAAAAATAAATCACGCAAATACAACAAAGTTTTGCATTTTGTTGTGTTTCTTTTACTCGTCATTCGAAATGAAATAATCAGCCTTGACCTTTGTTGATTCCCGTTGGTGCCATGAGGAACTGTGTTTTCGATATTAAGTATTAAAATAAATTTCTTAAGGAAAATGTTTCTGGATTGAACTATATTTAAAGTCGAGTACTTGTGACGTTCAACATTTTGGAGGGTGGGGGTCTGGAGCTGTATGACTGGCAGTTCAGGATGAAAGTCGAAATTTTCTGATTGATATCAAAACTGAATAGTCCCTAATCTTTTTATGTCACTAACAATTTTGCAAATTTCTTATTCTTGGTAAACGTTATATCATCAAGATTTTCTTCTTAATGCACTAACAATAGTACATTTTTGGTTCCACAAGACATTTTTCCATTTGCTTTAATGAATGCATTCAACATAATCTTCATAAACTGTCACGAAATTCAGTAATCATAATTAAAAGTTGATATACAATTTTATCTGATTTTTTTTATGTTGTCTATTCAAGTATCTTTATTTGCATGGAAAGTCACACAATTCACTACAAATGTTATGGATATAATTTTGTGCATATAGTTTTTTAATGAAATATTTTCCTTGTCAACATCTTGGTGTAAAGGATTTTAAGTGGAGATTAAATGTTATTCAGACAAAATTTACGTAAATTTCTATACACTCACTCACCTCCAGTAGATTATTTTAGAACTTTCTTTTAAAAAATAATTTTGAACACATTTCAATTTTTTTCCTGATAAGCTTACTTTGACTAAAAATTTATATTGATTTGTCTCTCTTTAGAGAAGATTTTAGTAAAATTAGTTTTCAACGAGATCTCGTCGTAATCAGAACTGTGTCTTATTTGCCGAAAAATAAATTATTATAAAATTAATAAGTAATTGTGGATCATTCCATTTTACGAATAAAATGGACAGTGGAAATTTTTTTTCAAGAAAATTTCGAAAATTATTTAAATTATCCAATGAAAGTAGCAATGCAAGAACTGGTAAGTTTTTAATATCTCAATAATTATTTTAACTCATGAATATCAGCGTTTCTAATCAGGATGTTTGAAATATCAGAAAAAAAATAATAATCGAGTCTTATCACCTTTTGAACTTTTGTCATCTTTTTAAGTCTAATACATTTTATCATGACAAATTTTATGCTAATACGTGATATACTTATATGATATACTTTTATGTACATTATTGGCCACATCAATCAGTATACGTTCCTAATTGTTCGATTCTAATTATTTTTAATTCAATATTATTGTATGTATTCCATATGTTAAGGCAGTGTTGTCCAACCTGTGTGCCGCGGCACACTAATGTGCCGTAGAAAATATTTGAAAATAACACGAACCGCACGCTGTGTACGGTTTTGGTCATGGTTTACTATCAAGGTTTGCCGTGGCTCAAAAAAGGTTGGAAAACACCAATACCTTCGGTAACAATAAATATCAAATATCAAATACTTTCAGATTTTGAAGCTTCAACGAACGATGAAATTAAAATGAGAAACAAACGTTCTATAGACTCAAATTCATCTGACCAAGATAATATAATTGTGAAAAACATCATTAACATTAAAAACTGTGTAAGCAGTGCTGATATTTTGAACTACTTTGAATCAGCTGCTATTGATAAAGGTTTGCAAAGCACAGAAGACGTTTTTGTGTTCAAAGTTCAATTTGATGATAATGTACACGAACTTGATTCAAGTTGCGTCAAGGAACTATACAAAAAATATGTAAACAAGTCAGTTGTAATTCAAATAAAGTCGAAGGATGATGGGAAGTTTAGAACTTTTTGGAAATCGAAGGATCTTGATGAATTTTTAGAACTTGAGCAGCCAAAAAAGTTAAATTTGGAAGCAGAGCAAAAGCTGAATGGATATATAGTCGATTTCTTAGTTAAGTCACTTAAGAATGAGCACTTGGGTATGTATGACATCTGGATATCCACGTGAACCATTTTAATAGAAATTTCTAAATATTTTTAGGTCTTCTCAGCAAATTCTCATTTCAAACTGGATCCAACGCAGTAAATATCGACCTACTTGCTGATTCTCGGGACTTCAACCTGCTGTTACTAGCTGCAGAACAAGGCAACTCTGAAATTGTCGAAATTCTCGTTCAATTAAATTTAAATTCAAAATTGATGGACAATTTCGTCAATGCTCAAACTTTGGCATACGATGGTCAACATTTTGACGTCCTTTATGTTCTACTGCAGAATAATTTAAAATTTCCAGACACATTTTACATCAGTAAAGTCACTGGAAAGTTAAGAGAATTTTGTGAAGTTACTGAGGAAGTCCACAAGCTGATTAGAGCTAATGAGAGGAAAGAACTTAAGGTTATTTTAAACCACCACAAAAATTTACGTCATTTTTACAATTTTGATAATGAATCAGCCTTAAAAGTGGCAATTGACTGCGGTTCCTTCGATATTTTTGATCTACTGCTGAGAAAAAAGTTTCGATTTGGATCACATGAAGATCCAGCTGAATATTACGAAGAACTTGATGTTCCAAGTAAGAAAATAGTGCGAGACATTCAGAATAAATATTCACAGCCGTTCCTCGACAAGCATATTCACATCCTGGTATCAAATTCCACAGCATTATATGATGAGACGGAAGTAGATGATAAGCTCGACTATGTCCAACGTGCATTTAAATTACTAAGTGAGAATCTGTTCATTAAAATCATCCTCAGAATTGTTGCTGCATCCAAAAACTTCAAAATCGTTTTCGATTTCAACCGTGAAGCTGTCAATGTTGCAGATCCAACGACCAATTCAGCGACGACAGGGATCTTTTATTTGTCAGGAAAGATATTCATCGGTGCCAAACAGCTTCTTAATCCAGCAACAGAACATAAAACATTGGCAGTTCTAGCTCATGAGCTATGTCACTTTGCAATGGATGTTGCTTACAGGAATAAAGCAAAGCCATACAGAAGTGAAGATAAAAAGACAATGGATGAATTTGAAAATGTGTCAAAAGATTGTGAGGAACAAGCAGAGGAGGAAGAAGTCATTAGTGCTGTCTACGAATTCTATCCACAAGAAGCAATTCATCCTGAACTGATTGTCCGTGTAGTTCATTTATTTGCACTGTACCGCAATGTGCCAGAGAAATTGAAGGAAGTTCGGAAAATTTTCATCAAACTTTTTGAATTTTACGAGATGAAAATCGTTCCAGAGTTGGAGAAAGCAGTGCCAGAAATCGAAAGACGGGAATTAAAAATGAAAGATAAGCAAATTTCAAAATTTAAAAAATATGCAATAATTGGCGGGGTTTTGGCTATAATTGGGGTTATCGCTGTGATTGTTGTTGCTTTATTACTTTACACTCCAAATTATAAATTCAACGAGCTTTCTATTGATGACCAAATGATTATTGCTAATGCGTCAATAATCTATAAAGACACAGATCTTAAATTCTGTGACTTATTTCCTAAAGGCTCAAAGGTTTATGATCAATTGCTCTCAGACCATATTTCACAAATGTTTAAAAGAAAGCCTTTGAACTTTAATGATCCTCACCTACATTATTTAGATGATCAAGTCATTCACAGCTGGCAAAATTTAAGTCGAAAATTGAGAAAAACATTTTTATCTTCAAACTTCAATTTTCAAGATGTAAGCTTGAAATTCAAAAAATTGCACAAAGTAAGTCATGAGGCTTTTGACTTTTTGAATTCAAGTCAAATCCTTAATGTTTTGAATGGAAAAAAGTTGATTGTAAATAGAATTCTCAAAAGTGAGTCAAAATTTTATGTCGAGAGGTTATTTTGGAATAAGAAAATGCCTGAAATTTATTACGAATTTGGGCGAAAAGTTAATCGGAAAAAACTATACAAATCTAACTCATTAGAAAGATTGAAGTTTCTTGATAACTTTTACCGAGAATTTATTGAGCAAGATTTTGAAGTTCAAATCGAAAAAATCAATCCAATTAAAAAACGTAAGTATATATACTTCTCTAAATACCCTGAACATTTACAAATTCATTATGAAAAAAATAGAAAATGGGTTATTTTAGATTCCTTCTTATGGCACAAATCACTTTATTTTAATTTTAATCAAGTTCTAAAAATTGCAAATAAGACAAAAATGTTCATTTTATCAGCAGAAGCTGGAACAGGAAAAACTGAAACTTTTCAGCAATTTAGAATAAGAATTAAGAGAAAAATTCCGACTAATTGGGTATCTTATATAGATTTGAAGGACCACAAAGAATTATACAGAGGCGCTAAAACCTTACAGGATGTGAAAAATATATTAAAAATAATTTTTAAAGTCAGTTCTGAAAATGACTTTGAGGAGAAAATTTTTGAGAATTTTTTTGAGTCAGGAAGATTAGTTTTGTTGTGGAATGGATTTGACGAAATTTCTCCTGATCATAGTGAGGATGTGATGAGGATATTCGGATTAATTAGAAATGAGACAGAGAATATTCAATTTATATGCACAAGACCTTTATATTCCGATCAGCTGAAATTGAATTTCAAAACTACAATATATACTTTAATTCCTTTTAATGAAGAAGCACAAGAAAACTTTGTGGGAATATTTTTAAAATCACGAAAAATTGAAGATGCAAAAATTCCAAATTATATTAAAAAAGTTCAAAAAATTGCAAATTCAACGGAATCAGATAGTTTTGATACCCCATTAATGTTGATAATGATTGCGGATTTAATTTCAAAAAATTATGAAATTTTTGAAAGTGAAAATTTGTTTGAAATTTATCAAAATTTCGTTGAAAGTAAAATTGAAATTTGGAAGAACAGCAGTGAATTTGCTAGGAATTTTAATTCAGATCTTATATCTAAGCATCGTAATTTTGACATCTTGCAGGTCTATCAATCGTTTGCAATGAAGAGTGAATTTCAATTTTATCGATATTCAAATGCTTATTTCTATTGCCTTAAACTCAAGATTATGCGTCAAGATATCCCAAAAGTACTGACCAACGATGAAATATCCAGAATGGGAATTTTGTACATAAATGGTCCGAAAATGTTCAGATTTGCTCACAAAACTTTCCAAGAATTTTTTATAGCGCAATATTTGGTTGAAAACGTTTACAAAACTGTGGATGATCCTTTAGATTCGGAAGCAGAATTTCGAATTCGTGTGTTTTATGCTTCATTTAAGTATCCAGGTGTAACAAGATTTATTAATTATTTTCTTAAAACAAAAGATGCAAATGAATCAACTAAGTTTAATTTACAAATTTTAAAGCAACTTAATACAAATTTTACAAAACTTTTCATTGAAAGTGTGGGATATGGTACGGATGTCTTAATAACCCTATTCAATTTCTTTAAAAAGAACCGTGAAATCACAAAAAGGTTGCTTCAAATCGGCGAAAATGAAACAGTTTATACAGCTTTATTTTGCTTGCCAGAACATTTTTCATATAATTCTGATTTTAATTATTTAAAATCAGCTGTTGAACCTTATTTAACCAAAACTGAATATGAAAAATTTATTAATGGATATAACCAAAAAGGAGTAATTCTAAATCACTTGTATGAAATAAATACTAAATATTCATCAATGCAATATCCACTCATTTATCATGACAATTACTTTTTTAATAATAGCATTCTTGATATTGATGATCCGTTAAAAGCTTTTCAAATTATTGCAAATGGCTTGACGAAAGACGAAATTAAAGAATCTTTAAAATCAAGTTTAAATTTTTTCCATAAACATAAAAGGAGTAGAACTAATATCGAATCTAATGCTTTGCATAAGAAAATTTGGGACTATATAGAAGAAAAAGTTTCAGTTTTAGAACAAAAAGAAATACTTGAAAGCTTTATCGACAATTTTGCAACTAGTCATCTAACAACTAATATCGAATTTTATTCCAATAAAATAGTCAAATACTTTAGCAATGAAATATTTGAAATTTTAGGTAAACATAATTTTTTTCGTGACAATTTTTCTTGTGCAAACTGTCATTTTCTTTGGGATATTTTTGTTAATCACACAACTCTAGAACAACAGCAAGCATACTTGCGTACACAAAGCTTTAAGTATGATAATTTGGACTCACCATTTAATTTACTTATGCTTAGTGTATTTTTTCATGATAAATTCAGTGAAACACTAAAAATTTACGAATCATATTTTAATGCAACAGAAATGCAAGAAATAATTATGAACAGCTCAGCTGATTTTCTTCCTGCTTTAACTCTTACTGCATATCATGAACAAAATTTCATTGATTACTTAGGAAAAGTTTTTAAGGGGAATGAAGAATCTTTGAGAAAGTTTTTGTTGAAAAAAATTGAGCCAACAAATATGAACGTTTTTGAGCTTATGATTAATTATAATGATCACAAAGGTACCCTTAAACGCCTTTCGAATTTATTGAATTTACCATCGAATTCAACAATAGAAAAAGTGGGAGAAAATATTGATTAATTTTTTTTTAAATATTTTAAATTTTTGTAAAATTGTATGACAACTCAAAAATTCGATAAAATAAAAATGACATATAATGCCAAAAGATTTCAAATTTTCAAAAATATATTTTTTAAAGCTAGTTATTTTAAAAAATTAAATTAAATTTTAAAAAAAATTAAAAAAAATTGACAAATTTTAAAACATTCACCATTAAGCAAGGATCAGATTTTTTCAGTGAAAGGGAGTTCAACCTATCAAAAGGAGAGGACCGGATTTTTTTCTCAAATTAAAATCTCATTGTGGGCCATGATCTCCTTAGACCCCCTAGCTATGCTCCTAACATAAAGTCCAAATAAACATGACTCTATAAAAAAACAATAACGAAATAAGTATAAAATGAATGAATCAAAAATATGTCGCCAATTAAAAAAGATTGTAAAACAGTGCTAAAGAGTAAACTCTGCCCAATCTATTGATCGTTCACAAAACTACGTCACGCTCTTGGGAGGGGAGACTGAAAAGTTGTTTTTATGCATGTCGTAATTTACAAACGACCCCTTACTAGTATAACTAACAAATTCTTAAGATTAAAGAGATTTTTAATATTCAAAGTCAAAGTTGCTCAAAGTCACCTCATCCTTGTGGTATATTTTTTGCACAGGGGCCACTTATTACGTAACGCAAAAATCGAGTTTTTAGACACCTTTCCCCCCTTGTCATACAGAAAAATTTCTTTAGTTTAAACTGTCACAAAATCTCAGACCCCTCCCACGAAATGCATTACGTAATAAGTGAACGGGCCCACATGTAATTTTCTAGTCTTCTAGAACTTAAAATTGTCAGGAAATCATTAAAAGTTTTGTAATGTAAACCGATGGTGGCATTTTGAATCAAATTTTACAAATGATGATTAATTTATTCATGACCAATTACTAAGTTTTGTCTTCTAATGATTTCTACCACCAAAAATTGTTTAGAAAATTAAGTTATTAGAACAGTAAAGTCCTTTGGGTGAATCAGTTGTTTTGCAAGATATTTCAGAAGTGGGTGAACTGAAAAGCACATAATGGTAGTCAAAATGGATGAATTTCCATCATATTTTGATGATTTCATCAAAGTTCCATTTTATCTCATGGAATTCCTTCAACTAGAAGTCCAACCTGTCATCACCTTAACTTTAAAGGAAAAAATTCATAAAATATCCAAGAAAATCTACTATTGGGCATTAGTAATCAGCATGATATTTTCCATCACATTAAGTGCAAAAGCTTTAATATTCTGTGACCCATATGACATGCAAAAATTCACGCTAGGCATCAATTTGTCAATATCTATGACAACGGTTATGGTGAAGGCAATTATGCTCTATTCCAATGCAAAAAATATTATAGAAATTGCAGACGATCTCAAACGAGGCTATACGAAACAGGAACAAGTCAAATATGGAATAGAAAAATACACAAATAAAGTCAGGACATTCAACAAAATTTATTCAGGATTTTGGGCAACGCCGTTCATTATTCAGTTCTCATTAGTGCTGGTGATCCTTGCTGTGACTGGACAGAAGACTTTTCCATTTTTCATTGAATTTCCGGAGTTTTTCTTACCACAAAATAATTTTGTATATCCAGTTCTGTATATTTTTGTGGTTTGGTCACTCTCATCCCCAGCTTTGGTCATGGTGTCCTTCGACTTGTCATTTTTTAATATTTTAACAGCAATTTCAATGGAATTTGATATTCTCACAGAAGACGCAAGGAACTTAAAGAAACTTTTAAAGTCTCAAATTTTCAGTCATTTACAAAAAATTATCGATCGACAGAATCGACTATTCGAAATCACATTGAAGCTTGAGGATTCCTTTACATTCTCAAATTTCTATTATTTTATTAATGCATCGATTATCATTTGCTTATTTGCCTTTATCGTCTCAACATCAGAAGACATTTCTCAAGTCATATTAATGGGAAGCATGTGTGTATCTACAATTTATCAGCTGTATCTTCAATGCAGCTATGGTCAGCTTTTGACAGACGCTAGTGCTGGATTTATGGATGGAATTTATGATTGTGGATGGGAAGATTTTGAGGATAGAAAGTTAAGGAAAATGATGATATTTATTTTGATGAGGACAAGAAAGCCTCCGACTGTTAGTTATATGAAGTTTGGGAATCTGACTAAGCAGCAGTTCACAAATGTGAGTATTTTGACTAGAAATCAGCAAAAGTTGATATTAATTTGCTCACAACTCCAACTCTGTCTGATTTTGAAGCTAAATTTTGTTTTCAGATGAACTTAAAGTGATGAATTTTTTTCAGGCTATCTGGCGTGCATATTCATACTTCACATTGTGTCAGCAAATTTATTCTAAAGTTTGAATATTTATTTGTCAAAAATTGATTTTTATGGAAGAGGATTTGGAGCAAAAGAGTATCCGAGTGGCAATTTGGTGGATAAATTAATATGTGAAAGCGCAACTACGTTCCCATCACGGCAAAACAGCAGTCAATGTCACTCGAGGTGCAATAAATAATGTCCTTAATTAATATTGTCATCACATAATCAACATCAGAATAATCTACAAAAACCCAACAATCAACTGTGTTTTTTATGCAAAGGACAAGAAAAAAAGTCATTAAAATTTCTATATCCTGATAATTGGACATTCATAGCTTTGACCTAATGAATTTTTAAAGACAATTTTTATTTTTAACTTAATTGCTTCCATGTTCCAATTGAAGTACAAAATATTTATGAAATTTTATGTTGGTTCAAAAAAAGATGAAATTTGATTGTAAAAATCTTGGTAAACATTAAATAATGTCTAAATGTCAACCTATGACATCCATCATTTTTGATCATTTTCACTGATCAAAAAGCAAATCGAAATTTTGTTATGGACGACATTTGTAAATCTGTATTAGAATTGCAACCTGCTGACTATTTTCCGAATTCAAGAATTATAGCAAATTTACAGACAAATTTTCAAGACATGTCTAGCCTTGGCCAAGGCATTTTTTATGAGTTTTTATACTTGTTGATGATAGCTAACAAATAAGAGCTTCGGAAAAATTTGGGAAAAAATTTAAGTGATAAATTATATTTTGAAAAAAATGGTCCATGTAAAAAAAATTTTTTACGTGGGGAGGGGTTCGGTCCATAGCATGATGTGGCTGACAAGTGTCTATCTTACAGTTCTGATCTATATTCCAATAACACTAACAATCATCCAACCTCAAATGATCAACAAATTCTCTCATTTAAATATTCAACGATCAAAATTCTATTTTTGTCATTAGATATCACATAACTCATTGAAAATCATCAACAAAGCTATCAACTCAATCATAAATTACAGTTCATTTGAGCTCTACTCATTCATTCATTAATTGTAAAATATTTCTATGTGACCAAACTAAAATAAAAACATTGTCATGAATGAGCTGATGTAGTCGAGTCAAAAATAAAGTGTATGTGGGCATCCACAGAAGCTTGAATTGAGTTTGTTCTTTATTGACTTTGATCGATGAAATGAGGGGAAGTTAATAATTGAGAAATTGCTTATTTTTTTGTGAATATTTCTATTTATGTCATGATGCGCTTCGTCATTCCTACTCTCAATTTCTCTTTAAGCACATTTTGATTGTTTTATTTTTTTCTGTACTCTCTAGTCTGTGTCTGTGAGCTATTTGGCATGTGAATAGTTTTTTTTTGAAATGTCATGTCGTAATAATTCATAAATAATGTAACACGTTGAATTTTTTATGATTTATTTTTTTAAATAGAGTGACATACAATAAAAAATCATTTCCTTTCTTCCATTTATTGATTTTATTCCTGAAAAAATGAGTTCATTATACCGGCAATTTCTCATTCCTACTGTAAACAGCTGTTCTTAATGTGCATGTAGATAATTGCTGATTTTCAACTGCTGATATGGATTGTTTTGAATTATTTATTAAGTGAGCAGGATCGTCGTTAAATAAAAGATTTTTTTTATGGTAAGCATTGTCATTTGTTGAATAGTCGAGGGTGGGCTTTTATGTAATGAGGATTTTGTAATTAGAGATTTTGGTGAAGACGGTTATTTTTTAGAGTAAAACTTCATAAATTACGTCACGATGAAGTCGAAGATTTTCAGTTTCAAGTGAAAAATTTGTGACAGGGTGGAATGGGGTTCAAAAAGGTCGATTTAACAGAACGTAATTTATGAACGACCCATAAAATTCGTTCACTTATGACGTCCATCATTTAGGGGGAATGGGTCTCTATATAAAATAATATGAATCCCTTGGGGTACATTCACATATAGCGTCCTTGAAAATATTGAATTTTAAGACACACTCCTCCTTACAAAGTTTTAACTCTTGAAAAATGTATTTTGTTTAAAATGTCACAAAACAACAGAACCCTTAAATGATGATCGTCGTAGGTTAATGACCTCTAAGCTGATCAAGTAATTTTCAAAAAAATAAAGTTAAATTTTTTTTACGATTTTTTGGCTATTTTAGGCAAAAGCTTTGATTTTTTTTACAATTTGACATTTAAATGAGACAACAGTACTCAGAAAACCACAACCAGATGCTTACCCTCAATATAACTTGCCCAATGATAATGACATGTCACATAAATTCCACTAATAACCCCCAAATTCCATCTTATTATACTAATATTCATATTTCTTTCTTTTTCGTTTCTCAAATTTTATTATCATCACATGCAAACTTATTCAACCTATAAAAGTTTATATTTAAAAAAAACATAAAGAACAATTTATTCTCGTTTAGTTAAATAAAAAAGTAAAACTGGAAATAATTTAAAAACTTTGTTTTTTTCTGTTGTCTTCTTTTTAAACTTCATTAGTTTCTTCTTCTTTCACCTTGTGTGACAATTTCTTCGTATTTATTGTAGTATATCATTTCCTTGTGGATAAATTTAGAATAATTTTTTTTTTGAAAATTTTGATTTTGAGCAGGAGATTATACTAATAACGAGTTCTTAGACCCCCTCCCCCCAAATTTGTAACACACAAAATCTCAGGTCCCACTTTCCCAAAATGTGTTATCTATTAAGGGGTCATTCATTTATTACGTTCGCTTTTTAGGGGGGAAGGGGTTGTATCAGATCAAACAAAGAAAAAAAATTTTCTTAGAAAATTTGTAACAAGGGGGAGGGGGTCTAAAATTTCGTTTTTTTGCGTAACATAATAAGTGAATGACCCCTAAGTCAATGACCCCATAGCAAATTAAAGATCCCTACCATGGGGTATTTGTCTCGAGAAACTCTTATTAAGGGATGCAAAATTCATTAAATTATATCCAAAATGATTTTCAATATTTTTCCTAGGCATGGACCTTCAATACGTTCCTGCCACTGGTTCCAGCTCCTAGTTACAAAAGAAAGGTTCGTGTCTGTGAAGTTGGGCAGAGACATATCGAGTTGAGAGTTGAAAACCATTTCAGAATTTCGACATATTTTCGACATTTTCGACAAATTTTTCCTGATTTTCGCCACCCTCAGGATTTCGAGATATGACACCTTGAAATTTAGGCCTATTCTCTGCCCAACTTCACATTTCAAGTACACCTATATGTGGTGGATTATTTAAAAAAGTAACAGTGCCTGATTTTCGACACTTTGGTAAAACTTTTCGACACCACTTTAGTTTTTCCCAAAAACTCTCTGATAATGCCCTGGTTCAAAAGACCCTATTAGCGGTTTTTGAAAAAAAATCTTTGAAAAATTCTTAAAATTCACTATGATTCCCAAAAATTTTGAAACTTTTTTTTATTTTGTAGGTATTATTAGTAGCTATTTTTTTAATACAAAAAATTTCAAATTATGGAAGTTTTATTGGCCATAAACTCGAAAAAATGCGATTTTTTGGACATTTTGATGCACTGTGCCTACCTATGGACATAATAAAATTTTCGAACTTCTAATTATTGTAGCTCTTATTTAGATCTACAAAACATTCATACATTGTTTTGAATAAAAATATGATCTAAGGGGTCAAAAATGGAATTGAAACAAAAAAAAAATCAATTTTATGAAATTTTTGGGGTATCTGAATTTACACTTCATTAATCGGCTTCTATCACCTCAGAATAACTTTAAATCTTATTTCTTTTACTATTTTCATAAATTATAATATAAAAGCTTTAAAATTATGTATAATATGTCATACTTTTGTAGCTTTCGAGAAAGTTATGGCCAAAAAGATTGAGTATTTAGTCGCGATCTCGGAGTACACCTCAATCTTTTTGGCCATAATTTTCTCGAAAGCTACAAAAGTATGACATATTATACATAATTTTAAAGCTTTTATATTATAATTTATGAAAATAGTAAAAGAAATAAGATTTAAAGTTATTCTGAGGTGATAGAAGCCGATTAATGAAGTGTAAATTCAGATACCCCAAAAATTTCATAAAATTGATTTTTTTTTGTTTCAATTCCATTTTTGACCCCTTAGATCATATTTTTATTCAAAACAATGTATGAATGTTTTGTAGATCTAAATAAGAGCTACAATAATTAGAAGTTCGAAAATTTTATTATGTCCATAGGTAGGCACAGTGCATCAAAATGTCCAAAAAATCGCATTTTTTCGAGTTTATGGCCAATAAAACTTCCATAATTTGAAATTTTTTGTATTCAAAAAATAGCTACTAATAATACCTACAAAATAAAAAAAGTTTCAAAATTTTTGGGAATCATAGTGAATTTTAAGAATTTTTCAAAGATTTTTTTTCAAAAACCGCTAATAGGGTCTTTTGAACCAGGGCATTATCAGAGAGTTTTTGGGAAAAACTAAAGTGGTGTCGAAAAGTTCTACCAAAGTGTCGAAAATCAGGCACTGTTACTTTTTTAAATAATCTACCACATATAGGTGTACTTGAAATGTGAAGTTGGGCAGAGAATAGGCCTAAATTTCAAGGTGTCATATCTCGAAATCCTGAGGGTGGCGAAAATCAGGAAAAATTTGTCGAAAATGTCGAAAATATGTCGAAATTCTGAAATGGTTTTCAACTCTCAACTCGATATGTCTCTGCCCAACTTCACAGACACGAAAGGTTCTCCAAAAAAAATAGAACCACTACGGGTAAAAAGGCACTACAATGGGGGCTATTTTGTTTAACCTTAGTAGAAGTTTATGCTTTTACCGATAACTAAGCACGTGTACTCTTATTTACATTTTTGCCATTAATAACTGAATTCATTACCTTTTGTTACAATCACACTTTGTTCGACTTGAAAATTTACTGATTTCTTCAAACTTTGGGTTGTTCCCATGTTAGTTTTAAGGATCTGGACAAGATTTGGGGGAAGTTTAAGGCTTCTGGAGATTAAAATCTTTGAAAAATATTTCCTGAAAGAATAATTTAAATATTGTAATCTTCATAGTGAAGATTATTTAAAGATTATAGGTGCATAAGCCTTGCAAAGTATCTTAGAATGTGTGATTTTTCATATAAGTGTGCTTTTATGTGACTTCCTCCCTTCCCCCGTCTTTAAAATTCTGACTGATGTTTCACTGAGTTTGTTGTCAAGTTTGAACCAATTTAAGGATTTTTACATAAAATTTAATCATGATCAACCCTATTCAGCAGCTAATCTAGTCTATCACATGAATCACAACCTAATCAAATAGCATCTCATCAAAAACGAACCCCAAATTCATCATAAGGGTCCCCACATTCCTCCTTAGTAACTTAATGACATACAAAAGAATGAGCACATTAAATAACAACACAACGTCGAGTATCCTCACTCATTCACTCGCAGCAAAAAAAATATTAAAACAGAAAAGAAATATTGAAATTATCACTGGATATTGATCAAACAGTTTTTGTGGTATAGTTTTGAAAATAATAAACAAATTTTAAGCAACATTTTATGTACTTGAACATGATCATCCATAACAATTATTCTGTTACTATATATCCCACCCATCAATGATTGTGAAGCGAAATGTAAATGAATAAAAGAAAAATTCAGATTTTTTTATGTTAGTAGAGCTCACATGTGAAAATAAGTCATAAATTTTATGAATGGCAGGTATCATAGCATTACAACTGGCACGTGCTAAGGAGGAAGGAAATGTTGAGCATTTGAATGGAAATGAAAATGGAAATTGATGGATATTACTAGATAAAGAATTGATTCTTATTCTAAATATAAGAAGAATGCTTTTGGCTTGTCACGGAATTAAAGATTGGTGCTGATTGATAAGTTTTTTTAGATTGAAAATTAAAATGTCATTTTTTATTTTATTTCTTATTGATTTGGTGTAAATGATGGGGGAGTTAATGGAACTCGATTCAATTTTTTTCAATAAGAGACAGCCCTTGAGACAGCTTTGCACATAAATGGCACCAGTGATTGCATGAAAATTGTAATTTGTAATTTTACGGATTATTTTGGGCTGGTTGGTTTATAGAAGGCAAGTTCAGCAATTGAAACGTAAATTTAGCGGATATACTTCGTGTACAAGAGTAGCTTTTCGAATAGACGACATTCAAGGTGCTAATGTCTAGGATATTCACCACAACACCTTAGAAGGAGTTCATCCTGATCTCGAGGCATCATTGTGGATAATGAAAAGATTTTCCGTCATGTTTGATTCTTAAAACTGTTGAAACTAGAGATTTTAATATTTTATAAACTTTAATTTGAATTTTAAAGAGAAAAAAGTAAATTTCCTAATTATTAGTCCAGAGTAGGACTCGAACCCACGACCTACAATTTCAATTCACATGCTCCTACCACTGAGCTACCGAGGGTTACTCAGATTTTTAAGAGAATACCAACTTAAGCTATTAATCTGCTCTGAACAGGCCTTTTGGTGTTATCTTAGATGCTGCTCGACTTGCAACCCTCTAACATAAACCTCATTAATCTCAAATACACCTCTCCATTCCTAGATTTTGAAATAAATATCCAATGCAATAAATGGAACAAAAATTCAAATTAATTTAATTACTAAAATCTCAATTTCAATTTAAAACAATCCACAACATAATTCTCTCATTCACATTTGCAAGCATCAAATTGAGCCAATTTATGCTGTCCCCTAATTCAATCTCTGACAACCTTCACATATAAATAAATGAATAATTTTTTTATGTTCTCATTTCATCTAATTTTCTCTTCGTGATATTCGTCTTCGACTGCAATAATAAGAAAAATTCGCACTCATTCAAAAAGTAATAAATTTTTTTTCGCTAAGCCACCATCAGAGTCAACAGTGAGAAAAGAAATCAAAAGGAAGTCGTTCAAAAATTATGTCAGAATTTTAAATTTACAAAATTTTCATGGTCAAAAGAATTATTTGGAGGATTGTGTAGTTGCAGAGGTCATTGTCGCTATACTCTAGGGCAGTTTTGGTCAATCGGTGTGCCATGGTACCAGGGGGGGTATTTATTTTTCTAGGGAGGTGTTTTGAATTTTTTTTGTATGAACAGGAAAATTTAGGGGGGTTTGGGATTTTTTTCTTAAAAAATTACCAAAAAAGGAGGGGGGTGATTTGACTCCCAATAAATCACCTTCAATTCTGATTTTTTTTCAAAACCCTAGCAAATTAGAGAATTTTTTGGTGAGGGGGGAACAAATACCCCAATACCCCCCTATCTATGCACCTAGAGTACCTTCAAGCTACCTCAAAACCTATACTTCAAGGGTACCTCCAAAATTAAGCCCCTATTGTAAGCTAAAACCCAAATATAACAGGCAACTGGTCTCAGAACTCCCACCTTAATCATTTGACGTCATTTATTAACAACCCCACCAAAAAAAAGAATAAAAACTTTTCTTATTTTCACTTTTTTGTATGTAAATAAATAGATACACGCTCCCAATTGAAATGAAACTGTAACGAATTTTCGTGGTGACCGCGGACGATAATGATGACTAATATTAGAATCGAGAAAAAAAATTCGTCGTCTGACGATCGGCGTGAGAGTTTATAATTATAAATATCGTTATTTGCGAAAAAAAAGAGAAATGTAAATATAGAAAATAAATAAGTGACTTTATTTTCCTTCAAAGTAATTGAACCATTTGACATTTAGTGTTGTTTTTGTTGTTGTTTTTGGGATGTTAATAGCTTTCCGTCCGTAGTGTGTGACTTGGAAAAATTAATAAATTCATCATTGAAATTCAACGAGGAAAGGAAATGAAGTTCTTATGTAAATAAAAAAATAAAGCTTAGAGGTGGGGTCGGAAGCTCCCCAAGAATAAAAAAGTTCCTCTTATTGAATTTCAAAGATTATTTTTTTGACAGAAATTTCCACAAACCTGGAAAATTTTTGGGTCTTGGACAGCTCTGAGCTCTCGCCTTTCGTAGTTGTGAATTTTCAATTGACGACGCCATATTTTATCTCACAGAGATGCAAAAAAAACTTTTGGGACTTTTGGAAGATTTCTTCTCACTTTTTAAAATTTTATTTTTCAAACTTTTGAGCTTTTTGCGCCTCAATTTGCACCTCACTGTCAATATTAATTGTCAATAAAATGTTTCTGTTATCACACAGCGATAAAATATATTTTTAATGCACAACAATCTCTTTCGATGCTGCACGCTGCTTAATTTTTCACACCGAACTAATTTTCGCTTTGCAAAAATAAGAAACTTTTTTTTCCTACTGTTATCGCCAGCACACATAGAGTATGTGATGTGCGAGAGAGGAAATGAGATGAGAGCAACAGTTGCGTGATTGTTGTGTGACATCAACTGTTGCACTGTTGACATGTGCTGTTTACACGAGTGAGTGAGTGAGAAAATTTTTATGTACACAGCAATATTGAGGAAGCTTTGTCATATCCATGACGACCGATGAAGGCTGTAAAGTTAACGTTCGTATAGAAAAAAAACATAAAATTTTTATAATTTTTCATCAATTTTTTATCTTGATTTATTCCTTCATCTAGAATAATATATAACATCAAATGTCTCATTTGTTCATCTTCAATTTTTTTTCATTTGTCTTATTTACTTACTATCTCTTTTATGTCATTTTTAAAATTTGTAAATTATCAACCATTTTTATCGCGATTTTTTTTTCTTTTTCATGGAATTTTTTTTTTATTTATTTATAATTTATCTCAATATATCATCTTTGTTGCTCACTCATTTCATCAAGTTTATTCAGGTAAATCATACTGAATTCAATGATATTGAGAGCTTTTTTTGGTGATGTGTCTTTTATTGAAAATATTTTTGATTCTAAAAAATTTCTGGGCTACAAAAGGAAGATGTTCATCATTTTGTGAGCTTTTAAGGAATCTAGTATCATTTGCATAACTTTTTCAATTCAAAAAAGTGTGACGATCGAGTCATGTTAAGGTGAAAACTGTCGAATACTGTAAATTTTGAAATAAGACACTGTGCTGGGTTTCTCAGTATAGAAATCATTCACTTATGACATCCATCAAAAAATGGGATTTTTAGAATCCCCCTCCCCACCCCCCTTGTCACAAATTTTAAATTCAAAAAAATTTCTTTAATATAAAGTGTCACAAAATCTCAGACCCCTCTCCCCCCTCAATCATGGACGTCATCAGTGAATGACCCCAAACATCTGCACCTATTCCTACCCTTAGAGTAGGTGACCTACCCTAGGGTGTATATCTTATGGGTAGGAATAGATGTATACCATGAAAGAGGGGTCAAGAGTTTTCAAACCCTTTTTTCAAGAAAATTTTACCAACTTTTTCAAAATTTTGTTTGATTCAAAGTTAATTAGGTGTAATCAATCTGATGAAATAATTAGTTTTTCAAATGAGTTCTATTTATACTGAGTTTCATGATTCAGACCTCTCTATGGGTATGCTCATGGTGTATACCCTACGATAGATATGTATACCAAAAATCCCAGTCCAGTGTGGGATTCGAACTCACATCCTCACAAGAAAAAGAGTTTCATATATCTGGTGTGTAGCCTAACAACTCGACTACTGAAGCTTTTCCTTATTACTGACAGAATGTCGTTTATTTTGTATGCCTTGACTCAGATCTTGCCTAGCTAGTCAGATTTTGCTCAACTCCGATACCATAAAAATAATATATTTAAAAAATCACATTCAGTATTGAATTATTGTTCTTAAAGTGTCTTTTTGGGGGAAAATTTTTGAGTCAAACTCAATTTTTATCACATATTTTTAATTTGCATTCAATTTCATGCAAAAGGTTTGTTTTCAACTTTTGATTTTTTTTTTAATTTTAAAGGAAGAAAATATTGAAAATATATTTAAGTAAAACAAAAAATAGTTAAATTTGACTTTATAAATACGTTGGTACTTAATTGGACTAGATCATGATCTTCATGACTTTGTCAACAAAACTCAGACATGTCTTATACTATCTGGATTCTTAAGGTTGACCCTATCTTCTATTCTAGAACCTTAAATTGATCTGCAAAATCTGACAGAATCAAGAACCTTTTAAAATATTTTTAAATTACACCTAGACATCCCCAGTCAATTTCAATGCCAATTTTACTAAAGATTCCATTTCCTGTTTCTATGTCTTCAACATAATAAAAAATATGTCTCCATGACATCATCACCGATAGCTCCCAGCCCAAAGCTCTCAATCATCATCAAGGTATGATTTATTCTTTCAAAAATTCAGCCACAAATCAACCAGTTAAAGCTGCTATTTTCTCTATTATTATTATCTACATACATTCAAAAAATCTTTTTTTTGTGTGTATTTTTTAACTTTTCTTAATAATTTTTTGTCTGTTTTTGTTTCAACTTTTTTTTTGTTTTTTGATGGGATTTCCTTTCGATTTTTTTATTGTTATAGTTTCAATACTTTTTGTTCCATGGAATGGAAATTGGATTGGACTTATTTTTTGAGGATGAATTGGATTTTCTAAGGGATTAAATTGGTCTGGATTATTTTGATATTGTTTGGAATTTAAATGGTTTTTGAAGGTGATTTTAAAATGGATATTAAGAATAATGCTTAAGAATTTTATGAAAATTTTGGAATTTTTGATATTTTTGAGTCAAAAATTTTGACTTTAAAGTACCCCCTTGGTATGAACGAAATTTGTAAAGAAAACTCATTTAACCCCCAAAAAAATAAAGTTTCAGGTGGCGGTGTCTAAGGCTACACGGGGTACCCTACCCACACCCTTCAACTAGAGTACCCTTCTAAGAGTTTGGACCAGAAACGAAGTCAACTCCAATTGACTTCAACCTCTTGTGTATACTGGGTGTTAATAAGGTTGTCTAATAGATTCATAGGAGTATAGGGAATGGCATACTCATAAGCCAACTGGGGGTGCAAAGTCCAGAAATTAGAATTTTTGTCAAAAAAACGTCCTTAACCTCAAAATTTTCTAAGATTTCAGCTTCAGTTCCATGGATTTAACAATTAAGTATTTGTCTTTGGAATTTTCATATCATAAATGGATTGGCTTTATTATTTTTTGGGGTAAATTTAACATTTTTTAAATATTTTTATTTGGACTAAAATGAAATTTTATAAGCTCAAAAATTTCACTTTCTTGCCATTCTAACCTCAAAAACTGCAAATATCCCCAAATTATCGTAATATCTTTCTCTTTGTAAATTGTTTTACTGTAAATTGTCATTTAAAAATTTTGTTCTGCATGCATTTTTTTAAAAATTAGAACTTAAAAAAAGAGAATTGAAATTCTTCATTATTTATGCGTTCAAATTTGTGTGTGTATGTGTGTTAATGTTTGAATGTGTTTTGATGTATCATATTTACTAAATTTTTAATGTATGCAATATGATTTATTTTATTTTTCATTGATTTTACCCGTGACACAAAGTGGATCTCATAAATTAACGTTCAACATTTTATCGTTGAATTTTCCCAAAGAGATTTGGAATTGATTTGACTTTCTTCTTCGATCCATTTAAGCATTCCTTATAAATATCAGATCTTAAATATCGTGGATAGCTGTCATTCTTCATTAATAAGTAAATATGCTCGGCAGCGACATCGAAACAGAAGAAACTCGGTCCATTTGTGAGTGCAGCTTTTGCCAATTCAACTGATTTCGAATCAACGTTGACCGGACATGGTGAGTCTTGTGCTAAAAATTCATCAAATATCTTCTTAGCCGCCTCCTTCACTTGCGATTGTGGCAATGACTTTAAGTTCTGTATCGCCTCCCAAAATCTACAATTTAAGAAAAAGTTTAAGAATATAAATTGATGAGAATTGAAAATTTATGAAGGAAAACTTACTTCAAATTTTCTCCACTAAATTCCTTATCCAAAAACTTTGCAAACTGTTTATTGCATGAGAAGATGAGAAGAGATTGTGTGTGAATGGAATATTAAAAATTAATAAGGTAGAAATACAATATACGACAACGAGAGAAATAAACGTTATTTTTTCAGATATTTGAATCTTCCCGCACTTTTTCTAGTTTTTGTTTACAAAAATTGTATTCGAAAATGAATCGAAAGATTTTTGGGCTATTAACTATGATTTGTTGTGAAAAAATGATTCTAATAGAAGTAATTACACTCAACTAATACTTCTTAATCATGCTTCAAGTCAAAAAACTAGAATTTAAGTCAAAATTCTTAGAACAAAATTCCATATGAAAATGTAAACAAATCATTTTCGAAATTCGAACATAATTTTTCCAATTTCGAAAAAATCATTTTCGAAATTCGAACATAATTTTTCCAATTTCGAAAAATAAGGGACCAAATATCGAAGAATAAAGGACCGTTGTATTATATTGGATAGAAATGTGAGAGAAATACAACTTAGTTGAAAATAAGACAAAAGTTTCATATGTTTTTATGAGAACTGAAAATTATAGAGCACAATAGTCAATTCAGATGCCTGAGATCGGTTGTTTGTTATTCCCAAGGTATATATACTGGTATATACTACCCAAAGATAATACCAACCAACCGGTTGATTCATTTAAATCCCAACCAGAATCCCAACTTTTGAAACAAAAAGAGCTTTTTAAAAATATTCCAACCAAACTGTCTTTCCCCACAAACCACCTTATCTCAATAATCTTACCTGTTCCCTTCCCGCTGGATCCTTCAGCAACTCACGTAAGCTAAAGCCCCAACGTTTAACTCGTTTCAACGAAATCTCTTTGCTATAATAAATTGTTCATAAATAATTAATCAAGTTCACCAACTTCAGACGGTAATGATAAATCAACTTACTTCATTTCCCAAAATTCTGTGCTGTCGGTCGTCCATGGATTTGGATATTCAGGTGGCGATAAGAAGGAATCAAACTCTCGATATTGTTCGAAGTATGAAATGTAACTGAAAATTATGAATTTGTTAGAAATTTTGAATAAATGTGAATTTGATTTATTTTGGACATATGGGCTTAGTTTCTTCAAAGGTTTCTATTTTCTGAAGATTTTGGTTGAATTTTGATACAAATTTAAATTCTACGAAGTATCTAAGCCTCAATACCCAAATAACTTACGATTCAGCAACTTTGGATATTTTTATAGTCCGACGTTCAAGTTTCAATTTCAGCATTTGAACCTAAAATTAGAATAGATTGTCAAGTGCTTAGTTTTATGATGACAAAATTACTTTTTATGTGCGTTAAAAAACAACTTCAAGGCATAACGAATAAATTAAAATTTCATGTGCCATACAGGTCGTGTGGGGCTAAATATCATGTCGTGAAATGGCATGCTTATCATTTTAGAGCTCTCTTATTTTTGCTGGGGAAATACCAAGAAGTAGTCTTGTTAATAAGTTATTGACATTTCGTAATTAGAGTGTGGGAGGCATTAAAGGCTGGGTATTTTCTTGGAAATTTGTTTGAAAAATAGCACAAAATATTTAATACTGAACAAAATAATTGAGGGGTTTTGAGGAAGGATGCATGAGTATGGAAATGAGGTGTGACATAATACTTTGGGAATTGGTGGAATTTTTCTAGAACTTTATTGTCTTGGTAGTGACTAAAACTTAGAATTTTAGGGATATAAAATGAATTTTTAAGTAATATTGAGAAGATATGCTATAGACATGGGTGTACCCAAGGGGGGGGGGGGTCCTGCAGCACCCCCTTTAAAAAAATGTTCTGGGTGCACGACTGGCTGTAAATATGACTATGAAAAGGTTTAAGTAGTTCTAAATACTCAGTCAGAAATGTGACTAATACTTGGTAGTCTAGAGTCAAGATTCTATGTTAGCAAATCAAAATAATTTTTATGTAAGCTTGATCTCAATCCCTATCAAATCTAGCTCATTTTAGCACACACGTCAGTTTTAAAGAAGCCAACACACGCCAACAACAATACAAAAACCATTTGCATCCCATGAGAAAAACAAACTTACATGACGAGTTAATTGCTCGACGGATAGATTATTATGAACACGTGTTGAACCCGAGCTGCCAGAACCAAGCGATGATCCACCTTTCCTGTATGCTTTTTTAATATCAACTTCAGTCGTATTAATACTATTGGGCATTGGTCGGAAGACATCCCAAAATGCCCGCTCCTGTGAGTCTAATACTTTACGTTCTAATTTATCACGTTTCTTATCAACTTTACTTTGTGCTGTGGATGAGATTTTAAGGAATTAACAATTAAAAATTTAATGACTCAAAATTATGAAAGCATTAAGTTGAGAATTTAGCACCTTTGTTGCCAAATTATTGTCAACTAATAGCAGTTCAAACAAAAATGCTTTAATAAATCATCAAGTATCACACATACCTTCAGCCTGCATAAAAATAAATTCCCACTTTCGACTAAACATTTTCTGTAATTTTGCAAGATTTTCAGCCTCATAGTCGGCCAACTCCAGGCGAGTCTTATTTTGCATTGTACGTTTACAAAGATAGACAGCATAATCGGTGTTTTCTGGTTCGAAGCAATTTGATGGCCAGAAGTAAGGTGTTTGAAATCGATAGAATGTATTGTCATTTTTGACCGTCAGATAGTGATCGTCCTACACGAATGTCAATGTTAATTACATTATCATTATCATGAGAAATAAAATAATATCAATCACGACTTACGATTGGAAATAAATAACCGTGTGATGCTAATAAGTATGCGAGATGTAAAGCTTCTTGCGCGTCGTCAACATCGAGATTTTTCAATATCCAACTTATTAGGTCAGCTCCACTGAAAACTGATGGGATTTTTGACATAAATGCCTTGACTGTTCGTACAGTCACTCCACCGTTTTCCGCCTGCATTCTCTCAATGATTGCTTCCATCTAAAAATAAAATATTCATGTTAATTACATTCATGATTTGTCGTAATTATGAAATTTCCTTTCATTGTCCATGGATGGTATGTCTAAAAATAAAATATAAAGTCCATGAATATTCAATAATTCCGTTCCACTTACTTTCTTATAGACTAATATATTCGGTGCCATTTGGTCAGAATTATTCTCATTATTTGATGACGATGATGTACTATTTCCCGTACCCGACGATGACGACGTTTGATTTGATGTTGTTGATGCCATTTGTTTCTTCTTCGGAGTCGCTACACAATTTGATGTCTTATCCTCCGAAGTGGTCGAAATTGTGACCATTTTCTTCGTGATTTCTGGTTTACTGTCACCCAGCTCGATATGATTGTCACTTCGTTCTAAACTTCCAGTAAAATTTTATAACAAATAAAAATATGTTTTTTTTTCTTGTTCTAATTTTTTTTTCTATTTTTTATGTGATTTTTTTTTATGCTGTTCTGGATGTTAGATTAAGGGGGGAAGAAGAAGTTAGCAGGAAGAAAGAAGAAAGTAAAGTAGAATGTGTTAGGAAAGTTTTATTGAGAGTTGAGAAAGATTGTGGTGCATTTTATGGATTGATTCTTTTATGGGCGATATGGAATTTATGGAAAAATGTAACTTCCGAGTCCTGAAGCCAATAAGTAGAGCAAATATCGTCGTCACGATGACTTTAGGGTACTTCACGTGTTAATAATTTGAACTATAGACTCAGTTACCCATCTCTTCTGATCTTGGTCACCCAATTTTGCTCATTTCTACCAAATGATACTTAATTAGTTCTAATTATTCAAAAATTTGTCATTCAGGTCACCTTATGTTGCTTTTTTGTGTATATAGGAAATGGTCGATTGTAAGATTTACTATCTATAGCCTGTTTTTGAGACTGCTACTCCTCAGGTAAGGTTGAATATATTTCAAAAGATCATTCAACATACTTATCATGAAACGGTAAAATGTATTTCAGAACGTTTGGAGTCGCAGTTTTATCATCAGGATTCAATGAGTTGCTGATACCCTTTCACATTATTATTATTAATTATTAATTATTTTCTTACAAGCATATTTAGCTTTATCATTGGGTACCATGAGAAATCAAGACATTCGGTCAGCTTTAGTCACACTCTATCATTTGCAATCCCTAACCCGACTTGCTATTAGAAAATCTCATTTTTTGTCGTCAAAAGTTTTGAAAATAGCGTTTGCGGTACCCCTCCTTCATTCTGAAGCTTTGCTTTTAACACAACGATGTAATGGTGTCCTGACGACTATTATGTGTCTTTAGAGTAAAGGACATTAAGTTTTTAGTCTTAATTTTTATTAACTCTAGTGACAAATAGAAGAAGCCTTGATAGTCTTGATGGAAGTTCATTTTATATGGAAGTTTATCATGTTACTATGCCTATTTCAGGTCCACAGAATCTTGAACTTAATTTCTATTTCAATTACCAAAAATTATACCAAGAATAAAATTCAAAACTAAGATCCAACAATCAAGTCTCTAAAAAAATCCTCAAATTTAACCAAAATTAAGCAATACGACCACCATATTCAGTAGACAGTAGTCTGTAATTTAAAGTTCATGTCTTTACCGATGTGCTGCGAATGCCCAACCCAATTTCTATTTCAACATGAAAGGTGAAGCTAAGGTTCAAGGCCGACCATACATTTAATGACATTTTGATTCTGACGGCATTAGTTCTTATCATTTTGTGAAATTCCCATAGAGTTATCAATTGACAAGGTGACAAGAATCAATCCATAAAAATTTATAAATTACAATAGATTTAAAAGAGATGAGATAAGAAGGAAGTTTAAAGGAAAAGAAAGTCCCATGAGATGAATATTTTATGTCACATCCACATTTCTGATTGTGTGTATTTTTACACCTGAATGAATTTTTCATCTACGATAAGAAGATTATCGCACGATGGATAGACTAATGTAAACTTTATAGTTTTCGAGTGTAATTGACCTAATCTCTAACAATCTAGCTGATATGAATGCAATTACATGTGAAAAACTGGGAAAAAAGTTTTTCTCCTTGCTGTGTCGTCTTTTTTCCTTCCTTTCCTGATTTATCGATTTTTTTTCAACTTCGCCACAAATGAACAAAAAAAATTTTTTTATCACAATCTAATGGCACTTAATCTGCCTTTAATCGATCAACAATTCACATTAATCCACTGTAATCTTCTCATCATGGAATCTCTCTCAATTAAAAAATTATAATAGACTAATTAAGTGGCTAAACTAAATCGACACAATTGATAAATAATTTTTCTGTCACTATCCGTACCTGCTTCGTCGAGCTTTTTTCACTTTATGAGAAACTTTTTGCTTCTGCTTCTTACGTTTGAGGGAAAAACTTTTTTTTCATTTCCAATTTTCTCTCAAAAAACTTTGTTTTTGCTCGCGATGAGAGAAAACTGTGGAAAATTGCGCATCGCGCATGTCACGTGATGTTCAGGTCCGGACTGTAAGCAAGTGATAACTCAATTGACTGGAATTTCTGTGGAAATATTTTATTTTTCATGTATCACATAAAGTGATATTCAATTTATTTTTATTTTGAAACTTATGACTGTACAGATACACAACATTCACATGTGCTTGTATGAAGAGGGACGGAATTTTGAAGCGGCAAACTGTGACAATTTAAAAGGGAATTGGAAATGATGAATATCGTGTTTGAGAATTTTTCTGGATTAAAATTATGATTTTGATATTAAAGATGGAATTTTTCTACTAATTATGCTTCACAGAACAAGGGTTCTTGACAAATGTATCCAATTATGAATTTTTAAAGACGGTAAACATCAAGAAAGTGCTCTTTAGTCGGTTTAAGATAAAGAAAATAATGATAAATGAGAAAAATATTTTCTAAAGACTTTTTGTCTTCTTATTTTCACTATTTCTTAGTTTTTGAGGATTTTTTGGACAAAAAGTACTGCTTTAGAAAAGAAATAGAAATTAGATGAACCAAACAGGAGATTGAGCCTTACATACCCCCCCCCCCCTTTGAAAAAAATTCTTCATTTTTCTGGGGGTTTTCACCAAAAATGTGCGAAAAATTAACTCTATCGACCAAAAAAAGTCATTAAAAAACAATTTCGAGCAACTTAGTGTACATTTTCCAATTTTGAGAATTCAACCACCCGGAACCAGAATTCCTGGTTTATTTCTGCATTTTAGTCAGAAAAGTTGGGGTTTATGAAAAATAAATTTGAGTCCTGCTTAGGATACTAAATGAACTGCTTTTAGAGACTCTTTTCAGCAGTTTCAGGCACTAAGCTCTACAACTGGATATCAAACCTTAGCTGGACCTAGGACCAAATTAGAATTTTGTACCCTCCAGAATAATATTTGAATTAACAGTTCCTCAATTTTTGATTTCAATTTGTAACACCCAGAGTCAATGGCTTAGATGTTTGGCTAACCAGAGCCCCCTCCCACCCCTTTCCAAAAAAATTTTGCCTTAACTAAAAAAGTATTTAATATTGCTAGTCGCAATACTACATCCCTGATTCTTAATGATCTTTTAGTTAAGAGCCCCTAACAGACAACTTGCTGTACATGATATGGTGTAATAGAGCGTGATCTTTGTCTATTAAGTACAGTGTCTACCAAAATGGGTTTCAAGGTGCAGGGGTGTGCCAAGAGAATTTTTAAAAAATGCTAATGAATATCAGTTTTCCACATTTGGTTTAAGTACTCTCCTAGAGTTAGCTATGCAATATTATTAAGTCACTAGTATAGATCATGTCCTGCTGCTAAACAATATATATATTTGAAATTCTTTCTATCTTCATTAAAATTTTTAGACTTTTATTACTGCAACACACTGTATGCTTATAAAATTTCATTAAAATTCTAAGGTATCGTTAAATATAATGTTCAAAAATAACGATAATTTTTCAGAAAAGATCAATAGATTTCTGATGAATTTTTGATTATTTTTAAGGAATGAATTTATTTTGTGTTGGGTCTAAAACATGAATTTTCAGATTCAAATTTAATTTTTTTTAACGAAATGACAAAGATTTTTTCAGATTCACATAACAAATACAAAAGTCACAACAACCCTTCAAATGCCAAATACCCAAGCTTGACATGGTGTATATCAAGAAATCTCAACAAACTTGAACCTGAAATATTCCACTTGAGAACTGCCACAAGATTTCATCAACAGCTTTTCACGATAATTCCATTTTCTCCTCAAGTACTCTTCACTTCCTTCTTTTCACCTCTATTTGTCATATTTAATGTTCTTCTTTCATGTTTTTATTCATCCTCACACATACTTTTCTTCTCTCCTTGTCTTCTTCATCATCCAGAAGCTATTAAGCAGCCTTCTATGTGCAAATATGAAACATTCTCTTTAACGGCAAATTATAAAGTCTTTAATTTATTCACAAAAAAATAAATCTTGTTAAAGAAAAAATTTGCGACCATATGAAAAGGAGATTCTTATTTTTTTGCAGTCACTGCCATTAATTTTCGCACAACAAATTTACTTTGAAGCGTAAATTTCTCTTTCCACACATGTTTCTGTAGCAAAGAAGCAAAAAATTCTCTTTCATGCGGGTTCGGAAAGTCAAAGTGAATCTGGCTGTAAAAAAAATTATTATTATTTCTTATTTCTCACTCATCACATGCATGTGTCATCGATATCATTAATGTCTTGAAAATCATAATTTCTTTCTGGTGTTTTATTAAGTTTTGATGATGTTGTTGTGGGGCTGTAAATGAGACCACACACAGAATATTGTGTGAGAATTGTGATGGAATCATAATTCACATTAATTACAAAGTATCAATTTTCATGACTTTTTTCAGTGAATTCTTCTTGGAAGAAAATATTTTTGAGGAATTTTTTGAAAAGTTTTTGAAGAGTTTGGAAATTGATGAAAATTTCGGTTTGGTGGGTTTTTAGGAGGTGATTAAGTTTCTTGGATTGGAATCGAGTTTGGACCCCTGGGGGTGTATCAAAAATATTTTCATGTTTCATTCAACTTGTCTTAAAATCCACATTCATAAAAATAATTCTAAAAATCTGTTTTTAAAATGTTTTTAAAAAACAATCTAAACCAATCTAAAAATTATTTTTAAAATCTAAAATTTTCTTTTCAAATTTTAAAAACATATATATACATTCAAAAATTGTCATATGTGTACACATGCTTTGGTGACGTAATTGTTAGAGCACTATACTACTAACCAAGAGGTCATAGGTTCGATTCTCACTCAGAGCAATTTAAAAAAAACGTTTTTATAATCTAAAAATTCTTATTAAAAGTAAAATCCAAAAAATGTTTTTAGATTTTCGCATACAAAACGACAAAGCGTTTTTAGATTATTTCTATGAGTGGCATAGTTGCAGATTTAGAAACGTAGCCAGAAATTTAACTAATAGATCCAATGTTGTGAAGTTATGTTCAAACCCACCCAAACCTAATGGTGCAGAACTGAACAAAATAAAAAAATATGATCAAAAGTCATTTAATCAGTTCCCACCATAGGTCTGAGTGGGTTTGGATATAAATTCACAACATTGGATCCATTAGTTAAATTTCAAGCTACCAGAACACTCCTTCCTCCCTAAATGATTAGAAATCATTATGAAATGACGTCTGAAGATATAATTTTATTTCGTTATTCCTTGATGCTAAAAATTTATAAGAAATTCCAGAAAGCAATAATAATGCATTACTGATTTTTTTAAATTTATTGAATTTTTTAACTTTTTTAAATTTATTGAATTTTTTAAATTTTTTTTAACTTACTAATTTTTTAAAAATTTATTGAGTAAGTTAAAAAAAATTGCTTAAAAATAGCTCTTTAGCCTTTCTACGCATTTACTACACCAAAAAAATTCTCAAATCTACATCAAAGTCCACCAAAAAAACACAATCAACATTCTATATCGCCCATAAATTTGAAACGATAAATTTTTACTTGCAAAATTTTAATTAAATATTCAATTCAGCAACAAATGCAATAAATTTATATTCAGACAAACACATAAATACACATAAAAAGGTCAAGAAAATGTGCATAGCTTAGCACTAAATCTTAAACTCAATTAAGAAAATTTCTTCTTACTCTCCACTAAAACATTCTTTTTCTTCATATCATTAAATTGTTGCCAGGATAATTGCTAGAAAGTCACAAAAAAAAAGTATTCGATAAACAGAAGACGAGAAGAAGAAGGAGCAAAAAATTTTCTTTCGTCATGAATCTTCTTCAAACTCGCTGTGTAATAGAGAGTTTACACACAGTCGCAGATCGACCAATCGTGAAAGGAGAGGAGGAGCCAAAGCAGTTCTGGTCGATGGTTGATGTTCAGGGGTTGTGGAAAAAAATTTTGTTTTTGGGAATTTTTTTAAGACGGGGAACATTTTTGTGATTTTTAGAGAGATTGGAAGTAAAATTATGGAGACAGAGAAATGAGATTAACAGAGAGATGAGGTTAAAAAAATTCAAAATCTGCTAGGGTTGGAAAAATATTTGAATATTAAAATTTTTAATAATGATTTCATTAATTTAGGAGAAAGAGAGGATAAAACAGTGACTAGTTAGCAATATTAGTATATTACTCATTATACTAGGGTATTCTAAAGGTAGGTGTGGGGGTATATCGAAAACAACAAGCCCCAAAACAGTGGTGTACCAAGAATTTATAGTGCCTAGGGTCAAATAAAAAATTTTATAGAGTTTTGAGCCTTTTTTTGCAAGCTACTGCCCTAGAGCATCCCTAGTTGTAGGAAGAGGTAAGCTAGACTTGGTATACTCTCGTTACATATAGATATACTCTACCTACCAGGTATTGGTAGTATAGGGTTTCCTAAATTGCCTTAGAATCCTAAATTCTGATTGGTGTCATGTATAAACAGCCCCTAAGGTATAACATTTGCTCAGATTTTAAATAAACTTCCTTAATACCATCAAAATTCATCCTACAAAAATTCAGCACTTTTCTCTTTTGATTTCAATTCCCTCATTCCATCCATCCTTACACATAATCCATTTCGAAACCCCTGAATCACGCATGCTGAGCATAATAAAAGTTTATGGGCTGGCAAGCATAATGCATGTCATTTTTGTTAAATTCATCGCCCGTTGTGGAAGTTTCTTTCTATTTTGTCTCTCTCTTCTTTCTTCCCTCCGTTTATTTTTTGACTGTAATTGTTTCATATTTTTGCTTCTTCAGTATAATTTCGGTAGTCATCGATAGCACTCGCATTTCTAATAAAGTATTAGGAGAATAGAAAGAAAAAGGGAAAGACAAAAAATTAAATTAAATTAAGTTACGTGTCGGTGGATCAAAAATATTAATTTATGTGAAAAAATGGAAGTAAAAATGGATGAAAATTGTGAAAAGTCAAGTGATAAAATTTCATCACCGGATACGCTAATTGAGGCGAAATTATCAAGAATTCCAAAAGCATTTTCGATTGAAAATTTAATTGCAAAAAAGTCAAGCAATTCAGAAATAGAAAATGAATGTCTATCGGTTCCGGACGTAAATTATCAGCAGCATCGAATTCCACCAATAGCATTTCCGCAAAATTTTCCATTCTACAATCCATGGGCGGCTAATTACTTAATGTCACACACAAATGTATCGCCACAGAATTTATTACTCAATGCCAGTGCCTGCGTTGTCAATTCTCAACAGTTGTATCAACTTCAAAATGATAAATTGGGCAATTTTGTGGACAATTCACAGCCACAGCTGCAGCCGAAAGAAAAATTTACGGAGATGCTCTTTAATCCATTGAGCAATTTACCGCATGACCAAAATAATCTTTCAACATATCAACAATTACTTCATCACCATCCCGACCAGGCAAACTTCTTTGCCAGTAAACTCAAGGATGCGAATTTCATTAATGAATTTTACACAAATTATTTCATGCTGGAAAATAATCGAATTATGAATTTAACAATTAATAGTGATAATAATAATGTGGTAATGAAAAGGACCAAAAAGAGTTTAAGTAGTGAGAACTGTGGACATAACAATAATATTATTAGTAGTAATAATTTAAGTGGAAATAACGATAACTCAAATAATAGTGATTTTGATAATAATGTCAATGATAGCCATAATAAAATGATGGTGATGGATCGAAATGGAATGTATTATGAGGAGGATTCATCATATAGTGATTTAAGTGTAACCATGTCACCTGAACAGATACAAAATAGTGGACAAGATAAAGGTAATGAGCCTTAGAGGGAGTTTGTGATACTGAAATAATAATTTTGAATAGAATATTGAATTTAAATCGTTTGTGGATTTAATTTTGTTACATCTGTTGGATTTTTGAGTAGTGCACTACTTTATAATAATGCAAAAATATTGTATAATCTAAATTAAATAAGTGAAACTGATCTCTTGACATTTAACAAGTTGATTTGTGTCTCCCTTGAGAATTCACACAAAATTCTGCATTTTATTAAATTTCATTTTTATTTTTGATTAAAACTTTATATTCATGTGTTTTTTGGAACTTATACTTCTTTTTTAATATAATTTAAATTCAATAATCAAGACTACGAAATTTTCCAACAAAATGAATTATTTGGCCTCTAAAACGGCAAGTTATTTAATTAATTTTGATTTAAAAAATAGAAGTAACTTTTAGTTTTTAAAATAATTCTAATTAATTCACAAAACAATCTAGAATTCAATCTTATGAAGTCCATCAAAAAATGGGATTTTTAAAACTCTTCCTTACCTCTTTGTGACAAAAATTTTCATACAAAAAAATTAAAATGTTTAAAATACCGTCGAGGTTTCTCAAAAATTCTAATTTTTGTCTTATCCATAATTTTAATTCCATACCAAATGCTAATTTTGAAAAGCAGTGGAAAAGCAGCTGTAGCGTAGTGGTTAGAGTGTTGGACTTCGGCTCTAACGACCCGGGTTCGATCCCAGGGAATGTCTAGTCGGATTTGGTTGCTTTTTCACTGTTCTAGCCATATCAACTCGGTTTGTGTGATGTCTGCACACAAATTGTGGCTAGGTACATTGCATTGATATACCCTGGGTCATGCAATTGTGCAGAGTTGGAAATCAATCGTCATAAATGACAAAAAGCATAAAACAAATATAAGTCTCATCTGGATGTTCTTCGCATCAAAAACAAACAATAAATTTTCATTTATAAATCCATAATTAAGTTGTAATAGCTGTTGCTAGACTTTTTTTTTAAAAAAAAGCTAATTTTGAAAATATAAAAATAATGCTACTTTAAATTTAATTTTCATAAATACCTATTTCAAAACAAATTTTTTTGAGATAAATTTTTTAAAAGTAACTAGTAATTGAACAAATATTAAGTAAATTAGTACTAAGTGAATTGAAATTATCAAAATTAAGTCTATGTTTTCAAATTTATTGTAAAATAATTTTTAGTTTTTGTTCAAAATTCTGTAGAATTTATGAAAAACCAGAAATAATGAAAAACCCTGGGAAAACTTTAATTAACTCACTTGATTGAAGTATCTAATGATGATTAGCAATCGTATCAGTTGAAAAGCATTTTTCCGTATTTTCACAACTTTTTGATTTAATAAAATCCCAAATCATCAATTGATATACCGTAGATGCTAGGGATAGTTCACTTATAACATCCCAAAATAATTGTCATTTTTCAAAAAAGAACAACAGATTTCTTAAAATTTTTATTATTCTACTCTTCTAGCCCTTTCCCTTGGACATCATAAGTGAATGAGTCCTTAGTTCTATTATGGTTTTATGGAAGCTGATTGAAAATTTTCTGAAATTAAAACTGCAAAAATTTCATATTTTGAGTGAAGCTTGTTGGATTTAAGTAGCAGTACAGTTGCATTAAAATACAGCAGCTGAGAGCTTGGTGATCATAAAATTAAATTTTTAAACAAAATCCCAAAAAAAGCCATAAATCTCAAATAATCCAGCTTACTACATTAAAAGAATGTTAACAAGCACAAGAAAGACATTAAACCCAAAAGAAAAGCCTTGATTTACAAATGACGCAATGAATTGGCACAAAAAAAGATGCTCATTGGAAGACTGGAATTGAAAAATTATTTTTGGGCTTGCTAGACAAGTTTTTAATCAACCTAAATATTGTCTTCAATTCTTCTCGACTCTAAAGCTTGAGAGAACATTATTAGACATAAAAAGATCGTTTCTTACGAGCCTGTTGACATGAAAAGGGATGGAATGAAATAAAAAGTTGAAAAAAGGCGATGAAATTGAAATGAAAACAAGAAACATAATTTGATGAATCTACAAAAATTTAATTGTGAAATATCATCCATTCATGTACTTTACTCGCTCATTCATTCATGTATGAATATCACATAATAATAGCTGAATGACGATGATGTTGCTAATGTTACTACATTTACAATTGTTGAAAGCTGGATCAGCATAATTATCATTATTTTAAATTTTTTTTAATGCATCATTTTCACACGCCATTTAGCAGTTTATTTTTATATTTTATTTCTTTTGATATTGGCTCGTGATTCGTCGTCTCTCTTTCTTTGTTGTACTGGATGTTGAATTTATTGGATGTAATTAATTTTGACATGAAAAATTGAAATGTTGTAGATTAATAAGTTGAGATGAAATTAATTTAATTTGTTGCGAATTTTGTTTTTGGGAATGATGGAAATTAAGATTAAGATGGATAAGTGCTACTTCGGAAGAAAGTGATTTTTGTCAGATTTATATCAAATTTTCTGGTTTTGAAAATTTGAAAAGAACAGACTTGAATTTAAAAAATCGAGAGTTATTTTGGAGTTATTAGTACAGCAAATTTTTCTCTATTTTGAATCTAATAAATGCTAAATTTATTATTTATTAGATTCCAAAAAGAAACAAATTTGCTGTAAATATATATCTTGATTTTATAAATTGTGTGGAACTTTGACATTAATTCAAGTCAATTTATTCAAATTTTTTAAAACCAAAAATTTGATAAAGCTGTCGAAATTCGTACTAACCAGCTTCAAGTTTATTTCAGAGGTCTTTCCTCTGTCAATTACACTTGCATAATTGACTCTGAGAGTGAATAAATAAAATTTAGCAATTCATATCCTTGTTGAGTCTCCAACCCTCACTCAAACCTCAAACCTCACGCTGTGTAGTAATTAGGTACCAAAATCAGTGAAGTTTGGTCATCCAAGGCACCCTGAACCGTGACCCCCTCTTAATACGCCACTGTACCGAATGATCCTACATTGCTGTCAAATTTTCATCAAAAATCAGCTATAACTAGGGTTACCAGACATTTTCAAGAAAAATAGAGGACATCTCCTATTTATTTGTTTTTTGGACGAATTAGAACATTAAAAATCTTTTTCATTTTTGAAAAATGAAAAAAATAAAAAACTGTTCTCTGAAAAACCAAGCAGATGGTCAGCCTAGCTATAACACATATCAGGGGCAGAGCTATATATTTTTAGAGGAGATTTTCTAATATTTTTTTTTGAATTTTTGAAGAATTTTATTATTTCTTTTGAAAAAATTAGCAATGTGAAGATCATTTTCCAGCAAGAGTGAACAAATCATCCAAATTACGTGCCAAACATATCAATAAATTTTTAAAAAATAATTTCTTAATTTTTAAAATAAATATTTACCCAAATAAGTATTTAGCAACAATATCAATTTAATTGCAATCAATTTCCGTGGGAAGAGTGAAAATAATCCCTTGACTAGATAATAAACCAGCATGATAACTCCGAAAATTGGACTCCCTGCTTCTTCAATTCAGTTACATAACTCTTTTAAATCCTCACTAAATCTCTCTTTGCATTTCTACTTCCTTATTTCACTATTTGTGTCTAAAAAAGACTTTTTGTACTTCCTGTAATCACAACAATACCAACAAAGGGGATGATGATGCGAAAAAAAATAATCCTGACTTAATCTCTCAATTTATTGCAACCACATAATTGCTACAACACCGATCGTTACCCTAACAATCACAAAGTCATTTAAGTCCACAAAACGGCTTAGTTGAACAATAAAAAAATGATGTTTGTGGGAAAAAATTCAATCAATTAATTTATGCAATTGCATGTCCTTTATTATCCTAGATTTATGTAACACAGAATCAGAATGTTCTGATAACGACGAGACGTGTGATGATGATGAGGAGAATATGGAAAATTCGAGTGAAAATGGACAAAAGTCAGGAGCAAAATCGAGAAGACGACGAACAGCATTTACGAGTGAGCAGCTGTTGGAATTGGAAAGAGAATTTCACGCTAAAAAGTATTTGAGTTTAACGGAACGAAGTCAGATTGCGACAAGCTTGAAATTGAGTGAAGTGCAGGTGAGGAATTGATTATGTGCTCTTTGGGGATCAAGATTTTATTTTTTGGGGATTTACCTGCTTTAAGTGACAATTTTTTTAATCAATTTCCAATTTATTCCTGCTTTTTCAGATCAAAATTTGGGTAAGTTCCAAAACTTCCGTCTACTTCCTCTGAAAAAATCTCATAACCTCAAATTTTTCTATTTTTAATTCCATTCCATCAATTCAGTTCCAAAACAGAAGAGCAAAATGTAAGTTAAAATCCCAAACACCATCAAATCCTCCAAATTAACCTCAAATCATTTTACAGGGAAACGAGTAAAAGCCGGTCTAACGTCACACAACATGGGAAGTCGAGGATCACAATCGACGGGAAATAAAATCGTTGTGCCTATTCCTGTTCATGTTAATCGATTTGCGATACGTCATCAGCATCAAACAATGGAAAAATTGAGTCTTTGTGGACCAAAGCCGGAACTGAGAAATGCATCGAATGTTGATAGCAGTTGCTTTGAGAGTTTTAAGATGCAGAAGGTGGCGAAGCAGTTTTCGTAGAGTTAAGATGATGGTGTTAAGATGTTAAGAAATTTATTTTGGGAATTGTAAGATGTCTGATATGAAAATGTTTCTTAAGTTGTTGCTGATGATGGAAGGGATTGATATTAGTTGGAAATTTTGGAATACTAACGACTTTTGGTATTTCTAGTGGGTCCAACGTCATCCAGAGCTCTGATTTTAGCTTAATTTTATATATTAAGCAGTTGAAGTATCTAAACTTCTCAGAACCCCCAAATTTCAGATTAGCAGGATTCAAACCGACGACTTGCAAGTTATTACATTAAATTTGATCCAAAATCCTTACTAATTACTCCATAGAGGTACTCTACTGTTTTATGATTGTAGCTTCTATACTAGCTTCATCTAACTTTAGAAAACTACTCACTAGTACCTTTAATATCTCTATTAATGGCTTCATTCGGATAGAATGGGCATTAAAATTCTAGAATCAGCGTCATGATTGGGGTGACCACCTTTATTTGACATTTTGTGTTAATTTTGGCATGAAAACCCTAAAGTAAATTGGGGAATACTGAGTTCTTACTTAAGTTTATGCAAATTTTAAGATATAATGTCTATTTCTGAACTTATTTGGAATATGGCTTTATTTTTTATCTCCAACTGGGCCCCGTTGCATGGTATAGCCTAGGGAAATCCCAGGAGTATGGCCATAACCCTAGCGTATTCCGAGCAACCAGCCCCAGGTTACTAGCATTTTATTTCTCTAAAACTCGAAACTATCAAGAAGAAAACTGAACATATTGATGCCATTGTCTTAATCTTAATGTCTTTTGCACTACAATTCAACATCAATCCCTTCTAACCTCAAAAATTCTGATTTAAAATTTAAAAATATCGGTCAATTAAACTAAATTCAAATTAATTGAACAATATTATTATTCAAAAACTTTAAATTGAATTTGATGTGTCTTTATTGTCAGTAATTTACAAACAAATTAATTAATTAAATGCAACATCAGAGCAATAACAAAATGAAAAATTTAATTTCTCACGAAAAAATATTTAGAATAAATCTATATTTTAAAATAATAAAAACTAGACTGTAAAAATTGTAAAAATGAAAATTCTCCACACTTTCACTTTCTGTAAATTCATTTAAAAAAGTGTTTTAAAAACGGAATAAAGGACAATTCTATATTTCTGAAGTACAACATGAAAAAAAAAGAATCATAAGTGTGTCCGATTTTATTTTTGTGTTTTACTCTTCGTCCTTACCCCTCAATTTGTCATCATCAATTGCAATTTGCTGTGTAAAAAGGAAACAATAATTATCCAATTGGATTCGCTTCTTCAAAATGCGATTGCCTTTTTGTATGTTTGAATTTTTCATTGTGCATTTAAGGGTGACAATTCATGTATCGTTAATCTAATTTTTAAAATGTGCTAACAATTTTTGATTTCTTGACAGCTATTTTTTTCAGGCTGGTTGGGTAGATGTGATTGACATTTTGGCAGCAGTTAAGTGAATTGTGATAATTTAATAATTTTTCTAGAGTTATCTGCCATTGGATTTTTAAAATTTGAATTTTTGTAATTTTTCAGCTTATTTTTAGTAAATTTTTCCGATTTTCTGAGACATGGGATGCAAAACAGAACCAATTAAGGATGGAAATAGGTGTAGATAGAAATTTTTTTGAGTTCGAGGGGTTTTTAGTGGAGATTGAAATATTTTTCACAAAATACCCTAGAAAATTAAAGCAATTTTCAAAAGAGACCCCCAAAACATCCCATTGGTTACCCTCTAGATGAGAATACTGAGAGTCTTAATCCCCCTTCGAGAAATGGTCTTGAAATTTTTTAAAAATTCAATATTTTGTGTAGTCCTAGTAATATAGGTGAGTAGCCAGGTGTATTAGACAACAAATCCTCACCTTAACTTTTTTCCTTATTAAAAAAATGAAAATTCACCAGCATACTGCCTTACTTAGTGCTTAAATACAGGAAATTTATAAGGACCTCTTTAAAAAATGCGCCTTATTCACTTCACCATCCAACTCAAAAAGTCAACAGAGAAAAAATTCTTCACACACAGATCCTCGATTACAAGCAATTTCATGCCATCTCAATTGTAACTGTAACGTGTGTGGACGCTCATTTTTCGTTCAATGAATGAGACTCCTGACACATTCAGTAAAAGGTGCAATTAGAAACGCATTTTTAACATTTTGAATTCTTTGACACATAAATTCTTGTCTCCTTCCGCAAAAACAAACGAGAATGATTTTTTTTTCAAAAAAAGGCTCTCTCTTTGTAATAATTTTTCAAAGGTGCTACACGCCCAGAAATTTTTAAATTTAAATTCTTTATTTTTATTCCGTTCATCACCCTTTAAAGTCAGGACGCAACAAAAGGATGAAAAGACATTTAATTTGTTTTTATTCAATTTAATGCAATTAACCCTCATAATAATGAAAATGGATGTGATTTAAATCTTTTTGTCATTATTCATAATTTTTTTGTAGCTACTGTTACTGCATATGTGCAATAAAATGTTATGTTAACATTTATGATCAACTTTTGGGTGTGAATGCTCAATTTATAGTTTAAATGCTTTATGAATTATAGTTTTTGTTTATGGTGAATTTTTATTGAATTTTTGTGGATGCAAAAATTTTAATTTTTTTTAAAATATTATTTGGATGACTAATGGAATAATATGGCATACATGCTGCAAAATAAAAAAGAAACTAAAGTGCATTGATAGCTCAGCCAGCAAAGTGCAGGTCACAAAAGTTTGAGTTGAATTTAAACTCTCGGGTTCGAGTCTCACCAACAGGCTAGTGATTTTTCAAAAGTCTAGATACTTTGGCTACTTATATCCAGTAGTTTTAGACGGAATGTAAGGATTAGGAAATAGTTAGATGTAGCAACGGGTCCAAGAATGATGTAGTTAATACTTAGGAATACATCTGAATTTTCCATCAATGTTGCTTCCTTGCTCAAGGATTTGTGATTATTCCTGAGTTTCCTCGTCTTGATTATGTCTGTATACCTGGGTTCAAGTATATAAAATACTATTTAATTAAAAAATTAATTGTTAAGGATAAAATTGTGGCATTTTAGGTTTTAGAAATGTTATGGCTCGATTTAAGAGAGATGAATAAATTGTAAAATTCACTACAATATTTCAACATATTGCAACCTTAGATCTATACATAAATGCGCAATTCCATTAAAATAACAGCTCCTTAATTAAAAATTTCATAAATCTCACTTCCAATCCACATTAACCCTGAGAAATCCCAAGAGATTTCAAGAGCACCACGAAAATCCCCGTAGATAAACCTCATTAGACTCACCATGAAATGAAAAACCAACAAACAAATTTTACTCTCAATATGTTCAATTAAGGAACAACACAAGATCATGCACACAGAGTTTATTTTTATTTTTATGACACCATAATTTGCTGACTTTTTAAGATTTTTTTTCCCCTAATTGCATTCAATCACCCTTCATTCATTTTCATACACATGCACACATATTCAGCTGAATGTGGAAAAAAGTTAATTTCTTGTCATTTAATTTTTACAATAACTAATGACTTCTGTATGAATTTTTATTCTCTTCTCTTTTCAGTCTGTTGTTACTGCTGTTTGAAACACGCCCATGATTTTTTTAATTTCTCACTTTAACTGTTTGCCGTATGAAAAGATTTTTATGTGATCCGTTTTTGCTGATGGTGATGATTGTGATGAGAAGTAAGTAAAAATGAAAAGAAAAAGACTTTTTTTTACGATTCTTGTTCTGCTACCCTTCAATCTTTATGAAGTCTGAAAGAAAGCCAACACATGTTTTTTACATTATCTTCTTTGAGACTCTTTGATCGATGCTCATTAGGATGATGAAAAATATTTCAACAAATTAGCTTTCATATTTGCTGATAATTTTAGATCAACGGGGTTTTTTGAGATTTTTTTTTTTAAAATTGGTGCTTATTTTTTGGAAAATGCAGAGGTGCGTATAAAAAAATCAGGAATTGATACATTTGCACTTAGTTACTCCTTTTTTATAAACTGGGATCTGTTTCTAGGTCTACCTATGGTACCCTGCTCTACCCTACCCTGGGTAGATAGAGTATCTAGAGTGCACCTACCTATCCTACCCCTTTCCTTATTCTAGGGCATCCTAGGATAGGATATGAGGGGTAACCTAGGTAGGGAAGGTGGGGTATCCCAAGTTGCCCTATAAATTGGTCCCTGTAATGACTCAGTAATGGAATATATGCTTTTTAAATGTATGCTTTGAATGCTAAACGCCGACAGCATTCCTGAGTCCGAAACTTATTTCTTGAATACGAATTACTTAAAATTAAACTTATTGGCTTAAAGTTGGTTACATACAAAAGAGTGGAGCTTTAAGTCACCCAAAATCCAATCTTTATAAATAATATTTCAGGGTCCGCATTCTAGAGCTACCTAGAGTACCCTACTCTACTTGTCTTAAGGTATCCTAAATGGAAATTAAGGGTAGGGTACCCTAGTGTATACCCCACCTACCCTATCCTAGGGTACTCTAGGTGGAGATTAGTAGTAGTGTACCCTAGGGTATACCCTAGGAAGAGGGTAGGAGTAGTGGGATACTCCATGTAGCTCCAGAAACCAGCCAAAAGGGTTTGAAATTATTTTCTCAAAAAACTTTAGTAATCCTCATCTAAGATATCATCTCTGTCATTTCCTCAACTTTCTATCTTTCACTCTTCCCAGATTTATTTTTGTAAATTGGCAATCAATCATATTTTCATAAATAATTTGTCATACGGGCTAACAAGGAATTAGGAACTTTGGTACTTGAAATCTTTTAATTACCCAATCCATCAAAAAAATCTTTGACAATTTTATTTTTGGATGTAATCAAATTCGAGGAACTACCGTTTTGAATTTGTTTTGTCTCTTCATCAATATGCATTCATTCATGAACAAAATAACAGAATTGTTAAATGAAAATGTCTAAATATTGACGCAGCCTGAATGTATAATTCTCGATTCATCATCGAGTCAGCTTGAGAGTCACAATTAAAATGTTGAAGTCCGGTAGTGTGTCGGAAAAAGATGAATTAACAATCGAATTTGAATGAGTGACGAGGAATAATCATAGATGGAGGTCTCTTACGAAGAAATTATTATTTATTGTTATTAGACATTTTATTTTGTCGCGAGCATTTTAAATCAATCGATTTTAATTCAATAGAAAATCGTCTGGAGACAAATTTCCTAGAACAATCGTTGTCGGAATGGTGCTTTAAAAAAAGAAATTTGAGAATTTTTTCGTTGTTGGTTTGCAGTCCATCAATATGCACAATGATGAATGTTATTAATGAGTATTTTGAATTTTGTGAATGCCTTTTTTGCTGGGTGGGTCAGTATTGATGTGTAGATTTTGAGTAATTGTGCTGTAGATCAGAATAAGAATTTTTTAAATTAAAAAAAAAATTCAAACGTTTTACTTATTTAATTCAACTTTGAATTAAAAGTCTAAATTGGAACACAACAAACTAGTTATCTGGTGAAATATTGGATTATTACTAGGGTGACCATCTAATTTTTAAGATAATGTTGAAAAATACAGGACTGCTCGTTAAAAAACCACACAGATGGTTACCCTAAGAAAAAAAACCTTTAGCTGTTCAGATCTAGAAGATCCATAGCTGCGCTAGGGCGTTTCGCGGCTTATGATTGTTTAACGAGTGAGGGGTCGCCAAGCCACTGCAATCAAAAGTTAGACCTACAGATTATAGTGGAATACGAACCACTCCTTTGAGGTTACCCTTACCATAATTTTGGTTCATATTTGAAGGTTTTGGCGATGGAAAAAGGGTTTACCACCACTGGTTCGAGTTTAAGAAGTTTTACTCATAAAAATAATTCTAAAAATCTGTTTTTAAAAACCATTCTAAAAACTATTTTTAAAATGTAAAATTTTGTTTTTAAATTTTTAAAAACATATATATTAAAAAATTGCCATATGATTACTACATGCTTCGTTGGATTAGTTGTTAGAGCACTGGAGTACTAACCAAGAGGTTATAGGTTCGATTCTCACTTCGAGAAATTTTTTTTTTCAAAATATTTATTTAAAAAAAAACGTTTTTAGAATCTAAAAATTCTTATTAAGAGTAAAATGTTTTTAGACTTTCTCATACAAAGCGTTTTTAGATTATTACTATGAATACACCTAAAAATCTCTAAAGAAGTGATTTCCTAATAGCACATTTTCATGAATTTGCGAAATCACCATTAAACTTGGAACAGGGGGCTGACAGCTTTGGTTACAAACTTTGTAACTTTTGTAACCTTGTAACTTTTGTAACCTTTTTTGTAACTTTTGTAACCTTTTTGTAACTTTTGTAACCTTTTTTGTAATCTTTTGTAACTTTTTTAGAAAAAAATCAGCACAAATCTTGTAAAACTTATTTCATCATCATTTCTTTGTCTTCCTATTACTTTTCTTATCGTATTAAGCTATATTTTAGAATTTTAAACCATTTTAAACTTAAATTATAAATGTATTCAAAGTTTAAAATGTTTTTAAGTAATACTAGCTGCTTAGTTTGAGAATTTAAATGTATAATTGGATGTAAATAGTTCTGAATGGTTTGAAATATAATGAAAAACTACAGTTCCTTAAAAAATATGCAAAAACTGTTTTTAAATAATGAGTAACAAGTATATTAGAATACAATTTTGTGCAATTTGCGCCAATTTATGCTGATTATATCACTGTTTGGAATATAAATTTGATATCTAGTCTTTAATGAAGCTAAATTCATGTAAAACGCAAACTAAGTATCTTTATTTTATTATTTTTCAAACTAAATTTTTGAAGTTAAAAGGTTAAAATTTTAATTTTTGTAACTTTTGTAACCTTTTTGTAACTTTTGTAACCTTTTTGTAACTTTTGTAACCTTTTTTGTAACTTTTGTAACCTTTTTCTGTAACTTTTGTAACCTTTTGTTGTAACTTTTTTTCTTGTAACCAAAGCTGTCAGCCCCCTGACTTGGAATTTCCACATTTTATTCTCAATTCTTCTCTCCATAAATTTATATTCTGAGAATATATGAGCACATGATAGATTCTCATCTCAAAAAAAAATATTCTGTGATTAAAGTAAAATTATTCCTATAAAATTCAAGACAACTTGAATATTTCTTAATCAGTACAATTTCAACCTTACTACTGCGCATTTGAAACCAACTCATTCGTCATGTTACTAAAAATATTCTTCCTTGTCGCTTTAATTTCCAACAAAATATTTGGTGCTAAAATAATTTTTGAAGAGAATTTCGATCAATGTGGTGTCATGAGTGCATCATCTGGTCTCATTCAAGGTGGATATTTCTCAAATCAGAATCAATTTCCATGGATTGCAATTATTTCCATCAAAAATGAGTCGAACAATTTTTGGGATCAAAATGGATCAGGAAGTTTAATTTCTAGACGACATGTGCTGGTGAAATCACGTTATATCTCAAAATTTGATAAGTACGAGCAGTATGTGCCAATATCTACAGAAAATATTAAAATCTTTCTTGGAACTACAAAATACAATGACTTGAGTCAGGAAGGATCAATCAAAATTGGAGTATCGAAGATCAGATTATATCCACATGCAAGAAGAATCGTGCCAGGCTTTAGTGTGTTCAATTTCGCAATTCTTACATTAGAAGATGACGTCGACTTCAGTGACTTTATCAAACCAGTCTGCTTGTGGAGTAATGAACTTAATTCCCGAATGTATTCTGGACAACAAATGATGGCTGTTGGATATGGAAGGGATTTGTCTGGACAAATCAGTAAGACTAGAAAGCACGTTCCAGTTCAAGTAACCAACACTGATGAATGCTCAATAGAATATAAAGACGAATTAACTCAAACTAAAGAATCCAGGTTTTTCTGCATTAAGGAAATTCTGCCAGATCACGGACCATGCAAATTTGACACTCAACTTTACGTAAAAATCGACTCAGCTTGGTATCTTAGAGGAGAAATGATTTCATCTAGGACAAATAATGAAACTTTACAGTGCTACCCTTCATTCCCGGTTGCTGTTGAGGATATTGCACCTTATACTGACTGGATCGATCAAGAAATTAAGGAAGAACTTATTGAAATTTATGTCAATTCTAAAAATAATCAAGTCGTACCTTTAGATCCATATCTTTATGTTAATGTAGAAGATATTGTACACTAGAGTTGGGCACTAGGATGGGGAGGGGATTTAAGAATTTGTGACAATCCAAATTTTTGTGTATGGAAGATTTGTGACAAGGGGGGTCGAAAAAATAATTTTTTTGCTTGACGTAATTTACGAACGGTCTCCAACGCTTTTGTAAAATATCAAGTAGACCAAATCTTTTATATAAATATATATTTTGAATATAACGCCATAAATACAAATATTATTGCTTGTTTTTTTAAATTAAAAAATTCCCCATCCTGATAACAGCTCAACTACATGCAATTGCGCTACTTTTACACAAAGACCAATTAATCACATCATCTCATGTTTTTTCCTTACTGTGCATCGATTCACACAACATTCGATCGACTAATTGCAGTTAATTCACATCACACAACTAGAGTCGCATCAAAATTCATTAATTCAATCGCTTCACGCTTTTTTCTTCTCATCAACTTGGTGAATCAATTTCCATCCAACACAAAAAGTGATTTCACTTGAATGCCGACTCTTTTTTTGTATTAAGAAAAGAAGAGAATTTTGCCGCTAATTAATTATGCAATCCAAGTGACATTATGATGAAGAGATCTTTTAAGTTGAAATGAATTAACATCCTGAACATATGCACACAAAAATTAATTCTTCTTCTTGTTTAGCTACATCTTTATTATTCTCTTTTGTCTTAATTCCTATTTTTTGGTTGTTTTGAGTGTTGTGTGTGATAAAGATTGAGTATTAAAGGAAATTTGATTCTGTGATTTATAGCGCATATTAACTGCTTCTGAGGAGTATTTAGCAAGACAATGAGCTCATATTTGGTATGATAACTAGAAGATCGTCGGTTTGAATTCTGCCATTCCTAAATTTGTAATTTTTAGAATACTTTAGCTACTTTGGTGGCTTAATGGACGATATCAAGCTAGAATTAGAATTCTAAGCAACTTGAAGCAAGGAATGATTCAGGAATCTGAAGTAAGGTGGGAGAAATAGGAACAAGAACTACAAGATTATCTTGCAAATTGAATATTAATGGAACATGCTTGAAAATATCACCAGGCCCTGGTGACCAGGGTACTCTACCTAGTGTCTACCCCCTAACTTAGCTTACTCTTAGGCATGGGCAGAGCCAGGAAGGTTTGGGCACACTAAAAAATTTCCTGGCTACGCCCCGGCTCCTAGGGTATAGAGGGTATAGGTAGGCTTGCCGGATCTGCTTGATTTTTCAGAGGACAGTCCTCTATTTTTTTTTTCATTTTTCAAAAATAAAAAAGATTTGTAATAATCTAATTCGTCCAAAAAACGAATAAAACCAGTCAACATGGGGGATGTCCTCTATTTTTCTTGAAAATGTCTGGTAATCCTAGATATAAGTAGTTCATACTTTGCGCAGGTTAGAGGGGTTTCTTGGGTATACCCTTACCATACTAGAATCAATAGCTGGGTTATTAGTTTCTAGAGCTAGCCAGGGTTACCATTTCCTCTATGGTACCATAAAATATCCGACCTACTCTACCCAGTGCCCAGGGTAACCCTAGCTAGCACTAGAAACTAGTCACATCATTCAAAGCAATTTAACACGTAAAGTGCTAATGACAGAATTACTATTCAGTTAGCTTACGCAATTATTAACGGCAAAATCAATATGATTTCTTAATTCACAAGCAAACCTGCAGAATATCTTAATATAAGACTATACAAACACATCATCATTCTAACTAAAAATAAGTGCCAAAAAAGAAGCAAATTTGTTTATTTATTCTGTTACGCAAAACAATTAAGACTTAAAATAATGCAAGAAAAACTTTTAATGTGGAAAATTTTCCTTTTGTTCAGCTGAAATAACAACAAAAGAGAATTTTTTGTACTGTTTGCGATTGAAACAAAGCATGAAATGACACTAAACTAACTGAAACTTTATGCATGTTTGGAATTAAAATGTAAATGTAATTTGTCGAGAAGTTTGCGGGAAGGAAGTGGCGTGAATGTGGATTAATTGAGATTTTTTAAGTTTTTAGGAACTGGTTACTTTAAGTCCATAAATTCTCAACGAACAGCAATTTTCATAACCAATCTCAATCACCACCTAAAAACCTCAATTTATCCACAAATTGCCACATTTTCTAAAACATTCTCTGCTTAACGTTCCTTAAATCCACTCAAAAAAGGGAATCTGCTGCTTTTTTTGCTTCGCTGTACACATTTCTGTATCATGTTTTTGATTCTCATTTTCATCTTTCGCCGCCCACAATTTTCACAACATAAAACTCTACTCAATGGATGGATGCTGAAAGCAAACGGACGGATTTTTTTTTGAGACTTCTGGTGACTAAAAATGGAAACAAATTAAGTGAAATTTTCAGTCTTCTCCCTAAATAAGATTAAAAATAATATTTTTTGCTGTTTTCAGAGATAATGGATGGGTTGGAGTGTGACTTTTTGGCTGACTGACTACAATGTCTGTATGGGTACTAAAATTCAATTGGAAAATGGTCTTCAATAAGGAAAAATATCAACCCGAGTAGACAGAAAGTAGGAAAAGGCATCCCAATGGAATACATCCATACGGATTCCATATAAACTTTGCTACCCTTCTTACCCTCTACTGCTAGGATGCCATATGATACCTTACCTATCCAACCAATACCATACCTACCCTATCCCACCCATCTTTTAGGGTATCCTAGATTACCCACCTACCTTACCTAGGGTACCCTAGGATAAGGAAAGGGGTAGGGTAGGTAGGGGTACCCTATGGTCCCTACCAGCGTAGCGTAGGGTAGGATACCCCGTTCATTCATAGCCCCAATTCTATTGAAATGTACGGCTATTGCTCACTTCTCATCACTTAGTCCATCACATCCATGTAAATATTGTAGACATGTAGACTCAGTGGCGCAAATTTCTGATTTGGCCCCGGACGACGAAGAGCCTTGTGTAGACTTGCAATCAACTAAATTTTTACTAATCCTTGTCATGCGCTTCAATCCAACCTACCCTCAACTTTCTTAGTATCCCCAAAAACAATTTTCCCAGCAACGACGACATAATAAAGCAATGATAATGATGATGATAAAAATGATCTTGCAAGAAGAGAAAGTGAAATAAATAAAATAAAAAAGTCAATTCAGTCATCGACCAAAGTTCCTCGCACTTTAACACCACCCACAAAAAAAATTGTAGCAGAAAATTTTCAGATTTTATTGCTTTTTTTACTGAGTCATTTGCTTTAAGGGATATGATGGAAAGTGAAGATGTTAAGGGAATATGGGAGATGACATTGAGGTCAATATTGAGCACAATATTCTCATGTACATGATTTTTTTTTATCGATTGTGGTGACTTTTTTATGACTTTTAATGCTGAGCATGCAGTTCCATTGAGCATACAATTTAAAAGTCATAAATCATTGAGAGGAAGAGAACACAAAGAGCAGTGCAATATTGAAGATTTTTGTGAGCGTATGTGGTTGCAGAATTTATTAATAACTTCCTTAGAACCACACCCAGAAAATAGTGAATAAATTATAAATGAATTAGATTTTCATTTTATCCTCTTTTTTTGTGTGTCATTCAATGGAAAGTCATTCTTTCGATTTAAAAAATGAATATTGTAGAGGAAGAAAAGTTCTTAATGGAAAAATCTATTGTGAATTTAGTCATTGATACTTTTTCATTCATGAATTAATTTTTGAATATCAAGATGACATCAGAAAATTGGTTGATTCTCGGTGGAGTTTGTTGACATGTATCATGGGATTGTTGACAATAATGAAAAGCAATTCAGAGATTTTTTATATTTTTTTAAATTTAGGAGTAGGATACTAGGTCCAGTGAATTAGTGATTATCCTTAAACTTGAGACTTTAAAGATAATTACTAGATTCAGTGCAGGGCTTAGCCAGGAGGGTCTGGGCACCCCCCTAAAAATTTTGAGCCGTGCTCTCGCTGCGGTTCAAAACTTTTTGGTGGGTGCCCAGACCCTCCTGGCTACGCCCCTGATTCAGTGGCATAGCAAGAGAAGGTTTTTAGCCAGATTTTGAATTTTATCAAAAATTCTTAGAAAATCAAAGAAACTCTCCAAATAGGTTGCAGTTTTAACCCCAGAAATACCTCCTTGGCTACGTGGTTGACAGCTAGTATATCCGAAGTTATTTAACAAATTAAATTATGTCGTACTCCCCCTGAACCTCCTGACCCTTTCACACATTCCATCAGACTCCCTCTGACCCATTTCTAGGGAATATTAGGTATACTACTAGGTCCCTGAAGATTAAAATTTGACCTAGGAGATGATAAGAAGCCAGTTCCTAATTAGCAAGCTCAAATCAAGTTTTCAAAAGGCACAAAAACATTCTAGCATGATAGTAGAGCGTATCCAGGATTTTTTTTTTGGGAGGGGGAGGACCCTCTCCTCTTATATACGCCCCTAGACCAGAGTAGTACCTGTTTAATTCTGAATTCGAGTATAAATATGGCACCGAACTAACACCACACCAACCCTTTGTAAATGGTCCTTTTCAAGCAAAATGGTAGTCCAACTTTCATGATAGAAGTGGGTGTCTGAAGCTATGTGATTCTGTTTTAAATAAAAATCATTATGAAAATTTCATTACACAGAGGGAAGATTCTAGGGTTCGGACGTCTGCGCAGACGTCTGCGCCGATCTTCGCCGACCATACAAACGTCGGCGCCGACGTCGTCGAAGACGTCTGCGCAGACAAATTTGAATATTATGAAGTTTTTTAAGAAATTTAGCATAACCAGCAATTTCAGATTTTTTGCAATAAATTTTTAATTTTATTATTTTGTTACTTGCATTATTAATTCTTTTAAAAACATTAGTTAATTTAACTAAAAATAACAAAAAGCTATTTTTTCATAGAAAATCTTGTGAAATTTGCTCTTGTGAAGTATAAAAGAAAAGTTTCACCAAAATTCTTCGTAAAACATGATCAAATTCATTCTTGGAAGCTATTTTGTTAATAGAAATCCAGTTTTGATAGATTTTTGAAGAAATTTTTTAAATTGACTGATTTTTGGCACCCTATGCTGGTTGTCGAGCAGCACCTTTTTCGACTCACTCACACTACTATAACTTTTTACAAAAGAAATATTTTTAAATGATGTTTTCTTTATTTGATAGCTGAATGTAGTGCCTTTAAAACGACATATAATACTTGATGGTTGAGTAAGATTTTGGTCATTTAATTGGCTTTGGTTTATGACGGACCTCATTCTGGAAAAGTCTCTAAAAGACCATTTCTAGATATGATATTTAAAAACCAAAATATTCATATTTTTTTTATGTTTTTCATGCTTAATTATGATAGTTATGAAAACTGAAACTCAAATTTTGTGCTTTGGAAACTTTTTGATGCTCACAGGTAGCATTTTTCAGAAGTAGCCCTAGTTATTATTTAGTAATAACAGTAAGCATCAAAAAGTTTTCAAAGCACAAAATCTGAGTTTTAGTTTTCATAACTAAGCATGAAAAACATAAAAATAATATGAATATTTTGGTTTTTAAATACCATATCTAGAAATGGTCTTTTAGAGACTTTTCCAGAATGAGGTCCGTCACAAACCAAAGCCAATTAAATGACCAAAATTTTACTCAACCATCAAGTATTATATATCGATTTAAAGACACTACATTCAGCTATCAAATAAAGAAAACATAATTTGAAAATATTTCTTTTGTAAAAAGTTATAGTAGTGTGAGTGAGTCGAAAAAGGTGCTGCTCGACAACCAGCATAGGGTGCCAAAAATCAGTCAATTTTAAAAAATTCTTCAAAAATCAAATAGAAATGAATTTTTATTACTCACTTCAGCTTTAAAGACCTGCAATACAGCACCAGGTGGATTAAAAAGTTTGAACTTTGGGAATTTGTTCCTACATATATCAGCTTTCAAATGAGACATCTCTGAAGAATTTTAGTGAAACTTTTCCTTAAAAGTTCAACTGCACTTTTTTTACGATTTTAGACCAGTGTGGTATAGTGAGATTTCATACAAAATTTCTCAAAAAATCCCTTGCCGTCATAGGTTCGAATCTCATAGAACACAAAATATTCTTTTTCATTATTTCTAATTAAATTAAATAATTTTTTAAATTTTAGATAAATTCCTCGTAAGTTTCAGAAATTTTTTCAAAACTTTCTGACTTTTTACGATAGTTCAATTAATAATTATATATTAAATTAAAATAAATTTTCAACTAAAAAAATTTAAAATTTTTATTTCCGTTAAACTGTCTGCGCAGACGTCTTCGCATACGTCTTCGCCGATATGCGCATATTTTGTCGGCGCCGACATATGCGAAGACACTTTTCCGAACCCTAGAAGATTCCAAAAAATCTAGAAAAAAATCAAATATCCAAGAGACAGCACTAAACAAAGCATGTCCAAAATTTATGAGACAAAAGAGATCACAAATCAAAATTCAGTTACAGATTTTACTCAAATTAAGCATTTAATCCTTGAAAATATTCCTCACCCTCCCTATTATCATGCATCCCGTTTTCTATGTCACTCGATTTCATATTTAATTTTCAATTCACTAAAAATCATTTCAGTTACGCCTCTCATAAAATGATTTTTTCTTCTTCCAAAAAAAAAATCTTCTGACATGAAAATAACATTTAACAAACACATTTCATAATTCCTCTCTATTGCTGCTCATGCTGATGTCTATTGTTGTGAAAATTAATATTTCATCTCTATTTTGAAAAATTTGTTACTGCATGTTACTTTATGATTGCTATATGTTTTTATGTCGCACGAGACTCATGAATAAATTTTCACTGCAATTTCTAAAATATTTTTGCGTTTGCCATTTTAGGGTTGATTTTGGAATAGCAAAAAATGAGAACATTTTATTATTCACCCCCTCATCATTCTTGATATAAATATCTACATCATAAATGTATTCAATTGTCGTGAATCTAAAAGGATGTGGAAAATCAAAAGCAAATTAATTTTTGAGTAAAGTGAGCATTAAGTTGGAAAAATGTTATCGTTGATGTGGCTTTTGTATTATGAATGATTAAATGAGTAAGTAAACAATATGAATGGAGTCTAGGGGTGGGAATTTTGTGTTAATCGGAGTGTATTTGAGTTGGATAATGTCAGTGTAAATTGAAATATTTGAGATATAAAGGAAATTTGAAATAGAAAAATTTAACGGTCAAAAATTATTTAAAAACTTTGAAGGAGATACAAAAATTTGAATTTTAAAAATCCGTTAAATTTTGAATTTTAAAAAACCGTTAAATTTTTTAATTTTAAAAAATGGTTGTAAATTTGCATCTTTTTTGAAGTTTTGAAATTTTAGCGGTTTGTACTTTAATGGGAACCAAAAATTCAAATTTGTAATGACCGTTAAAATGTTGCATCGAAAAATTCAAATTTTTGCATCCAATTTAACGTATTTTTTGAAATTTTTTAAAGATGCAAAAAAATTAAATTTTAAAAATCCGTTAAATTCCAAAAAACCGTTAAATTTTTATAAAACGGTTTTAAAAAGCACCACAAAAAGTGATCATCCCCTGAAAATTTTCATAATTGATTCTAAACGATGACAATGTCGTTAAATTTTCTTAAGCATGAGCATTGAAAAAGGAAATAAATGAAAAATTTTCCTCGCTAATGCTTCAATCACTGACAATAAAGAAAAATAATTTTTTTAAGTCCTTACAAGAGCATGAAAAATGGAAATTAATGAATATCTATGAAGTATAATTTACCAAACGAATAAAGAATGATAAAATATAAATGATGTTTACAGAATTATCAAATTAGAGGGTTTTCGTTACACAATAGCGCATGAAATGTAGCACAACATGATACTTAAACCGCAGATAATGAAGGGGAAATTTTTATTCAATAGTAAATTGTCAACCTTCTCAAACTGTATGAAAACTATCGAGTTAATGACAACAGTCGTTACTTTACAATTTAAATTATGAATTATTATGAGGTTGTTTAATTAAACTATACAGTCGTTTAATGCACACGCTTCATGCCAAGCTTTTTAATGACCGGCAATTTAAAAATCATTTCAATTAATAATTCAAAATTCAATAAGATCGTTTGAATGTCTCTTTATAGTCAAATATCTTACCTGAAATCAATATAATAATCGACATTTGTGTAATTGCGTGCGTCAATTGGCTCTGATGATGATTATGTGTAAATTTTTTAAACTCGAGAGGGAATTTTTAAATTTAAAGGCATGAACGGGAAAAATTTAGAAAAGATTTTTGAGAATTTCTTTAAAATCCTTAGCAAGTATCGTTCTAGATCCTGAAGATGGGAGTTAATACTCTCGAAATTAATCGACGATTCACTCAAAAGTGAAAAAATCAAATTTTAAGACAGCAAAAAGTGCGTTTTAAAACAGAAACTTATCAATAAAAAATAATAAATGTCTTAAACCGAATATTCAAATAAATATCCTTAGCAAATTGAAGAAAAGTCCCTTGAGTACCCACCAGGCTACGCGCTTGGTTCATATTGAGGTCAAACCTGGGTTTAAAACAAACTAAAAGATACCCCCTGGATGCCCCCTAAAGTATTCTCGATTATACACAAAACTCTGGCTCAGTCTTTGAATAGTTATGTTGAAGATCTTTGTTGATAAAGAAACTGAAAGAATTTTACCGTTTACTTTGGAGCAGGCGCGTAGCCTGATGGGGATTGAGGGACAAATCCCTCCTTGATGGAAAACTTTCTTCAATTTACTAGGGTTTTTGACCGAAAAAATTCAAAAAAAAATTGATCTAAATTTTTACCTACAAAAAATTTGAAAAAATTTCTGGATACGCGCCTGCTTTGGAGTGATTAACTTATCATTTAAGAGGGTTCTGCGATTTCATGGCAGAATTTTATTTTATTAATTTTTTGTGACAAGGTGGGGGGAGAGGGGTCTGAAAATCCCATTTTTTAATGGACATCATAAGAAAATAACCAATTTTGACAATTTTTGAAAAATATAATTTTTTAGAATAATTCAAACCTTTTTTTTATTAAAATTTTCATTCATTGATTTGAATATTTTTCTAAAGTCGAAATTTTTTTGTCGAAACTGAAAAAAATGCAGGATTGCAAACAATAAAAATGCTCTTTCTGCCAAATTATAATAAGTAATAAATTATAGCAAGTTAAGCCATTCCTAACGAAGATCCTATTTCATACTAATAGTAGTGGGTTCGAATCCCAACAATCAATATTTAAACATTAATATTTCGATTAAAAAAGATCTAGGTCTATTTTTTGAACATTTTTTATTATTTTTTTTGTAAATTATTCGAAAAATATATATAAATTACATTTCTTTTCATTTTCATGGAATTTTTCACATTTCTATTTCAGATTTATACACAAAAGAATTCTTTTTTTTTCTGTAAAAATGCACAGAAATTAATTATTATTTTTAAAAAAATCGATTCTTATCGCATTTGTTGTCTCATAAGCAGCACCATTCTTAATTACACATGAATCTTGATTCTTATTTTTTATTTGTTGCTTATTCTATTACTGATTTTCTACCTTTTCTTGTTTTGATAATAAGATGAATAATTAGAAGAATCAATAGAATTATTTACAAGAGTAAAGTTATGTACAGGAGATGAGAAATGTTGACTTTTTGATGAGTTGAAGGGTGTTTTTAGTACTCAATGGTGTCTCTTTGAGGTTAAGTAGCTTGATGAGTATGAAAATTAAAATTTGTTCGAAAGTTGAGTTTAGTTCTGTCCAGAATCATGAAAAATTGAGAAGTTAAGCTTAAAAAATTGTAATATAGGATCAAAGGTCTATCCAAGAGGGTTCAGAGGGTCAAAATTAACACCAGAGTCAACACCATTCCCCATCTACTGTACCTGTCCCTAACAATATAATTTTCTTACAAAATCGTCCCTACAGACGAGATGAACTTCATAGTTAGAAAATGGAAATACATAAAATGCACTAAAAATAACTTTCTACAAGCATTAATAGAAATATGAATAAGTAGCTATCAATAGACAATTCTAAAAGATTCATCTCATCCATAGGAAACATGCCTTAAATTTACAATAAATTTGTTTTTCTTTCCATTTCTCATAAACTTTAATAAATTGTGTATATAAAAATATTTTCAGCAATAATAATTGTCAATAATGTATAATAATAATAATAAAATAATAACGAAATATAATTCATTTTTATATCACCATTCTTTTAATTATAACTTTTTTTCATTTCATAAATGTATTTTAGAATTTTAGGGGGAAGGGGGTTGTTTGTAGATTACGTAACCATTTAAAGAGACAGGGGTGTTTCATACAATTTTTGGGGGTCACCTACAAAAATAAGGAATTTTTGAAGGGTCGTCCATAAAAATTGGGAATTTTCAAATACAATTCTGATGGATTATCCCCAAAAATGGAGAAAAAATTCGATTCTCACATGATCCTACCTAGGACCCCAATCTACCCTACTAGGTGGTAATGGTAGGGTAGGTAGGGGTGTCCTACATGGTACGGTACCCTAGAACCTCACCCCTGGAGATGAGGTGGGGTCTAAAATAAACGTTACATAACCAACAATCAACCTCGATTTTAGAAGAAGTAAATACATGCAAATTATACAAAATTATTAACTTAATTAATAAGGAAATATGTAACATGTCTACTCATTCGTTATGACGTGATTACTTCTATGTAATATTGTGGATTATGCAATCGCTTGAGGATATTTCTCACGACAAATAACAGAAAAATTGCTTTTTCACAATACAAAATGTATTTTTTAAAAAAAGATCAGCGAGTGTCAATGACTCTATTTGAGATTATAAACATTCGAAATGAGAAGCATTGACTCGATATAATAATATTTTTATCAGCTAGACTTGAATGCTTGTGGAAGAATTTGCGGAAGTTCAGTTATTTATAGTAGAAATTGGCATGTTTGAGATAAGTTGCAAATAAAGCAGTGTATTAATTTTAAGGGATCGTCCAACAGCCATTTCTGGATCTGGCATTGTGTCAAAGGATGGTATTTACTTCTGAACGACCCCAAAAGAGGTTCAAAATGGGAAAATATTAAATAAAAACAATTGAATTGTCTAGAATTTGATCTACTGAACCTTAATTGATTCTATTGACATGGGAAGGCTTCTTCGATGGCTCTTTAGTGATTAAAATTGTGTGGCAATTTTCAGAGTCCATAACTCAGCAATTAAAATGCAACTTTTACTCCAAATAATCAAAATCGTATGACAAAACTGCCATTTATCGTTATTATAAGGCCATACCAATTAGTAGCTATGAATACTAAAATCTACATTTCGAAATTGCCAAAATCATGTGTCAAATTGGAAAATGTACGTAAATTTAGTAACTGCCTTTACATTAAATTCAATGAACGTATCAAATTGTTGATTTTGACAAAAATCAAAAATTATACACCTTTAGCATTAAAATAACTCGATTTTTACAGAGTTGGAGATTGATGGGATGTGATTGACATAGTGCTGTGGCTAATAGACAGTAGAATCTGCAACTTTTGGAATGCTATGGAATAATTTACTCAAAAAACAAACTACTAACTTAAAAATCAGTTTTAAATTTAAAATGTAATAAATTCCATCAATTTCCAACTCTGCTCAACGTATGCTCATGTAAATTTACGTGAATATATGCAATTATGTATTTTATATCCATTACTGTTTACAATAATTTTATATACTCGGTATTTATAAGACTTTGGGACTTTTAATCAAAAAAATCTTACTTAAATTCATTTTTTAAATCAACAATGACAAAAAAATTAAAATTTTTTAAAAAAGACAAAAAATGGCATTTATAATGCATTGCGTTTAACAATTTTTCTTCTTGCATAAAGACAGAGAGAATTCTTACTATTTGATTAATCAATTATAAGATTTTGTGGAAGATACTTTATCTCAGACTTCGTTTATTTGGCTAATGGATCGAAGCTTTCAATACTGAAATCGTCAATATTGATGCCATTCTTCATCTGCAATGGAAACAAGAAAATGAAAGAGAAAAGTTTTATTAGTTGAATGTCACATTGTGATATTTGAGATTTTAATTAACATTAGTAGAGTAAAGAGTCTGTTGTTTAAGTGAATGGAATGTGCTGATTGATTAATGATGATGTTTAGTTATTGATAAATTTGCATTTTTTTATTTTTAAACGGTAAAATTTAAAATATTTTAAAATTTAACGGATTTGTAAAATTTGAAATTTTGTAAGAAATTCAAATTTTACAAAACCGTTATTTTTTAAATTTTGAAAATTCGTTAAAATTGCACACTTGAATTCCACCCATAAAACAACAGAATCTTTACCCCAGCAACAGCAAAGCTAAAGCAATTATTTTTGATCTTTTTTTGCGGACATAAAAAGCTATACATCAAATACAAGCGAGGACACAACAAATTGAACTAATACACAACATTTATGACAGACAACAAAAGAACTAAAACATAAAACGACGGTGATGGTTAGACTGCAATTGTGTGTGAATTTGAGTTGAATGGTTAGTTAGCCCGCAACAAAAATAAAAAGAGTTACACGTAATGGAAATGATTTTGACTGTTTTTTTGATGCTTGATTTTTTTAGATTACCTTCATCGATCTCGACTGCTGACTACTTAAGTGCTCTGTATCCTTTTGATGGCCATTTTGAAAAAGTTTATTCGAAAACTCATGAATTGATGATGATTTATCAATTTTAAATTCACTAAATGCCGCAATTGCAAAGTCTTGAAATGGATCATTCTTTGACATTTCAGTCTTTTTCTCTACTGTCTCAACCGCTTCATGTCCATTTGATGGAAAATCATTTTTAAATACATCATAACGATTATTTTTGGTCGACAAAAACATTTCTGTTGGTTTTTGGAATAATTTTGTTGTCGACGGAGCTTTCTTCGAAGGTGAGTCAAGGAATGGATTTTTTGCGGATTCTTTCTCACTTTCAAAGTCATTCGAAATACTTTCTTGATTTACTGTAGCGTCAAAATGATCCATTCTAAATGCTGACAAATCCTTAACAATATTACGAGACTCTTCATTCATTCCATTACAGTCCTGATTATTTATTTTTAATTCAATATCGAATTTATTTATTGTGTATTTGAGAGATCATGTAGAGGAGGTGGACATAGAGGAAGAAGTTACTTAATGTTTAATTCTTGAATTTTTAAATAAATTTTATACTTACACTCAATGGCTTTGCAGAAATTGGTGCGAATGGGTCTGAACCGAATAAATCTTGTGCTCCGTTTGTTCTTCTTGGTGCTGCTACCTTTGGCGGTGGTGCCACTAAAATTATAAATGTTAATTAGTCAGTGTTAAATACCAAAAATGTCAACAGTCGTGGAATGCACACGACTCTTGCTAAAATGAGTCTCAAGTATCATTGGCTGTATAATCATGTCACTATAGTCGCATACTCAAGACCACTCTTGCTTAAATGAGTCAAATATCAAAGGTTTGAACGTTCATGACACAATAGTCGCATACTGCACACGACTCTTGACAGAATATTAATAATATTTCGATTAAATTGAATGACGCAAAAAAATTCCTAATACGTCCGATTATTGCATCAAAATCAAGAACTACGATAATTTTGCTTGAACTTTAAAGGTCAATAAACAAGTCGTATGATGCGTACATAAATAAAAACCAGATTACACTCGAAATGCAATCCAAAAAACAAAATCTGGACATATCATTCAAAAACCTTTGTATTTTGTGCACAAAAAACCAATTTCTGACTCATGAACTATGAGTCATTCACAGTCTAACACCAAAACAAGTTTTTCGTGCTGTTTAAGAAAATACCATATAAAAGAAAAAGTCTCTTACATAAAGGTGGTGGTGATGTTGGACCATTAGTCATAGTTTTCGTCGTTCCATCAGTAAAATGCCCTGAACTGAACAACTGCTGTACATTTCCATTCATTTTTGGCTCAAAACCAAACAAATCGTTTGAGCTCTTTGAATTATTCGTCATTCCATTCTCCTCAGCACGCGGATCAAATTCTGAATCTGAATCGGAATCGAGCAAATTGAGTCCTTCAAGTTTCGTTCCGATTGTTGGTTTGAGAGCATCATTGGTAATTTGATTACGCGGTGGCACAATTGGTGCAAATGTATTTTTCGGTGATGTTTCAATGAGTAATTGATCATCGTTCTGCGATACGTCAATGCCTAAAAGAAAAATTAAAGTTGATAAGAGAAGCGTAAATTAATAATAAGGTAGTAAAAAGAATTAAGGTAGCGCATTGTACCAAAGAAATAACGACTAAAAAATATTTAAAAAATAACGGTCAAAAAATATTTGAAAAATAACGGTCAGAAAATATTTGAAAACAAACGACTAAAAAATATTTGAAAAATAACCGTTAAAACTATTTGAAACAGACATACGGTCAGAGTGTGACTATAAATAGTTCTATTCTTGGTAAAATGCACTTGAAAATATTCCATCGTACTTATTTTTATTTTTACAACAATGGGAAATGTAAAAAGAGAATTCTTATCACTTACCAAGGTCTGGCGTTTTATTTCCGTCGCTAGCTGTTGTTTCTGTGACCTGAACTTCGCAAATATCTCGTACGCCTAAACGCAATAGCAATTTATCCAGATCTGGTTTTGAGAGAATTTCTGAGACCTCACGCAAGCGTTTACGATAAGTATCGACAGTTCCCTCAAGTATCTTATTGTGCGATTGAAGTTTCGAGATTTCAAACTGCTTTCCACTATCACTCATATAGCGACGATAAGCTAAATCAAATGCTTGTCCAATCGTCAATGTAATGTCGGAAGCTAGCTTATTCGAAATGAAAACAAAGCATTCATGAGATTCTTCCGCTGTTCCAGTCACGCTTCCAACCGACGACGACGATGATGTATTTATGCTCGTTGAATCGCCATTTGTGTTTGCTTGTACTGATGTGCCCATTTTAGCAATGAAACTGAAAAACTTCTTTACTCCCTTCTCATCGGCACAGTAGCTGATTTTGTGGAGTGGAAATTGGTGTAGAATGTTGTTTGTTCGAGGCTCCTAAAAATGTTAAACGAAAAATAAATTTTTGAGTTTTTAACGGAAATTTAAAGTTTGAATTTTAACGGACATTTTAAATCTGAATTTTTCAAGTCAAGGAAATGAAGTTTAAATTCCAAATGACCGTTATTTTCTAGCGAAGATTTCCTTCCTCAATTTAAAAAGAATGCAGCTGCATCTATTACCGACAGATGCATATAATTATTTAATTGCATTATAATTACCTGAATTGCAACACCATCGATACTGATCGTGATTTCAACTTTCTTCATCTTGACATTATTTCCGCCTTCTGCTTTCTTAATTTGTTGCGTAAACTGTAATCTCCTAATTGCCTCCTTCACGACCTCAATCCCTTTCGGCTGATCGACGGGCGTATTGCCCAAAAACTTGACTAGATATGCGACATGTCCATTTGTTAACGAGTCAGGTGCATGCAACCAATTACGTTGGCCGTTCTTTGCATTTTTCGTCTCCGTCTTTGTATCACTACTCTCACTATTGCTCTTGTTCCAAAACTTTAATGTTGACATTTCGTCTTTCTTTCTCTTTTCGAGCTTTTTTATGCTAATTTTCTTACTTATTTCGTATGGATTAATTGTGTCTTGCTAATTTTATATTATTTACAAATTGTGCAAACGAAGAAAAGTTGCGAAAAATATAAAAAATTTCTGTTGAGTTTCTCCCTTCTCGAAAAAAAATATAATTTCTGTGCTCTTGCGCCTTCCACGTCTTAACTGTGATGAATACAAATCTAAAATGAGAAAGAAATTTCATTGAGTCAGTTGAGAATGAAAATGTAGAAAAAAAAATAAAAACTCCCACAAAAAATAGGCACAATAAGATTGCAAAGTAAATAATGAATTAAAAATAGCCCAGCAGCCTACATATTATTTACAAGTTCTAGAACTAACCAGCATATTAAAAAAATAAATTATATACGCAGTGATAAGACAATAAAGCTGCAGACAGAAGCGGTTGTATACAAAAATAATTGACAGCAGACATTCTGATAATGTTATTGTGTGTATTGAAGTTCTTTGTTAGAAAATGTGGCAAGAAATAAATCAGGAATATTGGGAATTTCCATCCATTCTAAACGACAATTCCATTCCGAAACCTTATCAAAAATTCATTGTAACCAAAACTCAATTCATTAGAATTGAAATTCATTCACAGAATATAAGGGTGGAATTCCAACTTCCTCTCAAGCTGCAAAACAAAATCCCCAAGCAGATTAGATAGAAAGCATAGCTAAGCATTCGAGATTTTGATAATACTAATTTGCATTTGCAACTACGCAATAATCATTAATGCAATAAAATATTAATAGCATCGTGGCACTGTTATGACTTGACTGGAAATATGAGACGAATATGACAGATAAGACGCTGGCACTGACACAAAAAGTAACTACGTAATTTAATCGTAATAAAGGCATTCTTTTTACATTTTTGCGATTTTACTCAAACAGCTGTTTTTTTGTAAAAAATCAAAAACAAAAAATATTTTGAGTCATCATCCTCTGGACCTTCTTATCAAGAGTTCATTCCGCCGAAATTCAACTAATCTATTTGCGCAATTAAAATATTCGGAAATTGTTTTTTAAAAAAGCCCCAAACACTACTTATGTGTTATTTGACGCCTACGCATGGATTATTTTATTATTATTGTGATTGAATGAATCACTTTAAGCAGATGATGCTTTATTTGTTATTATTCTTTGCAGAATGATGAATGAATTTTATGGGAATTTTGACTTGTACGAAAAGGAATTCTAAATGATATTCAAATCGTTATTAATTGCTGCTTTGTGAATATTTTTTCAAGCAAATAATTACACAAAAAAAACAATGCATTGATTATTTTAAAAACTGTTAATCAAGTAGAATCAAGATGTCTACGACGTCAAAATAATAGTTTTTAGATATTAGAAGTAGCTTTACAGGCACACGTGAAGTGCAAATGAATTTTTATTGGATTGTTTTGTTAAGTGCCAATAAATTTTAATTTGACGTACTTTATTGGCGATTTTTAGTGCCTGAAATGCAGCTATTTGATTAAGTAGCTTTATGATTTAAAGCTTTTTGTGAATTAGTAATGAGGGATATTCTTAGAGTCTGTAAAGTTGTTGGTATCGTATTGCACAGCTTATACTAGGCTTCATACTAGCCTAGCAGGGTGGGTCATAGTCATGAGGGGGTTAACCCTATCCCTCTTAGCAGTATGGATACCCCCTACACCCATGACTACCCCCTACAGCCTAGAACTACAACCAGGTCAGTAAAGTGATCAAAACACACCGAAAGATCCCCAAACTCTTCCAAAAATCTAATCACAACCATTTCAAAACAAACTCAATCCATTGGCTCACCCACAAGCCTATACTTAAAAATGCACCTAAATCGGAAAAGAGCATTTGCAGACAATTCGGAAATGATTCTTCACTTCTGCCTGCTTCCTCGATATACACGTATATTACCCACATATTGCTATGTAAAATATAATTTTCATTGAGAAAGTTTTATCATAGTTATCTAATCATGGACGTTGACCCTTATTTCTTTTCAATTTCATTTCTTCTTTCTTCTTCTTCTCCTTCTTTAAAATCACGACACCACGTTATGCTGCTTTTATTTTCAATAATACCCGACACACAGACTAAAATTGCTTGTTTTTATTATTATTATAGGCGCAAAAAACGCAATAGAAAGTTTCTTTGCTCAATATTACTTTTTTTTTCTTCTCTGTGGCGTTGTTTCGTGTGTTGATTTATTTTTTCGTCGTCTCTTTTAATACCTTTTTCCGTTTTTTATGTGTTGAGTAGTGCCACCCGAGCGATACAAGTGGTAACCATATTTAGCTGAGAATTTCATGTTGACAACATCGAGATTCCATTTGATTTTGAGACTTTTTTAGGGGTTGGGGCATGAGCGTACCCAGAGGAAGGGGGGTTGGGATTCTGGATTTTGAAACTCAGTATAAATGGAACCTAATAATTCCTTTAAATTAACTACACCTAATTAACTATCGAATCGAATAAAACTTTGAAAAAAGTTGGTATAATCATGATGAAAAAAGAGTTTGAAAACTCCGGACCCTCCTCTCTGGGTACGCTCATTGTTTGGGTGCTAAGACAAGAAATTGGGTGCTAAGTGACACTCCATAGATAGTTTTTGATGTGAATATGTAGTATGGAGTATAAAAATTCAATTTGTGATGGACATGACTGCAGTTAAAAATTGTCTGATGTTGCCACATGAAAACCACACAAAACCCATTCCCACAATGTGTTGCTCGGGAGATTAACATGCTTTGTTGAAAATTAAGTAATACCATATTGAATGAGATCTGTATTGAAGGATGTTTGAGGACGTCGATTGGATTATTCTTATTATACTCGATTATTCCACAAAGGCAGACTTAAAACAAATCTTCAAATTGAAAAAGATTGTTAAAGGCAACAGCAAGTACACTTTTAATGCACAATTTATACAGCATGACTTTTTAGCGTTTGAAAGAAGCAAAAATCAGGGATTGGCAATGACTTATCGACATTTCAATATTCCATCTATATTTGCTTGTGCTTTTGTGAGAGAATCAACATTATTGCTTGCATTATTCCAGGAACTTTTAACGACATTCGTTGAATATGAAAAGTTATTGAATTTCCTTGAGAAAAATATATATTTTATATTTCTGTCTTTTACTGCCGACAGTTTTAGCACATTTTCTCTTAAGTCATTACATTTAACTACTAAAATATTTTTTTATGACCAACAGCACTGGATATGTGTGAGATTACTTAATCTCCAAGCTTAAGCAGTATCGAAGTTTCTCTCTTTTATTAGTGCTGTGTATTTTGATTTTAATCTTTTATGCGGACTTTATTCATTATTTAGCAATTATTTGGCTAAATTGGCAACAAACAAAAATCGTTTTGAAATGCGAAACCTCGTCAGTCAAGCTTGTTAGCCAAATTTCTAATTGAGATTGAAGAAGTTGTGGAAAATTGCGCTTGATTTTGATGTCATCTTAATCAAGAGATGGACGTTTTGTGAAATAAATGGTATTTATTGCTGGAATCATGAAAAATAGAGTTCATTCACTTGTGTCGTCTAGCATTTAGAAGAAATTAGGTTAATGTCAGGGGTGTCTGGGGGGAGATAGGTCAAAAAGGGGTCCAGACCCCCTCGAGATTGAAATTTGCATTAAACATTTTTAGACCCCTCCAAAAATTGTAATTTTATGAGAATCAATTCTGGACCCCCTTCTCGAGAGGCTTGATCCCCTTGGAAAATTTCTGGATGCGCCTAAAGCTAAAGTTTTTTCCTTCAGACCTGTTATAAAATCTCAGACCCCCCCCCCTAAAAGTGAATGTAATAAGTGAGCAACCCCTTTTTAGCTATGACGTCCAAGAGCCTTCTTGGATATGCTTCTTAGCTAAGTACAGTTCCGTAACTAATGTCAGGGTCATTTCGATAGGTGTTTGGCAACCCCCTTCTTATATTCCACCCCTGCATGAGCAAGGTTTCATGTTTTCTGACTAGACCACTAGTTGTGGTGTCCCCTTATTAAGTCTACAATTTATTAAAATAAAGTCACAGTGCTTACAGTATACTGCACTGCAATCAATGTTTAACTATGAATACCATTGTATGACTGTCTTTTCCAGTAGCTTCTTAAAGAACAACTAAAACAACATGCTTATCCTACAAGCCACCTTTTAATACATTCAGAAAACTAGTTTAGAGGCAATTATTCAATGATTCAGACTCACTTTGCTATAATAAACATCATTTAATGATGGATAATACCAACACACGGTCAAATTAGTCAGCCGGTGTTGATGAAAGGCAACTTTCTTAAGCTTAATGGCTTAAATATTTAGTGTAAGCAAAAAAAGACCACTGTTTGTTTAATAAATATGTAAATTGGATTTTATCTGTCATTATTTGTGATAAAATGCGCTTAAAAGATCCAATAACCGGCAGACATTGGATGTACTAAATTTTTTTATATTGAATTTATGTTATTAAAAATACATAATGAATTATTGATTTTATTCATCATTAAAGAATTGAAATAATAGTAAATGATGATGGAGTGTAAGCTGTAAACATTTCAAGACATAAATTTGTGTATTTATGCTGAACATTTGAAAGTTTATCTATGCATCAAAACATTACGTCATCAATTGCATCTGGTATTTTATTTATATTTTTTCATTGGAAGCGAGCAGTAAATCATAGACATCACGTATTACATCCATAACATAATTTCTTCTAATGCTACTAAGGATGAAAAGTTATATGTACGATGCATTATACAATCTTGATAGATAATAGAAGTAATATTAGCTGAAATGATGAAACAATCGGAGTGGAAAATATTCATAGACCAAATAATATTTCTTAATATCCACAAGGCATTTTTATGTGTCTCAATATTGTGAGCTGAATAATTTACATCTATCTCTTGCTCTTTTTTCTCAGGCATTGCATACTTTTTGAGTATCAAAATTTCTGTTGTTGTTAAGCTAAACTAGTGGTCAAGTACATACGGGTGACCTAGGAAAGCGCATGTATTGTGCATCATTTCATTTCACAAAAGTCTTTAATTAGTCTATACCGAGTAGGTAGGGTATACCCTATGATACCCTAGGGTACTCATACCCTGGGTACCTCTACCGTGTAACTAGGATACCTCTACCCACTAACTAGGGTACCCCTAACCTTTACCTTGGATACCCTAGGTTAGTGAAGGTAGGGACCCTAGAATAGATATTATTAGAGGATCATTACGTAGAGCAGACGGACAGTTTGATTAACTGACGGATTAACAAACAAGCATGGACGGATTAAGTGTAGACAAAAGTCATTTCCCCCTGAGAAAATGGACAAGAAACCAGCAACAATAAGCACTAAATGGAATGAAATAAAAAAAAATTAAAAATGCAATACTTTTGTGAATTGCGAGAATTGAGGTTTTTTCCATGAGATAAAAAAAGCAAGGCAAATAAGCAGAAAGAGCAAAGCAGCAGCAGCAAGAAACTGCAATAAAATGAGAAGAGAAGAAAAATGCAAGGTAGTATTGACACACGAGAATCCAAAAGTGACGTAAACATAAATGAATTTTATCATTTTATACACGCTATTTCGCTTAGTTACTTTATAAATGTATGTGCTAAACACTCAAACAGTAACCAGCTGTAGCAGCAAGTCACATTCTAAAGTTGATTTTCTTTGTGTATTTTAATTTTTTTTACCTCTCGCGTCTTTTCACTTCAACTAAAAAATTTGGCTTATTGAGCACTGCATGAACCATGACAACATTTAGTGCCAATCTTTTTGTGTCATCCACAAAGTCGAGTAGATGCCATTCGTCGCACAATACACATGTATAAATGGCCATTCAAGTAAGAAAGAAAATGAGTTATGAAGCAAATTAAAATTCTTGTTGAGAAAAGATCGAGGAAGTGATGGAGCGTTTGTTCGATGATATGTGGGACGCATTTTGAATATTCTAGTGATCTAGTGATTCTAGTTTAGGATACCTGGAATTGTTTTTTCTGAGCAAAGGAGGGGGGTGGGTCCGAAAATCCTATTTTTTATGGACGTCATTTATGAACAACCCTCAATGTATACCCAAGAAACAGCTCTCAATTCCTACAGACAAATTAATTTATTTCTAGAAAATTCACGACATAATACATTTATTCATCAAACCGAGACTGATTGTCGCTTAGTAAATCTCTTTATTAGAATTTCACCATTTAACTAGTAAATTAAAATTGAATTTCTTCCAAAAAGCCTTATCAAAAAGCTACACTTATAAAAAAAAATTAAAAACTCGTTTTTAAAAAGTTTTTAAAAAATATTTTTTAAATTTAAAAAGTTTTAAAGTTTAAAGTTTGGTTTTTAAAATATAAAAAGATGATTTTTAAATTTTTTTTAATATATATTGACAAATTGTTATATACATTTACATGCTTCGGTGGCTTAGTGGTTAGAGTACTGGGTTACCAACCAAAAGGTTCGATCCTCACACTGAGCAATTTTTTTCAAAATATTATTTTTTAACGGCTCAAAATATTTTGAAAATTTAAAAAATATTTTTAAAAATTTAAAAAAGTTTTTAAGAGTCCAGTTTAAAAAATGTTTTTAAATCTCTTCATACAAATTTAAAAATGTTTTTTAAATCTTTTCTATGAATGTAATAATTCATTAAATTCAGAATGTCTGACATTAATCCTAAACATATAATTAATCACCAAATATAATACCAATTATTGTAACAAAATAAATGCCAGAGTCTAAACAAGTTAAGTCGTCGAAAAAACCCAAACAAATATAAAAAATCTCGTAAAATTTCCCCAAAGGGGACGATTGCATATTTTCAATGTCAATTTGTAGGTTATTCTTATCTCATTCAACCATTGCTATCCAGTTGATAACACGAAAAAAAAGCTTGTATGATAATAACATGATGTGAAAAAAGAAACAAAAACCAACAAATTACTTTGACGTAAAGCTTAATGAGAATGAGAAAAATGGCACATCAATTTTAAGTGAATAAACTAAGCTTACTGTGTGCCTCATATTTAATTAAATGAATGTCATTCCAACTGGTTAGCTAGAAAAGATTTTGTGTGATTATTTAACACACGCTTGTTGAGAATAAAGAGATTGTTAGTGAATGAGAAAGATTCACAAAGCATGTTGCTGACTGGATAGGAAGGTATCTTGCTGTTTTGTAAATTTCATTTCATTTCTTAGAATAATTAAGAATTTTTTTTAAGTGTGCATCTCAATGGAAGAAGAGTACTTGTGATTTGAAGTAGAAATTTCTTATTTATATTAAGTTAGCATGGCTGTTTGGGATTAGATTCACAGTTTCTCTTATGGTCTGCTCTATGGTATACCCCTCATCATGTTTAGGGTCTAGTTTCTGGGGTTACCTAGAGGACCATCCCCTCCCTCACTCCTAATGTACCCAAGGATGTTCTGAGGTAGGGTAGGTGGGTTAAACTAAAGTAAGGAAGGGTACTATACCCTTAGTAGCCTAGAAACCAGCTCAAAATCAAATAATTAGCAATAATGACAGCAAAGTTGTGAAATTGAATACAAAATTAGCTTTTTGACATCAATTTATGTGTAAATTAGTGGAAACTAAATTAACTGGCCTGTTGAATTCAACCAAGCCACCAAAACTACAAATAACAGCCTTCAATTAAGCAACAAATTTCTCGCTACAGTTCATGGGAAAAAAGCATAAAATCTCATCCTAATAATCCAAAAAAAAAGTCAGCGGCTTAAGGTTACATGCAAAAATTCCAAAACAACTGCTGTTTTTCTTTCAATTTCATTCATTCCGCGCATTAAATGTCAAACCTAATCGTGATAGCAATGTGTTTATCTAAAAAAATGTATATACAAAATAGAAGTAATTATTATGAAACATCATGCATTATAAAAGCTGACTTGTGCACATTACAGTAAAATGCGATAAGCATCTTTCGTCTGTTGCTTCATTCTAATTGCAAATAATCACATAGGTAAGCACAAAATTAATAGTAAGCGAAATTTTTTCATTATAAATTCAGCATTTCAAGTGGAGACAAAAATATATATTGCGCTTAAATTCCTCCATAGTCATTACTATGCTTTGTAACGTGCATCTCCTTTTGGGTCGTTCACTTATGACGTTCAATATTTATTTATTTATTTGACGACTCTGTCGAGAATATATTTTATTACGCAAGGGAAGGTTGGTCGGTGTACCTTTGAGTATACCCAACCTACACCAGGCATGACGCTAGATCATACCCCTTTAGATAACCGCAGGGTATATCCTAGGTCCTGGGGTAGCAATAGTCTATATTGTAGGGTAACTGGTAGCTATATCTTAGGCTTCACCCCTAATCTAGTATATTATTTTAGGACCTAGGGTATACCGAGCATCTGGTCCATGGAAAAGAACCACAATATGACCTAGCATTTAAAATACCATCCACTAAGGAAAATGGGGGGTATCTGTCTAAAATTCAGTACACGTCATTTATGAACGACCCCAATTTATAGTTTCTTTAATTTTTATATAGAGAAAAAGAATATTTAAATTTTTTTATGAATATCAATTGTAAGGGAGAATCTGTTGGGAATGCATGAAAACATCACGTAATTTTTAAGACCTGTTTTGTACTTAGTCAAGAGTAGAAAAAAAGCATATAATATAATCAATTTAAATACATTTAGAAAAAGAGTATTTGAACTGCCAATATCACACACTAGAGCGTGCATTAATGAAGGTCACATTTTGCGATTCGAATGCATACTTCACTCATTTATATTTCATTTCGTTTGTTCAACATCAAGCGGTGACTGCAAATTTATTGGCGTTAAATCTTTTTTAATTAGTGAATTGACAATCAATTGGATAATTATAAATGAACCGATAAGAGAGCTACAACCATAACATACATAATTGCGAGTCAATTAATCTGTTTCCACTTTACTGTTAACTTTATGGTCTAGTAGGTGTGGGGAATTTTGCAGCTATTCAATTTTATGATGATCTAAATATGCACAATGATGACACAACAATGTTAATAAACTTAGTTATAAACTACTGCCTATGAACCCCTTAGGGCTTGCAATGTAGTTAATCACATATTCTGATCAGAATTATCACGTAATAGATACGTCAAAACAGGATGTAGTCTTATATGAATGATCGTTTGGATAATGAAAGTGTCTGGATGAAGAAAGCATTGTTTTTTGTCTAGACTATTCTGTAGGGTATAATATTTTTGATCAGAACAGCTTACTAGGGGTCACCTGTGAGTAACCAAGAATTTAGGTATGCAGATCTCTAACAAATCGTCCGTACCTTGATTGATTATGCATAAAAGTTTGCATTTTCTAAGCTGAGAGCTTTGTTCTGAACTAAGAACTTAATCATAAGCACCCCAGCCAAAGTCATAGTCAGATGGGGTACATATTATTTCCAGGATGGTGTGGGACCAGATTTGGTGAAATCCAGGGTACGGATTCACGGTCATTATAGTGTAAGCGTCTTGTACCATCCGGAATTGCTCGAAAACTACTTATTATTACTGAACCATACACAATTTACAAGTATTATCATCACAAGAGCCAAAACTCAAGCAACAAAGTAGTTAATTGAGTCTGCAATATTCTTTTCAAGATTTACTCAGAACCAACAGCAATGAAGTCATCAACTTTACACAAAATGAAGCTAATTCACTTCACTTCTTTATCCATAACTTCAAAGTATATTTTGTGGTTTTTAACTTGAATGTATTGAAGTCTTTTTGTAAGTATCTCAATATGGTCGGTTTTGTATAACTTATTATTATGTCATTGGGACTCGAACCCGGATTTTTCCATAAGTAGAGAAAATATAACATTTTTATTAGTGTGGTGACAGCATAAACTTACATAATTTTCTTTTTAAGCCATATGTCACTGACGCCACAATACAATTTAATTAACTTTCTGTCATAAATGTTTGGATTAAATGATTAAAGTGCTAATTATTCCAGCAGACAACATTCTCCTTAATGCCAATTACGACTCGCCCCAAATAACAAACAAAAAAGAATTCTACCAAAACATTCACACTAAACCTATTAACTGACCATGGATGTTTGTCTCTGTCTTTCTATTGTATCGGTGAATAGCCGGAAATCGAAATGTCCATATTTGTACAGAGTACACAGACACACCAGGTACTAATATTGATATGAAGAAAGTGAAATTTTTTTCATCGTCTTCCTCTTTTTTTTGCTTTATGTCAAAACATATGTTAATTTACCGATTAAGGCATTTCTATGTTGTATTTCTGTCTCTGTCTACCTCAATACTGCTCAAATATACAAAATTGGATGTGTTGATTTGTCATTTCGCATAATATTGACCATAATAACATTACAACAACAAAATGCGTGTAAAAATTTCCAATATAGAAAACAAAACTGCGCGATGGAGAAGACTTTTTATCTAAAACGAGTTTTGATCTTCTAAATAAAAATAAATAAATGTGAGAGACTTAATGGATTGACTTGATTTAACTAGATACACGGTCGAAATTTTTTTTAAATATATTTCTAAACAATTTCAGCGCATTATTTCAACGTTAATTAAACCACAATTACGGAAGTTTGGAACTTGTTATGTCTATTATGATAAAGAATTTTAAGGACAAAGGCCTCTGCTAATGTACGGAATTTTTCAATTATTCAATTAACTCCGTTATTAAACAATAAGAAATGCCTTACCGTTTCAAAAAAATCAAAGAAATTTTAAACAGGAAATGGTTATTAAGATACATTTGAATCAAAATGCTGATATTACCACGCATGCAGTAATATTTACGACCAAAGCCATTAAAAATTCTCTGTAAGAAAAATAAATCAGTTAGTAGACATAATGACTCAATTGATGGCAGTCAATAGCTTTTAAAATCTGCTAAGTAAACAACATAACTCTAAGCGCAATAACATCTAGATTCTAGAGAAGAATATCAACTTTGGAAGGGGGTCGTCTAAGGTTGATTGCTTGGTATACCCTATAGTATACCAACTCCCCAGGGGTTACACTAGATACACTAGCTGAGTGACACTCCATAGATCAGAATCATTGCAAGTACATCTCAAAATCGCATCTATTGCTGGACCCTTCTATATGGACCCCCCCCCCCCCCCCAACACATCAAAAGCATTTTTACATGATTTTTCCAAATCTATAATTTGTTACTTAGTCATTTACGTACCGTTTAAATTAGCAAGTACAAAATCATGAATACAAAAACAAACTACCCCCACCCCAAAAAAAATTTATATGTACACCCCTGACCCTTCAACTAAACGACCCCCCATTCACCTCTAAAAATTGAACTTCATAAGCTGGACGACCCCGTTGAAGAAATTTAAATATTTTTAATATTCGCAAGAAAACCAAAATAAAGAAGAAGTAGTGAAAAAGCTATGTTGAGATGGAGCTCATCATTAGTTATAAAAATACTAACGAAAAACTGGTATTTTCTTCTTTTTTTACATAATAATGACCGGTAATTTAATGAAAAGAAGAAAATTTCTTTTTAATTCCACTGCATTCCCACCTTACTTCTCTCTTTCTACAAGCTGTTGATAAATAAATTATAGTTCTATTTCTCATTACTGTATGCGCATATAACCCACGGAATTGACTCGAGATGATAAAGATTGTTGTTGTTTACTTGTTTACTGTATTTTTGCATGTACAAGTGTGCGTGTGTTAAGAGAAATTTCATAATCACTTTTCTTCAATTTCATGACGTCCAAGTGACATTCAACTTTACAAAACGTGTATGCTCTGGACCGCAAAACGATATGCAAATGAAATTTTTAACATCCAACAAGATATTCGAGTTTAATTTATTAAACAAAGGATGCAGGTGAGAAATCCATTAAATGTCTAATCCGACGTCAGTGCAATTAATTATTTAGTAAGAAGAAAATTGCAATAAATTATTATTGATGAGCTGAATATTCCCCAATTTAACTTATAAAAGTCTCGAGTGGATTTCTTCTTCAATTCACATTTATTATTGTCTGCATTTTATTGATCAAAAATTAACTAATTTCTCAGAATTCACGGATCAATAAGAAGACAGTGAATGTAAAGATTTGGATTGTGTATCAATAATATGAAAAATAAAAGTTTGGGCAAAACCCAGACTCGAATAATAAATTAAATCACATTTTAATTTTTTTTTTAAACAAAATCTCGTTTTAGTTCTTCACATGCTGCTATCAAAAATAAACAAAGAAGAATTAAGAAAAATATATATATTTCAGGACCTTCTAATAATTTAAATACATAAATTGCTTAGTCAATATTTTTTAAGAATAATATACAATCAGCACAAATCAATCTTCGTTTCGTCGACATCATCATCATCATAACAAAAAGCGAACATGTAAGATCATTTTGAAAGTCAAATGTAAACAATTCATAATGTAAGGTACCAGCCATTCCAGTGGACGTTAATTGTCTGTATTCATAAATTTAGAAGCTATAAGCACACCTTTCAATACTCGATGCTGACTATCATTATTCATATACTTAAGTAGTTCCCCAGAAATAAAAATAACAACAATAATGGATATACACAGTGATGTAACCATTTTAAACTAAATTTTTAAGGTTGTTAAAATGAGAATGACACTGAATTGAGATGAATGATACGAGATATCAGTTTTCATGGAATAATTTTCTTGTTTACTAGGTTAGTGGCTCGTGTATGTTTTCAGGAATTGCGAATAGTCTAGATTTCTTTCATTTAAGAGAATATGTTCTCTGTACAATCTTTATAGTTACTAGACACCCTGGAAAATAGAATTTTCAGCGCTCAAACAATAAAGATTATCAAAGTCAGACAATGACTAGTTTAGTGATTGACCTCAGATATTCCAGAGTCCTTAGTTTAAAGCTACCTATAAGCTTATCGTTAGATTGAAGAATGATTGACTGCTTAATCCAGATGCCGGTTTCTTGGGCATGTCCTAGGGTATACCCCAGCTATTGTCTTTGATTTGGTATACCCGAGAAACCGACCAAGGGGGCTATTCATGGGGTCATCCCTCTCCATACCCCCCAGATTTTTGAGTGCATGCTAAGAACTATGAAATGGCTAGCAATAAGCTAATATTGTAACAGAAAAAGCGCATAGTTTGTCGAAATATATGACGTTAGCAAGCCACAGCTCATACAAAGGTGCACATCTGGAACGCAGCTAGGGAGGGGTCCGAAGGGGTCTGGACCAACATTTAAGATTGAAATTTTAATGAAATTTTTTTAAACCCTTATAATAATACAAAATGAATGAATTGGAATTAAAAGTTCTAGCTACTCCCTATTAAATGCTTCAATATAAACAGCTGTGAATCACAAAAAAATCCATAACCTAGAAATTTCCACGTAGTCATCTAAATAATTTTATTACCATAAAATTTCAATGTTTATCCGCTTCTAAATATAGTTAAATGAAGAAGATGAAAATCATTGAAAAACTAGTAGTTGATTTCGTTATCTCCACTGAAACCTCTGATATTAAACATACATAAAATATTTACTATAAAATAGTAAACATAAAAAGATCAGCGGTGTTTCCTTCAAGGTTAATAATATGTTCTTATAAAGTTCGTACGCTCTTAAAATAGTTGTGAACTAAACACAAAAGGCACAAGAGAAGCTACAGAATTAGGTACTGTAGAATGAAGTCATGAACAAGAAGAAAACACAACACAAAAAAATAGATGAAAAGAAGTCAGCAATAAGGAAGATTGTTCTCGTGTCTGTTATTGCAAAAAAAGAAGACCAAAGTCTGCGCGAAGGCGATAATGTGCGATTTGAGATTTCAATAAAAAGTTGAATCTACAGTTATGTTCTATCCAAAAAAAATAAGAAAATGATGAAAATTACCGTTCTGATTCGTCACAATCCACAGTTTAAGAAAATTGCGATGCATGATGACAATAATGAGGTTCCAACATCTTTATATGTAAAGTGTCGATTGTTTGTCATGGAAATTTTCATAAAAAGAGCTTTTTTCATAAGTTAAAGAATGACATTGGCACCGAATTAATGTGTCTTTTATGTCACATCGTAATAATAATTATATGTGTACCTTTTTAGTCCATTCAGTCGTCATTGTGAAAAAAGAAACAATACCGAAAGAAAAAGAAAACATTCTTTGAATAAAAAAAATAAACACTTGAATCATGATAAACTTGAGACTGAAAGTATCATGTACATAAGTTCAATTACAACAAAAGACAACAACGTGCGCTCATAAAAACAATCTAAAATGTAAGTTCTCATTATTATTATGCACGGTGTTTATTATCAACAATAAACAATCATATTTTCCTGACACAATATTCAAAATTTAACACAATTTTTATTTACTTTTTGGCATCAATTTGAGTTAAGAAATTTGATTTTTTAATCATTTGGTTTGGGGTGTAAATTGACTCTTGACAAATTAACCTCTAAGTCGATTTAAGTTGACTCTACAGCTAGGACGACTTAGAGTCAGAGGCGTATCTAAGGGGGGTCAGGATACGCCCTGTTTAGAGTTGTAGAGAGGTGTACCCAAAGGGGGGGGGGGGTGGTCTAGTCAAAAATGAACCACCAAATCCTAGTGTTTAAAATATTGCAATCTTGAACTAATTCATAACCCCATTTATGTTGACTGGCTCTACAGTTAGGACGACTTAGAGCCAGAGGCGTATCAAGGAGATATACGCACTGCTTAGAGCTGTAGATGGTTTTTAGACTAGCTTTGGACTAGCTTCTGCGAGAGATGTAGACAGAAGAGAGTCTAATCAGAAATGAGGAATGAAATCCTATTGTATTTAAAATATTGCAATCTTGAACTAATTCATAACCCCATTAATGTTGACTATCCCTTTCATTGAATGCATTTCACACATTTCTAAACGTGCCAATGTATTCATGATAACCACAATTGTGAGTATTTTCATTACAACTCCTATTAAAGCTTTCTTTTCTCTCGATTTGAACTAAATTGAACCGTACATTTTCATAGTAACTACGCGAGCAGAATATTTAAACAAGAAAATATTCCACTTCTACTTCTTCTTCTTAATAATAATAAAAAATACAAAATAAATTAAAAATTGTCTCATGCGAATTTAATTGTTTTTAATGGCTCATTAAAAAAAGTATTATGTGTGCCGCACTAACAAATAATCATTTTTGGTGAGTATTTTGAAAGTGATTATTTCACGATGCTTTTATTGACCCTCGTGGCATATTTATATTTAAATTTTAAAATTCGCAAGCTACAAAAAATTATAATCTGATGCAATAATTCGAGAATCACGAAGAAAATTTCTTGTATGTGCATCTAGGTATATAACTTTCATCAAATTATCATTGACGACTTCGTCTATATGCAATGTAATTGAACTTTCAAATCAGATAGAACATGTAATTGAAGGTTTCACATGAATAAATTTATTCATGATTGCAAAAAATATGGAAATTTGTTTTTTTTTCATGCATATATGAGATGCAATTAAATTGTCTCCTGTGAGATTTTAAAATACGATAACTTCTCACAATAGAAAACGTACTGAGATTTATTTAGTTCCGAGAAATCTGTTAACTCTTTGCATTTGTATCTTATCTTGACACAGTAATTTGCTCACACTCATGATGCTGTAAACGCTTTTATTGTTAATTTTATGGAATGTTTGTCACTTTGGCTTAAGTGACTGACTGAAAGAGTTTTCAAATCCAGACAACAGAATTAATTCTTGAAAGCCGTTGAAAATTCACAATTTTCAAAAAACCGTTTGGATTCAAAATTTTGAAAGCCGTTAAAACTTAAATTTTTGAAACCCGTTAAAATTCAATTTTTAAGTTTAATTCAAACTTTCAAAAGCCGTTAGAATTCAATTTTTTGAAAAATGTTGAAATTCAAAATTTTGAGAACCGATGAAATTCAAATTTCGAGAACCGATGAAATGGAAATATTTTTTAAGCCTTTGTTTTACAATTAACTCCTATCGACTTTGTAATACTTTTAAAAAAAGTAATATATAAATGAAATATTATACTTGGAGTTTCAATTTTGTGTCAGCAACAGGGTCAGCAATTAAAGCTATCAGATTATCTGTGGAATTTTGACGTGTCATAAGAAGAATTTTAATAATTTATCATCTCAAACTATATTTCCGTATATTTAGTACATAGAAGTTTAGTATATAACGCAAAATTATGCTCTACTCTAAAGCCTACTTAAATTTTTATTAAAGTACAATATGAAGCGATACTCATAAAGATGTATAAAGTAGAAAACATATTGACACTGATTACAGCACATTTATGTATACAGTGCAAAAAGAACGAAAACAATCTTCCATTAAATGGGCCGTCATATATTCATCAAGTTAATTCAATAAATAAGAAAATTATGTTTATTCAATGGCACGAATTTATATTTGTACAAAAGCATGAGAATATAAATAGAAGAAAACAAGTAAAGATCCACCGTAGGCGAGTATGCAGGTTTTTTTTCGTGTTGGTCACACAAAAAACGTATAAAATGAACTGTTTGTAGCTCAAGGTTACTACTTTGAATTGATAATGTGCAATGTCATTAGGATGATCAGTCATGGGAAACTTTATCTAATCAGGTTAGAACTTACATGGCTTTTTTAACTGTGTCAATAAAAAATGTTTTTCAGCCATTAATCAGCCTCACTTTCCCGACAAAAAAAAATATACAAAAGTACAGCTAATAGTTCCCACAGAAAAATGCCAGAAATTTCGTATAACTGCAAATGCATGGTCGAGTGGAAGTAAATATTTTTTTTGCTAATATGCAAAATGTAAATGCTTGACTGCAAACTTCCGTATTACTTCACATGCAAGCATTCTTTTTCGGACTATTTATTTCACCATGTTAAAAGCAGACCATTTTTTTCTTGACTTTGTCATGCTGGCACCAACAAGTTATGGATGGAAAGTTATAGAGACCCAAATGAGTGTCACCCTATGTGACCCTACCACCGCCCCCCCCCCCCCCCCCCTTAAGTTATATGACCCTCAATCTGCCATTCACAATCCTCAGATTTTATGATTTTTGGAACGTTTGTCAACAGAATCAAGAATCAGCCGAGGTTGTTGATAAATGAATAAAAAATGAAAAATCATAAAGTTGCCATGCCAAAAATGGAAGAAAAAAAAATCAAATTTCACGTACAGAAGTTAAATTACTTATTGTTATGATGACGAACAATAAAACCATAAAAAAGATATATTTCGTCCGTTATCAAACCATGAAATTATTGTCACAGCAAGACTTCTCTTTTTTTGTGTATACTATTTTCCATGTCATACAGTATCTGATTATCATTATTATTATTTATCATCATTACATACGTGAATGAATGTACATAAAATGATGTGCTGTGTACGTTGAAGTATATGGATAAATTTACGTATGTAGATGACGAGCTGATCTTTAAGGTTTTCTCTGGCGGAAATGTAGAATTTATGAAAATTAATGTTACAATATCGTTATTTACATTTTGAATGGGTATATATAGTGGAATATACAAACAGCACTTATCTAATGAATGAATTTCAAGATAACATCGAAAAATTACTTTTTTTTTTGTTTGTGAACTCCACAGATGTTTTTAATACACAGAGATCTACTTGCTCTATTTTATTTAATAGCAACTTGCTCCCATTTTCCCTTTGCATTTTCACTATTCTTTTAACATTAGAAGTGGCTTTTTATGAAGGTAATGAACTACTCAATCACATTGAAATGTGCCAGCTTAATATCTGGTTTGTGCTTTTTGTTAATTACCGTTGAACTTCATGCAAATTTTGAAATAACTTGAGCATTAATCAAGTCAATTCGTTTCCGTTCGTTAAGAAATATGAAAAAACCGTTAAAAATTCAAAAAAGTTGTTAAAAAAATTTTTGAATGTCAAAATGACGTTAAAATTCAAATGTCAGAAAACCGTTAGAACTTGAATCTCTAAAACCGTTTCAAATTCAAATTTCACAAATCCGTTAAAATTCAAATCTCAGAAAACTGTTAAAATTCAAATCTCAAAGATCAGATAAAATTCAAATCTCAAAGATCCGTTAGAATTCAAATTCCAAAAAACCTTTTCAAATTCAGAAAGCCAAAAGATCAGATCCAGTGAACTAAGCATTAATTACAGTACTTCCTCTGCAAGTTCACATTGTTCTCTCATTAAGAGTCAGAGTGATTCAGCATGCCTTGACTGACTTGACCAAACGACTTGAATAAGCAATATTCATAGCAAAACTTTCTAATCTAAATTTCCATGACTGTAAACTTTTTTTTAAACATTCATTTCTTCTTTCTTTTGAGGAACAATTATGTTTCGCATTTTTATGCCATTTTCGATTTATTGTCACTTTGTGTGAAGTTATAGAGTCGGTGAAATCTTATTGACAATTTTCATTTTTAATTTTTCTTCAACATTGTGTCACATTTTTTTTATTGCAAAATTTCTACTCGAGATGAATTAAGGCCACGTGTGTGCAATTTCATGAGAACTTTTCATATTCAATGTACTTATGATTACTACTGTGTAAACCTTTTTTTTTTTTGCTTGCCTGTTCCATTATTTTATGATCATCTGACTTGCAATTAATTAAATATTTTTTATAGACCTTGTGTACTGTAGTCTGTGGAAAATTAGATTGTTAACTTTCATAAGTACCGGTGCAACTTTCCGTTCAAATCCATTCGAAAAAAAATATATAAAAAATGTAAAATTATATCCACAATAAAACACAGCAAATGCCATAAACTCTTTTTTTGTTGTGTCGATCGACTATGATCGAGGAAAAAAATAACAAACATCCAGCAACAACACAAAAATTGCTATGAAAAATCAACTTTGGAGATTTGTTACTAATACACACATGCCTGCCTATCACGACACATCGAAATTGCCATCAAAGCCAGCTTTTTTTCCTTTCTCATCTTAATTAATAATGTTACGATTGTCGTTTTTAAAATAATATTACGGATGAAATTTACATTTATTACTCACCGTCGGTACAATAGCTGCGAAAAATATCTCTCCTCGATTTATAATATGCTAATTTATTTGTTTTTTCTTTTCTTTAAATTCACGATAAGAATTTTTTTATGAACAAAAAAGTTCTCTTGCGAAATGTTGAAAAAATATTGAATTAATGAAAAAAAAACTGATCTCAAAAATGCAAGAAACAGCACAATAACACTAACACATTTATGCCTTTTTTTTCTTCTCTTGATTCTTCTATTTTAACAATATTTTTTATGCTGACAGACAATTCCACGAACGTTTTAACCGAGCTCAGAAGACTGACTGAAAATGTAAAGTGAATTGCGAGAGATACAGAATACCTTAATATTTAGGGGGAACTTTAATTTAGTGAAATATTGACACTGATCTTACTTTTATCAATATTCCTTCAATGCTATTCACTTCTGCCTGCTTTATTTCACTGAATTGACTATTTAAATCTACTTATATATCACTAACTAATGTAATTAACTAACTTTTTTGAAAATTTTATTTTTAAGGTTTGGTTTGCATGCAGAACTTAATTAACGACTTTTTAAAATTCAAATTTTGCATGCAGGGCAGTAACTAGTTTCAGAACAAAAACAAAATTTAAAAATTCGCCGACAAAATATAAATTTTGCTTTAATTAACGTATTTAGCAATGGATCAGGAAGCTCTATTGATTAAAAATTTAGAGAATCAGCTGAAGAGACTGATAAACGAGATTGCAGACTTGGAAGAGACGAAGTAAGTGCTAAATTCTCAAATAAATTAAAAATCACAAAATAAAATAAATAATTAATTAACAGGAATGAAATGGACATCCTTGAGTACCAGGAAATGAAGGCAGAGTTTCTGGATCAAAGTAAGGAGTTCACAGAGACATTAGAAAGGATGAATAAGGGAGATTTGAGTGTCAATAACAAAGTTACAGTACTAAAGCATGAACTGCGAAGTATTATTGCTAAATCCTTTAATACACTAGAAATTATCAAGATTTTTGGATATAAATTAGAAGATGAGCTCGAGAAGCAGCTATATTCATTAAATGAGGACTATAAGCTAAAGAGAATTGGCAAAGAAGAAATGGAAGTAAAAAGACTAGAAATTTTGAACAAATTAAAGCATCAGAATGAGCATAAACTTACCAAAGAAGACTTGGACTTTTTGGAATCTAAATCACGGCAGGAACTATCCCAACTTGATTCCCTTGAATAAATCAACTTGACATGCATCTTTCCAAAAAAAATATTACATACAGAGGCAAATATTTTACTACAATTAACTATCTTGATTTTCTAAATGTTAAATAAATTATGTGATTTATGCTGTAATTTACAAGAGCTTCGGCGCACGACATTAATTGAATCCAATTTTGTAAATTCAAAAATAATTACTCTTTCAAAAAGCACAGCAGCATGCTTTGATTGATGACTTTTTAAAGACTTTTGGCAGCTTTTCTTTCACACCTACAAAGCTTTTTTTAAGTCATTATAAGGAAAAACTTTAAAGTGGCATATAAAAAATTGGGAAATTCCCATCGTCATGCTTTCATTCCATTTTTTTCTTTATGTTTTTTAAATCAAACACACAACAAAGCACTAATATTAAGAAAAATCGAAATGAAAACTATCACCAAACATATAAAACAAGGATAGATTGGTATGCAGCGTGGGATTCAAGTTGCCATAACGCATTGAGTAATTTATTTTGAAGCTATAAGTCTTATTATTGCTAGCTTTAATGGAGAAGATTTGAATAGGAAATGCAACGGTTTTGTAAAATTCAAATTTTATGCTAAATGCTGAAAAGAGACAGACAGACAATTAAAGGCAGAAATACTTTTGAAATACTAGAGAACGAGCTAATTTGTTCGAAACAAAATCTTTTGGCTACAAGAGTTTGGATTGATCACATCATATTTTATTTTATCATTCTACAGTAAATATCCTTAACGGACCTCAAAGAAACTAAAATATAGCCGGGCTTCTTGAGGGTAAAATATGTAACTATACTTGCTTTAACACGATTATAACAGCCCCACATTCTCGTTGGAATAGTGTCAATCCAAGTTAAAACTGTAGACTAATGGAAAATAGTCATGGCTTTAAAGTATATTATCCCTAGCAAGCTACCATCTAGAAGGTCAGAACTTATCGCAAATGATCATAGATGAGTCAGTAATGATCTACACAGCCAACAAACACACTTAGTATCAAGAAGACAAACTGAAGCCAAGTAGAAGCTCAAAAACAGAATATATATCACATCGACTATAGCAAAAGAAATGTGAGGGTTGTTTATGAATTGGAATAATTTGCATAATTCGCTTGTATAGCTCAGCAAGCAAGCAAAAAAAAGGAAAGAAAAGAAAATCTACTCAAACAACAAAACGATGGAAATGAACAGAGAACAGAAAGTTATGTTGGAGGGTTTTTCCAAGCACAGAAAAATTTGTGGTGAATTTTCAAACACACCGCTGTTCATTTCGAGCGCAAACATTGACGAGAGATGTCGAGAAGGAAAGTTTGCTGTTTAATAAATAATTCATTATTATTAATCATTTGAAAAAGGAATTGTGATTTTATTGAGTATATTAGAGAGGAATAAAGAATAAGAAATTTTGTGTGATGTATTCAGTTAAAAAAATATTTTAATTCGTAACAAAGGAGATAAGAAATAATTTGAGGATAAAAATGATATTTTCGCGAATATTATGGTGTTGCTGTATTTTAATTTTTCAAGTGATGTGTCGAGATCCACCCACGATAAAGATTCCCAATCAAGGAATGATTTCGGGAATGTTTATGAAAATGTATCGAACTCAAAGGATTGTAGCTTATATGGGAATCCCATATGCACATGCACCAATTGGAGGTCTAAGATTTAGTCCACCGGTCGTTGAGCAATTGCCATCATGGGATGGTATTAAAAATGGCTCAATGAGTCCTCCAAATTGCTATCAAAACACAAATAATCCACAACCAAAGCACACTCAAGTGCTGAATAAGTTACTTAACAAAGTTATGGACATGGATGATATGATGAGTGATATTTCTAGTGATCAGTTCAATGAGGATTGTTTATATTTAAATATTTTTGTACCAGATGGTAAGTAGACTCGACTCTCGGAAAAATCAATGCTTAGTTCTATTTATTTAATTTTTCTGCCGAAAAAGAAGCTCTGTCTCGTTTTTAGCGCGTTTTTTGGACTTTATTGACAATCTTGGACAGTATGTCCTGGCTATACTCAATTTTTGGGTTACTGGTAGCCTTCACAGGGGCTTAGGGGGGTTGGTTATCCATAAAGTCACTAGAAATGACGGTACCCAAACTATTTACACGAAATTTAATATTTTTTGGTCGTATCCAGTCAAATTTCAACTAATCGATCTGAAATTCAGAATCTAGGATCCTTAGATGTGCCTCATCATGGGTCAGATGCCATCTCAAGTTCCAAGGAGCTGAAAATGCGCTTTAGCTTCCCATTTATGGACATTGTTCACTAGTTTATTTCTTCGATATAAGTTTTGACTGCCAACTGGATTCTCGACTTCCATTCACTAAAAAAATTTATATCCAAATGAACGAAAAAAAATAAGGGAATGAATAATTTTACATTGGTATGTACATAATATAAATAAAAATACGAAAAGCAGTAGTAGAACTTTGGCATAAAAACAATAAAGCATTCACATTTACTAAAACAGGGAAGGAAAAAAAGAAGGAACAATTTCGGTGTATATAGCGTGCACTTTAAATAAAACAAAAAATATACAATTGTATCCAGAAAATCCTGAACGGAAAAATATAGTGCACATAATAATTTCATTCAATTTTTTACATAACCCAATGCCTTAGTTAACGCTCTGTGATTTGAAGCACCAAAACAGAATACAATGAAAAAAAAATATTCTAATTGTTTTTGTATTTAAATTTATTTTCATGCCTTGCTCAAAAAAAATATTTATTTTATGGAAAAATCGATTTGGTTAAAGTTTTTTTGTTAGGAACAAAAAAAATATCTGTCAATGGTTCTGAAAATCAGGCAAAAGTTCCTCATTATTTCGTGATTATTTTTTTATTTCACATTGAAGCACAAAAAGAACATTGAACGATGAAAGTAAAAGTTTCTCTCCTATTTTCCATAAAAGAATAGCTTGCATGAACTTTTCTCTCATTTATTCGTCTGCAATAAAAAGGACATATGTCATAGGCGGCCGTTTAGTTCTTATGTGTGGAATATGAATTAGAAGTGGAAAATGTTATTTAGTGCATGGATTAAATTGCTTATTGTGGGTTTTTGGATGCTCTATAGTGTTATTCCTTGAAAATAAAATCAAGGAATTGAAGACTGTGCTTAAAATCAGCTAAAAATTCAATTCCTAAACATAATCCAAATAATTTTGAATTTTTAACGGAAATTTTTCAAATTTTACTTCAAAACCGTTCAATTTCCCATTTTTGAGAAACATTTGTAAGGTTTCAGTCTAAAAATTTCGTTAAAATTCAAAATAAATTTGACGGTTAATTTGAAATGAAATTTTAGAAAGCAAAAAGTCAAATTAAATTTTATGTTCTATCTACTTCCTAACTAAACCAATTTTCTAAGCAATCATTTACTTCTGAATCAATTCAACAAATTGCCTCAAATTTCATAAATAATTCTCCAGTCAACCTCTAAATCTGACTTCAAGGATTTTCCTCGATTCAACATTGATTGATTGAAATGTATCGTGAAAAAGCAGCAGATCAAAGTTCAAGATAATATCATATTTTACTGCCACTTTGCCATTTAAATCAACGGAATCTTACTGAGTCTAGAGCTATTTTAGACCGCTAACTTAGCACTTCATCATTCAAATAACGCTTGATTAATTTAACTCGAGTATAATTTCCTCTGTGATTTACTATCGAATGGTCGATATCAAGGCATTGCTTGGAAGGAAACGAGAAATTTTGAGGAAAAGCGGATTTTGAAGGATATTCGTATTGTTTTTCCTACTATATATTGTTGAATATTCACCTTCACACATTTCTATCGTAAATCATGAAAAAATAAAAATTCGATATTTATAATATATAAAAAAATGAAATTTTGGGTATTGCTGGGTGTAACTTACAATGGATTCATAAACTCGTGAATGAAAATTTGAATATCGAACATAACAACTGAATAATTCGAGCATATTGACTTAGTTACACTCAGACGTTCGTGAAAAATGACAGTTAATGGAGGTTCGGTGAATGAATTAAGTGATATAGAGGAGCATAGCAACTAATTGTGGTTTTTGGGGGTATAACCCAGTATAACCTTAAAAAATTAGATACTTTTTGTTATTAGAGGTTAATTTGTATTTGATGTTTGATATTTGAAATGAGAGATAGGCAGCAGCTCGAGTTTTAGATCAGATCTTGAATAAAATTAAAATGCAAGACTGTCCCTCAACCTATAACCCCCCCTACTTTAGTTGATATATTAAGTAACTCTATCTGAATTTGATGGGAATTAAACCCACGTCCGCTAAAGAAGTAATCTATGACCACTCAGTCGAAGATCCTTGCTACTTGGTCACCTAGATACTTGCCTCACCATAGGTTACTCAAGATGTGCTTCATATCGATATATCCAACCCCTCAAGCAATAAATCAAAACGCACAACGTGACGTCACTTTCAAAATTGATTTTCATTCCATTGCTTGTCTTTTTTCCTCACCATGCTTTCAGTTTTCGCTCCCTACCATCCTCAGCAAATTATACATAAACTTGTATGTCTGTATTGTTTTATATTCATTCCTCTTTTTGTCAATGAACTCAATTTTTCGTGCCTTTTTCCATAGTTTGAGCAAGAATGAAATAGAAAATCGCGATAAAGGAAGAAAAAACTTCTAAATTGATTTTATATCATAGCTGCACATCGCGACCACATAGAGTGAATAAAATTTTAGATTGTTGAATGCTATCTACAAACAAAATCGGAAAAAGAATGAAGAAACTTTTGCCTTAGTACTTCTTATTGATGCACTTTCGCGTGTCGAATGGAAAAGTGTGTAAATTATATGTTTTTAAAAACTCCCATTTACATTGAAATCGTGCACAGTGATCGATCTTTGAAGTTAAAAAAAATTGCGTCACATAAAAGCGAAATTAGTAATTAAGGAATTTTTAGCTGGAAATTGTGATTGTTTTTTTGTGACGTCTTTTGTCGATTTATTTTTTCTACTGGATGTGTCATAAATAACTTTATTTTAACGTAAACAAAAGGATTGACTGTGTCTGGCGCCTTAAATAAATCTTATTTGCTCGTTAGGCTCATTAGAATGAGAAAATCGAGTACGGGGGGTCATTTTTTTCAAAACAGCTGATTTACTGTGTTTATTTAGTTTATTGCCTATCAATCAATTGAGCTGATAAGACGTTCGTGTTTTGTTTAAATAAGTTATTGTAATTCAATTAAATGACTAAGCAATAAGTACCAATTTTAATAAATCTATCAAAAAAACATAAAAACCGTTAAATTTTGAAATTTTTCAAAAAAATTCAATTCAAATGTCAAAAATCCGTTAAATTTTTAAAAGTTCAAATGTCAAAAATCCGTTAAATTTTGAAAAATTCAAATTTAAATGTTCGAAAACCGTTAAATTTTGAAAAAATTCAAATCCAAAAAATTCAAAAATCCATTAAATTATTGAAATAAATTCTTATCAACAACTGCATATGAATGTGATCCAGTAACCCACTTAAATATCTCCAATGACTTCTCAAACTATTTACTTTACTTCTTTGCAATTTCCACTATTCAAAAATATCGCAACAGCAACAACAACGTGGGACACCAGAAAAGGGTAATGGAAAGAACACAGCGTGGCAAGTTCAAAGAAAAAGTAAGCAAGGATTTTTCCTTGCCTTTGCGTGTTTCTCGTCTTTTCTCAAACTTAAAGTCGTAATAATTTCTTCTCTTCTTTTTCTTCATTTCTTCCATTAAACGGTCAAGTAAAAGACTTTAAACGAGTGTACATTCCAATGTGTGTGGCTACAAGCCAATGTGGAGGAACATAAAAGGTTCATTAACCGTTAACATCGTAGCATTGTGGCATGCCAAGGAATCTATTTATATAAATTTTCCTTTCCCGTCTTACTACACAATTGAGTTTTGAATTGTGCTTTATGTGGCTTTTTATGGTACCAATAACTGTGAAATTTGATCATTAATCCTCAAAATAAGAGCTTAAAATTCCTTCACATTACACATTTCATTTTTTATTCGAGTCTTGAAAGCTAGCTTTGATAATTAAACCATATATCCACGTTCTAAATTGCTCAGTTTCTGTACGATGGAATAATTGGCTCAACGAAATCTTGACACGCACTTGATATTTGCCGTTGAGTTGCTAACTTCTTAATTGCTGTGGAATAGACTATTTTTATTATTGTTTCTGCCACCCGACTGCTTTCTTCTTTCTCTGTGTTTTGTCCACTTCAAAGCATAAGGAAGAAAATAGGGTAGAAAGTTGTGCATGTAACGTGTGTCGTATATATGTCACTGGGCCATAAATTTTCAAAAACGTGGAACTTATTTTACTTTTAGTAAAGTTTGTGGTTTGATAGGAAAGGAAGTGATTATGGAGGGTCAGATTGTCTTGAAAGTTGGCTTGAATGAGGCGCAATTATGTAAATTAAGAGTTATTTGAACATTTTAAAGGATCAAATCTTTTTTGGTAAAAATTCAAGAAATTAGAGACTTTGAAGGCTAGGGAGTATCCACTTTAGATTGTTTATCATGCTAAATATGCCTTTATTCTATTAGTTGCTGATTTTTCACTTGATTTGTAGGTAAATTCTTTAAAAAATCAATTCTAACCTCAATTATGAAAAGATCCAGTAGCAATCCAGTAGCAACAAAAATGATTGTCAACACTTCAAAAGTAATAAAAAACGCTTGAGTCAGCAAACAAAATGAAAAATTAACTTACTTTTTGAAATATACCACAATTAAGTTTTAACTCCTACGACTCGAATATAACAGTGGGCAGTTAAAATATAAAGTGGAACAACCGGAAGTTAAGAAAATTACAAATGTCCTTTCCTAACTTTTATTTTCTACAAAAATATATAGAGTCGACAGAAAAACTTTTAATTACTAATAAAATGCTGTAACTGGGTGAAATTAAATTACTAATAAACACAAATATGCTTGGTCATTTCAGCCTCTCCGCCTTCAGATGGTTTTGCCGTTATAGCATACCTTCATTCCGGTGATTTCTCCAATGGAAGTCCGTTTGAAATCAATCCATTTCAGTTAGTTTTTAAGCAGAAAGTTATTGTTATTACTATTGCATATCGGTTGAATATTCTTGGATTCTTTACGACACTCGATGGTGAATCACCTGGAAATTATGGTCTTATGGATCAGTCGGCTGCTCTTCTTTGGATAAAGCGGAATATTAAGGCTTTTGGTGGAAATGAGGACAACATCGCCTTAATGGGAGTAAGTTTGGTTACTTTTGAGGGTTTCCCAGCCTTGTTTCTAACAAATTCTTATCAATTTAGCATGGTTCAGGTGCCACATCCGTTTGCGCTCACCTAACATCAAAAGAATGGTCAAAAGATCTCTTCCATAAAGCAGTTATTATGAGTGGAACATCACTTCTCTACGATAATGACTACAGTATGTCGATTAGACCAGCCATGTCATACTCAAGGGCAGTTGATAAAGTCTCGCACGCATTCTCTTGTTTTCGTCGACCGACATCATCGTTAATGGACTGTTTGAGACGCGTTGATGCAAAGATTCTTGTTGAGAACACGCAAGATCAGAGATGGGGACCAATTGTTGATGAGGGTATGTAATTTTGGCATTTTAGACACTGGATTAATAGGGGATTGTTCATTGATGACGTCTGTATTCAAATTTTGACAAAAACTTTTGAAATTCTCTTCCTTACAGGCTTGAGCAACCAAACGATGTCATTCATAGCCGATAGACCAGAAAATCTAATCGAACAAGGATTTCTACGTAAAATTCCAATCTTAATTGGATTTACTGACATGGAAGATGCGTATGATTTATTTGCTGAAGACATGGTAACAAAAGGAATCGACTTGGATATGTAAGGAGACCTCAATGCATAAATTTAGATTACTTTATTCAAATTAATTTGATTTTTAACGCTGATTATTTCTATCCATTTCCCTGATTTCCTTTTGCACGCATGTTATATAGGTATAATACGATGATTAATGATGTTGTTGCAAGTGACTTCTCAAAATACGAGAATAATGAAACGATGTGTGCAGGAAACAATCAAATCGTTGTGGAAGCTGTCAATTTTTTATATCGACCATATCCACCGACAGAAGATAAAATAACGTTAAGGAACTTGTATTTAACGTTCTTAAACGATCGAAAGTATTATGCACCTTCAATCTTAATGGCTGCACAAATGTCAAGATTGACCGACACATATGTCTACAGATTTGATTTAAAGCCACGTACAATGATTGATATACCCGACGATGTTGGTGTGCCTCACGGTTTCGAGCAAATTTTCCTTTGGGGCTTGCCGTATTGGACCTCAAATGCTGACGTCCATTGGGATAATGCTGATAAACGTGTCTCAGACATAATCATGACATTATGGGCGAATTTCTGTAAATTTACAAATCCAACGCAAGTTGGTGTGTACATAAAATGGGATAAGTTCACACAAGAGACTCCTGGAATTCTCATTATCGACAAGTCATTCAATATGAGTGACTTTAAATCACTCAATTATCGTGCTGTTCAATTTTGGAATGATTATTATCCAACTGTATTGAACTTTGCTGCTGGCTGTTGTAATATGAGTGATTCAGCTAATTACATGAACGTCCCATCATTCTATAACCCAACTGCCTTTACAATATGCCTTCTAGGACAATTGTTTATTGCCATTCATTTAAGCATATCGATAGCTGCTTGAATAAGTTGTTAACTCTTTTTTGGATGTTTATATTATTTTTATTATGTGGTTGTGTTTGGGGATATTGAAAATTTTCTGGCTTTTGTAGGGTTTTTGATAACATTTGAAGGGTTTTTGTAGGAAATTGTATTGTTTTTTTTAGAAATTGTACCGTTTTAATTAGAAATTGTATGGTTCATTTACAAAATAGCTGTTTTAGGATTCATAAAAGGAATTGTACGGTTTTTGAATAGAATTCAAATTCCAAATCAGAAAACAAAATTTTCCGTTAAAAATAATTTATAAAATCCAATAAATCACTCCAGATCAACCTCAATCTCCCCAAATATATCATAATATATCAAATTGAAATTGATTAATGTATAAATAATTCGAATTAGTCTAATCATTGAGTCACTAACAATCAAAATAAATAAACTAAATGCCTTAAGTTCGTAGATAATAGAAGGAAATTGATTAATACGTCAAAGAAACGGAGTGATCATGATGATAATGTAAAAAGAGCATGAAAAGTTTATATTCTGATGTTTTCAAGGTAAACGATAGAACGTGTATGTAAATATATAGAAATGGTCTTGAATACTTAAGAGGGTTGTATTCTATGATAAGATAATAGGTGTAATAAAGTTTTCTGTGTCCTTTTGATACTCAAGAAAGGAATAATAATAATAAAGTAAAGCATAAATGTTAATATAATACTCCTCAAAAAAATCAGCGGATTCCATAAAACTTAGCGTAATATTTTAAGTAAAATTGTGAAAATTGGCATATAATGGACAAAAGTAAGAGAAACAACAAAATTTCATTTCTAAAAAGGAAATGTACATAATACTAGCGTGATAAATTTCTTTTTGTGCTTGATAATTTACTGCGAAATTTAGGTCATTACACCGGTTCTTTTTTATATGTATATCGCACTCTTTTTCCTTTATTTCTTTTGAGTAGCAAAAAAATTATAATGAAAAACTATTTGTATAAAATATATTTATATGAAGTAAAATGTATAGTTAAAGTAAGGGTGCAGTGAATAGAACGCATTTTCAATGTTTTTAGAATGATCCAGATGGAATTTCTGTTTATTGAATTCCAATGTTCTAGTAACATTAACTTTCTAGTTATGCCTTTAACATCCATAGAACTGTTTGTTTTGATGATCAGATTAGGTTATGTTTTGAAATTTACAAGATTTTGTAAAACTTCTCAAATTTTGAACGAATTTGTCGTCATTTTGAGTTTCCATACTGTTGCTGTTTAATAAACTTTGTTAATGACTTTCCACTGGTTTGAAACTAGGTTTAATACTAAAAAAACTCGAAATTTAAAAAAATTAATTTTTTCTAAATCTTAAAATTTTTAAAGTAAAAAAATTCAATAATTTACATTAGACACATCCAGTAAACAGTAAACAACCGACAAACATCCAGTCAGCCAGCCAATCATAGACAAAACTTAGCAAACTAGTCCTAATTCACACATAAACCACCAGATTTAAAATGTGAAGCATGAACTACCCTGAAAATATTTAGTATGTTAACACGACACGTAAAATGGAATAAAGGAACGGAAAAGAAAATTGTTTAAGGAATGAGTGAACGATATCATTCGCTAAGATACGACAAAAACAACCCATTGATATAACTGCAAGGGTGAAAATAAAAGTAGAAAAAATTCTTTTAATATATAAAAAAAAGTAGTTAGAGTCAAAAAATAAAATGCTCTAATTTATATTTTCAATAAAAAGAGTAATTTCTTGATGATGGAGAATTTTCGTTTCAAGAAAATATAAAAATATATATTTCATAGAATTAATTGAATTTGTCCTGCCATTATATTTTATTATGTTTATGCCATTAAGTCATTAGCTCATAAGTTGCACTTAATTGTAAACTTTACATTTTAAAAGCTCTCTTGAAACAATGAAACTAATGTGTAAATAAAATGAAAGAAAATAATTTAATGAAAGATTTCGTGTTGAAAATTGTTTTTCATTTCTATTTTCAGACTTAAAAGCTTCAAAATTGAGGTTTATAGTTGAATGAAAAAGTTATTACTTTAGATTGGCATTATTATTATTGAATTTTTAAATCAAGTGTCTAAATAACTCCTTATTTAATTTAGTTTATTTTAAAAATTATTCAACGGTTAAATTTTGAATTTGAAAGGTTTTAGAAGATTTAAACATTTGTATGGTTTCAGGATAAATTGAATTTGTATGGTTTCAGGATAAATTGAATTTGTATGGTTTTGAGGCACTTTTCTAACTAAAACCTCACAACAGTTCAAATTTCTAAAACCTTTCAAATGTTTTAATTTTGAAAACCCTACAATTCCACAAATATTCAAATTTTAACCGTTAAATATTTAAAAATTCAAATTTTGACCGTTAAACCAGCAGTAAAACTTGCAAAAATCATACAAAATAACACAAACCTTCTCCATAGTTCTATTTTCATCAGAATGACTTCACTCAACTTCCAGCTCTGTCACGCAATATCCATTCTTTCAACAAGCTAGTTAATATCATTTTATGCAAATTTCTGCGTATATATTTAATTAAATGAATGTTTGTATGGCGTTATTTACTTTGTTAATTACGTCAGTATTAATTATATCATCGAGTTTGATAATATTCGTAGAACATTTCGTGGGTCGAATGTGAATGTCAAGTAAAAATCCTTGGAATTATTATAATATAACTAAATAAGCACTTGCGGACAACGGTAATCTGGCGCTAGCTGTTCTGTTCTATATTCAAGGCTGAATGTGCTATATCGCTATTAGAAAATGTTGAAATAATATAATAAATTAACGTTATGACTGTTATAAAAAGAAATGCTCGTGCCTTTTTTGTACAAAAAGCTTCCTAAATTTATTAAAACTTCTAGTTCCATTATTACGAATCTAATTTTGCAATGCTTCTTCTTGTATAGCCTGCTCTTTTCTCAGTATTTTCTCGATTTCCTTTTGCTGTTGGAGATTGTATGTGTTAATAGTCTTGTTCATTTCTTGCCTCACAGCTTGTCTCTCTATGTCTCGATAAACGCCTTCCTTTAATTTTGCTCTGGAAGTATAATTATATAATTTATGAATTTAATCCTTTTTGACAGATAATTAATATTAGAATTTGTTATATTCAAGGTTTTCATGGCAGCAATCAAGTATTTTTCTATTAATTATACCGGCTTACAACAAATTATGCTATTTCACAAAATTTTCTTCTGGATCTCTATAAATTCATTTTCTCACTCACCTGTCCATGCTTTGTCGATAATGCACAAATCCTATGATAGAAACACTCGCTATACAGCACACAGTAAACGTAGCTTTTGATGTCATAGACATTATGACTGTTAATTTAATAAAATATTGTGGAGCTCAAAATTTCTCAATTTTCGTTTGTTTGTAAACAAACTTTTTTCGTCGCTTACCAAACCCTGAACATTCGGCTATTCTGGATCTTTTAAGAAGTTTAATTTAAATGTTCTCTAAAGCACTAAGGTACGTGAGATTTCCAGCATATGGACTAGCCATCGCAGGACCGATTGATGCTGTAATTGATCAAGATGTCATTGATCCAGAGATTAAAACATCCAAAAGTTTTGAAAGACATAAGGAAATAGACACCGAAACTGGATTAGACAGATTAAAGATGATGTTTCAATTGGACGAGTATGACAGCATATCCCCGGAGCTTCATTCAATTTATAATGCTGGATTCTTAGGCTTATTCACTGGAATGTGCTATGGCGGTAAATAAAATTAACATTAATTAAACTAACTTACTGTAACTTATATCTTTGTAGGATTTCTCGGTTCCAAGAATGCATATGTGGAATTTATGGAAAGGAATCAAGCGACAGCATTTGCCTCACATATAGATGCCAAGAAAAAGATCCAGGAATCAGTAGTTATGAATTTCTTTAAGGGTGGCTGGAAGTTTGGATGGAGGATGGGGGTTTTTGCGACTATGTATGTCGGCATTTCGACCACTATATCCGTTTATAGAAATAAATTCACAATCTTTGAGTATATTGTCGGTGGAATGTCAACTGGAGCTATCTACAAATGGAAGGTAAGGACATGACATAATTTAATTAAAAGGACATCCAATAATGTACAGTAAATATTCTAGATGGGTCCGAAAGGAATGGTTGCCGGAGCAGCAGTTGGCGGTGGATTAGGTTTAGTTGCTGGAGGACTTTCTTTAGGACTGTTAAAAATGACAGGCACGACAATGGAGGAAGTCAGATACTGGCAATATAAATGGAAAAATGAACGTACAAACGCATATAAGGAAGGATTTCATATGCAGCTTGAAGGAACTGATTTATCATTCAAACATAAAATGCTAGAGGAACATGACCAAAAAGTAGGCACAACAAAAGTCAATCTAGCTGATTTTGATAAAGAGACAGAGGTATCAAAGGAACAGCCAGAATTAAAAGATCCAAAAATAGAAGTGAAAGAAGCAAAATAGAATAATTAATTAAAGTAGAATGCTGAATAAAATAAATTTAATTAATTTATAGAAATCTACGAAAAATAACGGTCAAATAATTTTTGAATTCAGAATTCAGTCGATGTTCAGCTTTCATTTTGCAATTTTTTGATTTGAAAAAACTTTTATAATCAAATGTCTAGTTTAGTGCTTTAATTAACGATATAAATATCCTTGAGATGGGAGATAATAAACAGTTATATATATTTGATATTGATAGTGCATTAGATAGGCTCGAGAATGAGGAAAACGAAGGTCAAGAGACTTTTCCAACAATTAACACAGAAAAACAAAATCAAATACAAAATAATGAAATTACAAGGCAACAACAACAGACACAGCATATTCAAGAGTGTGTGCTGCAGCAGGAAAGTGAAAAAGAGGAGAACGGGAATGTATCGTCGTTGAATAATACGTCAACAATAATTTATGAAGATTCGTCAATCGACAATAAAGGTAAGTTATTTTTTGTGTTAATGCAAAGTATTAAAGTACACATTAAGTCAACAAAAAGACCCAGAGATTGATATCCACCTGCAATTAGTCAGTCGCTGGATGTTCAAGGATATTCTTCAAAACCATACAAATTATCCACAATATTGAAAACATTTGTATGGTTTTGAGTGAATTTGTACGGTTCTAGACAGAATCGACTAAAGGAACCAACGTCAATCTCCGGCACTAGAGAAGATTTTCGACATAACACAAATTACGCTCTTCTTTTGTTTCCGCAATTGCGTTGTTACAGAGTTATCGGAATCAACTGTATTATCTTTAATAAAAAATGAAAGTAAGGAAGACGATGAAACAACAAGCACAGCAAAATATCAAATGAACGATGATTTGGATAGCAGATCTTTTAATCTCATTGAAAATTATCAATCAATTAGCGTGGATGATAAAATCACCGCAACATCGAGTATTATATTGACAAGTTCATCCACAGCTACAGTCACGACAACAAGCAACAGCAGTAATAGTAATGAAATTCACAGCGAAGATGATGAGATACGAAAAAGTGATCAAATTCCATTAAATGTTTCTCAATTCGACAACACAGATGACTCATCAAAACGACTAATTAGCGAGGAATCATCAAATCGGCATGAATGTGAATTAGACAACGGTGAAGATGATCCAGATCAGCCAGTAACGACAGATTTAACCCTAACTAAAACTGTTGAACCAACTGAATATGACCCAGACCCAGAAGAATTGGCAATTGATAAGAAAGAGGAAGAAGTAAAAGAAGATAATCAAGTAAATATAATTCACGAACCTGTCGTGCAAGAAAAAGTCATAGAAGAACCGATTGACATTAAGGAAATGTCACATAATTTTGAATCAACAATGGACGATATTTCCGATGCAGAACTTGAATCGTTGGAACAAGAATTGGATGACTTGTTAGCTGCTTCTCTGCTCGATGGAAGTTTAGAAAAAATCCAGGAAGAAGAAGTTGTCACAAAACTTGCAGAATCTGTTGAAAAAACTCTCGAGATTGAGGATAAAAATAGTTCAGAGGTTGTAGAGGAAATCGACAATAAGCAAGTCGATAAGCCAACAGAAATTACAGAGATCCAGGAAGAAATTAAGGAAGTGGATATTCAAGCTAAAGAAAATATCAAAGAAATTGACGAAGGTGCCAAAATTAATGAAACTAACGACATTATTAGTCCAACAACCAGTCAAACAGAAGAAACAGTCGAAATTGAGCGTCAAACAGAAGATTCAGAGATATCGGAAGCACAAGAAGCTGTGGAACCAGTTGCTAAGGAAGAAATTGTAGATCCAGATCCAGCATTGTCAACAAGTTCTACAGACGAATCAGCATCAATCCAATGCTTACCGTCACAATCAAATGAAGACTTTTCCGTAAATGAATCAAATTCAACTGGAAGTTTAACATCGCAGCCTGATTTAGGAAAGGTTCCACCGTACTGGATACCTGATAATATGACAAATCAGTGCATGCAATGTGACCAGAAATTCTCGTTACTTAAAAGACGACATCATTGTCGAGCTTGTGGATTACTTTTATGTTCAGCATGTTGCAATGAAAAGTTTTTCCTTCATTATTTGCAAGCAGAAGGCAGGATATGTAGTCCATGTCATGAAATTCTCGTAAAAGCCCAACAAAATCAACAGACTCAACCAAAACATCCAAATCCAGCCAATCCAAGTGAATATTGTAGTACATTACCAGTACAGCAGCAAATCGATTCCAGTTCATCGCCATTGACTGTTATGGTACCAAGAAGTGGTGTTCTTAAACGTCCAACTGGAAATCCACGATCGTCAACCGAGAGAAAAAGTGTAATGTTTAGTGACGGAATAAGACCTGGAACTGATTTAGACGAAGAATTCGGTACTTCTGCATCACGTGCATCTTATGAGAAACCTAAATTCAATTTACCATCCATTAATGAGAAAAATAATAGCTATATACCTGACCCGGCTAACGAATTACCACCAATTTTACTCAAAGAAAGTGAATACAAGTATGTTGACAATAATCTGTTACTACTTCAACGACTCAGGCAAGAGGAATTAAAATTTGCAATAACAAAAAATTTTTACGTTACTGTTAAAGTTGTCACATGTAAGTATCATGCCTTGTTTCTTTGATTTATTTTGGCTGATTCTGAGAAAATTTGAAAAAGGTTTTAACGGTTTTCTGAGATTTGAAATTTTTAACGGTTTTCTGAGATTTAAATTTTTAACGGTTTTCTGAAATTTAAATTTTTAACGGTTTTCTGAAATTTAAATTTTTAACGGTTTTCTAAGATTTAATTTTTAACGGTTTTTTGAAATTTGAAAACCTTACAAATTCATTAATTTTAAGCTGTTGTAAGGTTTTGAAACATTTAAAAAATACTCGTCAGCTTCTACAGAATTAAATTACCATAAAAAGTCATGCCACAAATCATTCAACCCACATTTTCTTAGTAATCTTAAACAAACGATAAAGCCATTTCATGTTCTACTAATCACATTTTCTCTTTTCTACCTCGTTTTTTCGTTAGTAAGTTGTTGTACCAACAAAACTGTTATAAATTTTTCAACATCAGGCTTATTGGCCGTGCGACAGGACGAGATAATGATTTTATTGGAACTTAATGATGACATGAAAGGTTTACCGAAGGAAGTATTTTTACATTTGAATGAAATTTACAGCAAAGCTGATAAGAGTAATGTGATTATTAAGGAGTATGGTTATAGTCAGGCAATATCTAATAATTTCTTGGGAGCTTTTGGAGGTAAAATTAATGAAATTGTGTAGGAATGATTTTTAATTTAATTCTATTTAATTTATGTCACAGGTTTTCTTTACATCCGACCGACTTTTCAGTGTTTGCAAAGTTTAACGCTCCCAGAAAGTCCGTACTTGATAGGATTGCTTGTTCACAAGTGGGAAGTTCCGTGGATGAGGTGAATTAAACATTTTAAACTGTAAATTCACTTGATAACAAAATTTTGTTGATTTCAGGTTGTTTCCACTTAGATTAATTTTACGATTAGGGGGTAATAATGATAAGAAGATTAATGTACTTTCTATGACTTCTAATGAATTGATTATTTACAGCACTTTACCGTTATTATCCAACACCAATTTTATCAAATATCAATCGTGAGCCTGTTTTCGCGGAAATCGGTAAATCTTGATTAATTTAATTTTATTCGTCTCAAGCTAATTGTATCATTATTTTCCTCATTTGCAGGAAACACAATCATGAACTTTTTAGTCGATTTTAGAAACTTTTCGTATACAATTGAAATTACAAAAGGTCTTAACATACATATGGAAGAGAAAAAGACATCTGTTTTTATTCCGCGTAACCGCTTTGATCAGATCATGAAGGTTTTAAACAATTCTACTGATCAGTAAGTATAACTTATAATTTTTCAAAAATAACGGTCATTTTTAGTTTGAAAATGCTTCGTTAAAATTTGAATTTGAAATTTCCGTTAAAATTTGAATTTAAGATTTCCGTTAATTAATCATCTCAATTTTCTTACAGTCTTTTAGCATTTGGAGCTGATTTTAGTAGACTAGCTGACGGTCACTTAGTGTGTATACAGAACATCGATTCAGGTTCTTCGGAATCATTATCATATTCAACGCAAGCAATTAATATTCAAGGTCAAAGTAGAATTAGAACTGGAGCAAGTTTTCTTATTCTTAATGGTGCATTAAAGCAAAGTAGCGGTTTAAAAGGCAAATGTAGTATTGTTGAGGACGGATTAATGATACAAATCTTTTCAACGAAAATGCAAAGTATTCGCGATGCACTGAAAAATATGAAAAACATTGAGATTCCTTGCGGACCGATTGACGACGATCAGAAGGAGTCCGAGGAAATTGTGTCAATTGAGTGGGTCGATGATGACTTGAGTTTTAATCTCGGTGTTTCGTCGCCAATTGATGACTTATCATTTGAGGGTAAAGAGAGTATAAGAACGAGACTTGATATTACGAGTCAAAGTCATACAAAAGTATTGAGATGGTGTGAAGTATTCTTATTGGAATCTGACGATGCGCCCGTTACCGACGATCATTTAAATTATTCAAAACTGTCTGAACCTATCGCTAAAGCTTGTGGAAATGCTTTACTTCCATTCTTAGATTTAATGGCTGTAAATCAATTAAGAAAAATTGGTATTCGTGTCACCTTAGGTGAAAATGTAAGTTCCTAAAATATTTTTGATTTTCTAACGGTTTTCTAAATTTTGAATTTAAAAGTTTCGTTAAAAATTTGAATTTTTAAAAACCGTTAGAATTTGAATTTTTGAAAACCGTTAAATTTTCAACAATTTTTATTTTCATTTGCAGATTAAATACTTGGCCGGCTCTAATAAACTGTTGTTCTCGCCAATCTATATGAATGCATTAGATAATGAACTGATTTCTGTAATTCATCGACAAGCTAGTAATTTATCTCGTGACTCTAACATAACAATGGAATTAATATTTTATATTCTGAACAAATAGTCTACTATTTACTCTCATCTGGTATTCATTCAATTGTTGCTAGCAAAAATTATCCTATAATAAATAAAAAAGTATATATCTATTGAAAATGTGAAGATTAAAGGCGTTATTAATCAAATTAAATTATTCTGCTTCGATAAGTTTTTAAAATTTTTTTGACCGTTATTTTTCAAATATTAAATGGCCGTTATTTTTCAAATATTTTGTGACCGTTATTTTTCAAAATTTAAAATGTCTGAAAATTGTCGAAATAAGCCAAAAAATTATTGAGGATAATAAAATAAACTTTCTTTATTTAAATAAATTTGTCACAACTTAATGTGTGAAGGTTAATAGTTTTAAAATTATTATAACGTCAGTATATTTCAAAGCATAGTCATAATTTGCATATTATAAGACATAATAGATAACTGTAAATTTAAATATCAATACTTTATAGATTTTTTAATAAACCTTGGAATAAACTTTCATTAAACATTTTTGTTGGCGAGGATGAAGACTGCATACGAGAAAGTCTAAAAGCGTCACGAAAAGCTACTTGCTGTTTATCCGATAATCGTCCATAAAAGTCTTTAGTACTAACAATAAATAGTCTATTAAGCTGTGATTCTGAAATATCGTCGTCCAGGATGATTGGAAAGAGTTTCAGGAGGTGCTGGTTTAATGTCGATGACATGAAAATTAGAGTCAGGAACTGAATTGACTTTTTGATGTGTGGATAGTTCAAGAAGTTTGGAAGTGAGCATATCAGCCATTCTTGGAGGAGTGGCAGGAATGATGAGTCGATTGCTGTTCTGAAAACCTAATAAATAGACATAAAATTAATTAATTTAAAATTTTAATCCTTTATAGCCACAACTTACTTGATGAATAATAATAGCAATAGTATTCGTATTCGACTGGTTCAAAATCAGCAGTTCCTTAATTATTTTCGTCAGTATTTCATTCGGTGACAACAAATCCTTCAGAATCTGCCCTAATACCCTTCCAAAGATCTCAGCTTCATCTTGCGTTGAATTTCTAATCTTATTAAATAAAATATCAATTTTCTCAGTGTATTGCATGACAATTTCTGGCTCATCTTGCACGATTCCGTTTGATTTTTCTGTATTTTCAAGTTGTTCTAATGATCCAATGTAAATACAGGTGACTAAAAGCTTCAAGCCACCCAAAGCAAAATTTTTGTTCTCATTTTTAATCAAGTCAATCGAAAGTTTCTCAATCTTTTCTCTGAATAGTCGGTTCTCGGTGTCAACGATGATAATGCGCTCGAGACCCTGTAAAATATGAGTTAGTTAATAAAATAGCAGGCTTAAAAAAATCAATGTTTAACGGTCATTTTAGATTTGAAATTTAACGGTCATTTTAGATTTGAAATTTAACGGTCAAAAATATTTGAAATTTAACGGTCATGAAAAATTTGAATTTTAACGAAACATTAATTTTTAAAAATTCAAAAATAAAAATAACGGTCAAAAATTACAATTAAAATATTAAATAGTGTAAAATCAATTCTACTCACATTAATGATTGTAAAATACAAATCGATATCGTTTGACCTTTTCAACACGTTATTTGCTGATATTAAAGTGTCTATTAAAAGCTCATTACAGTCGCCAAACTTGAGTGTATTTTCAATTACATAAAAGTTCAAAGACCAGACAAGTTTATCGTGCTTGGGTGTCGAAGACGTAGATGAACATTCATAGACAATTCCATTTTTATTTGTATAATTCACAATTGCTGTCCGCAAAAGCTTAATTTCGTCATTAATGCCCCCAATTGTTGTATTCGTTTTTTGTAAAGCTTCAAACAAACACAAAAGTCCATGTAATGTTGCATTCCTCACAAACATGTGATTACATCCAAGATATTTATTAATTATAGCAATCAACTGTTGAATTTCACTGAGAGAAGGAACCAGGACAGCTGACGAGCGACATAAAAGATAGACAATGTGTTGATGTGAAATTGTGTCTTCAGCACAAATCGACTCGTGCATCGATAACATTTTCTTATTAATCCAACGGAACTGATCATTATTGTCAAGCACGTCAATTAATTTAGCAAGTTGTGGTAAAATTAGAGCAGAATACTCATCAATCAGCTGTGTCATAATGTCATAAACTAAATGTAAAGCACTTTTATAGTCAATACCAAACTTTTCAGCATGTACGTAAGTCAGATTCTTAATAAGGTAGCTTGTCTTCTTCACTGGAACTTCATTTGTCATGTTCCAAGTATAATTCAATGAGAATTGATTCATTTCGTAAGAATCTGTCATAATTACGTTATTATGTCCATCAACTCTCTCCAAATTTGGCTGATAAAAGACATTCAATTTTGAGCTTAAAAGCTCTTGGATGTGATGAAGCTTTTTGACACCAATCATGTCAATTTTTGACCAATTTTCAGGATGTCGATTAATATGTGCAAATTTGGAACTGCTTACAATATCATTTGATGCATGACGGTAGCATGTCAGTAATAAATCAACATTTGTCTGCAGACACAGCTGTTTAATATAAAATTGTTCTTCCGGATCCTGCATGTCATTAAATTGATTTAACATCACCAAAAGTGTCATAAAAATCTCCTCAAATTCCTGTCGCTGTGTAAATCTATAACGATTAATTCGTCGTACGTATCTTTCGAGTAAGTCACTGTCACTAAGATATTCTATTGGAATCTGCTTTAATTTAAGCTTAGTCTTATCCAGCAAGTCATCACCTGAGCGGTAACTCAAAATGATCTCGTAAGGAGTCACCGTGAATTGATAGAATTTATTCATTCGCAGGACATAGCGTGACAAGTCGAGTGACAATTCTATTAAATATTTATCATATGACGAAATGAAAATCGATCGAAATTCACCGTCTGTGTATGCTTCCTGTAATTTAGCTATAAAAATTGCCTGCTTAAAGACTTCAATTTGTGGCTTTGATGCTTCATCTTCAAGCTCGTCGAATAGCTGTGGATGTTGATATCTGACGATAAAATCTGTATTTATTAGCGACGACTGCAATAAATTGTAGATCCAAGTGACCAAGCTATCATCGACTTCCTTAATATTTATTATCTCTTCCATAAATACCGACTGAATGGCTTTAACAATCACGTCCTTTTGTTCGATGTCATTAAGCTTGCTAATCATGACATGAAGGAACTTAAGCAGTGATTCACATATTGAAGGCTTAAGGATATTCTCAGTAATGAACTTTTCAGCGTATTTAGCTTCAACATAAATAAGTGCTGTGTCATGCAATGTCCTTATTGATTCCATTAAGACCAGCAATATTTTAGCTATTTGAAGAATTTTTTCATTATCAGAGCTTTTATTCAACAAACTTCCAATGCAACTTAAAGCTGATCTCAATAAAGGCGACATTTTCATGTAGTTTAAATGTGGATTAATTTGGATACAGTCGATTCTAAAGCTTCTCAGCATTTTCTCAAAGCTAACTTGAATTATTGACGATAATAAATCAATATTAAAGCTTTCGTGGCTGAATAATGCTAACAACTTTGATTCTGACTTGATTTCATACAGAACTTCAGCCATTCTTAGTGATTTTCCAGAACTTAATGTCAAAGTTCCTTGCACTTCCTTTAAAAGAAAATTTTCATCAAGATTTTTAGACATTTCAGCAAAGTCGACGTCAACCTTCACATCCTTCTTTAAAAACTTAATTAAGTCATTAATCGTGACCATTAGAATCATAAATTTCTTGTCCAACTTAAAGTCAATCAGCTTTGCCTTCATCCTTTCCAATTCATCTGTTGATATTTTTGGATTTTCATCTGGATTAATTATCATTTTATTCTTAATTAGACTAAGCTTCTTAACGATCACTAATTGAAGGACTTTAGACTCAGTGTTTGATGCGAACGAGATCAGGAAGATCAGAGAATCAATAAGGCAGCTTTCATGGACATTTTCGAGAATAAATTTGAGTCTATTTGTTGATATTTTGACAACTGTGAGCTTTCGAATGACAATTCTTGATATTTCTTCGTCCTCAAGTAGGCTTTGGAGCAACGAGTCGTGGGAATATTTCAGCAGAGTCTCAATTTTTGGCGTATCCTTAAAGAATTTCATTATTTCATTGCTTTCCCAGTTACTGACATTTTTACGGTCATTGAAGAGATTTTTGTGGAACTGACTTAATATTTTCGGCTTATTAATAGGAAGTTTCGACGTTGCAAGTGACTCATCAATGTCAATCGACGTTATGTCCAGTAATAAGAAGAAATACATGACAGATTTTAAGGTTAAGTCACGAGAATGTTCGAGAATTAATTTAACATCCAGTAGTTCCGTCAATTGATGCTTTAAGGTTGAATATTTCTCAAATTTAAGGAACTTAACGAAATTATTTAATTTTAGGACATCTACATGCTCAGTTCCGATTAGAAACTTGATAAAATTAAGATGGGAACTAAGGAACTTAATGACTGCTTCTCCGTCGTTTTCCTGTCTCTGTTGATGCAGTCTTATGTGATTAATTAAGTAAATCTCCTCGGCTATATTAATCACATTGTTTTGTAGACAAATCAGCACATCCAATGCACCTTCGTTCTGTGAATCCAGTAACTTCCAGTAATGCGCAATTATTGTCTTAAAGTTCTTACTTTCTAGCAAAATATTCTTAGCTATTGACGACATAAAGGAGCCTTCAATAAATGAGTCTTCCTTTAAGTTTTGGACTAAATTTTGGTACAGTTCATTCTCATCGATTTGTATGTCTGACTGTACAACCTTAATTTTCATTATAATCCATTCGAAACACACTTGAATCTCACTGAATTGGATAAACTTCATTAACATGCTTATTGCTACTTCCCTTTGTGCATTAATGTCCTTAAAATAAGCTTCAATTATTTCTGGCTCACTATTCGCTGGAATCTTATTACTGTGAAAGAATAGGTCAATTATCAAGACTTTTAAGGCATCCACGCCACTTTTCTTGGTGACTTTATTCGCAGATGCAAGCATGTTGTCGATAATGTTAATGATTTTTGGCATTGTCAAAATTTTCTTATCCTTTAACTTTGTTAAATGAATTAAAAATTCAACAATTTTTGGAGCTAAAATTTCACTGTCCACAACACATCCATCCTCAATGTAGTCAACCTGCTTCATCACAATGTCCACAAAAACCCTTTTTGAATCCAATTTCATGTAGTTGATATTAAATTCTAATAATTGGCACAGCATGTCAAGAACCTTCGTCTGCAGAACAGCATTAGACTTAGTAAACAGCCTTAGTGACTGAATGACTAAAGGATCAAAAAGTTTAATTAAATTATCGGAATTTTGCGTGACTAAAACGGAATCGAATGTTGAAAAAGTTTCAAATTTCTCAAAAACTGTTTTTGTGTCTGAAATTACAGCAGCATTGGATACTTCATCGATGTCATTCTTTCTATTGTAGAAATTCCTTTGGAATAAAAACTTTAACAGCACTTTAGTCGTCATTATGGAATCTTCAGGTTGAAATCCAATTAGATGATTTAAATATCCAACAATTTCCTCAATCAGCTCATTATCACTTTTTACCATCATCCTTGATTCCAATATAATTTGTAAATTTATCAAAACAAAGTGCAACAATTGTCTAAGCTTAATTTCAGCATCAGAATTAATAGTCATTCGATATGATTCATATGAGCTTTTTAGCACTAAATAGAGTTTTAAGTAAAAATGATCGCTGCTGAAATGTCCATAATTATTTATAAATGGATATTCCTTTGATGATATGAAGAGATCGCCCATAGTCTTAGGAATTATCACTAATTTCATGTTACTAACTAAATGCGTATAAATGTTAAGGATTTTCATCAAATGTCCAAGAAATTCGTTCTTGATGTCCTTAACTTTTCCTGTATTTATGCACTCGACTGCAATTAAGGACGATATGATTTCCAGCATGTCACATTGACATGAAACGTCAAGAGCTATGCCTGGATTTTTATTAATAAAGCTTAATAGGATATTAAGGATATTAAATTCCTTCCAAACAGCTGTATAACTTGATGGATTGAATTTTCTTATTAGAATTTTAATTGCATAAATCGTTCCAAACTGCTGATTTTTGTCTTTTATCTCCATTAATCGATTACTTAGCTCATAAAGAACTGTCGATAGCTTCAGCTCAACGTATGGATTACGTTCATTGGATAAATCAATGTTAAGAGCATCAGATTTCATTAAATTTTGTTCCACAAATGTCTTTAATGAGCTTTTATCTTCATTTTGTTGACTATGTTCATGGTGTGCAGTCAGATACAAAATCCAATCTGACAATGACTCACTTGAGTAATTTCTTACGCGAAAATCATTATCCTTGATAAGTCTAAACAATTGTTGACGAATTAACCTCTGTGGAAGATAAATAGAATGGAAACATTATTAGCATATGAAAATACACAATCTCTTTGTTGCTACTTTATGATTTTGAGTTTATAAATGTCTTGATTTGCTAAATTACAATGTAAAGGTTGATGGAGGAAAAACCGTTAAAATAATTTCAAAAAGTTCGTTGAATATTGAACCAAAAAATTCAAAATAAATTTATCCGTTAAAAAATTCAAACTAATTTTATCCGTTATAAAATTCGTTAAGATTTAACGAAGAAAATTTAAAAAGTTCGATAAAAATTTAACAAACAAATTTCAAATTAATTTTATCCGTTACAAAATTCATAAAATTTCAAATTAAAACTAAAATCAAAGCAATCATCGACTTTCAATTTTTCAATTCATAAAAAATTCTCAAACAAAGCAAAAATGACGTCAGACATTCCAAATTTTAAGTGCATTGTGATTGGAGATGCTCACACCGGAAAAAGCTCACTAATTCGTAACTTTGTGTCAAAAATCACGCACGATATCAATAAAGACAATTCATACAATGTCTTATTCTCATCAAATTTTGGATCTATTTCATTTACTATTCGCGATACTGATGGACAGGAGTCAACTGGGAATGTTCGAGATTCATTCTTCAAAAATGCAGACTGTGCATTGATATTATTCGATGTCACAGCATCAAACAGCTACGACAATGTTTTTCATTGGTATCGACGAATAAAGTCATTTAATGACAGAATCCCAATCGTATTATGCGGAAACAAGGCACATTATAAATCTAGAAGAATTTCGAGTGACAAATCTAAGCTTGATTGGGAACCAAGAATGAAATATTTCGAAATCAACAATGACAATGCATCGTTAAATGAAGTTTTTCAATTCTTAGCTCAAAAGTTATTCCGAGAAGGAACGATTTTAACGCTATCAAAAGTGGGGTCGGAAGCAGAAATCAGTTTGGATTCTTTATATAATATGATGGATAAGAATGCAGAGAGCCATAAAGAAAGTTCTGAATAAAATGAGTGCTTAAATTATACTAAATTGTAAGTTTTTGCTTGAAAAATTAACGGTCAAAAATATTTTAAAAATAACTGTCAAAAAATATTTTAAAAAATAACGGTCAAAAAATATTTGAAATAAATCCAGGGATTAATCTTAAAATTAAAGGTAGGATTAAAATAAATCCTAGGAATCATAAATCGTTTTTAATAGCTCATGTCCTTAACTTTGACCAAAGAAACCTTTTCACTATGTCTGTAAGGCCAATTCTTTCAAAAAATTCACTCACCTCATACGAGTCAGCTCTATCAGCACCAATAATACTCCCCAACATCTCAATATTAATTTTAGTTATCACATCACAGTACTTGCATTGAACCAGCCAATATTTGTTATATGATATCATTAACAGCTTATTCAGTACATTCTCAATTTCTGATTCATTCATCACAGCTAATATGAGATTTATGCAATTTTCCCATGCGACGAGAGTTTGTTTCACAACAGAATTAATCTCGTCTCTAATTCCATTTAATAAATGGTCGATAAGTGTGCTAAATGTTAAGGAATGTCTCACATATTCATTTCTGTTAATAACTTTGTTATACTCGAGATTTCGTTCTAAAATAGTTTTGATAAAATTTCCAATTATTGTGTAGACATTAGCTCTTAAAACTGGATCTCCGTGTGTAGCATAAAGAAGTATATCAACGACATATTGACAGTCTTTGTCTTCTGGCATTTTCAAAGTTGTTTCCATCATTGGAGTTAATCTCTTGGAATCACTTCCTTCAGATCTTGACAATAACTGACATAATTCTCGATTAATCTTTTTCGTACTTTCATCACGATCCTTAGTCTTCTCCTCATACATTCGATTCTTTAATGATATTAATCCTTGATCATCCAGATTATTATTTAATGGTGAGAAATAATCCAGAAATGTTGCTGTTGTGCATTCACCGAAGTGGTCATCCTTAATTTCGAGAAAGCTTTGAGGCTGTTCACTGGATGTCGTTTGTGCTGCTTCCAAGTGAGGAGCTGTGAAGAATAATCAAGAATTAAATCCGGAAAGTTAGATTCGATTAAAATGAGACAATGGATTAAGATTCAAAATTTTGAAAACCGTTAAAATTTGACTTTTTGAAAACCGTTAAAATTTGATTTTTTGAAAACCGTTAAAATTCAAATTTTTGAAAACCGTTAAAATTTGATTTTTTGAAAACCGTTAAAAACTATTTAGTACTCACCACTTTTCTTCTTCTTATCCTCGTCTTCTAACCGGATATCCTCATCAATTAAATAACTCAACAAGCTCTCAACCATCATGGACTCATCAGTAAAGTCTTTTGATAATTTCATTAACAGCACATCCTTTTTAAGCTCAACACATATACTAATCACAGATAATGCGAGATTTTTAATTGAAACACGAACAATTTGGTCACTAATTAATGCTTGCGGAGATCCATCAAGCAGGAATTTCGATGAGATTAATCGTACAATATAATCTATCACACATTGATCATATAATGAGCCTATATAAAGTTCTTTTGAATCCATACAAGCTGTTTCTGTTGTATCGATAGTCAAGTCTAAAGTATCGTCCTCAATTGCTATTTCTCCAGTTTCTGGTAAAGCTTGAGAATCAAAAACCTCAATACTGTCATCTTTTAAGTTAGTTAATGAAAGATCCAGTGACTTTTCGTCTGCACTTTCGCTTAATTTTGATTGATGAACTGGCGAGTCTGTTGAGGACTTTCTAAAGAACTTTGTGACTGCATCTGTATTTGAATGTGTTAAAATTGTATTGAAAAAGGAATTAATCGAGTCTGTTGACTTTATAGACATGGTTTCTGCTGCTCCAATGACATTTTTAAATGCGTTTGGCGATGAGGAAGTAACATTAGCATCAAAGTCTGTAGATTTAAAGGAATCGCCTTCGACGTCACTAAAGTCACCGATTGACTTATTAGGCGTAGAATGCATAGAATGATGTGGAACTTGAAGGAAACTGTCTTGTATTCTAATAGTTTCAGCACTAGACTTTCTCGAGTCATAAGACGAGGACAATATGGCTGTTCGTCTTGATAGAAGCATCTCTTTATGGACCATTTTTTCGTCATCACAAAGTATTTCCTTCATTTCACTCTTGGATATACTAGACACAAGAATAGAATTAATAACTTCCAAATTAGCGTTAATTAAGGAATGATTTGTTTCATTTTTAAGGAAATTAAGACATGTCTCGAGAATTTCTATGACTTTCTGATGCTGATCATTAGATTCGACTAAATGAGGCACAAGTAGTCGCAATAATCCCAAAGTTCCAATTACTGGATTATTATTCTCATGGCTTTTCGATAAATTTTCCTGTCCTCTAATTACGACTGTTTTAATCACAAAGACTTTTTTGCTTGAATATTCCAAGATAGTCACAATATTCTGTGCGGCACACCTTCTTTTAATTGCACATTCAACAGACAAATTATCAATGAAAAGATCCGTTAATTTTATGACTTCATAGTCACTGAGGCAATTAAGAAGATTCATTGAGAATGCCTTAATAAAATCCACAAATGTCTCAATGACTAATGTTTCTCTCCTCTTTCCTATTTCTAGCATACACGGAACTAGATTTTGTGCATAAACTTTCCTCTTTCTATGCTTAATATGATGACAATAATGTGAAAATAAATTCAGACATATCCTCAGCGATCTATAGGGAATAAATTTACATCATTAATCATGCATGAGTCATAATTTTATGGCAAAGAATATTACCGTTCATTTCCGTTTTTCTTTATTTCATGATACAGTTCAATCATTATTATGGTCAATTGATGATTTTTCTCACAATTTCTGATGATTCTGTTAAGATTCTCTTCAGCACTAATCCTGACATTTGAGTCATTATCCTCGCAGAATAATAATAGCACTTGAATCGCATTTTTTAAATACGTACAAAAATTTGAGTTGTTGACTAATGAGCTTAATGACTGATAAATTTGATCAAACTTCTGAATTTTCTCTTTCGAACTGTAAAAAACATTAAAAATTATAAAAATCGAGTTAATTTGTGTGATTTTTCGACTTGCCTGCATTCTGTGTTCTTTAATTTGTCGATTGCTTTCTGAAACGTTAGCTTGTCCATCGTTAAATGCTAAATAATTAATAAACTTTGTGGACTGAAAATTCTTCACTTCGATGTAAACAAAAAAAACAGGGTTGTCAACTACGATTGGTTTTTCAGTCAGACAGACAGACAATCAACAACCACAAAAAATCACACACAAAAAAGTGCTAAAAATATCAACAAATTGTTTTGTAGGCTAATATCTACATTAATTAAAGAATGTCACAAGAAGAGCTGTACAAGTAAGTCACAAACAATCCTATATTATGCCTTAACTAACGATCTACTTGTAGAGCTATAAATCCAGTGAAATTCTTGAAGAATCACCTCGATAAAGGGATAAGACCAGATGGACGAGATTTATTTGAATTCCGATCGACTATAATTAATAAAAATTCTATAAAGAAAACGGAAGGATCGTCGCTTGTGAAAATTGGAAACACGACAGTAATTTGTGGCATAAAGGCAGAATTAGCTGAACCAGACAATATTGATCCAAATATTGGATATATTGTGCCAAATATTGAATTAAACAAATTATGTTCACCAAAATATCGTGCTATCGGCGTATCCAATGATTCTCAAGTGCTCAGTCAAACACTCTTTAATATTTTCGTCAGTTCCGAATGTCTTGATCCAAATGATTTGTGTATAGCAAAGGGACGACTTGTTTGGATCCTTTATTGCGATTTAATATGCCTTGATGAGAGTGGATCTGTTCTGGATGTTGCTGTTCTTGCTTTAAGTAGTGCATTAAAGACAGTTCGATTACCAAAAGTTGAGTATGATATGGACACAAAAGTAATTAAAGTAGATGACAAGATCAGAAATCCACTAAATCTTAAATGCCTGCCTGTTGCTAGTACCTTTATGACCTTTGAGGACTATTTAACAGCAGATCCAACAGACGACGAGGAACAAATAGCTGATTCTTTAATTACAATATCGACATGCGATGGAAAGTTTAATTATATTCATCAGCCAGGCGGGAATGTCCTTGAACCAGCAAAGTTCGATGATTTAATTAAGCATGCCGTGAATCGAGAGAAATACATAAAATCACTGCTTAATTCAATTTAAAAGCTTAATAAAATCAACGTATTTTTGAAATTTAAATGTCTGTTTATTTATTCCGTGAGTCCAAAAAGTATGGCACATAAATTTAGACAAAGTTTTCAGTTAATTAACAGGGAATTAATACAATGGTATCCAGGACATATGGCAAAAGGTGAAGCTACAAGGCATAACATGTATAGTAACAGTTGTCAGTAATAAATAACTCACATTTCAGGCGCAAAACAAATGCAGCAGAAATTAAAAGGCGTTGATTTAATTATAGAAGTCCATGATGCACGAATACCGATATCTGGAAGAAATAATGACTTACACTATTCATTATTAACAGCTAAACCTAGTATTTTAGTGCTTAATAAGAAGGATCTCGTACCAGACGAAATTAAACCAAAAGTAATTGAGCATTTAAAGATACAGAGAAACATCCCAACACAACCGACTTATTTCACAAATTGTAAAGATCAGAGATGTACTGGAATTAAGAAAATCATCCCAAAAGCCATTCAACTCATTCAAGATTCTAATAGATTTAATCGACAAGCCGTGAAAGAGCATTCAATAATGATTATGGGAGTTCCAAACGTTGGCAAGTCCTCACTAATTAATGTCCTTCGAAATCGACATTTAAATAAGAAGGCAGCATCGCGAGTTGGTGCCGTTGCTGGAATTACTCGAAGTGTTTTAACAAAAATTAAAATCTGTGAAGATCCACTCATTTATTTATTGGATACACCAGGAATTCTCATGCCAAATATTAAGAATATAGAAATGGGCATGAAATTAGCACTTTGTTCATGCTTCCAAGATCATTTAGTTGGTGAAGAGAATATTGCTGATTATATGCTATATTGGCTGAATAAGAATCAAAACTTTAGTTATTTAGAGACAATGGGATTGGAGGAACCGACCGACGATATCACGTATGCCTTATTGTCGTGTGCTCGGAAGTACGACAAGAAAATAGCATTAAAGAATTATAGTGACAATGTTGTTGAGGAAAGACCAAATTTACTGGCTGCTGCAAATCATTTTATTAAGGCTTTTAGATGTGGTGAATTTGGGAAATTATTATTAGACAATAATTACTTGAACAATGAGGAATAAAGAGTTATTTCAGGTCTTAGAAAAGAATAAAAAATATTTGAGTAATAAAAACATTTGTATGGTTTTAACGGTCAAAATTTGAATTTATTAAGAATTTGTAGGGTTTTCGTAAAAAATGTTTGAAAACCATACAAATTCTGAAAAATTCAAATTTTGACCGTTAAAAACCATACAACAGTTAAATTTGTATAATTCATAAATTTTTAATTCAGGATAGCAACTTTTACATAATTCAATTTAATTAATTTACTTTTTCTTATTTAATCTCTCCTTCCTTTTCTTAACATATTTTGGGACTTTATTTTCCCTTTTAGTTGCTTTTTCATCACGAATTGCCTTCTTTCGTGCCTTTTTATCTTCTGCTGTCTCATTTTTGTCCCTTCCATTAGATTTTGATTTACTGCCTTCAATTGGTTCCTCATCGTCGCTATTTTCATCACTTTCGGAGCCCTCGTTATCGCTATTTTCTTCATTTTCAAGAATTTCAGGCTTTTCAGCTACCTTTAAGTTTGAGTCGAGTCCAGTGACTTTTGAGTAAATTAGTTCCTCGCGATCTTCTGGCTCACTCTTCTTCTTTCCAAATACATCACGCTCAACGTCATAGACATCACTGAGTGTTTTAGGAATGAAGGCGTTTTTAAATACTTCCTCATCGATCTTTTCTTGTTCTGTTAATTCATCGATATTTCGATTAGCAATTTTCTCAGATATAGCTTCTAAAACTGCTTCCATATTTTCTTCCTTTATTGTTGGATCAGTAACGAAATCAAATAGTTCCTTTACAGTCATTGTGGATACGCCTTTTCTCCTAAAGAAATCCGAGATATTTGTACAATCTTTTCTTAAGAATTCAAATGAATGTGGATGTTCTTGTTCGACTGATTGTGACACATCAATTATTACAACTGTGTCATTGTGATACAAGATATTAAATTCTGATAAATCAGCATGAACTAATTTCACAATATTGTATAAACGCCATATTAAAATCACACAATCTCTGTACAGTTCACGAGCTTTTGATGTTGACAAGTCGACATCCTTTAATTTTGGTGCTGGATAGCCATCTTTTCCCATAAAAGTCATTACTAGAACGTGAGATTTAAGAAGAATTGGCTCAGGAACTGGAAGTCCATTTTTATGCATGCGAAATAAATTTCTCATTTCCTTTTCAGCCCATGTACGGACCATTTTGCGTGGATTACTCTTACAATATCCATGTCTGAATCTAAATTCACCAGTCACGTATTTATCACGATCTTTAAACACTAAAATTGATGTTTTATAGATCTTAATAGCAAATTCGTCACCAAATTTATTGGTACAATGATAAACATTTGCTTCCTTTCCTGTCGAAATACATCCATTGATCTCATTAATAAATCCACGATTAAGTAATTTGAATAAAATCATTCTAGTTCTTGGATCCATGACTTGTTCAGCAGTTGCTCGGTCCTGCTTATCTTTAATGCGATTTTTATCACTATTGGACTTTCCTTCATACTTATCTACACTGATTTTATTGGCATATTTCCTAAACATATTTGTAGACGTCTGGAACTTGGACGTATTTGAGTTTGATGAATTTTGTGCATTTGCACTATTGCCTATTGTATTAATTTTATTTCTAGACTCATCGTAATCAAATTTACAGTATATATAATCCTCGTCATCGCTATATCCATCCTCAAAATCAAGTTGATCTTCAAAATACTAAAAAAATATTTAATTTTCTTGTAAATCGATTTTTCACAGAAATTACTGTAATTTTACCTCTATTAACTCGTTAGATCCATTCTCTCCGTTCTCTTCCTCAAGATTTTTGAGCTGGCAAGGATGTAGTTCCTCGATTTCCATTTTAAATTAGTAAAATTATTATTTCGACTGTGTTATTTATTTTTTGACAACCATGTGCGTTTGGGGACTGTAACTTTTTTCATGAAAATTTTGAATTTTAAAAAACCGTTGGAAAATTTTAATATTTTTAAGTCGTTTAAAAAGATTGATAAGTTTAGAAATGGTTTTGGGAGTTAATTAAATGAGTTAAAAATTACTGTTGGCTATGAAGATGTAGATTTTTATAAGGAATACTCCTTTGAGGACTAAATGCTAAGAATAAGGAATAAATTCGATTCCGTTTAATTTAAGATCAAAAAACTATTTCTTTATGTTCCATATTAACTGATTTTATTTTAGAGTACATTTAACAATTAACAGAACTTTCATAATACATTTCTAGTCATTTATTCAAGAGACTGTTGACTGTTTCCGCATTTTCCATTCACAAGATCCTGAACCAGTATAAACCAGTAAATAATCATGCTGAAGGTCTGTTGTATCCGAATGATGATGTATGCCTGAAGTTTGAGTTACCTAAGCGTCTGAAAATGAATTGAAGTATGGGAATTTTTTGTGGAAAAATTTATTAAAATTTGGGGGGTGGGGTCAATGACAAGGAGGTTAGGGTTGACCTCTTGATAAAAAAAGGATTTCTTACACTCTGGTTCCAGGAAGCGATAAGAGGTCTCGTTTTTTGCCAGATGCAACTCTCGGAATGTAGTAAATCTGCTCGTCCTGTGCCACGTCATCAAGTCTTTCCGGTTGGTCCTTATTTATCATAAAATCTAATTTCAATGAATATTCCAGAATTAATCAACTAATTCTATTAAGAATGTATAAAGAAGCTTACTTTTAAATCTGTTCACATTATTTCGTTTTTCATAAGCTGAGTCCTCGACGACGATTAATGACAGCGGCTGCGAATCAGTATCAACTAAAAAAGATCCAGAAAATTCAAAGTTTTTAAGAATTTTCAAAATGATCGACTTGAAAGAATCATCAGCAGCACCTATATTAATTTCATGAGGCACCCCACTGTTCACAACATCACCGAATGAGCAATTGACAATCACCAAAATTACAACTAATTTCACAAGAACTAATCTATTTCTCTCCTTGTTAGTCATCTTCCTGACTGTATAACGATGATAACACTAACGATAATCTCAAGAATTCAACGCATTTTATATAAAAATTTACTAAGGAGGCTGAGGGATACGAGATGTCAAGTGCATTCATATGACAATTGAGATGAGGAAAGGATGAATGTTATAAATATGAATTTCATCTGTAATTGCGCAATAGACTCGAAAATGTTACAAGACTATAGTTTATTAAGAAAAATAAAAATGATTTTTTTTATTCATATAATATCGTTTAATTTGATACATTTATTCCATAAGAGTACAGGCGGCAGTTTCTGATTTTTTAAATGATAATTAATTGTGGAAAATAAATACGGATATTTGATAGGTAATCAGGATTTGAGATAAAATTGTGTGCAAATATTGATTGAACTTATTATTAGTGCATAAGTTGTTCTTTAATTTATTTATTTAAGTCAGTGTAAATTTACATTCATGATTTTTTAAATTTATTTTAGGTTATAAAGTATTAATTTTATTGTTGAAGTTCCTGGATATTATCTATTTGTGTCATTTCTCGACAACTTGCTAAATATTTATAGTTTAAGGCAGTTTAAGGCTGAATTTTCTGTTCCTAAATTGTAACGTATTTTTCAGTTTTAAAAACTTAACGTATTTTTTATTTTCAAAAATTCAACGAAGAATTTCAAATTTAAATTTTTAACGTCTTTTTCGTCCAAAAATAATTTTTAAAATTCAATTTTAATGGATTGTATTGCTTCTTCCACAAATTAAAACGATATAAGCTATTAAGAAATATTGAAACTATATACAACAGTAGAATTAAGTAAAAGATTTATTTGAGTAAATAAAGTCCTACGGCAAGATATATTATTAATAATAATAATCATAAGCTGGCATCTTAGAAAAAAAAATTATAAAAATGTTGATAGAGAGAGCAAATCCCTTTTTAAGACACAAAAATATGTAAAATTCTATCACATTGCAGTCGCACATACTCATTCACAATCGCAGAGACATTAAATGCATACACATAATTTCTAAGTTTGACATAAATTCACACATTTACTTGGTGTTGGACTTTTTTACTGTTCTGCCAAAATCCTCAATTGCTTCTACCTCTGTGTATTCATGATCGCCATTCGTGTCATAATATTGATAGTCATAACTAACATCTTTATCTACTTTGGGCTTTACGCTTGATGTTGATTTGGGTATCGTCCTGGTCGTAGTTCTTAAAGTTGTAGATTGGGTAGTTGAGGGTGGAATGGTTGGTTTTGAAAATGGACGCGGACTGGATGTCTCTGAATATTGCTCGTAAGTTCTACCAAACAGCTTCTCTTTCTCCTTTTCAGCTCTTAATTGATTTCCACTAGCGAAAATATTTTGTGAATGCTCAGTTTTAAGGAACTCATCTTCATCACTGTTTTGGATGTAATTTCTAACCGGTGGTACTATGGTCGTTGATGTCTGATAGAATTGGAACAGTGTATTTTTCACAGGTGCTGAAGATGAAACTGTATTTCTCAAAGGTGCTGCTGATGAAACTGAAGTTCTCACAGGTGCTGATGATGAAACTGCAGTTGAAACTGTATTTATTCTCGTTGTTCTTGCTTTATTTTTAAATAAATCTTTCTCATATAAATCAGGTCTGTATAGTCCATCGTCTTCTTCGCCGATGCCTAATGGTCTCGGTGTGGTGCTTGTTGAGAAATAATTGGCGTATCTCGAGGTGGTCGTTTGACTGTTAAATTGATTATTATTATATTGCTGTTGAATTGGTGCTATTGTTGTTGTAGTTCCAATTGTTGGAGCATTAGTGATAATTTGTGAGTAATATTTGTTTGGATTTGAAATCTTTTCAATTTTCGTGTCCAAAGGCTTCTTGCTGTACGTGTTTGGCTTGAATGTTGTTGGATTGTAATTTTCTTTAGGCACAAGAGTTGAGAATTTCTTGTGATTTCGAGACTCTGATCTGGATGTGATTTGTGGACGAATTTCTGGTGCTGGTGTCTTTTTCTGTTGTTGCTGTTGAGCTGCTAATGAGAATCCACGTGGTGACAAGTTTTGATATTGATCTGATTGATAGTACTGCTGTGGATTGAATGTTGTTGGCTTATTGTCATCAAATCCAGTCGTTGTCTGTCTTGAAGCATATGTTTTATTATTTTGTTTCACGAAATTACTTCTTGTCGGTTCCAAGTTAATATTTTCAATGCCAGATTGATCTGACCCCTTTGTCTCGTACTTTGTATTATAGAACTGTGTCGTTGGATTCTGTGGTTCAATGAACTCATACTTTTGAGTCTTGAAATTGAATTTCTGTGACGAGACTTTTGTCTTTTGTTCATTTTGCGAATTTCCTAATTGATTAGCTCTATTAAATTGTTGAGGCGTGACAGGTGTCGTTGACGAGGGCGTTTGAGTTGTTTCCACTGTCGATTGGAAATTGTTCAAGTTTCCATTTGAAGCTTTTAATGCAAGTCTCTGTTCAGGACTTATTTGACTGGGAATAATAACACGTTGTGGGATCGCACCAAAGTTATTTTGTGGGAATGAATTGAAATTGAATTGTGGCAGGGCTGGTGGAGGGGCAAAAGTCGATGATGTTGTAGTCGTAGATGGTGCTAATGGAACGACATTAAGTGGTGGTGAAGCACTCTTTAATTTTGTGGTTTGAACTTTCTGTTTGATTTTTGGGACATCGAAGAATGTCTCGTCTGTGGTTCTCGCCAAAATTGGTGCACTTGTGGATGAATATGTAGTCGTTTGCCTTGATTGCTGTGATTGATAGTTATTTGATGCTTGCAATTGTGTCACATTTTGTCTCTGATTCAAAATTGGTTGTACAACAATTGGAGTATTTGTGAATGTTGTTCTTGTATTTTGTTCCAATGGCACTCGTTGTGTAGACGTCGTCGTTGGTGTCTGATAATTGTTGTTACGTACAGGTGCCGAGGTTACTGCATTTATATTATTTGTATTTCGGAACTTGCTTCTGCCACGTTGACGTCCACGCACTTTCTGCTTAGCTGGTGACTTTGTAGCTTTCACAAATTCATCTTCGAAGTCTTCTTTGCCATTATTTCTATTGTTATAAAAGTGTGAGCTTTGTGATTGCTTGAATATTTCATCATCTATTTGCAATTTGAAAAAAAAAACAGTCATAAATTATATTTTATTTTATGTAATTTTGGTATAGCCATAAAAATGTTACCATTTGATGAGGCCTTTGCCCTACTAAAGTAATCGTTTGCATTTTGTGGTCGATACGTTGATATTACTGCCTTATCATCAATGAAATGTTTTGGTTGTGCTGTTGGCTTATAAGTTGACACGAATTCTCGTGTTGTACTACTTTCAAAATAGCTTCGTGGCGCGGAAGTGCTCGTTGGTCTGACAGTTGTCGAAGTTGTAGTGGACGTTGTTGTTGGGAACGTATAGGGTGTAGTGCGTTGAGTTGTTCGGAAAGTTGATGTTTGAACTGTAGTGGTAGGTCGAGGCTGATTTTGAATTGAATTCTGGTTTGACACATACTGCTTACTTCTACGTGCATCACCTGAAATTTTTAAAAACCATTTATTTCTCACATTATATTACCATAATTATCATAGAAGCTAATGCAAACTTGATTCAGCTCGTTGTAGAGAGAAAATTGATTCATCCTCGTCCGCACGATTTGATTTCTTGCTTTCAAAATTTGATCCTATACGATAAAGGTCAAAATTGTCTGCTCCATAGAAGATTGTTGCTGCCTCACAATCTACATCACCCCAATCTGCGCAAATCTGAGCTTCCTGATCAAAAGCTGTTCCATTTGGACATAAAAAGCGAAAATCTTGTATCTAAACGAGGAAATTTCAAAGAAACATTGATAAATGATTAAATCAGGCTTTGTTTATTAATTCTTTATCTTGTATATTTCGTTATCCAATGTAGGAAGTGTTTTTAGGGATGGGTAACGTTAGATTATACAGGATTAAACGAAGTTATCTAAAAACAAGTGAAATCTCTAAAAATTTAACAAAAATTTGCATCTTTTAGAAAAAAGACGCAAAAAGAACTTTAAAGATGCAAAAATTCAAATCTAAAATGACGGTTGAATTCCAATAATAAATAAAAATTAATATTTTCTCCAGTATCCATCCTCTCCGTATGCACTTTACATTGAATAGATTAAAAATGTCAAGTATGTAAATGAAATATATCAAATGTTAAAAGCAGCATAAAGATTGAGACTGAAAAGGTCATAAAACAAGAGGGAACTCTTCTTTTCTATTTAAATTCACATCAAGTAAAAGTGGATCTGCAGATGACATTAAACATGTGACATTAAATGGGCGTCTATTGTTCGAAATAAAAGAGAGAAAATTGAAGATGTTATAAAGTTACATAAACATCCATTCAACGTCGTCATCAATTCTCATTGTTTCCTAATATGAATGTCACATGCTACTCAATGTCTTCCTTATTACTTCAATCAATTTACTTACTCCAACTCCTGCAACTTTCACGCAAATATGGAACATCTGACAATTCGTCTCAGGATCTGCATAATATCCACCGAGAATTTTATCACGACATGAGAAACTGGTTTGAGGCATATGATGTAGACTGTACTTCGGTTGACCTTGACATAATGCCAAATTACTGAAGTGTCCTGAAATGAAATAAAGATAATGATGATGTCTAATTGATTAATTGCTCAAGAAAAAAAATTGAAATGTCAAGTGATCAAGCATGATAAATATAATAAATAGCCATAAAATCGTTATTTTAACATCTCAAATAAATTTATTTATGTCAATCACAAGGAAATATTTTTAAGCTACAAAGGCATGCTAATATCTTCGAGAGACTTAATGACCCCATCAATTAAATTTTCGGCATTTTTATGAACTTCGGATATCTCAATATGGGAGAACTGGAGGACTTCAACGTCATTATCATCATCGACTGATGATTGTTCCTGTAGATCCAATCTCGTGACTGTTAAAATTCCATCAAGATTTGGAAACACTTCAAGACCTTCATCTTTCTCAACCTCTTCTCGACACAGTGCCTCAATTTCTTTCAGTTGATGGACGTCACTTTCATTCACCAACTTTCGATCAACAGCTTCATCATACAATTGCATTAATTTATCATTTTCATTTATGAAACATAATTGCATGGCGTCTTTCTTCTGCTCGTGACATAACTCCAAAACTTTAGTAAAATCACCAGAATGCTGGCATGTCTCATCCTCAGCGAAAGTTTCGGTGATACAATCAGATAATTGTGGTAATTGATAATCAATCGAATCGTAATTTTGCTGCGATACATCCTCATCAAACCACAACATACTTTCCATTTCATTTGAGTCATTTATCGTAATGTCACGAACTGAATTTTCTTCGATTCTCGCTTGCTTTATTAATGGATTGGGTTTTGTGACTTTCGGTGGAACTTCTTCGATTTTTGGTGGAATCTCCTCAATTTTTGCTGGGATTTCCTCAATTTTTGGAGATGTATTCTCAGATTTTATGGATATTTCTCCAATTTTTGGTAGACTATCATCATATCCTGTAGTAGTTTCTTCGTCCATGCTTTCAGATGAATCTTGAGAACATTCAATAATTTTCAAAGAAATTTGACCAAGTTTTGGTCTAGTTTGTTCGACTTTTGGAACAGCTTCTGTCTGAGGAACTAATTCTTCAATTTTAGAGGCACTTTCATCTGTTCCTAGTTCTCCAAACTTATCTTCATCAAAGTTGTGAACAAATTTGTAAATTTTTGGAGCTACATCATTAAACTTCAAGCCAATAGGTTCTATTTTTGGATCAAACTTGTTAATTGCTGATGCAACGTCTTGGATGCTTGGAACTGACTCATCAATTCTGTCAGATTCTACAGCAGGCTCAGGAGAAGCAATCTCGTCAATTACAGAAGCCAATTCATCATTTGTTGAGTCCATTTCCTCAATTTTTGCAGAAATCTCCTTAAATTCAGATTCAACAGTTTCACTCTGTTCAGGTTTAATTTCCTCAATCAGCATTTTTCTCACAACATCCTTTGATCCAAAAATATGTCCATCAATGTCTCGGCCCATCTGCAGAATATTCAGTAGTCTATCTTGATCGGTGCTAATGTCAAGCATTTTTGTCATTTCATCTTTCTTTTGTTCGACTTTCTCTTCCTTAATGACATCCTCAATCATTTTCTTAGGGTCAGTGATGTATTGGGGTCTTATCATCTTTGTATCCCCAGCCTCATTATTCTTATTGTAAAATAAATCAAGTTCATTCTGCTGCTTCTCATACATATCAATCAATTCCTTTTGATTTCCTTCATAGATATCCATAACACCTTCCTCACTCCTACCGACTACATTTCCTTCGTTGTTGCTATTGTTGTTATTTTCGTCACTTCCATTTTCATCATCACTTGAGTCGACTAAAATTGTTTCACCTCGTGTCTTACAAAGTAGAGCATTTACAGACTTCCTAACTTTTCGTCTCTCCTCACGATTCCATTGTTCATGTTCACGCTTTTCAGCTGCAAAACCTCCACGTTTCCATGCCTCGGCACATGCACGATCTCGTGGAAAGACAGGACGAGAATCTAAGTATGTTAATGACTTACACTCGAGAATCATTGTTTTTCGATAATTTGTAACGGTGCTGAGGACTGGATTTCCAGTCATTGTGAGGACATGAAGGGATGGCATTTCACTAAGAATTTTTATAATCATCATGTCATCGATTTTGTTGAATGAAAGGTCGAGAATCGATAAATTTTCACATCGCTTTAAAACTTCGAGGCCTTCAATGTTTTTCAGCTGGTTGTGGGAGATATTGAGGGTGTTGAGAACGGGCAGGACTTGCGAGCAGCAATTCTCTAAACTCTTGATGTAATTATGTGACAGCACAAGCGTATCCAATTCTCTGCAATTGTCCAAATTCTCAATTTTCGAGATCAAATTATTTTGCAAGAACAGCGACTTTAAATTAGGTTGATTACTTAAGCCTTCAATCTTACTGATGGCATTACTTTCCAACCATAAGCACTTTAATCCCGTATACTCGTCGAGATTCTCAATTTTCGGAAATCCTTGAAAATGCAAATAGAGAACATCATTCAAACTCGGTGTCGCATACAGCTTATTTTTCTTGCATTGATCCAAAATTGCCTTCTTGGTCATTCGACGATCCTCACGATCACTCATTTTGCTATTTCTAATTGTTTTTGACTCTAATTCCACTCGATATTCACCTTTTTGTTTTTTTGTTGTGGAATCTTTCAGTAATGACTTGAAAGAACGTTTAATTGAGACTAAAAAAATTGAAATGCACGAAATTATGTCTTTTAGAGACGAGAGGTAATGCTGAAGGAAATCGATAGAATATGTTTGAAATGGATTGGTTTGTAAGTGATGTGATGGATATTTGTTGTTTATATGGCTTTTAGAGTGGTTGGCAAGGATTCTTGTTATTTTACAAGGACTGTGGCTGTGAAATGAGCAGAATTGGATCTTAAACTTGCTTAAACTCTACTTTATAGCTGATGTTCCCAAAATTGACTGAAAATTCCTAAAATCTTCAGTTCAGATTACGCTAGATTCCAAAAATAAGCAGATCCAGCTCAAATCCAACTCCAAAACCAGGAACAACCAACAATTTTATATAAATTTCTTTTAATTAGATGAAAATGACCTCAACTGCGCTTGTTTCCTTTTAGTGAACCTTACATCAAGCAGTAGATACACACTCGAACCTTCCAACAACAATCCTTAAGTCACATCACTCACAAAACCCCAAAAAAACTTGCGATGCACAAAAAAATTTCTTCGATCAAACAAAAAAAATTTTTTTTTCTTTAAATATTTTTTCTTATGTCATGGCAACCTTTAATTATTATTATTCTTATTATTCGTATGCTTTCACATATAAAAAAACAAAACAAATGTATGCATAAAGTGTGAATCAACACTAAGGTGTGCTGGTATTGAAAAACAAATTGTTTGTGATATTTATAACGAGCAGAACAGTATCCTGGTTCGATAGAGACCTTTAGCATTTGTTATGTCTATTAAACGAAGAATGCAATTTTGAGAAAGGAATTTGAATAATTAATAAATAAATAGAATGAGATCCGCATCGAGGCTCATATTTCCACGATCTCATGCTTCATCTTCCTCAACATCGTTTGAATTATTAAGCAATTAAGACTTTCTGACATATTGGATTGCTATTATGTCGTGGTGTGATTGATTTAGTTGCAAATTAACTAATTTATTTCCAACGTTAATTACTTTAGCGTGAAGTTCTAAAATGTTTTGTAGCCAGCAGGTCGGTCAATGTTCTCATTACTTCTCATCTTACTAAATGCCTTTTAAAAACTCATTTAAAAGTTCAACGAAAAAAAGGCATCAGCAACAATTAACAACATCATTGTGTATGGGGTCGTTTACAAGTGACGTGTACCCTGAAATTGCCGGTTTCTAGGACTGACTGGGATACTTAAGGTGGAAGATACCCTTACCCGGGTAGGTAGGGTATACCCTGAGGTATCCCACCTATTCTACCCTAGTGTATCCCAAGGTGGAGGGTGGGGTACCACGGATGACCCTGGCCCCAGATCTTCATGAACTGTTTCTATCGAATATAAAGTAACTCTAGACCCCCAATATATCAGACGTCATAAATGAACGAACCCCAAACTGAAACCTTTAACATTAATCATCAATGAACCTCATGTCGACCAAAAACCAACACTTTATATTGTATTACTGTTGTTGCTTCATATTTCACACGCAAAAAGTTATTATTTATTATTACTTCTGATACTATTGAATTACAGAGATGACTAATAATGCCTACATAAGATAATGCTTGTTGTTTTCATAAGCATTTAATCGATGTTAAATTAAAAAGCATCTGCCCGCGAGCTAGAATCTTTATTTTCATTCATACAAGTTGCTATATCAGATTTTCTAATTCATGAACCTTATGTCCTTGTAACAGTTTCCAGTTTTTTATATTATTTTCATCATCTTCATACTAAGTTCCTCACATTATTGTTTTTTTATATTTAAATTATGGAAGTGCCTTTTGAAATTGATCTGTAGCTATGTGCAAGCATTTGTAAGGCACAAACAAATTGTATGTGAATGAATTTATGCATTTGCATTATTTCTACATAGCAGACTATAAATTGCATATAAAATCAAATCACAATGATTAATGGCATGTCCAAACGAGAGAATACAAATGACGATAGTTTTGTATTGAAGATAGTTTTTGTTATTAAATTCATCATTTGAACAGGAATCGTGTGACTGGAAATGCTGGGTATTATGGTAAAGATTTGTTTTGAATGAATTAGACTTGGGTGTCTGTTTGTGGGAAATATGTGGTTTTGCGGTGCAGATAGAATTTCTAGATTTGTTTGCCATATTCTGAATGTTTTGAAAAAGTTTTATTCATTTTTTTGCATATATGAGTCATTGCAGTCTAGATCCTTCTTCCATACATTCTTGCCACTTTTTTGAGCAAAACTGTAGATAAAGAATCAATTTAAATGCAATAATCAATGATAAATCTTCAAAAAACTTTTCGAAGTGAGAAAAATTTTGCAACTTAAAATGGCGACTAAAATTCAAATCTCAAAAAACCGTTAAATTCATTTAGTAAATCAAACTCAAAAATACTTTCAAATTCAACATGTTTGCTTGCTTATTAGTCAACTCAAATTTTTAGGAAGGGAAACAATAATTTGAAAATTGCATTCAGTAACTTTAAATTGATGTCATTTTAAGGCACATTATTCCTAACAAAATGCAATATTATTGTTTTATGAAGTAATTGGTAATTACCCACACAAGGAAAAAATATATTCAGTAACGAATCGTGCCTGCAAGCTATTCATAATGCATTTTAAAACAAACTATTACAAAACACGTGTCAAGTATTCATGAATGAGACATCACAAAAAATGTAGATAACAAAGTGGAATGCAAGAGTTAATTAATTAACTCAATTCTATGCGTTTCCCATCGTCATCAACATCTCAGCTGCCTCTTTTATCGCCTTCGTCATTTCTCATTTCTTTTGTACCCAGTGACACAGATTACACAATTTAATTGTTCCATGTCTCACAAATGAAGACGAGACAGTCGAAAAAAAGTCTTTCAATTTCAATCAGAGATTAAAAGACTCGACTTGATATTTTTCCCACACACGTGAGATCTTTTATGTGTGGTATGCTTCTGTTATTGCCATATTCATAGTTAATCTCATAATTTGTTATTTATATGACTTAAAAAGCGACGAGAGAAATTTTTTCGACTTCTAATGAACATTTAATTGACATGGTGAGACAGACTGTGTGTAGATCGTGTTTGCACTAGTACGATTATGTTTTTTGACGACCTTCACGTACGACATTTCTTTAATTCAATTTGAAATCTTGAACTATTCCGAATAACTTGATTGATTCTTTGGCATTTTTATTGAAAGAAATGAAAAAGAATTGAAATGTATTTCTCATCGACCTCAGTGATGTCTATAAATAGTATGTGTGCTGAAAAAGGTATTTAATATGAAATGAAGAGGAACTGGAACTAATTAGATGACTTAAGTGCTTTTATAGCGTTTTAATGGATGATTTTGTTAAGAAAAGTTGTTTTGAAAATCTAACGGTTTTTATAATTTTGAAATATTTTTGTACCGAATGAAGTTGGCTTTGTTGAAAAAATTTATCCACTTCGAAAAGTTTTTTGCAATTTTTAACTAAACTAGACAGCTATTCCAATCCAAATATGATTATTGTTCATTAAAAAAGTGGCATAAATATCCTCTGACACAATTCCATTACTCTAGACTGACTTATATTCGAAAATTTCATCAAAACATTTATTCCTCCATATCAAGTCAATCATCCGTAAATAAACATGAATAAAAAGTTGAAGAAGTAAAAGCTCTTTAATTTAATTCATACGTTTGTAATGCGATTCCAATGCGAATGACAGTGCATAAAAATCCATAAAATGGAAATGTTTAACTAGATTTCGTTACGATTGAGTCATGTTTGGTTGTTGTCAGAGGAAGAAGAAGAAACATTTATTCAAACTTAATGCTCTACACAAAAAAATTTCGGGGAGGTAAAGGTTTTCTCATGAAAACGACACTACCGCACTGTTGCTACTCAATGAAGGTGTCATTATTCATGTCATTTGATCACTACATTCGTACCAACAAAGGAAGTACTAAAAAAACCAACTAACATGATGTAATGTCGATTGATTGCTTTATTGCGATAATTTTTCGTACTTTTTTCTTATTTTGATGGAAAGTTTTGAGTAACAATATTATTTAATGTTTCTAAAATGAATTTAAAATGAGGTAGGAAGTCAAGAAGAGAAAGAGAAGTGAAGTAGTTCATAAGTGAGTGCATTTTTCTCATGATTTATAGACTAAAATATTATTTATTGCTTGTCTTTACTGCTCGCAGACAAAAATCGTCGAGAAACAATAAAGAATTGATAGCGTATATTTATCATAAAAAAGTTATTATGTAAGCCTTACATTTATCACTAAATTAAGTGAAATGAACTTTTGTGGAAAAAGTTCAAACCAGATGTGATGATAAATGGAGTTCATTAGGGTTTTAAAATGCAGATACCAGCAGAAATATACTAGAAAGTTTTTGTGGTGACTTCTGAAGGCTTTTGATTAATTTTTTTCGAAGGTTTTCATTAACTTATCAGACGCTATATTGTTTTATTTTAATTGTAGAATATTTTTCATTGTGGGAGCTAAGCTGTGGACGTGTCTTGCTGGTGTTTGAGTTATTGCTGTTGAACTGGTTGAACTGATAATCGTGAATCAATTATTTTTGAGTTATTGAAAGTTATTAATAAACAAGAAAAGGAAATTTGTTGGATGAATTTTAAAATTTTCGCATTATTGACGCAAATATCAGAATTATTGATTCAAAAAACATAAAATGATGCAGAAGTATGATTTAGGTTTGCATCAATGATGCAGAAGTATGATTTAGGTTTTGCATCAATGATGCAAAAGGAATATTCCTACTTGAATCATTGACGCAAAAACAGTTCAAAATGAAGAATGTTTAACATTTTGCTTCAAGATACCAACATTAACAGCTTTAAACGCAAAACCCATTAAAAAGTTCAATCAACCAAAAATGATGCAAAATATTCATTATTAAAAATTATAATTTTGCAAAATTGATGCCTGTAAAAATCTACTCTAAACCTCAATCATCCACAATGGGAATTTTATGTACACTAACTATATAATTATTGCACAACCCAACATTAATCTTTCCCTAATACCTTTCAATATAAATAAAAAATAATTCAACTCCATAAAAATCTTCTCAAACTAGTCATTTTTTATACCACATTCAACATAATTAACACTTCTTTTTTAATTAACTTCCACGCATCTCTGTTAGTTTTGCAACATTGTTCGTTGCTTCACATATTTAATGAAAGGAAGAAAACAAAACCTTCTTTTTTATAAATTGAAAAAAAAAGTTTCATCGACAATTTGATTCTTCCGCTATTTTGCATAAATTGCATGCAAGACAATACTTTCATTTTCATGCTAAAGTACTTTTCAGACATTAATTGTGTGACTGTCGTCATCATGTCTAAACCTTTCACACCGTGTTTCTTTTTCTTTGTAAGACGCGGTGTGATTTTTATTACACTTAAAAACATGAAAGAAAAACAAAATAAAGTTTGACCTGGTGAGGAACAGCAACAACAACCAAAAAAGAAGAGAGTAAGAAGAGGATAGTGAAAGAGAAAATTATGTCATCAGGCCACAATAGAATTGGAATTGAAGAAGAAGAAGAAGAAAATGGGAAATGATTTTTATTAGAGCAACACATAATTTAGAGCCCATTCAATTGCATAATGCATTCAACGTCTCAATTTTGCCCATCTTAAGACCTTCTTTCTGTCTATGAAGAAATTTTTTTTAAAGATCCAATCGCTTGCTTTATAATGGACGTAGCATAAAGAAAGAGAAATATACATTGTAATGATGCCGATTGGTATCACTTACCAACATAAATTTTGCAGCTGATGCGACACATTTTTATACAGTAGCAAAGAGACAGAGACGGTGGATTTAAATGCGACAATTAAACGTCTCGAGGAGATGAGAATCGCGAAAAAATATTATGCAATTCTTTAAATCATCTCATTTTATCTAATTATATATATTTTTTACGTCTGTTTGTCCCAGTTTAAGTTGTTGTATCTGATCATGCTGTTTGTTGTTTGTTGATGGTGATAATTGAAATAATGATGATGATTGTCTGAGGGAAGTTTAAATGCTTTTGTGGAATGTGAAAGAATTTTTTGGTGCATTTTTGTTTGTTTTACATAAAGTTTGAGTTCATTGACATTAAGATGGAGACTAAGAATGCCTCTAATTCCTCTTAGATAGGGTTACCAGACATTTTCAATAAAAATAGAGGACACACCCCATGTCGACTAGTTTTATTTGTTTTCTGGACGAATTAGAACATTTCAAATCTTTTTTATTTTTGAAAAATGAAAAAAATAGAGGACAGTCCTCTGAAAAATCAAGCAGATGGTCAGCCTACTCTTAGATGTTCTGTGAGAGCAATATTGATGGAAGGCTTGCGTAAAGCTAGCATAGACTCAAATTTAATGTGAAAATCAGGGCAAAGCCGGTATGGAAATGGACTTGAAATGGTTGATTTTTAAAGTAATTTTTGCCAAGTATGTCTTTTAGGTATGTTGTCCTAGTAGGGCTTAATATGAAAATCACGTTTGTATAGTGGAAAGCTTAAATGAGACAAGTGCCTTATTGATGGTTTAGTCTAAAAGATCTCAAAACCAGTATTCAGATATCATCTTAATTTGTTTGTGCTAGTTCAATTCTAATAACCTGGGTGGCACAAAATAATTGTCAGGACACAAAGTGTCAAATAGACGTAGGGGTGCCCTGATGGCAATATGATGGCTGTATTACATCCTTTTGATGATAAAAATGAGATTTTCCACAGCGTATCGGTCACATTATAGGGATAATATCCAACTTAATCCTACTAAATCAAGAAATAAAGTGGCATCAGTCTACCATTATTTTGAAGGGGTTTGAAGCATATCTACCTTTTTTGACAACCCAAAGAAAAATGTTCAGGTAATGTAAAAATTTGCCATACACATGATTGCACCAATTAAGTTACATAAACATTAAAAATCAAAGACTTTTGCCAATTTCCAGTCATTAATCTATCATTAAATCCAGTAACCTATCATAGTAATTTAATATCAATGCCTTTTCTCTTTATAATCATCCATAAATGGCCCATTATAATTAAGACTTTAATCCTCTTATTACAAATGAATTCAGCATCAACAAACGATTAGTTCCAATTAATTTTTTTTCTGTAAATGTCTAATCAAAATGTGATTTGTGACGAAGGATTGTTGCAGCATCGATAGACATGTAAGTTATAATTTGTAATGTCTGATGTGATTTACCTTGAAAATTCTTAAATCAAATCTTTCGTCTTCAGATGTAAAGTCTTCCAGCCATCACTTGAACTGAATATTTCATTCATATGTTGCAGAATAAGCTGAAAATTGCTCAATAATATTTCTTTCTATTTTTTTTTTCATGAATACATACATCCAAATGGGTAGTATGCGATGGGAGCATTCGAATTCATAAATCATTGCATAAATTACAATTGTTTGAGATGAATGGAATAACAAGATTTCAAAGTTGAACGAGTTAAAGTGCTTCTCTTGTGTATGACTAGATGAAAATGTGAAAAATGCATTCACATATTTATTGAAGTAAGCGATTTCATGTCAGGTTGTTGAGGAATGAATTAATTTTTCCATTCAACCGCATTCGTCAATTTTTCATCTCGCAAAGTGGAATGGCTTTAATTAAAAATCTTATAATTTTTAATATTTAGGTTGTTCATTAAACGTTACAAAATGGCAATTTTTCTATGACTGAGGGTATGTAATTTATGTTCTTAGCTCATAATTCAATGCTGTTTAGAAGAACAAAAGAAATTATGTTCATGCTTAATGAACTTTATTGCTTTTATGATTTAAAATTCACTCTTTCATGGATTTAGGAGTTGGAAGTGTCTTGAAGACATCATTAGAAGTAAATTTGATGTAAGCATGCTCATTAATTGGAAAGAAGTATGAAAAATTAGTAGTAAATGGCCATTCGAGTCATTAATAGTGACCATTTTAGACTCTAATTACTAACCCTAACAAAGTTCCGACTCTAACCTGCTCAAGCTTTTCGTAACATGAATTCGGTTCATAACCAGCATGAATGAATGAACCCTGAAATTCTGGCGATTAAACGGTTAATTCTTAATGTGAAAAATCATGTTCAGTTCAACTAAGTAGATTGAGACTAAAATTATGAGTAAGTTACGACTAAAATTATGTTTGGTATCTGGTATTTGGTAAATGTATGCTTTGGGTCAGACCAAAATTGAAACTTAAACTGTCTGTTATTTGTTATTTTAATTATTTGACTAAAATATTTAAGTATCCAGACAGTAGTAGCTACAAAATATTTTTGTTTGAACCAGCTGACATCTGGTCGGAATTATACTAGTTCAAGCTTTTGGATCAAGAATACAGTCCATTTATATTACTTTTTCTCATTCCTGCTCATACTTTGACTTCTTAAAATTGAAAAGGTGTGAATTCTCGAATTCCAAGATTCATAACCATGACATGATTAATCACTTCCTGCAATTTTTCTCAATTACTTGATTAATAATTCCCATAATTTAATAAATTATTAATTAAGTGAAATAAAACTATCTTAAATAGAATCTAATTGCCCTCGAGTAATTTTACAAATTAGTAGCCCAATTTCATCGACACAAAAAGCACAAAATAGTAAGCGAAAAAACATGAAGCAACACTTGCTGAATGAACAAAAAGGAAGCAGTTTCAATAATGAAGAAACTGACAGTCGATCTAGTTTAAATCGAAGATCAATTAGCTACAAAATGTTTTCATCTTTAGCCTGCAAATGAATGAATTAACTCGTAAAACTTCCTCATTTCAGCATTACTTTGATGTTTTCATTAATTTACATGCTCAAGACATTCTCGATTAATGCACTTTGAACTCATTAGGAATGGAATGGCGAATAAAATTAGTAATTATAGTAAATTTATTGATTTTCTTGTTTTATTACACCTTGATGAATCATTATTATGCTTTTTACACGAAAAAAAAATCAATCAAGGATTTGCGGGCATGTGCAGCCTATTTGCCAATACTTTAGGTGAACAAAGTACAGAAATATTCAAGTCAAATGTCAGAAGACACAAGCATAGAAACTAATAATTTCTGTTACTTTTTCTTCCACTTTGCGGACTCTTTTTTGACGTCTTGCTACCTTCATCACTATGCTAGGGGTCCATGATTTGAATAAATTGTTATTTTCCAGAAAATTCGAATGAAATACGTTAGAATTGAATTTAAAATTTTAAATCTAAAATTTCCGTTACAGAAAAATTTGAAAATTTCCGTTACAAATTTTTTTTTAAAATTTCCGTTACAGAAAAAATTGATTTATTCAAATCAATGACCCCCCAACCTGTACATGCATATAAGATGAATATATATCTAGTGGCAATTGGGTATCGACTGTGAGAGATTCATATTCAATGATGTAATTGAAAGTGCTATGCTTATGGGAAATAAGAAGAAATAATTTTTTTTTCTTGAGTCATAAAAGACATGGAAGAAGCATGGAGATGAGAAAAAGAAGAAGTCATAGCATTAAATGGCAACAAGAGATTCACAATATTTGTGTCAATAACATTTTATTTTTATGCTTATTTCCATTGTTTATTTAGCCATCAAAGACATTTATTTCGAGCAACCTGAATATGCCATTCACTCACGCGCATTTTCAATAAAAAATAATATGTTTAAGCGATACATATAGAGTCGAGTGAGTAGACACAATTATCGACATTTTTTTGATTCTTTAATAAATGTAATTTGCTTCGACTTATTGAGTCAATTGCTCACTGTGCTGCTTATTGAACGATTCATGCTTCTCAATGCGCTCCAGGGATTCTTACAATTCACACGTTATTATGCACAGCACTTTTTTTGCACAAAACAATTTCATAATGATCGTCGCTGACATTGACTTGGCCATTTCTTAATTTTTCTTAAAATTAGCGCAATTTTTTTCACGCTGAAAATTTCTTTAATTAAATTAGAAATGCGTATTAATCTATCAAATGTGTGTGCAAACTCAGCAAATTTATGATTATCACGCAGCATGTTCATTTTTGGAAGATCAATTGGCATTGCCAATCTCCACCGGATCCCCTCACTTTTGTCTTATTTATATCACTCTGTGAATAATTTAATTTAATTTGTTTTTTTATCTCACAATCCAAGCAATGCTGAACAATGATAACAAAAGAATTACTCGAGGATTCAAATCCACTTTACATTCCGAGGCTTTTTGTCTTGTTTCAATAAGAATTGCCTTGCAGAAATGCATGAACTTTAAAATAATTTCGAGTGGCATTTTAATGAGTTTGACATTTCTTCAGCACAATGACATATTCAAATTATTTATTTAAATCCTTTTTATAATCTCCTTTTGATCACAGCTTGATTAATTAAGCTACAAAATGATGAATGTGTCTATTGTCTGCTTGAAAATAAAAATTATCACATGAAATTAATCAATTTTCGCACTACGCTCCCGTTTTGATATGTCGAGAAACCGCAAAATTGCTACTTAAGCTTAGCCCAAAGCATTCGATGGAATCAATTCACGCATGTATTGAAACACGAGAGTTTTGAGACATTTGGAAATGATATCCATCAAGGAATGGAATTTATTGCATACTGTGTTTTTCTATCTGTCATAAAAATATTTCCTAGGAAGCCTAAGGTACCTTACCCAACCCCAGGATACCTTTCCTACTCTACTCCTACTTCTAGAGTACCATAGGGTATCCGCCTACACTACCCTTCCCACTCTACTTCTTCCAAACATCTAGAGTACCTTAGGGTACCCACCTACTCTAGGATACCCTTCCTACTCCTCCCCAACTTTTAGATTACCATAGGATACCCACCTACCCTACCCTAGGATACCCTTTCTACTCTACTCCTACCCAAAATCTAGAGTATCTTAGGGTACCCACCTAGTCTACCCCTCAGGGCATGTTAAGGTACCTAGTCTTGGGGTAGGGGTAGGGTATGGTAGACAGGGTACACTAAAGTTTGCACTAGTCTAGTAACATCTTTATCTAATCAAACCACTCTATATACTGGACGTCACATTCAATCGACTCCTATGCTGATGCAGAAATGACCAAATTTACATAATCTTCTATTATTTGGGATGCAAAGCAATAAAAAAAGAAGAGTAGAAATACAATTGCCAGTGTCTGTCATCTTTAATCGTTTCCCATCAATTACAACAAGCAAATTATCGTTTCAAGTAAGAGAAAAAAATCTTCGTAAGCTTATAAGCTATAAGAAAAAATTCGTCATGCCACTATACATATTTCATAACCTTTTTTATTTTCTTTCATTATCAATTGTGTGATTCGTGAGTGTTAAAAAGAAGATTTATCATGATGATGTTTGTGTAATGAAAACATATTTTTTATGTCATGCCACATCAAGTACCCGAAAATAGATGTAAGCTACCACACCGATTAATATTTTTAAGTTTTATGCTTGCTACTGGACATCATTGTTTGTTGATTTCCTCATATATAAAAAATATTATAATAAGAGTAACATAAATCTTTATATGCAGCACACACGAAGAGTAAAATAATTTTACTTTAATTGCCGCTCTTCAACTTGCTTGCCTGTTGAAGAAGTTGATGTTAATTTAGTATTAAGTATCGGCTTTGGATATGCATAAAGTCATTATCCCAAGAGTTGAATCATGATTATGTTTGTTTTATTTGTGGATATGTGCTGTATAAAAACTGGTTGGGATGTTAATGCAGTTGGATTTGTTGTAGTTTGGGAATGGAATAATTGAGATTTAATCTGGATATATAGCATTAGATCAGTTTTGAACAGAGCTGCTAGATAAATTACTGTGACTAGATACACAGCATTGATCTAGATAATGATTAGACATGGACAACCTTTTTTTTAACCAGGCAGAACCTGGACAGTTGTTATGTCCGAGTTTAGGTAGTCTCTGTACTAGATCTAGTGATTTACTGATTTATGGGCTCCCTAAATTGTCAATTATTGTGTCTTGTTATAGTGATCTACCAGGTCTCGATTTTTTAGGTATAACCCAACTATTGCAGAGAGTATACCCGACTCGACGGTATACTAAAGAGCCAACTGGCCAAAAGGACCAATCATGAAACTTTTAAGCTTCAGGAATTCAAAATGTTTCAATCTTTCCAATTGAAAGAAACATTTTATCGCCAACTCCATATTAAGTAATTTACATCTGCAAGTATCAATCCACATAATTACTTAGTAACCCAGTAAGTAACTTGAATCCAATTAAAAATTCCTGCATATTGAGTCAGATAAAGACTGCAACATTTTATTGCCAAGCACATTCACAAATCCACCTCATACTTTTCACATTAAAAACCGCTAAAAAGATTTAATTGTTGAATCTAATATGACATTATACATCCACGATTGCGGCTGCATATCGTTTATGCATTTCTTCATCACATTACATAAGAATTACAGTCTTTAACGTGCGATACGGTAGATTATTTTATGAAGCTGCAACTCCTTTACATTAAAATAATTTACTGTTTTCTGTCGAAATGAAATATGATCAAGTAGGAAGACGTGAGACTAATAAGTTTGCTGCCCAACGTATTTTATATTTAATTGACATAAGGAAGCATGCCTTGGTGTGTAATTTTGATTTCCTTTGATTGACATTATAGTAATTGATTTTGAACTATAGATAGATATAGTCAAATATAATAACAAGTTTTGGACTATCCAAATTAATTTTGCATCGCTGATCACTAAGTATAAATATTTATACTTCCAACATTCTTGATTCTATTGAAAAATTATTATGGATTGGCACTAAATATTGCTCTTCAGGTTCTTCTTATTCTATGAATAGAAAAAAATGATTCATTGACTTGACATATCGGTTCACAAGTTCAATGATTTAATTTTGCTTATTATGAGCCCATTGTTGTCTTGAATGAATGCATTATAACCTGATCAACACGGAGTATTTTGAAGGATGTTGATTTAATAGCATTTTTTTCAATTGAATTGTTTGATGTTCGGCATTACTCACATGAGAAATATTTTTATTAGATTTGTTGAAAAGATCATGGGTTTGTTTACTAAAATTGGGATAATGATGGCAGCGATGAAGGTGAGGTGAGGAATTTATTAAATTTTGAAATGATGATTTATCATAAACGATATCAAGTCACAGTTTGATGATTTTCACAGAAGTGCTTCTTTTAAATTGAAATCATTTGATGCGCTCATGAACTTCAGAAAAGCTATTAAGTTAGTCTTGTTCTTCTATAGTTGCAGTCTAGTAACCGATGGGTACAAGGCAGCCAACTTGTGTTTTGGTATCTATCTGGTTGACATTCATCCCCCTTCAAGCCAAAATCAACAATCTTAAGCTTCAGAGTCTGTGATCAGAGTAGAATTTGGGATGTCGAGCCATATGTAGTCGTATCTGTCAGTGCAAGACAAAGCCATATGTATGGTCAAGGGGGACCCTATGGGTAGGGATCCTAGGGGGAGGTGTCGAAGACCCTTGTTATGCCACAGTGTATGATCGATTGTGTCTTTGTGAAGACCTAAGTTGAATTCTCATGTGAATATGACAATGATTTGCACAATCTTCACGTCATAGTAATATATTGGAACCAACTTAGCTATAGGGGCATATAGTTTAGCAAAATATTTGATGAACTTTCCCACGACATGAGCATATATGAATCTTCTTACAGTGAGATTTACTCAATATTAAAAATTTATGCGAAATAATCAAGCTAAAAAAATCACAGAAACTACAAAGACCCATCAATGCTCGCATGACTAAACAAATTATTACATCTTTCACACATTAAATAAAATCCTCAAATGTTATCAAAACATAAACATCCTAAAAATCTCATATGCGATATTTAAATTTTAATTGTTATGGCAATCAAAAATCAAAAATAGTAATTCACAATACGAAAATATTATTCGCGTAGCTAACAATGAATGAGTATTTTGTTATGATAAATTTTCTCATCCGTGACCCTAATCTCAGCGAATCTCACATCAAAATTACATCAATGAGTTCGAAGATGAAGAAAAAATTGCAATAACATCACGTTTTGTTACTTTATTTAACAACAATTCAGAAAAATATTGAATTGATTGGAGAAAGATGAAAAATATATTCCTTTATGAAGTTTCTTTTCATCATCAGCAATCATTACAAAATTGATGCTTGGTGACGCTTCAAAAGAAATTTTGTTTCTTTCTTCATCATTTATTGATCTCGATCAAGTATTTATCGCATTATTCGTGATGTAATTCCTATTTTTAAAAAGTTGCAATTCTTCACACTTGTCAAGCATTCAATTAAATCTTTGTTAGTCATTTAATCAGCAACAATATGCCGATCAACAATCGTTAATGTTGTGAAAAGAAGAAACATTTTCGATTCATTATCGCGGAACAAAATTGACTTTAAATGAACATTTTACCAAATATAGCAAATTTCAATTCAATTCGAAAACAATATTTAGTGTAGCTGCAATTTAGCTTTAAAGAAGAGAGAATCATTATTAAGATGTCATTTGTGCGGCATTAGAGAGAAGAAGAGGGGAAAGGGGAATCGATTAATGCATAAAGATATATTACTAATGCTTAAAAATGAGACTTTCCATTTCAATGCAAAAGGCTTTTCTTCTTCTAAAAGAAGAGAATGGATGGTTCCTTGTGAGGAAATTTGGTTAATAAAATCACTGTTGAAGTAGTTTTTTGTCACTGAACGACATTCTTAACGACTTTTGTTCACTGAACGAAAATTTAAGCTACTTTTGTTCACTAAACGAAATTTTTAACTACTTTTGTTCACTGAACGACAATTTTAGCTATTTTTGTTCACCGAACGACAATTTTACCAATTTTCGTTCACTGGACGCATAATTTTAGCTATTTTCGTTCACTGAACGACAATTTTAGCTACTTTTGTTCATTGAACGACAATTTCAGCAACTTTTGTTCACTGAACGACATTTTTAACGACTTTTGTTCACTGAACGAAATTTTTAAAGACTTTTGATCACTGAACGACAATTTTATCGATTTTTGCTCACTGAACGTATAATTGAAAGATATTTTTTCACTGAATACACAAAAGACTGCAATTTTTTCTGAACGTTCAATTTTTATAATTTGCATCATTTTCTCAAAAACTTTCTAACAAATTTGTCCACAAGGGATGGGAGCCAAAACAGATAGTCGCATGCATGCTGTGCCGTGCCATGTCGTTCGATTAGATGCGGAAATGAGAATATGAGAAATAAAACGAAAGTAAAAGGGCTTTACCGTCGCAATTTAACCTTTTCGTTGAATTTTTTTTCTTCTTTCTAACATTTTTTCATCTTCTACATTTTATTATTCATCTTCAATAGCAGCAACAATGCAATGAAGAGAGCGACAGTCAAGAGATATAAGGAAATAATTCTCAAGAATTAAAAGCATATTTTACAATGATGATTCGCCCAAAGATGAATCATTAGAGTCTCATTTTCAATTTAATTCTCATTTTTCATGCATGGAGATGACATTGAAGTGTCATCGTCAGCTATGAGAAATACATTATTTTTTTAGGATGCAATGTACACGAACTTATTGAACTCACCATAATTGGCTTTAAAATGGATCCAATTACACGTTTTGTGCTGAATATTTTTCCAAACAATTTCATAACAATTTGCATGAAAATATTTTTTAAAGTTCCATAATAATTTTAATTTAATTTAATCGTCAAATCTTCTTATTGGACGGTTGATGACCAAATGGTGAGAGACTGGATACTTACGAACGTGTCTCAATACATCATATTAAAATATCAGATAGAAGCCAAGCCTAATCTGTGGGAATGTTTTTGATCATGTGGCTTTTGTCTATGAGCTTGTTATATCATTTATATTGAAGTTAAGCAGGTGCTGATCAGACAATGAAGATTTATTTTGCAGAAATTGAAATATGATCTGTTTTGTGATGAAGTTTGAGGACATAGGGGAAAGGTAGTATGATTTTTAATATATGATAAATTTTAGCTTATGGATATTCAATGAATCGATGGGAATTGAACCTGCATCAGTAAAATGGATGATTTCTGATTAACTGGTCAAATATTGTTGCCTTACTAGGGCAGTCTTGTGTATTCAATCTCGAGTCTTATGTTCATGACTATCTATTGAAGATATCTTCTACAGCTACATCCTTAAATTGTAAAACAACAGAAGCTCATCTTTAATATTTAGCCTTATTTGCATCTCCAATATTCCAAAAACTAAACAAGATCCAAAGAAGATTTTTTCTAACAAGCATAAAAGGTCACAAATTGCCTCTACTCATGTGCTATTTTATGCATATTCTTATTTATTTACTTTTAAATTGCATCATCTCGAACAAAACAATTTTTTCGTGTGCTATGTAAGTGCAATGCCTGTTTAACTTCTCTTCCATTTGAAGGGCAATAGTTGAGTTAATAAAAAATTAAAATTTCCATTGTAATTTTATATCTTTTATTCAATGCACAAAATAAATAAGATTGAAAATCTTGTGTTTGTGCACAAAATTACGATGCGATGGAATGTGCAGGCATTTAAGTCTTTTGATCTTGAAGAGATGAAAAAGAATCTTTTATGCGCTCAATTGAACATGAAAATAATTAAATGGATGAATTTAAAATTATTGTTTGAATTGTTTGTGCTTGAAATTGGAGTAAATTGATGATAAATGTTTGGACTTGAGGAGTTTGAGGTTGGATGTGATGAATTGTGAAGGTTTGGGTTTGATTTGCATATGACATTTAGTCATAAAAGTTGAATTACCTCCGATAGCTCACTGGTAAGAGTATGGGACCGTAAATTATTGGGAGCAGGTTCGAATCTCACATTTTAATGCGAAGTTGGCTTGACTAAACAAAACTTGTATTTAGTCTCATTTAGTCACAGAGAATTCCCACATTTGTGCCTACAAATGAACCAAAAGCCCAAAACTCAATAATTACAAGCATTAATGATCTTGCTACCTAATTCAGTAGCCAAAAAGGAGTATTTCTATCAATAAACTTCTATATTAGCTCCATCCATCCCATGCCAGCCACAAAATCAATTATTAATTCTCACAACCATTCCCAGAATCTTTAATTCCCATGCACATTAAAACTACGCAAAAAATAATAATAATCACAAAGGTTTTTTGAGCCTACTGATTTTTATACCTAATTCTCATTCAATATTGTGTCATTTAAATTATTTCGTACTTGAAGGTTGATGATGCAAGATGGAACTGCTTTGATGACATAAGTTTTCGTGAAAAAATTATTGCGATTTTGAAATTTTTTTCTTCTCTGATTTATTAACAAGATTTGTTCACTTTGATATGAGAGGTTATTTATGGGACAATTGTGATCTTCTTCGTTTGATATGGATGGTATTTATGAAGTTATTATGATGGAGAAGTAATGAGATTACGGTAGTTGATCGGGGGAAATGGCTGGAATTTTTTTATTTTCAAGGGAATTTTGTGAGCTATAGGTGCAGTTAAGGAGGTCTAGAATTGCATAGCATGGATTTTTGGTACCCAGGACTCCTTCTTCTATGCAACTAGAAGTCAAGTTGATCCCCAAAATTTATATAAGCTACGTCCCTGAGCTATGCAGATGAAAACATAAAAATGATGAGCTATTCCATAAATGACAAATTAGATTTCAATTTTGCTTCCAAAATAATTAAACTTCATGCCTTTTGTAACCGCACAAAACAAAATATTTTACTGCTTTAACCCTCAACAGCACATAAGGCTAATAGGATTAGCAGTTCAGCAATTTAATAAAGAAATGATCACAAAAAATGCTTATTAAATCGATGTTAATTTATTGGCATCATTATTGATGTACCCAGCATTAACATTTTCATTATGCTCACTCGAAGCTATTTGTTATTTAATGAGATATTTAATTTAATAATATGCAGCAATGCTAAACAAATAAATCAAGTCCGGGTTCATCTTTGCTCTTTTTCTTTAAAGTCATTTAAATTTTTTTTTTTGAATGTTTCCAATCCCATCACATAAATGAGCTTGCAAAACAACAAAGAATTCGCTATATGCAATGTCCAAAATACCCATTAATAGACAAATCATGTTATTGCTATTAAATGTTCAAAAAGGTCTGTCTCTATCTGATATCCAATCATTTTCATGTCATAATTGACGGCTTTCACTTCAACGAGAGGATCAGAATTGAAAATATTTGAATATTGCCATTTAAACCCATCCTTTACACAAAAATATAATTAACATTTTCGTGAATTTGACGATGGGAATTGCAAACATCAGTTTTTGGATTGATTTGGGTAGGAATTGCTGAAGGCGCGTGTATTATTGAAGAGTTGATAGTTGGGACCTTTGAATGAACTTTAAGAAATTTTCGGAATCATGATATGAGGAATAATTTTTTTTTTGGAGAAATCTGTGGGAAAGTTTGGAAGTTGATGATGAAGAATTTCGAAGTTTCCTGTCAATTATGGACTTGTCTAAATTTATTCAGGTCGTTATTGACAGTTTTCTAATAATAAATCAAGCATTTATTGGATTTTCAAGAGAAATTAAGTGACATTCTTCAAGTTTCCATGTTTCTCGTGCCAAGCAGGTCTGTAACCAGGACAGGAAGGCTTTCTGGTGTCCAAACAATTCCAAATTGAAAAATTCTTTAAGATACATCCTCAATCTATCTGTATCTACCCTCAAAAATATTTTGGATACACCAATACCTGTTAAAAATGTCATCAGCACTAAATACCTCGACAAAAGTCACAAATTAAGATCCAAAAAGTCAGATACTCTATTTGTTGAAAACCATTGACCATAAATTTTGTCCCATTTATATCGCACTGCATGGGATATATAGGCTGACGTGGCTGCTGATCTTATCTCTGAAAATTTATGATTTCCATATTTTGATGCATCAAAATACTCAACTAGAAGCTTCCACTCTCATTTTCATTTTCACGGTCTTATGATGTAACTTTTACACATCTCTTAATGTTTTGGAAATAGAAGGTACACAACGGAAAAAAAATTCCCATGCCGATGAATTGCATCAAAAAAAAATAAATAAAAATTTCCAAAGTTCATCAAAGCCATGCGATCTTTTTTTCTTTTCTTATGCTCGTGTGTCTGGCAATTGTTTCTTCTCTCAGCAATCTAACATTTTACACTCATCATGAAATTGTATATTCAATTTTTTTTTCTTAATTCAATTTTTTTCTAACAGCAGCAACAATTTTTCAAACTTGATTTTCTAATACTTTTGTGAGAAAATGAGACGAACAGAAGGCAAGGTGGGCTCGCGTTTATAGAAATATTTTTTGCAAAAATATATAAATAAAGAAGAAGAAAAACAAAACTATATTTGGTAATTTTCATGTAAAATACGTATAGATTGCGATAGTTTTGTAGAAACAATTGAATTTTTTTACTGTTTTGAATGAAAGAAGGCAATCAACATGTTACAGTTTACAGTCAACATGTGCAGTAGAAGAAATATCTTTCATTTCTTTCTGGTTAATTGTTTTATTTCCGATCATCGTATGTTCATAATTTTTCTTTTAATTTGAGCTTGATCGAGGGAGATTTGAAGTTCAACTTTATTTTTGACTGACGGAGTTCAACTCGGAAGTTGACTTGGGGGATTTTATAAAGTGATTTTGGATGCTGATTAATTTTTGAAGTCATGTTGTGTTATTAAATGTTTTATGGTTCATATTTTTATTTTTCTCAGCATTATTTATGAACCTTAATCTAAATTGACTATTAAAAAGGATTTTTTTTGAATTTTCTATATTTAAAGCTAACTTTAGGTCATACAAAATGTACGAAAGTGACCGTTAAAATGGATAAATTTTGAATTTTTGAAATTTAAAAGCCAACTTCAGGTCTTACAAAATGCACGAAAATTACCGTTTAAACGAATAAATTTTGAATTTTCTAAAATTTGAAGCCAACTTCGGGTCGTGCAAAAAAATTTCGACAAAATTTGAATTTTTAACGTTTAAATTTTGAAAAAAGATATACTAAATGTTAAAAATGCATGATATAAATATTTTATCAATGAACAAAAGCTGTAATATGCCACAATAAACTTTAATTTATCTAATTTTAAGCAAAAGTTAAAAAATTTAACGTTCATTTTTTTGAAATTTTCTATTGTAATTTTTTTAGTTTTATATTTTTTTAAAAATAAGATTTTTTGTTTTTCTCACACGAATTCATTTCTTTTTTGTCACTGTCTTCATTTGAATCCAAAATTTGTTTTAAAAAATTGCTTATACTTAAAATATTTTGGTTTTAAGTTTGGTCTCGATGTCTCGATATCTCGAATTTGTCGAGATCGAGAAAGCATACAGTGTATTGTAGATTCTTGAAGGATTTAACTTTTTAATGTACTATACTTTAATTTTCAAAAATTTTCAAAATATTATATTTATATTTTAAATATTCAATTATCAAAGGTTACTTAAATAATTTAAGTTAAAATTATAATTTAACTTAAATTATAATTCACTCAAAATTTTTGACTGATTTCAAAATAAAAAAATCCAATGACACAAAAATTGCATAAATTATGCAAAGAAGCCTCATTAGTCAAACCCATTCAAATCTACTCCACATTTCTAATTAACTCTACTCAATTAATAGGAGTGGATTTAAATTAAATTACGAAAAAAAAGTCTGCTCTTGATGATGATGAGGTTATGTGGACATAACAAAAGGAGGGAAGTCAAGAAAACTAATTCTTGTTGATGAGCACTAATGGTAATTGTATCTCAATTATAGATCCATCAACAAGTGCTTCAATTGCACAATATTTTCATTTGTTAATCTCTTGTATGTCAAATCGAATTTTCGTTTTATTTTCCATTTTCATTACTAAATCGTTAAAATTAGAGATGTTGCAGGTCAATGGGTTATGTAGCATAATGAGATGGGAAAGAGAACTTTAATGTGATGCCAAATGGCAACAGCTGTTATGTAATTTAGCTTAGGTTACTTACCGACAATTAGAACAATCCATAAAATATTCATCTTGATGAGGAATTTTTCTTTCTTCTTGAGAAATTTTTTATTTATTTTTTTAAATCCACTGATTTTAATTAATTTTTTTTCAATCATAGAATTTTTCACTAAATATTCATAATTCTTTTTATGATTCTTGATTATTCCTTAATTCACAATATCTTTTATGTCACAAAATTTATTTTCTTATATTTTCTTATTTTTAGTCACCGCAAAAAAAATTCTGCAAATAAAAAAAAATTCACAAAAATAATATTTTAGATACAAAACTCACGAGAAGACGAAAGATGAGGCACAACTTTACCGCAAAGCAGCCGAAATGAAAATGAAATTGTAAAGATCTCAAAGTTTAATGTAATAAAAATGAAAGGAAGAGTTTTTTTGAAGCTGAGAGCTCAAGATGAAAAAATAGCTACATATAATGAATGTAAGAAGGTTTAAGCGGAGGTCTCTGTGTAGTGTATTGTGTGTGCACAGGCTCGAAGATGTAAACGAATGCAACATACGAAAATAAAAGCTCTGTGCTGAATGTGTCGTTAGAGAATCGGCAAATACCAATACACAATAGCGTTGATTCGCGTGAAAATGTTAGAAGAGAAGCTGAAACTTTAAAAATTGGTAAAAATTCCTGCCATTCACATCATCAAGGGGAAGATTTTAACGAGTTTATTAAATAAATATTTTTTGTGGCTTGGATGTTGTACTATTGTTACGTCTAAGAGTGTCTAGGGGTATCTAAAGACATTCAAGGGTATCTAAAAGTATCAAAATGTGTTCAAGGGTGTCTAAGGGCTTCTATTAGCGATCTTGAAAGCGACCAATAGTGTTTAAGGGTATCTAAAGTCATTTCAGGGTATCCAATTGTAAACTAGAGCATATAAGGATGAACAAGACCATATAAGGGCGTTCAAGAGCGTTCAAATATATCCAAGTGTATCTAGTGACATCCACTGGGGTCCAAGTATATCCCCAGTTGTCTGTATAAATTTAAGATTATCCAAGATCATCCACGAGCATCCATCATCAATCAAGGGTACGCAAGACTATTTAAGGGTATTAAATAGCATCCAAAAGTTTTCAAGTGTGTCTTAAGACATTCACTAGCATCAATGGGTGTCTGAAGTTGTTTAGTAGCATTCAAGAAGGGCTCTTAGATAGCCTTCCCTATCACAGAATATTTATGAGCATCCAAGAGCGACCAATGGGTCCAGAGGTATCCAAGAACATCGTTTAAGGGTATTTAGAGGTGTCTAAGGGCATCCAACAGAATCACCATTAAGAAGGAGCTCTGATAGTTCAGTTTTCAATGTACATCATTTTCTAATGACCCCAAAACTACTCAAGCAATGTCGATTTTTTGTGAGAATCCAAAATTATTTTCTTATGTCTCGATGTCTACATGTGTAACAATTTCATGGCTCGTTGAATTCTTAAAAAATATATTTTAATTATAGTTGGTATTGTGTCTTACGCCTTTGTGTCTTAATTGCATTAGTAGCTTCAACTCATTATATTCTGACATTTGAAATGGACCTCACGAGCTGCAAATCATGATAAATCAATCTTTATTTAGAATCTTTTGTAGCTTAATTTTATTTGTTTCTGAAAATATTCTTAAACTAGCCAGCATGCATGATGAATCAGAAACTTTAATTTTTTCAGCAATGAAAATCCTTCAAAACCTTAATTAAATTAATTTCAATATTGGACGGCATTTTTGTGCCTTAATTATTAATTATTGCAAGATGACACTGTAGATAATTTTTGATCACTTGACACACTAATAACCTGTCATTATAACACGTAGCCAGTTATGAAATTTTAAAGAAAGGAATGTGACAAAGATGAATTTTGTTTTCGTGAAGTGATGGATTTTGGATGTGACTTGCTATTAGCTATTACTTTCCCTTTCGATTTAATGAATCATTCTCGATTCACGATTTTATTCGATGGAAATATTTTGATATATTGCTATACATCGCAATGAACATCTTCGTGCTGTGCGTATGAAAATAATGCTCGATTAATGCTGCAGATTCGATGTATCAAATGAGGAATAGCTGGTTCTAAAAACTAGATTCAACAAGAACAAAAGAGAAAATAGATATTACTTTGTGGTTTGTGATCTTAACCAGCTTTAGTCAACAGCTGATCACAATTGAACTGTACTGCCAACAAAGTAAGTAAGTCATGGTTTGTAAATTCTATTTATGCATCATTTAATCACAATATTGAGTATTTGACCAAATTATCGATTTTTTATAATTTTTTTCCAGATATGGTGAATTTTATCAGAGTGTGGCAATCTCGAAATTGTCAGTTAGACAAAATTTTCAAATTGGTTCAAATATTTTTTATACGTTACAAAATATAAAAATTTGTTGATTTAACTAAATTTAGACAGTTTAGCAAATAATATATGGTTATCTTTGTCTAATGAATGCACAAATAGCATAAATTAACAAAGATTTTACACAGAAATTGAATTAGTTATCTTAAGATAATTTTGTGTTTGTTTACATTTTGTTTGTTTACAAAAAATGAGGATTTATAATATTTCACAAAATTTTCCAACTTTAAGACTCAAAACTGCATGATTGAGTGTTACAATAGTTGAAAAATATATTGTTCTAGCTATTAGAATGTAGAACATTATATTATGACTTGTAGTTAAGTTAAAATTAGACAATATATTTTTTTCATCAAAATTAATTTCGAATTCTTCAAACATGTTCGAATTTTTCGACAATCTATTGTCGAAAAATTCGAATTTGAGGTTGCCACACTCTGAATTTTATCACCATAACTAATGCAATTCATTGACAAAAATCAATAATAAATGACCCCAATGTATTACTTGAATACTATCTAGGCTTACAGTAATGCTGTGAGCATTGTGAGAACCGTGCTGATCGGAAAATTATGAAATTTTGACCGCATTGTAGCCATGAGTACAGTAGACTTAGAACTAAGCTACCATAACGTGGAAAATAGCTGCTACTTGGCTATCACTACATGTTTTAATCAGGCTCACAAATACTCAACATTCTAAATTTAAATTGAGAGTTTAGCCTCCTATGGGAATCGAACCCATATGCTCACGAGAAAAGTTTATAGATTTTTGATCTGTTGCCTATCCACTCGGCCACAGAAGCCTTACTTTTACCAGATTACAGATCTAAACAACACTAGATGTACTTTAATACTTACAGCTTCTATTTAAAACGAAGAAGATTAGAAGCAAGATCAGATTATAGCAGCAATTTATTCTGAATTTTTATGCCACTTGTGTTAAATTCAGGTAAATTTTTAACAACAATAAAGAATGTGACACACATTTTGGGATACACAGCTCAATTTATAGACCAACAATAATTCACTTTCCTAAAATACTTCCTCCTTTCTGAACAAACTTTTTACAAAGCCTTACAATAAAGCATAAAACATCTCATTCAATACATTGCGTATAATTTATCAAATATTATGGAACATAAAAATCTCCATCCTATACAATTTATAAACATCCATTTGAATGACATAAGGAAAAGTCATAATCAACTGTCCAACATATTAATCATCGACCTAAAGACGAGCGCATATTTTTATCTAAACATTTAATTTTTTTTTTTCAAACATTATTCAATAAAAAATAATAATAATAAATTTCCTTTCAAAATTTCCTTCATAAACAGCCTTTCAACTTGTCATAATCTCATTCCTCGCCTTCTTCACTGCCGCGCAGTATCTCGCGCTCTGTTATTTCTTTATTCAAACAGCAACCTTTAATTGGCATTGCATTTTTTGTTTTGTTTGGAGAAGTTCTCATATAATAATATAATAACACAGCCAACAAATTCATATACATAAATTTTTATTTTAATTCCATTTTTATTCCTCTTCTTGTTTTGGGGGTCGTTCAAAAATGATGTCTTGAGAAACTGCGTATTATTCCAAAAAAAAATATTTTTTAATATTTTCTGACCCCCTCCTCTGTAGGGGGCAAAGGCAGATCCTTAGTAAAGGCAAAAGCTACCATGATACAGCTCCATTTGACAGCTCTTCCAAAAAGTCCAATTTCCTGCTAGACGTCATTGATGAACGACCCCAACTGCTATTTTTTTTTGTGCTGTTGTTATGTTACATCAATCGCGCGCTATGTGATGGTAGTTTTTGCACTGTTCGTCTGATGTAAATGCAAAGTGATTGTTTGTGAGCTGCCTGGCAAGTCGCATAGAGTCATGAGTTTCAAATTATGAGAAGTTGTCTTGACATTAGACTGTACATATATTTTCATATAAAGAGTTTAAATATTTAGAGAGAGAGAATCTTCTGCACGATTTCGTGTTGTCAATTAATGCTGCAACAGTGGTGGTTGTTGTGGATGGGAATGCAGCGAGAAAGAGAAGAGTTTCTTTCTTCTTTCCGTTTAGTAACAATTCATTTTCCATTTTGATAGTCTAAATTCCATTTAAAAGCACATAAATACCATTTTTGACGGCATTTTACTAATGTCATGTTGATTTCTGTTCATAGGAAAGGTGTAGCATGGTATGGTGGGAGGTGTGGGAACTTCTGTCTCGACTTTTATGTGACTCTTGATGGAAAAGGAAATTTAAGTAGCTTTTTGAAGGCTGCATGGCATGAGCGCTGTTCTGTAGGTTTAAGTTTAGCTACAATTTGGGCTGACTTGATGGTCCTTATTTTTTTGCAATGTAATGAGCCAAATATTTAAAAATGGGGTCATTCAAAAATGACGTCAATTATAAAATTTGATTTTTAAGCTCCATTATAAGATTATTATCAATAGAAGTCACACAGCTCTAGATTCCTTCAAATATGGACGCCATAAGTGAATAAACCCAAATCCAAATCCATTTCAGCATTGCCCTTAAAAACTTGAACCTGATCTACATTATTGTGAACTTTAAAATTCAAAAATATTACGTTCATTAATAAATACAGCATAAATAAATCAATATATATGAACTGTCGAGGGAAACATGAGATTGACACTTAATTTGATTGATATACGAGCTAGTCGATATGTAGAATGTCACAGAGGCAAGTTCATGGGTGGAGTATATTGTTGAATTCCTTTTCCTTAAAGTTTATGGTTTAAATTTCAAAATGTGAATTATTTTTTAAAATTTATTAAATAATTCATTATTATTTAAAATTTTGTCAAAAAAATGTAAATGAATGCTAACACCAAAAATACTGATTAAAGTAAATTAATAATTTAAGCTGGGATTCTGTCAAGCATTTTAGAAAACTCCAATAGGTTCGTAGGAGATTGAGACTAAAAATCATAAGAGCACAGGTTCGATTCCCAATCGAGACAAAATATTGGAATGATTCAATCTTTCTGGTAAATATTCAAATTAAGACACCTAAAAACTAACTCTAAGTAAGGGAAAGGTGGTCATTCGTAAATTACATCACTAAAAAAACTACCTTTTAGATCCTCCCTTCCCCTCTTGTCTTAAATTTTTAAGAGAGGTTAAGATTCTGATTATGACCCAGATAACTTCTTCTAAATAGTGGCGTAGCAATAGGTGGACGAACGGGTGTTTAGCCCCCAAGATCGTCTGGAAAACTTAAATAATGCCATATCAAGGGACCCAAAGAATATAAAATGGTGCCCAATTTTGTGAACAGTAGGGATTTTTCTGAAGTTTTCTAAGTTTTCCCCAGACGACAAAAACCTCTTGCTATTCAACTACTGGCAGCCCAGATAACCCTAAAAATCACAATTTTGATGCTCATAAATAGAAATTTAGCATGAAAGCTAGACAAACAGACAAAATTTCCTATGTTGCCATCTAAAACTGCATGTCTAGCTCCGAAAATCCACAAACAACCATCTCAAGCATATTTCATTAAATTCAATGTTGAAATATAAATTCTTTCTATTGAAATCTCAGCAGGAAAATCATATTGTTTTGTGATAAATGACCGCGTCATATTTTTATACGACCTTATGCGAAAACACGGTCTGATCCTATTATCATGCAAATTTGTTATTTTCATGACTCATTAAAAACCTTAAAATGACTGGAAAACATGGCGTAAAATGAAGTGGAAAATTTCTGTTAAAATGATTCATTTCACACGAGGAATTGTGATTAAGCTACTGTGCTCATTATTATTATTGTAAAAACCAGTAGCAATATCCATTATCTATAAACTAATTTATAGTAAGCAATAAATTGAGTCAATTCCTGACAATAAAAAAGGCTGTAATTAAAAATTTCCTAAGAATTTTGCACAAAAAAATTAATTTTCTCTTTTTAACCGCAAAATAGATTAAAAAATGCATTTTTCATTATCACTCATGTCACGACTTCATGACAATATATACTCTAGCATCTACATTATATTCCAAATTTCATTTAGTTTCTGACTTGAGGTCGTTGATAAAAGTTTAGTCTAAAAAAATATTGAAGAAAAATAATTTTTAAATTATTAAAAAATGAAAATGTTCAAAAATATCTTAGTTCTTGGCTTCTTGTTGCTTAGCATTACTGGTAAATTATATAAAATTATTTAAAAATATCCTCAGTGACACAGTGAATTTATTTAGCTTTATCAAGAGCACAAGATGAGACAGCAACAGATGCAGCAGAACCAGCCGCCGATGTTGAACCAAAAGCAGCTGACGCAGCTAATCCAGATGATGAAGCTCCAGCAGCTGATAAAAAATCAAAAGGAAAAGGCAAATCATCAGATAGTACTGTTGTCGATGATATTTTGACATTCATGAAAGCAACTTGTGAGAAAATTATTGAATTCATCAGTGGAAAGGCAGATGGAGCTGTCGCCGGAAAAGCCGAATCAGATGATGAAGCTGAAACAACAACAGAAGGTGCAGTTGTTGAAGAAACCAAAGCCAAAGCTGGTAAAAAAACAAAGAAAACTCTTGAAAAAATTTTGAAGACAAAAGACAAAGATTCTGATGAATCAGAAGAATGAATAAGTTCTATTTAAAAGTTCAGTTTTAGTTATCTGTAAGCTTTTAAAAAGGCAAATGTGTCGGTTCCAGTGATTAAAAATATTAAAAGTGACATAAAAAATTTCGAAGTTAAATTCGTGACTTAAAATTGCAAGTTTTAGTGATAAAAAAATATTCAAAAAGGGGATCATTCAAAAATGACGTTTAACACATAGAACAGGGACGTAGTCAGAATTGACCTCTGACCTAGAAGGGTCTGGATCACATTTTCAACTTATGAGAGGGGTCCAAATACAAGTTTCAATCATGAGGGTGTCAGGACCCACCTGGCTACCCGCAATGACACCTACTATGTCTGTTGATACTCCATAGAAATTTTCTTTGCATGAAAATTCTACCACAATCGGAGGACATGGACTCTAAGAATACAAAATTGTAATAAACGTCATTGATGAAGAACCCCACAAAAAATTAATCTAATTTCCCTTTCTTAACAAGCTTAAGCACCTCTCACAAGACAATGAATATGCAAGAACCCATGTAATATCCAATTAACATTTCAATAAAATTATGGAACCGACCTTAATATGATGATGCTGTTTTTATTTCTCTCTTTATATTTTTTTTTCTGCAACGGTGGACCGAACAAACATTCAACATTGTGGCTCACTATTAAAAGCTAATTGGCTTTTTAATTAAAGTCATTTTATAACTTGTGGAATTAGGCGCGAGAAGTGCAATTGAATTTCAATTCTCATGATATTCTTTTTTCTTGTCGTTCCACGGGAACTGAAAAAAATTTTTGTTTTTTTTTGTGACTGCAGAATTTTGTAATCCGATTCCATGTGACTTTAAACTTCAGCCATTTATTTTCACTTTTTATTCGCTTGCTCTTTCAGCTTATCTTGTTGTGTGTGTTTTGTTGATGCCGTGAAAATGTTCTTAATTCACAATACAAAGGCATACCATTGAGTCTGCTTATTTCTCTTTCTTTTTTTCATAATAAAAAAAATGTTGCAAATCCCTCTGCAATTATGGGCAATTTACAGCTCTACAAATGTATACAAAAATAAGCCAAATGAACTTTAATTGATTAATGGTAAATCATGAGAAGAAGTCTTACACATTATTTTGAGCTATGCTGTTTATTTATTTATTTCATCTCGAGAGTGCATGGAAAAAGATTACGAAAATTGCACGATGTGGAACAAAAGAACCCGAATAAAAAAAACTGTGAACATAAACGCAATGACGGTAATTTTTTTTATTTATTCAACACGTTGTTACAGACATTCTACAGCATAATTGTTCAAAAAAAATTATTTCGGTGGTAATTGTCATGAAAATTAACGTAAAGATATATGGCACTGATGGAATTTTAGTGCAGATTTTGTGTGAAAAATTGTGGATTTTTTTGGGGGCATGTTTGGTGTCTGCACTTAATTATCACGACATTAAGCTCTGCTTACTTTTTATTTTGCAAGTTGAACTAGTTTAATATCTCTAATAGCTTCATATTTGACAACTTAAATACAAATTTGAGTGTAATTGCTTGTTTATGGTTCAAATCATGATTCTATGCAGCAACAACATGTTAACCTTATGAGATATGACTTGAGAGATATGAGGCTAGAACAGAATGGAATTTTCAGCTCCCAACTTTGAAACAAGATTAAAGACAGTAACATGACTGGTTTAGGTGCCGTTTATAAATGACGTCCATCATTTTTACATTCTGAAATATAAATAACATCTAAGACGAATAACTGTGAACATAATTGGCTTGGATGTCTGGATATGCAGTGAAAATAGTACCTTAAATGTCAATTTCGTTGTCCTTTACTTGATTTCATGATGATTTGACGAGTGCGGCTTCGTAGTCAGACAATGTTGACACAATAGCTCCAGAAACAGGCAGAATATTCTCGGGTCAATTCGTCAAAAATTCATTAAAACTGAAAATTGAATTTTACAACAAACTGACAAAATAACCTCACAAAATCCACAGCATCGACATCCATAGCAAGCTTAGACTTCACATTTGTTGTCTGCATAAAAAAATCCACTTTAATGCTGTTCATTACACATAAAAATAACTAATTGCGAGTGAATTGCATTTTTATGTGAATGCAATTTATGAGTAGAAGATGACTGACTGAGAAGCCCACGAATTGTGTATGAAATCGTACAGCATACCAGCCTTTGTTGTAAATAATTCAATTAATGTGTATGTCAGGGAATAAAATAAAATAAAATAAAGCAGTAAATATAAACGCAATACGTCGTGACATGACATTTTGAAATACATAAAAAAATGAAATAAAAAAATAAATTCGTAAGGGAATATGTCAATGAATTCAAAATAATTCTACTTACATTCAGTTGCATGTTAAGGTGGAACATAATTCAGTTTAATGGCAGTTTGAAAATGTCTCAATCGCATACATCGTCACTATCTCTCACATTCCAATCAATTTTATGAGGCATTTAAGTCATAAACATCTTCTTCGTCATCCTCATCATCATTGACGGTTGACGATTGTGAAAATTGTGGCTGTATGTCATTCATTCCTTTCCATTCATACGTGATAATGTAATTTAAGAAAGATATTTTGTTGTTATTGATTTCTCTCGACATGAGAGCACTTTAGAGGAGATGGAAATTGCTCTCATTATCACACGTGATGTAGATGAATTGGCTATTAATTTATTAATTAGGCTTTTATTATCTCGTGTGATTTTTCATGTTAAATGACTTACTATGCAGCACAACTCAAAAAGCAACTTTGAATTGATTTAAAAATGATTTTTACCTTGTTAATTAAATTTCAAACTCATTTAACTTGTTGATTCTCATTGTTGCCGTAACAGCACTTCTTCACAGCATCTCTGCTGCAGTTGAGCCTTGGTAACGAGGCTATGATATGAAATTATACTATTAAATTGGTTTTTAACCCCCCAACAGTGTTCGACCCCTAAGTATGAATATTAAAATTGGAATCAGTGACATTCTCTATTTGCTAGGCTAGATGCTGGGATATGGAAAGTTATTTTTTTATCCTGCTTGCTTGCTAGACCCAACAACTGACTTTTGAACATTTTTGATCAGTTTCTTATTCTTGAGTGGATCCTCAAAACTCAACAAGATAAGCTCCCCTTCAAAAAATGTGAAAAATCACTCTAGACCACAACATTTAAATGCTTTCACAGCCTACTATGTACGTAAACTTCTATTACAAAATTTCGTTACGATAATCTTTTAACTGATGAGGTTAAAGCATAATTCTGAAAAATTAAGAGAAATTTTATGTAAGTAAGCTAAGCCTGCGAATAAAAATAATGCAGCACTATTACCACCGACAATCCGTTTCACATGGCAAATGGGTAGATGAAGAGATAAATAAACGTTTTGTAGGTATACATTTAAATTCACATAATCGTCTCATATTTCATCGTCGAAATTCATGATAAAACTTTTTTTTTTATTATTTCTTCCAGTGGCGAAAAAAAACATCGCTACCTATGCTTATTATCTGCCATAATGACTGCAGTAAATTAAAGAAGAAGAAATTTGAATATGAAAAAAAATTCTCCGCCGCTGTAGCAGTAAAAAGTATTCATTTTTAATCGATTCAATTTCCTACAACTGTTTCGTTTATCTTATTTCATTCATTTACTTAGATTCGATGCAATTTTAAATGTAGAAAAAGTTGTTTTTGAAAGTTGAATGCAAAATGAGCATGAAAATATATTACATCTCTAAAAAGAGCAACAGAATTAAATTTGAAATATGAAAATATTTATTATGCCATCTGTAAGAGTCATTCGACACTAATTTAGCATAAATTTTTCTCATGTGTCTCAAAGCACCTACTTGCCATACCAGCCTACCTTCAAGTCAGTAACCAATCCAGTAAAGCAATTCAATCATCCCATTTATCCATCTCATCTTTCAATTCACTATTTTTTTCTTAATTCCATTAACTTAAACAACAGCTATTGATGATGATGATGATGTGATTTAGTAAAAAAAACACTTGAAAATATTAACCTGAAATAGATATGCACGTATATCTCTCACTATAATGTCGATTATAGATGTTGAACATTAACTTTATGCGAGCGTAATGGATAAATTAATTTATGATTATATCCAATTTAAATTACATAATTGTTGAGATCTTTTAATAATATTAACAAAGTAAACGAAATGATCAAGTACGTGAGATTGTTTTGAATGATTATTTGCGCTTGAAATTGATTAAGATCATTTCATTTTATAGCTGTGAAAATTTTAACGTATTTTTGATATTTAAATTTAGAAGCTGCCATTTTTAAAAATTTGGAACACGTGGCTTCACTTCGAAAAGTATTTTGCAGATTTTACTGTCAAATAAGCTGATTTATTGTCGCATTTCTAGCAGAATTAACAGTAAAAAGTGGCACAAATTAAATGCACTAACTATCCTTAGCCTAAACTTACTATTTTTGCAGAAAAAATCAATTTAATTTCTCAAAAATGTCACTCAGACTGACAATATGTAAATTTACCTTCAAAACCACAAAAATATGGCTACAAATGAAGAAAGATGGGCTAAGGTAGACTTATAGGCCTCTTTCATACAATTATCACAATGAGCATTTCATGACTAATCTCAGCGTGGTGTCCAACAACGTTTCAGACAGTATAAATTGAAAGTAAATAAAAAGAGTTCAATTGTACAGCATGCAGCATGTACATATAGAGAGGAGAAAAAACAGTCAATACATGAGATATTCATTTAGCTAAGACCATAAAATGCAATATGGTTTTATAATTCCAGGTCGTCAATGGTCGAAAGTTCAGCCATAATAGCAATTTGTTTATGTCGGAAGAAGCACGAAAAAAATGTTGAAAAAATATTTATAGCTGGTGTACACGTGAATATAAATTGATTAATTAGAAAATTGACAGTAAAGGGATGGCTAGCTCTTTTTTATGTCTTTCAAGTGATTTTATGAGACCTTTTATGCAATCGTCAAATGTTTTTAAGAAATGCCACATTAGAGATTATTTGTGCTTAATTTAATTAATAGGGGTGTTGATTCTTCAAGTGTTGTTGTCTTTGTGGTGTCTAAACGTTGTTATTCACAGTGGGCTTAGAATCAAAGACAAGCAGGTGGAATCTGGGTTTATACTGACTTAATTTCACTACGTACACTATCCTAGGAGCATAACCAGGAGCGTATCCAGAGTGGAAGGGTCAAATCATATCCCCTATTTTGTAAAAAGGCAATACTAGCCATTAAAGATCTCTAAAAAAATGGTCATACTCCCCTTCAAGAAAACAAAGCCTGGATATGCTCCTAGGTATACCCTAGGTACCGACCCACCAGCCCTTGGTCCTTAAGGCATTTGGACACAAGCATTTGTTTGTCAATCTAGCTGACAATACCAATGCTTTGCCTCATTGAAGCTCAAAGACATAGATCAAGCTGTATTTTATGATAACAACACTGGATGAGAATCCAGTTCCTTTTATTGAAATTTATCAACCTATCACTTGCTGACTTTGAATAATTTATTTCCCATAAATGGAATTAAGCTTCATTGCAGAACACAGAGACATTCCACAAAAGTCTTTGTTTTCCCATCAAATTTCCATCGCCGACTTAAGCTTGAAGAATTGTAACAAGCAGGAAAGAAAGAAAGAAAGAAATATATATCCAATAAAGTACGTCAAAAAACCATAATTAATTTGCATAACCGACTTGTAATAAACATTTTTAAAAGACCACTTACTATCGTCATTATTATTATTGCATTTGTAACATTAAGAGTCGATTGAGACCCACTTAGAAGAGTGTAATAAGGAATATATATTAGAGAAACTTTCTAGACACGATTTTCTTTAGCTGTTGTAATTCATCAACACTTTTGGCACCGACGCCCAGGTGTTTATGAGTGTCCAATAACAATGTGTAATAATTTCTTCAATGATTTATTTGTGCTCAAAAATTGCGCACACATTACATTGTGTTGTGAAATGTCTACATCTGAGATAGAAAAGAGGCTGTATCGACAGTGAGTCTAATGTGAATTCCATAATATACCAAGCGATTATATGGAACGAATGAGACTCTCTTATAAGGTTTAAATAGCTCATCTTCTTGCTGACATTTAGAAGATAATATGAGGAAGAGTCGATCGATCAATTCCACTTATGCCTGACTTTTCATTTCAGAAAATTAATTTCAATTAATTTTTTTGATTGACTTTCCAGCGAAAATCTTGATTTACTTGAAATGTGATACAGGGCGTGCATAACAAGTGTCAGTTCTTCCAGCTTTCCTTTGATGAAGATGCGGTACACATCATCACTTAAAATATGTCGTGATTTATGCTCCAACTTCATGCAAAACGCAAAATTTAATTAAATTTATTACTCAACTTGATGTTGCGCTGCCTGTCATGACTGGTTGACGTTAAACTCATCTCTTTTCGGGCTTTCTTTTGTATTAGCTGAAGGAGCGTTGAGATATTTTTTTTTTCACTGGTACGAATGAAAGTCATTAACCCATGTTGCTCCCGCGTCTCAATTTCATGACTTATGGAGTAATGAGCAAAAATTTTGTTGTCTTCATGTGGGAATTATCAAAAAAACGTAATAATAATAATTTTTGCATGCGCAAATTGCGATAGTGTATGAAAAAAGATTGCAATTTGACGATAAAAACAAAGTATGCAATCATTTCATTAAAAGTCATAGTCATCATAGTCGAGTTTTAATATATTTTTTTCTGCCGAGGAATTTAATTTAATAGGAAAGTTTCAACTATTCAATAAACGCACAAATTTTTAAAACAGCACTTCACGACTGTGTACATTCCTTGTGATGAAAGCAGAAACTGTTTCACACCGACGCATCAAATTGCCAACAATTGCTTTTTTTATTGATTTACGCTTGAATTTAATGTGATAAATGGACATGACAAAGAAATAGACAGAGTGAGTCAAATAAAAGCATGTGAATATGGTTACTTGATCGATTTGGATGCTGAGTAGTATTTAGTATCAAAAACTGCAGTAAATATTCTCTAATTAAGCTTAAATTGGAGTAAATTTATTTAATTTAAATGATTTCAACTAAAAAATCTTAAAGGGAGAAAAACTATGCAAATTAGGGGAAATAATGCATAAATTCAAATTTAAAATATCCGTTAAATCTTCAAAAATAATAAATTTGACAATTTTTTACTTCAAAAATGCGCTCATGCCTTAAATCAATCCTAAATCACCCAAAAATATTCGCGTTCTTCTTACTCAACACATAATTCATCGTTTTCAATATTTCATCTCTTTCCAAATTCGTCACGCATATATACAAAATATCATCCTCTTTCAAATTGCTTTCAACGCCAATAAACAAAAGGGCAACAAGCCATTCAACTTATTTGAGCGACATGACTGCATAAAAAGGGGATTACCGAGAGATTTTCACTTTCATGATATTATATATAGGAAAGAGCTTTCCATACTCTCGTACACTTCTTCTTTGATTGATCTGATGCGAGAACAATAATAATTATTTGTAGTGGAACTATCATCATTAAGTGATTTGATTTTAATTCCATTGCGTCTTCCCATTATGGAGAGTGAGTGCTTGATGCACGATGCTAACACCTTTTGTGTACATTTTAGTTTTTTGATCATACAAATTGCGTAATTATTTACTTTTCGACATGCATGTGGATATAATAAATCATCTTGTGATGTCAGACGAGAAAGAAGCTTATAGTTTTTCTATAATTCCGATAGATCACAGTGGAAGCAGTGTTGTTGGTTTGGGTGTTGTAATGGTTAGACAGATAAAAGGCTAGTCTTGATTTTGATAAACATGAACATGAAATCTCTCTGGGACCGGATTCTAGAGCTACCAGGGGTACCCCACTTACCCTACCCTAGTATTCGTAGGGTATACTCCACTTATCCTATCCTAGGATATCATAGGTAAAGGGTTGGGGTAGGGTACCCTAGGGTATCTTGAGTATGGTAGGTAGGCTACCATCATAGATTAACCTAGATGGAGGAAAAAGGTGGGGTAGAGTAGAGTCACCCTAGGGTTAAATTGGTAGGATACACTATGGAATCCTAAGTAGGTTAAGTGGGTTACCCTAGTTTGAGGAAATGGGGTCACAAAGGGTATACCGAGCATACCAGCCTCTAAATTAACAACACTGGACCATAGCATCGACTTTTTTCTCTTATTGTCCATTTTAATGCCTGTTGCCTCGCAATAAACACTTTGGAACCAAGAAATTATCATCATTAATGGAAAATTTGCATCACTTTATATGCACAAATGCATGCAATATAGACATGTGAGCATGAAGAGAAATTTATGGACTCGCTTGGCGATTTCTGTTGGATTATTTAAATGACGTAATTTACAAATGCATGGGAACGTCATGTGACGAAAGATGCTAATTGATTTTTAAATAGATGCACTTTTTTCCTATACTTTATGAAAGATCAACATGATTTTAATTTGATTGCAAAATGTCAAAAATAAAAGAATTATTTGTGTGAAAATGTCAAGCATTTAGAAAGGGAAACGACTCGATCTGTATGAGAAGAAATTAATCTTCAATCATAAATGATTTCCTTCATGGAGAATTAAACAATGGAATATCGAATAAGAACTTTATTATTTCATTTTTCATCAAAGCCAGCACAAATCCAATACAAAGTATGAAATGTATATCGACAGCTGAAAGACAATGGAAAAAGTCGTGATGGCATTTTCAGCTGTAAATAAAAAATTTAAAGAAAGTCCTCGTGTTATAGATCGAGGGACTTCAGCGCATTTTTGTGTTAGCGATCAGTATTTGATTAGCAAAGTACTGCGTATTAAATAAGTCAATCATGAATATTTTGTGACTTAAATAAATTCGACGGGTCGATAACGGTTTTTTGGCATTCAAATTTTCTAACGGTCAAAATATATTTGAAAATTTCCCGCGTAAATAAACTTGAAAATCATTAATTATAGTATAATTAACAATTTGCACGGTGAATTTTCATATTTTAAAATGGTTTGTCATTTAACGGTTTTTTGAAATTCAAATTTTCTAACGGTCAAAATATATTTGAAAATTTCCCGCGTAAATACACTTGAAAATCATTAATTATAGTATAATTAGCAATTTTGCGGTGAATTTTCATATAATAAAATGGTTTGTCATTTAACGGTTTTTTGAAATTCAAATTTTCTAACGGTCAAAATATATTTGAAATTATCCCACTTGAAGTTGGCTCTATTGTATTGAAAACAAAAAATCATTAATTATAGTATTTAGCATTGGTTTTGAGATTTTTAAATGTCCGGGGGGCCAATAACTCGATAGCACGGAGCTAATGCAAAAAACCAGAACTCTCTACGATGTCTAGTTAAAAAGTTTTTCTTTGCAGCCGACCGACCGACCGACCGACCGACCGACCGAACAAAGTGCATTATTAAGCTACCTTTTTAAAACAAGTTTCAAAAATGCGCTAAAAATGACACATTTTTTAAAGAAAAATAAGAAATAAAATAAAAAACAATCGTTATTATTTTTAACGAATTTGTAGGCAGCAAAAGAAGTCAATAATATGCTCACATACTTGATAAATTAATCGTGGTTTTGTTGCAATTTGCTATCAATTTTGTTATTTATTTCATTTCACTGCTGGGTGAAAGGAAAGACATAATTTGAGATTCATGAGATTTTAATCTACAAAGTAGCATCATTTTGTGAGATGAAAAGGGCTAAATTACATGGTATCGTGACGCGATCACATTCATACAAGGTTTAAGCTTAACTTTGGATTGAAAAGTCGATGCAGACTTGTAAAAATAAAAGTTCCATAGTTTTAGTTGCTTGCCCCTTTCAAAAATGAAAACATTTCAAAATTCTTAAGATTTATCCATTTTTGAAGGATTTAAAGGCTTATTGTAGCTCTCTTATGTCCAATTCAAGTCATTCTAGATTAGTTTTGACATTTCTTTAAGTAAATCTATTAAAAAACATAAAATACTAAAAATACGTTATATTTTCAAAAAATTCAAAAGTTGACAACCCCTCTCAAAAAGTAAACAAACTCAAAACCTCAAAAATATTTCAAATTTCTGTTTTCATCTTAAAAATTTCAATAATTTCTTACCAATGTCTCTGATGGCTGTAATGTAAATTTGCTTGTACATGAAGCGATTGCTGTTACAGCTTGCTATGGTTTGTATAATAAAATTTTATTTTTATTATCCGATAATCAACTACATTCAATAATATACACCTTTATTATATTTTCTAATGCATCCGCATAACAATTCTACAAGTTGTAATAATTTGCACATAATTCAAAGCGTATGGAATATATCGTCTGTATTTGGAGATACCTGAGCAAAGGAAGATACGTTTAAAGTGCAAATCAAGCAATGAAATAATTTGCAATCAATAGTAAACACGAAAAAGGCATTTAATGTGAAGTATGTGGCATATTGTTATTGTTATATAAGCTGAATGCTACGGATTATCAAGAAGAATAGCTTTTAAAGCTGATGATGAAGATGATCGTCGAATTTATGACATGTTTTTCAAAATTATTAACCCCTGACATTTCCTGATTTACCAAAAAATCAAAATCAAAACTATTTTAATTCCCACACATGCAGTAGTTGGCATAGGCATACATAACATATTAATTGGACACTCCGTATTACATTTGTACTACTCATGAAACAGAAAAAAGCTTTTTACGGAAATTCCATCTCTAACTTTTTACGGTTACAATGGTGCATGCCCATGCAATTATAGTAAAAACATTCATTTGATCGCCAATATAGGAGGCGGATGCGGATTAAAGGGTCAAGTGTGAAATGTTAGTTAATGGAATTTTCGAGCGCATGCAAAATGAATCAAAATTACCTTAGATTTCCTTTAAAAAAAATTAATACATAGCAACCATAGGAAAATAAATCAGGTGACAAACACGTTTAACTTTCAAACTCGAAAGTCGTGGATGTTCTACAAAATGCTGATAGATATAGCAAAAGTCGTGAACAATTTTCCCATTAAATTTGTTATCATTGCAAATGAAATTATTTCCAGGAGTTGTGTGTCTGGATCGTGATTCATAAAAATTTTACTTGACGACAAACCTTGGAATAGTCAAATGACTGGACAAAGCTTATATAAAACAGCACATTTTGCCTCAAAAAAGCTTAAATAAAAAATGAAATTCCTTAAATTTCATGACAGACGTAAAATGATCTTGAAATGCAGCATAAATGCCGATCTAACAATTAAATGTTAAACTTACAGTATATCATGTATTGATCATGTTTTAACAGTTTTAGAAGCACGAAAAATATTTCAAAATGAATAATAAGAAGCAGGATGAGATTTAAATACTGCAAGGTAATTTTGACGCTGAGATGAATTAATTTATTAAAAAATGTAACTGAGCATGATGAGTGATGTATGAGTCAGTATTCAGGAATTTTATAGCGGATTTTTGGTAAAGCAGATGAAGCTACAGATAAGATTTTAGTGTGACTTGATATTCAGCCTGTACAAGAATTATTCTGACCAATACTTATATTCATCAATTTATCCGTAATTCCAATGCTCTAATAGAACTACAGATCAAAATCACTAATGCCCACCTATTATGTTAAATCAAAATTCAATTCACATGACAAGTTAAAGCATTTTCATCAGCACCATCGAAATTCTTCCTCATAAAGTCAAAATATATCAAGCCTGATTGATCAGCAAGAGAATTCATCATTAAATTAATAATAAAATCATAAATGGACGCTGAGATTCAATATGAAGGAACTGAAGTATGATGATCGCATGCAATTATGTTACAGCCACAGTAAGCGTTGACTTGAAAAACCTGTTTAACCTTGATCAGCATTTAATATACTTAGAATTGGATTTTGCTGTAATAAACATAAAAAGAATAACATACAGGTCAAGGTTGCTTGATGTATACACACACGGCACATGTGAACTTCTATATTTCTGCCACCTTTTTCAATTTGAACCGCGATCTAAAATAGGAAGCAATGTTTGCTTAAAGAAAAGATGAAAAATATATGTTATATGAAGGCACACGAAAGAAGAGTGAAGTACCACAATTATTGTACACAATTATGGTAACAAGATCGTGACTATGATGATCTAAATTTAATTTTTTTTTCACCATCAACATCGTCAGTTACTCATATGTGGAGATGCATGCGAAAGATGAAATGTTTTGTAATGATGAATGTTACATACTGTTTTCAATTTACAATAATGAAGAGTTGCTGGATGCAGACATGTCAGGGGTAAGATATTCCTTACAAAAAATTCACATTGAAGTTTGGTACTTGACAAAAAGCTATGAGCAATTTTGTGAATTTTCCCATCATTATTTAGTGATTAAGTCTTCAATCTTTGTTGGTTTAACCAGCTGATAATTTATCACTCAATGATAATAAATATGTTGATGGTCACAGGGGGAAAACTACTTGACGGAAAATTTTCAGAATCAAATTTTAAATAATAACATGTGTAAAACCTTAATATAAGAGCTTCTGACTCTTTTTTCGTCAGGAAATATGTGTAAATTTGGAATTATAGCTCAAAAAAAAGCGCTGCAGAAAGTAGTTTTCTCCCTGAATAGTCAACAATGAAAAAAATTGTGGATGGATTTAAAAATTATTTTATTTCAATGTCCAAAATTTATACTTTTATCAGAATCTACAAAACTTTAACAGAAAATGGCATTTGAGATTGAATTTGAGGAACAAAATGTTTACAAGAATCCCTAAAAATTAAGGATTGTTTAATTAACTATCGTCCATTAAGAAATTGAAGTTTGGATCATCATGTTATAATATCAAATTATAAGCTTCTATGTCTGAATTGTAGTCGTCTGTATCCAATTTATGTAGTTGGTGGCGTTTATGTAAACTCCAGGAACATTTGAGCTGCCACATCCAATTCCTGAAATGAGAAGCTTCTTATCAAATTGCTGGCTTTTTAGCATAGCTGACAACTCACCCCATGCAACCAGACCGGCAATATACCATTGGTTATTTACAAAGCACATAAGACCAGAGCCTCCATCACCTTGAAATGGAGAATTTTGATATAAAAACTAAATCAGTCGTTAATTTAATGAGATAATTCAAATACCAGTGCATGCATCTCGTCCAGGTATACCACCAGCGCATAAGAAGCTGTAATTTATAATAATTTTGTTAGTTGTTCCGTACGAAATCTTAATATCAATATAGATATCGATCCGAGTGACATAAAGTAGCCAAAGGCAGACATATGGAAACAGATTAATCTAAGAATCCACCTCAACCTTGTGTCTTTCGGGAAGTATAGATTCAAAAAAAATTCCTACCTGAATGGATCTAAAACAAATCCAGAACCAAGTCTAGTTGATCTGAGCAATGTTTGGCATGTTGCTTGATCAACTATAGGCAATTCTACTTGCTGCATTATTGATGGCGTTGAACCAGATGTAAATGCTTTCTCGCCATATCCTGAAAGTTAAATCGAACTGTTGAACAGTGGCTCAATGAGGGTCGGGAAAGTGTGACATTCATCCAGGGATGCTCACTTAGTTAAGACATACTCACCCGCAATCCAACATCTACCACCTGTGATGTAATTTGCTGAATAATAAAAAAAAATCGCTAATTTTTGACTTAATAAATAAAAAATCTTTATATCCTTACTCGATAAGCACCCCGTAGTAATCGTTGGTGACTGACCCAAAGCCACATTTGGACTAACACGCAAAATTGCAATACTATTCGCAATAGACTGTGAATTAAACTGAGGATGAATAAATATTCTTATTACATTAAATTCAATTGGTGTTATTGGTTCTGTTGCTGGTGCTAGATTCCACTCGCCTAGTCTGACTTTTAGACTTGTTGGTGTAAATCTAAGTAAAGAAGCTGTTTAGCTGGAATTACTTTGTAAATTGATAAATTAATCTTACGAATAGTTGGAAACTTTATGGGCAACTGTAAGGATGTGCATGTGGTCAATAAGGACACCAGATCCAACATAAATGTTCGTAAATTGTTGAAATATCAAAGCAAACCAAGGATAACTTCCATATGGAGCTACATTTTAAATGGGAATAATTTTAGGGATAGAAATGTCTAAAAATCTAAGGTCAAACCTACCTTGACCAAACGTAACCGCTGGTGCACCTATATTTGTAGAAATAACTTTATAACATGCAGTGACTATGGTTTAATTGTAAGTTATTTACCTTGCATAGGTGGAAATCTCAAACCACACTGATATCCTGAAGACAGGCAGCAGACTTCTAACCCAGCTTGACATGCACTTTGTGATACGACCACTAAATATCAGAAACAATAAAATTAAATCAGAAGTAAATTTTCAATATTTTTAGGGTAACTTAGTCAATTACTTGGTGAAATTCCAGTTGAAGCTGGTGATGTTGATGATCCAGTACTTGTAGATCCACCATAACCATTCTATATTAAAAGGGTTACGTAAGATTTATTGGATAATCTAAATCTTTGATAATTTTTCATACATTAACAATTCGAACATCAATCAACCCTGATCCATCATTCGGTAATGTGTTAATTGATCCATTAATTCGGCTGCAATATCCACTAACAACGCAGATGCAAGGATCTGATAATTAAGAGCAACAAAAGATTAAATTATTTAGGAAATAGATTTCGAGCGGCACAATGCAATTGTCAGGGCACAAGCACGTCACCTAGTTAACGTAACAGAGACGAGGTTATGTCCTAACGGTGCCGTGACGATTGTTAGTCGACTTAGAATTAGATTTGCGACAATGCGTTGCTCGGGGGATATTTTTCAAGGATTTGAAACTGATCAACGGTGATCAAAGAACTTTTAATCATTTTTGATCAGTTCCGCATCTTTGATGATGACAATATCATTACTGTTCATTATAGCTGGAGTTGGACTTCCACTCGATGTTCCACTAAATACCAATTGACTTTTACAGATATGCAAATTTATTAGCATATAAATCAGAATGATAAAATTTCTCACTTCCATTTTAGTGCTTGTTATCACTTCCAAATCACAAAATAAACTAAACATTACCAATTTTTACACACTTTATCATGTTAGGTATATTTTCTAGTTAAATCATCCAACTGAGAAGTAATTTATTGCAATTTATTTAATGTTCTGGAAATTACACAAAAGTTTTTATTGCTTTTGATGTCTATCAAAATGTGTGAATGCTTATCAGTTAGGTGTTGAATTTTGAATCTAATAATGGAACTGCTAGCAAATTGTTTAAATGGAAAGAGGCACACGTCAAAATATTTTTATTCTCTCTAGGTCAGTAGACTAAAGGCTAAAACAAGTTGAAATTGATGTGAATCGAATCTGCATCCCATGTTTTTGATCAAGGTAGTCGCGATACCCCAAAATTCAAACTTTTTTACATCAGGGGCCGGTTGCTAGGCATACTCTAGGGTATACTATCCCAGTGGTTAACCTATATATATAGCCAAGGGTTAAAGGTACCACCAGGTGCTAGGGTATATGCTAGACAATATCCCTGGGGTAACACTAGGGTATACCACTCTTTCTTGGGTTTACATACCTTTTTCATACTAAAGACATGTGGTACACATAGTTTGAAATGTACTGCCCTAAAATAAATCCTTGATTGACCAATAGGTTATGCCTTTGAGATATATATCGTGCTGTAGTTTCAGTTATTACAATTGACTTTGGATAAGTACTATTGTATTACTTAATTAGAGAAGGCCATGCGCTATAAACCTGAGTGTACTTCCATTTATATGAAGAATTTTACCAATGACGTTCTGGAAGTTTAAAACATCCAGCTTTTCCTCACAAGTTCTGTAAAATAAATCAAAAATCCTACTACTTTCTCAATAGTGTCATGTTAAGTAATAAGAACAACAAAATTTTGGTATGTAACCATGTTTTTATTTCGATCGAAAAATTTCTCTATAAAAGACTACAAAACTACAACAGCTCTTACATACTAATTGTTTATAATTAGAAATAAAATAAGCACGCGTATAGAATTAATTTAAATATTAATTTTCATTGAGATTCAGCCTTACTCTTCATTTATGTCAACAAATGGCGGTAATCCGAATTCTTCAGGTTTAAATTGTAGTAAATTTTTAAGAACAACTGTTGCATCTTCCTTTTGTGTTTCAGTTACGTGAGAGTCTGGAACCATTACAACTTGCATGCCTGCTAACTTAGCTGCCCGACATCCATTTGGTGCGTCTTCAAAGACTAAGCAGTCTTCTGGCTTGATATTTCCAGGGAAACGTTTACAAGCAACCAAGAATATATCTGGTGCTGGTTTTCCTTGCTTGACATCCGGGTCAGTTGAGCCACAAACTTTGTGATGGAATAATTTGAACAATGCTGGATAATGTGATGTCTTAACAACGACACTTTCTATCGATGAGCTTGTGGCTAAGCAAAATGGAACATTGTTATTGTGGAAGTGTCTGACAATACGTTCAGCACCTAATTAAGATCAGAGAAATAAATTAAGTCAAGATGATGTCACTAAAAATAAATTGTCTATCCTCACCCTTCATCAAGTTACAATTTCCAAGATTATCAAGGCATGACTGGCTAAATTGCTTCTGGAAGTCATCAACTGTGCATGGTAATCCAAGTTCTTGTACTGCAATTTCACATGTGCGTCTTTCCGTTGTACCCAAAATTCTCATTCTTACTTCCCAGGGATATGGCTTTCCGTATGAGGCTGCCAAATCACGGATAATTTTCTCGTAGATTTGCTCTGTCTCTGTTTTTTTTTGAGTAAATAATAAACATTGAGGATCATTAAAATATTTTGAAAAATTCAATCGTAAATAGTAAACATCGTGAATAATAAGAAGAGAATGTAATCATCGTAGAAAGCAAGAAGAAAATAGTAAATATTATGCGATGTAGATGTCTCGAGATGATGTTTTCTAATTGCGGTAGGTCAATGCGAAGCAACACAGATTTTCTTAATTAAAATTTATAAATGAATTGCATTTTAGAATGAGATTAAGACCAAGAACTCAATTAACACAAAGAACTCGATTAATCAGCAACTCCATTCATAATAGCCGATCGATTTGCGTCATCGCAAATCAATTGTTTATTATCACGCAATGAGGATTCCATTGAGGAAGAAAGAATCTATAGTAAACAATAAATCAGTATGGGGCAGCATGCGATACAGTCGTGATTTCGCTTTTTAAATAATTGTGTAAGAGTGCTAATGACTAAGTGCATCGAAGACATAAAGGAGGCAAAATTAGACTTGCAAATCATCTGTCGCAATAAAAAATTTTATTTATTCAGACCGAGACCAGAGAGAACATGTGTGAAAAATGCCGGATTGCAAGTGCATCATGTTTTTTGCGAGTGATATTCAAATTATACTTTGGACTCTGACTAGATTAGTCATAAGTGTGTAAGATATAAAGGAATTTACACGATGTAAATGAATGCCGCGTATTTTTTGTGTGTGCTTTAATTGATCATACGATTTTTTTTGTCACAGCAAACAGTCAATATCATTAAAAAATTCGCAGAAACATAGTAAACATAAATAAGAGCTGTGAATCAGCAAGTTGATGGAGAAATGGCTTTGGCCTTGGTTTTCTTCTCAAAAAAAAATTTTTTCCGCATGTTTTTTTTGTGTTCATTTTCACGAGATGAGAATGTGATTTTTTTCTTCTTTCTTACTGTTCCTTATGTATGCTTAAATTCTCATCTCAAAGAAAGGATGACATTGACCCTGAGTGGAATATTTGCAATTTATTGAAGATTTTATATGAAATGTCTTTAGATTCTCGCGGAATTTTTTTTTGTATGACATGATTCAGGCAATTGAGAAGAACTTATTAGTCTGGCATAGATAAAAGTATTCATGTCAAGTTTTTATCTTCTTAGAGCTATAAATATCTGTTAACTAAACATTAATGCTCTGATTTTTATGTATTAGCCTTGAGAATTATCAAGGAAATTATTTTCTTTTTTGCGACGACTTTTTTTTCGCGAAAATCTTCTTTTTTGTGTCTGTGATGAAAGGAAAGAATGTCTTGTGACAACATATGAGATGCTTTGTCATAGACTGAACAGTGATTGGATTATGTTAGGTTATGTATTTTTGGGAATGGTGTTGTAGATTTTGGGGCAAGCGGAATCGCAGATGATCAAGTCATGCCAATGGAACTGTTCTACATCAATATTCATTGACTAAGGAATAGCTTGCATAGCAAATTGAGGGTTCTAGCTTATTTTGTCTAAGAAATCCAGCCATTTGATCCCCTTTTTGAAGCTACTTCCTTAATTTTGGTCAAGTAGATTCCAATTTTGACCTCAAGACCTGCTTCAGGACATTCTTAAACATCAAATATCAAAGAAGTTTCTGTTTTGACCCCAAAAGCCCTTGAAGATCAAAGCCTTATATGGACATGACTTTCTTTGTTACTAAATACTAGATTTCTATCAAAAATCATTCGACTTTTACCCATAAAATTATCACTAACCAATTCCACGTCATTTTCCCAACCAATTCTCGATAGTTCCCTTATCAGCACTTATATAGGCATCAGCCGATCAATAGATGATTCCCATATCTAGATTTTCTCGAAAATATTAAGTAAGTCAACATGTTTTGTTGACGATAACGCTGATCACAGCAGCATAAGCTGATTTTGAGTGGTGAGTAAACAGAGTTAATTACTTTTCTAACTGATTTGTTGTTTACTGCTTAAGACAAAGTTCATGTTTCGTCCAAGCAATTAAAATTTTCATCACGCGAGAATGTGATTTTTTTTTTCTTTATGATTTTTCTACTTCTTATTTTTTTGGTTTTTAATTTTCTTTGTGAATTTTTTACTTAAACTTTTAAATTATGAATTAAAATTTGCCTACTTTTAATTAAATCGACCGATTAATGCTTAATCCATCGATTTAAAGCCGCATGCTACTTATTCTATATACAACCGATCATTCTACATTCTTCTTCTTACTTTCCCTAGATTCATCACATAACATCCCAATTTTATTTCAACTTACCCAATAATAAGCCGTCCATGTCGAAAATGACATGACTAACTTTATGGTACTTTGCGATTTGGTTGATAATAGTCATCTTCACTGTCTGACTTTTTAGAACACTTTGAATCTTTACTTTATGATTTCTTATAACACTTTGAATTAAAAACATTTTGATCTTGTTGCTTTTATACTTTTTTTTGTTCTATGAGATAAATTCAATTAGAGCTGCGCACTAGACTTTACGGCTGTATTAGTGAGAAGGACTATATAAGAGGATTAAATAATGAAAAATTGCGTTTATCTATACGGAAGTTTAGTAAATAAAATCTTTTTCTTTTTTTGGATGGAGATTTATGTTATGTATGGATGTAGATATACATGCAGAGATACCGAGATAGTCAAATTAAAAGGTTTAAATTATCCACGAGACTGTTATTATTGTTTGAACTAAATTCACACACTTATTTAGATTGATTTTGTTTACTAAGATCACGGAATCATTGAGTGGGCATTCTATTAGACGTTTCTATTGTTTGTGATACTTTAAAACGTGTATTTCATTAATTAATTTTCTAATGACTGTTTGTTGACCTAATGAAATTTTTGTTTATCCTTTTTTGCGAAAACAGCTGATTTTAAATTCAAATTTTTAAAAACCGTTAAACTTTTTTCATGCAGAAATTTGCAGAATTGTTTATGCAATTTTAATTTTGATCAAAACTTGATGGTTATTGCTGTAAAAATTAGAAATTTGATGTCAATGTCAATACAATCTACAATCCACATGGCCATTCATGAATTTTGATAAGAAAAACAATTAATTAATTAATTGAAAAAAAATAATAATATACATAGTAGAGTATTGAATAACATGTGAGAGGCAAGCTCTCGCACGCACACAAAAACAGACTTGCTCTCTCATGCTCTCTCAAAGAGTGTCCACGTAATATTATCCAAAACAGAAATATTTCACAATAATCTTAATTTCACCTTGTAAATTGATAATATTTAAATTTATAAAATCTAAAATTAAGTCATTGATTTTTGGCAATAACTACAATGTCTTCTTATTCCTTCCGTCAACAAATCTCAAAGTTAACAGCCACACATTCGAGAACTTCGGGTATTAAGTCACGACACCCCACACTCATATTCAATATAGTATATATCGTCGGTTTATGATATTGATGCTTCATGCCATGCTTTATTCTTACTCATTCAATTTCCTTCTTTCGGACCGTAAACATCGAGTTTGTTTATCGCACGCGATCAAAATTATTTTTTTTACAGTGGATGTGTGAAAAAGGAATAAGATTTTTCTTCGTGAGGTTGCTGTGATTATCAAAAAGAGAAAAAAGTAATAATAATTATTTAGATAATATTACGCTCATGAAATGAAAATCAATTAAAGAAAGTAAAAATTTTTATTGAATAATAATTTTGAAAGAATGCCAAAATCTTTCTTCAAAAAAAAAATGAAAATAAGATAATTTCTTATGTTTGAACCCATAAAATGTATCTTTTAATCTAAAAATAAATTATGAAAGTTATATATCGGTTTGAATAAAGAAAGAAAGGCAAAAAAAATACCACAAAAAGTGTGATCGAAAGTGAGAATATTACGATCTGAAAATCTTAAGTGGACACATCAATTATCCTTTATTGTTGGAGAGCTTGACGTGATCTCGGAAAGTGAATTTAAGTCCAATTTGTTTCGTAAAAAGAATATTAAGATTAAATCTAGTTTAAAGTGATAATGATTAAGTAATGAATGATCGTTTTATGGAAAATAATTGCAATTTAAATAATCAGATTTTATTGGCAAGTCACAACGTACATAATAATAATATTAATACAGCAGCAATGAAAGGTGATGAAAGTGATGATTCGATTCCATCGTTTGGTTTCACTCAAGAGCAAGTCGCCTGTGTTTGTGAAGTCTTACAGCAGGCTGGGAATGTGGAGCGTCTCGGACGATTTCTTTGGTCACTTCCACAGTGTGAGAAAATTCAATTGAATGAGTCAGTTTTGAAAGCGAAGGCGGTTGTTGCATTTCACAGGTAAGATTGACAGCTTCCCTTGAATCACGTCGTGGCATGTACTTAATTATTATTATAATTATTCAAAAAGGGGACATTTTAAGGAACTGTACAGAATATTGGAAAGTCAAACATTTTCAATGTGCAATCATCAAAAACTACAGACACTGTGGCTCAAAGGTGAATGTCCAAACAATCGATTAATTAAATTAACAAAATAAATAAAATAATCTAAAATCAATTAAATTAGCACATTATGTGGAAGCTGAAAAACTTCGAGGACGACCGTTGGGTGCTGTCGGTAAATATCGTGTCCGTAGGAAATTCCCACTGCCACGTACCATTTGGGATGGTGAGGAGACGAGTTACTGCTTTAAGGAGAAGTCACGATCAGTGCTAAGAGATTGGTTAGTTCTATTTTTGACTGCTTTGGTTTCAAATTTTATTTCCTTATTGAATGAAGACAGAGAATGATCTCGTCGCGCAATAAATTATCGCGTGATTTACATTGTTTCTCATCTCTAAAGATTTGTTTCGAATTTCAAATTGTCAACTTGGCATGGATTGGAAGCTCTTCAAGTTCAATTGTTCGAGAAATTTTTTGTTCAAGATTTATTAGTCATCTTTATTGACTCGTTATTCATCTAAGGTGTAACTTATTTCATATTTATTTGAGAATTCTATGTCATAATGATGCAAAAGGTAAACTTTGCAGCTTCCTTTGCCAGTAAAGATGGAAGTTTTTAGTTTGTGTAATCTTCTTTAAGAAGTTTGATCATTATATGGCTTTATGCTCTGATATAAACCGTTTCTCTTTGTATTATTGCTCATGGATAATGATTTGCACTGAATTCTTGAGTTTGTTGGACATCCCAGCTAGTAAAATTAAGAAAACTGCTTAATATTTAAAAAAAATTCAATTTTTGTTAGGTTTTTCACTCAAAATACTCAAAAATTAACAAATTTTACAGGATTTTTTACTTTTTATAACTTAAAACATAGTAAGCCATGAGAATTGACATATAAACCACAACAAAGCCTCAAATATCATTACTAAAGTTACATTTTACACACTTAACTTCCAAAATAATCAAATTTGATATTTCAATCAATTTTAACAATAATTTCCAGAATAATTCAAATTTAAAATGTCAGTTAAAAAATCGAAATTTTCAAGATCATCAAAGCTCATTCAATCTAGTGATAAATGTCCAAAACTTCCCTGAAAAATGTCTTGAAACCCAAAAATAAAAAAAGACTTGAAACAAACATCGCAATTTAATCCAATCTAAATCCATTATTCAATCTCAATAGGTATACGCACAACCCTTATCCGTCGCCAAGAGAGAAAAGAGAATTGGCGGAAGCAACTGGTCTCACTACAACTCAGGTAAGTTTTAAATACGAAAAAATCTCCTCTTACAAATTAGTAGTGATTAACTTCTTTTCAAACAAAAGGTTTCAAATTGGTTCAAAAACCGACGGCAAAGAGATCGAGCAGCAGAACATAGTAAAGAGTAAGTAATTGCAATTATTTTCTTGTTCGCATTTTTAATCATTATTGAAAAAGGTTCTCAAACCCTCCAACTCGCTTCCTCGTTCCCAATTTAAATTAATTAAGATACAATTCATAAAAAAATCATCATTTGCAATGTTTTGTTATTAAGATATATATTATTTATGAGGGGTTGCACAAAACTCATTTGAGTGCCGACGTTCAGGCATCATGATATGTGTATAATGAATATGAAAAGAAGAAGGAAAGATGAAAAAAAGTTATCCCTTCATGCGTAAAATTTTTAATTCTGTGATCTGATTTTTTGACAAGTAACCAGGTAGATTTGCTGTCCTTTTTCTAGTTCCTTTCAAGAGCTCCTGATCTATAAAGAAAGTTATCAAGTAGCATGTAAAATTTCCCTTTTCATCCTCACATCACAATAATAATAAAAATCTAATGATGGATTTGGGATTTGATGAAATGTTCATCACATAGATTATAATTGATCTTTTTTGTGCATTTTTGCGTACTTAATGCATTTATATGTACACTTTGGGCAGGTTGGCTGAATCATTGTTATGTGTGTTGTAAAATTCTCATATTACTTGATATACAAATTCCAGTGAACTCTACTTGAATTCCTTCTTTTTAAGCAATTTGCGGATTCATCGAGAAATTTTTGTTCTTTTTAATGACTCATTCTTATTTTCTCTCATTTTGACACTTGGATTATTGTTTATATTGTTCCTACAGCAATTAAACTGCAATTTATGTAGTTTATTTGAATATTAGTTGAGCTGGATGTTTTACTGGATCTTTTAATAATCAAAATTAAGTACTTAACGTTATTATCTACTTACCTTCGTAATTATTATACTATTAAATTAATAAATGATGGATTAGTCAATGAATTCATCCTAGAAATCCACATAAAACGACTTAATTCCTTGAAAACTGCAACAAAACCTCTTTAACAATTAAAATGGCGCTAAAAAATTTAACAACCAAAAATGTGCTAAAATTCAAATTTTAGAAAGTCGTTAAACTTTCAAATATCCATCGTAAATTATATTTAAAATTTATTGAGATTAGAATTTCAAAAAAATCATCAATAACTTTTTATTATATTAAAATTAATTGATTTCGATCGTAAAATGATCTTTAAATCGATGTTATTGATAGCTTAAACGTGAAATCATCAAAAAATTAACAATCAATATAATCAAATCAGCACTATAAAATCAAAATCGTTAACAGTTAGTCAAAAATGGATATCATTTGATTAAAAATAGCTGAAAAATGCACTTACAGTGTGATCACATGCAGTGCCTTATTTACTGATTTTTTTAAACAAATAATAAAAATTAAAATAAAGTTTTGATTTGGATATAACAGACCCATACACATGTGCAGCATATGTTTTCGCAAGAACTGCAGAAATTTGCGTTTCTGAGCCAAATTATGAGATTATCGATTTTGATTTGTTTATGCTTTTGGAGTTTACTTTTCTAAGAAGATAAAGGATCCTGAGACAATGTATGGCAGCATAATTACTTGTTTTTGTATTCTTTGATGTAAAAGAGCAACAAAGACAGAGTGAATTAAGGCAGGCAGGCAGGGAGAGAGAGAGTTGGGTGAATAAAAACATGTGTGTATATCTTTCACATGCTGTTTATTCTTATCCTGCTCTCTGGGGCATCGACAAAAAAAACCTAAATATAATGTACAGTATATGAACAGCAGAGAAAAACCAACAACGTTGTTGTGTACAGTCGATCAATGTTGAGAATTTAAGGGGATATCAGGTTTCCTTTCGTTATATTCACTGGCTGTGTACAGTCGTTCAATTTATTATTCAACCGAAAGTATCAGATGACATTCTATCGCTGAATCGCTGATGGAAATAAACATAAAAAAATTTTATACACATTCTTACATATATACACATGAAATGACTGTATTCATACAGTTTTATTGTCTCTCCTATATCTCTTCTCTTAACAGGCATTCATTCTTCTTTTTTCTGGGGAGGGAAATGATTCATATTCATTATTGAAATGAGCTCTGATTAACATTCTGATGTCTATCTTTCTTAATAAATTTAACTTCTTTTGCTTTTTAAAAAGACATTCCATATTTTACCATTTAATTTTCTTTCAATCTTATCCCATTGTCTTTATCTATACGATATTAATATTTATTTATTTTTTATGAGATGGATTTTATGAATTGACCCCATTGAGACGATATCAAATAACACTTTTTTTTCTTCCTTCACTCTGTTTGACGACGATTTCTTATGGCAATTTTTACGCAAAATACATTTTTTCTTTTCTTCTTCTTATCCCCCTATTTACTGGGGGTCCATGGTTTGAATAAATATTATTGAATTCTGCTCAATATGGTTCAATTCAAATCGAATTAAAGGTATAGCTATGAAGGGGAGGTCCGATAGAAAGTGGACTCTAGATCTCCACGAAAAACCAAATTAAATTTTTTTGGTACACCTTAGGGGTTTCTAGGGTCACCTGGGTACCCTACCTTACCAGAATAAAGAAGGTACTTACAATTACCACCTACTTACCCTACCCTACCTTACCAGAATAAAGAAGGTGCTTAAAATTAGCACCTACCTACCCTACACTTATCAAAATGTCTAGGGTACCCTAGCTTATAACCTAACTACTTGGGGTAAGGGATGTTTTTGGTATAACCAGGTAGCAAGGGGGGTGTTTTGGGTGTCAATCTGATAAGGTTTTTAGAATAAAAAATCCCAAAACAGCCCTCTTGACCAATTTTTGACTACACCCTTGACGGGTAGCACTAGAATCGTTTACTTTGTGCAAAGGGGTCATTCATATATGACGTTCACAATTTAAGGAGAAGGGGGTCTGAGATTTTGTGACACTTTCCTGACAAAAACAAAGTTTTTTGTAGAAAATTTTGTCAAGAGGGGGAGGGCGGTCTAAAAATCCCATTTTTTGATGAACGTCATTTATGAACGACCCCAAACAAAATTTCCATTACAGACAATTTTTGAAAATTCCAAATCAAATTTCTTCCTATCGATTTTATTAAAATCATGGACCCCCAAGTATTTCAATATTTTTTTTACCATCCAGTTTTTTTTTGAAATTGTAGAAGATCTGAGTAATGATGACAATGACAATGTCGTCGATGATGGTACAGGTTGTAGATAAATGAAATATCAAGCACAAGTAAATGAACAATTTAATATTGTATGTCACTTTTTTTTCTCTTCTTCCTATTGATGATAATAAGGAAGACGATCTATGTCTCTTGTGCATTAAGAAAATCAACAATAAAGAATAATAGGGAACAAAAGAAGAAGAAGAGTGGTGAAAGGAGAAAAAAAGACAAGTCAAGTAACCAAATTCTTTCTGGGCAAATCCCAGAGAATGTGGAACGAGAAAAATTGAGTTGTAATTCTTCTTCAACTTGTCAAATTTTCTCTCAAATTTTGTAAAATTTTATCATTATTAAGCTGGTTTTCCAGATGTAGACTCTAAACTATAATTTCATGTATCTTACTGATTGATTTAACTCAAAAAGTAATGATTTTTTAACGGAAATTTCAAATTTAAATATTGTAGAAACGCTTGTGTGACTGACCGAGATTTTTTTGAGTAAATTTTATTAATTTAATCATTAAATCGCTATTAATAGCTTCATGTTTTAATCAAAACTAGCTTAGAAACTCAAAATAAAGCAGTCACTGAAAGTTTTTCTCAGTAAAAGTCCTTTGTTTTCGAGAAAATTTGATTTAAAGTTGAATTCCACAATTTTGTGACTGACCGAGATTTACAAAAATGGAAAAATTTCATTAACTAATGGATTAGAAAGGAAACCAGGTACAACTGCTTATTCCCTTTATAATATTACAGCAGATTTGTACTAAAGCTGCTTACATATGTGCATTAATTAATGAAAAAATCAACAAAAAAGTTTTGTCGAAACAAAAAAAAATTTTTTTGAACTCAGGATTTGCCCTTCTTTCTATGTCTTCTTCAATGAATTCGACAAACAATGCACAAATTATATTGTCATAAAAGCTATAACAATGGCAAGAATAGACTTATCCTTTTCGTAAAACAAATATTGCATTTTATGGGCTCTCTTGAGTGCGTTAAGAGGATGTCAGGAGGGATTTTTGATGATTTTTGATTGTCTATAGAAAATCCGTTAAATTTAATTTTGAATTGTTAAACATTTGTAGGGTTTTGCTTGGAAATTGTACGGTTTTCAATAATTTCAAATTTGAAATTTCCGTTAAAATTTTGTTTACTTTTAAAAATTCAGAATCTGATTAAATCAAGCTTAAAACGCTACATTAACCGCAAGGCTGAGTGATCCCTTCCAAGTAAATCTATATTGAGACCCAAGAAATCTATAACTGTATAGAAACGTAAAGAATTAATTACTTTTTTGTATAAAATATTATTTTCACATAGATTTCGTTTATGCTGAAGATTTTACGGATCTATTAATAACAGTCGATATTATAGGCAAGCGTGTGGATATTAAATGAAATTAATTTGATAACTTGAAAACAAATTAAGCGAGATTTAAAGCCACAAACACTAAATTTAGCATTAAAAAAGCAATCAAATGAATGGGAACAATTTATTGTCAATTTCAGTCTGTGATGTGTGTTGCTTAATGATGCTGTTTACCTAACGAGATAGTTTGAGATCTTTTTGATTACTTTTGATGCAAATTGAAGTACATTGTAACTTTATAGTCTATTTTTTTCAACTTCCAGAACTGGAGATAAGCATCTAGACTCCTCGAGTGATTCCGAAATGGACATGCCAGGAATGATGATGGGACCGAACTCTCAAGGCTCAAAACTTCCACACAATCCGAATGCCAGTCTATCGCACAATATCTTATTACAGCAAAGTCAGTTAGGTAAGCTCTCTTATGTCATGTAGTTACCCTGAACTATCAATTAATTTATTAATTATCCACACAGGACAAATACCACAAAGTTATTCAACATCAGGCAATCACAACTTACACAACACACTACATCCTTACGACGCGATGGATGCATATCAGAGTTTATGATTTTAGAATTGAATAATTTTCGGAAATAGCAGGCCATGTGAAGACATGGACGTAAATTTTGAGAGCTTAGAATCAACAAAAGAAGACTAGATAACTTTGGGATTTTTTGAAACTTTGAAAATGTATTAGATGAGCAGGCAGACAGTAATGTTTCCTTCATAGTCATTCATAAACTTCTTTAAAAAAACTCTTTTTGTAAAATGTATACACTGATAGGATATTATAGTTAGGTAGAATCATCGAGGATTTTTTTATTGGAATGGATTTGGATATGGTTGAGTTTGGCATTGAAAATAGTCTCAAATATCATTGGAAATTCGATGGTTTTATGAAAAGATTGTTTTATGCTGTTTATTGGGACTTTTCTGTCATGTGAAACTGACTTTTCATCCATTTCTGTGGATATTTAAATCATAGTAATATTGACTAACTTTGTAGCTAAAAGCTTCTCAAATTTCTGACTGGAAGTTGCTTTTTAAAGACAATTTAACAAATTAAACCATTAAATTCCATTTGAATGACATCCAGTCAGTCATAAACCAGTGGAAAGTCATCAGCTTTCAAGGTAGTTCAAAAAGTCACAAAAGTTTGAAACAAAATCGTCAAGACAGCATTAAAACATTGTTAATCGTCATTTTCGGAACCACTTTAGGAACATATTCAGTCAAAATCCATTCCAGTAAACTAACCAGAACCTCCGTTGATCCATAATCTAGAGAAGAATGTTTTTGATTCAATATAGCCATCTCAATTGTGTGTAATCGTACGAATATTTAAATGCAGTATGTATCTTAATAAATTATTAATAGAACAGGGTATTTTTGTTGTTAGATAGATGGCGGTGATAATTGATTTAGTAAATATTTGTAGACAAAAAAGAAATCATAAATTAGTGAATAAACTAGATGAAATAAGAATTTAATCTTTTGACATTTTATTTAAAACACATTTGGATAATTTATTGGTTCATTTCTATTTGCATGCAAATCTTCGTGATAAATTTTCAGGTGACTTTCAAGCTCATTATTTGTCATAAAGCATGCCCCGCACAACTGACAAACGAATCGCTTTGGAACTTCTACAACTTGTACATTTTCATCTCCATGAGCAGCACGGATATGCGCATTCAGATTGTATCTTTGTGTATACTTTCTATGACAAATTGCACATTCGAATTGTTTCTCGCCATGCCCGCGCATATGACGATTCAGCTTTGATCTTGAATAGAATCTACTTGAACAGATCTCACAGGCAAAATTCTTGTTACTTCCATCGCCATGAGTCATTAGGTGAAGTCTGAGGATGACTAGAGTGCCGAAGTTCGCTCCACAAACTTGGCAAATGTATGGTCTGGAATTGGAAAAAGTTGGTGTCAATTTTTGAAATTTATGAGTATTTTAAGGAAGTGTAAAATATTGAATTAGTGTTCTAAAACCATACAAATGTTTTAAATTTTAAAGGAAAACTGTTCAATTTCAAATTGATGTTGATAGAAACATTTGTATGGTTCTCAATTCAAACTTTTAAATCAAAAATTTCCGTTAATTTTAAAAACATTTGAAAGGTTCTAAACCGAAAACAATTGTATGGTTTTCAAGCACGTGGCTTATCAAAAACATTCAAATCCAAAATATCCGTTAATTTAAAAAAAACATTTGTAAGGTTCTAAACCGAAAGCAATTGTATGGTTTTCAAGCACATGGCTTATCAGAAACATTCAAATCCAAAATATACGTTATTTTTAAAACATTTGTAACGTTCTAAACCGAAAACAATTGTATGGTTTTCAAGCACAGAACATTCAAATTCAAAATTGTCGTTAATTTTAAAAAAACATTTGTATGGTTTTCAAGCACCGTTTACCTTAATTTTAGATGCGCCGTCGTAAAATGCCTGAGAACTGACTGCTTTGTAGTAAAACTTTCACCACACATATCACAAATCACACGCCTATTAGCATTATAATGTATTCTCATATGACTCCTTAGACAAATACTTGTTTTATAATATTTATGACATAAATTACACTGATAGTTTCTTTCTGATGTATGAAACGTTTTGTGGAATGACAGTTTAGATCTAGTTTTGAAGATTTTTTCACAATTTGGATAATCACATGGGTAAATTTCTTTGGGTGATTCTAAGATTCGAGGGCGATAAAAAGTGCTCAAAGCAGGTCTAATTGTACTAGGTCTATCTTCTTCCGATAAAAATAGGTAATCATTTGAATTATAATTAAGGTCCTCTTCTTTTTCTGTTTCTTGATCATCCTCGTCCTCGATTTTAATTTTCTGGAATATACACAAGCCCTCATCAGGTTTGTCTAGCAGGAATTTTAGTTCCATTTGTGTATTTAGAGCTTTTGTGGAATATTCATCATAATTTTGAAGTTTAATTAAACACAATTGGCAGATAACAGATGATTGACTTATCCTCACATTTGATATTTGTCCTATAAAATTTACGTGGCATTAACATGACTGCTGATGTCATTAACTTAATTAAGCCTTACCGATTAAATCCTTTAATTTTATTTTTGAATAATTTGATTTTCCTCGAAGGATGTTGACGTGAAATCGAGTGTATTGCTTGCATATGAAGCAACATTCTTTGGTATGTGGAAGAGATCTATTTAACTTAATTAATGACATTTTAAATGCCGAAAATCCTTAAATAATTTTTGAAAAATATTTTGAACTGAACGAAGTGTTAATTTTGAATAAAAAAACATGCAAAAATAGCTTATTTGACTGTCTGTCAAAATTCAAATTCATTTTGACGGTTATTTTAGACACTAAATATTATTTTGCACAATTGTTTATGCTGTAAAACAGAACCAAAAATAAAAGAAGAGAAATAAATTTATAGATGGAAAAATTCTCTTTTATCTTATTTATTCACATCAATTCTTTAACAAACCATAGATTTCAAATGGTTTCCTCCTCGCCTTGACAATCATGATTAAACCAATATATCCACTTAAATACAATTAGTACACTCGAGCAATGGACAGTTTAATTGAAGTGGGTGGATGGGCGAGTAATCGAGAACAGTTGTCGGTATCTCTTGTGGTGATATCTTTGTACAAGTGGGAACCTGATCTTTGAATCGTGGAATTGCTTGATGAGCGTACGACGTGTCTTGATTGCTGCTACCTTTTCAATTTTGATGACCTATAACAAAGAAACATGGCATTAGTAAGCATAAATAGTCAACAAACTAGAGCATAAATCTCACCTGGATTGAATGGGCACGAGCGCGATGGCGTGAAGCCATGTCTGAATAGCACTGTGTAACTGCACCGCCGACAGTCAAGTCACGATATTCACGGTACATGTTGTGTGTTCCTGAACGTGAATCATAACGGAGCCAAATTCCGAAATTCTTAATTTTCAATGGTGTTTTTTCGTACTTGCGCTTAACACTAACGATTTCACCAGTTGCCTTCTTGAACTTACGCAATTGACGCAAGAAATACCAGAAACGACTCTTGGCAACAATATGATCTGGAGCGAAGATGTTCATTTTGAATAATGGAGGATTTGGATCCTTTTCGGATGGCAATTTTCTGCCAATGATCTCATACTCCTTGAGCTAAAACGATAGAAAAGCACATGATTAGTGTTATTCGATTGATAAATGATAATCCAGTAGATTAAATTGAGTTAAATTTCTAAAATAAATTTTCTTTCGCAAAATCCCGCATGTTTGGTACACAGAAAAATAATAATGAATAATTTAGCATTAAACACTTTGAAAAACTCTAATTAAATGCATTTCTCCAATAGATATCAAGTCTATCTACACATTATTCACAAAATTGAACTCAATATACTGTAATTAACTATCTAAAATCGATATTTACTACTCCTTTAGCCTTCATGATGGTTATTCCTCGAGTTTCGACGAGCAAAAAGAACGAGTATAGCGTCGACACGAATATTTTCAAATTATTTTCGACCGTTAATTTTATTTTTCCTTTATAAGCCGCGAGTCGAATTTTTTTGAATTTTCGACAACCGTTGATTTTTGACAATTAGTTTTTCGCAATTTATGAGATAATTAAGCAAAACTGATGAAAGTTTTGTTAATGAAAAGGTTTGAGGCTTAAATTTTGCACTATTCTCATTAACCAGATATTGAATTGGTTCAAGGATTGCTGAGAAAATTGTAAAAAACACTTTCTGGAAGAAAATAAACAAATTAATGGACAGGATAATTTAAAAACGAGGCAAAAGAGAGACTTCTAGCTTTGACCATTCGAAACGTGGCACTCTACAGAAGAACTGAGTAGATTTTGGGCATTCTAAGAACACCCGTTGATCCTAAAAAAGCAAAAAACTTTAATTTCCTTACAAAATGTTGTAAATCAATGATTAGTGATATATTGCAGTTCAAAGAGGATAATAGGAACTATGCCTTGTAGGAACATACTAAATTGAGCAACTAGCTTATCCACAAGACACCAATCCTCAAGAAAAATCGATGAAAATGCCTGAAAAATTAATGAAATAAAATGCATAAAAATTCAGATTTTACAATTTTCTCATTTTTTTATTATGTGAAAGCAATAGAATCAATATAATTCAATAATAATAAATGTTCTCATGCATTTTTAGCGGTGATTTCAAAATATATAGACTTCTCTTACTACATCTCATATATATTTCCATAATTCATTATTGTTTTCAAAGTTAACCCATATTTTATCTCATTCTGAACCCGCGCTATCGAAATGTGAAATCAAAGACTAATAATACAAAAATGATTTTTTTTAGTTCGACAAAAAATGCAATGATTTTTATGCTTTAATTAATTAAAAATATTTTTTTATGTCAACAACAATTTCTTTTTTTCATTAAAAAGCATCTGAAAATACGTAAGCTACATGAAGATCTGATTTCTAGTGCAAAATATTAGAAATTACATCCAATTCTTTCATTTTCTTCAAGCTGATACTCGAAAACTTAAGTTTTAGTTCCTTCTCATATCCAAAAAGCTCATAATTAATTAATATTATAAAAAATAATTACCAAAAAAGACTTCTTCATTTTAATACATAAAATAGTACGATACAATGTCAATTTTTATACTCTTTAGCTGAAAGCTCCATTAATGCGAGAGCACACATCAAATTGGTAAAATTTTGGGTATTATTAATAATCATTTCTCACAAGTAAGGCAGTTTTTTTATGTTCTTTAGTTTTTGGGCGCATTTTTTTATTTCAGCAAAGCAAACATTTTTGTGTCTGGACTGGATTCTTTGAATTGAAATATCTTAGCATGAAGATAATTTCTGGTATTCAAAGCTAGTTATGTTAAAGAAAAATCAAGTGAGTAGAAGAGATACATCTTTCATTAGAATATCCTTTGGTGTGAAGAGATATTTATAAAATCCGTATAACTTATGAGGCGTGAAACACGCATTTGTGATTGACTTTGAAGCAGTCGAATCATTTTTTTGTGAATTTCGAAAAACTGTTTTATCTTTGTATGCATAATAATGCAATATATAGCATGTCTTGAAGTAAAATCTTCCATTTTCGGTCTTTTATATTGGAATACTTCCAATATAACTGGAAGTTTATTGGAATTTGATGGAAAGTTCCAAATGTTGATGAATTTGTTCTTTCATTTTCCATTGGAATGACTTCCAGTGTCTCTGGAGGTTTATTGGAAATATTTTTGAATTTTAACGGTTTTTTTGAAAAAATCATATTTTATTGGAAGGATTCTTATTCCAATGGAAATTCTCCAGTTTGTTGGAAAGTTGATGAAATGCTTCCATTTTTGTTGGAATTTTTGGAACTAATGATTTGTTTTGGCAATTCCAGTGGAAGTCTGGTTCAGTGTTTATGAATTTTTGATAATCTGTTGGAACTTATTAGAAAGAAAATTGCAAATTTTGATGCTATGATTAAAAATCATCAAATTTGACAGAAATTATTAGAATTTTTCCATTTTTTGTCTGATTTATTATGACAATTTTTTCCAATTTTTGATGGAAATGACGTGAAAATTATTTAATAGAATAAAAATACTTTTCACTGGAAATCTGTTGGTTCCAACAACTGAATCTTTCCATTCAACAGTCATTGTAAATTTCGATAATTCGTTGATTTTTATGATTTTTCTTAATGATTTATTTATCTGATGAAGGCCCTCAAAAATGCGCCACAGTCATCCAAAGTTGGATATTTTCAAACATTTTTTTGTATGTCACGGTTTGATTAAAATTTATTTTAATATTTTTTTTCTTTTCATAAACTTATGTTTTTGAGATGCCAGAAGAAAAAAAGAACTCTTTTTATGTTTTTAAAATAACACATTGAATTTGTTAGCTACAATATATTTTAATCATGTGTGTCACTACCTTTCAGCAGCACTGTAGAGATGTGTATGCAAGCACATCTTATTATAAGCATATATTCCAATTAACTGGATTGATATAAATTTCCAATTATCCGGGGATATAGTAAGCAGCACCAATTTAAAAAATGTTAGAAATTTCATTTAATTTATGTATAATATTTTTCTTTATGTATGTATAGTCCTCAAATGTGGACATAACTAACGGATGTGTTTATGATTTAGGTGCTAAAACATATTTTCTTTTTATAGAGATGGTTTACTTGGATTATAGAGATAAAGATAAAGATAGAGAGGAGATGCAGTTTATGGTAGCAATTTCTACAAACATGTATGAAATTCTAATTTAACATTCAGGTAATTTTACGTTTGTTCTTGTATGAAATGTGATGTTGGCTATTTCAGACGTAGAATCTGTATTCTATATTCATCGATTTGGAAATATTTGTCGGTAGTATGTAATGTATTAAAATTGAACACTTTTTTTCATTTGTTAAGTTATTAATTATATATCATTATCATCATCAAACTACCATTAAAGTTGGGCTCGTGTGGGAAGCGCATTTTCCCTATAGTTCTGTATATTTCTATTAATTGAATTATTTTTTCGGAAGCAAATTGGATTTTCTATTGAATTACTTTAAAATTGGAAAAATTTGTAAAGTTTAAAAATTTAACGGTTTTTTGAAATTTGAAAGTTTCGTTAAAAATTAACGGTTTTTTTGAAATTTGAATTTGAAAAGTTCGTTAAAATTTAACGGTTGTTTGAAATTTGAATTTAAAAATTTCGTTAAAATTTAACGGTTGTTCAGAATTTGAATATTAGGTAAGCTATTTTCAGGGGAAAAATTTGATTGAAAAAGCTGTTGTTCCCCTGTCATGGATTTACTATTTAAATCTAAATTGTTCGTTATAAAAGCTACACGACAAAATGGCTATTATTAAGGAAAAATGCGCTTAGTAAACAGTTTGAGGGATTTGAAAAAAAAGACAGAAATGGTCCTTCAGAAAAATTGGGTCACATTTAGATAGATGAAGTGAAATTAAAGAAAAAACAAACATACAGTTTTAATACTTTAAATAATAATCATGTTTCTCGTCTTATTCATAATATATAGTAGCTGTTATTGGTAAAGAAATGGACTTTCTTTCTCGAATTCTCAATTTATAAAAAGTTGTATGAAATAGTAATAATAATAATATTAATAATTATAAACAGAGAATAAATCTTAAAATTAGGTGCAATGTAATTGACGTTATACATTTTGTTTTTCTTTAGAAGAGATTAATTTAGAGTGTCATGTGCTGTTTTTTGTTTTCTTTCAAAGAACGTCGGTCCATTGCACAAACATAAAAAAAGTTTCGCTCATATATTTTTTATCCACCCTATTTTTCGTAAGCTTATTAATAAGTAAATGAAAAATAATTGTTAAAGAACGAAAGTCATAGAGCAATTTTCGTCTATGTTCCTTAAACATTATTGTAATGTAGTTGTCTGTAGATTTTAAAAAAAATTTGGAGAGGTTTGAAATGGTTCTGAAACATTTTTTTCCATAAATCTTTTTCTTTTCTGCTTATAATAAACACACATTTTATTGCGTTTGCTGCTGTATTTCTATCTTTTCAACTGTCATATCTGGATTCATAGCTGTTGCTTCCTAAAAAATACAGAAAAATAAAATGTCATGAATGAGATCATTCGATTAATTGAGAAAGATTATTGTTGTGGAATTTATGGAGAAATATGATGCCCATATGAAATACTTCTGTCATGACCACACGCAAAAATGGCGAAGATTTGCAACTTGCCTTTGACTTTGTCGTTGGAATTTTGTTTTTATTGGCTGATTTTTATGATCTTATTTTGTATTTGAGAATTATTTTGTGCTATGTTTGTGAAGTAATTTATGTATTCAGTGTGGATAGATTTGCATTATTAATTCAAACTGCTTTTATTTGGATATATTTAGCTATAATTAGAACTAAGATGACATATTTAGCACTTTCTATCTTAACTCAGCAGTTCTTAGCTGAATATAGTGTTTTGAAGTTGAATTCATCACTTTTTTAGTTGAATTCATTACTTTTTAGCTAAATTAAGCACTTTTAGCAGAATTTACAACTTTTTTAGCTGAATTCAGCACTCTTAACTGAATTAAGCACTTTTTAGCTGAAAAAGTTTCAAATCAATTCAGCTTAATTTTACTTCTAATATGCTTAAACTTCGAGTTTTATATCTGAATTTAATATTAATAATTTGAATTTATATCAATTGAGCTTAATGCAAAGTCATTTTGCTCTGAATTCAGCATAATTAAGCACTGAATTCAGCAAAACTTCATTCTAGGTTCAGCACAACTAACAACTGAATTCAGCACTATTTAGAGGTCAATTTCTAGGGCTGTCTTACTCTTTCTCTACTCCGAGGGTAGGGTAGTTAGTGTCCTTGCTAGAAGTGGTTTAGTTAGAGTACTCTAGGGCATTCCGGAGCTTAAAGTACAAAATTTTAGTCAATTTCGAGCTCTGGAGCATCCTGCTAGGATAGGTTAGGGTAAGTAGAGTACCCTGACTAGCTCTATGAACCAACCCAGCTCTATTTATCTAAATCAATCTAAATGCTTGCTTTTAAGCAAACTATTTACAACATTTTAAATTACTTCTTCCAAAACTTAGAGGTCGTTCACTTATTACGTTCGCTTTTTAGGGGGAAGGGGGGTCTAAGATTTTGTAACAGGTCAAACAAAGAAAATAATTTTTCTTGGATAATTTGTAATAAAGGGGGAGGGGGGGTGGTTCTAAAATTTCGTTTTTTTGCGTAACGTAATAAGTGAACGACCCCTTATCAAAACAGTAGAATATGATGACGAAAACGTTTATTTAAACCCAAAATGTGAATTCTACCATATTTAATGTTATTCTTTTTAAGGTAAAAACATTTGCACAATTTATACGCAACGTTTGCTTGGCAAAACTTACAATTTTCTCATTCATATGTGATGTTTACATTTTAAATAACTTCTTGTTTATTTTTAATTAAAAAGTTTCTCTTTTCAATTAAAATCTGTCAATTCTAAGCCAAGACTCAATAGATTGCAATAATTTACATAGTCAGACTTGGTTACATCAACCATCAACGTTCTAATAATTCCACAGTGAAGAAAATTGAATAAAATCTGTCAAAATACTCACTTGAATCGCCTCAGCTAAAGCTTTATCGTGATCAATTGGATCACCATCGGATTGTATCGTTATTTTCTGTTCAACTCTCGTTTCAACAACACCATCACGTTCGGTTTTATACTGTAATTTGTATACAAAAAAGAAAAATGTTAATATACAGCCACAGAACAAATAAATAAAATTCTTACAGTAATTGTTTCGACAGTTCGTGTTTTGCTTGAAACAGTTTGCGTTGAGACAATTTCTGATTGATTTGTTTGGTCGAAAACTGTCTGTTGTTCCACATTGGGTTGATTGATTTCATGATCACGGACGCCCTAAAGGAAATGGAAGTAATTATATTTATAAGGAGTAAGCACATAGTCTAGAGCTCTAACAGGACATTTCTGACGATTAATTTTGACTCGGGAAAATAAATAGAAAAATTAAGCATGCTAAATACTAAAAGATAATATGGGAAGCGCAACAAACCGTGAATGATTTATTTTGAATGACGTCGGGGTAATAATCTTCTCCTTCAATTCCATCAATTGGCGTACCGGAGTCATCTGAACTTGTTGATGAGACACTTTCGCGTCGATTGAACTGAACATTCATTTGATAATAATTAATCATGACAAAGAATAAGGTTAATTAAATTAAAAGACAATGTCAAACTCATAAAAGGAATTAATGTTAAATTAATGAGAAATAAAACACACAAAAGAGAAATCATGCTTGTAGCCATGCTCGTAGTTGTTTTGCATGATAATCTCAAAATTATAACATTAATCTCGCATCTGAGTCAACTCACTTGCTGCGGTTCGCCGGTCGTCATCGTTGTCTTGACTTCTTGTGTTATGACCTTTTGTTCCTGTCGATCAGCAATCTGTTTTGTCGTTGTTGCAACTGTCTTCTCCTCGAGCTGTTGTGTCTTTACGTTTGTGCTTAAATCTTCTTTTGTTATAGCCGTACGTGTGGTGACTGCCGTGCCAGCAACATAAGAACCTGATGTATCATTACTTGGAACATCAGACTATCATGTTGTCATGTTTTTATTTTTGATTTTGCATAAAAAATGTTAATCGATTTACAACATCAATGTTAAAACATCGATAAATTGTTTATTTATATGCAGGATGAGCATTGTGATTGGAAAGGAAGATTATTAACAAAAATAATTAGCAAATTAAAATATTGTCATTAACGGAAATTAAAATTTTGAATTTAACAGTCATTTTATTTTTGAAAATTTTCAACGGATTTGAAAATTCAAATTTAAAATGACTGTTAAAATTATTTAAACTCATAACTGTCATTTTATTTTTGAATTTTTCCAACGTACTATTTGTAAATTCAAACTAAAAATGACCGTTGAGATTTTTTTCTAAATCTACGATAAAAAATGAGCAGTCGCTAGGCTCAAAAACTTTAAAACATTCTAATCTATGTTTTTATGTTCTATAAAAAAAGAAAAAACATTACGACACAATTTTGGCAATAAAAAGGCAAAGGAAATAAAGAAAAATAAAAACTTAAAAAAAACTTTCTTGCATGCAAGCAGAAAATGGAAAAGATTCTTTGCTTTTTTTGACATAAATGGTTATCTAGATCGTCCCTAGTTGGATAATGAATATTTTTTTCGCCACCATCCGGTCTTTTTATCATCTATCTTCTCACCTTATGTTCTTGCGTCGAATATGTTACTTCACCAGTTCCCAAATTTTGTACTTTTTCCTCAACATTGTGCGTGACACCGTCATCACCCCGTGTAATTGTTTGCTTTGTTGTCGTTTTCACAACGGTTGGGGTTCCACTAAATCTTGTTCCGTATTTCTTTAAATCATCATCAATGTCTATCGGTGTTCCGTCATCATCGCCTAATAAATGTTGTCCTAAGTGTTTTGTGCCTTCAAAGAACTCATCTCTCGTTATGGGAACTGTACTTTTTACCACTGTTACATTCTTTCCGAAATGTGATGGATCGATATCGGCATAATTGAGAATAAGTTTACCAGTTACTGGATCTCTTACTGCCGTCTATAATAAATTTAAAATTTTAGTGCCAATTTCTTTTTCTCTCGAGAATCTTATGGGCTTGGCTGGATTTTAATGAGTGTTTATAGGAGCATCTTAAGGTTGCACAAGTTGATGCAAAGAGATTACATCACCCACGTTGATATTTACTGTTAAATCTTCGCCCACAATCATTAAAACGAGTCAAAACTTTGTCAATTGTGATAAAAGCGCAATTTTCAAATTTAACGACCGAAAAAAATTCAAATTGAGTGAAAAAAATAATTTTGAAAAATAACGGTCGGAAAATATTTGAAAAATAACTGTCTAAAATATACCCAACTAAGTACCCCAACCCTTTGTTAGTCAGAAAATTACGCCAAAAAGTACATCTTACCGGTGGATCAATTTCTCCTGTATTTGGATCAATATCACCATATTCTGTTTTTATTCTGCCTGTTACACTGTCAATTTCGCCGGTTAATGTTAAGGTCTGTGTGACTGTCGTTCTCGCGCCTGAAATTCTTGGATCATCTGGATCGACTTGGACGACTTCACCAGTGACCGGATCGACCATTTTATAGACGTAGATTGTATTTGAGACAATATTAATAATTCGTCCTGTCTTTTCATCAAATTCAACGGATTTTAAGTCAATATCTTGTGGCTTTCCACGTTCGTCACGTTTCGATACCAAAAAGACACGTACAATAACAATTCTACCGGTTCTTGGATCTACTCGTCCAACTTTTGTGAAAACGTCACCAGTTTCACGATTTACTTCTGATACTGAGAATAATGGTTCACCATGTTCGTCACGTTCGCCAGTTGCCAAATAAATTTGTCCATTTGTGGGGTCGACTTTTATGACATTTGGATCCATTTTGGCTTGTTTCTCAATTTCATTAGTCTTGGGATTCAAATAACCATAAATTGTTATGATATAGCCAGTTTTAGGGCAGACTTGTGATGATGTAAATACTTGTTCGCCGGTTCTTGGATCCTTATCATTTGCAACCCAAATTTGATTTGTTTTTGGATCAAAACGTACATCCTTTGTGTCGTCAGCAGCTGTAACAGTCTTGCCCGATGGATCAACGCGATTATTAACAATTCGTAAACTAACAATACGTCCAAAGTCCTTATCTTGTTTGCCTGTTTTCGGATTAACTTGATTCTTCAACACAACTTGTCCAGTTATTGGATCCACTTTTGCTTCCTTAACTTCTGTCTTGCCTGTTTTTGGATCAATAAACGTAACAGTGTTCTTGACCAAATCAAATTGTCCATACTTTGTGTTTATCTTGCCACTTTCAACATCCAATTGACCTGATGATGTTTCAAGTACTGTTGATTTTGGATCTAGATTACCTTTCTTATCTAATTTACCGACAACTGATACAATTTCAACTAATGGATCAATTTCATTTCCAATAGCCAGTAAGTGTCCTTGTGTGTTGTCTGTCTTGCCAGCCTTATCTTGTACACCAATAATTGTAATTGAATCGTTTACAGGATCAACTTTCGCTTGTTTGCTGACGGGCTTTCCTGTTTTTGCATCAACGGTCTTGACTTCACCATTCTTTAAATTTATGAGACCGTATTTTGTTTCTATGCAATTATTCTCAACATCCCATACACCACGTGTCCTCTCAAGTTCTCCATTAACAAGATCAACTTTATTATCAGCATCAAGCTTACTTGTAATGGCTGAAATTTCAACAATTGGACTTCTTTCCTCAACAATACTGATTACTTGACCCAACTCTGGATTTTGTGCATTTGTTTTTGGATCAACAACGCCTTCAATGATTTGAATATGACCTGTTTTCGGTTCAATCGTTCCTTGACGTTTAACTTCGCCGCCTTTACCATCATCTGTTGTGAGTGTTGCTGCCTTTCTATCAATTACACCATATCTCGTTTCAATTAATCCAGTATCTTTGTCTAAAATTCCAATTGAGTGCTCAACATCTCCATTTGCAACATCAACTTTCTTTGTTTTTGGATCAATTTTACCGACAATAATCATAATCTTGACTTTAATCTTCTTCTTTTCTTGATCGGCAGCGGCAGCTGGAACGGCTGTTGTTTTCAATTCGGATGGAACAAATGTTAAGTTTGGATCATATTTCTCACTATTAATAAATTTAGCATTTGGATCGTCGGAAATTGGTCTGTATTTGCCTTCAGTTCCACTTGGTACATTTCCAGTAGCTTGTTTATTATCTTCCGTTGGTGAATAACTCTTGGTTGGTGAATGCTTTGTCTTATCCTTGTCACCGTCAGCAACAACACCTCCAATCAGTTTTGCGCGTGTCTTGGGACTTAAATTGCCATCCTTTAACAACTTGTCACGTGATTTTGGTGACAATTCACCGCGTTGGATCTTGTCACGTGTTCTTGGTGATAATTCTCCATGCTTCAACTTTTCAGCAGTTTCCTTGACATTTTCACCCGGTGCATAGTTAAATGCTAATCCAGTACGTCGTTGATGTTCTGATGTTGGACTTAATTTGTCACCATCCTGCTGCTTATCACGTATTTTTGGATCTTCATCATATCGGAATCCTTTGACATGCTTCTTCGATGGACTCAAATTTGGATCACTTGCCTCATCATATTCGTATGGTTTTGTGAATCCTGATGGTCTCTGTTGCTGCTTATCCTTGATCTTGTCGTTATTCTCAACTGCAACGTCCCTGACTGGCGTCTTTTCCTTCACCTTCTTATCTTTCTCCTTTGTCGGAGATTGTGACTTACGACCCGACGAGAAAAAGCTCTAATACACGAGAATTTATAAATTTTCATGCGACACACGCAACAAGCAATATCATTTGATTATTTTATCGTAATTTGTATAATTTTTAACATGAAATATAGTCGAAAAAAATGAAAAAAAAAGAAGATAAAAAAATTACCAATTCGGAACTAAAGAAAGAACTACATAATAATATAGCTATAAAATTTATATTCTACATTCATGCATTATCATTAAACTATCAACATACACGTTTGAAGAAGCCTCCCTTATCATCCTCCTCCGGTTTGCCATCCTCATTTGATTTGTCCAATGATTCGTTTGGATCTTTCTCTTGTTTGCCTGTTGAGCATGAGCAGGATGAATGAGGAAATGAAATTTTGTATCAATTTGATTGATTTTTCTCATTCCTACTTACCATTAAGTCCTTCGTCCTTTGTTGGTTTTTGTTCTTTCTCTTTTGGTTCCTTTTCTTTCATAGGCAATACGGCTACGCCACCAGCTGGTTTCTGTTGTTTTATCATTTAACAAAAAATGAAAAAATAGGGGAGATAAAAAATTTAGAAATTGAATTAATTAGCTGAACAGTATAGCATTTTATCACTTGAATTAAGGGCATAGAAAATTGAGGATTAATTCATTGCAAATTGGATTAAAAGCGGTTTTAATGAAAAGCACTTATTTTACATGCTATTGTAGGCTTAAAAGGATTTATATGGCATTTGTTGGATTATTTTAATCGGATCGCTTTGAAACTATGCAGAACTTGCTTGCTCCGGACAACTGAACAATATTTACTTGCATAGTTTCACATTTTAATTAGTTTTGAGTGAAATTTTGATTAATTAAAATCTGATGTGAGAAATCCAATCAAAAATGAGTAAAAATATAATCCAACGTCATTGATGCTGGGAAAATCCCAAAAATTGAAGCATTAAGCAGAGCTTTCTTGAATTATGAATGAATCCTCTCATCATAGCAACTCTCAATAAAACGTTTTGAGTTTTATTTGAATGCCAAAGCCTTCTATGAAAGTTTAAAATTTCATTGTTTACCAACTTTTGAGCTTATAAAATTGAGTTTTTGTACAAAACTGGTCTTTAAACTAACTGATTTGTGCTTTATTGTCGATATTCTTGTAGGTTAAGACTTAAAGATACAGAATTGATGATTCTGAAGGCTTAAAATGAATGAAATGTACAAAAATTCACAATTTTACAAGAATTTAAGATTTTTTATGTTCTAAAACTTTAGAACATGTACTAAACAATCCCCAGTGACACAATTTAGTGGCTAGGACACCGTTACGTCGCCGTATTGATGGCAATACCTCAAAAAGACGTGAGAGCACCCTGACAGTGCCAATTTGATGGTAAAAATTAGGTGTACCACTCGGGTATGTTCCCTTTATTCCCTAAACTTCAAAAATTCATAGTAAAGCAAGAAATCAACGTGTTGATTGAGAGTTGCTATCTCTTATCGCGTCCGATAAGAATAAATGTAAGTAATTTATGAAAAGTGTAAAAAGTAATTAAACAAAGCTTTATAAAAATCATTTCAAACATGCTGAATAATTACTTAATCATATCTTAATAAGAAGTATAAAATCATGTGCTAAATATATTAATTATTATGTAAATATACACAAGTACAAAACACCGTTTAAAGTACATAAATGAGGAGAAAATTAATGTACACAAAGGAACAGAAAGTAAATTCAGAGACAAATTATTCAAAAGCATAAAACTCGTGCCCCAAAAAAATTCACTTTTGGGAAATCTCACACAAAAAACAAACCTGTCAAAAAACGAAAAATGAAATCACACGACACAAAATATAATTTTTCAATTACAAACAAAAAAGAGGAGAATAAAAAGTAGGAAAAAAGTTCTTTTGCGTTTGGAGTGTTCATAAAATATGTTAAAGGTACAAAAATGAGGAAGGAAATGGAAGAGAACAACTTTTGGCCAGCATTGCGTGCACATGATACATAGTTAATGAAAGGAATATTAAATTACACAGCGCAACAACAGCAACTATGTTCTATATCCACATTTATTGACTCCGTCACTGCAGCACGTTTTATAGTTTCATTTTGAGAGCCAAAGGAAGTAAAATTCTCCTTGCGAATTTTCTATTTGGGAGTTTGTGGTAGTTTTTATAGTCGTTTTTGTCTATTAAAGTTCTCTCTTCGTGCTGAGTGTTGCCTGAGGCTTAAATTTTGTCGTTATCTAATGAAAAAGTTTATTCTGTGTGCCTTTAAAGAAGAGGAATGAATGAGAATTTATGAATTTATTCCACAGGGTGCCTACTTTGTGGATTTTGTTGCTTAACAGTTAATTTGAAAAATATTAAGACTTGAGGTTCTATTAAAGCACTCAAGCAACAAAAAAGTCTTAAATTGGATTAAATTTTAACGACTAGAAAATGTTTGAATTTTAACGGTTTTTCTAGAATTTGAAATCTAACTGTTTTCAAAAATTTGAATTTTAACGGTTTTTCTAGAATTTGAATTTTAACGGTTTTTCTAGAATTTGAATTTTTGTAAAATATTACTTCTTATCCTTTTTGTAAACGTGTAAAAAGGACGAGATTTTAAAAGAAATAAAGGTTGGAGAATAAATACTAAATTAAGGTTCAGAAACCCAAAATTCATCTCAAAAAAATCATATATTTAGAACCCCCCTAATGTGACACAGCTTTAAGACTCTTTAAACCATCTGTAATCCAATTATCACGTCTTCCTCGTATAATTTGGCGATGAAAATCTTCTAATTTGCATCTCTTCCGAGTAGCTTTTCATACATACAATAATTAATTTAACAACAAAAATGCGCCAACGCATTTTCGTCGTGCTTAACTATTTTTCATTTTTATTAGCATTTATCATGTGACGACTTTGAGGGTGGAGAAATGGAGTGTGTTTGTATGAACAAAGCCTTGCCATTGCCTCAAAATATATTTTGTTTGTTTGTTGTTGTTGGATCGATAATGAAACTTTGATAATAAAAAAAAGTTTTATTTTCGACATTAATTTACAAGTCTCAATATGTATGAATATGCTGCGGTCAAAAGTGCTCGAAAAAGGATGAATGAAGGAAGTAAGAATCATGAATGTCAATGTAACATGATGACTCAATTCTCTTGTGCATTTGAAGTTTTCTTTTTTTCTTAAAATGAAGTGAATTTGGCAGTGAATTATTCATAGAAAATGTGCACACATGACTTGATCGCATTGCTCATTCCTCAAACAAGTCTTTGAATATGAATTTTTGGAAAATTGAGGATTTTTTTACAGCTTTATCGATCGGATGAATAAAATAAATAACTCAATCTACAAAATTGAATTTCGAGAGGGGGCAAAAAAGATGTTTCTGAAGCTTTTAATATGTACACACAGAATGTTTATGGATGGGTTTTGGCGTAAAATTCATTACTTTGTACTTAATCGATTCGTCAATATTTTATCATTTTCCTGATAATTTTAAATTATACTTTATCGCAAAAATAAACAGCACTCGCATATGCATGACAGTCAATTAGAGTATTCGAATTAGAATACTGCACATGACTCATACACAACAATCTAAAGTTATCAAACAAAAAAAAAATTAAAACACAAACCTCATAAAAAATTTCGATAAAGTAAGCAAAAATCTCATTAAATAGATAGAAAAAAATTCGCAAAGCCACTCGTGAAAACATAAAATATTCACGAGTTTCATGTAATGAACCTTTTTTTAGAAGCGCAAGCACTTTTTGTACAGAAGAAAACATCAAACACTTTTTTGCATTTAAAAACTGAAGCGCAACAACTTTATTCGTGTTGTTTTTGTTAATTTCTGTACTGGGCTGTGGTCTTGATTGGGAGGAAAATGTTCAGAAAAATCAACAGAATTTTAAATCAAATTCAAATTTTGTCTGTAGATGAAAATTTCAAAGTTCAAAAATACGTTAAAAATTTAAATTTTCAGAATCCGTTAAAAATTTTAAAATTCAAAAATCCGTTAAAAATTTTAAAATTCAAAATTACATTAAAAATTTAAATTCTCAAAATACGTTAAAACTTTTAACAGCATTTAAATTTTGACAGAAATTTCCAGCTAGAATTCTGAACATTTCGCCTCAACCTCAGACCACAAATGTATCTCACATACCAGAAAAAAGATTAATTGGAAAAAATGCATTCTATTGTAATAATTCTCTTCGTTATAAGTTGTAAATAGAGAAAAGAGTATATATGCAGGCACGTCATGCACCATAAAAGCAAAAAAAATAACACCAAATGCATTACGATTTTTTTTCACTTCATTAATTAAAGTTAAATGTTATTATGAACCTGATCAATAGCAATCGATCCAGAAGTCTCATATTCCCCTTCCAATGAACTTTGTGATGATGCTGAAGCCGTTCCTGTGCTTGATTCGCGCTTCAGCTATTGTTAGTATATTATATGCATGAACACATTAATAAAAAAAATATACAAAACACGAAACGACATTAAAGTTAATGTAAAAGGACGATTGGTTGATGACGAGTAAGTTGATTTAGACGAGAATTGGGAATTTATGTTATTGTTCGTAATGTTAATTAGCATAATTTTTGTGTAAGAGAGAAGAAGAATAAGAAGAAAAAAAACAATATTATTTTCACGCGATTAGAAAGAAGAGTAAAATAAATGAGAATAAAATAAAACAAGAAAAATGAAACCGAAGGAAACGAAATTATATCCAAAAAGTATGTTGTTGAGTATTAGTGAAATTTAGTTCCAATCACCAAAAGAATAACGTTAATGAGAGTTATGTCAAGTAAGGAATCTTAATTAATGTTTTGACAGAACACTCACCCTTTCCTTCTTTTCCTTCTTTATGGGACTACGTGATTGACGTGGTGAATCGAGTTCTGGAATATGATCTGGTGGATGTGACATTGTGTGACGCTTGTTCTCCTTCTCTTTTGGATCTTCCTTCAACGCCAATGCTATTATAAATAAATTTAATAGAATTAGTAATCTATACGCATGTCAATCAATATACATATTTTCTTATTACCGTCCATACTGCGACTTGAAAGCTTCTTTCCTGTCAAGCTTCTCTCGAAATTTGGCTGTTGACGCTCGACGGGCTGCTTCTTCGTTTCGTAGTGTGTACGGCCTGAATAACGATATTTTGATCCAAATCTTGGGAACAGTGATGACTTCTGAACAGGCTCGGGTGTCATAAGTCTGAAGAATGTGTGATGCTCAACACATGATTTCCACAATTTCTTAGCTGCACGATGATTTGCCAGTTTAAAGCCAATTGTTGCTTCATATTGTTCAAATTCACCCGGACGAATTTTGATATAAAAGTTATTTCGCTTGTACGATATCTTTAAGATCTTCGGCCATGCAAAACGATTAATGCGCAATCTATGTTGAAGGCAAGAAATAAATTTTTTAAATTTAATTTATTTTATGATAACGGAAAAGAATGTGGATAGATAAACAAGTAGATAGAAGATAAAAAAAGCATAATGGAAGCTAATGACATGAGTATAATGAATGACAGGCTGCTCATCATCAATTTAAAATTCCATTATGTGGGTGTGTAGAGTTCCTTTCATGAGTTTGTTATGGAATCTTCTTGTTTGTGGACTTTTTAGTGCATTTTCCCATAGGATCTAAAAAATTTTATCTTTTATTTTTCAAATATTTTTTGATCGTTATTTTTCAAATATTTTTTCACCGTTATTTTTTCAAAAAAGAAATTACCGTTATTCTTTTTAAAAAATTGTATTTAAATATTTTTGACTAATTTTTTGCGTCAGTTTTTTGTACACTAGTTTTCTGTGCGCAGTAGTTTAATAAAATGCACTTCCGTCTCGTAGCCCGTGGACGCGTTACTAGTTTTTTTGATTGAATTATAATTTACGTACGTAAAACGTTACGTAATCTTATTTACGCAAAATCTTACGTAACAATCTTTAAAGGCAGTTTATCCAATAATACATAAACCCAATTACCACAGAAATCAATTCCAAAAATAGCACGTAAATGTGTCATGTGAAAAAATTCATAACTCTCATATCGCACCCATAAAAATAATCTCAAATTTCCATAATTCTTGACGAGGTCATGCCCTAGTAAATATGTAATGAAAAGTAAACTTACTTATCGCGATAAACAAGCAAGCCAGAGGCACAAACGCCGAGCATTATGTCAACGCCTTCAGAATCTTTGGCTGGGTGTAAATCGACTCCATACATAGCCAACTTTTTAGCATTCTCTAAATAATGAAGTTCTGCTTCGGCTGGTGTTTGACCTTTGTGTGTTTTATGCAAATCAACAACTTTTTCCTCAAGTTCCGATGTCTGATTTGGTGCAATTTTGAAATCTTTCAAATAAGTTTTATCGCGCATCTCATTTGGATCATAATCACCAAGTTCAGATTGCACCAAATATGAGCCCAATAAGGCATGTGTAACAAAGGAACATGGTAGTCTTCCTTCAAGAATATCATTGCGTACTTGAAGGCACAAATGATAACGGGTGATGTCTTCATGCAATTGAGCGGGCTCGGGTGGATAAAATTTAACTGCAAAGTCCAAAATCCATGGATCACTTTTGAAATATTTCGATAATGGACGCTCAAGATCAATCCATATGCGTGGATCTTGTTGTGTTTGTAGCAACAAACCGAAATAATCTTTCTCCATAATGTTTAGTCCAGCACATACTGAACTCAATAAATCACGTCCTTTTGCTTTACGGTCAATTGTGACATCTAATGTTGATCCATCGAGGAGTGTCACTTTTGCCAATGCTGCTCGACTTGCTGACGGTGTTGCTGCCTTCTTTTGAGGCTGCGGTGACGTCGCAACTGGCGACTTTGTTCCTGTTTCGCCTGGCATTACAGTTTTGTTTTTATTTTCGTTATTTTCGTTCTTCTTTTCGTTTCACGCTGATTTATTCGGTTGATAAGATTTTCTGGAAGTAGAAAAATAAAGAAATAAAAATAAACATTTTTTGTCGATAAATTAGAAAGAGGTTTGTATGATTATAATTGCTAATTGCAAAACTTTTGGTCCCTTCTCACGAAATTATAAGAAGTTTGCCGGTTCTCGTAAATCAAATAATCACGAAAGAGTAAAAAAATTTCAATGAAAGGTTTAAGCATATAATTACGTCATGAACAAGACAAGTTCAATGGCATTTCAATGGTTGTCTCGTGATAATTGAGGGTAAAGACATGACGCAACAATACATGCCGCTTGGTGTATAGAAAACTAGCAAATTTTTCTCTATATTGCATGCAAGTAGGAGGTTAATGTCGAGAGTGTGGTATTATTCTGTCGAAGTCATAATTTAATTTTGCGGATATGTGTGGTTGAATGTTCATTATTGTTGAAAAAAATAGTGTTGTGACTTTTGGTTGGATATGTGTGTGGAAATTGAGGAAATGATTTTGTGGAAAATTGATCGTAATTTTCTAAATGCTAAGAATTATCCTGAATTTCCTTTAAAAATATTTAATGATTTTTACTGAACGCACTTTTAAAGCAAATTTCTTTCACTGAACGAACTTTTAAAGCAAATTTCTTTTACTGAACGAACTTTTAAAGCAAATTTCTTTCACTGAACAAACTTTTAAAGCAAATTTTTTTTACTGAACGAACTTTTAAAGCAAATTTTTGTACTGAACGCACTTTTAAAGCAAGTTTTTTTTGTGTAATTTGAAATAAAATTCCAAGAAATTCATTTCTAAAATACAATTCACTTCCATAAAGTGCTCGCTTCATCAAGAATTCATTCTTTTATTGCCATTCAATTTACATTCATTTTATTAAATGCATCGATTGTAATCGAATATTTACAGCTACAATACTCGATTATCATTACGATCATGAATATTTCAAGAAACAGAACCTCAAATTTCCCACTAAATAATGCACGAACCTTATTCCTTGTCTAAACATGTAATAAAAAATATTGTTAGATCATCGACCTCCGTACATGTTGCTCTACATCTTCACGCTATAAAAACGTGTGGAAAATCAATATTAGAATTTTCCTGTCAAAAGTTCCTAAAATTTCCTCGAATCACCCCACTAATAATTTATTTAATCATAGTTTCTCTTTCCACACGATAGAAAAATAAACAATAATGACCAGCGAATTGGATGAAAACTCATACAATGTGCCGTATTACTGCCATGTCGCCAGCCTGACTACACGCTCAGCAACAATTTAGCTCGATGCTTTTAAGCAATGTGTACATTTTCTCAGTCTATCGGCTGAGGCAACAACCCCCAAAGGAAAAACTTCTTTTTCTACAATTTTTCTCGCTTTTTTAGTTCCTACATCACCAACCACCCACCCCATTATGTATTTTTAGAATGACTTACAACATGCAATTGGTGACAAGCAAGAATAAAAATTGAATTTAAATGGCATAGGCTCCAGAATGGGGAGACACAGACACAATGGTAAATGTGCATGCAACAGAGAGAAAATCGTACGATTTGTGCATTTTAATTAAATTTCATTTTATTTTTCGATATTTTTGTGCAATTAAACTCATGAAAATATTTTTTTCATTTTATCACATCGAGAAGCAATCTCACTTTTAGAGTGAGAAATTGATGCTGCTACTGGATTGGATGGTGTGGAGATACAAATGAGAGAAACTGCTGGATGTTATAAAGTTTTAAAATATGGCACAGTGCCCATCCTTAATTATTCTTCGTTTTACTTCTCATTCATTCATTTGTACAGCACAATTTAGTTAGACACAGAAATTATAATTAGTTGCAAACTGTCCGAATAATGTCAAATTTGGCGTCTTGAAAGCCATAGAAATGCTATTAGCAATGAAGTTTAATTTTATTTTCGATGACCTAATGAGCAATATTTTATCTCAATTATTTTATTCGATTGATATTCCATATATTTACGTTTCGATGATTTTTAGCATGAGAAATGAGAATTTAATTTGATTGGAAAATCAATAAATAATAATTATAGTTTTTGTTGTCTGTTTGTCTGCCTGATTTTGTGTTTTTTTGAAAATTTTAAGGGGAAAATATAGGATTTTTCCCAATGGATGACAACAGTAGTATTAACCGTTATTTTTTAGAAATTCAAAACTGTTTCGAAAATATTTTGAAGTGTTAAAATTTTTAAATTTTCAAAAACCGTTAAATTTACTTTTGAAAATTTTTAACGGTCATACTTTTTTTGAAAAAATTACATCTTCGAAGTTTCGATTTCGAAGAATAAGAACTGGATTTTTCTAGTCGTTTCTGAATATCTGGACCTAATTTATCAGATACCTTGGGCTCAGTGACATATTAAGGGTGGAGAAGGTGGGACACTTGCTTGGAGCACTGAAGACCCTAGTACGCCACTGCTAGGACACACCTGAGAGTGACCCTATGTCATACCCTAGGGCCTAGGCTATACTCCATATGTAACCCTATGTAATACCTGGGGTAGCTTTAGGCTATACCTGAATTAAACTAAGGTAATGCATATCCTACTGGAGTATATCGAGCAATCAGCTACAGAAGAGGGGGTTTTTCGAGAGGGGTTGGTGTGCTATACCTAGACCTCCTCTGGCTACGCCCTTGAGTATATTCTAAGTTTACCACAAACAGATTAGTGTCGGGAGTAGGGAGTCAGTTAACTCTAAGATCCTATAATCTTCTCTAAAGTTTGATCACGATTAATAAATCCAAAACTTCTTAACGAACCAAAGATCTAGTAAAACAAATCATAATTCCTGATGAATGAACATCAAAATTCATTTCGTATTACATTTATGGAATCACAGTGCCCATTCAATTTTATTTGATTAAGTTATAACAACATTATTGTTCAGGAAAATGAAGGCACATCATTTTCAGATAATTGACTCTATTTTGTAGCACAATAATCATTAGAAAAATCATAGAAGTTTAACAATGATCCAACAGTGAGAAGAAAAATGATTAAAATTGCTTGGGGGCAGTTCACTTATTACGTAACGTAAAAATCAGAATTTTCAGACCCCCTCCCCCCTTTGTATGAATTAAAATTTTCTTTCTTTGAATTGTCACAAAACCTCAGACCCCCTCCCCCCTAAACACAGTCGTTGAAATATCGCATCCAATTCGATTGTATTGTCGTTATGTTGATAAAATCCACATCTTCTTCAGATTTACAGCAGAAGAAGCAAGAGACTTGATTCAAAAGTATTTGACTGAACATCCAGATCCTAATAATGAGAATATTGTTGGTTCATCTTAGAAGCAGCCCGCTCGGAAGTTCGTTTGTTTACATTCTCTAAATTATTATTTTACGGTTTTAATTCATTTCTATTCGCTGAAGTGTATCTTTTTATACAGCAAATTCCTTTTAATTGCCTCTAGTTATCAACAAATATCAAGTGCATCCATAATATCCATTCATTAGTGCTACAATTGCAAATTAATTTTTGCTCTTGCCAAAATGGCAACAAATCGTAAATGTTCTCAGTGCAAAGTTGATTGTCCTGTTGAGGAATTCTTTCAATGCTGTTTATGTAAGAGAAGTGCTCATATCTGTCTCACACAGTTCAAAAAAGTGAATATTGAAGCTGATTTCATTCGTCGTGCGGCATTGTCTGGCTTTAAATACATTTGTTGTTCTTGTTCTCCTGCAGTCGAATTGTTCTCTGGAACTGCTGTAAATCTGCAAAAGCAACTGGATATACTTCATACTGGAATTGCACAAATCTCTGGTGATGTGAGTAAACTCTCAAATGATGTTAATGAAATTAAAAATATTCGTATCGAATCTAATCCATTGTCTACTAATGATCATGTTCAATTTTCCTCTTCATGTCCTAGTACGTCTTATGCAAGTGTTTTAAAAGAAACTACCCTTGTTCTCACTCCTAAAAATTGTGAAATTGAAACAGCGGATCTTAAAGATAAAGTCCGTAAATCGATAAATCCTGAAGAGAGTCGCATAACTGGATTTCACGCAACTTCAAGCAACAAACTAATCCTTAAATCCGGCAATACTGATACTGACTCATTTGCTTCTTCTATTCAAACCAAACTTGGTCAAGATTTCGAAATAGAGATTCGAGATAATGATATCAAGCGCCTTAAGCTAGTACGTTTCCGCAACGATAATTTTCCCTTAGAGGAGATTGCTCAAGCCATCGCAAAACAAAATGAGAATGAGATCAAGAATCCAGACAAACTAAAAATCGTCAAAGAGATTCAATGCAAATCCGACAGCCGTTTCAGCACTTTGATTCTTCAAGTAGATTCTTTATCTCACCAACTTGCACTCGCCAAAGGCTTCTTAAATATTAAGTGGAGCAAATTCAAAGTTTTTGATGCATTTTCCGTCACCAGATGTTACAAATGCTCTCGATTCGGTCACAAAATTGCTGATTGTAAAGCTGCTACTTCTGTTTGCTCCAAATGCTCTGGATGTCATGAATCCAAGGATTGCACTGTCGCTTATTTCACTTGTGTAAATTGCGCGGAAGCCAAATCCAAATACAACCTAGACATCGACATTTCACATCCCGCCTACAGTCCCAAATGCCCTACTATGTTGTCTAAACTTCAAAAGATATCAAGAAATTAGCAATTACCGGCAGGCTTGGTTTGGTACACCAATTGTCAAAGTCTCTATGCTAATTTGCCCTCTTTAAAAGTTTTCGTCGCTGAAACTAAGCCAAAATTACTTTTGCTGAGTGAAACACGAACCATCGCTGATATGTCTGATAATGAATTGAAAATTGAAGGTTACACTTTATTTAGAGTCGACTCATACTCAAGACGAACAGGCGGTGTTGTCTGTTACGCACATTCATCAATTAGTATTGATATCATCGATTCCTCCTCTGACAATAATATTTGGTCCCTCAGTCTTAGAATCCTCAATGGTTACGTTCGTGATACGTTCTGCATAGTCTACCGTGGCCACAAGTCATCCAACAATGATTTCATTTCTTTTCTCGAACGTACTTTTGACTTTTTATCTACCAACTGTCAACGCTTTCATGTTGTAGGAGATTTCAACTACAACTATGATGACAAAGTTGCTTGTAAGCCCCTTCTTGCAAAGCTCAAGTCCTTTTCGTTATCACAAATTGTCAAATCACCTACGCGTGAGCAAAATGGAACTCAAACGCTGATAGACTGGGTTGTTACCAACTGCAAATTAATAAATTGTCACGTCATTAACAACAACAACATCGCTGATCATAATTTTATTGCCATTGACCTCTTCACAAAGCTTTCTCGAAACAACACAATAATCACTCGATTTGACTGGTCAACATATTCAAAAGCCAATCTAACGAATCATTTATCTGCAATTGACTGGCACAACTTCGATTTAATTCCTGACGTTAACGATAAATTCATGTTCATGCATGAGTGTTTTCAGCTTTTCCTCAGTAAAACATTGACTACCAAATCTTTCACAGTCAAATCCTCAGTGAAATGGTACACCAGTGAACTCAACGACCTTAAGTGCCAAAAAATTAAAGCTAAGAACAAATGGAATGCCTGCCGCACCGACTCAAACTGGAAGCAATATGTAAAATTACGTAATCTCTACAAAAACAATCTCCGTTCTTCTGAATGTAATTACTTGCAATCTCAATTGTCCACCAATAACGATGATCCAAAAAAGTTGTGGTCGATTCTTAAGTCAATTTACAGCAATGATAGTAAGCCCAGCTTGAGCTCACTAACTTTCCACGACGGTATTATTCATGACAATCAGACATGCGCCGACAGATTAAATGAGTACTTTATTAATAGTATAGTAGACATTTCCAGCCATATACCTAAAATCAGCAATCAATTTGAATTCTCTGTTTCTTCTTGCCCTATTCCATTTACTTTCCAAACTGTTTCATTCGAAATGGTAAAGAACCTTATCGTTGAGTCTAAAAAGAAGTACTACTGTGACAATCTAACAGGTAAAGTACTCCACGACGCACTCGAGTCTCCAGACTTTTTAATTTCATTCACAAATGTTCTGAACATGTCTCTTGAACACGGCCATGTCCCTGATTTCTTCAAACACAGCACAATAACTCCAATACAAAAGATTACGAACTCAAACAGAGTCTCTGACCTTCGACCAATTAACACTCTATCCGTTTGTAGTCAGATCTTAGAGCGCATAGTAAAGGAGCAGCTTTTAAGCCATTTTGAGGCAAACAATTTATTTGTAAGCCAACAATCTGGCTTTAGGAAGTTCCATAGCTGTGAATCATCGATAGCCTATGTAATATCTGAATGGATGGATGCACTTGATAGAAATAAAATAGTCATTGCCGTTTTCCTAGATCTCAAAAGAGCTTTCGAAACAATCGACAGACAGCTCTTATTAAACAAACTTGCACTTTATGGCTGTGACCCTACTGTTCTCAGCTGGTTTGGATCTTACTTATCTAACCGCTTTCAGCAAACGAAATTCAATGGTACATTCTCTACCCTATTGCCTATAATCTTTGGCATTCCACAAGGTTCTGTCCTTAGCTGCCTCCTTTTTATTATTTTCATCAATGACTTAGTCAATGTCGTCAAATTTTCCCAAATGAAATTATTTGCTGATGATACTCTAGTTTTTATTGAATGTGATGCCAACAACCTTGAAGATGCCATACATTACCTTAATAGTGATCTTAGTAAGATTTTCGAGTGGTTATGCTTCTCTAAACTCTCCTTGAATGTATCTAAGACTAAGGCAATGATAATTTCCACCAAGAAAGTTGCACCTGTAACGCCTGCTGATATCGAAATTAATGGTACACCGATAGAGCTTGTCGAATCAATGAAATACCTGGGTGTAATTATCGACAGAAATCTATCTTTCCAACAGCATCATGAAGACATTCTTAAGAAATTGAACAAGAAGTTCTATGTTTTCAAAAGATGTGAATCCAAGTTAACCTATGAAAGCAAGAAGATATTTGTGAGATCTCTGATCTTATCTCACTTTAATTATTGTTCAACAATTTCCTTCTTACTAAATGACACACAGCTAGATGAATTTCAAAAAGTATTGAATCGCTTCATGCGTGTAATCCTCAAATGTGATAACCGCACTCACCGACAGGATATGCTGGATGCTTGTGATTGGTTATCAGTCAAGCAATTACTAAATCTAAATGTTTTAATGTTTTTCCACAGATTGACTGTATTTGAGTCTCCAGACTATATATTCTTTAAGCTTAGGAAAGCAACCGACGCTCATCGTTATCCTACGAGGCGCGGAGACGAGTATATTCTTCCGACCTACACGAAAGCGTTCTCTCAGAACAGTTTGTTTTATAAAGGACTCAAACTATTCAACGACTTCAAAACGCATCTCAAAACTGAATGTCAGGATAAGCGTCTATCGATTAAACATAAGGCTGAGAAATTCGTCAAGACTAGATTTCCATTGATTTAATAACTTAAGTATATGCTTAACTTCTCTCCGTCCTGATCTAAAATTTAATGGTTTCATGTCTGGCTAGTCCCTCCGTGGCTTTCATTGTTTTAATATTCACGATAGTTCATCCTTGATATAGAGTGGTGCTACTCACTAAATCGCTTGGTCATGCCAGTGACTCATGGGATTTTCTGCAGCAGTACCTGTTCTCACATACGTCTTCAGATTATATCAGGTCCAAGTGACGTATCGTATAATTTGACTGGTCACATAAGCTCCAGTGATTTGGTGTACTTTGTACGGACGCTTATCTAAGCATCCAACCCTTAATTGCGGTTCTATTTCACATTGAGCTTAGGTGTGGAAGCACCATGTTTGTGATAAATGAACGTTTTTGCCTCTATCTCGGAATGCTCTGTTTGGATGCTTTAACTTTGAACTGTAACATAGGAATGTCCAGCTTGACTCTTTATATCTTTATGACGGACGTAACATACCGCAATTTTACATTTCAAATATTCAATCTATGTAACTCACTTATTTTTCATTTATTTTTATTAATTAATACGAACTATGTTTATAATTGACATTTATTTTTTTTTGTACAACCAATACCTTCTGGTAAATAAACATATCTATCTATCTATCTATCAAAAGCGTTACGTAATAAGTGAACAGTCCCTTGCTTTTTATTCGAAAGAAATTAACAAAAGAAAATTGCAGAAAGCTTCCGTTTTTGTTTTGGTGAGAGTTAAAGACCTCATATCAGTTTTTTGTCATCAAAATAGCTTGCACGAAAGCGCTTCTGGGCATAATTAAGTTAATATCTTAATTTAACGGTTTAATGGAGTGTTGCTTTGAAATTTATTCGAGTGATTATGCTGCTGATAAGGTTTGTGCTAAATATTTGCCAAATTTCCGTAAATATTGTTGAATGAGAATGTTTAGCTGTGGAATTATGTAATTTTTGGAATAATAAAATTTGCAAAATATTAGCAGGAATTTCCAGCAATATCTTGGACACAGAGACAAGGTTAAGGGGGTTCAAGAAGGATCAAACCTCCCTCGAGATTATAAAAATTAAAAATGTATGAGAGAAGAACTGAACCCCCCTAGAACAATTTCTGTGATTGGTTTCTCGGGTATACCCTTGCCATACTCAAGACAATATCCATAGCATACCAAGAAACCTGCCTTTGCCTGGATATCTCTCCCTAAAATACACCATAACTTCAAATAAATTCTCAAAGAGCATCATCAATTTAAAATAGACTCAATTAATTGCAATTAAAATTGAAAATTTGCAAATTATTTTATAAAACATATCAGTCAAATGATAGAGTATGGAATTCTATGCATTCCAACCATTTCCTGTCATAACAAGTGATTCAACTGAATATAATAAGTCATGAATAAAAATGACTTTAAATCATTTTTAGGAAGCAAAGCTGACTAATAATTGAGTTAAATTGAAATTTAAAGCTTTTGAGATGATTTTGAAGCAGAAAAAGTTCTCAAGTGACATAATTTCTGCGATGATGACATCGTGACATCATGAATATGATACTCTAAAGACTAAAGTGTAGGAGGTTTATAGCAGAGGAAGAAATATTATGAAGGATCTTTCGAGGATACAGTTATGATAATTTTGAGTGCTTTTTGAGGTTAAACTTGATATTTCGACTAGTACACAAGTTCCTCGACTTTTCTGGTTCCAAACAATTATCCCACATCTAAATCTATCACAAAATTACGAAAGTAGAAATTTTACATCCATTTTCAATTATTCAATATAATCTGAACCGTGTTCAGGCATAACATTAAACAATTGTCAATTCCTTCATTCATACCCATTTCAAATCACATCAACAAAAATTAGAATAAATCGTCGATAACATTTAACGTGACGTGAAGAAAACAACATTAGTTTGAGATTATTTAACACCACGTTTGGCATAGCAAGGCACATAACTTCTCATCGTTGGGAAAATCTAATCAATTATTCTAAATAAAGTCTATTCAATGAAACAATAAAAGACCTAATGGGGTTTGTTTGCTTGTGATGTCCAGAGAGGCTTAGCCTGATGATTTTGTATACTAAGTTGTCCTATATCCATCCTAGGGACTGGTTCTAAGGTGCACCCTAAGGTATACCATTGACATACTGAAGTCAATAGGTGGACGACACCAATGGTGTCTTATAACACTAAAATGGACCCCATTGGTGTCATACTACACCTTTTTGGAGTCCTGAAAACTCTGAGGTGGGGTATACCCGAGAATCCGGTAGATTTTGGGAAAGTATTCTAAACCCCCTCATCCTTTCCCAGCAGCGTATTCAGGGAAGGGTTTTGGGGGTCAAACCCATTTTTTGGAGATTTTTTTTTTTTAAGTTTGTAGTAGCCTTTATAGTAGACCTTGCATGACGTCCACCATTCGAGGTAAAGGGGGTCAGAGCATGCTGTGGTAAAAAATTCAAATTTTTTAATGGACGTCATTTATGAATGAACCCCAAAATGTCTTGTATAGAAAAAGCTTTATCAATATGTAAAAGCTTCATTACCCATTCAAGAGTATTGACTGCAAACGTGTTAGTTTTCTCAATGATTTCATTCCATTCAAATTACTCATTTTCTTCTTATTCTTCCCATCTTTTATGAAGTAAACAGAATTGTTTGCAGCTTGTTTTGTTTGTGTATCATAAAAGAACTTATGAATTCTGATCTCAGGAAAAAATAGAATTTTAATAGAATTGCTAACAAGGTAAAGCAGTAGCATAAATTATAAAAAGAATCTCCATTTTTTGATATAAATATAACGAGTACTGGATGCGATCAAAATCTATCCGAGCATCTGTTTACAGTAAATTTTTTCTTCCCTAACATCGTCTGCGTTATGTCATATGAAGAAAAAAAAATTATTTTCTTTTCACAGCTTAACTCACTCAGACTCGATTCCGACATTTTCGGAATGAAAATCATGTGCGTGCGGTCCATACGAAAACAAAAAATCGAATAATAATACGGAAAATGTGAATATAATTTAGATATTTTTAAATCAGCACGATTCTGCTACTATTTCTCTCTCGCGCTTTAAATCGGATCTGAATAATATTTTGATGGTCAACAGAGACTGAATTTTTTTTACTACACAAGCTACTACTATGTAATGAACGTATTAATATATACGATAGTAACCGTAAGCACATTTTCCCTCAATTTTCATTTCTTCTTATTGTTTCAAAATTCTTCCACATTTTCTTATGTTATTTTATTGTTTCGTTATTTTTTAGCCGATTTTTTAGAGGGGAAGTGTCTTAATTGAGCTACGCTTTGTACACTCGCTCTCACTAAGCGTGTAATTATAGGTATTAGATTTTTTTCAAAGATTTAGAACTCATCTGCTATTTAGATTCTAGATTGAATTTTTATGCTATTTTTATTGATCACACTTGGGGTTATCCAAGATGATGATGCCCTTTTACTCAAAGTTGAAGCGTTGGGATTATCCTGGCTACCCTGGCCTCTATTTCTAGATTAGTTTAGTAGCTTTATACTTGATCAGATAGACTAGCCATGGACCGATTGCTCTGTATACTCTAGTGGTATGGCCTAAGGTACCCATAGGGGTATACCCACGGGGGTGATTGGATAGTTTTCTTCCCCCACCTTTCGAGAAAAATTGTATCCTCATTGAAGGCATTCTTTCAAAATGAATCTAGTTGCAATGCGCCTTAGTCACTTACTGATGATCACTTTTATACCCACTTTAATTTTTTTCATCATTATTTTCTTCTTAGTAAACAATAAAAGAACTGAAAAATTGTGTTTTTGTTTCATATTTCTCTCTTTAATTTATTGAGAAAGGCAAGAGTAAAAAAAATGAGAAAAGTTTTTGTTTTTTTGTGTTTCATTCAATTGTCGTGACATTTCTGGTAAGTAAAGCGCCAAAATAACAACAACAAAGTGGAACCATAAAGTTTAATTGGGCATGATCTGTGTCGCGGAGCACTTCCCACAACTTGCAACCGGTAAGAAGATTTAAATTGACTTGAGTCTCAAATTTCTTTTAAACTATAATTTTCTTTCTGTTATTCTGTGCTTAAATATGGAGTTTAACATAAAATTATTGTTATTAATGTTACGGCTATTATATTATTTATGTATACCCACAAATATACAGTTGGAGGGCACTTGATGGAGCAACAAGAGAATCAGGGAATTCGTAATAAAACTAAAATGTATTTAGAAATGAAAACGGCTTCATAATGGAGTTATTAATAGACATAGTGAGCAAAAAAAATATGCTAGAGTTAAATAATTTATTTTCCTCTTTCTCTTTTCTTTATGCCTGCCTGCCCGCCATACCCTATCCTCTTTTATACATTTTTTTTGCTATCCGCACTCGATATCTGAATGATTAATACCAATTGAGAATTATACTAAAGCCTCTCGATTCGTCGATGAGTTATTGCGGTTGCTCAACTGCTTTCATCATCATCATTTAACATAAAAATGGAATTGAATTTATGATTACAAAAGCCACCAATTGATATCATAAAAAAAGTATATTCCTGATCACTCTGCACATAAATAACAAGAAGACTGAAAATAACTTGATGAGAGGAAAAAGGCAACAAAGTTGTTTTAGCGGTCAAGTGTACTAAAAAAATAAATTTAGAATATTTTATACACATGTGCCAAAAATATTTTCGTATACATAAAAGTCACAGTCTACGACTGTATGCGTACATTTGCTGCTCACAGAAAGGAAATATGTCTTCAAAATGGTTTCAAATAAACTGTTTCCTAATTATAATGTCTAGAGTAAGCAATGAGTACAAAAAACTTTCAAGCATGTTACGATTGAGTAGAGAAGTTATGTGAAATGGAGAAACTGAAGCGAATTGACAGTCGTGTAAGTTAGATTGGCATTTAAAGAGGTGATATAATGATTGATTTCAACAGTTTCAAGTGATTTAAAATTTAACGGTTTTTATAAATTTGAAAAAATTCATACTTTCACACCCTTTCACACTTCGAAATTTGTTTTGCCATTTTACAGCTATTAATTGCTTGAATCTCTTGATTTATGATTGATAAATCATCTACAAAACAGCACGAATGCAATGAAGGCTACAAATCAATGAATCACTTGCTGAATTCCGTAAAATAAACAATATTTCTTCAAAATAAACTGATTAATCATAGTTTGGCACCCTTTCTCACTTCAAAAAGTATTTTTGATTTTAATTCAGCTAAATTTATGATTTTCATTATTCATTTGACAAATTAATAATCAGAAAGATGGCAGGAAAGCAATAAAAATAAGTAATAAGCCGTAAAACCATTTTAGAATCATTTAAACGGGACAAATTGGATAATCCATAAAAAAATTCATTTCGCAAAACTGTGCTAAAAATTTTAAACAATATCAAAAGAAGAAAATGTCGGAGTTTTATTTGTGAATCCAAAATAGTGTAGACGTTTTCTTTTCTTTCAATTTCTTTATGAATAGTTTTTCAAATCTTTCTACAGAAAAATGTATCGCATCATAAAAGAAGAATTCCAATGTTAATTTAATTAAGTTCAATTTTCGCTTCAAATTGTGAAAAGATCAAAACGTTTGACACAAATAATAATTCATGTCTGAGAAATTCTTTTGCTTGTGTAAAGCTTTCGTCAAATATGCAAAAATGAGCAATTTCTTCCCATTATTTTCCTTATTTTGAGTACAAACAAATCAATTACTCTACATTTATCGGAGTTCACATGACACATTACTTGTTTGCTTGCTTGCCCAAAACCATTTCTTCGTTTCTTGTTTCATCTAGCAAATTATGTTGTCATTTACAACTGACAAGGATTAAAAATGTTTTACAATGATTGATTTATAAGTGTCAGTATAATTGAAGATTTTAGCTGTGGAACAAGATGTTTTTGAGTCCTCATGGTTGCTTGTTTTATGACTTAATGACAGTTGGGGTTCATGGCAATCGATGAGCTTTTTTTGGAGGAGTTTTGAGGTTAGATTTTGTAAATATTGTTAGAAAGGGTTAGAAGATACCTTAGACTTAGTTTTAGGTAGACCCCATTGACTGCAAACAGCACTATGAACCGATATTTTTTTAAAATTTAAAATATTTTCGAAGCGGTATTTTCAATTAACAAAAAACCAAATTTTCGAAATTTTGTCTTCGAATAATAAGAATTGTTTGCAGCCAATGGGGTAGACCTTAAATAGACAGTCTTAAGATTTGTGATAGTGCATAGTATAGAGGTTGTCAAGTAGCAAGGATTGAGTGATCAGAATTAAAACAGGATCAGTGGTTGGATATCACTTCTGTTGAAGCATCTTGAGTAAAAAAAATTTTTGGTTCAAAATTTGTAACAAAGGAGGGGTCAGGGGGTTCTAAAAAGTAGCTGTTCTGCGTAACGAACCCCCCCTTCCCACTTTGATTCCTATTCTAGACAAGCTGTTAGGATGTTTACCTTTTTCTGCTAAATATTCAAATTAAAAATCCTTAAATTTCTAAATCAAGCTCTAACGCACACCTTTTGGTTTACGGGTTTGATTCCAGTCAAATTGAACTTCTTACCAGGGTTGCAAAAAACAGAATATTTCCATTTTTTTAATTCTGCGACAGATAAAATTCTGTCACACATTTTATGTGTTCACACATTTTTTTCTGCGACATGTCAAACATATTTTCTGTCAAACATGTTTATGTGTGACACATTTTTCCTGTCACATAATATGTTTTCCTGTCATAAAATATGTTTTAATTTTTTTCACTAATCTTTGCAAGGTGCATTTACTTTGGGAATATCTTTAACGCGCTTTGGTTGGTTTTAATTAAAATTTGAGTCATTTTTGACAAAAGAAAGATGTTAGAGAATAAGTATGTACAGTATCAGTGAACAAAAAATTAGAGACTTTTTGAAAAATTAGTTTTCTTGATCTGGAGCTTAAGTCTTAGCAGATATTGAAAAATGGTTAAAGGGTGAAATATTCTACATAACATTACCTATCCAACAGTATATAATAGTTGCCATAACTTCCGCATCTTTATAGAGTCTTACTCAATTTTTATATTTTGATAAAAAATGTGTATTTAAAATTTATCATTTTTCAACATTTTTGTCCGTAACTTTTGTTCCTTTCAATGAATCTTCATGAAACTTTCACATGATGTTTCTTTTACTTATGACTTTACTATACATAAGTTTTAGATTTTTTGAGGACTCTCTTCTTGGACTTCCACAACAATGCGTTAAGTTACTAACTTTTAACTAACTTTTTTACAATTCAAATTTTTAATGAATCTGATAGTATTCTAGTTATGCTTTCTTTTGATATATAATGTATTAGTTAAGCTTTTGTAGAGCAAGAGAAAATTTGAAAACAATCCAATATGTCGGACCTTTTCCCTACAAATTTTCAAAAGTTGTAGATTTTCTCGTGATTTTTGTATGAACGAAAATTTTTTTACTTTTTTAAATAAGCAATTTATTTGTTTAAAATTGGTTTATTATCAGTTCTTAGTAATAAAAATATCATTTACAATATCAAGACGTTCTCATAACAGGACATACTTATGTAGATCACTGAAAACCATCTTTCTGAACTTACTGCTTCTTCCCATATGCTTTAATCAATGAAATATTTGGATTTCGCGGATATTCGAAATATCCGTAGAATTGCCTATGTCTTTAATCACTACGCACCATGCAAAGATTAGTGAAAAAAATTAAAACATATTTTATGACAGGAAAACATATTATGTGACAGGAAAAATGTGTCACACATAAACATGTTTGACAGAAAATATGTTTGACATGTCGCAGAAAAATATGTGTGAACACATAAAATGTGTGACAGAATTTTTTCTGTCGCACATGAAATATGTCAAATATATGCGCATATTCTGCAAAACATAATATGTTTTTGCAACCCTGCTTCTTACTAACCAAAGTATAGCTTTCATGCATTCAAAATATTAAAAAAATGCATTTAAAATTGATTTATATTCTGTTATCAAAAACGACCACCCGAGTCTCTGACGTCGAAAAGGAAATAATTAAACAAAATTTAGAGCATCAAAGTTCATGACTTTATAGTCGTTTTAATCGATCCGTTGAATATTAAAATTATAAACAGATCTTCAAAGAACTACAAATCGGAACCTCTAACAAGACCGTCAGCAATAATAATCTTAAAATGATTAAAAATTAACCCACATCAAAATTTTTTTAATTATTTTAATATCAACATAAAAAGATTATAACTTGCCTATCAGACACATACCACATGTAGACGAGATGATAGAAAATTTCATACAAAATAATTATAATTTGAATATTCATTTTCTCTGTATTACCGTTACGGCATTATCACTGAAGCATGAACAGCAACAGCAAAAAAATTTGTTTATAATAATTTGCCGGTAGTTAAGAATGTATTTGTGTGTGCGACTGTATGATAAGAATTTCATTAATTTGCATGTGAATTAAAGTCAGCATGATGTACTTTCATTTAAATTTAATCATGGACATCATGCTGCGATAAATTCTGACTGGCACATAAATCAAGTGTTTATTAAAAGTCTAACTTATGTAAATAAACGTATTCCAGCAATCTAAGCACGAGAAATATGAGAGCTTAGGTCAATTGGAAATCATTTCTTTCCTCCTCCGTTCATTTCAAAAAATCTTTTTTAAGAGAACAAAAATCATAAAAATAAATAAAGTGAAATATTTAAAATGTATTTTAAGTGTTCAATTATTTTGGGCGGTGGCGGCAAGCACGTTCTCAATTTTTTTTCCTCTCCATCTCATATTTTTTTTATTCTCCATATATGTTCATGAAGTCACGAACAGTATGTGGATGAGCCTACTCAGGTGAGGAGGTAATGTACATTTTTGAGGTTAGGATTGAATGGAGCTGGTGATGTGTTATTGATTTCTAATGTATTTGCAATTTTATGAATTTTAACTTTTATAAGAGTTCCCATACAAATATCAATCTCGAGGGATGTCCAGACCCCCCTACACCCCTGGCTACTCCCTTGATCTCTGATCACATTTCCTGGCAACGCGTCTATCCTGGTCACAGAGAACCCTAGCTCTTTATCTCTGACCGTGTCTTTAAGTAAGCTGATTTATCTTATTTGCTTCAAAAACTAGATATTTAGACGTAGGTTACATACTGGGACCAGAAGCATAGCCAGGGGGCTTCGGAAGCCCACCTTCTTACGAAAAACAAAATTAGAAAAAATTGCATTTTTGAAATAAAGACCCCCCTGCCCCTTCCTGAAAATTCAAGACTACACCTCAGACAGGGACAATATTGGATAAATAATGATCACGCTCCAAATTCGTGTTACAGCTTGAGCAATCTCTCCTGAATAATTCAATTTTTTTCAGTCTACATAAAATCTCAATTCCATAAATCCCAAAAAGCATCTAATAATAACCTTAAAAATGATTAATACTGCCTTAATGAGAGCCTCAACAGATCAAACTCAAAAGCAACAGAAATAAATTTCCCCAGTAGCAAAAAACATGATAATCCGCAAAACATTTGGCATTTAAAGTCAAAAACTCTCAAAAGTTTGCATGAAAAATTTTCTCTAAATTAAAGTACTTGATTGATCGGAGCAAATGTCTGAAACGCAATCCTACCAAGAATTACACAAAACCCGTTTCATAACAGATGCATCCACTAAAAATAACTTATGAAAACTGTATGACACTCGAGACACTCTTGACAATCTTTTAAGTATCTAGATTGATATGAAAGAATTTAATGTTAGAACATCAGTGATCTTTCGAAAATGCCAAGGTCAATTATTCTAATGGGGACATTTTATCATAATAAACACATACTTTAATGCTCTTAAACTCAATGACACATGATGGCTATTAATTAATTATAGAAATAAGATTTTTTTCTATGTCGGGAAAGTTTTTTTTCTTCTCATTTCAGTCAATGCCTCGATAAAAGTGTGAAGAAATAATCTTGTGACATTTTCTTTCTCTTTTTTCTCCATTTCTGTTGTTACTGATCATCACATCACGTTTCACTTGTTGACTATTCTTTTGGCATCAACACAATCAACACGTTAACATTATTCTGATTTTTTAAAGCAAATAATTGTATCCGAATATATTGTTTTTCGAAATGGGAAATAATGGGTAAAGGAAGAAAGAGATTGTCGTGCATTTAGAAGCTCGTTTAGAGCTGAGTTTGTCGAAATTTTTGTGGTGTTGTGTATTGGTTTATGAATTGCTTGCTTTCTGTTGATTTGCTTGGTAGGAAAGATTAATTGTTTGACATTTTTCTCACAAGATTTGTGATGATCAGATAGGATTGATGACAGATTCCAAGCCCGAGTTGTATGTGATGGAAATGGTATCTCTTTTTAATAATATGGGTTCAGGTGTCGTTACAATATTGTTTCATATTCAGACGTCCTTACATTAGAGTTTCAAGTGTCTTCACACTGGAGTTTTAAATTCAGGCATCTTCACACTTCAAGTTTTAAATTAAGGTGCCGTTACATTACTTGTATATTCAGGCATATTCACACTAGAGTTTTAAATTCAGACGCCTTCACATTAGAGTTTTAAATTAAGGTGCCTTTACACAAGAGTTTCAAATTAAGGTGCCTTTACACTAAAATTTCAAATTCAGGAGCCTTTACACTAGAGTTTCAAATTCAGGTGCCTTCACATTAGAGTTTTAAATTCAAACTCTTTAATACTAGAGTGCACTAGATGTACTTCATGTCTATCAAATGACTATATTGACATTACGTAAGCCGATCACTTCAGAACCGCATCAAATTATTTCATTCATTTCTCAATCTTTCAACAAAAAGCCGGCTTTCTCGTTTTTAGAGGTCATAAAAGCACAAACCCCACAAAAAATTTCTAAAATGCTTCATTATTTCTCAACGGATGTATAAATTTATACTTCATTCTTGGGATCTTCTTCTTGAAAATGACAAAAAGTCGTCAAAAAAATATGAATGTTAATTGATTCTGACAAAAAAAAATGCGCTTGGATCATGCGAGAAAATGAAATAAAACAGTAGCTTTATTCTCTCTTATGTTCACTCCCTAAATTATTACACACGAGTTAGTTGTGAGAGACACACGCTAATTATAGAGCGATGAAGTAATATTTTTGTGATTGCAATCTCATGAATGAATGTAGAAAAATTAGCCGCGCGATGAGAAACGCGAAAAATAATGCAGAATAACATGACAAAAGTTACAAAATTAAATTTACTCTCATGCTTATTATGAGTCACTTGGATGAGATTTTGTTTTGATTTTTCGCTTTCAATGAATACTATATAATTTACTTTATAATTTAATGTATGAAAATGTTCACATTTTCGCACACCAGAAGCATAAACATACAACTATATTGAATCGTATTTCATCTCATCTTCATTTATATTTTTTCTTGATTGTTGTTACATTTTTTCACTCTTCATAATAAAGAATGAAGAAAAAGAAAGAAAAAACTTGTTAATTTACTTTTTCTTCTTTTCAATTCTTTTTTTTTTTTTGCATGACGATAGTCACACAGAACTGGATCTTATTCGCTCACAGATTTCGATTTCGATATGATGTTCACTTTTTACTAAAGAAGTGACGAAAGACATATACAGTGATACAAGAAAGAATAAGAAATAATGATGAAACGTGTTAGAGTGAGTTTATACAGCTCGGAAAAAAGCGCGCAACAACAATTGTGTCTACGAACTGACACTGATGGATTTTAGAAAAATTAGATTAGGTAAATAAAAATATACATTGTTGATGGACAGTATCAGGAAAGGCTGAATAAATTAATTTTAGTCATGCGATGGTAATTTTCAAATGTAACGGTCAATAATGTTTTGAAAATTTAACGTTTTTTAATATTTGAATTTCTTTCGTTAAAGTTTCAAATATTTTAAAACCGTTAAATTTTAAATATCTAAAAACCGTTAAATTTCAAAGTATTTCTCAACAAGCAAAGCTTCTAGAAGATCTCAAAGTCAATTGAAAATGTCCACACTTATGACTAGATTACTCAATATTATTATAAACTTGCAGTTAGTTTTAGTAGTCAAATACCAGTTGAGTCATCACTGTATTTATAAAAATGAATTGTGTGCGATTCTTTTATTTCGTTTTTGACTTTCAACTGATCTGACTTGTGTTTCGAATGAGAATATATTGAAGAAACTTTATTATTTCTTTATTTTTTTCCTTCTTCTTCATTCACCTCTCGTTTTCTTTTTCAATTTTCGCTTGATTTTCACTGAATTGGAATCCATAATGCTTACTTCATTTTTTTCTTCAATTCTCAGACAATTGATTTGTTTGCTTATTGTTCCGTCATATTTATGCTTGGTCAAATAATCAATGTTATTGTTGAAGATATAGATTATTTATGCCTAAAAGGTAAATATTAAGGGTTTTCGGTATTATGTTGAGTCCGTTGTACGAGAAAATTTGACAGCGGAAAAATTAAAAATTTACTTTTATTTATTTCTATTATACCTATTACCAGGAATCTACCAAATCGTTTGCGTGATCGGACTTCTTGATGTGCTTTCATGAAATAGATGAGTTCAAATGAACACATTCGTTATTATTATGGATGGTAGTAGAAGTAGAAACATTTAGGAGCTTGAAATTAATTGTTTAACTTCCATAGGTCGAAAATTTTCCAAATGAATGGAAGATTTGACGTGTTGATAAATTAATTATAAGGGCTACTAAAAACTTCAGGTAGTTTTGAGTCATTTGTCAATGTGTGGCTTAAGATATTTAAATGCATTTAATAATTATTTAGAAAAAAACCGTTAAAATATATTTAAAAAATTTCTTTCGTTAAGATTTCAAATTTCTTTAGTCAAAATTTCAAAACCGTTAAAATTCAAATTTTAAATAACCGTTAAATTTTCTTTCGTTAAGATTTCAAATCTGAAAAAACAGTTAAAATTTAAATTTTAAATAACCGTTAAATTTTCTTTCGTAAAGATTTCAAATCTGAAAAAACACTTAAAATTCAAATTTGAAATAACCGTTAAATTTTATTTCGTCAAAAAATCGAATTAAAAAGACCGTTAAAATTCAAATTTGAAATAACCATTAAATTTGCAAGTTTTTTTTAGAATCTATGCAGAAACAATCAAATTGACCTTTTAATTCCATAAAAAGTGTCAAAAAGGTTTTTAATTACTATTTGTGGTACCTAATTTACCAACAAAAACATAATTAAAACATTCCTTATTGTCTTTCTATCTCATTAATCAAAAAATTGAATAACAATAAAAAATTTTAGTCATTTCTACAACAGTAAATAAAAATAGACAACAGCACACCAAGCTCTCTAATGACGACATCGATTGCCATCACACTCATATTTCATACGAAATTTAATGACACCGAAATGAGTTAATGTAAGGTGGTTGGAACAAGTGTGGCATATACATCATTAATTTACTTCCATACTGCATACATTTTTTTATTTTTATGTTTCATTCTCATTTCCTCAATCTATTCAAAATGACGATAAATTCTTTCGTATCTATTCGAATGTAAATGAGTGAAATAAAAAAAAGAGTATCCATGCACGAAGACTCGCGCGCTCCCCAAAAGAAAATGATGTCATCATGAGATTTTTTTTTGTTTTCTTACTATTTTATTTCATTTTAACCGAAAACAAGAAGAGTTGAGTCATAAATGTGTATGTGTGACTTCTTTTTAACTCCAAACAGTACACAAAAAAATAAATAAGAAGAACTTTAATACAAAATGTTAGAGTAAGAAAGCAAAAATTGTGGAAAAACTGGGTTACTCTCTCATCCGATTTATAATTAATTCTGTATGGGTCAATTGTCCATTGTTATCTCCCTATATAAGTTTAAAAATATCAGTGCATTCATAATAAAGAGAAATAAATAGATCCAACTGATTTTTAATTAAAAAAGATCACCTCACATTGTGAGATTGCTGCTATTATCAATTTTTTCAGCAGCATACATTCGATTAAACCTCAACTCGAGCGATTCATATGATAATTAATCGAGTTAAACGTATTTTTTATCGGATTTTTATATTTTTTGTATATGTGTGTTGGTGCGGTCACATTGGTAGATTTTTATTGGATTCTTATAAGATTCTTTAATATTGTGTGACATTCACAGACATTTTTGTTGTTTTCCTTTGTGCAATTATCAGGGATTTAAGGAACTGAAGATAATGTTGTCTGCATTGAGAAGTTTTGTTTTGCTTTCTTTATTTTGAGTAATTAACTGGATTAACCTTGGTTAGGTACTTTTTTCAAGAGGTTTTTGACCTAGGGAGCTAGATTGCATAGAATTTAGGGTTCTACTAGCTATTATTTTGATTGGATGTTGAGTTTAGTATTTAATAAACTGCTAAATAATGTCCAATAAGCCTAGATACAAGGGCATTGAACAGAATATCTTAGCAAATTAAAGAAATTTTCCAAATAGACACCAACCCTCCCCCTGGCTACATGGGCGTACCCAGAGGGGGTCCGGAGTTTTCAAACTCTTTTTTCAAAGTTTTGTTTGATTCTTAGTTAGGTTGACCAAATTAATTTGAAAGAATCATTAGTTTTTTAATTGAGCTCTATTTGTACTGAGTTTCGGAAATCCGGACCCCCCTCTGGGTACGCCCATGCCTGGCTACCATCCTGCATGACTAAAATCATTATACTGTCATTATACTGCTAAAAATGAGATGAATGACGTTCAATTAATAATCCTCAAGAATTAATAACTTTCTAGAATGATCCAGATTTTTATAACATATAGAGAGCATGCTGAGTGGTCCTGTAATGTGCTTACTCTAATCTCTACTGGGTACAAGCCTATCGAGTACAATACAGCACTACTGATAATGCTCTTTGTCTGTTAGAGATGTATGTGATCACAAAAGGACCAAGAATCCCTTCCAAGAGTACTTACTGAGACGTCTTGCTCGGTTCAAATGAATATGGTAACCATGCAAAACCAAGTACAATCCCCATTTTAAAAACAAAAAAATCACCATCATAAATTGCGTGTCAAACCACTCTTTGTCAGGTTATTATCTTAATTTCCCAGAAAATTCAATGTCACTGATAGCAATACCCAAACAAAAATCCACTCAAGATAAGACTTCACCATGCATTTCCAAACAAACAACACTCTACGTGTAAAAAAGCTAAACAAAATTCAATTTAAAATACGTTAAAATCTCCAACCGTAACTTGCTAATTTATTCCAATCAAATTAATTCGTAAAGAGAAGGCAGCAATGCGCTTCAGACGGTAATCACTTGTCAATTTAACTTCCACTTGTTTTTCTTTAATTCTTTCTATTTGTGAATTTTCATGCTCGCATATTTGCGTCTCCTCAACCATTCTTTTGGCGAAAGCATATCATTTTTATCTATGTATGTTAATGTACACTCAAATCGTATATATACGTGACACAGTGGGTCACAAAAATAAACTCAAATCAAGTGCCTTTGAGAGTAACGGAGCGAGCGAGCGAGGCAAAGAGAAGCACAGTAACATTTTCATTTTTTTTTCGGTATGTATAAAGGAAAATGCGATAATTTTAGGCGAAAATCAATAATTTTTTTCCAACACAATTCACTTTGCTTTCCACCATTTTTTTAAGGTAGCTTAAGAGCGGAATGAGGTATTAAATTTCGATATGTTGTTAGGCCGATTGTGTATTTGAAATTTAATATTATAGGCAAAGTAGGACTTTTTCTTCAGTTCCTTCCGTTTCACAAGTCAACACTCCTTGTTTAAATAATAATAATCATATAAAAATTGCATTCATGTGGAAATAGCCAGAGATTTAAGATCGATAAAAGAGTATTTTTTTCTTCTTCTTTAAGTTAAGCGAAAGCTTAAGAATTACTGTATTATTTAGGCGGGGCCCGCTTCGTAGGTATCATAAGAAGTCAATACACACAGAAAGAGAGAAAAAAGTGTACACATCACATCATATCCACATACGAATGAACATAAAAATACATTAAAAGAATACTTCTTTTTCACACTAATTCTTTCAATTCCCGTTTAACAATTTCTTATAACTTCCTTTGATTATTTTATATTATATTCTTTTTTATCAGAAACTTTCGTCTATGTTGAATCACCTTTCATTACTTACATTTCACAAATTAAACAATGATTTTAACTTTTTTTAGCCACTGTATCTTGTTTTACAAACGATATTTATTGTGTCAGATATGATAAGAATATGACTGCAACTTTGATAATGAAATATTTCCTCTGTTTTTCCTATTTTAATAAACTTCTTTTTAAATATTTTTATTTAATTTCCACGAACGCGATGGAAAACGTTCCGAATCCGATGAAAATAACTCTCAGACTGACTCAACTTTATTTTGTGAGCGAGTTTTCTCTTTTTCTTTTACTTCATTTCATATACACGAATACAGTTTTGGACTTGCTGTATATACAGACAGAAGGAAGCTATCGTAAAAAACCACTTGCAATTTTTAATCTTTATGTCTATTAATGTGAGCATTTCTTTTTATAGACGATGATTTTTATTGCAATTGAATGGAATTATCAGAACAATTTCTTATCACTGCGTTCTGGTATGCTTAATATAGTCATTTCATTGAACTCTCTTGCTTGCTTGTGTCGACGACAAAGCTTGTGCAATTAAATCTCAGTAAGCTTTGGTTTGTTGTTGAATTTATTGTTTAACTATTTAAACCGTTTAATTCAAGTTTTCTTTAATTACCTTTATGTGGAGTATAAACTACTGGATCTTACGTCTATTTTTCACATTGATTTAATACCTTCTGATACTGTTTTCGGTCTTAACTTTTATTTTTTATTACACAAATACTTTTCCGAAGTTAACCAAACAGCAAGGCTATGCTTCTTATTTGAATCTGTTTTTGTACTAAAAATAACGGCTGAAATTATTTTGAATTTGTTCAAATTATAGAGAGAAGTGTGAAATAATAGAGGTAATTTAAATTTTTCGAACAGGTTGAACTGTAATTTTTCATAAAAAATTTTGTATTCAAAGAAATAAATGGATGTTCTTAATACATTCAATAAATTATACTCGAGTGTGAGTACTACAGTATCACAGTTGTCTAATCATTTGCCGGGAAATCCATTAACAAGAGAATATGAAGTCGAAAATCAAATATGTAGTGCTGGAATAGGTAAAAATTATATCTCACGGATAAAAACAAGTAGATACGTCATCCTAAACAAATGACTGTAGCGAATTTCTGAGCATGAATCATTAGTTAATGAAGCTGGAAGTTTGTTTAATTATGTGAAAGTTGCTTTGTGATTTTGACTGACTGCACAAAGTTGCATGAAAATTATAAGAAAGTTCACTGTAATCAAGCATATTGCGAGGTGAAAAGTGGTCTTATCAGTAATTTTCATGCCTAATAACAAGCTCTATTGATGTTTACACCAATTTCTTATCTAAAAATTAAGATTCAGCCAGTCAAAATGCACTAGAAACTCAAAATTTTCTTCGCAATTCTAATTATAACTTATTACTCATCATTTAAATTATTGTACATTCAACAGGACTATTATGGCGAGTATACAAAGGAACGAAAAAGTCAACGAAGCAAGAAGCTTCAATTTTCGTGTTCGAGAAGAAACAGCTGGAGAAATTTGGCAGCAAAGATGACAGAGATCAGATAATGGAAATCCTGAAGAAAGGAGTTATCCAATTGACCAAAATAAGACATCCACATATCCTTACAATGCAACATCCTCTGGAAGAATCAAGAGATTCATTCGCTTTTGCAACGGAACCGGTTTTTGCTAGTTTAGCTAATGTCCTTGGAAATACTTCAAATTTGGCTAATCCTAATAGTTTTAGTTCACATAAGCTTCATGATGTTGACACAAAGTACGGTCTCATACAAATATGTGAAGGTCTTGGATTTCTTCATTCAGATGTCAAACTTCTACATCGAAATATTTGCCCGGAATCGATTATAATTAATCAGCAAGGTGCATGGAAGATTTTTGGCTTTGATTATTGTGTTTTAAATCAAAATCCCCATGATGCAAAGCCATTCTGGGCTTTCCACGAATATAATTCATCTTGGCATGCACTCTGTCAACCAAGTTTAGAATATATGGCACCAGAATGTGCATTAATTAGTAACTATTCGGTAGAAAGTGATGTCTTCTCACTCGGTGTGCTAATTTATACAATTTTCTCGAATGGTGGCAAGCCAATCAAAATGTTTGGTAAGGATTATCAAACTTTCCGGCGATATGCTCAAGAATTGAAGCAAGGAAAGTATCCATTATTGACAAGCATACCAGAAGGTCTTCAAAATGAAGTTAAAATGATGCTGAATGCAACCCCAGAGTTGAGAATCAATTTGCACGAATTTACTAAGGTGAGATGATGGTTTATAGACATGAAGGAGTTACAGCTCAGTTCTATATCCAAGTTCTATCTTTATCCATTTTTAACGGGTTTTAAAAATTTGAAATTTGAATCTGTAAAAACCAAATTTGAATATTTTTTGACCGTTATTTTTCAAATATTTCAAAACCGTTATTTTTTCAATTTTAGATTGCATATTTCGATGATATTGGCGTCAAAACTCTTCACTACTTGGACCAACTTTTTCAATGGGATAATCTACAGAAATCTAAATTCTACAAAGGCCTTCCCCAAGTCATTCAGAAACTTCCACATCGCATTAATTTGTTTCGAATTCTTCCATGTCTCGTAAAGGAATTCGTTAATCCACCAATGATACCCTTCGTGCTACCAAATGTCTTACTGATTGCTGAAAACTGTAATAATCAAGAGTATGCAAAGCATGTCCTTGTGCATTTAAAACCAGTCATGAAAATTACAGAACCCATTCAAATTTTACTGATTTTCATGCAAAAAATGGACTTGCTGCTTAAATTAACGCCTGCTGAAGATGTCAAAACGGATGTGCTGCCAATGCTGTATCGTGCATTAGAATCAGATGCTCAACAAATTCAAGAATTATGTTTAAGTATTTTACCAACATTTGCATCACTTGTTGACTATCCGTCAATGAAGAACCACTTGCTGCCAAGAATAAAGAAATTATGTGTAACTACTCAACTGATTAGTGTTAAAGTTAATTGCTTATTGTGCATTGGAAAGCTACTTGAGCATCTCGATAAATGGCTTGTTATGGATGAAGTTATTCCATTTTTACCACAAATTCCATCACGCGAACCGGCAGTTATTATGGCAATATTGGGGATATATAAGCTTGCACTAACACACAGCAAGCTTGGATTAACAAAAGAATCACTTGCAAATAAAGTGATTCCATTTTTAGTTCCGCTTTCAATTGAGAATGGCTTGTCATTGAATCAATTTAATTCTATTATGGTCTTAGTGAAAGACATGATCCAGCGTGTAGAAAGTGAGCATCGAACGAAATTGGAACAATTGACGAATATTCAAAAGGAATCGAATGCATTGAAATTTCAGTCACAGACACAACTTGTACCGAATGCAAAGTCACCAAGTAAGTCACCGTCTGATGATGTCTTTTCAAATCTTGGTCTCGAACAGTTCCTTAATGACATGGAAGAAAATGGAGGTGGAAATGACTCAAATGCTGGAAATAACAACTCAATGTCAACAAGTTCTAGTTCCATGAGCTTACAGGAGAAGCAGAGATTGACACAACAACAGGAACTGAATCAGAGACTCAATTCTCAGCCATCAATCGCGCCAAAACAAGCTCCACTGAAAATCACAAATAAACCAAAAGACTTGACAACATCATTGATGGATAACCAGCTCAATCAGCTTAAATTGACGCATACTATGCCGAATAACAATAACACGTGGTTTAATCCACAAAGTACCAACAACAATAACAACACAATGCCAACATCAACATCTGCTCAGTGGAATCCAGCATCGAAAAAGGACGACGATTGGGGTGCATTTGATGACTTACTTCCGAACAGCAATAAAAAGAAAGTTGCGATGAATCAAATGAAAATGAGTAACAGTCAGCCTATTAACTTGATGCATCTTTCTAATAATAGCAATAACTCAGTGTCAAATCGGAAGAAAAATGAGCTATCAGCGGATGACATCATGGAGTTTCTGAAGTAAAACAGAAATCGTGCAATCTACTTTGTATTGAAGAAATATTATTAATATTTTAATAATCATTCCATATTTCTACACTATTGTATTTTTGAGTAAAATATTAATGACTAATGTATTAATGTTGTAAATTTGCTGTTATTGGAGGTAAAAGCGCATTGATTAAATTAATTTATTTGTGATTTATTGACTATATTGATGATTAAATGGCTTTTTAACGTAAATTTATTTATTTTTACGTAAGATTATAATTTTGTGTCTAAATTCCTTACGTCAAAAAACGTACGTATTTTTTTCGTTAAATTTTACAAAAGTATTTTTCTTTCGTTAAAATTTACGTACGTATTTTCTTTCGTTAAATTTTACAAAAGTATTTTTCTTTCGTTAAATTTTACGTACGTAATTTTTTTTCGTTAAATTTTACGTACGTATTTTTCTTTCGTTAAATTTTACGTACGTTTTTTCCTTTCGTTAAATTTTACGTACGTATTTTTCTTTCGTTAAATTTTACGTACGTAATTTTCTTTCGTTAAATTTTACGTACGTATTTTGCTTACGTCAAATTTTACGTAACTTAATTTGAATATTTAGAAAAATTAAAACATAATTTCTTTATCCTCCGATGAGCAAATGAATGCATGAATTAAAAGTGTTATCACTATTAATTACAAATTAATAGATAGAATATTTTAAACAATCAGAGATTATCATTAAATAGATAAAAATTATAATTATAACAAAAGAAATCTCTAATAAATTCATTGTAAAGCAAAGCGTGATGAGTTTATTCCTGCACATTTCAGCAACTAGTGGAAAATGTTACGTGATGAATTTAAAACTTGCTATGCGTGACTATTTCATAAAAAAGTTTATTTATGAAAATTTAATGAGAGGGTTTAATGCTATTTAAAGTGATGATCAGGATAGTCATGCAGCTATTATAATTTAAAGTTTCAGCACCTTCGGAATTGACATAATTGGGAAAAATGGATCAGAAGCCTGAAGTTAAAACTGAGTCACTCTCAACATGCACTTTGCTGTTCCAATTAACTGGTCTGCAGTTCTTCTCACTGTCCTCAAAAAACCAGCTGCTGCCAACCAGCAAGCTATTGCTCCATAAAATCATTTTCGGTTGTGTCCTTCTTTATGTCTTATTAGAAATAATTGGAATTGCTGTTGTCATTAAAGTCGAGCAAAAAGAGCTTGAGGAACAATCAAAAAACAGCACAAAGACACAGATGGGCATGCTCGTCCATTATGGATCTTATACCTTCATGACTTTTGTGATTTTAATATCAACTTTACATGCCTGGTTCAATTTCGTTAAGGCAATGAAAATTTTTAATCAATTTGAAAGAATCCAGAAAACTTTTGAGAACGAGACGGGATGTGTGCCTAAATATGAAGCCTTTATCAAGAAATTCAAGACTGTCATTGCACTTTATTTGGTCCTTTTTGGCACGATGACTGTGATTACTTTGGGATTTATTTATTATCACAATAAGTCGACAATCTTTTATTGGGCATTGCTGGTCGTCCTGCCTTATTTTGTGATGGGTGTGACTTACTTGAGGTTCTGTTTCTACATTGAAATCGTGAATATTAATCTACAGACTGTTTTTGAGGTCCTGAAGAGAGCTTTTGACCTAAAACAAATAATGAAAGTTGAAGAAATTCAGGAATTCAATGCAGACTTGATGATCATCACTAAGCCAGAAAATGAGACAGTTTTTGACACTGTTGTGGTTCTGAAAAGGATTTATGGACTTTTGTATGAAGTATCCACATGGGTGAATGAGGTTTCTGGAGTTGCATCGATCCTGCAGATCTTGGTATTCATAATTGCAAATAGCTCAGCTGGATATAAAGTTTTTCTCATTGCTTCTGGATTAATGCCTATCGGAAGAATTGCAGTTCCGATCTATACAATGGTCTTTACATACGGGACATTAGCAATGATTGTGGTTTATGCATGCTCATGTCAAGATACTGTAATCTTGATTCCATTGAATTATTTCACAAAATTACTTTATTTTTCCATTTCAGAGTCACGCACTGTTATCCTTATTACATCAATTTGAGTTTAACCAGTACGAGAGACAACAACAATATGCAGTGTCTGATGTTATCACTGAATTTGCATCACAAATGAGCCAGCAACCGATAAAATATACATTTTGTGGATATTTTAACATTGAGAGATCATTTTTGGCACAAATTATACTCACGATCCTGACTTATCAGATCATATTGACTCAATTGAACTAAATAGTTTTGTATTTTGTTTCTGAAGAATTTTTTTATTAATTTTGGATGTTTAGTGACTTTTAGAGTGTAGCACAGCTTTAAACCTCCTGCTGTGTTTGTGGATCCTAGTAAATTATCATTAATGCTTGAAATTGAAAAACGCGGATTTATTCTTAATATTCAGAAGTCAAGGAGTCTTTTTGGACCAGTTTTTATGGGTAACCAAGCTATCCTACCCTACTTAGGTACTCTATGATATATCAAGGATATACGAACGAAAGGATAATCAACCTACCAGGGTTTTGGGGGTCAAACCCCCTCCTTTTTGGAATTTTTTTAATTTGCTAAGGTTTTTTAAGAAAAAATTCGAAAGCCCCCCTAAATTTTCTCGTCCATACAAAAAAAAATCAAAAAATCAAAAAACCTCCATTAAAAAATTTCTGGATACACCCCTGTAGCCTACCCTTTCCTAAGAAATCCTAGTAGTTTCCTAGTAATGTAATAAGGATAGGTATGATAAGGTACTTTAGGGACTAGTTTCAAGGGTTATCCGGGGTATTTAAGTTGGGTATACCCTATGGTACTACCACCCTTCACCTGGGGTACCCTAGGGTATTCTAGGTGGGGTATCCTAGGGTATACCCTACCTACCCGGGGTACATTTTTTTGCACGGTTCCTTAATCTTAATAGAATAGTCATGCTCTTGCCCGGTTTGTCTGTTGCTTGCCCTGTTTCATGGAATTCTCTGATTGACACTAGCATGCAGAAAGACATCTACCCCCATTTCCATGCCATTCAGAGAGCTTTCGATAATTATTATTCTACCATCATACTACTGCATTGATACTAGCAAAATGTTGATTATAAAATATGAAACAATAGCCCCAACATTTAATAAAATTCAGATCTTTAACCTCAATACAATTATTTTTTAATGGCTATTATTTAATAAAACAAATGAATCAAATTGATTAAAACAACTTTTAGCACAGCTTGTGTACTCAATTTTAATTAAAAACACTCAAAACCCATCGAAAATCATCAATGAAATTGAAAAACAACAATCGTCTATAAAAAGCACTCATCATAAAATTCAACCACAATCATTTATGTTGTGTGAAAATCATAAATTGGATATTGAGCTATGCTGCATATAAAAATAACAATAAAAATTGACGAAGTGTAATAAGCATAAAGTGTCATTGTCTTTTATTCCATTCACAATTTCATGAAACAACAGGTGCAGAACTCACACACATTCACCCATGCATGACACCAAGCCAGCTTGTTTGAACCAATCATGTTACCATAGAAATGGAATTTTTTCGAAATTTATTTTGATAAATAAACAAAAACCATTTCGAATTGTGGAAAATGAATGAATACATCCCAAATAGATATAAAATTCTGCAGAAAATTGGTGAAGGTGTGCATGGAGTTGTGCTTAAAGCCATCGATACGCATAGCAATGATAAAGTTGTTGCGATAAAGAAGGTTTCGTTAAGGACGAAATTTGGAGGTAGTATTGATGGAAATTTTCTTGATTTTTGATTAATTTGTGACTTTTGCTTGACATTTTAAGGAATCTCACCAAATACACTGAGGGAAATCAAGTCCTTACAGCATGCTGACTGTGAATTTGTAAGTTCAATGCATTTTAAGTTCATCCTTGTAGTTAATTTCAACAATTTCCTATATTTTAGATAATATCCTTGATTGACATGTATCCCGACTTGTCTGGCTTGGCACTTGTGTTTGACTACATGCCACATACTTTATATTCAAAGCTGAAGGATGAGGAGAATCCATTGTCTCGACAACAAATTCAATCATACACAAAAATGCTTCTAACTGGACTTGCTTATTTGCATGATGAGCTTAAAATTATGCACAGGGTAAGAAACTTTATATTTAAAAGGAAGCATGTCTATCAGAGCTGATGTTTAAATCAGTGTCTACTGAGATTCAGACTGGTCTGCAGCATTTTATTTACAATTCTCTATCTGAGGAGAGAAGGAATGATTAGGGACCATAGCAAGCAGTCATCTCTACAGTATACACTAGGGTATAGTGACCAACCAGTCCAGGATGGCCCTTTCTATACATACAGCTCTAAATACTGAATTAGAACTTAATGCTGTCTGTGTCAGAATCCACAGCTTAATCTCATACATTCATAACATTTTCCCTTCTCTTCTCACAGGATATAAAGCCTGCCAACTTATTAATCAACGAACATGACATTTTACGAATCGCTGATTTTGGTCTAGCAAGACTGTTTAATCCGGATGAGCCAAGAAAATGTTATTCTCCACAAGTGGCAACGCGTTGGTATCGAGCTCCTGAAATTCTTTGGGGTGCACAAATTTATGGAAGCAAAATTGATATTTGGGGTGCTGGGCTGGTGTTTGCTGAAATGTTGAGGGGAGTTCCTCTGTTTGCGGTGAGTATTTGGGGGTTGTTAATGAAGGGTCGTTCGTAAATTATGTCACACTTTAGAGGGGGGGAATTTGTGATAGTTCAAATCAAGATCAAAAAAATATTTTGTGGGTGACATAGTTTGTGTATGGCCCCTAAGGAGCAATTGATAAATGATGTCTAACATTTAGGAGGAGGGGGTCTTCATTTTTGTGACAGAAGTAAGAAGGTCTATTAATATAATTTTTTGGGTGTCGTCATTTATGAAAGGGGTCTAAAATTGATGAGTGAAATTTAAGAGGGTAAAGGGGTCTGAAACTATGATTTTTATGAAATTTTTGTAACATTGAATGGAAAAGGGTCTGAAATTCTATTTTTCGATGGACGTCACTTAAGAATATCCCCTAAATTCATTATTGTTCATAAAGGAGGCATTCAAAAATGACGTCCACCAAAAAAATAAAAATTTTAGATTTCAATTTTCTTAAAATTACCTAAAATTCAATTCCAGGGCAACACAGACATCGAGCAGTTAGCATTAGTAATAAGGACATTAGGAACGCCAACGGATACATGGCCAGAAGTAACTAGTCTACCAGATTACAACAAGATAAGGTGAATAATTTATCAAATTTCCATTCCTAATTTACATAAAATTCTCATTTCCATCAAAATTGATTAAAGATTTCCGAATAGCAGACGCGAGGAATGGATTGATATATTTCCAAGTTTCACGACGAAAGAGGAAATTGGACTTGTTGATGCACTTGTTAAATATAATCCTAAACAACGCTTAACAGCTGCTCAAGTGAGTTCAAATCAATGACTTGATACTTTTACATTGGAAATGACACAATCACATGATTGCATCCACTTAAGTCATCAGTTTATAATGTCATGTTTATTTTCATTTCAGGCACTTCATCACGAATACTTCAAATGCTGAAGATGAATGTCGAGGAACTCTGATTGCTTTTTCTTCTTATTTCTTATCCCATACTTTTTTGCCATAAGCTCTACTTACAGATTTGTGATCATAACAACAGCATCCTTAATTTATTTATCAAAATGTAGCAAAATGAAATTTCCTAGTGCTTGCTGGAACGGAAGTGTGTACCGTTATGAAATTACTGAGGGGGTCCTCGGTTTGAATAAATCATGTTTTGAAAATAATTTCATTTTTTAACGGAATTTTTGAATTCAAATTTTACTTGATCAGGATTTTTCAGAAACAAAACAATTATTCAAACCGAGGACCCCCTGAATACTGTACATTTATTTTTGCTTACATTTTATATTGCAAATATGTAATAAATTTTTCCTGCTGATCTCACAACGTGAACATACACACGCTCTCATTGAATCATGATGTTTTATTTCTCCTTATTTTTGTGACTTTAACTTTTGCATGTTGCGCAATTTATGACTCGCTTTTACTGACTGATTTTGAATGATTAAATCGTTTTGAATCAGGAGTTATGGATGTTCAGTTTTTGATGTGGTTTTAAATTTTTTAAGTTTTTTGAATGTTGTTAGAAAATTTGAATTTCAATAAACCGTTAAATGACCAAAGCTTTGATGCCGTTAAGTGATCAGTGAAAATTATTATAAATTTTTGTTATTTAACTTTATCAATGCATTTATTTTGAAATTTCAATTATAGGATTATATAAAAAATATTTGATAATTTTATGCCTTTATACATGCACAACAGTCTCCACAGCATGCATAAAAAAATGGTTTACTCATTACTGAATTACAATAGTTATAGCACGCAGTCAAAGTACATGCTGCTTTATCAATTCCAAAATTGTATGCAATTCCTTTTGGTTGATTTCCAGCAACTTCCTTCAATACTTCTCCTTTTGGTAACTCAGCTTTTTCAAATTTGCAGATCCCATCGGATGATGCATATGCGGTGACTGCGAATAAGGCCAAAATGATGATGAAACGCATCTTGATTTTTTTTTGATTGAACTCTTTTTGTTGATTGAAGTTTTAACTTTGAAGTTTGTGACTGTTTTGGTTGAATTGAGCATTTTCGTGTTCCTTTTTATACAAAATTTTACTTGGAGTTGCAATATGATCAATTGCGAACCTTAAATTATGATAACAATAATTCGGCAAATGTTCGTAACTTACACTCAACTTTCGTTTACCAAATGACTTAATCTAGGCCATAAATCGACTTTAATTTGTTTGTTTGTTTATTTTTATATTAATTTTTATTATCTTAATCTCAATTTATAACATGCTGAAGAAAGTCAATAAATTTATAAAATTTAATTAATTTCTGTAAACAACTGACTTTCTTCGTAGGTCCATTATTCAGAAAATTCAGTAGATGTGGAGACAAGTATTCAATTTTATCGAATTTCATAAAAAACTCCGGCATAGCGGAGCTGCTAACTTCTGCTTAAGTATATTCACAGGGAGCGGTACAATAGATTCCGGTTCAATTGGGTTTGCAGTGCCTTTCAGCTGGATTCATCGAGTCGCTGATATCCTTTCGCATTATTATTATTATCAGCAGATGTGGCCTTCAATGATGACACCTTCAACACACAGGAAGAAGAGTTCAACGATACATGGACAAATGGAAGATAAATCTCAACAAACAGAAGACTCAAACCTTATTCATCACCAATAGGTACTCCAGGCAACTTCCAAGAAACAACAAGTTGTTGTGATCGACAAGAGAGTGACTCTAAAGCAGCATGTGGATCATGTGAGTGACAGAACTCACACTACACTCAGACTGCTGTATGGAACTCACAGCTCGACGTTCGAAACAGGCTTCTCATTCACAAGCTAGTCATCAGACCAATCTTAGCATCACATACTGTTTTCCAGCCTTCGGAAGCATGTCAGAAACTCATCTTCAGAAACTTCAAGTACTCCAGAACATAAAAAAAGCTATTCAGATCAAATGTGATCCAGAGCTGCGCTAGGGCTAATGATTGTTTAACGAGTGAGGGTTCGCCAAGCCACCGCACTCAAGTTAGATGACTTTTGATGATATTTCTGACTGTAGCCAACAAAAGAAGATCGTGAGCTTCATTTCCAGTACATATGATTCGGAAAAGGACTACTACGTCACCGAGCCACTTAAAGTCCAGAACATATTCTCGATAATCATTCTCAATAAAACAAGATATGACCGAATTACGGATCTACATACAGAAGCCTTAATCAGGAACTAAGTCGGAAAATTGCAGGTGAACTTCACGTGAACTTCAACTTAAGATTAAGATAACCTTGAAGATAACAAATTTCTCATGAAAGGCAGTCAATTAATATAGAAATAAATAAACAAATAAATTAAAAGGCTTTATGGCCTAGATTATGTCATTTGGTAAACAAAAGTTGAGTGCCGAACATTTGCCGAATTATTGTTATCATAATTTAAGGTTCGCAATTGATCAGCAAATGGAAGTGAAATTTTGTATAAAAAGGAACACGAAAATACACAATTCAACCAAAACAGTCACAAACTTCAAAGTTAAAACTTCAATCAACAAAAAGAATTCTACCAAAAAAAATTCAAGATGCGTTTCATCATCATTTTGGCCATGTTCGCAGTCACCGCATATGCATCATCCGATGGGGTTTGCGAATTTCATACTGCTGAGTTACCAAATGGAGAAGTATTGAAGGAAGTTACTGGAGGACAATCAGACCCAATTGCATACAATTTTGGAATTGATAAAGCAGCATGTACTTTGACTGTGTGCTATAACTATTGCAACTCAGTAATGAGTAAACCATTTTTGTACACATGCTGTGCTGATTGTTGCGTCTGTATAAAGTTGTAGACGAGTTGCTAGACTACGCTGGAAATACTTTTTTATTATCAATGCATTTATTTGATTTTTAAAGGAAAATAAATTTTCATATTCACACCAATTTTAAAATGTAACTGGCTCTTTTTGATTATTAATCTTTTTTTACATTAAGGGGCGATTCATAAATGGTGTTCAACATTTAGGGTGAAGGAGGGGTCTAGAGTTTTGTGATACATCCATATAAATTTCATTTTTTGTGCGAAATTTTGTGACAGAGGGGAGAAGGGGTCTAAAAATTTTATTTCGTGCATGACGTCATTTATGAATGGTCTCTATTGTTAATTCACCAGGTTTTTTTATCAAAAAACTCTAGAAAATTGAAGAAGAACAAATCTCCCAAAGTACCCTGGCTACCCCCCTGGTATTTAGTCACTGCTCTAAGCTTTTTTAACTATACGAAGGCCAATAACTCGATAACACTGAGCTAATGTAATAAAGTCTAAAAATCTGACGTGTTTTATGCTTAATGTCACTTCAAAATTCAATTAAAATTATCCAGCAAAGGCTAGAAAATAACACAAAATACAACTGATATTTAAAATTTCTTGTTTTAAAGTCCTAAATAACATGTTATTCAGATGCTTCATGCTTGATTTTCCAGGTTCCAAAAATTGAATGTCTTCTTCTTGTTTAACGAAATTACTTTGCTGGATGTTGAAATGTACCACAAATATTAAGAAAACTGAAAATTTAAGTCCTTTCTGTGCATTTCTCAAGCTCATTACATGAAAAATATATAACTTTGAGCTATAAACTACCAAAAGATCGATATCATGACAAGAAGTTACGTCCATGAAGACCAAATTTAGAAAAACAAATTTTTTTGTAAACAAAGATTTGAATTTTTGAATTTTGAGCTTTTCTAAACAAAATTTTCTGTACTGGATGTTGAATTTTTAGTCAGTGGACATGAGGGTAAAATTGAGAATGACTTACCCAGACAGTGCTGACTTTTAGAGACCACTTAACACAATCAAACTAAAAAATTCATCAAATTCTGATGAATATGCTAATTTTCTCTTTTTTATTGACAAAATGAAGGCAAAAGCCAGTTTAAAATGCAAAGAATCCCTGATTGTATCAAATGATCAACAATCTGCCCAATTATTGAATAAATTTAAGTTCCTTTGATGACTTTTTGACAGAAAATTTTAAATGTGGATGAAAATTATGAAATTAGATCACTTCCAAGACGTTGGAACTTGAATAATTGATGAATCCAACGATTAATTGACAGAACATTAGGACAGCAAGTAGAAAAAGCAGATCCAGGAGCAACATTCCAGGAAAATTGTTAAAAACATTCCAAAACACCGAAATTAGCCAAAATTCATAACTTTGAAGCACAAAAAATACCTCAGAAAAATGCACACAAGCATCATGTCCTGCAATAACTTCCCTACGACTTGACTTTCATTCTTTAACAGCACAGAAAAGCAGGAGAGATGAAGAATTTAATAAATAGGAGAGAAAAAATATTTCTACAATAAAAAAAATATTTCCCATGAGGAATTGGAGATTGGAACAGCATCCTACCTACTTCATAAAATATTTCACATCCTTTTTTATTTGATTTACGACTTACATGAATAGAACTGTGTAACATGAGCAGTAATTCTGCTCTCGTATGTCCAAATGCTGAAATGTATATTAAATTATCATTCATATTTAATGACTTGATTAATTGGAATGTGAAGGATATGCGGAGCTTGTGGAATCACATAAATTATTCATTTCCACATAAAAATTGTTTGCTGTCAAAAATTAGAAATTTTTTTTTTCGTCTCAGCAAACATTGAAATTTCGTTTTCTTCACTCTTTTCTGAAATTTTCTCAGTTTCATTTCTGACCTCGAACCGTTCGGATCAAAATTAAAAATTGTCTAAATTTTTTGTGAATAAATTATCAAGTGAAAGTCCAGTCAATTACCAACAAGTCAAAATGTGCGATCCATGTGAACAAATGTGCTGTCCACCAGTCTGCTCACCATACTGCGATCCATGCTGTCCACCAATGGTGTGCGAGCCAGCATGCCCGCCGATGTGCCAACCAATGTGCCCACCTGCATGCCCGCCAGCTTATGATCCCTGCTGCCCACCAGCATGTGAGCCTTATTGTCCACCAGCTTGTGAGCCTTACTGCCCACCAGCATGTGATCCTTGCTGCCCACCAAAGGTAAGAAAATTGACATTTTTAGAATCAAACATGGGAAGAAAAATGTTCAGGAATTTTTCATGGCATACTGAGGATTAAAAAATGAAAAATCTTCAATTTTCTGAAAATCTTCAATCTTTTAATTCCCAACTTTCTCATCTCTTTCCAGCGTTGCAAGAGCCGTGAACTCAAAGGAGGTATCTTAATGACTAGCTGTGAATGTCCCAAACGCAACGGACTTCAATTAGACTGCCCACGTACAGAATGTAAAGGAAGACCATGCTGTACTGTTCAACCATGGCCATTATGCTGTCCATCGAAATACAACTGGCGTTATGCAAACGTGACAATGGGAAAACCAACAAATCCAAGGAGACCAGCCTGCAAGCCAAAGAGCAATGGAACCTGTAATCCATGTGTTGTTAAATTTGATCCATGCTGTAATGACTGTTGATGTTTATATTTTTTTATGCTGAACATTTTCGGATGTAAATAAATATATTTTGTAGGAAAATTGAACTTTGGGTTTTTGGATGTTTTGTCTTTCAGGTTTGATAATTTCGATGCCCTCAAGGGCTTAACCAGATGCTTTTCAATGTCCAACATACACCTTCGATCACGAAACTTTCATAATGTTAAAGGATACGGTGCTAGAAGATATACACTTGAGGGTCTACCTTATTACTATCCTTCATTTTTATAGACATGTTCATCATTATCAAAGCTTAAAATCTTAATCATCTGCTTATAAATCCCATAAATAATTCATTTCAGGTTAATCAAACCAAATATTTATTTTCATGACTATTCACACTTTGTTTTTGCAAATATATAGCTAATTTGTAGCCATGGGATGCCTATGAAGTACCCTTCATAGCTATAATCAAAAGGAGTGAAGCTGTCACAGCTAGAAATTACCAAAGTCTTAAATTGCATGTTTATACATGGAAAAGAAAATTCTTGAATATTCGATGGAGTTTATTGAAACAGCATGAGTCGTGTGTGTATGCTGATTCTTACTTCCAATAATCATTACATATAAATTTAATGGAATTTCCTCCTTCATGTATCCAATTACATTATAATCACATTTAATGGGAAATAAACTTAATCGATTTGCTGGTGCTGATTTATCTGGAATATAAATTGAGTAACGAGTCATAAAAGTATCAAAAGAAATTACATTTGTGCAAGGATATTGAGTTGCTTGAATCTTTGAGTCTTGAGAGCTTGAATAAAGCTGATTTGAAGGATTTATTAGAATAATTAGTAGCATATCAGTTCCGATTGGCATTAATTGAAATATTAAACACGCGGTAAACAAGCAGACAGTATACTTAGTTCCAAGTAGCTGCCACGTGACAAATGACAGCTAATTAGACGTCAAACAGTGGTCAGCACTTTAGTGTGTGGTGATTGGGAGTTAGGGGGAAAACTACTTGATGAGAAAAAATTATTTTCTACCAAAAAAATTTCTGTCACTTACTGAGCTATAGTTACAAATTTATGCATACTTACTAGTTGGAAAAGGATCATAAGTCCTTGTATTAAGGTTCAACAAAAAATTTCCATCAAGTAGTTTTCCCCTTGTAAAAAGTTTAATTTTTTCTACTAACCCGAGAAGTACGATGTAGCAAACCTTAGATTACGCTACCAAGTGGGGCAAATATCACCGTCAAGGCTTCCCAGCTTTTAATCTTTAATCTCTAGGGATTAAAAGCTGGGAAGCCTTGATAACCATCATGTTGCTGTCAGGGCCCCCTCATGTCTTTTTGACGTTTTGCCATTATACCGTCGATGTAACGGTACCCTAATGACTATATTGCACCTCTCGAGTAAATATTCAAATTAAAGTTGACTTAAGTATCAATTTCAGGCAGCCATATGACTTATACAGCCTTGATGTACCACTCGGTATTAGAATCTAAAAAAAATTCTAATTTTCACACAAAAATTAGCAAATAAAGTTCCACAATAAACAAAAAGCATATTTAGAAGCACGCGGTAACTTATAAAGCTTTTCAGGCAGCTCCAACATGCATATTTATGTACACATAGAAGAAAAAAACTTCACATGCCTTCCAATCCTCGTGCTAATCGTACTTATAAACATCAACAACACGCGTGATGTGATGAAAAGTTGTGAGAGAAGTTTGGAGCTTTCGTGAGCGGATTTTATGTCTGTATTGAGTCATGCGCGATGATGGAATTGAGAAAAAAAAGTTTTTGTGTGTCTAGCTTTTTTCCTTCATTGAATTGGAAAAAATCCTTCAAGCTAGTTCGATTTTGATGTCATGAACGAGCCAAAGTGCTGAAAAACTAATTTAACAAATTTTAATTTGGAACTTTTCAGGACTAAAAGACTGTAAAAAGACATAAAGAAGTGAAAAAATTGTGTATTAAATTGAATATTAAGGAATAAGTTGTTAAAAATGTGAAATGGATGTGATTATGGATGGGAAATAGAAAGTTTGATGAAATTAAATCAGATATTAAGTTATATAATGTAGAACGTCCAAAAAAGGTGTAAAATTTACCTAAATTGACGAAAGTATGATGTGAAAAAGTGAAATTTGTGGAACTAGCCGAGTTGAGTTGTGGAAAAAAGTCATCAAAAAAAGTGTCTCACACACATCCCAATAATGGACGCTGTGTAAAAAAAAATTCTTTTTAAAGTGAAAATCGTGAAAAAAAGGAAAGGAAAAATAATTTTTTATTCAGCCACAACTACAGTGTAATTCTCATTCATTCTTGAATAAATTCTCATTTAACCTTAATATAAGCTGCTGCTGTACATATATCCACCCACAAAATAGGTGTGTATTTTTTTTACTACTATGGAAATTGATCTTGATTTCCAGCACAATTTCATATGAAATTTCCTCTTATTAACATTTTTATTTCCGGCGTAATAAGTTAATCTGTCTTTAGTAATTTCCATGCCATTTAATAAGGTAAACTAGTGAAGAAATGCAGCAATGTGATTTATGTGTCGTTTGTGGATTGGGATTTGAGACATTTCCAAAGGAGTTTGCATGATTCATTGATAAACTCATTCATATTCGTTTGAATCTCAGGATATTAGAAGTAAATCAGTCAGACTTCATGCTATAGGACTTCTTCTATGGATTCAAAGCTATTATGAAAGTTTGAGTGTATGGGATTGTTTAAAGGACTTCAAGTGATACATAAAAGAAGTATTTGAGGTAATTCCATCAGTGGTGTAGCAAAAAAGGAGGGGTGACCAGGGTTACGACCCCGAGCACTGTCTAAAAACCTTAAAAGATCCCTTATAAAGCGACTGAATTCCATTCTGGATCTAAATCTCATTATCAAGGTTCTGGGGCGTAGCCAGAAATTTTTTGAAGGTGATTTCGATCTTTTCCAATTCATTTTTTAATTTTTAAGGGGGATTCCTATACAAATTTCAATATCGAGATGATTCAGACCCCTTGAACTCCATCTTGACTACACCTCTGCACCACTAAACCTTTTGAGCACTTTTTCTTCAATTTCTTAACATTTCATATTTGATTCACCAGTTCTAACGTGTCGAGGAGACTAGTTTGAGTAACACTGACCCTAGTAACAAAAACCGTTAAAAAGTTAGTTAAAAACTAGCTTTGACTAACTTTCGGATAGTTTTTAACAAACTTTTAACGGTTTTGGTTATTGGGGTGACCTTATGCAATTTATTATAATTGCAGTATTTCATACAATCCAATAGATGACAACAGTAGTATTAACCGTTATTTTTAGAAATTCAAAACTGTTTCAAAAATATTTCGAAGTGTTAAAATTTTTAAATTTTCAAAAACCGTTAAATTTACTTTTGAAAATTTGTAACCGTCATATTTTTTTTTTTTTGAAAAAAAAAATTACATCTTCTAAGTTTTGATTTCGAAGAATAAGAACCAATTTCGAAGAATATCAGCAATGCCTCTCAAATATTTCAAAATTTAATTTAAATTTCAATAAAACCATCAAAAGTCTTTAAATTTCAACTCCTTTTTAAGGCAGTTTATTTATTTCAATTTTTATTTATGGTTCATAAATTTTGTATCAATGTCATAATAAAGTGAGATTCTGGTGTCTTGAGTTATATTTATGTGCAGGTATTTTTTTCTTGTAAGAGTAAAATGTCTCTTTTGTAGAGGTCGAGTCGAGTGGTTGGATATAAAAAAACGTGGGTTTAATTTTCACCAGAGACTGTCCTCTCGGGTGTCAACGAACAAAATTTGAGTTGTGAGGATCAAGTGCTTGAATATTTGATGAAAAATTACAACAAAGATTGCATTGTACCAAAAGTCCATTTAATTTTGTAGTAAATTCAATTTACGAGCATTTAATCATCATTTGCTGCCCTCATTTTCATTCAGTATTATAAAAGAGCATTAATATCCTCTTAACATTACGAATAAACATTCAAATTGAATTTTCCAATTATTTTTTAGCTTATATCACTAATTGATTTGTTTCCTTTCTTCTTTTATCATTTCATTCATATAAGCTTCTCATTATAGCCATTAAACGGCTATTCTAATAGATTATAATTCACATATCAAAAGGACAACTAGAAATGTTTTTGTGCCTTTTTATTGCTGACTTGTCGTGATTTTCATTTTTTCTAACATGACATTTATTTAATGAGGATTCTGTTATTGTTGATAGTGAATGACCATACAAAAATGCATATGGAATGGAAATGAGGACAGCGGAACTGGAAATGTTTGTTGATTTGTTTAAAGGATATGGAAATAAATTGAATTTGTTTAGAATTTATTTTTGAGTTATTGAAATTTTTCGCATCAATTGTGATATTTTTGCATCTATTGAAGCAGAGTTTTTGCATCATTTGAAGCAGAACTCTTTCCACCAAATAATTAAATGAAGTATGGAAAATTAAATGAATTGTTTTGCATCAATTGAAGCTAATTGTTTTGTATCCATTGAAGCAGAAAGTTTTGCATAAATTTAAAAAGGTTTTAGATCAATTGAAATTGAATTTATTTGCATCAATTGAAGCAGAATTTTTGCATCAATTGAAGCAAAAAATGAACTTTTTTAGTATCCAGAATCATAGTAACCTTATAAAATTATGAAATATCTTCAATTTTAAAGCCATTAAGCCCAGAATGAAAAATATCTTAAAGTAGAAGACCACAAATTTTATTATTTTCAAACATGATTGATCGATATCAAATATTTGAACTTTCCGTACACAAAAACATCAGACCAGTGCCTACGCTCGTACAATTCAGTTTAATCAATTTATTTACAGCACACTGGGTAGAGATGAGCCATTTTTCTACCTCACAAAGAGGTCGTAATCTACCTTTAATTATTATCTACAGATTCTTTAATATCATTTGACATGACATTCACCCTTAATCTGACCTATGTCATTTTCCCATTACTACAAGCTCTAATCGTACGTAAGACAAGATTCCTAGCGATGACACCTTTCAAAACTTTATTCTAATTATAGTAAGGCATGGAATTTATTGAAAATTCCACGGAAGTAATCCGAAAATCTTTAAACTTTAAAAACTTTCGTTCCATGACATAAAAAGAGTTGACATTACGATTCTCATGAAATTATTAAGGCTTTCCTTTTTTATAGCTTCAAAATGGATTACTCGCCTGTCTTTACACAGACACAATCAAAGCCTTAATGCGTATAAATATTGAATTTGTAAGGTGAATCATAATAAATCACCATAAATGGAAGTACATAAAGTCTTTGGCAATACATTCCGTTTGTTTATATAATAGCTACATAAAAGCTCTCTCAAGGTTGCAGTTGACAAATGTTTAATGTCGAATTTTCATACAAAAGGTAAAAGAGGATACAGTTTTATGGAAAATCCATAAAGGATTGCAAGAAGAAGTGAATTTTTGGGAGGAATTTTAGTTGGCATTGAGAGAGTGTTGAGATAGTTTAATGGGTTGATGTTGTGGATCAAATGTTGGCGGTTTGATGGAATTTTTATGATTCAGAATAATTTAAAGGATTAAGGCTTTAGATAAACGTGAAAAGTCATTTAGTTTCCTTGGTTAATTCCTTATTAATATCTGTGCTTGATGGATAACTAAAGTAAGACAAGTCTCTTACGATTCTCATCAAAATCGAATCAGATTTACCAACGAATACAAAAATTGATCAGCTACAGGAAAATCTACCTCATGAAACCTTATCTCCATGCGAATCAGACTCAAGGTTGCTCAAATCAATTTCAAAATTCACTTAAATTCAGATAGAAAAAGAATGAATATCAGAAAACAATCCGATTGCCATGTACGTTCTATTTTTATATCAGAAATAATATTTGCAATTTAGATGGGTGCTGATTGCGATATGAAATACATATTGTGCGACTGATTTTGAATACTTTGTGATTGAATATTTTAGAAAAATAAAATTTGTGCAGGATGCTTGAAGAGGTTTCAGATTTATTTTATTGAGATATAAGTTGACTTTTATCTTGTCTTGGGTTAGTGATCTGTGATGGTTGATTTAGTGGTATGGTAGCTGAATGTTGACACAGCGGTTCTAGGTTCCAAACTCAATTTGGGAAAAATATCGGATTTTCGAGTTGAAACCTAAAAAATATGGACGTAGACACACGTGACCGACTAAAGTACATTTTCCCATCATAGAACGTGAGCAGAAAAAAAGCTTAAAGAATTCGAAATTAACGGTCAAAAAATATTTGAAAAAATAACGGTCAAAAAATATTTGAAAAAATAACGGTCAAAAATTATTTGAATTAATTTTTGAATATTTTAAAATTAAATTCTGCCTTGTTTGTCCATAGAAATGGATACTTATTTACTTCGTTGGTTATACTGATCAATTGTGATCCATGACCTCCCTTAGATGTTGATTAAAGCTGGCTCTAGCTACTGTCTGCCTGCCTGTCTACCAATATCAAGTACTACACTGTCGCCATTAACAGCTTCAATTTAAAAATTGATATCTTCTTAAAATGCGCGAAAAACCTGACATAACTAAATTCTTCCTCAACCCAATCATATAATCCCAAAATTACTAATTATTTGATCCCACTTGATCCAGCGCAAATTACATTTTCCATAAACATCCAAAAATCTATTAATAAAATCCTCTTGGTCATCGAACGTAAATAATTTTCATTACATTGGCACTTGGTTATATGTATTTGTGAGACAATGACGTAAAATATCCTTAGTGCTCCATTCGACCTTTACTTTTCATTCCTTTATCATCAACAATAGCTTCATTCGTCGTAAATAACGTCGCTAAAAATAAAAATCAATGAGAGAATCTGTAATGGTGGGGACACAGAAAAAACTTATCATGCTGTAAGCAGCACGGAAAATGACAAGCAAACACATATCTCCAAATTGGATATATTCGTTCCTTTATTTTGTTAGATTTTCTAGAGCAAAAACAACATTAAATTACGAACAAAAAAATAATAATTTTCTTATGCGTAAGCAAAATTTCGTTTTGTCGGTAGAAGTGTGACTTTGTGCTTATTTTTTCATATGTAGCATGTAGCATTAGAGACAATAGGAATATGGTTTTGGGGCAAATATCATACACAGCATGAAATGGAAGTTAGGATTGGGGTTGATGCTTTTTGATTTAATCTTCAAGTATCTCCAACAAAAAGGAGTTGACCTTGGAGGGGATTGGCTATTAGGAGGGACAGAATGTGGTTAGATCCTTGAAATGATTGTGCAAATTTTTATTGGGGATTGATGGATATCTTAAAATTAAATTTAGTCTGTTTATGATTTAGGACTGAATTTAATGGAAATGTCAAAGCTTCTTTGGCAGATAAATGTGGGTTACTTCTGTTACTATCTAAAAATGACTGAAATAGAATAACAATAAAGATTGCTAAGGAAATTTAAGGACTAATGAATAATTGAATAGATATCAATTGACATTTTTGTGTCCGTAAATAGAAAGTTTTGGATCTAACTTCTTGAAATTTTGTTTCAAAACATTTAATGGAAAACTCTTCAGCGTACTTCCAAGAAAGGAAATTCTGAAAAGGGTTCTTTTGATTTGTTTGAATCTACACATGTATGCTGAGATGATTTGTAGATTTAAAAAAGTATAGCCTCAAGTTTTGAACAAGAAGAACCCATCCTTTTTGAGGTGAAAGCACTACAGTAGCTTAGTAAGGAAGGCGATCATGCCGCAGCCGTACTTATTAGACCAGTGTTATATAAACTATGCAACAAGAACCACTAGTGTGCATGTAACCCAGCATACGCACTGAGATTTGGAAGTAAATTGGTGAACTAAACAATGAGCTTTCAATTACCCCTACTCCAACCCTTGAAGTATACACCTGGTGTAATACCCCAGGGTTAGGTGTAAGGATAAGTGTAGAGAAACCCAGCTCTGAGGCCGGTGGGCTAAGATATACACTACTAGCTATCGTTTTTAGTATGGTTTGTGCACCAGGGGCGTATTCAGGGGGGGGGAGGTTGTTGATCAACCCCCCCCCCCTCCCTCTGAAAAAAATTTCTTCATTTTGCTAGGGTTTTCCGCCAAAAATGTACCCCCTCCTCAAAAAATTCCTGGATACGCCCCTGGTGTACACCCTAGGGTATGGGATAAAGCTTGACCCCAAAAATAATCTAGCTCCAAGCACAAGCTCCGTGGTTCTTTCACAAATTCTACTTTGGTCAATGCTCTACGTATTGCGCTGTTTCATGCTGTTGAAACTTCATTTGAACATTGTTTTTATGGCTGATTTACCATAAGCTCCCAAATGGGACCATGTCCAAAATTTAGTAAAAGTTGATTTTTGAATGATCATTTTTTCAATGGAATATAATTCAGGTCATGCCTCAGAAGTAATGTTCTGTTTTTCAAGAACCTTTCTATTCTTACCTGTAATTCACAAAAAAAAGCTATAAATAGAACCAGCTCTAGAAATCCCATTGCAACAAAGATATCAAATTTCATCACATTTTGATACAAGCCTCTTGTTTGTTCTAGTTCCTAAAACATTATTCTACTCTAAATCTTAAAAATCATCATGTAAGTGATCCCAAAAAGGTTCATTTTAGGGTAGAAAGTTTTAAAGCACATTTAATTCAATTTCTACGTCAATGAAACACAAAGAAGCAAAGTTGATTATGAAGTACATTAGAATTTCCTGCTCATAAAAAAATCCATCCATTTCCTCTCCATTGAAATTCAATAAAAAAGCTCCTTTTATTTCTCATATCTTACTCAATCAGCATAAACTCAAATGTGTTCGTCTCTCGAGGGCGAGAAACAATTCAGACGGATGATTTTTTTATATTCACAAAAGAGCCATTTTTATCGTCATGAAAAATAAAAAAGCATCAAAAGCAGTTTTACAGCTCTTCATCTTGACATCATCTTTTCATTTATTCGTTTCAGTCTGTCGTTCACGTTCGCTCTTTCCTGTAAACTTTCATATTTTATATTTCTTATCAGGAACGATTTCTTTCTTTTTTTGCTCGATGCAATGGAAATAAGATTGAGAATCATTTTTCACGTCCTGATGCCTTCAAAAAATATACTTTAAATTGCTTTACATTTACATTTGATTGTTCGGTGTTTTAATTCATTTTTACAGCTGGATTGAATGGAATTTTTTGGAGTTTAAAAGAAATACTTGTCGCTATGTAAAGTATCACAATCATAAATTACTTTGGAATTAAAATAACGGTTTTTTGAGATTTAAATAGTAACGATCTTTCTTAATTTGAAATTAGTTGCAATTTGGTTGAAAGTTTCAGGCCCTTTTGTTTATATTTAGTTAAAAGGGGTTAAAAACTGCGATTTTTTTTAGAATTTTGAATCAAAACAATGTTAACTTTGATTAAAATCACTTAACCTCCAAATTCAGCTTTCTATCCACATTCATATTCATAAACTTTATTATACTTCCTCATCTTCTAAATCTAAATCTTCAAACACACATGATTGCTAATATCAGAAGTATTTCCTTCATTTTCAACAATCTAGACTGAATGAATGCAAGATGGAAAGTTTACTTATGTTTCTTCCATTGTTTCCATTCACCGTAAGTTGATAGTTGAACAAAAACAAATGAAAAAGTAACTTTTATTATCCATATATGAGTTTTCCATTTATATAGATTTTTCAATGAATAGAAATGGCAATAGATTGAACTAAGGTAGATATGGTAACATTCGGCACTTTTTCCTCATCTATATTGCTGAAAAGCGATGGAAAATTGTTTGTTTTCATACAAATTGAAAAATGAATTGAATGTGAACCTTCTATCGTTTCCTTTGTTATTAATACTGCTTAAGTAGATATTGGATTTCTTTTGAATATAACTTGTCTGCTATTATCATTTTTTATCGAGGTAAATGAAAAGAAGACATTTGTTCTTTCTTTAATTTGAAGAGGAAAACTTTTTCTTAGTCAATAAATTCTTTATTTTCATACTTTATGCTCAATTTCCTTCAAAGTTTTTCTTTTTAAGAAAAGCGAGTAAAAAAACAACGCAAATATACATTTTCTACAAATTTCTTAGGAAACACTGGTCGATTTCTCATTAAAATTTATTTTTTGTTCACTCTACTTCATTGATTGGATTTCTTTTAAATTGGAAGTATGTAAAAGAATCAAGTCAAGTTGAAGAAGACAATTTAGACAAAAATTGGTCCAAAATCAACAAAAATTGATGCAAAAAGGAAATGAAGCAAAAGGCAAAAGATGCAAAAATGACAAAAAATGAAGCTAAAAGTGATGCAAAAATTAAATAATGCAAGAATGACGCAAAAAATGAAGCAAAATCAATTAATTTTTCAATCAGATTAAAAAAGCTTTAGTTCTTTTGTTTAAAATATAAATTCATTTATTAAAATTCAGCACAATTCCTGTTCAACTTTATTATATTCTTAAATCGGTTTACCACTCTTGAATTTATTAATTTATTCCTATTAATTCCTCTCAGTTCCTGATTTTTCAGTATAATTTGCCAAAACCTGAATAAACAGTCCAGTGCTCATTGCCACAATCCTGCGGACTAGTGTATATTCATAATAAACGAAATATGTTAAGCAAATAAAAATAAAATCGCATTTCAGCAGCTTTTTATAGCTCCTATGGAGGATACACCATAACTAGCTTTTATTATCCATTTCTGAATCCTCGTGTATTTCACGTATGCTCTACATTTCATTCATCCTCATCCCTTTTTTTCGTGTGTGCATTTCAACTCATTTCATATTCAGCGTTTATAACAAAGCAATTTTATGAATGCTTGCTTGCATAATTTTCATATTTTCACGTTGAATGCTCAACTGAAATATTTTTCCTTTTGATAAAATTCTTCTTAACTTTGAGCATTTTTAGAGAGCAGTTCCATATTTAAAAAGACAGCAGCATTTTAATTAATTTTATGAAGTTTAAATTTTTGCTATGCTGAGGTTGAAAGCTGAAATATGCAAAACCAAGATTGCAAAAGACTTTTTTGTTATGTTTATATTTAGTTAATAAATATTCATCCACCATACCTTTTGTCCGTAGCATAATTTTACCTCAATGTTTTGCATAAACAGCAGTAAAGAAACATTTTACGATGAGAAATAAAAAGTAAAGAAGAGAAAAGGGAGACTTTTTTACATGGAAAAATGATTGTTGATGAGCCATGGGGATTGCTGTGGAAGTGTCTGTATGGTTTTTGTATAACAGGGTTGGTTTACGTGTAAAGAAGAATTCAGGATATTAAATTCAATTGAATTCAGCTTATTCAAATTCAGTTGAATTCAGCAATTTCTATTCAGCTGAACTCACCAATTCAAATTCAGTTGAATTCAGCAATTTCTATTCAGCTGAATTCAGCTTATTCAACAAGTCCAATTCAACTGAATTCAGCTTAGTAAGCAAATCTAATTCAGCTGAATTCAGCAAGTTATATCCAACTGAATTCAGCTTATTCAGCAAGCTCAATTTGACTGAATTCAGCTTACTCAGCAAATTTAATTCAGCTGAATTTAATAAGTTATATCCAACTGAATTCAGCTTATTGAGCAAACCTAATTCAGCTTATTGAGCAAACCTAATTCAGCTTAGTTGAGCAATTTAAATCAAGCAGAATTAAGCAAATCCGTTGAATATTGACCGGTTCTATAATAATTCCTAATATTTCCAACACTGCGTCTACAAAAAAACATTTGAATTACAAGACAGAACAAAATAACATCGAAATTTTTGTTGTTGATGCAGGCAATTTCATGTAAAAGAAACAATAATTTTTTTTATCTCACATCCTATACTGTTATCCTTTCTACAATACTTTTTATTTTCTCTTACAGAACTTCCATTGAGATAGACATCAAATGTGGTCAGCAATCATGAATTATTCATGCACAATCTGGAAAGTGCTTGTTTTGGCTTTCTTATGTTTACTTCTCATCAGCAACACAATAGAATGTCAACGACCGAGCTCTGGTGGTCGAATGGATGTATATATTGCAGGATTCTTTCCATATGGTGATCGTGTTGAGAATGCAGACATTGGACGTGGTGTTATGCCGAGTGTTAAACTAGCTCTTGATCATGTCAATGAACATTCTACAATTTTAAGGAATTATCGTCTTCATATGTGGTGGAATGACACGGAATGTAATGCTGCCGTCGGTGTGAAATCATTTTTTGATATGATGCACAGTGGTCCACATAAATTGATGCTCTTTGGTGCTGCCTGTACACATGTTACTGATCCAATAGCAAAAGCTTCGAAGCACTGGCACTTGACACAATTATCATATGCTGACATGCATCCAATGTTCACAAAAGATGGCTTCCCAAATTTCTTTCGAGTTGTTCCAAGTGAAACAGCATTTAATGCTCCACGACTTGCATTGCTGAAGGAATTCAATTGGACTCGAGTCGGTACCGTTTATCAAAATGAACCCAGATATGCACTCTCCCACAATCTCTTGGTCGCTGACCTTGATACACTTGGAATTGATGTTGTTGAAACGCAAAGTTTTGCAGCAGATGTGAATGAAGCTTTACAGAAATTACTTGAGAAGGACGTTCGAATTATATTGGGAAACTTTAATGAGTTTTGGGCACGCAGGGTGTTTTGTGAAGCATACAGGTGAGTTTTTCGATTATGCATGACATAAATTTGTGGAATTGAAAGTTTAATGAGGATGTTAATGGCTAGTTGTGGATATAAAATTGGTTTATGGGTGTTTTGGTCTATGTACGTAGTGGTTTAGACCAGTGCTGCTCAAACTATGTTCCGCGATACAGCTAGTGTGATCTGTTGCCAACTCCTTGTCTATTAGTGTCAAATTTTCACATTTTCTTTACCTTGAATTGAAATTTTGTGACAGAATGTGAAGAAGGATCTAAATCTGAACTTTCAGACATCATTTGTGAATGACCCCTCAAACCTTAAATCTCTATTTTGTTTAAAAAAAATTAAACAAGAGCATTAAGAGTAAAATATTACTTCCATTACACAGAAAGATGTTTAATCCATTTATCCTCAATATTTAATTAGCAATATCACTCAAGTCGGTAACCTTTTTCTTAAAAACATCATTCTTCTTTTCGTTTCCACAATTTCTTGTAAAAAACAGCACAAAAAATTTTTCTTGAGAAAAACCAAATGAAATAAAAAACTTTTTTTTCTTGTTCTGTCTTTTTTTTACAATTTATGGTTATAAAGGCTTGAAATGTACGGTCGAGCATATCAATGGCTTATCATGGGACCATCACGAAAGGATTGGTGGAAAGTTAATGACACTGAATGTTCGGTTGAGGACTTGAAGCAGGCACTTGAATCAACAATAGCAACGGATTTATTACCATTGTCGTAAGTATCGTCTCGTATTATTTTATGGGCATAATTTTTTAAAATTTACACTTGAATATGATTTTTTTTTGTATAAACATACGGATGTGGATAAAAAGAGCAAATGGAAAAATCCTGTTTGTGTTTATGAGATGAAAATTTATTAATGCAAATCCTTTGTGACTATAAACGAGTTTAAAAGTTTCATGTAAACACATTCCAGAACTTTTTTAAATTGTATTTATGGAATTGCTGGTTAAAAGTGTTATTGCTGTTGAGAATGTTTGTTTTGAAAAAATGTTCATACAAAATAAGAAATGAAAATAATAACGGCTTTTTGGAATTTGAAATCGATTTTATTTGAATTATTTAGATCCATAGTCAATGATGTTTTTATAACTTTATTTCCATGGCTTTTTAGACAAAGTTTGTGATGAATAAAAGAAGATTTTGTAGTTTATTTGTCATTAAAATAATTTTGCAGTAATTTTTAGTAAGAAAATTGCGGATGAATCAAGAAAGCATTGATTTTCATTGAGTATTTTTTTCATGGAACTTTTCAACTAAATTTTGTAAAATTTTCATAAACAAAGACCAAATTAACAAAATATTATAATAAATATCATAGAAGCATCAAAGTTGCAGTTCAAAACACATAAAGTTCTGCATTAAGTAAGCATTAAACAAGTCCATAAGTCAATAAAACTACAAAATAAAGTAAAAACTAACAAAATAAAAATTTACAAGCAACAATTTCATTACCTGATGAAAAACTTAATTCAATATTCAAAAGAATAAAGCTTCCACAGAGTCATGGAAGGGAGAAAAAGCTTATTTTATTAGTAATAAAAAACTTTTAGTTCCATTTATGTTGGGATACTCCCTTGAGATAGATAGAAGGAACGAGAAGGAAAAACATCAACAGCATAAAGTCGTGTCGTAATTTTAAAGAATATTTTTTGCTCTCAGCATCTACAGCAACTATGAGTTGAATGTAACTGGGTTAAAGCATTTTTATATTATAAATTAATGAGTGTACTTTATATTGTCTTTCTATAGCACGTCTGGAGATATAACTGTGTCGGGAACGGTGAGTGAACATTGTCAATGTGAAATAATATGAACCATTAACTTACACAAAGCATTTTCATCTCTCTCTCTCGTGTCTCTTTATTCCTACCTTCTTTCATGATGTACACAATTTATAACAATCAACTCTACACTTTTGTAATCCGACAGACGGCAGATGAGTACTTAAAGGAGTATAATAGGCGTCGTGGAAATGAATACTCACGTTTTCATGGATATACATACGACGGTATATGGGCCGTTGCTCTCGCCATCCAATATGTTTCGCAAAAGAATCACGAATTTTTAGAGAAATTTCAATATCGCACAAAGGAATGGGAGACATTATTCCTCGAAGCACTGTCAAATACAAGTTTTGAAGGCGTCACTGGACCTGTTCGATTCTATAACAATGAGAGGAAAGCGAGCTTTCAATTAAATCAATTCCAAAATGGTGAGGAAGCAAAAATTGGCGAATATAGTTCATTGCAATCACATTTGGATTTAACTCGTGGAAAGTCAGTGAAATGGGTAAGTGGAAAAGGAAATGCTTCAAGGTTGTTTCCAATACAAGACAATGGGAAAAGAAATTTGAAATTTTCTGCACCTTTTCATGCTTACAAATAATTTTCGAAATTCGAAAATGGTCAATTTTAAAAATTTGCAAATTTTGAGCTGTTTAGTGCGATTTTTGGTTGCTTTGTGATACTAATAGCTTTAATTATATTTATTAAGTACTTTTTAATCTATTATCCAGTTCATAAATACGAAATTAAACCAAAATTTAGGAACAAAAGTTTATTTTAAAAATGTAAACAAATGATTTTCGAAATTCGAAAACAAATTTTCAATTTTCGAAATTAAAATTCCAAAATTTCGAAAATCAAATACCATTGTCTGTATTGGGTCTGTTCATTGTATTGATTTCTGAATTTAAGTTTGATTGAAAAGTAATTGCTGTATATTAATTTTTGAATATAACTAGTTTGGACGTTCACCGCCAAAGGACAGAACAATGAGAATTATTGAGCATGCTCAAGTGAACTTGACTGTTTATATTATATTAGCAAGTTGCTCTGTGTTGGGAATCGTACTCGCAATTAGTTTTCTTGTTGTAAACATAAAATTCCGCAATCAACGTTACATCAAAATGTCGAGTCCACATTTGAACAACTTAATTATTATTGGCTGCATATTAACCTACATGAGTGTAATATTTTTGGGCTTAGACAGCGGTTTGAGTAGCGTTACAGCATTTCCATATATTTGCACAGCACGTGCCTGGTTATTAATGGCTGGTTTCTCACTCGCATTTGGTGCAATGTTCTCGAAAACATGGCGTGTACATTCAATTTTTACGGATCTCAAGCTGAACAAGAAAGTAATTAAGGATTATCAATTATTTATGGTTGTCGGTATACTATTGGCAATTGATATCGCAATCATGACAACGTGGCAAGTTGCTGATCCATTTTTCCGAAGCACAAAGCAATTGGAACCATATGTGAGTAGACATTTAGTTCCAATAAATCAAATATTATGTACATTTATAAATGTTCACAGGCACATCCGTCACTCGAAGATGTTATCATTGTTCGTGAGAATGAATATTGCCAATCAGATCAAATGAACATATTTGTTGGTATCATTTATGCCTATAAAGGCATGCTACTTATTTTTGGAGCTTTTCTAGCATGGGAGACACGAAATGTCTCTATACCAGCATTAAATGATTCAAAGCATATTGGACTGTCAGTCTATAATGTCGTGATTATGTGTGTGATGGGTGCTGCAATAGCTTTGGTCTTATCCGATCAGAAAGATGCTGTCTTTGTGCTGATTTCTATTTTCATTATGTTCTGTACGACAGTGACTTTAATCCTCGTTTTTGTACCAAAGGTAATGCCATTCTTATCTTTCCCTGTGGATATTATGTCAGATTCTGTTATGTCAAAATATTCTCAGAAATTCTAATTCCAATTTCAATTACTTTCTGCCTCAAAAAATCTCAATAGATAATTGAATTGAAAAGAAATCCAAGTGGCGTAATAGATAAGCGTGTTCGTGCGACTTTACGTCCAGTATCAAAAGATGGAACTCGTCGTGACTCATCAGCATGTGAATTGGAGCAGAAGCTTCGTGATGTTAAGTCCAATAACTGTCGTTTCCGAAAAGCTTTAATGGATCGTGAAGCTGAATTACAGGCACTGATAAGAAAATTGGGTCAGGAGGCATCAAATTGGCTTGACGGTGGAACGAGTGAGACAGAACCGATATTAAAGGATCAAGGAAGATTATCAGTTGGTCCCGTTCGAAAGGATCTACCAAGTCAGACAGGTAACGTAAAATAACATGATTTTAGGTAGTTTTGAGACATAGAAAAGTAATACAATAACTGAAGTTTCATCAGTTACAGAGCTCACAAGCATAGGAAGTTGCATATCTAGTCATGAGGATCTTGATAATGGACCGAATACACCGGATGCAAAGTATGTATCTCTATATCCGTAATAATATCATGTACTTAAATATTATTATCTACAACACATTTACAGGAAGAAACGTGTCAGCATTCAGAGCATGCAACAAGACAAGAGTAAAATGAGCAATTCTATATCTCAGACGAAAATGGCAGAGCCAAAGGTTGTAGCAACTCAAACGATAATCTCATCGACGAACAAAACAGCAGATGTTAAACCACAGCCAGTGCAAGCACAAACGCCTGACCACAAAGCATATGTGACTGAAATGCGGAAAGAGTTGTCGGAAGCATCAACTGCAACACCTACTTGGTCACCAAGTCACAATGGACATTTCTTGGTAAGCTTTAAAGTTTTAGTTATGAATTTGTGTGACTGAAGTCAGCCTGCATGCTGTCACCAATCGATTTGAAATCTTTACCATAATTTTGTCATAATATCGTCTAATTTCGTCAAGCAAGTTTCGAATTTTGTCAAGCCTTCCTGTTCGAGCTACAGCAGGTTCCATTTTAGGTATTTTACCGGCTAACTTCAGCTGTTAAGATTTTTGAAAATGAACTTTATCTAACATATTATATATCAAAACATATCTAACAATTTCGTCTAATTTTGTCAAGCAAAAATTTTTCAAATCGGAAGTAGCAGACAGTAGCTACGGGCTGTCAAAGTTCCGTACCAATGTCCGCCATTTTGAAAAAAATTCGTCTTTGTCAAGTTATATGTCTAAACACATCTATTTTTAACAAGGATATTGAATATGTAAAAAAAGTTGCAATTGAACCATCCACAAGTAACTTATGTCCATTTTTAGGTTTGTGGATGGCCATCATGTCCAAAATTTTGAAAATTTTCGTCTAAGTCGTGTTATATGTCTAAAAATTTGTAAATTTTTCAAGAATTTAGAAAATGTTAAAATATTTTTGAACGGACCGTCCACAAGTGACTTATATCCAATTTTGGTTATAGAGGTCCATTTTTGAAACTAATATTCGCAATATGAGATTTGAGATTATTGTTGTTGTTTATTTATAATTCTTGAGATTATCAAGCCAAATATTTCTCGAAGTTTTTACGAAACCTATTTTTTAACAGGGACTAATATCATCAGAAAAAATACCCAAATCTTGCATGCCAGGTGATTGGATGAAAATATTTAAATGTGTGACGTAAATGGACGTAATATGGACGTAATTCTGACAAAGTTTATATTCGATATTAGTCCCTGTTAAAAAATAGGTTTCGGAAAAACTTTGAGAAATATTTGGCTTGATAATCTCAAGAATTATAAATAAACAACAACAATAATCTCAAATCTCATATTGCGAATATTAGTTTCAAAAATGGACCTCTATAACCAAAATTGGATATAAGTCACTTGTGGACGGTCCGTTCAAAAATATTTTAACATTTTCTAAATTCTTGAAAAATTTTCAAAATTTTGGACATGATGGCCATCCACAAACCTAAAAATGGACATAAGTTACTTGTGTATGGTTCAATTGCAACTTTTTTTACATATTCAATATCCTTGTTAAAAATAGATGTGTTTAGACATATAATTTGACAAAGACGAATTTTTTTCAAAATGGCGGACATTGGTACGGAACTTTGACAGCCCGTAGCTACTGTCTGCTACTTCCGATTTGAAAAATTTTTGCTTGACAAAATTAGACGAAATTGTTAGATATGTTTTGATATATAATATGTTAGATAAAGTTCATTTTCAAAAATCTTAACAGCTGAAGTTAGCCGGTAAAATACCTAAAATGGAACCTGCTGTAGCTCGAACAGTAAGGCTTGACAAAATTCGAACCTTGCTTGACGAAATTAGACGATATTATGACAAAATTATGGTAAAGATTTCAAATCGATTGGTGACAGCATGCAGGCTGACTTCAGTCACACATGAATTTGTAAATTTCTTTGGGATGGAATTTTGAAGATATTAAGTTTCATAGCTGGTTTCGTAGTCAAGGGAAGTTATTTTTGGGTATTGTGCGTCATATTTTGGCACAGACAGTAATGTTTCTACCTGAATATTGTGCATGCTAAAGGAATCCTTCTGAGAAAGATACAAGATACAAGAAGGTAGCATTAGCTAAGTTGGATTAGAAAATATCAGATTCCTTAATGGTCGTCACTTGTGAACAGCCTTTTATGAATATCCCCAAAACATCCAATCAACCATTCCTCGTCGTTGAATATTAATTTCCAACCTCATTTCCTCTTCTTCAATTTAGGATTATGATCCATATCAGGCAACAACAAATCTAACGAAATACAACACACATATGAATACGATGACATTATCAAATTCAGAATTGAACAACATATGTCCGCATGGAAAGGGAAGCACAAAAAGTGAGTAAACATAAAGTGTCATTATCACATTTTCAAATGGAAATTATGTGTGAAATTGGTAAGTGACATTATCAATTGAAACATAATTTCTGTGTAAACAAATTGATTGATGTAAATAATCTTTTCATACATAAAAAAATGTATATCCATTTCATATAACTATATATTTATTTTGTTCTTTTTTGTCTATGCTATAAATAAAAGTAGATCTTAATGCGGTCGAGCAGCGACGAGTGAGTATGGGTGCGGCAATGAAAGGTAATTTTGTCGTATCACAGAGTGATTTATGGGACACTCAGACTTTATCACACGCCAAACAACACTCGCGACATTCACCACGAAATCAACAAGGCCGCTGTCCAGACCATACATATGTTAATGCTCCATTACAGCAACAACAGCAAATATCACAATCTACACCTTCCTCATCACACGCCACAACGCCACAGCATGAACAGTATGAGAATGGATCTCCTGGTGCCATCTCTACAGGTAGCACGAGTGGCATTATGCAACGTAGTGTCTCGGAAAAGAATCGAAAGCATCGTCATAAGCAAAAGATTGCAGTATGTCAGAGTGAAACAGACAGTGAACGTGAACAGCGAACAGCACAATTGTGCGCACAGAATCGTAAACTGATGAAATCACATCATTCACATCATCAATCGACACCGAATGTGGCACCAGACGGTAGTCAGCAAAGTATTAAATCACATAAGCATAGATCAAAGAGTCGCGATCATCATCATCACCATAGGTCATCATCAAATATGCACGGTGCATGTTCCGAATCGGAATTGCTTGACAGTGACACTGCAATACTGCCCATTTTTAGAAAATTATTAACAGAAAAGGAATCTAGATATAGGCCAAATAGAAATGTAGGAGCAAGTTGTCCCAATATATCCATTAAATGTGATATTGTTGAATATTTGTAAAAAACTTATAAAGGATTGGCTATTGCAAATTATTTGTGGTAGTTGATGAGAGAAAATAATATGTAGAATCAATGAAATTATGGACTGGGAGTTGGGGATTTTTGAGGGTTTGGTGGATGTTTGTAGGAGTTGGATGGACCCTAAGGTATATTCTGAGGATATCCACTCAGTAGAAATGGAATTGTCTTCTAGGGTATCCTTAAGGTATATCTAAATGGAATTTAGTGGATATAGAAACCAGCTTCTGCTGGCTAACTTCAAATAAAGATAGACTTTCCTTCCCCAGCAATGAAGGTTTAGATACCTACAGTGGCGTAACCAGAACTTTTCCAAGGTAGATGGTTTAAACCCTAGAACACCCTCTGACTAGGCGTATGCCTACCTATCATACCTATCTAGATCATTAAGAGTCAGATACAATGTAGTTATCATCAAGGGGTACGAAACTATGATTTATTACTATTTTAGGACCTACCCTACCTTGGTCACTATTTTCGTAAAGTAGGATAGTTACCTCAGAGCAGGAACATATCCAGAAATTTTTCGAGGGGGTTTGATTTTTTTTGCATAGACGGGAAAACCCTAGCAACTTTTTTCTTAAAAACCCCTACCAAATTGAAAAAGGGAAATTTTGACCCCCAAAACCCTCCCCTGAATACACCCTTGCCTCAGAGAAGTCATATAGGTGGGTTATGCAACTTTTAAAGCTCAAAATCAATTAAATCAAAAACAGCAAATTAAAAATTAATGAAAACATCTTAAAGTTCTTAACTAAAGTACATGAAAAATTCAAAAAATTTCCACCAACGACTCAAACCCATTCCCAGTCCAAATCATAACTCAATAGAGAGTGAAACTTTTCAATTTTCGATGAAAAAAATGTCAATCAAGGGATTTGTGTAAGTAAAACTAACTAAACAACATTTTTTATTATTTAATTTCAAACATTTTTTGTCATTAAAAATTTACTAAACAAATTTTTTTAACATACATTATAAAAGTGAACTAGGAAATAGCAGTGAAACTTTTTTGAGTTCAAATGGAATTTTTAAAGCAAAATGCAATAGTTTTTAAAATAAAATAAATAAATTAAGGATGTAACAAGCATTTGAGACCTCATCGAGAAGACGTTTTAGTTGTGAATTGCTTTACATAATAATCTCTAATCTAATAACCTTATCTCTCTCTTTGCTCAACGTAGTGGACTAAGACTTATCAAAAGAGACAAAACATTTTATGAACATTGTGCTTAAGGAATTTTTTAGGCAAAGGATATGAAGAAAAAAATGAACGAAATTCTAATTGAATTGATGGAAAAAAAGTTAAATTATTTAGTAGCTAATAAAAAATTAATTAATCGTGAAAAAGACGAGCAATAAATTGTGTGCAAAAAAAGATCCAGGAAGGGATTCTCGAGCGGAACAGGTCGAACTAGATTCTTAGAGTTGTCTGCAGTTCCAATGAGAATTTCCTTCCATTATTATGATTTAGCAAAATTTTAACTGTTAATTTAATTAATTTTAGACCATTAAATCCACAATTCAAAATCAATTACCAAACCCCAAAACAATTACAGCATATCTACAAAATTTTAATCTCTTTTTAAAATCAATTAACACATTTAAATTCGATTTGAAATAATTTTTTAATACAATTCTTAAGAATTTTTTTCTCTGAGCAACACATGGCTCTGTAGTGGATTCCATATGGTTGCCTTTACCTACCCAAATGGCACACGGAGCAGAAATGGCATCCGTCTTTTGAAAAACCTGGCTTCTCGTTAGCATGATGCTATTTTCAACTTTTTTTTGCCATTTGGGTTCATTTGTATCGCTTGGGTTTTGTCAGCGTAAAACATTACTGCTTGAACTTATTTTTCCCTTAAACAAGATTTTTATTATCCACCACAGCTGCATGGCATTATTTTTAATTTACAGCAGCAATTATTTATGAGAAATGTCTTCCTATTAATCCTCCATACGACAATGAACTGGTGAGAATAGTCACAGTGTAAATGGTGGAATCTAGCAGTGACTAAGAAGCAGTTTTGAATTGAAATGGATAGAGATAAGGAGTGGAGGACAAAAGTTTAAAGTTTTGATAGGAAAAAATAGTGTTCACTAATTTTAGGAGCCGATTCTTGCTATCTTGGTGTCATTTAAAGGTTAACCTTGCAATAATAAAGAAAACCATAGAGTATACCCCAGTTATTGTCTTTAGTATGACAAGGGTATACCCTAGCATACACCTGGGGTCGATTTCTGGGGTGGGTGGTTATCCAAGGTTACCTTATCCACCTACCCTATCCTAGGGTACCCATACCATCTAGGGTACCCTAGGATAGGGTAGGTGGATAAGGTAACCTTGGATAACCACCAACCCTATCCTAGAATATCTATCTAGGGTACTTGAGGATACCTTTTAGATATATCCTGTCTTAGAATGGTACATCAAATGAATACCCAAGATTATACCTTCATTAAATTACGACAGTAAAATGGCTATTAAATTGGAACTTAATTTGCACATTTCCTTCAAAAAAACTAATAGCTTTTTAAAATAATTTTTAAAATTTAGTCCAAATTCTCAAAATGTCCCAGAAACAACTTTTTCTGAATAATTAATTCCTTTAATATTTTTTCACGCTTGTTTTCTTCTTTTGTTCCACTTTATCATCCAAAATTCAGAGTGGATGCGTCAATTATCAACAAATTTTTATTCTCTCAAATTATTCTCTCTTTATCACTTACATCCCTCATCTCTGCTCATTTTCTCACATTTCTCTCAGTTTTTCACATTGTATAAAATACAAATTATGTTTGCACAAGTCGTGAAAATACTACAAATAAGGAATTCACATGAGAGAATAAAAAAAAATTACAAAAAAATGTTAAGAATTTAAAAAAAAAATAAGAAAGAAAGCAGATAAGATGAAAAATTGATGTTTTAGAAAATAATTTATGTGTTCAAGTCAGAAAAACATTTGTAAATAGTACAGTGGAATTGCTATCTGATGATAAAATGAGAAATAAAATAAAAAAGTGAAGGAAAAACTGAAAATTTTTGATGAAAATTAAGTAACATGATGTCTGAAAATGCGGAAATTGAAAAATAATAAAAAAATTATTAAAATAAATAAATTTAATTTTTCATTGTTTGTTATTGTTTACAGGATTTTCAGGCTGATGAGATAAGACTCAATAGGAAGGAATTGAAATTCAAATTTTTAGAATCCGTTAAAATAGGGTAAAAAATGTTAATTTTGGTCAATGTATTTTTTGGTCATTTTCTAAAATGGACACTAAGCATTTTAAGTATCACATTTGTTCACAAGATTTGAAGAGGAGCAAAAAATAAGGATACGTTTTTGAGCTTTTGAATTTTAAGCCTTCCTGTGACTTGAAATCTTGAAAACAAAAAAATGTGAGAAAATCCAAAATTTGGTACTTTTTTGGTTTTGTCATTTGTGCTAAAGCAGATAATTTTCATAACATAATGAGTATACAGAAAGAAAGCTCTTGATTTCTTCTATCGATGCTCATACCAACTTTCTTAAATAAATAAAGCATTGCTTCAAAAACTTGGAAACAAAATGACCCATTTTCAAATGTATTTTTTGGTCAAAAAAAATGTATTTTTTGGTCATTTTGTAATGAACAAAAGTATTAAAAATTTTGAAACTTTTTGATGAGGATTTAAAGGTTTGGGTCTAAGTATTACGTGACAAAAAGGATTTGGACATAGCTGCAAGATAAAAGCATGAAATCATTCATAAAACTTTTTAAAAATTGTTTGTTGACAAAAAATTTCAATGCTCACTTCGGAAAAAAAGTACCAATTTTAACATTTTTTGTGACCAAAAAATACATTTTTTGACCAAAAAATACATTTTTCTTTTAAATGGATATATCTTGGATACGACAAGTTTGTGGATTCTGATTTTTTCTGGAGTGAAAATATCCACAAATTCTGACATTTTGATATATTTTCAATCAAGATCAAATGAAGCAGTGAAGAGTACAAAGCCTTCAAAGCTTTCAAAGTGTAAAAATGACCAAAATTAACATTTTTTACCCTATTTGAAATAAAAATTTCATATTCAAATTTTTGAAATCCGTTAAAAATTTAAGATTCAAATTTTTGAAATCCGTTAAAAAATTAAGATTCAAATTTTTGAAATCCGTTAAAAAGTTAAGATTCAAATTTTTGAAATCCGTTAAAAATATAAAATTCAAATTTTTGAAATCCGTTAAAAAGTTAAGATTCAAATTTTTGAAATCCGTTAAAATTTTAAGATTCAAATTTTTCAAAACCGTTAAATCTTTGAGATTGAAATTTTCAGCGTCGAGTTTCAAATTTTTGAAATCCGTTAAATATGAAATTTTTAAAAATCCGTTAAAATTGAATCATTTTAGTATGAAATTTTAGACTTCTTCTGTAAAATGCGTGTTATCATAAAGGAATGATCCCCAAATTGTTCAAAAATTACTTCCATCTATTAAAATAATCAAGAATCTACCCATAAAGATACACAATTCACCTAAAATACTTAATACTCATTATTTCTCCAGTCTAACCTTCACAATCATCATCAACCCTAATCAAACTATCCATGCCTATCCACACCTTTTTCCGACTCCCTCCTCCTCACAATTTCCATACGATTCCACTCAATTTCATTCATCACTTTAGAAAACAACCTTGAAGATTTATTAAGGTAAAGGCCACATGTAGGAACAGCTGTAGTTCTCATCACGTTAAGTGTTTTTTATATCATTCAAAATCATTCTCAATTGTCACTTAAAATAAGTAAAATAAATTGAATTGAATTGCACATAATGATGAGCTTAATGTCTCATCTTTTATCCGATCTGATCTGTTTCTAGTCTGTTTTTGAAGATTCGCGAAATATGTAATATGTGAATTTGTGGGAAGATGAGAATTTTTGTAAGTGAATTTAGTGGAATGTGATGGAAGAAATTGAGGTTATTGAAGAAATTTGGGAGGATTGAGATGAAATTGGATTGGAATTGGATTTAGATTGATACATAAAATGAGAATTAATTCAAACGTGGTAAAATGGATCAAATTTGTTTTAAAAAAAATTCTAAAAAATGTTGAATTGAAATTTAAGTTCATCAATTTTATACAGTTCAGTTTTAAATTGATTTTAATAATTTAAAATTTACGAAATTTGAGTGAGTCTCGAACCTTCATTCTATGATTTTCAGTTGCATGATCCTATCACTGAGGTATCCAGGGGTCGGTTTCTGGGGCTACCCTTGGGTACCTCTAGAATAACCCTCCTACACTATACCTGGGTACACCCTAGTGTATCCAAGTAGTATATCCACGATTGAGTAGAGTCCGGATAGACTCAGATACTGGCCCCAGGATTGTAAATGTTTAAAACAATATTTGATCAAATTTTTAGGGACCGTTCATAAAAGACGTCACGCAAAAACAAAATTTTTAGATCCCCTCTGTCACAAAATTATCATAAAATTTTTTTCCTTATTTTGGAAGTGTCACACAGCATCAGACCCCCTTCCACCCCAAAAATTGGACGTTATTTATGAACAACCCTTATAAATTTTCATATTTTTGGGAAACGATCCTTAAAAATAATTAAAATAAAATCCAAAAAAATCTTATTCCAAAAAAAAATCTCAAAATAAATCCACATTCAGCATCATAACGGTCAATAAAGCAATATTTCAAATAAAATCTCCTGAACGTACTAGATTCTTGCGAAATAATCATGCGCTAAAAAGGAAATTCTTCTCCCCTATATATTTTTTTCTGTGTATCATATTGAAAGTTTCATTTCATACTCATTCAGCCGCTCCCCAAGAAAAATCCACATCGCATAGTGAAATTTGTGGAAAAAAACAATTTTTATATGAAATTCCTTGTGTGTAAAAAAAAAGTGGAACTGAGTGGAAAAAAAGTTATATAAATTTCTAGCCAAATTAAAAAGACTCTAAATTGTTAAATTTTAATATTAATCATAAGTGGTTGTAGTCAGTTTTTAAGTATAACGTAAGAATAATGTGAAAATTTAGTGAAAATCATAAAAAAATGAGAAAAAATTTCATTTTGCTGAAAAAAAATTTTTTTTGTGACACAAAAAAGTGAAAAAAAAATTGTTAAAATTCTCGACTTTTGTGAGATGAAAATTGTTTTAAAAGTATATCTGAATAATCGATAATAAGTAAATTCGTGCCAAAAAAAGATCCACAAAAGAAAGGCTTCATTTTGACGGAAGGAAAAAGTCTTTTTTTGGGTGGTGACAGGAATGTTTAAAAAAAATCTTTTTTATGGCTCATCAGGAGAATAATTTCATCTGATTAATTTTTTGGGATGAATTTGTTCATAAAATTTGCAAATTTTAATCAGTTTTTGGTGTCTCGAGTGGATTTTTCAGCTCGTTGATTAAAATTCTGCAGAAACAACTTTTTTTGTTGTAATTCAATCAAAATTTGGGTCCAAAATGGAATTAATTGACATTCATGTAGTCACAGACTCATGACACAACCTAGTCAAGTGCTGCAGTCAACAACAAAAAGCTGTGAAAATCCACAAGGATTGTACTTCTCTAAAATGCTCTTTTGTTGTCTTGACATCACTCTGAGGATTGCAGATATACTTCAAATAGTTTGTAGAAGATGCTCATGGTTATAGCTATAGAAATTGCAAATCGAATGCTTTGAACAATGTTTCATGCTATGTGCTGAGGAACTCGTTATGCCAATCAAAAGTGATGGTTGTTATTAAGTGGTTGTTAATATTAGGTGTGCAAATTGCTCAAATAACCTTTGTTGGCGGAACTTTTTTCAATATTAGTGGGGGAAGGGTGGGGGGGGGGGTTGGTACATTATGTTCGTGTGCATTTTAAATCAATTTATTTTCTAAAGTTGCCAAAGCTTTCCATTGAACTTCGTCATGGAAAATTGTAAATTGTTATTATCTGCATTAAATATACATATTAAGAAACTAGAAAATCATGGGGTCGTCCATATATTACGTAACGCACAAAGGTAATTTTCAACCCGTCCCTAACCCCTTTGTCACGGTTTTCTCAAATAAAAATTCCTTTGTTTGTAATGTCATATAGCTTTTCAATACTCTCTTTCTAAAAGGAACATAATAAGGAGTTGGGTTATTCATAAATGATGTCCAAAAATGGAAATTTTAGACGCCTTACCTGTATTATAAGGTGTATTAAGGGAGGGATTTGGGGCCTCTTTTTGGTAATATTTTATCAATTTGTTAGGGGTTTTTAGAAAAAAATCCAAACCCCCCCTCCCCCTCGTCAATATAAAAAAAAATCAAAACCCCTTCCTCAAAAAATTTCTGGATACGCCCCTACACTGCATTGTTACAAAATTTTCAATCAAAATCAAACTTTCAGGAAAATTTGTGACAAAAAAGAGAAGAGGGGTTTCAAAAATCCATGCATCACGTAACACGCTTAGGAGACATTCGTAAATTACGTCACACAACAAAACGACTTCTTCCCCCTCCCATTGTTACAAATTTTCCATACAAAAAAATTTATTATGTTTGAACTGTCACAAATCCTTCCACCCCCTTTTCCCCTTAAAGCGTGACGTAATTTATGAACGGCCCCTTAGCTGTTCCGATTAAAGAGATTTATAGCTGTGTTAGAGCATTTTGAGGCTTATAATTTTGGAATGAATGAGGGTGTTCGTCAAGCCACCTCACTTAAGTTAGACCTACATTTAATATTATGATTCATTTGGGGACTTTTATAAATGACGTCCAATTTTTAAGGGTTAGAGGAGGTGTGTCGCTATTTGACACTTCCATACAAAAGAACATTTTTCGTATTGTGACAAAAGGGAGAGTGGATTTAAAAATCTCGTTTTTTGCATGACATCATTTATGAACAGCCCCTTGCAGTCAAGGGGTAGGGACTGTACTACACTCGCTACACTTTACTACACAATCACTACACTTTACTACACTTTGCTACACTTTCAACACTTTTCAACACAATTTTACACTTAGCTACACTTAGCTACACTTTACTACACTTTGCTACACTTTACTACACTTTGCTACACTTTGCTACACTTTACTACACTTTGCTACACTTTGCTACACTTTGCTACACTTTGCTACACTTTACTACACTTTGCTACACTTTGCTACACTTTACTACACTTTGCTACACTTTACTACACTTTGCTACACTTTGCTACACTTTACTACACTTTAATACACTTTACCACACTTTACTACACTTTGCTACACTTTTCTACACTGGAAAAATTTTGGTAATTTTTTAATTACTGATTCTTTTTGATCGTAATCCACAAAAATGAAAGAAAAGAAATGAAGAATAAAAAAACGAAGTTCAGGAAGGTGGTATAGTGTTTTCATGATGTTTAACTACGACCAAAACTACCTATTAAGTTATTTTATATATATTTTATATATATTGTTAAAATCAGTTAAAACTAATCATTTTGAGATGGTTCAGTATGACTCTTTTGATAAACTAAAGTAACGTGACAGTGACATTATAGGAGTTATGTTGGTGTTAAAAAATTTCTTGTTACAACAATACGTGTGCATAATATAGTTGTTAATAATCTATCAAAATAATTAAAATTACTGCAAAGATTAGCAGATTACAACTAGAGCACATTTTCTCCTCGAAGATCAATAAAGTAGTTCATAAAATAGTACAACATTTTTAATTGTCTAATTTAGGTACACTTGTGCACCATTCAAACTACTTATCATTGCAAAACCAATTAAATTAGGTTATCTTTGACGAAGATAACCAAAATCTAGTATTTTTAATTATTAATTAAAAATTTGTTTTTTTTTAATTTGTTGTGAGCTTCCTTAAAAAGCAGGTTAAAAAGAGACAACCTTATTCCCTCTTATTCATAATTCGAATTGGAGGCTAAGCTATCGAAATATTAAAGCTTATTTGGTTAAAATTTATCAAATTAAAACTTAAAAAGAGTTTGCTGTAGTTGTATTGTTCTCGGAATTTAATATGATAGAACCATCAATTTTTAGAACATTTTCTAAACTCAGATTGAAATAACTCATTCCGTTATTCCGTCTGTTCCAGCAACTAGTCTCGCAGGAAAAGTCCAATCAACTTTAAATTTGGCACAGTGATAGTTTTCATATCTAGGATTTGTACGACGGAAGGATTTTGGAATTGGTCACTTCTTTCCTGACTTATAGCCATTAGAATTGATTGATTCGACTTTTCATACAAAAACTTGGGAGATTCGAAGTCGATTTCAAGTCGAGGTCGACTCACCTCGACTTCAAGCTCTGCATTTTCACACAAATTTGACTTTTTTTTTTGTTGAAATTTTTGAATACCTTAACCAAATGAGCTGAAATTTGGTGTGGAGGTTCCTTGATTGTGCCTGAATATGGAAACAATACCGTATTTGAATCTAAAGGGCAAGCAATTGATGTAATTGATCAAATGGGCTGATATTTAGAAAAAATTTTCAGGGTTGTAGCCAGGGAGGGGTCCAAGGGGTTCCAAGCTCCCTCGAAAAACGTTTAAATGAAAAAATTTTTTCTGAAAAAAATTTATTTTCAAAATTTGTCCGACATTCTTCTAAAGCTCAACTTTGTAGTTTAATCATTTACGTACTGTTAAAATTAATAAAAAATACAAAAACTTGAGTAAAAAATTTTAATTTTTTTTTGTAAATCCCTTAAACATTTTTTTCTTGACTCTGTAACATTTGAATTTGTAAATAAGAAGAAGAATGTCGCTGTAATCGTAAAATTCGCTTCTATCTCGCATATAGGAGGATTTAAGCGATTTTTCCTTATTTATGAGTTTTAACAATATAATTCAACCTTAAAATAAAGTTAGTTTTGCAAGCTTAATGACCATGTAGCTATCAATCTCAAAAAATCCGAAGTCCTTTTGTACTTTCGTTGCCGAAATTTTAGTGACCCAGTCAGCCAGCTAACTAAAATGAATAGAAAAGCGAATTGTTTCTAATGATTTAGATGAGTTACGTCAATGAAATATGTATTGAAAACTGAACAATATATATAATAAAATTGATATTTTTTTGTAATTTTGTAGTTTTCAGGTTTTGAATTGCTCAAACGTACATTTTTTCACGCAAAGAAAGATACATAGGCATAATAAATTTAGGGGTACAGAACTTCAATTTGAATATGTAAAGATCACGCCATTCTGCAAATATGTGGAAAAGAAGCGAATTTTTCGATTACAGAATGCCACAATTGAGTTTGGAAAATGCGCTAAAAAAGTGAAATGTGTATGGAAATCGTAAAAATTAAATTAATTGATTTTATTCAAGATCACATAACTTTTCCTATGAGTCATCATATGGAATTTCGACTAAATTTGTGATTCTGTATCACTCAAGTAATAAAATATATATGAAATAGCTTTAACAATACTTTTCTTGAATTGCTGCACTTTACTACACTTTGCTACACAATCACTACACTTACTACACTTTGCTACACTTTACTACACTTTGCTACACTTTACTACACTTTGCTACACTTTGCTACACTTTACTACACTTTACTACACTTTACCACACTTTACTACACTTTGCTACACTTTACTACACTTTTCTACACAATTTTGGGAGTCCCTACCCCTTGCTTGCAGTACATATGATTCGAAAATAATAATAATAATGCAAAAGGGTGTCAGCGATTCGGTGAATCCAACTGAAGGCACTGCGACTTCAAATGATTCAAAAAAGTTTGAACCAAGTCCTGAGTCTTGAACCCATGACCATTGTGTCGGTATGCAGTAATTAAGTGCTTTAGTACTAAACCACTACGTCATCGAACCACTTCAGCTCACTAAACTTTTTTTAGTATTAATCGCCTATTGAATTGAACTCAATAGACACATTCACAATTGAAAATGCAATAAACTGTTTCTATGTAAAAATTCCATTTGAAAATGTATTTTTACAAACAATTTCTCTTTTTTCCACTAAAATATGCACCAAATTGCTATAAACATTTCAGAGAAGAAAAAGCTGCATCATTTAACACAAACAAACCCCTGATGATGCCAGATAACTGAAAATGCACAGAGAAAAAAGAGAGAGCCAAAAATAAAAATTGGGTGTGAGAATGTGAATGTGGCGAAATAAAAGTGAATTAAGTTTACATTAAATACTCCGTTGAGGCCACCAACAAAAATATTTTTTTAAGTCATGTGCTGCAAAAATTTTTATTAAATGATTAAAAGTGGAAATGGGTAAAAAAGAGAGAAACTCTTGCCCCAATTACTGCTGTTTGGTTCTTGCTCTCCATCTCTCCATCTCACAACAATCAAACATGTAATATGAAATTAGAAACGGAAACGATTTACAATTTTCGTTTCTCATCTTTACATTACATTTTTTTTTTGCTTTATTATTATTGTTGATGCTCTTAATGTTGCTACTGCTGTTCTTTTTTTGGTGGCAATGATAAAACATTAATTACTGCTGGAAATGGGAAAAGGAAAATAATTTATACTGCCATTTAATCATTTCATATTTTTTTCTCTCATTTTTAGCGCGATTGTCTCGTGAGTGGATTTTGACATAACATATTTTTGAATTGAGGCTTTGTATGGTGTGGCGTAGCATGGGTGATTTGTTGACTGTGGTCAAGTTAAAGGTTTTATGACTCTCTTATATGCGTCTTAGCGCAGGATGTGAATCTATATAATCAAGGTTGTCTCTAAAAGTTGCATACAGAAAGTTTTTTATTTAAAATAGAGGAACCGACCCCAGGGGCTAATTTTTGAGGATACCCGTGTATCCTACTCTACCTAGGTGGGGTGACAATACGGTAGAAACTGGCTCCAGATACTAAGCAGCAAGTGCGGAGCCACGAAGGTCCAAGGAGGTCAAAACATGAGTAAAAGAAGAAAAAAGGTGAAATACTTAAAAAAAATCTGGTTACGCTCCTGTTAGAATGTCACATCCCCATTACTCCTCCTTTGCTACGCTACTATTTAAATGATAAGATTCAGCTCTAATAGGATATCCATTTAGACATCATTAATCATTTTGATGATAGACAGGGTGCACATATCTTTTTTTAATGATGAAGTCACAGATTTGTTTTTGAAGGAATTCTTAGTGAATTAGGTCATCTGACTAAGCAATAATTTGCTCATAAACTCTCTATTTAAAGTATGTGGGTTGTTCATAAATGACGTCTATCGCACACTTTTTATACAAAAAATTATTTTGTTCTGGATTGATTGAGATTGAGATGGTGTAGCTAGGGGTCAGTCTTTTTGTATGGATAAATACTTTTAAGGAGGGAGCATGTTGTGGTTTTTTTTCCAAAAAAAACATGGATTAGATGACCGTCAGGGGCATAACATAAGAAAAGCGATAGACTAATAAATAAATAAAATAACAAGGGCGTGGAAAATGAGATATTTGCCTAGGACGAGTCAATGCATTATAGAGGTTTCTAAGGTAATTTCTAAAGAATATTTTCCATGATCATCATTTATGAGCATGTTTCACCAATAGTTCAAAGAAAAAACATTCTAAAATTCCTTCGCAAAAATCGCCTTAGTCATCCAACTCTACAATCCATCCCCAACCTTCTCCTCTTAATTATTATCATTTTATCATTTTTATTTACTGTTGCAGAAAGAAAATCCCCCTCATCTAACATCTTACATGAAAAAAGACACAAAAGAAATAATAATAAAAAAATTATTTACATCTATGACGTCAGAAATGTCTTGAGAGAAATATTGCTAGGCAAATAAGTCAGAAAAGAAAATGGCTTTAGTCCTTTGAAGGATTTATTTACATTAACTTTATATTCTTGCCTTGATGTACAAGTTCTGTGTGCTTGTGTGATGGATCGTGACTGAATTTTTCCTCTCCTTGATCCTTATGGGAAATAAAGTTGTGATCTTTTTGAGTCAAAGGACAATTTTCGGGGGATGTGAAGTTTTTTTGTGGAACTTCCAGATTTTTGCTTAATGGAACTATCTTTAAGAAGATTATGCATTCAGCATTCCCAATAATTTATTCAACATAAAATTAATTCAATATTGACTTATGTAATCCACAAATGTTATCGAAATTACAATAAAATGAAGACTTTATGAAAATGGATCAAAAACTTCATAGTTGCAATAATTTAAATGACTGCAGTTTTTCTAATGGATGCAAAAAGTTTTCATTTCAATTCATTTTAATGTCTATTACTTCTCAAAATGATTATGATGAGATTGTTTCATGAACTTGACAAGTAATGAAGATGTTTTGATGTGATTTTAAGGCGCAGGGGCCGGTTACTTTTCTAAATTTATGTATAGGGGTCGTTCACAAATTATGTCACGCAAAAAAATAATTTTTTGACCCTCCCTTCTCCCTCTTGTCACAAAATTTCCAAAGAACAAAAAAATTTGTATTTTGGACTGTCATAAATTCTTCAAACTCCTCCCCCCTAAAGCGTGACGTAATTTGCGAACGACCCCATATCCCTACCCTCCTTTTGGATATACTTCTACCTTGCCTTACCTTGTACTATTCTATCTTACTCTACATTACCCTATCTGCTTTAGTCTTCTACTCTACCCTACCCAGGGGCGTATCCAGAAAGTTTTTGAAAATTTAGGGTGGGTTATAGCATTTTTTCTTGAAAACCCCTAGCAAATTGAAAAATTTTTCTCAAAAAGGGGAAGTGGTTTTGACAACCAAACCCACCCCCTCCACTGAATTCGCCCCTGACCCTACCCTTCCCTACTCTGCTCTACTCTACCATAACTTACCCTACCCTACCTACCTAAACCCATCCCCTACCTACTCCTACTCTACTTTACCCTACCGTACCCAAGATACACACTAAGGGCAGTAGTATACATCTACGGAGGAGAAATTGATCCCAGAAATATCGTTGGGGTACATGAATGAATGGTTAAGGCCATTGGCTGCAAACAGTTCTTATTATTCGAAAATGGTTCTTATTCTTCGAAGAAAAAATTTCGAAAATTTGAATTTTTTTGAATTGAAAATGGCCGTTGTAAATCAAAACAAAAACTTTTTTACTTAATTTAATTAAATATGGGTAAAGCTTGCAAAGTTGCTAGCTGAAACCAAAACAAATCATTAAATCATGTTTTTGAAGTGTTGAAACATTCCATAAATAAGAATTAGTGCAATTTTTTATAACGGTATTTTCAAATTCAAAAATTTTATCGTTCGAATAGCCTTTGAAAAAATCTCGAAAAAATTTTGAATTTAAAAAAAATAACGGTTGATGATGTTGTTTGCAGCCAATGGGGTTAAGGGTTTATTCGAAGGTAATGCTTAGACCCCCTCTTGGGTTTGTTACACTTCATATTAAATGTTTTATCCTACAGACAACTAGCCATCCAAAAAAACATTCTAAATCATGAATCATCCTCTCAAAAAATCATGCTACAAAAGGAAATCAAATAAATGTACTCAAGATACTGAAATGAAAAAAAGAGATGAAAGGAATTAAGCTTGATGAGAGGAAGAGAGCAAAAAAATGTATTCACAAAAGGGAAGAAGAAATGAACGAACAGGGAGCATAAAAATGTGTAGAATTAACTAAATAGAGAGTAAAAAGTAGATTATCTCCTTATGCCAATCAACTGTAATTCATCGCTGTCTTACGTACACAGCATCAAAATTTAATTTAATTAAATAAAGTCAAATGTACAGCAATTGACGTGAGATTCTGATTCTGTAAGCTGATAATTGAAAATGTAAATGAATTTGTAGATTGAAAAAATTGCTCACAATGCAAAATTGCTGGACAAACTTCACAAAAGCTTCTTGCTTCATAAATTTCACATTTTTCACCCCAAAAAAGTCTTTTTTTTTGTTCCTCAATACAAATAAAAGCTTTTATAAATAAGTCAATTGTGAAAATGAAATTGACGAAACATTCACTTTCATTTTTCATGTGTCTGACTGTATACAATCGATATAAATCGATGTAGTGTTCAATGTTCTAGACATCTCAAGGCTATTTTTTATGAGATAAATCTAATATTAGGGGAATTGACGAATGTTTCGAAAATTTAATTTTTTCAGCTATCCGAGTTGAATTTTCAAGAACTCAATTTTTTGAGTAAAAATTGAATTTTGATGATTGGCAGTTTAGGAAGATTGAATATTGAGAGAATGGTTCGATGCGCTTCATTCGAATAGAAATGAGAAGATAATGGAATTGGAAATTTTTTCGACCATTGTAGATTCATTTTGCTTGGGTGGAATTCAATATTCAGAACAATAATTTCATTACTATCAACTAGATAATAGATTAAACAGTACTTAATGAGTATAATTAAAGCTATTAGTATCATTAAGCAGCAACAAATCACTTTAAATAGCTAGAAAATTGCAAAATTTGAAAATTTGCATTCGAATTTCGAAAATCGTTTGTTTACAATTTTAAAATGAAATTTTGTTTCCTAAATTTTGGCTTAATTTCATTATTATCAACTAGATAATAGATTAGAAAATACTTATTGAGTATAATTAAAGCTATTAGTATCATTAAGCAACTAAGCAAAGCTAAAAAAATTGAAATTGACAATTTTCGAATTTCGAAAATTATTTGTAAACAAACATTAGAAAAAGTATGGTAAATTTTAAATTTTTGCAAAAAATAACAACAATTTCTGTCGTTGTCTTGTATTGGGTTGCAGTAAATTTTAAATTTTCCAATTTTACAGTCCTAAGTTCACCAAACTGATCACAGTCTTCATATCCCAGCATCTCTTATTTCGAAAATTTCCCACAAGAACTCACATGAATCAACACCCTCCATGCATCATTTCTCTCATACATATTAATAGTGCAATATTCCCAAAAGCTCATTCTTCTTCATATTGCATCCTACATGAAGAATCATACGTCGCAGCACAATTTTAACTGAGAAAGTAACGCTTGAGACTATAGATCTTCATATTTTTTTGCATTATTTAAGAAGATAGTTCCACCTTTACCTTACTCAACATGAAAAATAAACACACATGGATGATAATTTATGTTATATAAAAAATGAGTACATTTACATCTCTTCTTAGAAGACAATATCCTCCACTGTCCATTAAATATGAGACGAGTGTTGTGGATTCAGTTCGAAAAAAATCCAATTTTTTTTGGCAATATGATCAAATGACGTCACAGAAGCAGCAGTTGTATGTGCAGCATTTTTATATAGTTATTCAGTGAAGCGCATGGCACATATATAATGAGATGTTACTTAAAAGAAATTGTCGCATTTATATCCCAGCTATATAAGCCATAAATTTCTCTTCTTTCCCTCACTTTTATCCAATCTTCTTTCCTTTCTTCTGTGCTTTCCACCGAGAGAAACGACGGATGAAGAAGAAGATGAACGGAACAATGAAAATAAAAATAAAGAAGAGATGCTTTTCGTGGAGAATTCACATGCACAACATGAAAATGAGAGCGGAAAATACACAAAATCCAATAAAAAAAATCCCATGTTCATTTCATTCACAAAAAATTTCCAAAAATGACTTTGTATGTATTAGTTTGGGTCATTAATATTGAGATGATGTCCTTTGTCTATTTTTAAATGCTGCAGCTATTGTTATTCTTATGGATGTTTTGTCAGGATTTGTACTGCTGATGCTGGCTTGTGTGAGATGATTGTGGGTGGAGGTGTGAGAATGGAGTTGAGTCCTAATAATTTCTGAGGCGTACGATGATTAGGGATGATTTTGTCTTCTTGTTGTAGCTCTTAAGTAATTTCTTTTTTCATAAAATGGGATTTTGTGACAAAAATTTATTTTGGGTTACATTATAGGAGATGTTGTGTAGCAAGAAGAGGGGTAACCAGGTCGATGCTCGGTCATCTCATACTAGAAAAGGGGATAAAACTATGTATTTTTTTACAAGGGGGCATAAAACTATAAATTTTTACCAAAGGGGCATGAAACTATGAATTTTTACCAAAGGGGTATGAAACTATGAATGTTACCAAAGGGAGTGAAACTACGAATTTTTGATAAAGTGGCATAAAACTATGAATTTTTAGTAAAGGGCATAAAAATATGAATAACAAAGGGTGTTAAACTACGAGTGATCAGCAACGGGCCTAAAACTAGCAAGGGGAGGGGTCAAACGACCCTTGGAACTAAATCTTATTATTAAAAAGGCATCTAATTTGGGTATAGCTGTGTAACATATTTTTGTATGGAACAACTCCTTTCCATAAGACCCCAAAATTAAAATTAAATCACAACAAAAACAATGCATCCTTTTTCCTAACAAACATTTCACATTCCGCCAGATTTCACAACGCTTCTTATTCATCCCGCTCTCACATTTTCATTTCCTCTTGCTTTCGTCAACATATTTCTATGTCATTACTTGACAGAAAAGGAATGAATTCCTTTCTGTTTTCCATTAAAGTTCAAAAACTGAGTTCCGCACAATCTCTCTGGATGTAAAATATGATAAAGGAAATGCCATGAGTCAAACAAAGTTTTTAAATCATTTTAAAGTTATTTACGCTTCAAAAGAAATGAAGTGGTCAGTTTGAGGAAGTTTCTCATTGTATTGTGCATATAAAATTCCAATAATGGAATTTTAATGAAAAAATATAAGAACTTCTTGAGTAATTGATTTACAGTTCAGATGAGTTGATTGAATAAAATTATAAAACTTTCAGAGACATCAATAAAGAATTCCTTCAGCTTCATAACGCTTAAAACTCATCGAGTTCAGAATTCAATAAAGAAACTTTCATATTCGATTCATTACATAGCTTAATTGTATTGGAAGTTGAGTGGATGTGTGTGTATAATTTTTAATGGATGTTCTGTATGACTTTAAAGTTTAGTTTAGACTCGTTAAGCTGCTGTTCCGTTTTATTCTTATTTATTGTTCTCGGTACTTCTGGAGATGGTTGCCAAGAATATCTTTTTGATAGCTAAAAATGAATTAAAACTATTTATCTACTTATAAAGGGCGTGAAACTATTTTTTTGGCAAGGGGTGTATAGCTATGAATTTAGCAAAGGGCGTGAAACTATGAATTTCTTACAGATTTTTAGTAAAGGGCATGAAATTGTAAATTTTTAACAAAGGGTGTGAAACTACGAATTTCTAAAACGGGGTGTTAACTACGAATTTTTAGTAAAGGGCTTGAAACTATGGATTTTTCAGTAAAGGATGTGAAACTATGACTATGTTAAACCAAAAATAAAAAATTTCATACTTTCACACCCTTTAAAATTCAATACATTTAAAAGATAACCGTTAATAGAAAATGTCTCGCTTAAAATAAGACTTCCTTCCGTCATACTCGACAGAAACATTCAGCTAGTTCAAGTATAACGATTCAAGGGAAATGATAAGGAAAATCCATTAATGTGTGTCTCAAAACAATCAAGATATGAATATCTAAAGTTGATATATGTATAAGAATTAAATAAATTGTGTGGAAATGAAATTTTTTTCTTTCTTTTTTTGGCTTCTAAGTGGGAGGGAAAAAATTCCAACTCTTCTTTATGTTGTGGATTATTCGTTAAACAATTTTCATCGACATTTTTCATTGAAACATTTTGTCAATTTATGTGGCTCACACAAAAAAAATCTTTAACCTAAATTTTGAAAATGAAAACTTTTTCTCTCTTTATTTGAAGTAGAACTGGGCGTTTTTAGCATAGCGCATAGAATGTAAACCGAATGTACTTTTTGGCTTCAAACACATAGCATTCAAAACATTTATCTCTAACTGTGAGCATAGTGCAGTCATGTGCTTAGAAATTTGGCACACGGCTCTATCTGAATTGCTCAGCAAGTCTTAAAGTTCCATCGTTAAGATAAACTGCAAAATGATAAATGATACCCTGGATGTTGTTGTTGCTGTTAATTGCTTGTGTTTGAGAGAAAAAATTCTCAAGGTGGTTTAAAACTTTTACGTGAAAGTCATTATATACTTTTTGATTAATGTTCATAATGCTGAAAGAGTTTGGCTTTACTGCTTGGTGATGCGATGAACTTTGAATATTTAATTGTATAAATTTGCTGATTTTTGAGTAATTTAAACAATTTTTGAGAAAATCAGTCTAAATTTGGGTTTTAATGTTAATTTGAGCTACTTACATTAAAAATAATGGAGAATCAGCTAAATTAAAGTAATTGAAGAAGTTAAACTCTATTAAAATGATTTATTGATGCTTAATAACTATTATTAATAGTCTAATAATTAAATTAAGGTAGATTTCATCGATCTTTAAAGCCGAAAAGTTCAAATAAGACTGAAAACAACAACAAAGCAAAGGGGCATGAAACTAATCGCAGTAATTTGAAAAATTCAAAAAAATTATAACCGTTAAGAAGTTTGAAAGCTGAAATTGACTGAAAACGCCCAGTTTCTACTTAATTATGCATTTTAAGCCATATTTTAACAATTTTCCATTTCCTTTCTTCCAGCCAACTATTGCACCTAACTTTTAAGCACATATGACAACTAAATAAGAATAATAAATTGAACATTTTGGATACAATATTAAAATTAATAATTATTATAGTAATCTTTGATACCAGTGACTAAAATTAACATGTAAGAAAAGTGTAATAACAATAAACGACAGACTTTAGGTTAAAACTCAATTGCCATATTTAACACATAAGAACAGAATCTCCTATTATAGTAAAAAATAAAAAAATAATAATACTAAAATTGTTAAAGTGTGATTTCGTGTAGCTCAATTGAATTTAGTGTATAAATTGTTTGCGATAAGTGACATAAACATCAACTAAGTGGATATAATAAATAAATGTTCAGCTCAAAAACAAGAAAATAAGTAAATTTACCAAACTAACAGCATTTTATGTTTAAAGCGACTACATTTATTCATAAACAAGTTAAAAATCGTGTTTATGCATATTTAAATTGAATTAATCAATTTCAAAAAATATTTTGTGTGGAAATATTTTGATTTTAAACTGAGGAAAAGCACGTAAAGCAGGTCGGAACTATGTGGAGATTTATTTCTGTTTAGGGTGAGTACGATCTTTTAGATATTGATGATTTATGGCTTCTATGACTATGACACTGTGAGTTACTGAGTTGCTGGAGAGTATTGTGGATTTTAGAGGGGGTTCTGCATACTTTAATTTATGTTTTTGGCATGAAAATTGAATAAGTTAAGTTTTTGAGGTTAATTTTGATTTTTGGCGCCAAATTTTTAATAACTTTGGGGTTATACCTGGGACCGGTTTCTAGAACTACCCTAGGACAGGTTGGGTGAGATACCCTAGGAAACCTTAGATATACCCGAGATGGGAGTAGGGGTAGGTGGGTGTCCTTTCAAAATGAACATTTTTTAGTGATTTTAAAATTTTGGCGCAAAAATCTCACACTTTTCAGTTCATAACCACTAAATTCTCTAGAATCCATCCAATCTTCCATCCCTAGCATCATCAAATACACCAAATCTATCAAAAAACTTCCTTCAATCATCATTATAGTGGTTGCACCCTTTCGAAAAAGAAAAATTGCTTAAATTTTTTCATAAAACTTTTATTTCAAAAAGCGATTTTTTTCCATCTTTTTGGATGAAAAAGAAACTTTTCTAATCCCAAACAAAACCACAGCATCATCATTATTCATCAGCCTTATTCTTCTCTCCATGAAAATAAGAAAGGCACACATGAGCGAGGAAAAAAAAGTGCGATAAAAGAAGTAACAAGAATTTTTTTTCATGGAAAGCGTCAATAAGAAATTCACGATATATGCTGAAGTGTATAATGTATTTTTAATGTTGGTATGTTGGTTGCTTACATTTCCGCGTTTGTGATATTTTTTTTGTCACAAGCTACTTTCCAGCCATGCACATATAGTCGAATTTGTCTTCTCCCTTTTCCTGTTTATTTAAACGACAACAACGACACCACTTTTTATGCTTGTGTAAATTTTGCATAAGAAATTTTCGTGGAAGATAAGATATGTTGTGATAAACATCCTCGTGAAAGGTTTCGTAGGAATGAGTTTTGATGAATTTAAGTTGTAAAGTTTGTTTCTGAGTTTTTGGATTCTGAATTTTTTCTTATTTTAATTAAATTGCACAACGTAGTTGTTAGAGCACCTTTCCGTTGACGTTATAACAGGGTGTCCTAATGCTAACTCTAGGATAACGTTGCTAATCTACACCTACCCATCTCCTAGGATATCGTAATGCAACCACATAGTAGGGTACCCCATTTGCCAGGAGCGTATTCAAGGTTGACAACCAAACCCCTCCTTTTTTGAGAAATTTTTTTCAATTTGCTAGGATTTTTCAAGAAAAAAAATTTCTGGTATCCTATGATGTCCTGGGGTGGAGTAGGTAGTATTCTCTAAGATATACTCTACAGGGGCGTATCCAAGAATTTTTGAGGGGGGGAGGGGTTGAAATCTCTCCCCCCTCTGAATACGCCCTTGATACTCTACCTACACGGAGTAGGGTAGAGAGGGCACCCCTGGTATTACTTTGTAGCTATTATATAATCAGTTAATTAACTTCCAAGACCACAGAAATGATAGATACCAAATTCAAGTCTAAACCAAACATTCCTTTTTCCAGTCAATCAATGCCAATGCTTGACGGATTCAATTCAGAAGTATCCAATTAAAAAACCACTAATTAAAACAAACTCCACAAAAAGTTCCAACTCATCATCACATTTTTTTTCCTCCCTCATCACCGTCTGTAAAACCATTTTGAATGCTGAATGATAATGCAATTTTATTTATTGGCAAATGAAGTTAAAGCATTCATACACTTATGGTTGGTACTGAATGAAAAATTAATTTCCTTTAATTTTTGATGATATTCTGCTCCACTTTCATGAGCATCGATCTTTCCGCACAATTCGCTGTCATATTTATGTAAGTAAGAATGAGAGAGCGTGATAAAAAAAACAGCAGTAGCAGCAGCGAGGAAGTGAGAAAAGGAAGACGAGGAAGAAAAGTGAAGAGGGAATAATAAAATTTTATTACTGTTTAAGCCATTGAGATAGTCATTTGTGATAGCCACTGCTATATATCCGTTCTTTAATTTTTATGGTAGAATTTTAGAGTTAGGCATCTGGATACCAAGCCAACAAAAATGTATTATGAACCCGAACGACACACTCTTTTTCATGGTGGCCTAGTCACTTGTCACCAAGTCGCTGCCACAAGGCGACCATGTGTCATTCATGTGGCTGTATTTTGTGAAGACGAGCTGCACAACATGGATGTGTAACAGTTACGTGACAGCCTTTTGATAATATCGTATGACAACCATAAAAAGTTGACTGTCAAGATTAATACAAGGAAGCCACATGACGATCATTACCATAATGTGTCACTCGGGCTGATTTATGGGGATTAAGAACTTTGAGAATTTATTGAAAAAGTATGGAATTTATTTTCGTCTGTCCGGTATATTTTATTAGTCTGTTGTCGACAGGATTACGGCTGTACATGATGGATGTTAGAAATTGACTTTGACATTCGTAGGAGAAGCTTCATTTTTTGAGGGATTATGTTAAAAGCTTATGGTTCTATTTTTAGCACTTACAAATTCTTCTAATCTGATAATCTGATGTTCAATAAGTGACGATCATTTATGGAAGTGACTTTTTTTGAAATAAATGAAGAATTGCAGAGTAATTCATGTTTAGGGTTTGGTCAGGATGCTTTTTAAATCTATGATCCTTGCTCTACCATACCCTACCCCAAGGGTCGGTTGCTCGGTATACCCTAGGGTGTGCAATAGGATATATACTACCCCAGTGGTTAGACTAGGCTATTTTAACTCTAGTATATATCCTTAAGGACCGAACAACCATCCCCAGGTATATCCTAAGGTAAGGTACGTCAGGGTACCCCAGGTAGTCCAAAAAAGTGTTCCCTGAATATACAATTCATTGTATTTACCAAGAGTTCGTCGCGTAAATTGACTCTAAGATGAAATGACTTTACTTTTTCTATCTTCTAATAGCTTTTGAACCCTTCAAATCAAGAAAAGTCCTTGACAATATTATCTTCACAATCTCCCTCAAAAAAGCAATTCAATGAACTTTGAAATTACTAAAATTAACTCATCCAACAGATTCCATCTTCCATTTTCAATTTCATTTTCCAAAACCCCTCCATCCATAAAAGTGACAAAAACAAGTAAGAATATTTATCATAAGGAATAAAGATTAAGCCTCATAAAAAAATTATTTTTATGTCATCAATTAAACTTCCATTTTGGATTATCTCTCGCTAAAAGTTTTTTATTTCTTCCTCTCCTTTTGATGTATATCTGTCAATTAGCATTAAATTGACTAATTGGCATTATCATTTAATGAGATTCAAAATGACATCCAATTTTGGGTCAATAAACTTCCTTTCTTTTTGGACATGAACTTAAAATTGTATGAATCAATTGGATCTTTATGATTGCTTATTTTTGAGTCTCTTTATTTATTATCTCGGGAGATCTCTTCGTACATCAAGTAACTCTCCCACTCTCAGACGAAAATTCATTGAAACTTTTTTTACATCATCATCAAAACAAAACATTTACGTTCAATTGATGGGAAGATCAATGAACTTTTCGGTCAATCTTATCTCATTTTGTGTGGCTTATGTGATAGATTTATGAATTTTTGGGTCATGTGACAAGCATGTCATCATTTATCTGCATAATATTTGAGAGATCATTGTGGATATGATGGTAATTTTGTATGAATATTGAAGGATTTATGAAAAGCATTGAGATGAGTTTGTGAATTTTTAGCGTATTTTTCTAAAAAGAAAGGCTTCTTTGTCGTTTTGTCTGTCTGTCACTTCATTTTTTTTCTTCAAATAATACTTGACCGTTATTTTTCAAATATTATTATTCCGTTATTTTTCAAATATTATTCGACCGTTATTTTTCAAATATTATTCGACCGTTATTTTTCAAATATTATTCGACCGTTATTTTTCAAATATTATTTGACCGTTATTTTTCTAAAATATATTTTTCTAAAAATCCAAAGCATAATTGAAGAAAAATTTCTTTAAATACTAAACGTCATTTGTATACAATCCATAAAATTTTTCATCAAAAATACAGCTTCACAAATAGTTTACAAAAGCATTTAATATTCAATATTTACTTTTCAAAAGGACTTATATGTAAATCCTATAAAATATTCCAGTCAAGTCTATAGTTCGTATTATTCGCAGCCACTCGTACTGAAAATCCCGAGAAAATCCAATCAGCAAAGTCTAATTAGCGAATTTATTCCAATCACAATATTTTTTTCATAAAATTCTTTTGTAAAATTTTTTCCCCATTCAGTCGTGAAGATAAAATTTAATTATTTTCAGTTTCAGCATTTTTCTATAATAAAAGGAATAAAAGACAATGCAAGACAGACAAAAAAGTCATGTATGAGAATGATGAAAATTTTATTACAGAAACTTACCTTTTTTAATCTCTTTGAAATTAAGTATTCCATTCCATCGAGTCAACTGAGAAAAGAAAAAGGAACAAAAACATGGATAATAAGAAGCTTCCTTTATTCTCACATTATAAGGAACGAAGATTTAATTTAAATGGAAATTTTTATTTTTCTTCATTTTTTTTTTGTTTTTGAAATTCAATTCGAGAGACACTCGAGTGAGAAATGAAAAGAAAATAAGGATGTAGGAATGAAATAGTGTGAGAGAGGATTAAGTTTTAAGGAAAATCCATTTGAGAAGATTTTTTTTCATCCATTGAAATGAAGTCAATAAAAGAATTTGATGAGGAATGTTGATCTGGATCAATGGATGCAGATATTGAAATGATGGATACCTTTTTGATAAGGAAGGAATTACTTTAAGGAAAAAAGGAAGTGTCATGTTCCGGGATGTTTAATGAATTCTTTTTAAATATGAAAGAATTTTTTGTTAGAATGGACAGCTCTGTGATTAAATTTCACTATATATTCTTAATATGAATAACTAGAGCAGCTTGAAGCCCTGCTTGAAGCATAACAGTTTAATTTTGAATTTTTAAAAACCGTTAAATTTTGAATTTTTGAAAACCGTTAAAATTTGAAATTCTGAAAACCGTTGAACTTTGAATTTTTAAAAACCGTTAAATTGTTGGTTATGAGCATCTAAAGTAACACAATCGAATTATAAACCAGAAATCCCAACAATGTCATAGAAAACCATAAATAGTTATTTATTGAATTTTTGTTAAATAATTATTTTCAATTCCTCTCATTTTAGGATATTGAAGAAAAAAATTGAGCAGCTATTGTTAACCTTTCCGTTTTTCTTTAGGACATGGTGAGTTATTATGCTTTGTAAGCTTTTCTGATCACATGAAAATTGAGAGAATTTTTTGTTCTCTTTTCAAATTGAAATTTTCTCTCTGACTCTCTCAAAAAAGAGCTTTTAAAATGGAAATTTGTACTAGAATTTATAAATCTAGTCTTAACAATATAGTCAGTATTCACGAACGAAAGCTTTTAGTTGATTTTTTGTTTGGGGATATGATGATGCTGTGTATTTCATCGCAGGATATTTTCGTGAATAATTTTTATGTTTCGATGAAAGGATGTTGGGAGTGAATCTTCACTAAATATTCAATTTAGCATCTACCGTTACAGCATATATTAAGTTTTAATGAAATTTTATATTCGGCATCCTCTGTCGCTGAAAATGGTCTCTCACGTTGGAAAATTTGGCTTAGTTATGCTGACTGCAGGTTCGTATCCAAAAATAGGAGTATTGTAGGTCAAACCTCGGAAAATTTCTGACTGAACCCCTTCTGGCTGTCTTTCTTATATGAAAATGACACAATTAAACTTTTCCATACAAATTGCAGCCAAACTTGAGTCATGGGTATACCCAAAGGGGGGGGGGGGTGCTCAATGGGGTCCAGACTCTTGCCTTAAAAACTTTTTACATGGTCTCTTCTGTTTGTTCCGATTTATCTTTCACTATTTACATGTAAATTGTCATGAAATCACATTTGTGAATGAACCTGAATTTAGTGAACGACGTGTTAAATATTGAATTAATGTCAAGTCACTGTTATGTCGTTTTACTTGATTAAATTAATTTTATAACTAACCAGCCATAATAGCCACAAAATCCTATTTTGTATGCAACAGATAAAGCCATAATCAACAGATCCAGTCAAAAGGAATTCACATTTTATTCATAGATCTGTTGTGTCATGCTTAAAAGCAACCCAAAACAAATTTATCTTTTACATCGAAGAATTCTTTCAATTATATTATTTAACAGCATCAATACGTTCCAGTCTGACATTTTATTGAAAGTCACGATCAGAGAAAAAATTGAATTTAGTATCAGGAGTCGAAAATCTAATTATCCTTCCTTTATTTTGAGATAAGAAACAAATAAATTTAAATTGAAATTGAGGAACCCTTTCGATAAGAGCCTACTAAGAGCCTGAAAAATTACAAAAAAAATTTACTCACATTTTATTCCTCATTTTCAATTTATATCAGCATCAATTTCTACTTTTTTCTCGTCCTTCAACAAATGAATACCTTTTAAAAACCTAATTCACAAAAGAGAGGCTACATATTAGCCATATACATTATTATTCAACTCACATGATCCTCGTTTTCATCTTGAGCATTACTTCTTCGTGATATTCTATTTTTTGTTGGCCATTGTATCGATACATGACTTCGTGGTACTCCCTTTAAGTTGTTTTCCTTTCACTCTTGCGGAAATGTTGGTGTGCAGATTCAGAGATGATTTATGGACTTCTATAAAGTATTTTTCATAAAGCTGTTAAATTTTGAATTTTTAAAAACCGTTAAATTTTGAAATTTTGAAAATCGTTAAATTTTGAATTTTTAGAAACCGTTAAATTTTGAATTTTTAGAAGCCGTTAAATTTTGAATTTTTAAAAACCGTTAAATTTTGAATTTTTGAAAATCGTTAAATTTTGAATTTTTAGAAACCGTTAAAATTTAAAACTTTCTTAGTCTCAATTCTCAACCCTGATTTAAATATATATGTTGGTAAATGTGAAGATGTTTGCTACTTATTTCTTTTTTTTTCGTCATGGATTTTATATTCTCGAAACGTTAAGAGAAGAAAATGAAAGTTTGACTCGAATAAGATCTAGATTCTCATTTATAATTTATTTTAATAGCCTTAAAGCTTCTTAAACAATTATTGTGATAGAGACTAAGTAATCATAATCAAGATAAGGACTTTGAGCGATGTGGAAAGATAAGAATCTTTTTTATCGTTTCGATTCTTTATCGATAACTTAATTATTTAATTTCGAATGAATTGAGTTAATTAAATGGTTCATTATTTTTTCATTAGATGAGGGATGAAGATTGAAGTGGATGTGGTTATTTATTGTATTTTATAAGCTTGTAAACTTTAATTTCAATTGTTTTAATTTAAAATATTATTACAGTTTGATTTTTCCTGATGATTCGCAGTGCATCTAAAAAATATTATAATGCACTACGCAGCTAAATTTTTTCAAAAAAATAACGGCCAAAACACCTCTAACGGTTTTTTTTAAATTTGAATTTTAACGGTTTTAAAAAATTTGAATTCTAACGAGAAATAAAATTTTGAATCTTTACAGATTTGACAAACAGCTTTAATCTAAAGCTTTAACAATTTTCACTGTTACTTTAAATTCATCACTAACCCAGATAAACAGACAAACAAGCAAAGAAATCAAAATATTATTCAGAACAACATGAAAGTAATAAAATGACTCAATTGATTGACCCATCGTGAAACTTAGTTCTTATAAACTTTATTCCGATAATAACAACAATCATTTATGATTGTTTCAACAACTTTTCTTCATGGTCGCTTTAATGAGCACTTAATATTTCCCATAATTATCCTCTCATAATTGACGTATAAATTTCCTCGTGTAAGCATGTGGGAAAATTCACACTAAAATGTACAGCATAAATAAAATAAACGAAAAATAAAAACTTTTCTTTTATGATGAACATTCGAGTGCATGTATGAAAAAACTTTAAAAACCTTCCGGTGTACTTAAATGTGATAAAGTAATGAGTAATTAAACTTACAGTGAGTAAAAGTCTCACTTACTTTTAAGGGATTTCTTTCAGTTTGTTTCTTCATCGTGAGAGAAATGTGGTCGGATGGTTTTGTTGTTTTCTTGAGTTTATGAATGTGATACCAATTTATGTCCTTATGAATACTCAAAAATTTGAATTTTAACAGTTTTTATAAATTTGAATTTCCGATAGATACTTTACCGGAAATTAACACCTCCTATGAACGACCCCAACGATCATTCTTCATAAAGAAAGGACAGCTCACTCAAATGGAATCAAAATTTTAAGTTCTCAATTCCGAAAGCGTAGATTAAAAGAAAAGGAAATGCTGAAAGAAAAATATTAGATTCACAGAACTGGAAACAAGTCCATAAATTATCTCATTTTTGTGTGATCATAATAAAGAAAAGCTTTGTGATTTTGGGAATTTAATGTCTATTCCGGTGCTTTTTGGACGGAAAATAATTTTTGTTTCATAAAATCTAGTCGTAGCTGAAAACGTCTTAATTCATTCAGGCATGAAATTTCATATCGCATTCATATTCCATTAACCTCTTCGTAATCATTTTTGCATCTTTATCACCCATTCATCGATTCCTTTTGACCATGAACTTCAATAATTTATTCACCATAAAATAAAAAAATTGATGGTCAGTCTCTGAAATTAATGATTATGACTAAATATACATGCATACACAAACACATGGCTAAGTGAAACTTTATTGCCATTGATAAGATAATTAATTTTGCCAGATTTTGTGTGTTTTGTGTTCGATGGATTTTGTCTGTGCATTTATTGAGCAGATATAAAATTTTATGAGTTATGCATTATGGATAGAGGTTCAAAATTATTTTGGGAATAATTGCCGAATACAGTTTAAATTTTTGAACAAGCTGAATTCAGATTGAATTGCTGAATAAACTGAATTCAGCTCAAATTGTTGAACAAGCTGAATTCAGCTCAAATTGCTGAATAAACTAAATTCAGCTCAAATTGCTGAATAAACTGAATTCAGCTCGATATTGCTGAACAAGCTGAATTCAGCACAAATTACTGAATAAGCTGAATTAAGCAAAAACTACTGAGTAAGCTGAATTCACCTCAAACTGCTTAAAAATCTAAATAATTTCCTCTGAATCTTGAAATTTTCAAGCACATAACTAATCTAATTCTATTTCTCCGCAATTTTTCATCCACAGGGCACAACATTATGGCCCAGAAAGTATCAATCAATCGTGAATTCAATAAAATTCAATCAACGAAAAGCAAAAGACGAAGAAAATGTCACGGCACGTTGAATTCTCATTCGCCATCGATGCAGTGTACGGTAGTAGACGAGCATTCAAGAAACATTGACAAATGTTCATCCACGGATGATCTTAAAATGCTCGAAGCCAACAAATTCAATAAATTGCAAAAGCATCGATGGAAGCTTAATGAAAATGTGGATATATCCAGGTCATCTAGGTGCCTAATGGCAAATAACGATAATATTTCTCACCAATGCTGCCCAAAATCTAAAATTCATCAACAAATATGCAGTTGTTGTGTGTCATCAACACGTGCAATGGCACTTTCATCATCGTTTGCCAGCAATTATCGAATGCTCAACATCACTAACATGATAACTGCGAGCAGTGTCAAAAAACTGTTGCCAATTTTTATACTCGTTAATATGCTTCCATTTTTGTATGCAGGTGAGTCTCTATGCTCCTTATTATTCAAATATCTAGTCACAATGATGGCTCACATGAGTCAATAATGTTGCATGATAAATTACTTAGCGCATTATCACATCATAATGTACATTCAATGTGCTGTAGATTATTATCAATATTTTTAGTCATCTATAGACACAAATGTGTTATTTTAGTTGTCTAAATAAAGTTTGTTGATGTTATTTACGGACTTGGATTAAGGGCTGAAAATTAAGCTCAATATTAACCATAATATTAATGTTAAATGTAGGCGAACAATTCATGACGTAGCGGTTTGGGATTATGATTCAATTAAAAACATAACATTGAGGTGTGGCGGGCTGAATAAATTAATTCATAAATCAATTAAATGTCTTTAATTGTTGACATTCAGCTCATATTTTTGGTGATGAAACGAAAGCTTTTTTTTGTGCAAATGTGATGAGGCCTTTTGTGAATGATAAATTGAATTATTATGGCTCGTGACTATTTTTATAATTTGGTGTAAATGTGACCGTCCTGGTTTAAGGTTCTAGGATTTAGAGCTAGTTGACAGAAATAGCGCATTTTGCTTAATTTTAATTATGAATTTTTAAAGGTCAATGGGCTAAATGCTTAGAAAATTGTCATATTGACTCATTTAGAAGACCTAGGTTCGAATCCTTATAGAAATCCCCTTATTTATAATAAATTAAATAAATAAATTTTTTTTTGCAAAGAATAAAAACTTTAAATTTGCTTTCAACTCAATTAAAATTGGGGTATTTTCAAGATTCTTGGCTACCTGCGGAAGGCCTGAACTAGATCCTGCTTCAGGTTTATTTCACAATCACGACAATATGAAGTTCCAAAATTCTATCACAATTAATTGTGCCTTAAAATTCATTAATTCAACAAAAATTAAACCACCCTTGAACTGTCTAAAACTATCAAAAATTATGCTTCCCCCAACAAAAAATATCATTCCTCATAATCACATCTAAATAATCTACTAAAAAATAAATCATAAATATTGCTGACTTGAAAGATTGATTCACTTTATTCTGTTTTTAATGATGATAAATGCGGATTAACGAGCAGATAAACAGAAGTCTTTTAAATACATTTTAAGCTTCTTTTGTTAGAGCAAATAAGACAGAGAATAATGAAAGAGTAAATATGCTCTTTTGAAAATGATTTAAAGTCATTTGAATCTTAATTGAGTGAGTAGCTTCGTTAATATGAAATAATTTATAGTAGTGACGTAGCTAGGAGGTTTAATGGGTGAAAAATCCCCCCTTTCTGGAAAAAATTAGTGTAAAATGAAAAATTATTAAAAATTGCCGTGGTTTTAGAAATAAAAAAATCACCACCCCCCCCCCCCCCCCCCACTACTTCATGCCATTAAATTTTTCCAATAATTATTAAATTTCATAGTCTAAAATCCACAAAATTCACATTTTTATAGAATTTAAAGAAATATGGCAAGCCACACTCAATAACTCAAATTCATTCAATTCTACTTTAAAAACAACAATATTAAATTTCTAGAAAATTGTAACCTTAAAAATTCTCATCAAATAAATGGCAAAAAACAATATTTTTCGATCGAATTCGACAATGAAAAATTCACGACACAAAACAAGAAGAGAGAAAATTATTAAAAACCAATTTTGCAATAACATTGCAAGCAGCATGTAGTGAAAAAATTGAAAGTTGCTATGATTAAGGAAGTTGTTGGATGGAATTTAAATAGCGCATTTAGCCAAATTTATGTTATCAATTTTTATAAGTCAATGGACTAAATGCTAAGACATTTGTATCAAGTCTCATTTAGAAGTCCTAGGTTCGATTCCCTATAAAATTTTTCATGCGCATTATTTTCTTTTTATTTTTTGCAAAATAAGAAATTTAATAAAGAAAATATTTTTTTTTTGCAAAAAATCGAAAGTAAAAGATTTAAACTCAATTAAAATTAGGAGTTATTCACAAATGATGTCACGCTTCAGTCGAGGGGGACTACGCTTTAGTCAAAAAATTTAATTTGACGTAATTTTGGTCCCTGAGCTTAGCCCAGGGTGACTTTTGAATTTTGGTGGTCAAAACACCCCACTCGACGGAGTTTTCTCTTCAATTTGCTAGGGGGTTTAAGAAAAAAATCCTAATACACTCCTAAATTGCCGTTAATACAAAAAAAAATTTCATAACACCCTAGGGATTTTCTAGTCGAGATTGAAATTTTTTATAAGAAAAATTTGAAAACACCTAAAAATTGAGAATGTATAAGAAAATAAATAAAGAGCACCTCCCCCCCCCTCGAGAAATTTCTGATGTCCTAAACAAAACACCTCAAACTCAACCCATCAAACCAAAAAAGCCTGCTAACAATTTTTTAAAATAAATTATGACGTGTCATAGGGTTATGATGCACGACATAAGTCCTATCGATGCAATGAATACTTTATATCATTTGGGAGTGAAGGACTGGAGGAAGGAAAAGAAAAAAAAAGTTTGCAAAAGTTTCATCTTGCATGACACAGAGATTATTGATTATTCAAGAAATCTATATATAGAAGCTGACGAGCATGTTGGTCAGCAGTGCATGCTGTTTCAATCTATACAAGCAATTTCTCGGCATATTTAAAAAAATCTAAATTAAAGTTTTAATTAAAAAGTTTACGATTAAAAAATTTTTTTTCTTCATCATTATAAAACAAGATAATTAACATTCTGCAGTTAAAATTATGGAAATTTGCTCATCTCTCTCGTGAGATGCTGCTTTTTATGAATGAAAAACTTACTCATCGAAAATTCCATTTAAAAATGTTTGTGTTTTCATAATAAACAGATGATGATGATGGAAAAATCTACATTAAATAAATTTTTGTTCTGTTATCTGTTACTTCATTTGCTTTTGTTGCTTATGTACATTAAGTAGCTATAAAGCTATAGGAATAAATATGAGTAATATTTGTTGAAATATTTTTTTTTTGCTGTAAAGTGAAGAAATTGTGGCGGTTTTAAATGGCATGAAGATTGTGCTGATTTTTCAGAGAAATGTTGGAGTTCAGTTTACTTTTTGGTTGTAAAATTTTGTTTACTTTTACTATCAAAAGGAAAAAATGACCTTAGAGACAAAATTTGTATTTAAAATGCCTTTAAACTTAGAATTTAAAGTCTTTAAGGTAATAAAATTGTTGTAGACCAACTTTTGCCACTTTTTTGCTTCTAATCAACTCAAATTTACCGATTATTAAGCTTTAAAAAGGAAATTATTGATGAAAAACTTTTTGAGGTGAAGAAAAAATGGCGGACAAAAAATTCAAATTTAAAAAGACCGTTAAATTTAGAAATTTAGAAATAAAAGTCACAAATTGGAAAACTGTCAATTTTTTAGGACTTTATGTTATGAAATTGGTTGCAGATATATTTTTGCAAATAATTAGCCATAATTTGTACAAGCTTAAAAGTGTGTGTGACGTTGGCCAGAACAGGTTCTCCAATCGAATTGAAACTTTGTCAAAATTACGTCCATATTACGTCCATTTACGTCCCACATTTAAATATTTTCGTCCTATCCACTGGAACTGGATATAGCGCATGCAAGATTTGGGTATTTTTCCCGCGTACTTCACTTTTTTAACTGGAATAGATAGCGGAACTGAACTTTTATGAACAAATTATATATTAAAAATGATCTACTACTTACGTCCAATTTCGTCCCAAAAAATTTTTTGGAATCGGAAGTAACCACTCAGAGTTATGGACTTCCAAAGTTTACGGCTGTGCCACTTGTGGACCAAAAAATTATTTTTTCTTAAAACTAAATTATTACATCATGTTATATATCAAAACACATCTACTTTTTTCTAGTAATTCAAATCTGGAAAAATAATTCGTGTCTGACCTTATGTCTTGGACTTTTGGCAGTTCCAGTACGTCCACTACCTGACCATGACAAAAGTTTCGAAATTTCATATCTATCATGTTATATATCAAAAAACATCTACTTTTTTCTAGTAATTCAAATCTGGAAAAATAATTCGTGTCTGACCTTATGTCTTGGACTTATGGCAGTTCCAGTACGTCCACTACCTGACCATGACAAAAGTTTCAAAGTTTCGTTATCATCATGTTATATATCAAAACACATCTATTTTTCATCAGTAATTCAATTAATTAATGAAATGATTTTTTTGTTACTATGGTAATTACTCCTAAATCTAATGTTCTTAAAACATTTTTTTGAAACTTTGAAACTTTTGTCATGGTCAGGTAGTGGACGTACTGGAACTGCCATAAGTCCAAGACATAAGGTCAGACACGAATTATTTTTCCAGATTTGAATTACTGATGAAAAATAGATGTGTTTTGATATATAACATGATGATAACGAAACTTTGAAACTTTTGTCATGGTCAGGTAGTGGACGTACTGGAACTGCCATAAGTCCAAGACATAAGGTCAGACACGAATTATTTTTCCAGATTTGAATTACTAGAAAAAAGTAGATGTTTTTTGATATATAACATGATAGATATGAAATTTCGAAACTTTTGTCATGGTCAGGTAGTGGACGTACTGGAACTGCCATAAGTCCAAGACATAAGGTCAGACACGAATTATTTTTCCAGATTTGAATTACTAGAAAAAAGTAGATGTGTTTTGATATATAACATGATGTAATAATTTAGTTTTAAAAAAAATAATTTTTTGGTCCATAAGTGGCACAGCCGTAAACTTTGGAAGTTCATAACTCTGAGTGGTTACTTCCGATTCCAAAAATTTTTTTGGGACGAAATTGGACGTAAGTAGTAGATCATTTTTAATATATAATTTGTTCATAAAAGTTCAGTTCCGCTATCTATTCCAGCTAAAAAAGTGAAGTACGCGGGAAAAATACCCAAATCTTGCATGCGCTATATCCAGTTCCAGTGGATAGGACGAAAATATTTAAATGTGGGACGTAAATGGACGTAATATGGACGTAATTCTGACAAAGTTTCAATTCGATTGGAGAACCTGTTCTGGCCAACGTCACACACACGCTTAAAAAAGGGAACAGAAAAACTATTTTGAAGTGGAGTAAAAAATTCAAATTTCAAAAAACCGTTAAATTTTAGAATTGATTCTTTAAGATAACAAATCTGTTTTTAAGGACTTTATGGTATGAAATATGTTGTGGATAAACTCTTGCCACTTTTTTAGGCTATATTAACTCTAATTTATTATTTAATAAGCTATAAAAAGGAAGTTATGACAGAAAAACTTTTCGAGGTGGAGAAAAAATGGCGAATAAAAAATTCGAATTTTAAAAGATCGTTAAACTTTAGAACTAATTCTTAAAGTTCACAAATCAATTTTTAAGGACTTTATGGTATGAAATATGTTGCGGATAAACTTTTACCACTTTTTTTACACAAAATTAACAATAAATTACTGTTTAATAAGCTATAAAAAAATTTATGACAAATTTCAAAAATCCGTTAACCTAAATTCAATTCTCTACATTTCCAAAATTAGAATGCGTTCTCTAAATTCCCACACAAAACCCTCAAATTCTCAAATTTTCATACCATTTTAATATCACGTTGATCGCTCACATCATGTTACTTGTGAGAGCATCTGACGAGCACATATAATGCATGCATAATCTATAATGCCTTCATTCTACGCTCTTAGAAAAATATTTTTTCATATCCTCACTCGCACTCGTCAAACTGTTGTCAATGCTATTAAGATGCCATACTGTATTCAATGATTACCATTTAATTCAATGTTTGCTCTTCTTTGTGGTTTGAAAATTCCTGCGTGCCTTTAAAGTGGCTCTTGTCAGATTTTTCTAAGGAAATTACTCGAAAGATTGTTGGAATTTTGATTCAACTAGAAATCACATCAAGCTTGTTATTATAGCTTAACTGAACTATCAATAGCAGTGAGTGTCGATAGCTTCACCGCAAGCCACCATAAATCATTTTCTCACTCCGATGTTTCAATTTTTGATTCATGACACTCATTCGTTCATTTCTATGGCATTAAATTTTCAATATTCACACAAAAATATGATTTATTTTGCCGATTGTGCCTTAATTCTCTCCATGTTTTGTTTTGCGCCAGTCATTAATCATCAAAAAAATGTACACAGTGTGAATAAAAATGTTAGAAAAATTTACTGCTGCTATTCTCTCGAAAATGTTAAGCAAATTTATTGGATTTTTAAAAAAAATTGTGTATTTATGCCGGGAAAGAAGAAAAGCAGATCTGAATATGAAATATTATAGCTGATTAATTCCTCTTAATTTAGTCAATTAAACCTGCAAATTGTTTGATTGAGATTGCGAGCGGTTGAGATTGAAAAATTTATTTCAATCATCACTTGCTGTCGATGCCAAAAATTGCTGTGGAGTGTCGGATTATTTCTCGTCTGGTGAGAGAGGAAAATGGGAAAATTGAAGTGGATTATTCGTAGATTTAACTGTGAGGTTTTGAGGAAGTGGACGTACATTTTAAAATTATTGTTCTTTAAAATTTAAAATTCTAACAGAAAATTAATAATTTTAACATAAAATTCAAATTTTTAGAATAAAATTCAAAGTTTTAGAATTTAATTCAAAATTTTAGCACAAAATTCAAAACTTTAGCATCAAATTCAAAATTTTAGCATCAAATTCAAAATTTTAGCATCAAATTCAAAATTTTAGAATTAAATTCAAAATTTTAGCATAAAATTCAAAACTTTAACATAAAATTCAAAATTTTAGAATAAAATTCAAAATTTTAGAATAAAATTCAAAATTTTAGAATAAAATTCAAAATTTTAGAATAAAATTCAAAATTTTAGAATAAAATTCAAAATTTTAGAATAAAATTCAAAATTTTAGAATAAAATTCAAAAATTTTAGCATCAAATTCAAAAATTTAATATAAAATTTAAAATTTTAGCATCAAATTCAAAAATTTAAAATTTTAGCATAAAATTCAAAACTATAACATAAAATTCAAAATTTTAGAATCAATTTCAAAATTTTAGAATAAATTTTAAAATTTTAGCATCAAATTCAAATTTTTAGCATAAAATTCAAATTTTTAGCATAAAATTCAAAAATTTAATATAAAATTCAAAATTTTAGCATAAAATTTAAAACTTTAGCATAAAATTTAAAATTTTAGAATTAATTTCAAAATTTTAGCATAAAATTCAAAATTCTAAAAATTTAAAAGAAAATTCAAAATTCTAGCAAAAAATTCACAAATTCCAACTCAATCCAATAAACATTTCCAATAAAATACCAAACTTTATGTTCAGTTTATTAAATTTCCTCTCTTAAAAAATTACACCCCATACCCAAAAACAACAAAGTGTCACTTGAAAATTAAAGTCCATTTATAACAAATTCCCGTACAATGCAGCATAAAAAATGTCTTCGCACACAAACAGCCATTAAAAAAAGTTTCAACAGTGATTTTTCTTTTCCTTTACATTTTATTTACTTCCACTGACTGTCGTGAAATTTATATTTTTACTTTTCCACTCATTTCGATCTGGCAGAAGGCCTTGAAGTAAGCAAAAGGACGCAGATGTCCCCCCTCATCTATTTTGGGTATTTATTTGTAATGGAAAATGAAAAGTTCTGAGAATAAGAATGACTTGGATATTTTTTTCTTGGAGAAAGAATCTTTTTGAGTTTTGTAGGATGTTGAAAAAAATTAGCGTGCTGCTATGTGAGACACATTTTTATGCTGTGTTGGCAGTTCAAATTGAGATTCTTGTTTTGTTGGGTTAGTTTGGGTAGAAAGAAGTAGTAATTGGGATGGGTTCGGGTTTGAATGTTGAATTATAAGTTCGAATCCCAATTTTTCATTCATTTTATTAATTTCAAGATTGTTTATTCAAATTCTTAAGAGTTTAACTTAAATGAGTCTTAATCTGCCTATTTTTGGCTTAAACACTGAAACAGGAAGTGAATAGAAGATTTTTCTGATTCAGGAACTAAGACTGGATTTTTTAGTGATTTCTAGAGCTAGCTTTGATCATGTTTCAGTTTCAATAATTTTACAGGGACATAAAATAGAGAAATCCTATTAAACTAGTAGTTCTAGTAGATTTGCTTGGTTCTAGCTCTTTTTAAGTAGCTACAGCAAAAAATGGTATACCACAGAGCTCCATGGGCAGGTTGCTTAGTATACTTTAAGGCTGATTTCTCGATATACCCTAATGGTATATCCCTATCCTAGAAGTATAGACTAAGGCAGTGTTGTCCAACCTGTGTGCCGCGGCACACGGGTGTGCCGTAGAAAAATTTTGAAAATAACATGAACCGCACGCTGTGTGCGGTTTTGGTCATGGTTTACCATCAAGGTGTGCCGTGGCTCAAAAAAGGTTGGACAACACTGGACTAAGGTATACCCAAAGGGTACCATCATGGTACGGACGTGTGTATATTGACCAACCAAACCCCAGACCCCTTCCCAAAAGTCCTAGGGTATACCGGTCCCAGACCCCCTTCCCTGTCACTAATCTCTTCCATATCATTTGAATTACAAAATTTCCACTCAAAAAAACCAACATCAACTTCCGCTGCACGTTTGAACACTTAAAAAATTGTTTCATTTTATGTCGAGCAACAAGAACAAAAAAAATTTCTTTTTTACACGATGTTCAGCATACAAAAAAAATCCACACCCAAAAAATATTTTTTGCTCGCCTTTCGCGTCAAAAAAGGACAAAAATTGTAAAATATCAATAAAATCAATGTGAGAAGCAGTTGTAGCAGCTCACAAATATAAAATCAATTTGATTATGGCAATCGATAAATCTGTAAACCTTGAAGTGAGCTTTTTGAAAAATAATTTTTCCATACAATTTTTCTCAGTCACAAAACATCAATATCAACGTAATCCTTTCCATAAATACTTATTGTCGTTATACTTTATGTATTCTATTCATTCCACTTTCGATAAGTCAGTATTCAAGTGCTCATTAGAGCTTCGAATGCTTACGGAAAGGAGAAAAGTTGTCGATTGAAGGAACTAAAAGTAAATAATATTGAATCGAAGAAGAAGTAGCAGAAACTGTCAATTTGTGGATTATTTACGAGACTATGAACATTTCAAGAAGAAAAAAATTATTCATAAGTTCTCGCTCGGAGGTGAAAATTGAGGTTATGTTCTTGAATTATTTTGAGGGTCCGATCTTATTCTGTCAGATGACTTTCAATTTGTGGAGGTGGAACAAAGAAAAAATTTGTTTCTTTTCAATGTTTATTTTTGTTCTTGATCTATTGTAAAATATCTCAGATTTGGTACTTAAGGACACTTTCAAAGGTTGAAACTAGAATTTTTGAGGATTTCAGCCAATTTGACCGTTAATTTTTCAAATTTATTTTGACCGTTAAATTTTCAAATTTATTTTGACCGTTAAATTTTCAAATTTATTTTGACCGTTAAATTTTCAAATTTATTTTGACCGTTAAATTTTCAAATTTATTATTTCCGTTAAATATTCAAATTTATTTTAAACGCTAAATTTTTAAATTTTTTTGATCGTTAAATTTTCAAGTTAATTTTGACCGTTAAATTTTCAAATCTATTTTGACCGTTAAATTTTCAAATTTATTTTGACCGTTAAAGTTCAAATTTATTTTGACCGTTAATTTTTTTCCAAATTTATTTTGACCGTTATTTTTCAAATTTATTATTTCCGTTAAAAAAATTTCAAATTTTACCCAAGGCAAGAATCTTTAAATAACAAACAGATGAACAATTTTTTTCAAATTACTCGCCACATTTATCACCAATTCTTCGCTAATTTCCCATAAACATAAATTTATTTTTATGCTCTAATTCCGATAATGTCCATTCCATGTTTCAACTAATTTTCGACACAACGTAATGCCTTCTTGTATTACATATCTAAACATTTATTCTTAAAACTTTAATGAAGCTTGCGTGCTGGCAGTACATAATAATTTGTTTGGTGCACTTGTTAACAATGGTTATTGTCAATGACTCTGTCTGGACATGATTGGTAAATAAGTCATGTTTAAAGTCTGTGTTCAATTTACTAAGACGATTGGAGCTTAAAAGATACTTTTAAATGATAGATAAATAAGTAATTGATACAGAATTTTCTTTAAAAATGGAATCTGATTCACAGAAGCAGCTTTTATTGCTTTGGTATCAATTTAGATAAGCTTACATTAATCTCTTTAAATCCTTCTTGGAAGAGCTTATTTAAGAGAGAGTAAGTTATGATGAGCAGCTTAGAATTGAGTTGCATGAATAAATGAGGCAGTTGTGGATCAGTTTTGGTAATTTCTCATTGGTAGGGTTGGTATAGGTAGAGGGAGGGGTAGACACCCTACTGGATATGCTCCTCATTCTAAGGGTACGAATGCGTCACTAAAATGATTCAATTAAAGCATTTTTGATCAACTGCAGAGCTTCTAGCAGCCACACAAAAAATCTAGCAACTCCCTGAAGCTCATGATAATTAACACTTAAATTCGACACCAAAAATTAAGTCCCCGTCCCTTGACAGCTAACAAATTTATGCAGACAAACTTTTTTCATCATTTCAAGCCAAGAAGAAGAGCAAAAAAATCGCCCGAAAGCTTTTTGAGGCTTTTCCATTCTGGTCGTTAAAGTCATGTGCTAAAACATTATTTTACATTTCTTTCTGTCTACCAACGCAAGATTATACTTCAAAACAGGGCACACAGAAAGCTCCTCACTTCATTTCAATTTCAAATCTTTCTTTTTTCTCATTTTCTTCTTTTTTCTTTGAATAAATTTTACGGGGTTGGTCGCTCTTCTTGGAATTGGTAATATTTTGTGGTATATTTGATGTTGTCTGCTTGCTTATAAAGACTTTTTGCTTGTGTTCACAAGTTTGAGTGGAAATTTTTGTGACGAAATTGAAAAAAGAAATGTTTCAAAGTAAAAGTTTTTTATGATAAAAATCTTGAGGATGTTCGGGGGTTAAAAACAAATAAAGAGGTTTGAGTATGTGATGTAGGAAAAGTGAATATTCACATATTATATTGAAGAATTTGAGGTTTGAAATTTTGGATTTTTTAGAGAAATTCTTTTTGAAATTAATGATTTTTGCAAATTAAAAAATTAACGGTTTTTAAAAATTCAAAAATTAACTGTTTTTGAGAATTCAAAAATTAACGGATTTTGAGAATTCAAAAATTAACAGTTTTTGACAATTCAAAGTTTAACGGTTTTTGAGAATTCAAAATTTAACGGTTTTTTAGAATTCAAAAATTAACAGTTTTTGAAAATTCAAAAATTAACGGTTTTTGATAATTCAAAAATTAACGGTTTTTGATAATTCAAAAATTAACGGTTTTTGATAATTCAAAAATTAACGGATTTTGAAAATTCAAAAATTAACGGATTTTAAGAATTCAAAAATTAACGATTTTTGAGAATTCAAAAATTAAAGTCATATTAGTTTAACCTTCATTATTATCAACATCCAGCTGACAATCTACCATCAGTTTCAAATTTATTTCAACAAAACAAACCGAAAGTAAACAAATTTCTAACAAAAAATTTTTCCCTCCAATTCCTCTTCATGATAACAAACGACGGAAAGTAAAAAGTTCTGTTTCTCCACAAAAGTATCGAGTGATCTATTTCATCTTATTGTTTATGCAAAAAAGAAATGGAATGAACGCTGAGAAACGCAAGAAAAAATGTAAACAATGATTTACATTTTTATATTTTTATTTTCAAAGAAGCAGCATTGAGGAATAGATGAGAATGGAAAATGGAAAGCTCAGCTTAAAAAAATACGAAAATAAAATGATGATGAAGTTACTTTAAAATTTTTCTGCATTTCAATGTTGCCAGATTTTTTTTTTCATCATCAAATCATGGAAATTTAATTTAAGCAGAAAAACTTGTTAGAGCACTCGTGCATCGTCTTTAAAGGGAGGGGGATTAAAAAAAATATTTTTTTCCTTCAGCAAAACGAGGAATAAAATGTAAAAAGAAAAACAATAAAGTCTACTGAAGTGATTGCATTGGATGTTGAAGGAATAAAAAAAATGAAGAAGGATGGAAGGTTTAGAGAAATGATTGCTGTATGCAGATTACGATGCGATTGTAAACGATTGTTTGAAAAATAATTCATACTTATGGGGAAAAATTTAAATCTAGTCGTGTTCGAGACAAAAAGATTTAGTAATTGAATTACATGGAATGGGAGATGGAATGGTTATATCCTTAAAGGATATAAACCCTTAAAGATATCCTTAAAGGTTATACTAATATGCCTTTTGAATTCACAAAAATCGCTAAATTTTGAACTTATAAAATCAGTTTAAATTTGAATTTTAAAAACTCGTTAATTTTTGAATTCACAAAAACCGTTAATTTTTGAATTCTCAAAAACCGTTAAATTTTGAAATTATAAAATCAGTTTAAATTTGAATTTTAAAAACTCGTTAATTTTTGAATTCACAAAAACCGTTAATTTTTGAATTCTCAAAAACCGTTAAATTTTGAAATTATAAAATCAGTTTAAATTTGAATTTTAAAAACTCGTTAATTTTTGAATTCACAAAAACCGTTAATTTTTGAATTCTCAAAAACCGTTAAATTTTGTTTATGCGTTCAAAATTTAAACGTCCGTTAAATTTTGAATTTTTAAAAACCGTTAAAATTAATTCAAATAATCACAAACTTGACCTCATCTTTAATAAATTCATTGACAATATTGCAAAACAAAATGGCCTTTGGTAAACATCTCACTTGAATGTCCAACAACATCTTCTCATACTCATTCTATTCTCTTTTTATTCCCAATGAAATATTTATTTTCCATTTAATTCTCAATTAAAACTACAATGAAATAAAAATATAAGAGGGAGAAAAGTGCACTAAACAGACTTTGTTTTCGACTATAAAGAAAATCGTTTTCGTTTATTGCAGGAATAAAGAAGAGCAGAGATAAATAAATATGAATGTACATAAGAGAATTCAACTCGATAAAAGGAATTTTGCTTGAACATTTTGTGGAATTTCCGATTGTTTATGAAGAAGATGAAGTTTATTTGAACTAGTTGGATTTTAAGTAGATTTTTTCTAGAAATTTAAGAAAGATTTTCTTGCATTCCATAAATTATTGGAAAATCACATTTTTTGGCATCAGTCATCAATATTTTTACATTATTTAATCTAAAACTTCCAAGACTTTCATCTTTTTTAATTAACGGTGATTTAAAATTCAAAATTTCAAAGTATAACGAACAAGAATTCTTCAATATTTCAGAATTTACAAAATAAGAAGTAACGAACATTCAAAGTTCAAATTTTGCTATCGAAATTTTTTCAAGTTTTTAAAATACGTTAGTTTTTAAAAATATAAAAACCGTTAATTTTCAAATTTTTAAAAACCGTTAATTTTCAAATTTTTAAAATCCGTTAATTTTCAAATTTTTAAAAAACATTAATTTTCAAATTTTTAAAATCAGTAAATTTTCAAATTTTTAAAATCCGTTACATTTCAGTCTTTTTAAATCCATAAATTTCTTTTTACTAACAATTTTAACGAAACTCTCAACAATATTGAGTCAACATCCTTTACAAATCATTTCCATTTCATCAAAATAATGGCCACAAGTCAAATTAAAATTGAAGCTTTCACAAATAAATCCACTTCACAAGCTGTCCGTGCCACACACATATAATGTTATGTCAGGAAAATTCTCTCATGAGAAAAAATTAATCCTACAGTTATACATCATTATCTTCGCAGTTGATATTATAACAAGCTTAATGTTGAATTAGTTCTCATTTTGAGCTTTAAAATTATAAAAAGTTCAATTTGAAATACCAAAATTGTCGAATGCATAATGTTCTTGACGGTGATAAGAAAAAGATGTTCAATCTGTTTGGATCAACATTGGGTTTGGGTAATGTAAATATTGGAAAATGAGTAGAATTTCATGCTATAATGAATTTTTATTGGTAAATTCTAATTGAGAAATATTTTTTTATGATTCAGTCTAGGAGAAAAAGAACGATCTGAATGAGATTGTAAAGGTTTGAAGGCTCTAATTGCCGTTTTAAGCTTCTAATTGTTGTTTTCGAATTTTACGTACGTATTTTCGAAATTTTACGTCCTTTTTTTCGAAATTTTACGTAAATATTTTCGAAATTTTACGTACGTATTTTCGAAATTTTACGTAAGTATTTTCGAAATTTTACGTACATATTTTCGAAAATGCTCAAAAAAAATTCTATTCCAAATCCAAATTTATTCATTCGAATGTCCAACAAAACACACAGCATCTGATACAAAAAACAGAACAAAAACTGCCCAGAAAGTGAGAAAATTTATGAATCCAAAGATAAATGGAAGCAAATTTATGACAATGTAGCTACAGCCGTAGAGAACAACACGAAAAATATCATATGTGTTATTGGTTTTTCACACAAATCTACAGACATAAAGCTTGTGCATTTAAATTTAACACATTGATAATGATATTTAATGATTTCACAGCTGCTTGCATCTCTTGCTTTTCATCCTGAAATATCTCAAATGTTGGGTGAGTTGGGGGGGGGGGGGGGGGGTGAGAACTGAGGGAGTGAGATTTTGGTTCCGATTACCGATCATCATGTGTCATGCACAGACTCTCAAATATCTTATACACAACGTAGAACTATGAAAAATAACAATAATCATGATGATGATGATGATAATGATACATTGTCCCGAATAGCTCGAACCCGAAGATGAAAATTGCGGGAGTGAGAGCGTCGATGGAAAAAAAGTGTAAAGAGCCTTCGTGTCATTCATGAGTGTGTGTGTGTTGAATAAATTGTCTGTGCGCGCAGACACACAAATAGACGAAAAATGTCGAGAATGGAAAAAAATACAGCAGAGCGAGACAGGAAAAAAAGCTAGCAAATTCGGGTGAAAGCAGTCGATGTTTGTCGGCCAAGCTGGTAACAAGTTGAAATCGTTGAAAAGTATCAACAGTAAACGGTGTGCATTTCTGCTTAAAAAAGAGGATTAAAGAGTTTTTTTGCACGTGGATTTTAATTCCGGTAAAATTGTCGATTTAAATCCATATGACATCAAATCCACAGCTTGATATTCTCAATAATTGAAGAAGTGAAGAAGAACTTGAAGAAATAAAAATAATCTTACGTGTGTGCCGGGTTGGAACTGAGTGTGTTACTTTCTAATTATTCTGTTGTGTCTCGCTATCTATTGGAGAAAATATATATAATACAGAAGTTTTTCTTTTCTGTCCAGTGCTCTGCGGGAGATCTGCTGTATCACGTTATGGTGGTTTAAAGGAATTGTGGATAAATGTGAAGGAGGCTTTGATAATAACCATAAACTTCTATTTTAATTTAATTTTTAAATTATTGCAAATTATAAAGATTGTTTTTGTGGATTTTTATTTTGATGGGCTGTTGCTGCATATTGCTGAATTTTATACAGGAATGCAGCCAGAATTTTTTTTGAATGGAAGTTTGACCTCTCGAGGGGGTCTGGAATATTTTACTGATAAAAATTTCAATCTCGAAAGGGGTCTAGACCCATAAGACCCCTCTCTGGCTCAACCCCTGATTGAAGCGTTGTCTATGGAATTCCTAAATAGACAGAGAATATTAAAAATTAGGGCATAAACTGTCAAATTATCTCAATAAACCTCAAAGTTTGGGAGTTTTTTTAAAAAAAAATCCCAAAATCTCTAAAAAAAATTATTCTCTAAATGCAAAAAAAATTCAGCTTCTCCATGATCCAGGCGCGTAGTCAGGGGGGGGGGATAGGGAGACAAATCCCCCCCTTGATGGAAAATTTTCTTGAATTTGCTAGGGTTTTTGAAGAAAAAGATTCAAAAAATTTTCTGATCTAAGTTTTTTTATACAAAAAATTTGAAAATCCCCTCTTAAAAAAATTTCTGGATACGCCCTTGCCATGATCATAATGATCCACAAAACTCATTAAATCTATTCAATTAAAATTCCACGACATAAAATTCATATCATTCACGTCTATTTTCATCACAATAAAATGAATAAAGCTCAATTCTCACTTCAAATCAAAAGCAATTCAAGTCCCCATCTTAGACAACGAACTTAACAAAACCCCAAACTCAGCAAAATTCAACAAAAATCACTAAAAATTTCTACCGCAATTTCCTCCTCATTATTCCTCCTAATCTACAAGCAAATTTGTAGATCAAGATAAAAAAAATTGCTGATCATGAAATTTTATTAGCTGAATGGTCAAACTTGTACACCCAAATATCCAAATATCCAACCCACGGAAATCTCAGTGTCGATTTCCTTCGACACTGAGTGTCGGAGGATTCAAAAAGTGTCGAAGGAATGTCGAAATTTTAAATTTATTTTGACCGTTGGAAAAATGTAAACAAAGCAAAATGAAAATTCATAAAATTTTGATTAATTAGACAATTAAACAATGTTGAAACAACACAATACATTCATTTATTTACTAAACAATGCTTTAATTAAGTTGTAATCACTCTAATTATTGATTTTACGGTGAAAAATTTAAATTTTCGAATTGTCAAATTTATTGTTATGATTTTGTTGTTGTTTTTTGATATGAATGTAAATTTAGATTTAGAATGATTCAAACATTCTAATTGATTATTCTTATGCTGAATGTGAATCTGAGATCATAAACAATGAGGGAGCATTAATATTATTAATTTAATTAACATTATCCAGTTTTTTCTAACGGTTAAAAAAAATTTAAATTTGAATTTAACGGTCATTTTCGACATTTCCGTGGGTTGCAAATATCAAACATTTTATTGCATTTCCTTCATGAAAGATTCTTATTTTGATAAAATATTCGATTTTCTAATCAAAAAGTCGTCGAACCATGAAAATTTGTCAAAGGCATTTCCATCTTTGCTATATTTTTAAAGGTTATCTTCCGAGGAAAACAGTTTGTGAAATATTTTCGGATGATAGAGTCGGTAAACAGAATTTATCATGTGATAAATTGAATCGGAAGTGAACTAAAAATGTTTAAATTGTTGGGAAATTTTTTGAAAGATTTATTTTGTTGGAATTGACAGTTTTTAGTGGTTTTGTTCGTAACTTGTCTCTCCGCCGCTTAACTTGTCTTCTAGTTTAAGGTTTTTTCAAAAAAAAAAAATTAGTTGTTATTTTTTCAAATTTTTTTGACCGTTATTTTTCAAATATTTTTTGACCGTTATTTTTCAAATATTTTTTGACCGTTATTTTATAAAAAATTGATTATTTTTCAAATATTTTACGACCGTTATTTTTCAAATATTTTACGACCGTTATTTTTCAAATATTTTACGACCGTTATTTTTCAAATATTTTACGACCGTTATTTTTCAAATATTTTACGACCGTTATTTTTCAAATATTTTAAGACCGTTATTTTTCAAACAATTATAAACTGTTATTTTTTAAATACTAAATTCACGCCCTATCCATCAAAAATTTAATTCCCTTTGAAAAACTCTCAAAAGAATCGCAAGAACATAAAAAAAAACTCCAAAAATAAATAGTGAAAAAGAGCTACGTAATAAGTGGAAATTAAATTTCGAATATTAATATTGCACGGTGAAATAAGAAGAGCATCAAGAAAGAAGAGGAAAAAGCTGAAATGTAGACAACTTTTCCTCATGCATTTCATTCAAATTGATAGAAAGAAGAAAATAAGAGGAGCTCAAATGCACTTCAACATTATGCGAATCATAACTGATTGAAATGAAGACGATAAAAAATAATTTTTTTTGCTACTTCGCAATTTCTCATCATTCACTTGCTATTGAAATTAAAATGATTGAAGTGTGGGAAAAAAATCATATCCATATTAAAATTTAAAGCTGAAATTGCAAGCAGGAAAAAAATTCCCGGGGGTTTATCGACGATAGCAATTGCAAGGACTTTATGACATCTTCACTAAAGCACACGTCAAGTCGAATGTTAAATGTGATAAAGTATGTGCAACAAAAGATTTTATTTTTTCATGGATGTCCATTATAATGAAATTTATGAGTGGGATTTGACTGATCTTAATGGCTTATGATATCTTGAAATTGCTGACACGTGCTCTGAAAATTGTCAAGAAGGTTGAAATGAGCTTCATGTGAAGAAAATGAAAAGTTTAATTATAGTACGAGGACATTTTGAGAAATGGATAATATTGCTTAATAGCTGGTAATATCAAGAAAGACAAAGAGCAAATGTTAAAGAATACTAAATAAAGAAAATTTTGTAACGGAAGTTCTAAAATTCAAATTTTCTTCAACCAAAATTTTCAAATTTTTTTTCGACCGTTAATTTTCAAAAATATTTTGACCGTTATTTTTCAATCTGTTGTTTTTGAATCTTTCTAAAGTTTCTATGCTTTAGAGCCCCATTATGGATTCATACTCTTTCTAGTTCTATCTCTTTCTAGAACATCTGCAAAAATATCATACAGCAAAGCATCCTCATACTCCATAAATCATAACTTTAATTCATACTCCCCAAAAAACAGTTTTATTTTATTACACTCATTCTATCGCTTTTTCATCCCAACCAACTTTCAGTTCAAGAACCTTTAATTAAATTTTTTTGTCTACATTCTATGAATAATGTTTAATAAATTTTCAAAACTTTTTTTAAACACAGAATTTAATAATTTTCTTGCACATAAAATGAATTTAATTTATTACGCAAAGAATTTGATTAAGCAAAAAATAAATTTTGATCATCATTATGATACATGAGCATTAAATTTCACTCAAAGAAACAAGATAAATGCTTTTTAAATTTGTAATCCTTAAAACTTTTTTGAATTTTGAATTTTTTAAAAAAATTCAATTTTGAATTAAAAAAAGTTATTGAAAAATTTAAATTTTGAATTTTTAAATTTTTTAAATTTTGAAGTTTTTTTTAAAAAAATATATATTTTGAATTTGAAAAAATTAAATTTTGAATTAAAAAAATTAAATTCTAAATGGTTTGAAAAATTTAAATTTTGAATTTTTAAAATTTTTAAATTTTGAATTTTTAAAATTTTTAAATTTTGAATTTTTAAAATTTTAATTTTTTTTTACATTTCAAAATTTTCAAGTTTTTAAGTTTTCATGGTTAATAAAAAATAAAAAATTCTGAATTGAACTTTAAAGACAATTTTTCAAAAATATTTTCATGAGTGTTGTTAAACCGTATAATGAGCAAAAAATACTTTTGCTGTCTGTAAATTTAATGTGAGTTTTATGAGCAATCCTGAAGGTACATAAACATGAGAAGATTTAAAAGATGAAAATTGTCATTATTATCAAGAGTTAGTGTCAAATAAAATTAAATGTCATAGCTGCTTTGGAAGTGCATTGTGATCAGGTGACATATCTGAAGTTTTACAAATTATTGTGCATTGCTGTCATTTTTTTGAGGGAAATTCTTGACATTTACTGTTAAAGTTGCAGTATTGTGGATAATATCAATGGATTTTTGGGGTTTGTGACTTGTTCGAGCTTCTGAGCAACAACTTACTATGAATTTACTGTCTATAGATAAGAAGCTTGTCCTCAAAAGTGCTTAAGACTTCTTAAATGCTTCAATCTACCTAAAAAATTAAAATTTTCCTTTCAATTTTTGTTCCGTCCAACTTCACAGCCATTAAGCTTATTTTTCCATCACTTTAATGACGCAATTGTCTGGTCACAAAATTCTAAAATTTAATGCAGCATAAAATCTGTAATATCCCTGTTTGTGGTTGCTTTTTATAGATTGAAATTGTGCAGCATATTTAACGTTATCTCCAGCATGAAGCACCGTAAAAAAAATTTCCTTCATAATTTCTTTTGTGAGTCATTGAACCATTCTACTCCTATAAAAAAATTCAAAGTTTAGAGAAGCAGCTGCTTGAGACATTAAAATTGAAGTTTGGAGTGGTTTTTATTGTTTTTTGGGTTCAAATAATGTTGATTTTCCACGACTGAAATTTAAATAAATTAATTTTGATTTTAAAAAATAACGTTCAAAATTTTTTCAAAAAAGTCATAATTGACTTTGGATTGAACATTTCATTTTCCACTGGATTTCTCACATCAAAAGTTTTTACATCAAAATTTCTTCAATTAAGGCTTTATATTAATAGTTTTGTAAATATTTTGAATCTAAACAAAAGAGCAAAGTGAACTTTCTTGAAATCAACAAGAAAAAGCTTTTAGGAAGCTGAAAAATCAACAAATTAAATTTGTAAACAAAAAACTCAATGAAAATTTCAAATTTCACAAATTTTTTAGAAAAACCTTCAGAATCTTAATCAACGCAAAAAAGCATAAATTCAATCAAATATCTTTCAATAAAAAATTCATTTTAAATCTGGAACTTAATCCATCTTGAAAAATAATTGAAATTGAAGATAATAACATTGAATTGATCACAAAAAAGTCTCATTACATTTACATCAGATAAAACTAATTGATGAAAATTCAATTCTGTTCATTTTTCAACATCATTGTGCTCTCCCTTTGAAGTGCAGCTCTAATCTATTCATTTCGATAATAATCCTCATTCACCATTTTGAGCTACACAGCTTTAGCTTTAATTCTTTCGAAAACGTGACCGGGTATGAGGAAAAATAAGAAGAACCATCGATAGTTGTAGCAGCAAGAAAAAAATCATTTTTCATAAAATAAATTTCGGTATAAAAGAGGAGAAAATGGAAAAAGGAAGAACATTCCTTTTTGTGCTATTATGAAAATGAAATTATTGTTAAGATCATAGCATGTTGATAAAAGGTCGATGGAAGGTTGAACGAAACATTTCACAAAACAAAGTAGAGTTGATTGTTGCGTAGATGATTCATTGCTGGAAATTCAGTGTCAAATTGAATCAAGACGATTCGAGTAATTCGTCTTTACACCTCCCAAACCATTAAGTTAATGTGAAAGAAATTCTCATTTTGATGAAGTCATCAAAAAATGGAAGACAAAAAAAACTTGTCTGTGATGCTTTTTTGGTCCTTATTCATAAGATATTCTTGTTACTTTCGTAATTAATCTCCAATTAAAGACTGACAGGGAGCAAGTAAGGATGATTTTTGGTTGATAAATGCGCAGTTATTGATGTACGCGAAAAATTGAAAAGTTTTGAGATTAAAAATTCATACAAATGTTGATAAGATAAGCAATAACTTTTTAATTTAGTCAAAAATGTTTGATTTGCTGTTTTAATGTTCGAATTTACATACACGTAAAGATAATTATTCAGATTTATGCTAATAATTAAATTATGGAAAAGCTTGTTGATGTTTTTTCTATGAATTCTTGACAAAGAATGAAATTTGTAAACAAACTTGAGGGGCATGCAATTAATTTATAAATTTCAAATTCATTTTGACCGTTATAAATTTTTTGAAGGAAATAAATTCGACTGGAATTTTTTGATTATTATAAGGGGCTTGTTACTATGTTTCAAATTTCAAATTTATTTTGACCGTTATAAATTTTTTGATTAGTTTTTAAATTTCAAAATTATTTTGACCGTTAAAAAAATGTATAGGAAAAATTAACTAAATTCAATTAGAATTTTTTGATTATTTTAAGGGGCTTGTTACTATGTTTTAAGATTTTAAATTTATTTTTACCGTTATAAATTTTTTGAAGGAAAGTTGACTAGAATTTGTTGACTATTTTGAAGGGTGTGCAACTAATTTTAAGATTTTAAATTTACTTTGACCGTTAAATTTTTTTTGATTATTTTGATTAATTTTTAAATTTCAAATTCATTTTGACCGTTAAAAAATTTGAAGGAAAATTGATTGAATTTGACTTTTTTGATTATTTTAAGGGAAGTGCAACTAATTTATAAATTTCAAATTTATTTTGACCGTTAAATTTTTTTTGAAGGAAAATTGACTAGAATATTTTAATTGTTTTAATGAGCGTGTTCCTATGCTTATGATAAGAGGGGCAAATGACTAAATAAGTATTTCAATAGACAAAAAACGTTTGTTTACTTTTGAATCAAAAAACATCATTTCAAGATAAAATTTATAAAGAAAATCACCACAATAGTTTTTAAGTACAGACGAAACAAGTCATTGACATCCACAATTTCATCCCTCCCAAATAATTCAACAGTCAAAATGCAATGACCGCCTTGAAAAATCCACACACAAAAAAGGGAAGAAATAAATTAAGAAGAAAAGTTTTGCTGACAAATAATGACTTTTACGTACATTATCTAACGGAAAATTGAAATGAAGGATGGTGACAAAAAGCAAGGCAAGAAGAAACACTTTTATTTTCTGTTGACTCAAGCCAGAAAGCAATAAAAAATGCTTTGCATGGCATTTCTTTTGCATAGAAAAAGGGATGACAAGTGGGAGAACAATGTGTAAAGAGGAAGGAAACTATTTAGAATACGATGATGGTGTATAGTAAGCCGAAAAAATTTTCATTCTCATGCTCAACAGAGATATGTCGCATTTGATGAAAGTTCGATAAAAAAGGGTCGACGTAAATAACTGCCACAAATGGCTTCTCTTCTGTTGAGTTACGATCGTCAGTGGCAAGTCAAAGAGGACATAGAAAAATCAATACAAACCGATATCTTAAAGTGTTGTTTCGAGTGTCGAGTGTCCATTCCAAAAGACAAGAATTTTCCATATGACAAAATTTTCTGTCCGAAAAAATCTCCTTTTACATAGGCATATGTGTAATCTCTTATTTCTATTAAGCCTCTCGGTTTTCAATAGACCCGAGAAAAAAGGGGACGAAAAGTCACTTTTGTCGTATTCAAGAGCAATCATCTCAACTTTATTGGGGAAATTTTTGTATTATTGTGAAAAAAAATCTTTGATTTTCTTTGATGTGACTCATCATTAGGGCTAAGATGTTCTTATTACTAATGGATTCATGTTGAAGTTATGATTTCAATTTAGGTATTAGTCCTTTATAGTATTTTTAAGGGTGTCAATGCAGATAATGGAAAATAAGCTTGATATTGTTAGGATTTTGAGGTTAGATTACCTCTTCATCGTTAAGTCAGAGGCAGATGACTATTGGAGGCTACCAAATCAAGTAGCGTCAATAATAGCACCAAACAAACCATTTAGAGTAGTTTAAATAGACATTTTGCCAAACTTCTAAGTAGTCCCGATAGCTCAGTGGTAAAAGCATGGATCCAGAAATTATAGGACGTGGGTTCGAGTCCTATTAATGTTAAGTTGTTCGATAATTTTCTTTTCTTGCTTAAATATCTAAACTAAAGTTCAATAAGTATGGGGAGGGTCATTAAGTAGGGGAGGGGGGGCTCTGATGCTGTGTGATACTTCCATTTTAACAGAAAAAAGGATGGGTGTCTATAAATTTTATTTCTTGCGTGACGTCTTTTAAGAAATCCCTTTAACTCAGTACAATAACAATCGTCGCAAAAGCTTCCCAAAATTAATCAATATAATCATACAAATTTAACTCCTATATCCAATAGATTCAACTTCCAAATGATGCTGAAAATCTCATCAAATTAAAATTTTCATTCATTAATTTTTAAGCACTCAAAATTTTCTTCTTGCCATTCGCTAGCTGAAAGTAATTAATCCGTTTCGAGAAGGTTTTAATTTTCAACAAAATACAATGAAAAAATATTATTTTACTCCTCATCCATAAATCTTTTAACAATTATAATTTACATCCGCAAAAGCCTCATAGCGTGTATTTTCAATATTAATGATGAAGCGCAGACATCTTTCAAATTATGTTTTAAAAATAATGATGGAGTAGAAAAAAGTATTTTTGGTCGATTTAATGATGATTGTCGATCGTGTCGACTATTAACACTTCTATATTTCACTTAATTACTAGTCAGACTTTACTAAATATCATAAAAATTATCACCTAGTCCTATAAACACAATCAATTATAATTGAAGGTGCTTTTTAATGAAATATAAACAATCACTGGGAGGAAAAATTGCAGATTCATCAATTTAATGCACTGATTTATTGTCACATTTATTTATCATCAGTAATATTGTTTGTTCTGCTAATTAAATATATTAATTGGTTGTATTGTGCATGTTAATTGGCTAATTTTTGCGAAATAAAGGACTTGCTACTGAAAACACGTGGAAAATTCATAAAAATGCTCAAAAATCGATTTTTTAAAGCTTAATTTAAATTTTATTGCTTTCAAACATATTTTGCTACTCCAAAGTTTCAAATAAACGTTAGAATGTTTACTAAAACGGCTTAAAATTGATAAAAATCAATAAAAAAATTTTGAAGTGACAAACGTCCGCCATTTTGAATTTTTTGAAATTTGGAAAACCGTTAAAAATCTTCATCGTTAAAAATTAAATATTTTTAAAATTTAAAAAACCGTTAAAAAAATTCATCCTTAAAAATTAAATATTGTTGAAATTTGAAAAACCGTTAAAAAATGTCATTCTTAAAAAATAAAAAAAATTTGAAATTTCAAAACCCGTTAAAAAATCCCATTCTTAAAAAAATAAAAAATTTGAAATTTTGAAAACTGTTAAATTTTTTTACCTTTAAATTACTTTAAAAATCCCAATTTTCCATGAGCTCCTCCCTTAATTTGTGGAAAAATGTAAAGTTTGTATTAAATTATTGCCAATTAATGTTCTCAATAAGATTAATTTTAAAATGTATGCATGAAATAATTAGCGGTGATGCGGGGATGAAAAAAACTTTATTCTGTGCAAATTAATTTGTGAAAATATGATTCAACCACCTCCCACTGAGCATGCTGTGCAATTTAGTGATGGAATGAGGGATGGAATAAAATATGATTATTAATTGCAAACATATGAACATCCACGTTTTATGCGGTTAATTTCTGTGGCATGATGTGATGTTTCATGTTAAACGGATATTAACAAGCTACGACCGAGCGACAATTTGTCACAAGATGTGAATTATATTCAAAATTAATGCCTTGTATAATAACATCCATTTTAGTACAAATCACAATAATTAAATGTACACTTGACTAAGCTTTCCTCATTCGTATTCACAACTAATCGTATTTTCGTGCTAGTAAAATTCAATTTAATTTTATGCAAGCTAGACAAAAAGAATTTTTTTAGTAAAATATTTTGTCTGGCCATTAAAAATAAATCTCATTAGCAATAAAACAATCGTGGTTATTTATTCATGGCGAAAATGTAATATTAATGGACAATGAAGCGAATTGTTTGCAAAATGAAGGGAAAATTTATCCTTCAATATGTTTGGTGAAAATCGATGGCATTTAATTAGTGTGGATTTGTGACTTGAAGCTGTGGTAGAGACGAATTTTTGGTCTTTAACATTAATTTATTGGGGTTTAACCGATTGTTTCAGAACATTAATTTGTAAACAAATGAAAGTTTTGGAATGAAAAATTGGATAAAACAGGTGGCTTGTAGCATGTAATACTTGCTCGTTCAACTCTTGCCATCCTGAATAGTCATGAGACTACTTTAAAATTGATTTAAATTCCTTTAAACTCTTAAAAATTGAGAAAAACTTTTTGAGGTGAGAAAAAATCCTCCATTTTGTTTAATTTGAATTTCTAAAAGCCGTTATAAATGGAAATTTAGCAAAATTCCATATTTCTCTTTAAAGTTCACTAAGCTGCGACTGTATTACACATCTTTAAGCAAAATCTGACTCAAATCAAACAAATTAAAAGTAAAAGTAAAGTTAAACAATATAAATCAGAATAAAAACAAACAAAACTCAATTTCTGCCTTCTCATCCAATAAAAAAACTTTCCATCATCTAATCGACTTGTGCTGTCTTATTTAATGCTCAATTTTATTAAAGCTGGAAAGTCTCAATTAGTATTACGATTTACATTCTCAGAACAATCTTTTCATGTTATAATTAAATTAATTTCCAATTATTGACGTCCATTTTTTTTGCCTAAGCAAATAAGTTTAACTTTTTCTATACCTAAATAAAGGTTATTGAAAGGGGCAACGTTCCTCTCGCTTCAATTAATCAACCGCACAGAAATTGCATCGATCCTAATTGTTGAGACAGCCGAAAGGAAATTTCTCGAAAAATTCCATTTGTGCGTAATTTTTTTTTCTATTTTCTTATTCTTTATCTCGTTACTTTGTTTAGTGATATAATGAGTCGATACTCGCAAAAGGTAGAACTTATGTCTGTCATGGGAAATTAAACTTGATACGTGAATGGGAATCATCAAAGTTTCGTTTTGTTTCCGATACACAAAAAAAAGTATATTTCACAAATAATTGCTATTGATTCTAATAAATCTTAGTGCACGTGCTTGGATAATCAACTCGTGTATGATGCTTTGCTTATCTTATTGTTGCCTAGTCAAATATTGAAATTATATACATTAAAAGGATATTTGTTTGACTGTGGGCAACAAGTTTCAGAGTAAATATTATGTGATGAGATGAGATTGACTTTTGGGTCAAATTTGTGTTTGCTGGCTGTTACTAAGCTCGGTAATCCTGTTAAATTATTTAGTTTGGAAATTCTTTTGATTGACTCAAAACCGTTAATTTTAAAATTTGAATTCTCAACGAAAATTTTCCCGCCATTTTTCAATTCTACAGCTAAAAACTTAAATTCAATTTTTAAACTCAATTCTACATAATAATGCTTTACTAAACATTGCAATTGATTGAAAAATCTAGCAGAAAAAGGATAATAGCATTTAAGTTCAGTATAAAATGCTTACTTTTGCAAAATATTCATTTGAATTCCTTTGTTTACATTTTTATTTTCGAAAAATTGTGATTTTCAAACTAAAGAATCTTAAAATTGTCAAAAACATATCCTAGAGAGTAAATTCATTGCTACAAACGTTCCTGTATCGTCCATTGACCTTAAATCCATTAAAATTTACAATACATGCTCACACATCCTCAAAAATCTTCATTAATTAATGAAAACATTCCATTCTACATGTAAATTTCTATCCAGGCTCAGCTTTAGTCTCAAATGTGTATAAATACAATCTCAAACTCAACATGAACAGATATATTCCATTACACTAGCTCAATAGTCTCATGATTTATGTCAAATTGAGAGTAATTCAATGAAAATAGCTTTAGTGTAGACTAGCATTACCGAATACAATAAATTCAGTCTTTAGTCTACAAATGGCAATAGAAGAAAGTGTGAAAATTGGAAGTAAAATAAGAAAAGAATCAAGAAGAGAAAATAAAGTTTATTTAGATAAAGGATTTGTTGCCAATATCAGAATGATGGTGAAATACAATTTCGTCCCTTAATGGGCTTTTTGCTTCATGCCGTAGGATCTATGCGAAATAGAATTTCTCGTTGAGAAGGAAATGGTTAAGATAAAAGGGTGAAAAGAAGCTTTAAAGAAGCTAGGATTGAAATTGTTGCAATTGTGTTTGATTTATGGATCGAATTTTTTCGTGAGAAAAGGACAGCTTATATAAATTCACAGATAAAAAAGTCGGGAATGATAAATGAGATTCAGGAAGTGAACCGCAAAAATTGAACTCAGGTATAAGTTTTTTCTCTGGAATAGGAATTTTTTGTGCTCAATCATCAACTTTTCTTTAAACTTCGAAGAAAAAAACTCATTTCAGCCTTTAAATCGATTTATCTGTCTGAGCTACAGTAATTCGTCTTTTATTTCTCTTAATGCGTGTCATTGGGTTGAAGATATTCTTCTATTTATTGAAAGGAAATTGAACATTTTAAGACAATTTAAGTGAGTTTCTTTGATGAGTGAAAATTCGTTT